>OY754965.1:831546-2271130 GCA_963576475.1 Molanna angustata | reverse complement strand
AATCTATTGTGTGCCCTTCTGTGAGAACATGGTTAACTAAAGATGATGTAAGTTTTTTATTTTTGATATCGATTACATGTCAAAAATGAATGAAATTTTATCTGATCCGATATATAAATTAAGTAAAACCGATCCCACAACATACCTTGAGAAAACCACTAAATCTAAAATAATCGCAAGTAAAATTCATCCTAACATTAAAAAACAGCTAATACCTAGAGAAAAATCGTCGCGATGTCCAAAAATGTACGGATTACCTAAGATACACAAACCTAATACACCGTTACGTCCGATCGTCAGCTCATTCGGCTCACCGTTACAATTACTCGCGAAATACCTAGCTAAACTCAAAGCCTTTGGATTGCTCAAAGTCGCCTGGACCTGATAAGTTGCCTAATATGTTCCTGAGGGGGTGTATGGATGCATTAGTTGATCCTTTATTAGCACTGTTTAATAGGTCTTTGAATGATGGTCGGTTTCCGGCAGTTTGGAGAACAGGTTTTATCACACCCATATTTAAGAAGGGTGACTGTTCTTTAATTACCAACTACAGACCCATATGTATTTTGTCATCAATACCTAAAATGTACGAGTCAATTGTACTTTCTCGGATCTCACTTTCGATCAATGCTGTCATAACATCTAGACAGCACGGTTTTATGTCGGCGAGGTCAACACAGACCAACTTGCTCGAGTATCTTGATTACATAATACAGGGGGTTTCAGAGGGGCGTCAGGTACATGCTATATATACTGATTTCTCAAAGGCCTTTGACAAAGTACCCCATAGTATTCTTATTGAAAAACTTCGAGGTTATGGAGTCAGAGGCAGCCTTCTATCGTGGATATCAAGCTATTTAAGAAACCGAACTTTGTATGTTAAAATCTCAGACTGCATCTCGTTTCCTATAAGTGCCACAAGTGGTGTCCCACAGGGTTCCCACTTAGGACCAACTCTTTTCAACATCTTCATAAATGACATAGTAAAAATATTTTTCGATGTAAATGTACTGCTTTTCGCCGACGATCTGAAGATATACAAAGTAGTGGAATGTCTTGCAGACTGTCACATTTTACAAAATAGTTTAGATAGATTAACGGAATGGTGTTATCGTAACTCTCTGCACTTAAATATAGACAAATGCCAGGTCATCAATTTTAACAGGAAAAAGAAGAATATTATTTCTTTCATTTACAGAATAGATGGTAGGGACCTTGGAACTGTCGATCACATCAGGGACCTGGGGATAGGTTTTAGTAGTAGTCTTTCTTTCAACATGCATATTGAAGAGATAGTGGGAAAGGCGATGAGGACCCTAGGCTTTTTATTGCGTCTGGGAACAGACCTTCGAAGTTTGCAGTCGTTCAGATCGCTTTATGTATCACTGGTTAGACCTCAACTTGAGTACAACACAGTGATATGGTCACCTTATTATGCTATTCACTTCATAGCGATTGAACGAGTGCAGCGCAAGTTCTTGCGCTTTTTAAATTATAAATTAGGTCGTTCCATAGAAAATATTGACTATCCCGAATTGATGCGTGGCTTTCATTTACATTCATTGGCCGATCGACGTAGGTTATTGGACGTCTCATTTTTGCACAAGTTAGTGAACGGAGCAACGGACTGCATTGAGCTTGTAAGTGCAATCAACTTTCATGTTCCGAATAGACGGACTAGACAAGCTGTGCTTTTCCATGAGGGAGCCGCTTCCACTAACTATATATTTAACTCTCCAATACCGAGATTGCATAGGCTGGGAAATGAGCTGTGTGTTGATGCAGATATTTTCGGGGATAGCCTGCCGGTTTTCAAAAAAAATATTTATAGGTCTTTCTAAAATTCAAATTCAATAGCTAACCTTGCAGTTTTCTTTCTTTTCTTTATTATTTGTTTTTTGTAATTATCCTATTAATACTACACAATATGTTATTATAATTAATGCATGTGTTTATTTCTCTGTGCAAAAACTTGTGTTGTCAATTTATTGTTGTTTCTGTATTTTTTTTTTATATATTCGACCAGTATTGTTTAATTTTTAAATGTAATTTCTTGTTAATTCTGTTTTTTTTTTCTTTTAAATATAAAATGTTATTCTATGTTACACGTAAATGGCTTACGCCGTATATTGTATTAAATAAAATAAAATAAAAATAAAATAAACAAATTCAACCTCACGTAGAAGAGGCGAAATCTTACATTCGCAACGCGGAACATTTTGTTAAATTGATTTCTGAACATAAATTAAACAAAACTGATATCCTTGTTAGTTTTGACGTCGTGTCACTTTTCACTAAAATTCCCATTAAAGAAGCTCTCTCAAAATTAGAATCCGAATTAAATCTACCAAAACATATACTAAATTTAATTGATCATTGCTTGAACAACACATACTTCCAATTCGACGGTAATATGTATAGACAAACTGAAGGCGCTCCGATGGGCTCTCCTCTCAGTCCGGTTATCGCGAATCTGTTTATGACATTTTTCGAAATATATGCCCTTGATAACGCTCCATTTAAACCACTCGTATGGTACAGATACGTCGATGACACATTTGTTATATGGTCTCCTGGTACAGAAAAACTTAACGATTTTTTAAACTTTTTAAATAGCCTTCATAATGACATAAAATTTACTATGGAAACAGAACAAAACAATAGCTTACCGTTTTTAGACGTACTCGTCGTTAAAAATGCAGATGGCAGTCTTGGCCACACGGTATACAGAAAGTCAACTCATACAAATAGGTATTTAAATGCTCAGTCAAATCACCATCCCGCTCAACTGTCCTCCGTTATCAACACATTAGTCACTAGGTCAAAAAGACTATCAGATAAAGACCATATTAAAGACGAGTTAAATAAATTAAAAACAGCTCTTGTATGCAACGGATACTCAAAATTTATGATTAATAAAGCCATCAACCGCGAACGCAATACAAAATCGACCAATAACGCAACTGAACCCCCGAAATCTCTAGCTTATCTCCCGTACATCAAAGGCACAACCGATAAAATCAGTCATTTGTTACGCAAAAATAATATTAAAACCATTTTCCGAACCAACAATAAAATAAACTCATTACTTAGAAGCCCCAAAGACAACATACCGTTAGAGTCTCACGGCGTTTATCAAATACCTTGCGCGGACTGTGATAAATCATATATAGGTCGTTCTAACAGAAAAATATCCTGTCGCGTATCAGAGCACAAAGTCGATATCAAAAATAAAAAACTTACATCATCTTTAGTTAACCATGTTCTCACAGAAGGGCACACAATAGATTTTGATAGCGCTACAACTCTCGCGAACATTAATAACGAAACGTGCCGAATTTACCGGGAAGCCATTGAAATCCATAAAAACGAACATAATATGAATAGCCGGGACGATGGTATAAGAATACCTAATACTTGGAAAAATGTACTTAACGATTGTAAAACATACCCGAAAATATCAACAAATAAACCGATTCCAAGTAATGACTCTGTGAAAGTACGTATCAATACAACCATTACAGAGAACAATGAAATAAACCCTACCCCTAACAAAAGAATCACCAGGTCACAGACAGTAGCGATACAAACACAAAGTAAATTTGACAGTTAGCTTCGTACAGGGCCTCACTTGGATATTGACTTCTGAGTTGAACGGGTGTGCGCTCGCCGCCAATTCAAAACATAACTCAATATACAAGTCGAAACCCCCCTTGAAAATGGTCAGTGCTATCTGGCTGAAACGTTGGGAGTTAAACAACAGTCTTTCTCAAGACTATACGCGGGTTACCCTAGAAAACAATCCATCATATATATATATATATATATATATATATATATATATATATATATATATATATATATATATATATATATATATATATATATATATATATATATATATATATATATATATATATATATATATATATATATATATATATATATATATATATATATATATATATATATATATATATATATATATATATATATATATATATATATATATATATATATATATATATATATATATATATATATATATATATATATATATATATATATATATATATATATATATATATATATATATATATATATATATATATATATATATATATATATATATATATATATATATATATATATATATATATATATATATATATACTATATATATATATATATATATATATATATATATATATATATATATATATATATATATATATATATATATATATATATATATATATATATATATATATATATATATATATATATATATATATATATATATATATATATATATATATATATATATATATATATATATATATATATAACTTACATCCTCACTTGTACAACACTCGCTCACAGAAGGACATACAATAGATTTTGACCATTCAAAAATAATAGCAAGTTTAAACAGTGAACCTCTCAGAATTTACAGGGAAGCTATAGAAATATATAAGAGAAGGGATATAATGAACAATCGGGACGACGGAGTTCGTTTGCCTAGTACCTGGAAGAACATTTTATATGACAAACAATACAATAATAATATTAATAATACCATAGCGAAAATAACCCCAAAACACAACAATAATAATATTAATGTCACAACTAAAATTAACAATAAATCACAACACAAAAATAATGATAAAATATTATTACCAACGAACACGACAGCAGGTGGGCGTGTCACAAGGAGCCAATCACGTCGCGCTAACAATATTTGACATAAGCGGCCATCTTGTACGCTACGAGTCACTTGACGGTGAGCTTTCAGTGTGAGTAGACGTGTGTCGCGCGCGTGCTTTTCGTTAAGTCCTTGAAAATGCCTGGTGATATTCAGGCGAAACGTCGGAAGACAAATGGTCTTAGTCAAGACCTACTGACACGGGAAAACCGAGATAAAAATATTATAACATATTTCACCCGTGAAAACATCAAATATAACATATATATATATATATATATATATATATATATATATATATATATATATATATATATATATATATATATATATATATATATATATATATATATATATATATATATATATATATATATATATATATATATATATATATATATATATATATATATATATATATATATATATATATATATATATATATATATATATATATATATATATATATATATATATATATATATATATATATATATATATATATATATATATATATATGAATAAGTATATAATACATGAATTAAACCATTTTTGTGGTAGGTATATAGGGTGTGTTCCACTTTTTACCTTTGTCTGCCTAACTAGGAATAATTCCCGTTTTAAGGCAGCCAATTTATTTTTTGTTTATTTTATAGTTTTCTTCCGAAACAAATATATGTTCTGAATGATGAAAACATTATTTAACAATATATCTAAATGAAACTAAATTTGACACGACTGGTCCAAAACTGCTTCTAGCACATTTCTGATGACATCAAGAAATGTGCCTGAGGGAGATGGAAGCAGGGTGCCCAAGACCGGGAGTTGTGGAGGATCAAGGGGGAGGCCTATGTCCAAGAATGGAAAAGAACAGCCTGAAGAAGAAGAAGACCTTGATTATGCCGAGACACCTCGTAATGTATCGAATCCGTGGAAAAATTTTGTGGTTTATTTTTTTTTTTTTTAAAAACAGATTTAATTTTTCTTGAATGATTGTTTTTGAAACTTTTGAATGATATATTTTTTCAATTAACCTCTTTGTGGATGTATATTGTCATAAGATATAATGTCAACTGACATAGTAGACACCATAGAAACAAATTGATGTAATACTACCACAGATAAAATAGAAGTCAACATAGTATATACTATAAATGTCAGAGCGTTTTTCTCCCGACGATTATACAGAGCGTTTGGAGCGTACACTCGACCTTCAATCTGAACGCGACAGAGTGAAAGATTCCGGTCATTCAGAACGGTTTAGAACGTCATTGGGTGCACTCGGTGTTCATTCTGAACGCACTCCAGTCTTAACTATAAAATAAATAAATAAACAAACTTCTTCTTATAATGTAGACCAGTCATGAATAAATATCCAATAAATAACATATTGATATATGTCTATTGACTACCGTCTGTCCATTTGATTGGTTCATTAATTAGATGTAGGTATTTGCTACAGTTACACAAAAATCATGTACCTGCATTATATTTATTATATCTGAATACTATTGGCCTTCATTTAAGACATTTGTCACCAGTGGTTTTGCAATGTTTATTTATTTGATTAATATGTGTACAAAAAAAGTGCATAAAAGAGGGGTTTATTGCCATTAAGCAGTGTTTTCCAACCAACTGTAGAGACGTGAATCCTCAAGTTTTCTACAGTTTAATTATAGAATTACAAAAGCCTTAGTTCCATGTATGTCACGGGATTATTCATTCCATTATTATTATAAATACACAAGAATGTTAGATATTTATTTATTTTTTATTTATTTATTTATTAAAATCCTTTTTACAAGTATAATAATAACAATAAGTACAATATAACTTTATACAGTAGTTAATAAAAATTATAAGTTATACTATAAGTAAGAAAAAGTTAAGTTTGTCATTAGTGTATACGTTTATATATTTTAATTTGTGGATTAGGCTACTCTTCTAGGCTATGCCTGTACCAGAGTAGCGTTATATAAATCAGTTCTATTATTTTAATTCGTCATAGTGATAGTTATTTTTGTAAGGTTTTGTGGTAGGTTGAAGTAATGATGTGCAAGTATGTATGTATATATTTTAGTGTTGTATGAGAAAAAAAAATGCTTGATGTAGAAACGTGAATCCTCAAGTTTAAATACTCAAGTCTTTATTTTAACATTTACGGCTTGAAAGCCTATTTAAAAACGAGTGGGTTGTGGCCAACACTAAATTCTCCACACCATATTAAGCGTTCATTTTTTCTTCTTGAAATGTTGACAATCTCAATATGGAAAAGAATGCTTATGTTGTATGAAATATTTTATTAAAAGCAGTTAAATTTTGTTTTAAAGCCATACATACAAACACATCATGACGAAACTCACAGTGTGCACTCTCTACACGATACCCGTTGAGAAATTGATGTAAAAAAAAAATACGCTTAAAATTTGTGAAATCATGACTCTCCCCTATTCCATAGTGTGGAGAGTAAAAAACAATAATTATACAAAGATTAAAATTTTAAATAAAAGTACAATAATCATAATAATATCAATTATAAAACATAATACATAATTTAAAACAATATAAAATCAATAAAAAAACCCAAACACAATGATAACCTACTTCTTCCCCCACCACCACCCGTTCTGCTTATAGGGCCCACCACCACCCGTTCTGTTAATAATGGCCCCTTGAAAGAACACATAAAGAACATACGAAGAGTCTGGAGAACTCTAAAACCACGCAGACACTGCACTCAATGTGCCAAAGAGAGCTAATCATGTGGAAACAACTGGCTCACCGCTCAGTGATAGTGAAGGTAATAGTACACCGAATTTAAAACAGAAAGTCTTGAAAGCCCTGAAGTTGCTCTTCGTGGCTACAAGGTCCGCATGTCTAATGGATCCAAAGAAATTCCCTCGGATATCGTCGTAGAGTTCTCGTCGGAAAGTTGACATGGAGGAGTTAGTGCATTCCCATAGACATTAGTAAGGTTAGCCTTACTGTTAGCCTTACGTTAAATTAAATAAATATAATGTACTTAGTATGTACCAAATTGATTCAGTTGTAAATTGTATCTCAATGTATTATTAATGAGTAAGGTTTGCCTTACTGTTAAGTTCCAATGTTTATATACCTATCCATTCGAATAAAAGTATTATACAATTGATTGAGTGCCTCAAATCTGACAAAAATGACGTAATATAATTTAAGTAAATGAAATGTACTAAGTATCATCTTGATTATGTTTTAAATTATACCTCAATGTAATGTTAGTAAGATTTGCCTTACTGCTACCTTCTCAAGATTATATATTCGAACTACATTCGAATGATAATATTATACAATTGATAGTGCCTCAAGTCTTGATATAATAAGAATTAAGAAGAGTGCTACGTACCATCTTGATTCTGTTGTAAATTATACCTCAAATTATTAATTAGTAAGGTTAGCATTACTGTTACGTTCTCTAGTTTATACACTTATCAATCGAATAAAGGTATTATTCAATTGATTGAGCGTCTCAAATCTTGACATATGATAAATTGATGAATCACTCCTAACCAACACAAAAGATATTATTAACATTTACATGTCAAGAGAGGCGTCAAATAAGTACCTATACACGATTCTCTGAGCGTTTACATTTCACATTAGTGCGATTATATTATTAAAGACTGATGAATCATATTTTGTCGGGATGACTGTCCACTTATATCGAGTTCTGTTTGCCCACAACTATGATGATGTCTGAATATTAATTTTTACACAACATTAAATAACTTTACATAGCGTTACAGACAACTGTAAATGTCATGGGGAAATTGTAAAAGTTTACCGGTTGTCAATTTTAGTAAGCAATGGTTTCTCCTCCCCAGCTAAGAAAACAATGCTAGGGGGGGTGTATTTGATAAGACATCAGTTGTAAGGACAAGTTGCTGTTGGGTACCGGCTTAAATTAGTGCTCACATATTATGGTACGTAGTTTGACATATTTAATGTCTCAATAGACACGAAGCAAGAATATATATTTAAAGGAAAATCGGTAAATCAGACATCTATAAAGCTTGCAACATGTCCGTGATTAAAAAGGAAAAATGCGATAAATCTTATGAAAAAAAATCTAATGAGCGTACAATATAATATGCGATAGTAAAAATGTAATCGTGCAATATAATATGCGATTGTAAAAATCTTATAATCGTATAATATAATATGCAACATTAAAAATCTAAAGATTGAATAACATAATTATGTGATAATAAATATCTTATGATCGTACCTACAATATAATATGCGATAGTAAAAAAATATTCCTTTAATATTTGAAAGGTAACTTTGTGGTGTATTTGTTATATCCAAAATAACTTGTTTACACTTATGAGGACTAACGTTGACCGGTTTCGAAAACAACGTTTTCTTCTTCGGGAAGTCTTCCTGAAAAAGAGAACATCGCTCCCGAAACCAGTCGACGTAAGTCCTCAAAAGTGGTGTAAACAAAGCAATTATGAATATTTTACATAATGAAAAAAATATTCCATTAATATTTCACATAGATACATTAATAACTCACATACAGGTTTACCACTCATTCTGAATATAGGGCCTTTTCAATTAATGTAAACGAATTTAAAAAAAAAACTCCACAAATGAGTATAAAAAATCAAGCATCAAAATATACGGTACAGATAGCTTCTGAAGATGTGTTTAAAAAAATCGCTTTGGTTTCCTATACAATATATACTTACTCGATTAAAATCTGTGTATTTTTGATTGTATACCTATTTGATTGTGTAATTTTCCCTCATGAACTCTCACTTCGGTCTAGAGACGAAAGAACCCTCGGTTTTACATCTCACGTAACAGAATATCTTAACATCTTCCTTTACTAATCATGCTGCCCGGTTATGGAACAATTCAGCAACGGATATTAGAACTGTCCCATCAATTTCATCAAATCTCGCTTAACCGCTTACTTTTTCTCTCTATTTCCTAACCAACGCACATCCCACCCCACACACCATCCTTTTTGATCACTCTTCATCCTCTCCTTTCCTTTCGTTATGTTGTTTCTGCAGTTATAAGATAGTGTATTATTTATTTTATGCAAACGTTATATCGTATATTATGCTGAAACTTAATTATCACGTAACTTTTTTCAGATGGTTGACTGGAAATAATTATTGTCTCCAGGCAATAAATCCGCCATTTGTACAAAAAGTGTTATGGGGGGGGGGGACTGCTGCCAACGTACCTATTTTTCAATTTGATATACCATAATTATTTCTAATGAAATCGTTTTGAAAAAATAATTTAGATAGTTTGGGTATTAATAAGGAAAAATATTCCTTAACTTGTTGATAATGTTCCATATAAATTCTTGTAGAAAAATAATGGCATACCCCGATTTTCAACATTTATCTAATATTTTTAATAAACTACAAGGCGTAGTTCAATATATTATATATTTTTTTAAATTATAGAAGACAAAAATATCTTGAAAAATATGATGTGACGTTGCATTAATGCTTCAGGTTTAGTAAATAAACCTTAAAAACATTAATTTTCCATTCAGTGCCATTGCGAAATAAAAGTTTTTTTGGTTTATTTACTTAACCTGATGCATTAATGCAACGTCAAATGGTATTTTTCCAGATATAATGTTCTTCTTTAATTTTTAAAAAAATATATTGCTCTATGCCTTATATTTTTTAGAAATTTAAGATAAATGTAAAAAATCAGGGTATATTTATTATTTTCCTACAAGCATATATACAGAACATACATAATTAAAAAGTAAAGGTATATTTTTCTTAATTGATATCCAAACTAAATACGTTATATTTTTCTCAAAATGATTCAGCAGTTTTCAATCTGATGATTGATGCGGCTTCCAAACTGTAGAATTCCATAATAATTATATTAAATATGAACACATATTATATTCTACAAAAAAATTATTCGACTTCCGACGACCGTTTCGGCTTATAAGGCCATAATCACTAGTTGATTATGGCCTTATAAGCCTAAACGGTCGTCGGAAGACGAATAAATTTTTTGTAGAATATAATATTTGTTCATATTTATCATAATCAAAATGATTCGTTTGGTAGTAATGATGCAATTTCAAATTGAAAAATTAGGTACGTTGGCAGCAGTAGCCCTCTGAAATAAATAAATTAATAACATAACGTCAATATAATAAATTTTATAAAAATAATTTAATTTTTCCTCCTAAAAATGATTAAAGTTTGATTATTGATTTATTATTATATTTAAAAATCCCTGTTGACGACGACGTTATACATAAATAATTAACGCTCGATTTTAGCAGACAGATATATTTAATCAAAACTCGATGCATTCAGTTATATTATCTACATATACATATAAGATACTAAGTTTTATGCGCTCATAAATAAATGTCTAGCAACAAATGATAAACAATTTGGCGATACACCATTTATAATTAAGCTGCAAAAACCTGTCATTTATTTAAATTAATCATTGGATGCAGGAAATTCAGTTAGATAAGATGACGATCCATAAAAAGACGATAAAATTTAGTTAGATATTTAGTTATATAAAATTTAGTTAGATATTTAGTTAGATAAAATTTAGTTAGATATTTAGTTAGATAAAATTTAGTTAGATATTTAGTTAGATAAAATTTAGTTAGATATCTCGCCACGCGCTACACTGTTCATAGTTTTTCGAAATTTATACGGAAAGCGGCAAATAACTTGAAAATGTTACGTGGCTGCGCTGAACGCAAATTTGTGTAACTTTTCTTAGTTTGTATATTATGTCGTGTAAACCGCCCCTCTTCACGACGAATTTTCTCAAGTTCAATTTCGGAAACAATAGATTATACCTATATACTGTAACTGTGTACAAAACCGTTTAAAAGGAAGTACGACACATGCATGCATGCCCACACGCTAATCTCGTCTCACCTAAAAAGGCAAAATTCAGCTTGAATGTTAGAGGGCCATTCTGAATTCGGCTTTAGGTAGTGACGTAGCACTTGTACGATAAATATACCTACACGGCGTATTATTATTGTGTTATCATCTCTAATATAAGAAGAGAAGGCTAGACCGATGATATATTTTGATCAACCCTCAACACAGTAACCACAATATCAATGTCATTATCATAATAATTAGTCATTCGTATAAGACTGTTGGGACCGAATAAGTTATGAGGAGATACGTAGGAGATGATAAGCCCGTGGAACAAGTAATGAGTTTCAAATATTTAGGAGTAGAGATCTGCAGCCATAACGACTTATACACTGAAGTCCGCAATCAAGTCAATAAAGCATCTGTCGTATCTGGATGTCTGAAAAATATGATCTGGAAAAATAAACACATGCGTATTGACAGTAAGGTCAGAATATATAAAACATGTGTGCGACCGATCATGACGTATGCTGTGGAAACGCGAGCAGATACTGTACGAACCAAAGGGCTTCTAAGGAAAACGGAGATGAAGGTCCTAAGGTCAACCACTGGTAAAACTCTCCGAGATCGTGTTCGCAATGTTCAAATAAGGAAAACATGTGGAATACATGACATGGTTCGATGGAGTAGATCCAGAAGAAGGCATTGGAGGGACCACGTAGCCAGGATGGACAGTGATCGGCTTGCAAATATAGCAGCAAATGAAATTCCTTCCGGCCGCCGCCTGCCCGGTAGACCACCCAAGAGATGGAAGGATAGCTGGACTTCGTCATCCCAGGAGGCATAGTTTCTGAAGAACAGACCAACTAGGTCTACTAAACGAAGAAGAAGAGATACGTAGGTCTGGAGTAACAGACATCGTCGAAGAGTGGCTAAACTAATGCCAAACAGAACTCCTTCATATACCTATCGCACTTCCCATTTTTATAACTCAAAGATTAGTGATCTGCAAATCTTTATAACTCCCCATTAATTACAATAAAGAATAAATTATTAAGCATTCTACTATAATCATAACTTTCCACACTGATGAATTGGGTGCATCGCATAAAAGTTCACACACATTCACACACCCTCACATACACCCCCTCACACACACACACATGGTAGCATAGATTGTAGTTTCAACTTTTGTCTTATTTAATATTCTTTGTTTTTTCTTACATTAATACTAAATTAATTAATAATGTAATAATATCTTGACTTGAATTTTATAGCTAACCCACATAGCTTTGGGTTGCCGGCTTTTCAATTCCGGTAATGTCAGAATCTGGTTGTTATTCTGGCAATTCTGCACGCTATTTTTTGCATAGGCGAGGTGCATTGATATGATCACGTAGCCTCTTATAAGTTGTGTCCACTTTCTTGCAGACGTAAGATAGCCACTATGTATGTTGGAATGATATATGGAAATAGAGAAGTAGAAAACATAACAAATAATTTGTTATGTGGGTCTCATTTTATGAGACCCACATAACAAATTCAGAACAGAATATCTATCTATAACTATAACTATAGAAAATAAATAAATAAATATAATCATTGAATTATTGGGAGCAAGTCCGTTCAAACGGCGCAACTAAAAGCATCCTAGATAGATTTTATGGAGTTCTATAATATCTTAAGAGGACATATAGTTATCTAGTGACTGAAACATGATATAATAAAACCGCCTAATGCACTATGAAGTTACGCTTTAGTAAGGGTAACAATTAATAGCGTGAGTGGGGACACGGAAGGAGCCTCCACGTAGATTGAGTTTCGGTTAACTTCGGAAAGCAATCGGGCGTCCCTGGAAACGGCAGAATGCCGGCCAATCCTTCCACCACCGGAGCACCAACCAATATGATGGTGTTCCGGACACGGAAATTAAATTAATTAAATAGCGTGAGTTAAAAAGGTTTTTACGTGATTTAAATGATCGTAAATCCAAAATTTGTTGATTTTTTGCATTGTAAGAACAAACCTTAGTTGAAATGAAATTGTGCGACGAACATTCACTAGAGAAATGATGAAAACATTTTTAATATTTTTCTAGAAATACACTGTTTAACATATTTGAGGAATTTGATTTGATATTAGGGTGTTAAGGTTTATATGCCCCCTTAAGATACTTAGTATACAACACTACAGGATAATTGTATCTAGGATATGGGTATAAATGGATGGTTTTGATTTTGCCGTTTAACCAGACTTGCACCCCCTGATACGGTTGGGAATAGTGTTTAATGATGAGCCATATAATGATGAAGATAATATCTTTTGAAGAAATAAAAAATATTTTTTAAAAGAACGAATATGTCCTTGTGAAAAGTACATATACAGTCTCATACATTCCCTAAATTAAGCATTAATGCTTGTGCTATAGGTGAACGAAATCGGTCGTGGCAAAACTCGAATTCGCAACCACTGGATTACTAACCTAGCGCGCTAACCGCTCTGCTACCACCCATATATTGCTATCAACATTTTTTTAAAACGGCATGGGAGGAACGAAAGGGACTGAAAAGAAGTAAATATTATTAGAGATTCTAGATATTTGTCTTTAAATATAAAATAAAACGTGTACCTATTGAGGTATATATTTATACACAGGCAGGACAACGTCTGCCAGGTTTTGCTAGTTTCATATAAATTATGATATCCAAAGGTCACAAGTGTTGATAAGTATAGTGAAAGGATTGCAACTTAATTATCAAAGTGATTGTTTTATGAGTTTATCGATACTAACGCTACGTCCTACGTAGGCGATTCAAAGCGAACGCGATTGCGAAGCGATGCGGTGCGGATACAAGCGAATTCAATGCGATGCGGTGCGACGCGGCGGCTCTGTCCTACGTGTGCGCGAATCGTTCCCTCTGCCGCCAGCTACTGTCATGGATGTACGTATATAAAATACTCAAGAAGTATGTACGGCAGAGAAGTGAAACTAATATTGTGTACTTAGAGAGGCATATTTATGGGGGATATCACAATTTTTATGAAGAATTCCATGATCTTGAATTAATAAATGAGACTGAATTTACATCTTTCCGGGAAACATATCAAAATTTGACATTCGTGCAAGCGAGAGAAAACTTTAAGTGTTTTGAACAACATCCTATTGTAAAATAGCAATAATAAATAAATGTGTTTACTTGTAGTCCCATTTATTTTTGCCAAATCCTAAAATTCGCGGTTCGATAATAATTTGTCCCATAATATGGGACGTTCATGGACAGAAATTAAAATTTCTGTTTCTGACATGTCAAAAAACAATGGCGCCGCTATCAATTCGCGCGAAAATATCAAACCAACTGATCGCGTTCGCTTCCCATCGCGCCTCGCCGCATCGAAACCAACTCGCGGTCGGTAACGTAGGACACTAGGGGCAACCAGTGTACCATTAGACAAATTAACTTTTTTTTTCTTAATATTTTTTTATCTCCGACATACTTCATTAAAGTTACAATATTTTTTATTTTTTTATTAAAGAATTTATTTGTTTATCATTTAGGTATTTTTAAAATATTCATATTGTCGTAGGTTTTTAGTAAAACGTTTTTTTCCGTGACCTTGCATTTTGTCTAAAGGTACACGCATGCAATGTACCTTTAGACAGTGAAGGTTGTACCTATAGACACCAAGTGTACCTTTAGACACTATAACTATTTTATATGAAGGACTACACAATAAAACAAAATATACGTTTGCACAACGTTTATTAAATTTTTATTAAATACTACAACAAAAAATTATGTAAGACATAAAAAATACAGGTACCTAAATTACATGTAATTCTTTCGTACTAGGTCTAACATCTCAATAAAATCAATAGATTCATCAGAGATAGTTTTATTGGAGAGTACGAAACAATTATGGCACATAAATGAATCCTTGTCTTCAGCTTCTGGTATGTGTTCTTTGTGCTTCGTCGGTATACATCTTTCATGATAATAATGTATTACATGAATAACAGAACAGTGCTTCTTTTTTATTTAAATATTTTTTACATGTTTTACATACCACAATACTTATATCTTGAAGTATCTTAACTTTATTGGGATTATGGTATGATCGGCTTGTTCCTGGCATGTTGTTTGATTCTTTGACCAGCTGAGCGCTTACTTTCGTTTTTAATTTATGTTTAGGTAGGGTGATTTTTTTCTGACCGTTGTTTTCTTTTAGTTTTTTGTTTGCAAGAATTTCTTGCTTCTCTGGTGTATCAGTGAGGATTTTGGTTTTACCCTTCTTCCTTCCTCGTGTACCTTTTCTCTCAATTGCCTTAGGAAATGGAATAAAAATGTCTGGCAAAATTGTGGACATATTTTTAGTATCATTCTATCTTAATAGCTTTAACAGGATTACATTTATTTTTTTCACATAGTGAAAAATTGTGTATCTATTTATTTGAAAAAATTCTGCAGCTTTTCTTATGGAACTCCCATTCAATACTTCATTCACAGCTTCTTCAAGTGTTTCGCGGCCGACCGCCATGGCACAGTTGGTAAGCCGTTTGGTTTCTGTGCGGGCGTCCTGGGTTTGATTCCCAACAGAAAAGAAATGTATTTAAATTTATTTCTCAAGCAAATATTGCTTCTCTGGGCTGGAAACATTGTTTTGTTGAAAGAAATTGCCATACGGCAATAAACTCGCCACTTGCGCATACTTATAATTACCTTTTATTATTAAAATAGTGATCAAATGTGTAAACAAATGTTTTCATGTAAGATATCATGTACCTTTAGACATGTCTAAAGGTACACTCCTCAGACTGTCTAAAGGTACAAAATGACAACACTTTTAAGTTTTCAATGATAATGTATATTTTGAGTTTATAACGCATCAAAATAACTTGTTTTTGTTTAAATTAGAGTATACGTTGTGTAAATAAGTAATTATTTCATTATAATATGTTACAAGACAGTTCTAAAACATAGTTAAAATATGAGAAATACTTACTTTTTTGGTGAAAAATATTCAATTTATGTTGACGACCCGAGTTAAACAACTGTCACTTTAAAAATTTGGCAGGGTTACCATATTGCAAAAAGGTTCACGAATATATTAAATTCATAGATTTAAGTCATCCAGTTTTTTTAAAGTAGCAAGTGTCTAATGGTACATGTGTCTAAAGGTACACGGGTTGCCCCTACCATAATTACCGACTGTTTGTTATTTTCACGCCACGCCGCACCGCTTCGTATTCGCTTTGAATCGCCTACGTAGGACGTCGCGTTAACGAGATTCAAAGCGGCGCGACGGGCACTTGAATCGTAATGGGGTTTCGTTCGTGATATTACATTGGGGCGAAGTCCCTTTTAATAAATGTATATAGGTATAATAATACACGTGAAATCGACAGATTTTAAGAAGCGTATTAGTCAGCCATTTCAAAAATAAAATAATTACATGATTCAATATTGTTTACTTATTTTTATTTTATTTTACAAAGTACAGCACACAGTACATGCATACAATTTTTAAAAGTAAATAAATAAAAATACAAATATAACATATACCTTTTACTTACTATACCTAATATCAAAATAAGACAGTAAAAAAGTGTGAATTAGTGTGGGTGCGCGCATGAGAGAAGAGTAACAAAAAGTATGTGTGTGAAAGAGATATCTAGAAAGAGTGTGAGTGTGTGTGTGAGAGAGGGTGTGCGTTTGTGTGTATACATGATAGACGAACATATATTGACGGATTCATAATTCGAGAAGAAAAAGAAAATAATATATATTGGTGAGGGTGGTTGGGAAAAATAAAATTAATCAGTACCTAGTTGTTTATTGTTATAATGTCACGATGTTAGATATAAGTTTGTTTTTGAATGTCATATGTGAATCAAAATGTTTATGTGTATTTTTTTATCAAAATAACACCCGAACTTGACCTACTGTTTATAATAAACAAATTAGGTAGGTACTTAGTTAAATATTATTCATTATACTCGAGTCATTATTTCATCAAGACATAATATATTTCCTCAAATTTTATGACACCAAAATGAACAGGGGAAAAACTTATTTAGTTTAATTATATTATTCTTAAGAAATAGTTTTATTATATGTGCGGTTGCAAGGATGGTGTGTGTGCGCTTTGCATGCTAATTTATAAACAACTTAGTATTTAGGTACAAACTAACTATTGTTATTATTTATTTAGAGTCATTTTTTATTTATAACATCGGACATCACAAGGACTACCATCAAGGATATTTTTTCATACCTATGCCACGAAGAGGCAGGATAAACAGGACTTATGTAAGTCCTATATCATTTCCAATGGATGGGGAATTCTCGCAACTGCACAATTCTTTCATACGTACATGAATATTTTTAGATTTAAACTTGGTAAACAAGTGACCCTGGTTCAAATCCTGTCTTATCCTATTAATTAGCTTACATCACAACATGTACAGAGGCTAAACATATTATAATATTATTAGTACAGATATTTGAGAAAAATATTCGTTGGAGTGACAAGTACAGAAAAATTAGTACCTACAGATCTTTTAGATACATTCGTGGGAGTGACGAATATACAAAAAAGGAGAGATCTTTGAGAAATATAGTCGTGGGAGTAACAAATATAGAATTTTTTTAAGATCTTTGAGAAACATATTCGAGACAAATATAGTTAATTAATACGGATCTTTGAGCAACATATTCGTGGGAGTGACAAATATAGAAAAAAACAGTAAAGATCTTTGAGAAATATATTCGAGAGAGTAACTAATGATGAAACATTAGTACAGATCTATCAGAAACATATTCATGGGAGTAACAAATACAGAAAAAATTAGTATAGATCTATGAGAAGAATATTCGTAGGAATGACAAATACAGGTTAATTAGAACAGATGTTTGAGAAAAATATTCGTGGAAGTAACAAATAAAGAAAAACTAAATCATTTTTATTAATAAGAATATTAATTGTTATTAGCACTGATTTATAGTTCTTTTATATAACTATTTTTACGTAACAATTGAAATAAATCGACACTTTGGTGTGATTTGTACAAAAAAATAACCTCTAAAATAATTTAGTTATGAAACATATAAAATAAGATAAACGTGTCTTCATCAAACTATAATATCCATAATTTATCTACAAAGCTGTCTTCGAGACTAAAAAAATGTCGATAATTGTCTATACCAAATGCAAAACCAAAAATAATATCAATTTAAGAAAAATCAGTGCTGATGTCAATTAATATTCCAACTGTCGATTCGTTCATGAGAATTCAATTCTCTTAATGAATCGACATTATTAAGCCAAGATGAGTGTAAGAAGGAAAATTTTGTATGGTGTAGTGTAAAATATCAAAAAAAGCCGAAACACCCCAACTAGATAATTTAATTTTCTATAAAAAATATTAACATTGTATTATAACATCTCAAATTTTTTTTAATAATTTTTATAAAAATTGAATTTAGTGACGACATTGCTTCATACAATTTGTATGGCAATAGCCTACACACAATATCTAAGACATAATTGTTTGATACTAATCTCCAAACATACATACATACCATCATTCTATTTTCATATTCTGGGTAGGATCAAAGGACTGACCTCCATACTATCCTATCTTGACATACATACATATGTAGGTACAAGTGTTGTATAGAAACCAAATATCTTAAAATATTAAATAATTTGTATTTATGGGATTATAGTTTGGTACTTATTCTTCAACTATACATACTATCGCTATCGACAGTTGGATCTCATGTGTTACATGCAACTAGTCTAAAGTAATGTATGAGAAAAGTCTGGTTGACTGATAAAAGAATGTTACTGTTATTATAACTGATTTTGCTGCATTTGGTATTCCCGCGTATATTTTTCATTATTTGTAGGTACCTACTATTTTTCCATTGAGTTTTATAATATGTATGGATATTTTTTATAAGATGTAACACAAGTTGACACCGTATAACTCATTATATAAAAACATAAAAAACGTATGGGTTGTGGTCAACGCTAAACTCTTCACTAACAAGTCACTCCATAAAGTATTCAAATTTTGTATGGAAAATATTCAGCATGTTTATGAAATTTTCATGAAAATTGATAATTTTTCGATGCCATTTTCAAGTGATGTGCATTTTTAACAATTTGAAAATATAATTTTTAAATTTTAAGTTTCCTGAGCTTGGGGTCACTTTGACATATTTGACACGGACAAACAAAGAAGGAAATGTCTGAAAATTTTCAACTTAGGACATATTCATTCTTTCCAGAGCGAGTGAAATATAAAGCGGGTTTGATGGTCTTCGAGGGTTCATGAATTGACTCAAATAACTCTACCATCATAAAGACGTTTTATATTGAGATTGTCTAAATCACACAATAATTCCAGAAGCTGAATAGCTCATAGAAGTCGAAAACCTCGGCTTGCCTATAAATATAATATGTAAAGAAATACACAGAAAATATTTAATAAAAGTTTCGGAAAACTGTCGTTTTGAAAGAATCCTAATTCTTTTTGAGTGTTTTATCGCAACCTTATTACAAGATTCAGGTATTGAAACGTATGTAGATATAATCATTTTCAAGCCCACAATTAGTAAATGTTAATTTGGCATGTGATTGAAAAATATTTTTCATGACCACTGCCATAAACAACGAAGAAATTATGCTAAAAGAAAACCTTAAATATTCGACATTTCCCAATTTCCTTTCAGGGTTTGCCTAGTCTGGAGATTCTAGTTACGTCCCTGAATAATTCATTAATTCTTTGTGAATTGCAGGTAGCCATTTTTTTCGGTGCACATTTTTGTCACATTTTATTGTACAGCGCTTTTGAACCTATCGAATTATTGCTTTATTTTTTTTTTATATTTTTATTTATTGTATTGAAAACACTTCATTGCGATCTGTGTAAATGGCGAGATTGAGTAGTCGTCAAAAAATATTCTGGACTAACTTTGAATATATAGAAATAACACATCCTGAATTTTTTCAACGTTTCTGTAGAGATTTAATAAGTAATAAGACATAAATAAATTAACATTATAAATGACTTATTTAAGGTCGTTCTGTAAGAACATTATCACCTGGCCTAATTTTTTTGCGCATCATTTAATATTGAAGTATTTAAATTTGTAAAAACTAATGTTGACGTCTTTGAATAAAGAAAAAAAAATCACCTTTGTACTATTGAATATTATTAATATTAAAATAACCTAGGTACCAAAATTTTTTTGTGGAGACATCTTCATTTCGACTTGTATGGAAACGTAATGAAAATGATACTGGAATATTAATCTATACATTTCTGTACATTTTTCTATCTTATTGTTAATTACATTATTAAAAACGAAAATATATTTAAATATATTTGAGATTTTATGGTGGTATTTTCATATTGACGTATTTATATGACGCTATAAATACCATACCGTACCATACCATCATGCTCTTTCCCTATTTGGGTTAGGCAGAGAGAAAGGAACGTCAGACTTCTCTCTCTTGACATACATTTCTCACTTCGTTCACGTCCATGCATCTTCTCAGGGACGCTCTTCTATTATTCTTACTTCTAACGTCCAAATTCGTGCCAAATTTTCCTTGGCCGACCTCTACTTTTTGATCCTCTTTTATAAACATTATATACGTTTTATTTCAGACGGTTATCACTTATGTGGCCAAACCACCTTAGGGCATTTTTTTAATCTTTCTAACGATATCTTTTTCAATTATACATTCTCGTCAAATATCCTCATTTTTTATCATACACCGTTTTACCACACATTCGTCTTAGTGTTCTCATTTCAATCGCGTCAATTCTAATTTCATGCGTCTCTGCCATGTCCATGTCTCACTAGCATACATTAGAGTCGGTACGACGATACCATTGTGTAACGCGAGCTTTGCTTATCTGGAAATAATTGGGTCAGCCATTATAGATCTTAATGCACCATTCACTCAATTCCCTGCTGTTATACTCCTTTCAATATCTATTTCCAGTCTTCCATCACGCTGAAACATGCTTTCTAAGTATAAATATTCATCCACTTTTTCTATTAATTGTTTAATTCACCACTCCTATCTCGCATTTTGTTCGTCTTTCGCTCTTTTCAAATACCATCACTTAAGATTTAGTTGCATTCATTCTAAGACCATTTTGCATGCATCCATCGAATACTATTTCAACACGTATAAGATAACTAAGGTTGAGGTGCACCTCATGCCAATGTGTAGACAGTATAACGATATGACAAGGGAGTGTCCTGATCTCGACGTGTTTGCGGATTCGCTCTCTGTTTTTAAAAAAAAAGTTAACTCGGGCGTGTTGTTTTAAGGAAGATCTCAGTGCTGTATATATACGCTATTTTGTCTTTTCTCTAACTTTTGTGACTTTTTTGACTTCTTATGTGCCAGTTTTTTTTTTGCTTCTATTTATGTAACTTCTATAACTTTTTTTTTCTTGAACTGTGTAACTTTTTTCTTCTTGAATTGTGTAACTATTTTTTTCTTTTTTACTTTTGTAGCCGAATTATTCTAATTTATGTACTTGTGTAACTTGCGTGTGTGATTGAGTGAGAGCTCATGTAATTTTGTGTGCATCCATAATTGGACGTCCAGCACTCGTAGTAATAACCAATATTGTTTTCTTTTTGTGAGAATTGTGAGCTTGATGTCTGTCGATGTACCCTTTTAATAAAATAAAATAAAATAAAAAAATGCCATGTACAAAGGATGGCAAACACTCGAATAGGTGGTGAAGGAGATGGGAAATTGATTGGAGACCAAGTTTTTAATGAGAGGACGAAATAAAGAGGGATTCGATCCAGCTCTTGTTATCTACAAACTGAAGGATGGCGGCTGAAGATACAAAGAAGGAACTAGTTGGAGGCAGGAGTTGAAGAAGGTCAAGACTTGATTCGGACTGTAGCTGTAAAAATATACTGAGACATAACATATAAACTAGTTGCATGTAACACATGAGATCCAGCCAGGCAATACTATGTAGGTATGTATAATTGCAGAATACGTATGTATGTCAGGATAGTCTTTTTTCCTACCCAGAATATGAAAACAGCATGATGGTATGTATGTTTTGCACTATCCAAAGCTTACAGAACAAGCCCCACCGAAGCCCTGCCAATTTTGACAGGCTTAACCCCCCTTGATCTTGAAATTCAACGTAGAGGTGCTATTTTCAATTTATTGCGAGGCCGTCCTTCTGTCATCGGTAACACTTCTTTTCACCCCCCTGAGAGTCGAACGTCTCGAAGCTCAATTAAGAGAAACGTGAGCGACACTCTACTAAACATTTGGCAAAACCGCTGGACGACCTGTCTAGTTGGTAGAGTTGCCTTTTTATTTTTTCCTGACGTGAGGTCGCGACTGAAATCTCCTTGGGTTGTTCCAGACTTTTGGACTTCTCAATTTCTCACAGGACACGGTAACTTTAAAAGCTATCTCCATCGCTTCAACATTGCTCCCTCTTCCTCATGTCAGTTTTGTCAATGTCCGGACCAAACTTGGGATCACATCCTTTGGGAGTGTTCCCACCCAATTGTGTCCTCTTACAGATCGGAGCTCCTCGTTGCTGTCCGTGGGCCTCTCCAAGGTCCCATTGGACATGCGGACTTAGTGATCTCGAAGAACAATTATAAAGCCTTCAAACGATTTTGCCATAGATACGGTGCCTTATTATCCGATGATTCTCACTGACTTTTCTGTTTCCAGAGATCTTGGTCACTTTTCTGATGCCCTATATATATGGATCTGAAGTCGCCGACAGTCCGCAAGTGTGAATCTCAATTCGCACTTGTTGATTGTTCTTTTTGCACCATGGTGCCGAGATTGCTAATCTAGAGGGCTCCATGAGCTACTCTTCGTGCCATGCATTGTTTTTTTTGTCATTCATTCTAGCATTCTGCGAAGGGGCCGTTGACAGTCCCCATATGCGGAGCGGGTGGTGGTGGGAGTAGCAATGGTATGTATGTATGTATGTATGTATGTTTGAATATTAAGTATCAAACTATTGAGTGAGATATTGTGTAGTGTTTACTTCCTTACAAATTGTATGAAAAGATGTCGTCACTAAATTTAATTTTTATAAAAATTGTTAAAAAGAGTTTGAGATGTAGGTACTACTACAATGTCAATATTTTTATAGCAATTTAAATTACCTAGTTGGGGTGCTTCGGCTTTTTTCGATATTTTTAAAAACTTATAACACATAAATTTACCATAAAAAATGTTTTTTTCAATAAAAAATGTTTAAGAAACTCTGTAATTTTTTTAACAACTTATTGAGATTTTTAGTTTGCCTATATTCATACTCATTTTCAGAGTTATAGCTCTTATGGTTTTTAAGATATATGGAAAAATAAATAAAAAATCAAAAGTTAAATAAAAACCCCTGACTGAAACAAAAATTCTAAGAATGAAAGTTTTGTAGGCTTAGGTATATATTCAAAAATTTTGGGCTCTGCAAATTGAGCGGATCGAAAGTTATAAGGGGAGGATGGACACATAGATACACAGACAGACAGACACACACACATACACACTAAATGTTCTACTCCAAATTCTGTGTACATCCGTAAACAGTACATATATGCTGCGAAGCCTCTAAGTTGGTGTTTTTTACTTCAAAGTTGGAAAAGCCGTGAAAAATATAGACTGCATACAAATCTCGCGTATCTTGGCTAATTTGTGTTTTAGTGTCTAATTGTGTACATATAAGTGTTTATAGTTTGGTACGTATTATTCAATTATGCATACTATCGCCATCGACAGTTGAATCTCATGTGTTACATGCAACTAGTATAGAAAAAATCATCCTTTATACTACGATTTAATTCCGAGAGTCTCTAATGGGTATACCTGATTTTGGTCGATAATGGGTAAACCTGAACGCTTTCGATATTAAACTGACATCTTCGGAGGCTTAAAAACTCTTATGATGTTTTTACTATCGAAACGCTAAGGCTATCCTTTTATTATATTTTTGAAGTTATTTATTCATCATGGCCTAATTTTTCAACGAATCAACAATAAACACAATATTATTAAATTTTGTGCATATTGCGTATATATTGAAATTTAGTTACCTTTATCGTTTTATTTAAATAATATACACGAAGCTACAAATAAATAATCTATATGGTGGATAAAAATAATGTTCCCGCCTTTAGAGGAATAACAAGTTATTTTTAACATAACAAATTTTTTTGTATCGCTTTTACACATACGATTTTCTTTTACGTACATAACAGCAACATAAAACATGTTATTCTATAAATAGTTGTTTATTTAACTAGGTACATAACTAATAGATATTTAGTGTCGAGTAGGAGTGGTCTTTTAATAACGTCAATAGATTTAAGCTCATTATGTGAATATTATTAATAATTGTAAGTTCGTGACATACTGGACACAATATGAGTCTAGTGAGCCTTCAACTTATCAATTTTTGAAATTTAATCTGAAGAAATTGAGTTATGGAGAGATTAAGAGCTGTATGCGGATTTTAGGACAATATTTGCCAATAAAAGCCTTAAATACACAGAAAAACATCATCAATAACGATGTACAACCCTCCTCACTTCTTCTTCCAATGTTCCCCCTGTCTGATTTTTCGTATTCTATCTCTATCTACACCACCCGTGATTGCGCAAATCGCAAATTTGTGCCTTTTTCTTTTTTGCTAAAGCGCCCTCCTCCACGACGATAAGGCTCAAGAAGTTTGACGGCATCTACCCCCACTTTCACCAAGGTTCCTTAGCGCTAAAATCAATTTTTTGATGCACTCAGCATAAAATTTCGTTACATCAAACAATCTTACTACCGTTAAGTGACGCCGGCGACTGAACTCTTAAGTGAAGGTTTATTGTGGATCAAGATATTCGTCAACGTATTTTGTAACTAAAATTATTACATTTTAGCACTTATTGTTAGTTGTTTTGTGTCATAGGAGTTATATTTGATTTTTCTTTATAAAAAAGTTGAATTTAGCCTATGAAATGAAAAAAAAAAACTTGAATACTTTTAGGATGCTTTATACAACATACATACGCCCCCACCTCGAATATTGCACTGCTGTTTGGTCTCCTGTGTATAAATTTAACATTAATAGAATTGAAAACTTACAAAATAAATTTTTGAAAAGAGTAAAATATAAATTTAATTTGCGGTCCAGATTATTCAGCTTCGTTGAAGTATCATAATCTGGAATCACTTGTAGACTGAAGAATTATCCTTGATCAAAGCTTACTGTATAAAATTGTTAATAATAAATTCGATTCACCGGAATTGAATAATCTCATTACTTAATCTTTTCTATATTCCACATTATAAAACAAATCACCGAAAACATTCTACCATTCCTCGTATCTGCGAAACATTTAACAAAAATTTCAATAGTTTAGACATATTTCACACTCCATATAGCAGGTATATGAAAGAATTATCTAACCTGATCCGAGATAACAATATATACATGTTTTATTTTATTTTATTGTATGAATACTGTACAATTTAATTTGCTCTCCCTCTTTTAAGTTATCCTCTGACATTTCCGTCACTTTCCTATCCCACTATCCTTAACCATCTCTTAATAATTATTTCTTTAATTTTTTTTCTCTTCTGTGTGTTAAATATTATAACAGTGGATATACATAATTGGATCTAGCTATAGATTGTACCACTTAGCATATATATTTTAATGAATTTAACCTGTACATCTGTGTATACCCCCCAATAAAATAAAAATAAAATATAAATAAAATAAACAGAAGTGTGTTATGTTATACCCATGGCGAAATGAACAAAATAATTTTTTCATTATGTCAAAACATGGCTTTTTGTATTTGTTAAATAAATTCTAATTGTACCTATTTTGTATTGAAAACTATGCGCCATTGCGATTGCTTTTTCTTAATATGTTTTATTCAATACTCTGATATATGTAACATGCTGTTTTGATATGATATTTGGCAAAACTAGATTTCTTTCCAAGAATTGCTTTATTTAATGCGACTCGAAAAAACGCTTTGTCAGATTTCTGAGAAACGACATTGTTATGGGCAAAGTACAATACTTGTTTATATATATTTTCATCAAGGACCATCAATTGATAGCTATTTCGGCGATATATGGACCCGGGTTTAAAACTAACATCACGATTTCATTCACGAAATTACGATAGTACGAGCATTTTTTCTCTATGTAGTTTAAATAATTTATGAGGCTGAAAGTTCATTTCTATTTTAGAAAAAAAAATAGGTATTTTCATAAAATAATAATATGAATAGTAAAATAAAGAATATGTAGGTAGGTATGTGTGTTTTGTAGATATCGTTTAAATTTTTAAATGTGCAATGCACTTGAGGTGAGATATTCACAAAAGTGGCGTTATTTAAATCATTCAAATTCATTATTACTATTATGTACTATTATATTTGAACAAGATGTCTCTTCCTTATATACATATCATGTACCTAACGGGGTAGGCAGAAAGAACCGAGCGTCAGATACCTCTATCATAACATTAATCATTCATGCACTATCATTCGTTCACCATCTCTTAAAAACATAGATGTAACTCATTATTGAATGAATTTTTTAAATTATTTTGCGGGTTAGATCGTGCATGAATATAATTATTTTGTGAGTTGGATAGTGCATGAATATAATTATTTTGTGGGTTAGATCGTGCATGAATATAATTATTTTGTGAGTTGGATAGTGCATGAATATAATTATTTTGTGGGCTGGATCGTGCATGAATATAATTATTTTGTGGGTTAGATCGTGCATGAATATAATTATTTTGTGAGTTGGATAGTGCATGAATATAATTATTTTGTGGGTTAGATCGTGCATGAATATAATTATTTTGTGAGTTGGATAGTGCATGAATATAATTATTTTGTGGGCTGGATCGTGCATGAATATAATTATTTTGTGAGTTGGATAGTGCATGAATATAATTATTTTGTGGGTTAGATCGTGCATGAATATAATTATTTTGTGAGTTGGATAGTGCATGAATATAATTATTTTGTGGGTTAGACCGTGCATGAATATAATTATTTTGTGAGTTGGATAGTGCATGAATATAATTATTTTGTGGGTTAGATCGTGCATGAATATAATTATTTTGTAAGTTGGATAGTGCGTGAATATAATTATTTTGTGGGCTGGATCGTGCATGAATATAATTATTTTGTGGGTTAGATCATACATAAATATAATTATTTTGTGGGTTAGATCGTGCATGAATATAATTATTTTGTGAGTTGGATAGTGCATGAATATAATTATTCTGTGGGCTGGATCGTCCATGAATATAATTATTTTGTTGGTAAGATCATACATGAATATAATTATTATATGAATATAATTATTTTGTGGGTTAGATCGTGCATGAATATAATTATTTTGTGAGTTGGATAGTGCATGAATATAATTATTTTGTGGGCTGGATAGTGCATGAATATAATTATTTTGTGGGTTAGATCGTGCATGAATATAATTATTTTGTAAGTTGGATAGTGCGTGAATATAATTATTTTGTGGGCTGGATCGTGCATGAATATAATTATTTTGTGAGTTGGATAGTGCATGAATATAATTATTTTGTGAGTTGGATAGTGCATGAAAATAATTATTTTGTGAGTTGGATAGTGCATGAAAATAATTATTCTGTGGGCTGGATCGTCCATGAATATAATTATTTTGTTGGTTAGATCATACATGAATATAATTATTATATGAATATAATTATTTTGTGGGTTAGATCGTGCATGAATATAATTATTTTGTGGGTTAGATCGTGCAGGAACATAATTATGTATGGTTGGTTCCGAATTGAAAGATATGATAGTTCTGGACCCGATAGGTGGAGCTGCTATCGAGATGTAAAAAAAATTTTTTTAGTTTTTCCAACTGTCGATTTGTTCAGGAGAACTTTGTTCTCTTAACATATCGACAATGTATCAAGCCAGAATACGCGAGAATTGTATGGAGAGGTCTACTTTTTTCACGGCTTTTCCAACTTTGAAGTCAAAAAACACCAACTTAGAGGCTTCGCAGCATATATGTTCCATACACGGATTTACTCAGAATTCGGAGTAGAACATTTCGTGTGTCTGTGTGTGTGTGTGTGTATGTCTGTGTGTGTGTGTCCGTCCCCCCCTTATAACTTTTGATCCGCTCAATTTACAGAGCCTAAAATTTCAGAATATATAAACAGTTACAGGCCTACAAAACTTTTATTCTCGGAATTTTGAATTTTTGTTTCAGTCAGGGGTTATCAACTTTTGAATTTTTATTTTATTTTTCCCTATATCTCAGAAACCATAAAAGCTAGAACGCTGAAAATTGGTATAAACATAGACAAATACAAAATCTCAAATCAATTTTTTCAAAAAAATTCCAGGGTTTCTCAAACATTTTTTATTAAGAAAAGTATTTTTTTTATGATAAATTTTTGAGTTTAACTGCCTATATTTCCATTTTTTTTTAAATATCGAAAAAAGCCGAAACACCCCAACTAGATAATTTAATTTTATATAAAAAATATTAGCATTGTAGCAGTACATCTCAAATTTTTTTTAACAATTTTTATAAAAATTGAATTTAGTGACGACATCGCTTCATACAATTTGTATGGTAGTCACCTATACACAATATAAAAGAAGACTTAATAGTTTGATACTTCATCTCTAAA
Source organism: Molanna angustata (assembly GCA_963576475.1). Lineage (NCBI taxonomy): Eukaryota > Metazoa > Arthropoda > Insecta > Trichoptera > Molannidae > Molanna > Molanna angustata. Next base: position 2,241,792 of record OY754965.1, on the reverse strand, counting down.
CATACAATATACATATACCATCATGCTGTTTTCATATTCCGGGTAGGAAAAAAAGACTGACCTCCATACTATCCTATCTTGACTACCTAGGTACATGTGTTGTATAGAAAACTAAATATCATAAAATAATAAATAATTTGTATTTATGGGTTTGGTACTTATTCTTCAACTATACATACTATCGCTGTCGACAGTTGGATCTCATGTGTTACATGCAACTAGTTTTACAAATTTTTACTTCCCTACAATCCCCGTAGAAGTTTGTATTTGAAAAATGGGTCGTGATTCATTTTAAAGGGTTGTATTACAAGAGTTATTTGAGAAATATGTAAGAAAAAGGTAAGGTCCCGTACTGCGAGAATACTGTTTACTGCTTACAGGACCTCAACTTTTTCTTACAATATTCTCAAATAACTCCTGTAATACGACCCTTATTAATCATCAAAGAATCGTTTTTAAGTTCGTAGTTAGTGGGAAGTTGATGGGAACTGGAGCCAAAATGGAAGAAGAGGAAATAGTTTCACAGTTGCTAATAGCAATGCCGAAATCGTATCGTCATATAACCTCGTCAATCGATGTCTTATTTTCAAACGATCCAAGCAGTATAAACATTGAATTTGTGAAAAGTAAATTACTGGAAGAAGAAGCTAACCAGCTTCGTGATAGAAATGGAGGAAATAATAATGAGGTAGCATTCTATTCACATGTGAAGAAAAATTACAAGAACCCAGTAACCCAGTAATATATTGAATGTTGTATGAAATGTCATTAAATAAACGAAGAAAAAATGTTACAGCTTAGCAATCAAAATCGACTTTAGCCATTTGAGAAGATTTTTTTTTGCTGTCCAGTCTGAAACCTGTAGTGATAAATAATATCATATTGAACGCAAATGTTTTTATAGAGGTCCAAAATTATTAAGTATATTGTTTTTAAATGTTATTGTTCAATTTGGGTTTTTATTTATAGCGTTGTTATTATCTAAATATAATATACCTACGTGATATTTTATCAAACTACCTAATCGTATACAACAAAATGTAGGTACATACATCTAATTCTAGTTTTTTACTCCTCACTAACCCAAGGGGATATAGTGCGGAGTTTTGATTTCGCATTTTTGAAGGCAATTTTTTTTATTGCAGATTATCAACCAGTACCTACTTTAATAAATAAAAAAAAAACTTGTTTATAATCAATTCCACTATTTATTAAATAGTTCCACTATTTATTAAATATATATAGTGGAATTTATTAAAAATATTAATTAATTTAAATGGAATTCCATCAAGAACTGACGATAAAAAAGTTAAATCTAATTAAACCAGTATCTTGCTGAGATTGTATTCTGAAAGTTTCATTACAATGTATCTGTGTGTGTGTGCTATGTGCTGTGTGGTTTGTGCTATGTACGGCGTGTTTCTTTTACTTGATCGATTATAGACTTATGTACCTACTCATTCGATTCTTTTCAAATTTTGTAAATTTGTATATCTGACACTCACTAAGACCCCATTAGATTTTGAAGGATATCTGAATAATGCTTCTCATTTTTTTTTCTATCAAATACTTCAAAGTGACCCCAAGCTCAGAAAACTTAAAATAAGAAATATAAATTTTCAAATTGGTGAAAAGGCACATCACTTTTATAATGGCATTGAATCAAGATTTCATAAAAAAATATTTAAATAAAAAATAATTTAACAAAAGTCATTTGGATCTCATGCATTACATGCAACTAGTAGTATTCTAAGGCAAGAACAGTTTCCTGCAAACGATTTGAGAATTTTCGTCATGGAGGGAGGCGATTTGCACAACCAAGCAAAGCCTATTTGCCTTCTGTGCAGCCCACGTTAGCTCTCAATTTATTTGGCAATAACTGTACCATATTTATAGTATGCATAGTTATTCAATAGCGTGGGAACATTCCTTGTGAATTTTAAAGTGGTAAAAATAATCATTTTGACATTAAGTATTTAATTTTTATAAATTGCCCCGACATTATTAATATTCGTTGTTTCTTTTCAAAAATAACCCCACGTTTTCCATTCTCTACGCCACAACCCACGACAATCGTTATTTGGACCCGTCATCGTGCAAAAATTTTCCCTATCATTTTTTTTAACAATTATCCAAAATAGTTTTTCAATGATATCACGGCCGTGTATTTGGCCGTCTATTTTGAGGTTTTCAAAAAAGGCGGAGACTGTAATAGAACCAGCGGATTTTTTCCGCATAGGACCCGGTGAGATAAATCTTTGGGTGACGGTAGTGTCAGCCACTGTTTGCGCACATTTAACACATTACCAGATCGATCAGATAGAAAAACAAAATGACTAAACATTCATCTCGGCAGTGATAAGAAATAAGAATGTACCACTAGGCGTTTCATCTCTCAGTCGCGGTTCATAGTCTGATGTGGTCTGTAACTCTGTAGACTGTAGAGTGGTTTGGTTTTGATCAATCAGTGTGTGTCGTGCTGTTCTCGTGTATGGATGTGTCACTCGCTGCGACATAAGAGGATTACTCACGCGAGATTAATAATACTGCGTCAGTTTATTGTTGTTTACTAAAAAAAAAACTGTTTGCCGCCGCGTAGTGTTTGTTCGAGGACATAATATTATTTTCCTTCGACTCTCGCATATTAATGTTCCGCTATGGCGAAATAGTCTTATACGATTCTCCAGTCCGATCGAATCGATCTTCCGATCGAAGATCAAAGTACAGTTTTTTTGTTCTTCTTTAGTGTTGTAAGAGTTCGTTCTGTGAAAACTTTGCTCGAAAACATTATGATGCTGTACAACGCGCCGGTTTACGAATATCATTACGACATGCAGGCGGACCAGATGTTTATGCATTCCGGCCTGGCAGACGCCACCTTACTCCCGCCTATCCTGGAGTGCAACTATGTCACTTCAGTCACTTCAGGATACGGGGACGAGCCCAATCCGTTGGCCTACGACGACCCAGAAATGATCAACGAAGAACAGTTTTACGTTTCACAGGCCAAGGAGTTCGAAAATTTCCTTTCGATGTCGTCGGAGCAGATGTCGGAGTGGAGGAACAAAAACATCGCCGATTGGACGTCGACGGACACGAAGACGTGGATCCTGGACACGGCCGTGTCCAAAAAGTTGAAGCTCGCTCAAATACCTTCGTTTCAATTTTCCAATATCACCGGATTGGAGCTGATCAAAATGTCAAAGGAGGCTTTCTGCGAAACTATGAACACGGAAGGGACGTTCGAATCAATTCTGATCGGAGAGATGCTCTATGAGGAGTTACAGAACTTGTTGCAAGAGATATATGTCCCGTCGACTGTCGTCGACAAATTCAGCAAGGACAACAACAACGAGTACAAGTTTACCCACGAAGGAGAGTCGCGTCTGTTCGACATGGACAGTAGCTGTACCGGCGGATTAGAGAATCAGATAATGAGGCACCAGCGCCCCACAATCTTCTGCGATTCTGGTTACGACAGTTTGTCCGACGATGGCAAGATACAAATGTCCGAGGAGCAGTGTCAAATTGAGGAGAAGCATTGCATTTCGAGCGAGTCCGGTTCAATGGGAATAGTGAAGAGGCCTCCCGGAAGACCCAAGGGAAGCGGGAAGAAACTGCCGAAGAGAATAAAGAATGTGTCTGTTCCCGAGTTCCTCAGGGATTTGTTGTTGGACCGAAGATACTGTCCAAGGATCATCAAATGGGAAGATTATTCCAAGGGAAAGTTTAGGTGAGACTATTTTCATTTCCTAATTCATAGATCATTCTTAAATCATATATTATTCCATATCATTCCTTACTCACAGATCATTTCTAATTCATAGATCATTCCTAATTCGTAGATCATTTATAATGCGTTGATCATTCCCAATTCATATACCTTATATAATTCCTAGTTCATAGATTATTTCTAATTCTTATGACAAAGTAACTACCTGCTTTTACTCTCCACTTCTTTATTATAGCGAGGATTTTTTGAAAACAACTTCTCATCGGGTATCATTTAGAGATTGGATACTATCTATTTTGTCATGATGTTTATGTATACTATATGGCGTAATAATATGGAATGTTGCGTTCTCTGTAGAGCTCAAACTTTGTCCAATCGACTCCATATTATTATGTAAAATACACAAACACAAGTTTATATTAATAAGTTGTCAATAGAAAACGGATTATTATTATCTTATTTGTGATCTGTCAAAACTTTTAATGCACACTTTTAATTCAGTCAGCTTTAAAAAAATAAACAGCAGGACTACTCATGAAGTTGATAACGGTAAAATTAAGATCAGCTTCAGAATTTAGCAATCTTTGAAGTTAAAGTAATTGAATAATCCAACTGTCGATTTGTTCAGGAGAACTTTGTTCTCTTAACATATCGACAATGTATCAAGCCAGAATACGCGAGAATTGTATGGAGAGGTCTACTTTTTTCACGGCTTTTCCAACTTTGAAGTCAAAAAACACCAACTTAGAGGCTTCGCAGCATATATGTTCCATACACGGATTTACTCAGAATTCGGAGTAGAACATTTCGTGTGTATGTCTGTGTGTGTGTGTGTGTCCGTCCCCCCTTACAACTTTTGATCCGCTCAATTTACAGAGCCTAAAATTTCAGAATATATAAACAGTTACAGGCCTACAAAACTTTTATACTCGGAATTTTGAATTTTTGTTTCAGTCAGGGGTTATCAACTTTTGAATTTTTATTTTATTTTTCCCTATATCTCAGAAACCATAAAAGCTAGAACGCTGAAAATTGGTATAAACATAGACAAATACAAAATCTCAAATTAGTTTTTTCAAAAAATTCTAGGGTTTCTCAAACATTTTTTATTAAGAAAAGTATTTTTTTTATGATAAATTTATGAGTTTAACTGCCTATATTTCCATTTTTTTTAAAATATCGAAAAAAGCCGAAACATCCCAACTAGATAATTTAATTTTATATAAAAAATATCAACATTGTAGCAGTACATCTCAAATTTTTTTTAACAATTTTTATAAAAATTGAATTTAGTGACGACATCGCTTCATACAATTTGTATGGTAGTCACCTATACACAATATCAAAGAAGACTTAATAGTTTGATACTTCATCTCTAAACATACAATATACATATACCATCATGCTGTTTTCATATTCCGGGTAGGAAAAAAAGACTGACCTCCATACTATCCTATCTTGACTACCTAGGTATATGTGTTGTATAGAAAACTAAATATCATAAAATAATAAATAATTGTATTTATGGGTTTGGTACTTATTCTTCAACTATACATACTATCGCTGTCGACAGTTGGATCTCATGTGTTACATGCAACTAGTAATATTAATTTATACAACAATTAATGAAAATTTCATACTAAACGTTGATATTAACAATTTTTCGTGATTTAATGTAGAGAAAGATAAAGTTTGGATTATAATCGAGTACTGGGGGGCATGTCTGGTCCAATCGGCGAAATCAAAACCTTCACGATTACCCATATTATTGATATAATTATTATGTGGAGTTCTATATTATCCTTAGATGTCATAGAACTCCATGTGATAATTTTTTCCATGATATGGGTAATCACAAGGGTTTTGATTTCGCCGGTTGAACCAGATTTGCCCCCCTCATTTATACATTTTTAAGATTAAGGCAAGCCAAGAACGCATTAAGAACGTGTCACGAGTAGCCCCAGCCCCCCTGAACGGGTTGAAATTAGTAGGTACTTTTTGTCAATATTTTCAGAATTAACTTTGTCACAGTTTTAAAATAATGTCAACCATCCCGAAGGAGAAACATGAGAATGTTTTGGAAGCGATCAAATACTCATTTGTGGTATAAACAAAGTCAATTGTCACAAATAAAATTAACCTTTATAATATGAACCCATTAATAACACAAATATTTCTGTGTAATTAACTGTGTCTTAATAATATTGACCACACGGTTTATCCAAATTAAATCATTCAACATGATATATTTTTGTGTGAATTATTTCGCTGTGTTGTCATTCTGACTCAATCGAGTCATTTAATAAATATATATATTTGTTTATTTATCTACCTTACTTCTTGAATTTATATAATTATACATAGCGATGCAAAAAGTAAGTAAATTCAGACCGGAAACTGTGTTTAAAAATGTATATTGTTGGTTAAGCGTGGACTTATAAATGCGTCATAATCGTCAATTGATTAAAAACCTTTATCATTGCATTCACCACAGTAAATATTGTAGTTAGGTAATTCAAACCAATATTTTTATCAAATTCAAAGACACTAGGGGGTCCAGTGTGAACGAACTGTGATGTGACATTAAAAATTTGATATTTAAACTTGCTATAATAGGATTTCACATATTTTTACGACAATCCATATCAAAATTCACCATGTTAAATAAAATCTAGATGGTAAACAGATCAAAAATTAGGCTCTTAATTATTACATCTTGGCAACAATAATAATAAGCTACTGCCTCCCTGACCAGCCAGAACAGGCAGTTTATCTAGTATTCACACCAATTTAGTTATTTAATTTTAATATTTTAGTTACTTTTTTTAATATATAATGCAACTGGCTCACGCCAGTCGCAATTATAACTAAAAACAAACCTAACCAACCTATTTTTACCAAACTTTTGTAGGTTAGGTTTAAAAAATCCTAGGATATCCTGGATGGTCAGGGAGGCAGTACCATAATAATAATACAGAATTGCAACCGTTGGGCAGTAGACGTAGAAACAGCAATTTAATGTTTCTGCGTGACTTGTTAAATTTTTCATCTGTTAAGATCAACATTAAAAAAATCCTTATTATTAGGTAGAGGTAGTTTTTCTCACATTGTTAAAACCTCTTTTGTGACTTTATTTTTGTTTCTTTTTTAATTATCTTAATGATCTTTTTTTTTACTTGATTTTGTTGTTACTGTTTTCTGTCCCAAATAAATCAATTAAGTAGGTAAATTTAATTTGATATTCTCGACTGGAAGTGGTTTAAACTTTAACTGTTTCTTATATTTATAATTGCATTATTTATATTATTTAAAAGTATGTAAAACAACAATTTATACAAGCAAAGTCCATTATTCAATAGGTATCATTTTTATCACATCCACATATACCTAGGTAGGTATATATATGTACCTACATGATGTATGATGATGAATATAATACAATATAGCATTTAATGAAATATATCGAATATAAACAAAATATTATACCTGTTTTAAATAAATTACATAAAAAAACAGCTTTTTTATAATATACTAGTCACATGTAACACATGAGATCCAACTGTCGATGGCGATAGTATGCATAATTGAAGAATACGTACCATACTGTAAACACTTAAACACAAATCAATAAATATTTAAGATATTTTGTTTTCTATATAAAACATGTAGGTATACAGGGTGTATCATGAGGAGTGGATCAACCGAAGCATGGAGGTAGAGGACCTCAATACCTATCGATTTAACCCCCATGTATGTTCAGCGATATTGGGTGGTTCAAAAGTTATGTACACTTTTGTGAAATTTGAATAAAAATCGGATTTCATACTAAACTACATCACTGTACCTAAACTATTAGGTTTGCGATCATGATTTTTTTCAGGGAATAGTTCAATAGTGATGCTTAATGAAAATAATACCGTTGTGAGTCAGTACCTAATAACTTTAAAAACAAAAAAAAATCTTAAAAAAATTTTGGAAGCCTCAATTTTCCCCTATCTTTTCAAAGGCTCTTGGAACAATAATTTCACATAACTTTTTTTTCCACAAGTTATCTTTAAAACTACTACCATTCATAGAGAGCTAGCTCTACAAATTTCATTTGCCTTGTATTAGAGGATCATGTTGAAAAGTTTAGGTACAGTGATGTAGTTTAGTATGAAATCCGATTTTTATTCAAATTTTACAAAAGTGTACATAACTTTTGAACCACCCAATATCGCTGAACATACATGGGGGTTAAATCGATAGGTATTAAGGTCCTCTACCTCCATGCTTCGGTTGATCCACTCCTCATGATACACCCTGTATATGTCAGGATAGGATAGTATGGAGGTCAGTCTGTTTTTCCTGCCCAGAATATGAAACCAGCATGATGTATGTTTGTAGATTGAGTAGGTATGTATCAAACTATCGAGTGAGATATTGTGTAGTGTTTACTGCCGTACAAATTGTATGAAACAATGTCGTCACTAAATTCAATTTTAATCAAAATTGTTGAAAAAAGTTTAAGGTGTACTACTACAATGTTAATATTTTTTATAGAAAATTAAATTATTTAGTTGGGGTGTTTCGGCTTTATCGATATTTTTAAAATCTTTGGAAATATAGCACCGATGGTTGTAGTTACCACTAAGTATACTGTGAAGGAAGAAATGGTCTGAAATTGTGCGTCGCACGGTCAGATACGTATATTAAATATTATATTTTATTTCAATTAAAAACGAATTAGATATCTCTTTCAAAGTACCAAATTATTTTATTACTAAAGCAGTATAATTAATTATTTGCTCCTCCATAGCTTGCAACGATATTGTTTTAAAATTAAGAGGATGACTGCTGCCAACGTACCTATTTTTTCAATTTGAATTTACATCATTACTACAAAACGAATCATTTTGAAAAAATAACCTAGTTAGTTTGGATATTAATAAAGAAAAATATAGGTACCTTAACTTTTTAATTATGTTCTGTATATATTCGTATAGGAAAATAATAAGCTTACCCCGATTTTTGACATTTATCTTAAATTTCTAAAAAACTATAGGTAAGGTATAGAGCATTATATTTTTTTATAAATTAAAGAAGATCAAAATATCTGAAAAAATACGATGTAACGTTGCATTAATGCATCAGGTTAAGTTAATAAACCAAAAAAACTTTTATTTCGCAATGGCGCTGAATGGAAAAATAAATGTTTTTTAGTTTTATTTACTAAACCTGAAGCATTAATGCAACGTCACATCATATTTTTCTAGATATTTTTGTCTTCTTTAATTTAAAAAAAATATGTTGAACTACGCCTTATATTTTATTAAAAATATATGATAAACGTTGAAAATCCGGGTATGCCATTATTTTTCTACAAGAATTTATACAGAACATTATCAAAAAGTAAAGATATATTTTTTTTATTAATACCTAAACTATCTAAATTTTGTTTTTCAAAACGATTTGATAAGAAATAATGATGATATTATATCAAATTGAAAAATAGGTACGTTTTCAGCAGTGCCCCCCTTAAGATGCAGTATAATTATAAAATATGTTCGGGCACTTGATACATGTAAGATTTAAAATATTATCTTTAATTCATAAATGAGCACAAAAATATTTTTTTTCTTTTTTGTGTTTCTATGACGACGCTATTGTTGACATTACCTGATAACGGTACCCACGAAGATGTAAATGTTTGGTAAATTCTTAGATTTTCCAGTCCTCGCGAACTTGTACTTAAAATAACACATTTGCCAATATTTGCAATAAACAAATTCGCATTTATCGTCTGAACATATTCACACTTGGTTGACTTGTAAAGTATTCGCCGAATCATGGCGAAAATCACGTCTCTGCAAGGTTTTGTTTGAAAAAAAAAATCGAATATTTTTTTTATTAAATTGTCAAATTAATAATTTTAACTTAAAATATGGTCTTTGGTCTTGCATAACCAGTCTTGGTCTTGGAAGTCCTGCACATTTAACGAAATAAGAATTATTATTAAAATTCACTAATTTACATTAAATTACATTAAATTTATTTAATCTTACATTAAGCATTGATGTTTTGGTCTTGCAGCGACATAGGTATGCGGTCTTGGTCTTGCAAGTTTCGCAAGATTAAGACTGCAAGATTTGCAGGATTTCACAATACGTGCAAGTGAAAAATTGGTTTTCTTTTACCTACGTTACTAATATTTGTGGCGAACAAAGGCATATATTTTGCATTAATACTACACCTGAATATATGTTTTGTAAACCTTCATAAATTATTTATGAATATATTTTATACCTACAGAATACAAAAAAATACACGAACGTTTTTTTTTTGGTTGAGTATCATTATAATATTATTTGACAATGAAGTTTGAACCTAAGTTTTTTTTTGAAGCGGTCTAAGTATGTTTATAAATTTTTAATTACTAATGCCCGATTATTTTAATTAATACAAAAATTGATGCCTGGCTATTTTTAATTTTCTTATAACTCTGGTGTCGATAATAAAATGCAAATCAAAACATCATAAGAAGCTTGTCTTTTTACTGATCAAAAGGTTTGGATATTTTTACAAGTAAAGATAATAACGAACGCAGTAAAAACAGGCGAATTATTATCATAATAAATAAATTTAAAAAAATCAGGATATCCTTGTCAAAGTTTTCTTCGCGTTGAAATGAATAAAAATAAATAATTTGATTATGTTTCAACATATTATGATTATCTTTGTACATTATCAACCAGTTGATTAGGACCTAGTCAGCCGAAACATAGGTAGAAAAATTTAGGTAGAAACATAGTCAAATTTGTTTGATTTGAAAATACCTAGTATAATGGATTTCTACACCGTTCCGGCAGTATTATTTTTTTTAATGTATATTATTATGATTTTATTTATTTTTGTTTTATATACAAAATAGACACAAAAAACAACTGTGCCGGGGTCAATGCATCTCGAGACAGTGACACTGTATTAGTTTATGCCAACATCAATCGTACATCAAAAGTGGTAATATTACATATAACAATGAAAATAAAAAAAAATAACATACAAAAAAACACAAGATAAAAATGCACTAATATACTAAGAGAAAAAAAAATGTGGGGTCGAAAGTTATAGGTAACTGTTTATTGAAAATTGTTTATTTATTTATTTACCATTTATCACACCATATTTATAATGACAACAATAAGTAGATTACAGCTGCCCAACTAGGAAATGCTGTTCTCGGGCTAGCAGATTACAATTTTTATTGACAATTATATGCAATTATGAACCAGGTGATTGTTCCCGTTCCACACTAAATATGTACACAATCTGAACTTTCTGCAATCACAATCATTACCTCAACAAACATATGGGCTCACACATAACAAATCAACCAGGTCCCAATGTCCACCAAAATACCTGTCATAAATCCAATCTCTGACGCGATTTTTATTTCAGAGCGATTGTTATTGTTGAAACTTCTTCTCCAACGGCGCTGTAGTCCATATCGAGCTTCGGCCTTCATCATTCTTCGTATTCAACATCTGTCTTCTGCGGCAAAACACTGTCCAACTGTCTTGGGAAGCATCCCTTCCAACTTAATCCACCCACGACAGCCGCGGACTTCCAGCCCTTGTTCTTCCACCTGGATGTCCACCTAGGGCTCTTTTTTGGTATCCGCTGTGGTGAGATTCTCTGTATTCAGCCCACCTCAATCTGCTCCATCATACATGCACAGAGAGCCTGGGGGTCTTATAAATAGCATACAGTTCATCTGTCCTAGAATTTTGTACCTCCACATGGTATTCAAATTTTGTATGGAAAAATATTCATCATATTCATGTAAAGAGTATTTTTTATTAAAATATTTTATAATAAAAACTTGATAATTCTTCAGTGCCATTTTATGGAAGTGATGTGCATATTTAGCAATTAGAAAACATAAATATCAAATGTTAAGTTTCCTCGGCCTGGGGTAACTTTGAAATATTAAAATAGTAAAAAAAAATTGAGAAGCACTGATCAGATGTCTGTTAAAATCTAATGGGGTCAAAGCGACTATTAGATATACATATTTGCAAAATTTGAAAAGAATGGAATGAGTACAGAAGTCTATAATCAATAAAACAGAATATACACGCCGTACACAGCACACACACACTCATATACATTGTGATGAAACTTTCAGAATTCAATCTCAGCATGATAATAGTTGATAATCTGCAATAAAAATAATAAAATTAAAAATTGCGAAAACATAACTCCCCACTATATCCTCTTGGGTTAGTGAGGAGTAAAAAGTAAAAATTTAAAATATTTTGGTGTAGTTATCAGAAAATCACACGACAATATTCCGCGGAGGGGGGTCAGTTTGCACATGTACCAACCAATAAAAATAAACAAAAATTTGGTTACGCGCAGCCCACGGTATATTTGCAGATATTCTACCACTACTAATTTATCTTTATCAATTGTACCAGAAATAACTCCTTATAATTTTGTTTTAATAACAATTACTTTTCGGGCAACTAACAGTTACCTACTATGTCAAATATTATTTCAACACGCACTCAATAACAAGTTGCCACATTCTGGAGACTTACGATATTAATCGTCTCTCAGATCCAGACTGAAAACACAATTAAGAATTTGGTGGTAAATTTAAACTATTTCAAGTCAAATTGCAAATTTGATTTCGACAGACTGACTCAATATCGAAACACGTGTTGATCGTATCATCTTCAGTGAATGGTCGAGTCTTTTGGTCGGTGCATTTTTTGCAGGTCAATACCTTAAATTGTTTTCGTTCCGCCACAGTTCACCTCTTCAAATTGTTAGAGAAACATTTTAACTCCTTGTACCGAACCTTTGGATATTTTGATTGCTCTACGCCTTATAGTTTATTATGTATTTTTACTCCTCACTAACCCAAGGGGATATAGTGGGGAGTTATGATTTCGCAATTTTAAAGACTATTTTTTTTATTGCAGATTATCAACTAGTATCATGCTGAGATTGTATTCTGAAAGTTTCATCATAATGTATCTGTGTGTGTGCTATGTGCTGTGTGCTGTGTGCTATGTAAGGTGTGTTTATTTTACTTTATCGACTATAGACTAAAGTACTCATTCGATATTTTTTAACTGTCAAATATTTGAAAGTGACCAAAAATTAAATTTGAAAATTTTATTTTCTAATTGGTAGAAAGGCACACCACTGACATAAAATGGCATTAAAGAGTTATCAGGTTTTCATAATTAAATATTTTAAAAAAATAATAAAACAAACTCAAGTTTAAACAAAAATTAAAATTGCATCTTACATTCTAAATTGGTTGTTTTCGATTTGTTGTTTGATATGTTTCAATTGTCTGTATTCCTCATTTTTCATTTATTTTTAAACATTTTTTAATGTTTGTTTGATTTTTTGTTCATGTATGATTTTGATTTAAATGCTTTGTATTTTGGTATTTTTTATTTGTCAGTATAAGTGATTCCTTCATCAAGCACAAGATTGCAATCTTTTTGATGAGCCATTGCAAAAAAAATATTTGTAAAATTACTATAATACTGAATATCTTTATGTGTATTATAACATTATATGTTAAATAAATAAAAAAAAAACCATTTCATGAAAATGCTGAATATTTTCCATACAAAATTTGAATAATTTATGGAATGACTTGTTAGTGAAGAGTTTAGCGTTGGCCACAACCCACTTGTTTTATTTATTTCCCAAATTGAAGCTAACAATTTATGAAAAAATATAATTGAATATAGAATTTAAAATAACGTACATCCACTCCAAACATCAATAATTAGCTTAATAATAGAAAGGCAATTGTGGTTTAACTGGATTCACGAATCCAGGCCCACGAGCACAGACGACCAGAGTACCAGTCAGAATAGGTGAGCCACACGGACTTGCGACCATGTTGGTGTTTAAGGCTCTGAACGACTTGGCTCCACACTACATACAAGAACTATGTCAAAAGAATGTCCTATCAGGAAGACAACTTTCATTGAGATCATCGGGATCACAGAGTACCAACTCTTTAAAAGAGTTGGACAGAGTCAATAAAGCGGCTTACTATGATCGCAGTTTCAGTGTGAACGGGCCTTTAAAATGGAACAAATTGCCCCCTGATATACGTGGAGCTCAGAGCGTTGACACATTCAGTAAATTACTTAAGACTGCTTTGTTTAGTAGAGCCAACAAATAAGCCACAGCGCCCTTGGAGTGATCTTGTATCACTAAACGGCGCTTTATAAATTCTAATTATTATTATTACTATGCGGGCTTGAGGGATCCCTTTATAACTCGAGTCACGCTCACCACTCACCCACCAACCTCCGACTGATACGCCACTCCCCCGCGCAACCAAATCCGATAGGAAATGCTGCTATTACCACACTATCTAGAAGTTCTTTTATTTTACCCCTAGTGAGACCTAAAGGTCGTATTACGGGAGTTATTTGAGAAAAATATAAGAAAATGTTGAGGTTTTGTAAGCTGTACGGGACCTTACCTTTTTCTTCCATTTTTCTTAAATGACTCCCGTAATACGAAACTGTCTTTAAAGTAGGAAAATAATGGAACACATTAGGACCTGGTTGATCTGTTTTGTGTGAGCCCATATGTTTGTTGAGGTAATGATTGTGGGTGCAGAAAGTTGAGATTGTGTAAGTACATATTTAGTGTGGAACGGGAACAATCACCTGGTTCATAATTGCATATAATAGCAAGTAAAAATTGTAAACTGCTATCCCTAGAACAGGATTTACTAGTTGGGCAGCAGTAATCTACTGCAGTTGTCATTATAAATATGGGTATGATAAAAGGTAAATAAATAAATAAAATGACTTTGAAGGCCTCTCGCCCCAATATGAATTTGTATATTATTTTATAGGTACAAATAAATCTGTATGTCATTATACTGTGTATATTTGTGTAGTGTGTATGTAAATGGGAGTGAGAGTGAGTGTGTTTGGTGCTTATGTGGGGGTGCATGCATGCAGAAGAGGTATGATAATTATTTGTCTAACAAGAATATATATATATAGAACATAATTAAACAGTGAATGAATATCCAAACTATAAACTATAGTTACATTGGCAGCGCATTTGCCCCCACAAAGTTCTAAATATGGACGAGCGCCGCGCGGTTTCAACCACAGATCAATCTTTAATTTGTAACAGTGTTATTTATAAAAAAAAACTTGGTTCAATTGAACCCGGTTCAAAGTCTTATTCTGAAATTCAAATATTCTTATAAATAAGATTTCAGTTGAACGTGGAATAAGACTTTGAACCAGGTTCAATTGAACCAAGTTTTTTTTATAAAAACACTGTAATAGTTTAGTGGACACGAAACTGTACGTTTTCGAATATTATTTGAATAATTTATTTTTTTAACATGTCCACGTAGGGGACACCAGCTATTAGGATTTGGGTCCATTTTACTCTTCCGTAGAAGCGCACTACGTAGCGTTGGGAGGGGTTTGCAATCTAGAAAAGAGTTTATTAATTCGGATTTTAAAAAGACCCGGGTTGTACGAAGGTGGAAACACAGAATTCGGAAGATCGTTCCACAGTCGGGCTGCTGTATTAATAAAGGAGTTCGAGAAGCGACTTGTTCGTATATGTTGAAGGTCCACTGTGAATGGGTGCTGCGATTGAGTGAAGCGAGTGACTCTGTTGCGGGTGGAGGAGGGACCAAAGATGCAAGTTCTTCTGAGTAATTCCCGTGGTAGTATCTATCGTGGTAGTATTGATCAAATTTGAGACATTAAATTGACATTCAAATTGATCACTCAATTAAAACCAAATCTAGGCGTAAAATATGCATATTTTTATCTTAAAATATATTGTTCGGTCAATTGTATAGGCGGTAAATCGCTGGAATAACCAAGTTAACATCTTCTACTCAGAGTCAAATGTTATTAACTTCTAAGCCCGTGCATTGATCGGGTCGGTGCACCCACCACTGAACCGCACTGCATCGTCACGTCTGGACCTTAACTCAAGCATTTTTTATTCATTTTTTAAATTGATGATTAATCGCTGATATAATTTATTTCTTGTTGCAACGCAACGAAAAACCATACATGATACCTATATCAAAGATTTAAATAATTATTAGGGATTGCATACATATGTATGTATGTGAATAACTTGGTGCAATGAACTGATATATTAATTTTTGGATCATATATATTTATTTATTTATAAACTTTAAGTACATAGTAGATAAATAGAGAACTATGTACTAATAAATGTTCAAGAGAAAACTTCGGACCCATTTTTTAGGAAATTGCGCGCAGGGGGTATAAGGAGAGATTTGGCATAGATAAATTTTATATGCAGTAAGAGTGTATAAAGCTGATATTTATACATAATTTGTGTTATAAACATCTACATTAAATGTAATAAAAAAATATTTCCCGTCAAACCTTAGATTGTTTACATTCATACTGCCAATGTCAAACACGTAATGACAAACGCAGTAGTTTTTTGTAACCAATAAATACATAAACTATGTACAGTAAAATAAGATATATGGTAGTTACATTAACAATTACACTTTGCAAATTGTGAAAAGATAAAGTGTGCCCTTTGATGATTTTGCTCCTCCCTAACCCAAGGGGATATAGTAGGTAGTTGTGTGTGTGTGTGTGTGTGTACTATTGTGCTATGCACGGTGTGTTTATTCTGATTTATCGATTATAGACTAAAGTAATCATTCGAATCTTTTCAAATTTAGCATTTTTTTTATATCTAATACTCGCTTAGACACCATTAGATTTTGAAGGATATTAACCTCAAGCTCAGGAAACTTTAAATTTGATATATTTAATTTAGAATTGGTAAAAAGGTACAGCACTTTCATAAAATGGCATTGAAGAATAATCAATTTTTCATAAAAAAAATATAAAAATCAAAAATAATTTAACAAAAGTCATTTCAAAAAATGCTGAATATTATCCATACAAAATTTGATTAATATGTCAAGTGACTTGGTAGCGAGGAGTTAAGCGTTGGCCACAACCCACTCGTTTATCATATAGGTCAAATGACTCGTCAAACTTAAAAATTTAATGATTTACAACTTCTACCTTACAGAAAACTTTTTACAAATATGCAAGTTCCATAAGATTTATAAGTTGGATTAAATTTAAACTAGAATCCATAGACAAAGAAACGTCACCTCTCTCTCTCTCTCTCAAATGGTTATATAATGCTCTCACGTACAGGAAATCTGTTTATTCAATTTTTATTTTTATATGATGTTTAGAATTCCTGCACAACTTAATACTGCATTCATGGATAAACAACTATTTTGTATAAATTATATGTATGTATATATTTGAATAGATTATCGTTGGACAAAACCAACGCTGTATTTTTTCTCAATATTATCTTTGAATAAGATAATTATTAATATGCACATAATACCTCGTTACATACAATCATATCAATGTTGTATCAAATATACCTACGTACCAACATTAAGACCTTAGTTCTTTAAAAGTTGTCAATTAATCTTGACTTGTACCTATGTTTAAAAAAATAACAACTTTTTCTAAGTGAAGTGCATAAATTTGAAATTCACTTTGTGAATGCGAATCAAGAATAAAAATAAGTTAAATAGTATATTCCAATTTTTCTTTATTTTTTATTGTAAAAATCACTGGTTAGAACAAGTAGAGGAATATTTATACTTGGGGGGTATGTTTGAACGGAATGGAAGACCTGATAAAGATATTGAAAGAAGAGTTATGGCAGGTAATAGAATAAACGGAGCACTCAGACCGGCAATGTCCAATCCAAGCATCTCAAAAAAAACCAAAATTGCCGTACATAATGCAATTGTAGTGCCTACTTTGAAGTATGCCAGTGAAACAGTGGCAAAAGACGTATAAAAATAGAATAAATGCTGTAGAAATGAGATCACTAAAAAGAGAATGCAAGATAAAGATGGATATTATAAGTAAAATGAAAGTGAATGCCTTGAGGTGGTTTGGACATATGAAAGAATAAACGATGAAGGACTGACCAAAAAAATATACATGGGTGTAAGAGATGGAGTGAATAGCAGGGGCCGCCCCAGAAAGGGATGGCATGACCATGTGATTGTTATTTTTAAAGAAGGAAACATAAGAATCTTGAACAATCGACGAGCATGTATGAGACGATGGATGTAAAGGAAGCCAGGAATGTGTGCGAAAATAGAGGAATATGGCGCTCGGTTCTCTCTGCTTACTACTCTGACATGGCGTGATGGTATGTATGTAAGTTTGATTTTACCAATATAAAAATATAATTATGTTCTACATACAAACATACATACAATCGACTGTGAGGCACCGCCTAAGAATAGTGCTTCCATTATTTATTATAATTATCATCGTTTTCGGGTGCTCCGTAAGAGCCGGGTAATCGAAAATACAACCTGACAAAAAAAATCAGCATTGAGTTTCACCACGCATTCTGAATACTGCCTTTTCATGCGAGACGATATTGGTGTGTGGGTATACACATGTGTGTCGTGCTTCCTTTTATAAGGTTATGCACACCCGCACATCTGTCGCTGGTTACCCCGAATTGTGGGATATGCCGTGATGGTGTTGTATTGTATTTTAATGTATTATGTAGGTACCTACTTCTCGTGCAACTAACAGGTAGTTACTATATATGTCAAATATTGATTCAACACGCACCCAATAACAAGTTGCCACATTTTGGAGACTTTTGATATTTTATGGTCTCACAGATCCAGGCTGAAGACGCAATAAAAAACTCTGTCTCCACTGTATGCCAAGTCTGCATACAATCTACTATTCAAGCACTAAAATAAAAATACGACTTATTTTTTTTGCAACTTCATAAGTTCATGGTTAGTTTGGATTGCTAAAAATTTCCACAATAAACTTTTGTATTATGTTTGAACGCCCGTGCCGCCTTAAGTATATAGAAATAAAATCTAGTATCAATATTATTGCTAATATGTTATTTACTCAGTAAGTTTTGTAAGCAGATTATATACAAAGTATGTTTACAGATGGATTATTTCAGACAGGTTTTTCTGCATTTTTCTCATCAATAGTTAATTATTCGATCAACATGATTGCATCATATAATTATATTATTAGTTAATATATAGGTACCAATATTTCTTGTCCTTTGTTAACTTTGCCATTATTATCTTCAATAAAAAATACACAGTGTTGCTAGATCATGTACGTAAAGTACCAACTTGATCAATTATTATTACAGAATGCTTAAAATGGATTTATTTCCTTTTATATATGCAATGAGTTTAATTTGTAATGTAAATACAATGTGTACATTAATATATTGAATTACTAATTTTATGTATTTTTGATGCCTACATCATATAAAATGTGCATATATTATGTACCTAGTTGATGCTTGGAATTCAGTGCCATTGGAATTTTCTTGAATCATAAAACGGCGCTATAAAAATTAATTAGCAGTGCAGTAGAGGGGAAATTCATTTATTTTTATAGATAACTAGTAAAACCCGGCAGACGTTGTCCTGCCTGTTTAATTTTTTTTAATAAAAAATGAATATGTCCTTGTTAAACAAGTACATATACATCTTCCTACGTTCCCTAAAATAAGCAAATAAATGCTTGTGCTTAGGTGAACGAAATAGGTCGAGACAGGATTCGAACTCGCGACCACTGGATTACTAGCCCAGCGCGTTAACCGCTCTGCCTCTGACCCATCTGTATGTTTCCCTTTTATTATTTGACATTCTTATCTAGATTCGCTAATTATAATTCTTTATTTTTTCCCTTCCATCCCTATTAATTCGTTCATTCATTTAATTATTCAAACAAATATAATTGAACCTTTAGCATTATACGCTGTGCTGAACGAATCCCTAAAATTCAATGACAATCCCATATAGATAATTTTTGTAAATTCTCGTGTGAGATATTAAATAAATAAATAAATTTAATTCATAAAACTTCTCTTGTGCGCGCTGAACAAACCCACTTAGTTTCACTTCAATACATTTTTTATTCAATTTTTTTTTGTGAGTTATTCATTAACCTTCTCCTGAATGAGCTGAACAAATTACCAAAGTTTCATCGCAATCGGATGGTTGGTTTGGGAGTCCATCGGCCACATACAAACAAACCAACAAAATTAATTAATTTTTCACGCAAATCTTGCGTCTCTGCCCTTATAGGCAACGTGTCATTTAACTCAAGAAAAGAAACAAGAAAAGATAACTCATTGTATGGAAGTGACAGTTGCCAGTCACGTGACAACTGTCACTTCCATACATTGATTTATCTTTTCTTGAGCTACATAAATGACACGTTGTCTAGAGGTGCTGGCCTGGAAACATAGTCCATTTGACAATTAGCACTCCACTTACACAGGGTGTAAGAAAGAGCTCAAATGAGTCTGGTTGGTTGGAAGAATTTGCCGTTCGACAATAAGCTAAATCAGAATTCCATTAATAAATCATTTGAATTCTGGTTAATAGATCTATTTTACTCCTCACTACCCCAAGGGGATATAGTGGGGAGTTATGAATTCGTTATTTTTAAGGTTATTTTTATTGCAGATTATCAACTAGTATCATGCTGAGATTGTATTCTGAAAGTTTCATCACAATGTATCTCAGTCCGTGCTATGTACGGCGTGTTTTTTCTACTTTA
The DNA here is from genome assembly GCA_963576475.1 of Molanna angustata. NCBI lineage: Eukaryota > Metazoa > Arthropoda > Insecta > Trichoptera > Molannidae > Molanna > Molanna angustata. Next base: position 2,221,380 of record OY754965.1, on the reverse strand, counting down.
TCGATTGACTAAAGTACTCATTCGATTCTTTTCTATTTATACATACCTATGTTATACTCACTTGGACCCCATTGGATTTTTAAAGGACCAATGCTTCTCATTTTTTTACTGTCAAATATTTCAAAGTGACCCCAAGCTGAGGAAACTTAAAATTTGATATTTTTACCTTCAAATTGCCAAAAGACACATCAATTCCATAAAATGGCATTGAAGAATTATAAAGTTTTCATCAAGTTAATATCGCAGGTAGTAAACAATTTCTTATATTATATTCTTCGTTCTGTACAACTAATTTTAATTATATATATGTTGATGCTGGATTCGAACACGAGTCCATATCTTGATAGTCCAGTGCAATAACCGCTCCGTCACTGATTCATATTAATATTGAAGTTTGCATGTGTTGTGAATCATACAGGTCAAAGTAATGATGAACTGCGTTTTTTTGGAGTTAAATAATTCTCCTTAATAAATTACCTGTTTTTTTTTTTGTTCTCATTATGTTCTTGTGAAGAACATAATGAACATGCAAGTTATTGACCTTCCTAAATATGCAACAGTTAATATATTATTATCATTAAAAAGTGCATGGTTTTTTTTTCAACAAACGTATTTTGTATTTAAAATTTATTTTCCATAGAATGTAGGTCAATAATTTTGCGATATTATTGTATGTATTTATTATACAATACATACGATTACAAATATTTGGTTACATATATCAACATATTAATATTTCCTTTCCTAATTTAAGCTAGAAGCTTGAAGAAAGAAGAAGCTACATATTTTTATTTCAGAGTAAGTACTCCATAGATAATATGTAATTAAACATAAATACTTACTTTAGAATCTACTTGTATACAAATTTGAGAATGCCTATATAAAACAATATACTTTGATTGCACATACGCAAACATTGGATTTTTTTTCTCTGGTCAGTTCAGGGGTGACATCTATGCGAGAAACCGTCACCTCATTTATGAGGACTGTTGCTTTCATTGTTTACAAATAAACTAATTTCTATAGATGGCGTTAGAGAAAATGTATCTTCGTTACTTCATAGATGGCAATAGTATAATTCCTTATTTTCAGGTGAATTGTTACACATTATTCAAATATATAAAACTTTCTACTATATATACCTACTATAAGGTATACCCGATGGTCTGTAAGGTTTTGAACTACTTGGCTACACACTATATTCAAGAACTGTGCCAAAAGAATGTTCCATCAGGAAGACAGCTTACATTGAGATCACCTGGATCACACAGCACTCTTTAAAAGAATTGGACAGAGTCAATAAGGCGGCGCACTATGATCGCGGTTTCAGTGTGTGAACGGGCCTTTAAAGTGGAATAAATTGTCCTTTGAGCATTGACACCTTCGGTAGACTTCTTAAGACTGCCTTGTTTCTGTGAGCCAACAAATAAGCTAGAGCGCCCTTGGAGTGATCTTGTATCACTAAACGGCGCTTTATAAATTATATTTATTATAATCATTAGATGGAGAATGCAACGGAGGAGGGACTGGTATGGTGACGTCCATAGGATGAAAGGATGATTTTATTTAATCCTCAACATAGCAAAAAAAAATATTTTTATTTATTTTACATCTTCTTCTTCTTCTTCTCAGCCCAATCCCGTCCACTCCTGGACGAAGGCCTCCTCCATCTCCTTCCACGCCACTCTATCTTGTGCTTTGAGCAACCAATTGACACCAGCATGACGGCTGATGTCATCTCTCCATCTCATTGGCGGTCTTCCAACACCTCTGACTGTCGTTCTCGGTCTCCAAGCCAACACTATTCTTGGCCACCGGTCTTCGGGGTATCTAGCCACGTGGCCCGCCCATCTCCACTTCAGGGTAAGAATGCGGTGGACGACATCAACCAATTTTGTTCTTTCCCTGATGGTGTCATTTCGCACCCTGTCTCTCAGACTTAATCCTGACATGGCTCTTTCCATGGCTCTTTGGGTGACTCTTAGTTTTTCAGCACTTTTCTGAGTCATTGTCATAGTCTCCAAGCCATAAGTAGCTACTGGCAGTACACAGGTCTCATATACCTTCCGTTTCAGGTTGATGGGAATTTGGGGATTTTGAAGATGTGGGCTAATTTCCTAAAGGCTGCCCAACTTAGTTCAATTCGCCTCATTATTTCGGCCGTTTGGTTTTCTCGACCAATTTTCATAATGTGTCCCAAATACACATACTCTTGGACATTTTCAATCAAGATCCCATCCACCGTGATCTGAGATCCTGCTGTGCCCATCACCTTTGTTTTTGTCATGTTCATGTTCAGTCCAACAGCTTTGGATGCCTCATTTAGCATTTCAGTTAGTTCTTTAGGGTCGTTACTTATAATGACTATGTCATCAGCGAACCGCAAGTGGCTTAGATATCTGCCATCTATACATATGCTCTTGGACTCCCAATTTAGATTTTTACATATTACGTTCCAATTACACATAAAAATATAATTCACAAGTATAGTAATTTTTACAATAGTTTTTTTTGCAATGCCTCATCTTGATGAGGGAATCACTTATAACTGACAAATAAATAAAATCAAATATAAAGCAATTAAATCAGTCATACATAAACAAATAATCAAACAAACTTAAAAAAATGAAAAATAAGTAATACAGACAATTGAAACATATCAAACACATATTCAAATAAAAACGAGTGGGTTGTGGCCAACGCTAAACTCCTCACTAACAAGTCATTCTATAAAGTATTCAAAATTTGTATGGAAAATTTTCAGCATTTTCATGAAATGAGTGTTTTAAATTATTTTTTATTTTTAATATTTTATTATGAAAACTTGATAACTCTTCAATGCCATTTTATGAAAGTAATGTGCCTTTTTACCAATTTGAAAATAAAAATTTCAAATTATAAGTTTCCTGAGTTTGGGGTCACTTTGAAATATTTGACAGTTAAAAAAATTGAGAAGCACATTCATATACCGTTCAAAATCTAATGGGGTCTAAGCGAGTATTAGATATACAAATTTGCAAAATTTGAAAATAATTGATTGAGTACTTTAGTCTATAATTGATAAAGTAAAATAAACATGCCGTACATAGCACATAGCACACACACACACACACACACACACACACACACACACACACACACACACACACACACACACACACACACACACACACACAGATACATTGTGATGAAACTTTCAGAATACAATCTCAGCATTATACTAGTTGATAATCTGCAATAAAAAAGTACCCTTAAATATTGCGAAATCATAACTCCCCACTATATCCCCTTGGGGTAGTGAGGAGTAAAAAGGAAATACAGGCAATTGAAACATATCCACAACCAGGGCCGGATAAATCATAGAACAAGCAGTCAGGGCGGTTGTCTTAAAAAGGGCGCTGAAAATTATAATATGTTAATCATATAAATAAAAAATTCGCAGTTATGGCGCTCGGTTCTCTTTGCGTACCCGGATAGAGGCTCAGCATGATGGTGTGTATGTAAAAAATCCCACTTAGACCCTATGTGATTTTACATAATTTTAAATTGTTCTACATTTAAAATTCAAACAAAAAATGTGGAGGGGGGGGGCGGATTCAAATATATTGCTACGGGCGCAAAAATAAGTTTATCCGGCCCTGTCCACAACAAATCGAAAACAACCAATTTAGAATATTAGTTGCAAATTTAATTTTTGTTTAAATTTTTATATTCCTTTATCTGCTTTAATTCATTTGGCAGGCAATAATGAAGTTGAAATGATAAAATTTGACAGTTCATTAAAATTGAAGTGCGTTTTCGGAATCAGACTCATTATACCTAATACTTTGAGACGTGTGTGTGTAAAGTGATATATGTATGTGTGCGGTGATTTTGTATAGAGAGTAGGTACCAATTTGAGTAGACTATTTTTATGTTGCTACTACCATACGTCTCACTGTGTCAGGGGGATTCCCTCGATTGTCATCGTCTATGCGTAATTATACGAATAACTGTCTACACACAACTTTTGACTGGACTGCCAGATTATAATAAAATAATACTCTAAATGAAGAAAAGAATTTTCAGTCAAATATCTACACTCTATTTTATATTGGTAATAAATGAAATAATAATATACTTATTATAAAAAAAATGTTCCTTTTAATAAGGCGATCGTTCCGTCTTATAAGGGCTTTTCGTCTGTAAAATAAATTGTAAAAAAAACCTACTGTGAAGTAGTGAACAATGTGTATTTCATTGTATACACTGATCATTTGCGTAAATTTGTTTGTTTGTTTGGTAAATATCGATTCGATTACCGGTGGAGACACAGTTTAAATAAATTGTCTTTCAATCTGTATGCTTGCAATAGTACGACATCGGACGTCTCATAATTACGTCGCCTTTTAAATTTATGGATAACAATATTGAATATTTTTTATGATTGCATATTTATTAAAAAAAAAACTATAAATAAACACAAAATATTGCAATATTTACAGATTTAATGCTAAATATGTATGTATGTATTAGTAGAAGTAACATTAATATATTTAGATGTAAAAACAAGAAATATAAAAAATCAATTTATTTTAAACAAATAATTAAAGTAAGAGTATGATATTCAACTCTTCTGGGTCACAATCCTAGGATTGGTCTGCGCCAAACACTCGATCTTTCCACTTAACTCTATCGTCCGACAGTCTCTTCATCTCTTTGTAACTGCTACAGCGCACGTCACCGATTATCTGGTCTATATAGTTGTATCTGGGGCGACCTCTACAGTTACCCCCATCAATCATTCCTTCGACGATGGTAAAAACCAGGCCTGGGTGCCGGATGTTGTGGCCTATCCAAGTTGTTCTCTGTTGGGCAATTCTTTTCATAAGTTGCCTTGACATTAAATTATATAACATCATGTAAAAAGTATGGAGAACATTAATAGTTTTTAATTCTGAATTCAGCACCTAGCCTACGAAAGCCGACAAGACTTGTGGTTCCTTTTATGTTTGGTGGTATACTATTATACATTTTGAGACCTAAAATCCTAATTACCCAACTTCAAAAAGATAATTTCTCGTGTTTTGAAGTGAGTCTTTCTCGACACATACGACATAATATTCTCTTACATTGGATTTTTAACCTTCTGATGAGTCAATGATACTACTTTAATATGCCTCCTTCGTCTCTATTAAGATTAAGTTATTTTAATAAATTATGTAAATATAATTACTGTTTACTGATATGTTACTAATATTATTAGGTCTAGGTGTTAATCAACTGTAGAACCGGCATATTATTTACTAAACATAAACACTATAAATGGTGTAATTAAATTTAAAATGGAATTATTCATCACCGTATGGATGAATCAGACATAGTCAAAAACTTGTTTGGCTCAGAGACAAACTTATTTTCAATAAAAGTATATTTTTTTCACACAGTTCAAAGACCATAATATGTAATATTATTTTATACATTCATTGAACGAAAAAACTCGACTAAAAAAAAACTATAGGTAATGGAAACAAAAAAAAGTTAAAACGATTTTCGTATATACATATTACTCCGGAAAAAATCAATATCATAAATAAAAATGCACTACAAACTATTTTTTATTTTTAATTTTTATATTACTTCTCGGGCAACTAACAGGCACTATGTTAAATGTTAATTCAACACGCACCCAATAACAAGTTGCCACATTCTGGAGACTTACGATATTAATCGTCTCACAGATCCAGACTGATAACACGGTTAAAAACTGTGTCTCCGCCGAGAATCGAACCCGGGACCTTTGGATCTGCAGTCAGATACCTGGACTACTGCAATGGTATCTACGCAAACCTTCCAAAGCTGGAGCTAAACAAACTTCAATCCGTCTTCAACGCTGCTGCTAGGCTAATCACCGAAGCCGCGAAATTCTCACACATATCCCACCATCTACGAAATCTTCACTGGCTTAAAGTGCTAGAGAGAATCAAGTACAAATTATGTTTGTTGACTTTCAAAGCAATCCATGGCATGGCTCCCACGTATCTTTCAGACTTCTGCATCCCTCTCACCGTAAACGAGCGACAACAAACACTTCGGTCAGCCACCACATCCATGATGGGCAAGTTGACTGAAATAAATAGAGTCAACACTTCATCCTTCGGTGATCGTGCTTTTGCTGTGGCCGGACCAGCCTCGTGACCAGAAACACCTTAAAACTCACTTCTTCCGCGAGTCTTACAATAACCCCTAATATATTCAAAGCGCCTTTGAGGTGAGGTTATCACAAAAACGGCGCTATAAAAATAATCCAAATTTATTATTTATTATACCTAGCCAACTGAGCCACGAAGGCCGACAAAGTAATTTATTTATTTATTTATTTATTTATTACATACACGGCCTCTTGGCCATTATAAAAATATGGTAAAAATAAAACAAAACTCGCATTAAACAAAAGAAAAACAACACAATAATTCATAAAAATACAAAATCCTTCACACAATTCGAAATATGTCCCACTCCGATTCGTCCAAATTTATCTGTCTGAATTTTAGTATATGAGAAATGTCAAAAAGTTGACTGCATTTATACGGACCTCATTACGTCGAACCGTAATTGCCTATTTTAATTTAAAAGTAAGCTTATTTTACATCTTTCATAACACATATAACTAAAAACACACAGTTTTATCTCAATGTTTATATCAGTATCTCAAAGATCCAACACTACCTATTCCATTATTCATAGTACTGATTTTTACAGTTCTTCTTTTGAAGTACAATCAGCAAGGCTATGGAATTATAGTATTAGTCCTGATATTAGTAATCTCATTAAACTGATGTCAGCTATCTCATTAAACACATTCAAAAAAGGCAAAGCAAAATTCAAATCTGATAATACCTGATTTCTTCTTCCTCTCCTTATCTTTTTGTTTTTTTCTATCATTGCTATCAACTGTTTCTTTTTTCTTTGCTTTTCTTCAGTTATCTTTATTGTGTACCTATATTTTATTTTTATTTTTGACATGTCATAAACTTATTGCAATAGTACAAATAGTATTGTTTATTAACATCAACTATGGTTGGTTGAAATAAATTATAAACCCGTCAGTGGTCAAATTATGTCTAGTATTTTTAACAGATTTTTAATTATCTCAATAGAGACGAAGTTGGAATATTTACTGTAGGAGAACCGGGAAATCAAGGCACCTACAGGGCTTACGACCTGTCATCGGCTGGTTTACGTGATCACTTAATGCGCTTGCGCAACGTTCACCATTATGCCTTTTTTAATGAGATCCCTATCAATTCAATTTTGAAAGTTCTATATATTGTAATACTGAAATTCTTTTCGCTTGAAATTAAGGAATTTTTACTACAGCCATCTATGTGTGAAATTATGAACAACATTCTTATTATTTTTATTTATTTTTTGTTGTAACGCCATCTATTGAGAGAATTGGTTTTTTTTTGTAAATAATGAGAGCAACAATTCTTATACCTGAGGTGACAAATGCATTTTTTCGCATAGAAGTCACCCCTGAATTGCGCCAGACTTATAAGGTCATTTTTGTCTTATTTACCTACTTGTACCAATGTGTAAGTAATCGAATATTTTTATTATTGCATATGCGCAAACATTGGATTTTTTTCCCTGTCGGGAGTCAAAGATATTTTTTAACAGATTTTTAATTATCTCAATAGAGACGAAGTTGGAATATTTACTGTAGGAGAACCGGGAAATCAAGGCACCTACCATCGGTTGGTTTACGTGATCACTTTATGCGCTTGCGCAACGTTCACCATTATGCCTTTTTTAATGAGATCCCTATCAATTCAATTTTGAAAGTTCTATATATTGTAATACTGAAATTCTTTTCGCTTGAAATTAAGGAATTTTTACTACAGCCATCTATGTATGTCTAGTAAATCAAAATTATATTTTTTTTGTTTTCACCACTTTTGATTTTAACCACTTTTGAGTTGAAATTAAAATTAATTTTTTTTGTTTACACCCAATAACAAGTTGCCACATTCTGGAGACTTTCGATATTAATCGTCTCACAGATCTAGACTGAAAAAACAATTAAAAACTGTGCCTCCACCGGGAACATATTATTGAACACATGCGTTCTATTTGAATTAATTTGGTAATTTATTATTTTATTATTCTTTAGCTGGTTGCAGACCAAAAGCTAAGTTAGTTTAGCTTAGCTTCTATACAATACAAATTTGCTAATTTTGAAAGAAATCTAATGAGTACCTACTTTAGTCTAGAATCGATAAAGTAAAATAAACTCGACGTACACAGCACATATCACAGAGCAAATAACACACAGAACACACACACATGGATATATTGTGATGAAACTTTCAGAATACAATCTCAGCATGATAATCTGCAATAAAAAATAGCCTTTAAAATTGCGAAATCATAACTCCTCACTATATCCCCTTGGGTTGATGAGGAGTAAAAATGCCAATTAGTAGGTATCTTTGTAAAATCTATGTATAATACCAAAATGTCTTGTTTACAATGGATTTTTTTTTAAAACGTAAATATTTTCATAAAGAATTGAATAAGTATTTAATTACTTTGCTTACATCATTCTGAGCTATATTAGTACTACCGGTTTGTGATGCGATCCGTTTCCTCTTCAGGACAACAACAAAAATAAAATTCTCGTCACGTTGTAAACAAAATTATCGAAATATTTTTACTTTCCACTTTTCTGTAGTAGTGCTCCTCAAAGGTATGATACACGAGTCAGGAGGCCTGGAAATCCACATTCAGCACCGTATTGCTGTAGCCTGGCTTAAATGGAAAGAAGTGACTGGTGACAGGCGAATGCCAGTGAAGATGAAAGGCCATGTATACAAAACAATAATCAGACCGGTGCTGATATATGGTAGCGAGATCTGGGCCTTCACACGAAGACAAGTTCAGTCAGTGCAAAAAGCCGAGATGAAGATGCTTGGGTGGATGTGCGGCGTCACAAGAAGAGATAAAATACGCAATGATTTTATCTCTTTATATGTGCGAGGTTTCATTCGTCCTTTTCCTCGTGATTGAGGATAGCGGCTGTAGTCTGTCGCCACACGTATGGCCCGCCTCCATGCCAATCTGTTTTGGGCTGAACACAGAGCACCAGTCACCGAAGACCCCATTGTGGACTTAACCAAATCGCTCCATCTGGTCGGTGAGCGACCACGAGATCTCCGTCCCTCCACGCTGCCCATCACAACAAGCTTCTCGAGGCAGTCTGGTTCCCTTCTGGCAATGTGTCCAAAGAATTGAAGGATACCTCTGTAACATATCGTCGATAGACGATCCTCGATACTTAGCTCGTCTAGAATTGACACATTGGTTCTTCTGGCTGTCCATGGGATGCGCAGCATACGCCTCCAGCACCACATTTCGAAAGCATCGATCCTCTTTCGCTCTGACTCCCTAAGTGTCCATGTTTCCACACCATAAAGGAACATCGGGAATATCAGAGCCCTGATGAGTCTAGCCTTCGTGTTTTTCGTAATGGTCCTGTCCTTCCATACTCTTGTGAGCTTTCCCAGTGCTCCCTTTGCCATGGCGATGCGTCTTTTCACTTCCGCTTCACAACCACCGGTGTCACATATGTTGGAACCCAGATATGTGAAGTCATGTACTATCTCAAGATGGTTTAGAGAGGTTGATGGTTTAGAGGTTTAGATGGTTGGTCTTTATATGTGCGAGGTAGCCTGGGTATACTCGATGTCTCCGATAAGCTGATGGATAGTAGGCTGAGGTGGTTCGGACATATTCAAAGAAAACTACCAGAAAACTTATGTAACACTGCATTGGACTATCGAGTTTCCGGCAAAAGATCATAAGGCCGTCCCAAAAGACGATGGAAGAGCTTGATGGCGGAAGATGCTCAGGATAGAACGAAGTGGAGGAGCGCAGTAAGGAGAGCTGACCTCATCGCCATGTGGGATAAAAGCTAAGGAGGAGAGAAATGTCTCAACGGGTATCACGAAAACGGAGCATACTAATATTTGTAATATTCGTATTTATTATAATATTTGTCAGAGCTATAAAATATTTCACGCATGCACGACCTCTTTCTTCTTAATGAATTTTATAGAGACAAAATTGATTTCATTAAACTTCTTCTTCTTCTTCGTTAGTCCTTGTCTTACCACTGCTGGATGTCCCTCTTCCATACACTTTCATTCGTCTCTGCTCTGTTCCATCGGAGAGTCCCCCTGTAAGACGGAGATATACAAAACCATAATATATATGTATGATTTTTTTGGTATTTTACTATTTATCTTTTTGTACATAATATAAATAAATATAATGCACACTGGTAAATTGAAAAAAAAAGGATTAGGAAAGAACAAGACAAATTATTATTTAGTTTTTTCTTGAAAATATATAGTAATTTAGACGATTACAAAATGCAATGTGAGTTCTTGTATTGATTTGTTTTATGATGACTAGTTATTTGCTTTCTGTTATTTTTTATTGTTTTGGGTATATTTTTGTTTATCGTATGATTTTTTTTAATTTTTCATAATTTTTTTGGAACTTTAGGTATTACCTGCTATGTTTTCTTTAATTTTTATGGATACTTATATTAATTGAAATACTGTTTATCGCACATACTTTATTTCTTTGTTTAAGTATTTTTTTTGTAAATGCTCCGATGAGCTTTGAAACAGTAAACAAATAAATTTAATAAATTCTATCAATAAGAATAAGATGCAGACACGTTTTATAAATCAGTGAGTCATATGACACATGTAATGAAATTTCCCATTGAATTACCTATACATTAATGATTGACTCTATATACAACCAATCTGGCTTCACATTTGTGTCTTAAAACAGGTTTCTTTACATATACATTCAAAACATCAAACTATGTATATAAATGTATTGGAATTTTCGTCAAAATTCCCCTCCTCAGGCACGTGCAATTATGTATAATGAAAATTTTCCTACTTCAAAATATTAGGTGTTGTTTTATAGCAAAATGGTTACTTTATGGAATAATTTAACTAATAAAATATCGGTAAAATTGAATATCAGTAAAATTTGTTTTACATACCATTAAGTCATTTCCCTCACGAGGTAGGCAGATAGAACCGAAAGCCGCATTTTTCTATATTAGCACACATTCATCTCCTCCTCAATTTTCATGCATCGTCCCATACAGGTTCTTCATTTCTCTCATTTCTACAGGAACATCTTTCATTTCTCCCTTTCAGGATATCATTCACATGGTGGTGCCATCCTTTTCTAGGACGATCGATCCCGACATCTTGCTCAGTTCCTGTCAGCTTTGTATATTATATTATTTCAATATTCCCAGGTGGCCAAACCATCTCAATGTGTTGAGATGGTTTGGCCACCTGGTTTGCTGATGGTTTGCACATTCTATTAATGGTATAATTCTTCTTTTTATATTATTTTCTTGTTTCCTCAAGTGTACGAATATATGATGGTTATCATAGTTGTAATAATATTAATAATAAATTAGTAATCATGTATTAAAATACAGAATACCACGAAGTTGTCGCCTAGTTCTAAGGATAAATAATAATAATAATACTTTATCATTAACAATACATAGTTGTATAGAGAATATTAACATGAATAGCTTTAAGGAAAATTGCGGTAAAAAATCATTTCATTAAAAGGTTCACTCACATAATTTGAACAGAGTTGAACGTATAAAATATGTATAGGTAACACAAAATATGTAAATATGTAAAGGACACATATAGACAGGCAGGAACCTATTCAAATAGTATCTATATATTATACGACAAACTTCTGATCTCAAAAGGGGCGAAGCTGCAATGTCTTACAACCTGTCATCCGTTGGTTTACGTGATCACTTAAAGCGCTTCCGCAACGTTCACCAATTATGGCTTTTTTTATTAAATTCCCTTATCGATTAAATTTTATAATTATATATGGGTATATGATGTGATAAAGTGGTATTACAATCACTATTTGTTTATTATAATTCTGTCATGAAGAAGAAGCGGTCGTTTTGAATCCATTCGTATGCATAAAAAATAATATTAAAATTCTAAATTTTGAAATTGATAACTATCATAAATTTTAAAATTGAAAACAATCTATAATAATGTTTGGTTTCATAATTAACATAAAACGATTATTGTTGGCATCTCCTCTACATGTATTTATTTATTTATTCATGCAATGAAATGACATTTTACAACATTTGCAGTTGCAATGCCCCCCCCCCCTCCTAGATAATAAACCTGTGTCGTCGCTAAAACATTTTGAAAAAAAAACGAAAGTGTAAATGAATTCCATTGAATTCCAAAATATCAATCATACATAAAAATAAAAAGAGCACCACAAACTATATATTACAGATCAACCTATGAATTTAAAAAAATGAATATAGGTACCTAAGTCATCTCAATTCATACAAATATTATAAGGAAAATTATATTAATTTATCAAATAATATCATATGAATATTCTTTTTACATACTTCCGTTTCCTCCTTTTACTCATTGGTTTTATTCATTCACTATGTGAGGTATTATAATTATTTTCTGTCACCTTTGTATTTTTTTCCTATATTTAAAGTATTGTATTAAATCAACTTTAGAGACGTCACGTTGCTCAGTTTAATTGGAAGAATTGCAATGGCAATAAACCCACATTTGTGGTCTTGCTGTCAGGGCCAGATAAACGTATTTTTGCGCCCGTAGCAATATATTTGAAACCGCCCCCCACCCTGTATTTTTTTGGTATTTTAAATGTAGAACAATTTAAAATTACATCGGCTCTAAAATGAAAAATCATTGACAATTTTTTACATACACACCATCACGCCGAGCCTCTTTCCGAGTACGTAAAGAGAATCGAGCGCCATACCTGCGGATTTTTGATTTATATAATTAAAATTTTAGGATTTTAAGCGCCCTTTTTAAGACAACCGCCCTGATTTCTTGTTTCTTATTGTTCTATCATTTAAACGGCCCTGCTTGCTGTCAATAAGGATAAATAATTTTAAATAAATATAAATTTATATAAATATAAATAAATGTAAATGAATATAAATAAATCTAAATAAATATAAATAAATATAAAGAAATATAAGTAAATATAAATAAATATACTTAAATAAATATAAATAAATGTAAATAAATATAAATAAATATAAATAAATATAAATAAATATAAATAAATATAAATAAATATAAATAAATATAATTAAATATAAATAAATATAAATAAATAAATGCATAAATAATAATTAATTGATTGATAAAATACAAAATATACATAGAAATAGAAAAAAAACATAATATTACTTACTATCAATAATTACAGTCGCTTCTCTCTGCTTACCCCGTAAGGGACATGGCGTGATGGTATGTATGCATGCATGTATGTATCAATAATTAATTTACAATCTATATATGTAGTACAACATATGAATAATATAGGTATATGTTGTGAATAATAAAGGTAGGTACACGTTTCATCCCACACGATTATACATCGTCACGTATCAACGGCATGGCATATAATATATACCGGTATTTGATAACACAAAAGGAATTATGTGCAATAAACATAATATTGTTTTTGGCAAAATATGAGTGTTTGTTTATTTTCCTTGTCTATAACAAAGATACATACATTCACAAGTTGTGAAGAAATACCGGTTTCTGCGGTAAATACTAGCATTTTTGTATTTTTAGCATTCAACTTATTCATGGTCAAATATGTTTATACAAACATAATAATATGTTCTGCGAATAACTTGCAAACAAACTCAATAAAATAATTATAATAAACTTCTTCCGTGCACCCCGCGCAAGTGGCGAGTTTATTGACATAATATGTGCAATTTCGTCCAACTAACCAGTGTTTCCGGACCAGAGAAGCAATAACTGCGTGAAAAATGTATTTAAATAAATTTTTCCTCTGATGGAGACCGAACCCAGGACGCCCGCACAGAAGCCAAACGGCTCTCCAGATGTGCCATAAGCAAATCTATATCATTTTTACGCCCATATATTTAACTTTACTGGTCTGTCTGTCTGTATTTACTGGTATTTTTGCGTTCTATTTTCAACTAAATTCCCGACAGTTATGTATAGGCCTGAAACTTAGAGGTCAGAATTTGTGTATTCCCGATGACAACGCATGTTGTAACTGATTCCAACTTGATTCGTTTGATATTTCGATCAAAATGATTTTATTTATTTCATACAAAGTAAAGAAAACGTTTACGGTTGAGCGTTAATAAAATTTGATTTCGTGTCGGTTATATGTAAAATTAATATTTTACTGTTTTTAAATGTAAATACAGTTAAAATCATAATAATCTACATTTCTTTATACTATTTAACTGCAAAATAAATTAAAATCAAGGAAAAATTAATGAATTAAATAAATGAAAAGTTGAAACAGAATTTAAAAATTTGAATCAGTATCGAAGATATTATTATATTCTTTGTTGATAACAATTATAGTTTTATTTTATTTTATATTTTTCTTCGGGCAACTAACAGGTACTATGTCAAATAATAATTTAACACGCACCCAAAACATTATGAAGATTTACGATATTAATCGTCTCACAGATCCACAGCACTGAAAACACAATTAAACACGAGTGGGTTGTGGCCAACTCTATACTCCTCACTACTTCTAAAAATTTTCAACATTTTATAAAATGAGTTTGTTATATTTTTTTGTTTAAATATTTTATTATGAAAACTTAATAATTCTTCAATGCCATTTTATGGAAGTGTTGTGCCTTTTTACCAATCTGAAAATAAAAAGTTCATATTTTAAGTTTCCTGACCTTGGGGCCACTTTAAAATATTTGACGTTTAAAAAAAATGAGTAGCACTATTCAGCTATCCTTCAAAATCTGATGTAATACCTATACATATTTGCAAAATTTGAAAATAATCGAATGGGTACTTTAATCTATAATTGATAAAGTAAAATAAACACGCCGTACATAGCACACAGCACACACAGATAAATTGTGATGAAACTTTCAGAATACAATCTCAGCATGATACTAGTTGGTAATCTGCGATAAAAAAAATAACCTTTAAAAATCCGAAATCATAACTCTCAACTATATCCTCTTGGGTTAGTGAGGAGTAAAAAATGTGTTTCCACCGGGTATCGAACCCGGGACATTTGGATCAGCAGTCAGATATACCGAAACAACTGAGCCACTAATGTCGATGAATTAATTTTAATTAAAGAATTAAAATTTGTTTCGTAACTTAATGTGTCTAGTAATATGCAGACATAATTGCGTTTTCATTTGCTCGCCATAGATCTTCTTCGGAGTACCTTCCTTCCATAAGCGGGAAATTCAGCAGTTGTGTGACATGTTCTGCGTCTCCCCACACTTGCATGCCGTGTCCTGCATGGTCAGCCTCTAGCATTCCCCATCTGTCCAGATTCATCCATCTACTATCCACGTCCTGAATCTGTTCAGGGATTTCCAGCAGTTGCATATTATGGCGCTGTTAAGTTATCAGTATGTATATGAACTGTTACAATCCTACCTTTCATATTATACGTATATAAAAACTAATATACACACTTACCTAATATTTTGTGGGTAAAACCCTTAATATGATATTTGTACCTATTAATTAAAAAAGGTAGGTATTTCCTACCTTTATGAATTTCAACCAAGATAAATATCTATGTAAACTGGTTCTTTATGGTTGCTTGTCAACAATTTTCTAAAATGGGATTCCCTCTGTGAGTAGGTACCTACCTAGAAGAAATGGATTTTCCAACTCTATTATAGTAAGCGACAAGCTTCTTGAGTACGTCACATGATGCGCGCAGAACGCAAATTTGATATTTTGGTTGGTATAATAAGCGCAAACCGCTCCACTCCACGACGAGAATGCTCAAATTATTTACTGGAAATTATAATCAAAAAGTATATTTTTAGCAAGTTTTATTGACAGCTGTTTATACATACATTAATGGCGTATGTTTCTGTTATGTTATAACGTGTTCTATTTTTAAATTATATAAATAGTCTTTAGTCACCAGATAAAATGTCAAATGTTTTTCTGTACCTAAATTATATATGCATGGTGGTAGTTCTTGTTTTGTCCGACGAGCAGCCGCTCCGGGGATGAACAGAACACTTAGTTCTATAACGTTCCCTATGGAATGGGGTAGGTGACTGCGACTTTCCTAAATGTACCTAAATTATAAAAAGATTTAGATTTTTTTTATAGAATACAATTTTGACACAGTTTTACGAAGTTAAGGTAGGACCAACGAGGACATTTTATATATAGCCACGTTATATGAGAATAAAACGCTCTACAAAAATGGTACATTTTGACGAATTCTTACAATGTCATCGAGAAAGAGCGCACACGACAGTATACATTAAGTGAGAAAGAGATCATATAATAATAAACACACACTGCAGACATATTTTCTCTTTTACTCCAGTGCAATCACATTATAATCACTCATACCAAATAATGACTGAGAAAGGTACGAACTTATATGTATTACAGAACAACAACAGAATCTCTTTACATAGCTACAAGCGAATATATGTAACTTGACTACTCTCTCGTTTATTCAAAATAAAAATAAATATTGAAAAATATTGAATTAAGTTATGAATAAATACGCAATATGAAATGATATATGTGGTCGTTTCTTCATAGGACATAAAATAATGAAAACATACAAGTGAAAATGTTGGTAACACGGAAAAATAAATGAAGAACACTTGATTAAGAAAATGTACATTCACTTGTCATACATCGTCTTTATACAAACTCATCTTTCCCAGCTGTGAGGCACCGGCTTAGAAAAGTGCTTCCACTCTTTTCTATTATTGTTTTCGAGTGTACCGTAAGAGCCAGGTAATCGAAAATACAACAGGCAACAATAACATCTCACATAGTTCAGCAACGAGGTTCACCACCCATTCTGAATATAGTGCCTTTTTCGGTGAGACGAGACTGGTGTGTGGGTATACACAGATATGTTATGCTCCCTTTTATAAGGCAATACACACCCGCACACCTTTCGCTGGTTACCCCACATTGTGGGATATGCCGTGATGGTATGAATGAATGAATGAATCTTTCCTATATTTTTATTACTACTAGTAGATGATATACATTATTTGTTTTATTTTTTCGAGGCAAGCAAAGCTCGCGGTACATAATGATCGTATGCATCGAACCGATCAAAACATCTTACCGACTATAATATATGCTAGTGAGACATGGACATGACAGGAAGACGCATGAAAGTAGAATTAATGCGGTTGAAATGAGGTCACCAAGACGAATATGTGTGGTAAAACGATGTATGATAGAATAAGAAATGAGGATTTTAGGCGAGAATGTATGATTGAAAGAAATGTCGTTAGTATGATAAAAAATGAGTGATGATCGTCTGTCAAAAAAGGAAATATAGCGGATAAAAGAGGAACAAAAAAAAAGTAGAGATCAGCCAAGGAAAAGTTGGCACGATCATACAGATGGAATTTTGAAAGATGCAGATGTTAGAAGTTAGAATAACAAATGAGGGTGTATGGGACGATGCATGGACGTGAATGACATTATTTCGAATAAAAACACAAAAACAAATTTTATCATTCGAAATAATTACGAGAGAGTAGACGATTTGACCGGTTTAGAAGAAATCGCTTCTTCGTCAGGACGAACGAAAACTTAATTAAAAAAAGAATTTTAAAAATTCAACAGATGTAACCAAAGTCAATAAGCACACCGATGTCCATGAAAAAATTATTAGTTATATTTCTCTTTATTTAACTTCTCAACGGACAATTCTTGATGGAACTCCATAGCAAATTTATTAACAAATTTGTTTCAGGTTAAAATAAAACAAAACTTTTTTTTTTTTCAGGTTAAAATAAAACAAAAGATTTTTTCAACATATAAGCTTCAATAATCACTGTCTTGTCACACTCTGAAGATGGTCACTGGATGACCGATACTAGTTAGTGTCCTATTAAATTATTACAGTGGAACTTAAAACTGAAGTTTTGTTTTATTTTAACCTGAAACAAATTTGTTAATAAATTTATTAGTTATATGTTATTTTTTTCCGATTGGACTTGTGACTTTGAATATAAAGTGAAGTACGTTCGGCAGCGCGGGTAATATCTGGACTTTTAACTATTTCATATTCGTATTATTTATTGCTGACTCTAATTACTATAAAATAAATATCGCAACACTTGTGGATTTTATATTGAAAAAGTTAAAGTTATCTTTAGCCAAGTTAGTTTTATGAATGACAAAGTCCACGGACGTCGACACCACTTAAAGAGAACAAATATCATTATATTGTTTGTGACTTTTAATATTATGAAAGTTCCGTTTGTAAATCAAGGATAACTGGGAAATTAAGAATGATATTTGATAATTTTTATTCTACTCTAACACTACACTACATGAGTACCTTCGTATGAAGGATTCGTGGCTCAGTTGGTTGGGTATCTGACTGTTGATCCAAAGGTCCCGGATTCGATTCTCGGTAGAGACACAGTTTATAATTGTGTTTTCAGTCTGGATCTGTGAGACGATTGTGGCAACTTGTTATTGTACTCGTGTTGAATTAATATTTGACATAGTACCTGTAAGTTGTCCGAGAAACAATATCAAATGTAAATGTACACCTTTTTCCTCTTTAAAAGAAAACTAATCATGTTTAAATAAATGCTCATCTTCTTATTCTTATTTATAATTTATTTTTAATTATCTCAATAGAGACGAAGTTGGAATATTTATTGTAGGAGAACCGGGAAATCAAGGCACCTACAGGGCTTACGACCTGTCATCGGCTGGTTTACGTGATCACTTTATGCGCTTGCGCAACGTTCACCAATTATGCCTTTTAATGAGATCCCTATCAATTCAATTTTGAAAGTTCTATATATTGTAATACTGAAATTCTTTTTGCTTGAAAATAAGGAATTTTTACTACAGCCATCTATGGGTGAAATTATGAACAACAATCTTATTATTTTTATTTATTTTATTGGAACGCCATCTATTGAGAGAATTGGTTTTTTGTAAATAATGAAAGCTACAATTCTTATATCTGAGGTGACAATGCATTTTTCGCATAGAAGTCACCCCTGAATTGCGCCAGACTTATAAGGTCATTTTTGTCTTATTTACCTACTTGTACCAATGTGTAAGTAATCGAATTGATTGATTTCCCGGTTCTCCTACAATAAATATTCCAACTTCGTCTCTATTGAAATAATTAAAAATCTGTTAAAAAATATCTTTGACTCCCGACAGGGAGAAAAAAAATCCAATGTTTGCGCATATGCAATAATAAAAATATTCGATTATTTATAATTCTTCGTGGAACTGTTTTTTTTTTCTCCGAAAGTTACTCCGGGGGAGCTATGCTGTTGGCTGCAATGTATTATACCACGCTGTCCTGTTAATGTGGTCCTCCAAAATCTCCTGGCTCTGCTCTAGCGTGTGATGTCTAAATCAATGCGCTTCACATCTTTTTCTTCTTCTTCTTCAGCCTATTTCTGTCCATTCCTGAACGAAGGCCGCCTACATTTGTCTCTACATCGTCCTGTCCTGTACAGTTTTCAACCAAGACATGCCAGCATACCGTTGTATATCATCCCTCCACCCCAGTTGCGGTCGACCCTCACCTCTCCTTGTCCATTGTCAGCCCGCCATTGTGCAACTGTGCTCAAAATGATTTAATATAAATAAATAATTATAATATAACTACGAATTTCATAAAAAATTTACCTTTATAAAAAAAAAACTATTTACAACAAATAACAGTTCTATATACGGTTGGATAAGAAAGGACATTGTATAACAATGACAGGATATGTACATTACGTCGTTGTCATATCTTGGGCCAATGAATAAGTAATAATTATGGTAATGAGAAATGGGATATTTTTTTTAGGTCAAAGATAACACCGATGCCGAAATTTTGGTGGCGTTCAAGTTTGTTGAGATGTTTCCTCGTTTACATCCAAATAGCAAATTTGATCGACAGTAAATAAACCGAGAAAAAATCTTGATATGATTAACAAAATATGATTATATAATGTCTGTTCCACTGCGTAGCAATAAATTGATAGTTTATTATTGTCTTATTTCAGATTCGTACGCGCCAACGAAGTGGCTGAGCTCTGGGGCGGCAAGAAGAACAACCCTAAGATGTCCTTCGAAAAGTTCAGCAGGGCTATGAGGTACCATTACAAGCAGGAGGTCCTGGTGTCAGTGCCGACAGCAAGGCTGGTCTACCAGTTCGGACCCAAAGCGCCCCAGTTCACCACGGCCAATCCAAACTTTGAAGAATCCACGCCGGTCTCGAGGTACAACAGATGAAGGAGTCGAATAACACTCTTAAAGCTCAAATGACTGTTTTCGTGTCAATAAAAAAACAGACAGACGTTCAATGCGTCGAGACGCATTGTGTTGGGTTCATATGCGAAGCGTCAAGGAGAAGAATCTGCTTAAAATGCTGTAAATACTTTCATTTTGCAAGTTTTTATAAAGACGATACCCTGGAACGAAATATGGGGTATTTAATATAGCCATTGTTTACATGTGTTATCTAGAGTTGTTATATATTGTTTATTATTACATAACGAATCGATAGTTTTATCAATCTATTTGTTTCTAAGAAACCTTCATATTAAACGATAATGAAATAATTTTAAATTGTTTGAAATAATCTTCATGTTTTCTGGTACTGATCAGCTTATTAATTGATCTATATTTGCCAGTCTTGAAATTAATTTTTCATACCAAATTTGTAATGTTACAATAACTCATTTGTACCTAAAAGTTACGAGTGCAAATTAATTCTAAAAAACAAACCATTAAGACTCGTCTAAGATAGACTTCAATAAATAAAAGAATAAGAAAAATTCAGAAATATGGGGATAATACGAGTACAATAATAATCATCTCAAGCTGGTAGACATCATTCTATTGAAATATTAGGCGTAAGACGCAATTAAAGTAGTGATTTGTTTGGTTTTCTAATGACATTACCAGTAATTAATTATTCATCTTTTTATTGTATAACATAGGTACATGTATATATAGTGTTATTACCTAGATTTTTTTAAATTTTAATTGATAGTGTAAATAATTAAGCTGACTTATAAATATGTGAGTGTGTACCTAGTTAGAAAATAGTTATTCATTACTAGAGACTTGTCATTACAATATTATGCTGAATCAAATTAAAATGTTTACTGTCGTATGTGCAGTAATCAGTGAATTATCAATATCAAGAGATCACTTGTGAAATTATGAACGATGTGAATCTTTGTGAACAAAAAGACATAAAATAACCTTAGAATAGGCGTTGATTTTGAAAACATCTTGTTTTAAATGCGACGATATAAATATAACGAAAATATGAGTATTAAATTGGTAGTCAAATGAAACTAACGTGCAAATCATCGTAAAAATTAAATAAGAAAATATTTTTAAGTAAGTATTGCCCGATTCGATTAAGTATTTTGTAGTACTAGTTGCATGTAACACATGAGATCCAACTGTCGATAGCGATAGTATGTATAGTTGAAGAATATGTACCAAACTATAAACCCATAGATACAAATTATTGAATATTTTCAGATATTTTGTTTTTTATAGAACATATGTAGGTATGTATGTCAAGATAGGATAGTATGGAGGAAGATCCTTTTTCCTACCCAGAATATGCAAATAGCATGATGGTATGTATGTATGTTTGGAGATGAAATATCAAACTATTAAGTCTTCTTACATATTGTGTATAGGCGACTGCCATACAAAATGTATGAAGCGATGTCGTCACTAAATTCAATTTTTAAAAAAATTGTTAAAAAAAAATTGAGATCTTCTGCTACAATGTTAATATTTTTTATAGAAAATTAAATTATCTAGTTGGGGTGTTTCGGCTTTTTTCGATAATTGTAAAAGTTTTGGAAATATAGGCAGTTAAACTCATAAATTTATCATAAAAAAAATATTTTTCTTAATAAAAAATGTTTGAGAAACCCTGGAATTTTTTTGAAAAAACTCATTTGAGATTTTGTATTTGTCTATGTTTGTACCAATTTTCAGCGTTCTAGCGTTTATGGTTTCTGAGATATATGGAAAAATAAAATAAAAATTCAAAAGTTGATAACCCCTGACTGAAACAAAAATTTAAAATTCCGAGTATAAAAGTTTTGTAGGCCTGTAACTGTTTATATATTCTGAAATTTTAGGCTCTGTAAATTGAGCGGATCAAAAGTTATAAGGGGGGGACGGACACACAGACACACACACACACAGACACACAGACACACACACAGACACACAGACACACACACACACAGACACACGAAATGTTCTACTCCGAATTCTGAGTAAATCCGTGTATGGAACATATATGCTGCGAAGCCTCTAAGTTGGTGTTTTTTGACTTCAAAGTTGGAAAAGCCGTGAAAAAAGTAGACCTCTCCATACAATTCTCGCGTATTCTGGCTTGATACATTGTCGATATGTTAAGAGAACAAAGTTCTCCTGAACAAATCGACAGTTGGATAAACGTGTACAAATCGTTTTATTTAATAAAAAATACACAATGAATTAAGTTCAATCAATAACAGATAAAAAAATATTATGTCTATTCAATGTCGACATCCAGATGATTTGAATGCAAAATTGAATTTAAATAAACAAAGCTTATTTTGACAAAACTATTGACAACATTAAATTATTTTTTTCTCAATTAAATGTCAAAACACATTTTTTGCAAACACAAATGATTAATTATTAATATTTATTATATTTTTTCAGTATTTATTATATTTTTTCAGTAAGTAGGTAATCTTTAATTGATATTGAATTATATTTACACGAATTTTGACAAATGCCTTGTCTGTAATTTTTTTTACAATAATTTATTTGTTCGTGATAGTTGTCTGCAAAAAATAGTAATATCGGAAATTTATTATTCATATGATTTTTTTTTTATTTTTTTTTTGTTTACGGTTCTTAATTCCATAGTAGGTACCTACCTACTTAAATTTATAAATACTATGACAAATTGAAATGTCATACTATTTTCTTTCTCTAATTTGCTTTTAAAACTTTTCATTCAAATTATGTAACAAAATATTAATCAATTGTAATTATTTATGTGCTCTTCACATAGCAAATAATATTACGATTTAAGAATTAGAATTCCTTATTGTGCAAAGCAATTACAATTTTAAAATTCAGAAATATGTTTAAAAGATTTATGATTTCGATTTCAAAACAGAATTCTAGTTTTTAAATCATATTTCTTTTTTTAAGTGTATTAAGTTAACTATTTGTTTATAAAAATGATTATTGAAAAATGTAAAGTTATTATTTAATGAAACTCAGCATACAATTTGAAATAAATTTCTTTAATAATAAAACCAACTGTATTTGAGAAACAACCTTTTTTTTGATATTTTTAAAATTATTCGAATTCATCTGTTGACAGTTTTATTTTGTGCAATATTTTTTTTGTAGGTATTTACATATATTCTAATCTTGCATAATTTAAACCAATATTACCATCGAATATGTTAAAGATTTTTATAGTGTGCCTCAAAACGCCATATGTTTTTGTTGGCTCATTAAAATATTGCAAATGTGAATTATAAATAAGTGCCAATCCGATATAGTCATTATGTTTTAACGATAAACTACGATTATTGTGTGTATATTTGTTTGTACTTTGTATAAAATTGTGTTGATGTGATGAAGAATACTAATAAGTCGAATAAAGTCCAAAAACGAGAAGTTTTTTTTAGATAATATATTGTGAAACATCATCATAAAACATAGGCACATTTATGTATTTATTTCTTAGGCAATAATTACATACTTACATTATATACTTATATCAAATATATTATAAGTTAACCTAAAACTGTACATATATGTATATACTATACATAGAATATAATAAAAAATAAAGAGTGTACATCACATAAGAATATTGCTTGCGCATTATTAAAGCGAATATTACTTAATTTTATTTATCGAACGAGTGGGTTGTGGCCAACGCTATAATCCTCACTGCAATGTCACAAAGTATTCAATTTTTGTATGGAAATTTTTTGTATTTTCATAAAATGAGTTTGTTAAATTATTTTTGATTTAAATATTCTATAAAGAAAACTTGATTATTCTTCAATACCATTTTATTAAAGTGATGAGCCTTTTTAGCAATTTGGAAATAAATATATACCTAAACTTTTAAGTTTCCTCAGCTTGGGGTCACTTTGAAATATTTGATACTTAAAAAAATTGAGAAGCACTATTCAGATATCATTCAAAATCTAACGGGGTTTAAGCGAGTATTAGATATACAAATTTGCAAAATTTGAAAATAATCGAATGAGTACTTTAGTCCATAATCGATGAAGTAGAATAAACACGCCGTACATAGCACAAACTTTTAGAATACAATCTCAGCATGATACTTGTTGATATCCTTAAAAAATGCAAATTCATAACTCCCCTCTATATCCCCTAGGGATAGTGAGGAATAATTTTTGTTTTGGAAATTATGTGTGCAAAATATTGTACGTAGAGGTCGACAGAATTAGGAAAACACATTGAACAAGTAGGAGAAGTTGTAATCCATATTTTTGCCAGAAATAGAATAAACATATATTGGTTTTTGTACAATTAATAAAATATGTATTAAATAAAATAGATTTCATAATTAAAATAAAATAAGTTGGTAGGTACTTAAAAGGCTGAACTATATAACCTTAATCTGACGATGTGCCTTGCACGAAACGCGTGAGTAATCAATATACACAAACAGATCATAAAAAATAATATATTTTATTTTATGTTTGTAATAATATTGATTTCTATCAAGAATAATCGGTTCATCAATTAAAGTTAATGTTTTTATTTTGTCAGTTGATAAGAGCTTTGTCAACCGAAATAATTGCCTGGTAAAAAGTAAATATATACCTACACATGGAACAAAAATCATTATATTTGATTTTAAAAAAACTTAAATTTAATGTAAGCATTAAAAGACGTATTACAATGAAAGTGTATTTATTTGACAACCTGGTTGAAAGAGTCGTTTAACTATTTATCCTTAGACGTATTTCTTATAAATCATCAAATTTAACTTATTTAATATACAAATATGTTATTTAGCATATTTTCTATGATCAAATGTATTTATAAAAAGTTTTACATATTTCCTTCAAAAATAAGTCGCGCTCTTTATTCGCTCGCCCCTTTTTTGTGGTTTTGATATTCTCCCCCAAATAATCAATTATATCGATTAATATTAGTAAGTTAATATAATAATTTAGTTTGTTTTTAAGATAAAGATCTCTGTCCATGTCCTAAACATTTATTGGGTATGTAATTATTTAATTGAGTGTATATATTATATGAATTAGTAAGTAAAATATCAATTATTATAATTATTGCTAGAACATGACATGTGTTTTTATATTTGTAAGATATGTACAGTATTTGTGTATATTTGATAAAAAAATAACTCATTTTGGTATGGGTTGAAAAAAAATATATAAAGATGAATTTGATAAAAGTTTAATAACATTTTTTTCTATAATTGAATCTAATTTAGAAACAGAATGATTCAGTACTTTTTTATGATTTGAAATATTTATAAATGTTGTAAACATGAAGCAAAGTCTACTTAACAAATCCAGAACATATTTATGCTAAGATTGAAAATAGATTATTTATTTATAGAAAATTCAAAATAAAAGGTTTTTTATGTGTCCTGCAAAATTGAGTTGCACTGATTTATTTTGTTTTTTTTTACATTATGCGATTCAATATATTATAAGGAATAATTTATTTGTACAAAATGCTTATTTGCATGGTGAATAATTTAAATTTATAATTTAAATATTTTACATCAAAAGAAGCGTTAGACAAGGCGTGATTATAAATTTATATTGCTGTAGGTATATTTTTCGCCATCTACGAAAATAAAAAATATTTATATTTGAATTCAAAACCAATACATCATACATACTTAGTCCATCATAATCATTTTTTGTTTAAATTTACAAAAAATATTGTCGACATATTATATTGTTAATTTTTCTACCTCACAATGATATTTTTAAGTTTTTTTTTCCAGTTACCAGTGATGCAATACGTTTTTTAGATTATCATAAAGGTTTGATGTATTTTCGCAATTTTATTTTTTATTTTTATACAAGTTACATAATTTTAAGACAATAATTACAATCAATTTTGAAACCTCTTTTTATTATAATATTTAAAAATCGAAAACACTTTTAAATATCTTAATACATATTCTTCAATATATTTTGTTTGGTTGGTGTATGTGAAATGCTGTTTTAACTTAAATTCAAATGTAAAATACATTTAACGAAATTGTAACTACCGCCGTAAAATATTATCCAGAGGAAAATCATTTGGCTTCTGTTTTTCAATTCTCGTTTTTCTGGAATAAAAACATTGGTTATTTGGTGAAAACACGCCAGTTAGGTACACAGGGCGCATGTGTTAATTGACGTTCAAAAATTCAAATAAAAGATTTTTTCTTCATTTTTTACTTATGTATATAACATTGTTAAATAAATTGTCTTCATTTTTTTATAACAAAGTGGTCGCCACTGATAATACATAAATCAACAATTTGTAAAAGAATAAAGAATTAAAACAGATTATTTAATAGGATATTTTTTTTAAATTTGTTGTTATTGGCAATGTTTGGATTCAGTCACTCGAGTCCAACATCAGAGAGAAATATCTGAATAATATAAAAAAAATAAAGTGTGCTTATTTATTTTAAGATGTGTAAAAGTGAGGTTATATTTATTGTATATTGCCTGTGGGTATTAATTATAAAATATATTTTGTACAAAATTTATTAAATTGATTATTTAAAATATATTCTTCTTTTATTACAAACGCCTTTGCCAAAAAAATATTTTATTTAAATTTATTTTATATTAATATAAGAATAACAATTTAAATATAAGTACCTCATATAAATTAGGATGTATATCATTATTTTGGTATTTTGAAGGACCAACTGTTTCCTCACCATACTCCCTATCAAAATTCGAAAAGCAATCATTACGTCCTATTCAGTAAACTTAGAAACTTAATTTCGTATTATGTAACTGACGCTGTTACTAACATAAATCTACAAAATTTGTGCAGCGTCGATAATAATTGGAACTCAATTGTCTATGGCGCATACAATGCACATCGATTTTCATTATACATATTATAATAGATGTCGCAGTTAGCAAATTTTGTAGGAATCGAAGTGAGGATTTTTCCACGGGACTTTTGACAACAAGATGGGCAGACCACATTGTTTTTCTATAGAGAATAACGAACAGTGTGAATTGTTTTCGTTTTTATTTGTCGTCAAAAACACTTTGTTCATTAAGATTTAGAGAATTTAGTGACGACATCGCTTTATACAATTTCTATGGCAGTGGCATATACATTATATCTAAGAAGACTAAATAGTTTAATACTTAATATCCAAACATATGTACATACCATCATGCTATACAATAAAAAAGTGTTTTACTAAAGCTAATTTTACAAGAAAAGTATTAAACAAATTCAATTTTCAAAAAAAATCATGCAATAGATGTAAAGATTTACCTAAATACAAAATTTTCTTTATTTCAAAGACGTATCTTTTGAGGGTACTGGGGAAAAGATTTTCAAAAAATACTATATAGCCTACTATAGCCTCTTAATCAATTACTATAGTAAATTAATATTGTAAGTCTCCAGAATCAATAGATGGCTCGATGGCATAGCGGTTAGCACGCTGGGCTAGTAGTCCAGTGGTCGCGAGTTCGAATCCTGCCTCGACCGATTTCGTTCACCTATAGCACAAGCATTTATGCTTATTTTAGGGAACGTAGGAAGATGTATATGTATACTTGTTTAACAAGGACATATTCATTTTTTTTATTTAAAAAAAATCCGATATTGGGTGCGTGTTAAATTATTATTTGCCATAGTACCTGTTAGTTGTTCGAGAAGTAATGTAAAATAAAAGTTATTTAAAATAGTCGACTCAAGTAATTTATTGCATAGATTATTCTCCTGTAATCTATGCAATCTGTACTAAATACATGCCAAACCCTTTAAAAGAGATTTCAGATTTTTATGGATCTCTCGAGGACTCCATCATTAAATCTTTACCAAATCCAAACGAAGCCAATTATGGGATATTTCATTTCTAATGATAAAAAATCAACGAAATCGGTCAACGTTGTAAAGAAAAATTATCGCTGAACATACATAAAAAAAATTCACGTCGAATTGATAACCTATTTTTATTACAAAGAACGGAATAAAAAAAAACAAGAAGATTTTTTAGCCATTTGTATCCGTACGCAAATTTAAAACTTCTTTATATAATTTATCAGTCTTAGTTGTGTTAAATTCCTTTTTTAGTTAAAAGGTGTTTTGTATAGATTTGTTACGATACATCATAAATAGGAGTTTCTTAATAGAACGCTAAAAATTAAAGGTAAGCTAGTTTTACATAAAAAAAATACAGTATTACGCCTGATATTTATACATGACGCAAGTTGTAGAGCACCAGTGTATAACTCATATTCAGGCGTACTATTATAATTACCTTTCATACTAAATTGCATCTTTTAGATTTAGATCCGTATTATTCAGATTTGAGAATTTTCACAAAAAAATACTATGACCCGAATGCACAGTCCTAGGTACCTAAATACTAACTCCTAACCTCACTGAAGTATTTAGTATTCTTAAGATAGTAATTGCATTGTAGAGTCATCACTAACTAAATACTACGCCAAACTTATGGTCGATGGCGTAGCGTTTCACATTATTGCATATGAAAAAAAGAGATAGATAGTTTTCTATGGGCTTAGACTGACGTTAAAATTTTTGTTGTCACAGCAAAACAAACACATGTAACCAAGTTAACACTGACAGCTCGATGTCACGATTTTTCTGAAATTCCAGCGAATTTTCAGCATTTCGTATAGATCGCTGAATACTTTGTTTGGTATTTGATTTGATAAAATTACCAAATACATATTGGATAAGTGTGCTAAAATCATCATCCACCGAAAAAATCTCTTATTTTAATATTAAACCACCCGTATGGTTCGTCGCGATCAACCTTACTTTTCGACAGGTCGCAAATGTTAGTTTACGCCAACGCGCATGCGCTAAGTATTTAGATATGTCTCTGCAATGCAATTGTCATACAAAAACTTTGTAGCATCCTCCAGTTAGGAAGCCACGTGTTCTCCTAAATAAAGTGAGCGACTGTGCAATGAAAACATGGTTAGTATTTAGAATTAAGTATTTAGGTCGGACTCTGCATTCGGACCTATGTATTTTTCTCATAAAAGTCAGTATCTATTTTTTATTTAATAAATAAATTGGTCGGTTTGTACCACCTCACTAGGCCAGGCCTGTTCCGAGGTGGTAGACTAGTTACATTATATTAATTACTAAATCATAGTAAGCTGTAATATAGTATAATTGTGTAGCCCGTGGTACAATATGTGAGTCCTATGTTAGTAGTTTTGTCGTGTATATATTGTTATGGATTGAGAATTTGCTGACAATAGTTGAACCCTTTATTATATAACCATGTACCTATGTATTTAAGTTTTTGTCAAATATTAAATTTCAATGAAACATGAATTAAACATCAGTTCATAGAATAATTCGTTATAAGAAGTTAGTAAATTGCTTACGTTTAAATGAAATATAATAATAGGTTTATAAAATTTTCAGTCCACTCTGCGATTTAGGCACGTAGAGAAACATATACAATCATGAACTAGAGAGCCTATACTGTCCAAACAATAAAAATAAAGTCGCAGCACGGCGGTCTGCAGTTCCAATACAAAATTATTGTTTACAATAAACGGTCCGCATGAAGCAGTCGTGTTGAAGTTGAACTTTCCAGCTGGTAGATGTTGTGTTGCAGTTGAACGTGCCAGCTGCCCGTACAACTCCAAATTGCAAATGGATGAAAACTGGCAGCTTGAAGTAGTCGTGTTGCAGTTGAACTTGCCAGCTGCCCGTACAACTCCAAATTGCAAATGAATGAACGCTGGCAGCTTGAAGCAGTCGTGTTGCAGTTGAACTTGCCAGCTACCGCTACAACTCTATATTGTAAATGGATGAAAGCTGGCAGCTTGAAGCAGTCGTGTTGCAGTTGAACTTGCCAGCTACCGCTACAACTCTATATTGTAAATGGATGAACGCTGGCAGCTTGAAGCAGTCGTGTTGCAGTTGAACCGACTGCTTCAAGCGGTTGGGCCGACTGCTCCTACAACTACAACTGTTCTAGATTAGTTCACCCCGACTGCATGTATCAGTACGTGCAACTCCAGGTCTTATACATTTTCTTAACTAAGCATGAATGTTTGCGCTATAGGTGAACGAAATCGTGTCAGGATTTCAACTCGCGACCACTGGATTACTAAGGCTGTGTTTCTCGAACAAAGATTACAGTAAAAGTATAGTTAAAATACTTTGATTTCATAAAATTATTCTAAAGTTTGGGTTATTTCATTGAAATCTAATGCCGTCAAACAATGAATTTTTGAACAATTTCACGAAATCAAAATATTTTAACTATATGTACTATAACTGTTACTTTTGTTGAAACAACCCAGCCTAAGTATGTGTTTCTCGAACAAAAGTATCAGTAATAGTATAGTTAAAATACTTTGATTTCATAAAATTATTCTAAAGTTTGGGTTATTTCATTGAAATCTAATGCCGTCAAACAATGAATTTTTGAACAATTTCACGAAATCAAAATATTTTAACTATATGTACTATAACTGTTACTTTTGTTGAAACAACCCAGCCTAAGGATGTGTTTCTCGAACAAAAGTATCAGTAATAGTATAGTTAAAATACTTTGACTTCATAAAATAGTTTAATACTTTTGGTTGTTTTGTTGAAATCTAATGACGTGAAACGACACAATTTTGAACAATTTTATGAAATCAAAGTATTTAAACTATACTATTACTGATATAGTTGTAGCCAAACATCTTGAACTTTTAGCCGAGAAGGGGGGCGATTCGCACGTAAGCCAACGAAGCAAAAAGACACAAATTTGCGCTCTGTGCAACCGGAAGCTCGTTCAAGATGTTTGGCGAAAATTATACTTTTGCTGAAACAACCCAACCTAAACCAGCGCGTTCACCGCTCTGCCACCGCCCATTTTGAAGTTTAGATTTCCTTTATCACTAGAAAATTTATAACTGAAAGAAGAATAATTCGTCAAACAAAATTCTCTTTGATTAAAAATCATATTTAAGAAATGTAATCAATTCTTAATAATAAAAATTCACTCAAGCGATGTATGCACCAAGGCTCACCTTCCGATTCTAATAATAAATATGTACCGAATGCACTTTATATTAATTATTCTTGCTATAAATAAATATTCACTTCCTGCAATATGTATACCTAAATAGCTTATATTGATGGAAGTAAATTGTTAAGTTTATACTGGAACAGTTAAATAGTGTAAAACATATTTTTCTACACCCATTATTGTACTTCTTCTTCCTCTTAATCAAGATCTCGGTTTAACAAATTTTTATTTTTATAGAGTGAATATAAAAAATTCCACGAATCACTTGTAACTATGCTAATATTTATAAGTGTGATAAGTTTCACGACATTTTCCCTGAAATATTTATGTAAGCACTATTTTTTCACATCGTAATTCAAACGAGTTGGAATCATAGACCAATAATCTAGACATGACAGACTTCATTTTACACACCGTCCCCAAAATTTTGTGCTAACTATTTAATATTTGAATATTTTCGGAATGGTACTGAATGAAAATTGAAACATTACATGTTGTAAACAAAGGGATATAAATTTCGAAAAGCAAATACTTTTACTGTTATTATTATTTTTTTATTTATCAAGGAAACATACAGTTTTATAAATAAATTGTAATGGTACAAAATAATAATCAAATAAACCAGCAAAGTTTCCATAAATGGTTTACAATAAGATACTTTATGAAGAAAAATAACATTAGTTATAGCAAAAGGAAGAATAAACAAGATTGAAATAAAACATAAAATAATAAAAAACAAAAATAATAAAATAAATAACCAGTTAACCAGTCAAGAAAAGAAAACAGGTAATACATACCCACATATAAGTTAAAAAGTTTTCTTTTCACACAACATTAAAAAGTTTTCTTTTAAAATATTTGTTATGTAAATATGTTATTAATATCGGATTTATATTTAAATAAAGTATGTCTGGGATACCCCTTGTCCACCTCATTTTATGTACAAATCTCCCGGTCTAAAGTCGTAGTTTTTGTCTACTCTGTATATTCTTTACCCTGTGGTTGGAACACTATCTCATGTAAGTTAAGCATCACCAGTGTTTTTTTAACGAAACTATACTGTTTTTTTTTATTACAATGAAATATAAACAATTTTCTTTTCAAATGTAAATAAGAACATGCCATAAATATTTAGCCAGAATTTGGTAAAAGTAAAACCATTAAAGCGCATCTCTATTAAGATGTTACGCTCTTGTAATGATACATAGATATTAACAGCAAGATATGAATTGAATTATATATTGTTTTCTAGAACATTCACAATAGTCTTGAGTGAAATATATATTTAGACACAGTCAACAACGCACCTCTATGGTTTTAATTTTTAGTTTAAATTGGTACATATTTGTCTGTAAATAATTAAAATGAGATATACATACTTACTTCAAAATTGATAGTTAATTGTGATATAAATGTTTGTATGTGATCATACCCCTTTTTTATGTAATCATAGTTTTTTGTAAGTGACCAAAAGTTTATCAAACCCCTTACAATTTTCAAAGGGTTCCTGTCTTGTGCAGCTTCCCGTTACTTCACTTCCACCGTGTGCCTAAATTATAAGTTCAATGTATTGATATCGTACCTACTTAATTGTGATTAAATAACTAATAGTTTTTCAACGAAAACGAATATAAACTATAGTGTTGTTCTTTTCAAAGTTACTGAAATAGTGGGACATATTACTGGAAGCTGATGGAGGTGAGTATTATCTTAATTTTCTGCCAGTATAACGTTCTTTTTTAATTGTTATTTGTTACTCAACATGTCACAGTTTGAACATTAGATTATTCAATTATTTCACAGTTTACATGTCATGTGGAGTTGATAGGAGCAGATACAAGGGGTTGACTTCTTTTTTGGTATAAGTCTTGCAGATTGATTGGCAGCAAAGCGATGCATCTTTTCAACTCATTCCAACTCATGTTCTTGTATAGTTTTTGCCAAATAACTTGAACTTAGACCCGATAAGGGGCAAGGGGGAGATTTTCACAATTGATCCCTCAAGTATCTCCTCCATGATGGTGCGTAAGATATCTTCGCGTCACAACACATGGCCTATCCAATTTGCACGCACGCCTTTTCGATATTATGGTATTTAATATGTGTCTAGTTTCATGTCGTTTGTAATGCAATGTGGTCCCTCCAATATAAACCTACCTAGTATTTATTTTATTTATTTATTAAACTTCATGTACAATACTGTGTACAATGGCAGGTTTATTGCCACAAGGCAATTTCTTCCAACCAACCAAAGCAACGTGAGGCCATAGATAGTATAGTGGCAGGTACATTAAATTTATAACGAAAGAAACACGTAACATTATGTCAGAGTAAATTGAAAGCAACAAAAGAAGGAAGGAAATAGAGGTTGAGGGAGGGGAGAGAGGATGGATATGGGGTGTCAGTGAAGAATTATTAGACAGGTAAAACCATTTTGGTTTCTTTTTAAAAAGTTGAATCGATTGAGACGTCGTAGTATCATTACTTAAGGTGTTCCATAGTCTTGCTGATTGTACTTCAAAATAGGAACTGAGAAATTCAGTAGAATGAATGGGAATAGCAAATGTGGTACGTCCAGCAGATCGAAGAGGCAGACCGTATTAGTCGGTAGGTCCACATCTGGAAGCATAAAGTAGGACATTATGCACAGTTTGTAATTTATTAAGGAACGATAACGTAAAATAACCTTGTGAATATTGAATACCTCGGACGTTGCTTGCAGAACGTGGGTGTATGGCGTTTCTTTTTTTAATTTGTTGTATCTTCTGTATTCCATATTAGTCGTTAAATCTATTTCATATGACTGAGATATTTATTTGTATAATCTTAAATCTTCAATACTAAACTCACTGTGTAATTTCCACCCGCAACATAACATAATATAAAATAGACACTGCACCTACCGCACACTGCACAATGAAAGTGTACTAGTGTAGTGTATGTAGGAAATATGTACTAGTGTAGTGTATGTAGGAAATATGTACTAGTGTAGTGTATGTAGGAAATATGTACTAGTGTAGTGTATGTAGGAAATATGTACTAGTGTAGTGTATGTAGGAAATATGTACTAGTGTAGTGTATGTAGGAAATATGTACTAGTGTAGTGTATGTAGGAAATATGTACTAGTGTAGTGTATGTAGGAAATATGTACTAGTGTAGTGTATGTAGGAAATATGTACTAGTGTAGTGTATGTAGGAAATATGTACTAGTGTAGTGTATGTAGGAAATATGTACTAGTGTAGTGTATGTAGGAAATATGTACTAGTGTAGTGTATGTAGGAAATATGTACTAGTGTAGTGTATGTAGGAAATATGTACTAGTGTAGTGTATGTAGGAAATATGTACTAGTGTAGTGTATGTAGGAAATATGTACTAGTGTAGTGTATGTAGGAAATATGTACTAGTGTAGTGTATGTAGGAAATATGTACTAGTGTAGTGTATGTAGGAAATATGTACTAGTGTAGTGTATGTAGGAAATATGTACTAGTGTAGTGTATGTAGGAAATATGTACTAGTGTAGTGTATGTAGGAAATATGTACTAGTGTAGTGTATGTAGGAAATATGTACTAGTGTAGTGTATGTAGGAAATATGTACTAGTGTAGTGTATGTAGGAAATATGTACTAGTGTAGTGTATGTAGGAAATATGTACTAGTGTAGTGTATGTAGGAAATATGTACTAGTGTAGTGTATGTAGGAAATATGTACTAGTGTTGTGTATGTAGGAAATATGTACTAGTGTAGTGTATGT
Source organism: Molanna angustata (assembly GCA_963576475.1). Classification (NCBI taxonomy): domain Eukaryota; kingdom Metazoa; phylum Arthropoda; class Insecta; order Trichoptera; family Molannidae; genus Molanna; species Molanna angustata. The sequence goes on along the minus strand of OY754965.1, from coordinate 2,186,185 downwards.
AGGAAATATGTACTAGTGTAGTGTATGTAGGAAATATGTACTAGTGTAGTGTATGTAGGAAATATGTACTAGTGTAGTGTATGTAGGAAATATGTACTAGTGTAGTGTATGTAGGAAATATGTACTAGTGTAGTGTATGTAGGAAATATGTACTAGTGTAGTGTATGTAGGAAATATTTACCCACACCATACGCATTATATCTACCGTATTATGCACAGAACGAACTTTTCAAAATCACCACGTGTAAAACCAACTCTTACAAAATCACCACGTGTAAAACCAACTCTTACAAAAATTCATTTATCAACCGAAGTTGCTATTCTTATAATCAACTTTTTAACTCAATTGACCCTTTTCATTTAAATATTGATACTTTTAAAAAACAAATCCTTTCCGTATTATATTACCCCTTAACGGCTCCCTAACTTACCATAACACATAAATCCTCTCACACTCACATACACACACACTCACTCACACAAACACACAATCACACGCCATATTATACTAATTTTCAAAATATCTTTTATACTGGATAAATATCTTTATACTACTAAATTTATATTGGATTTTATTTTTTATTTTGTAAACTACCCATTGCTGGAGATAGGTCACCCGCACATTAATGTTGAAATTTAATGAATCATCGCACGGTCGTAAATGCAGTGCCGTTGTAGGTACCCACTAACAATACATTGATTTTTATGTGACCCCTTCAGTGACGATGTGGCTATATTTTCATTATTTTGTATTCATGCAGTTATATATATATATTTTTTTCTCTTATGTTATTTTATATTTTCATATTAACATGTTTTCTATGAATGCGTGTACGTGTTCTATGTGAAGTACTTATATATAATAGTCTGTAATTGGCTCAATTTATATGTAATTGTTTTATATAAAAAAAATTATACAGCTGTTGACTATTTATAAAAATAAATAAATAAAAAATAATAGAAATATTTGGGCATAATTGCCTGTATCTACATATTATGCTAAATAACTTCTTCGTTTATTAGACCAAGTTGGTCTGTTATTCAGAAACAATGCCTCCTGGGATTATACAGATAAAAAAAATAATAATATATTAAATATTACATTATTAAAAACGGGTACCTATCTTGACTTACCTTTGTATATATTATCACATGGTGTAAATTATCATATTATTTTATTGCAACAGTAATATAATGGAAAAAATGGAGAAACGAGGAAATATGAGAAATCAGGGTGGAGGATAGTGTGTGTATGTGTGTGCAAGAAAATCATCATCAAAAGTCTCAATCTTATGGATTGGTTTGCAGAAGAAGTCTACATCTCGTTTTCCACTTCTCTCTATCCTGTGCACCCCTTTTCAGCTCAACATATGTGGCGCAGTTCATGGTCAAATATTCCCGTCGGGGGCGCCCCCTGTGGTTTGTCCCCTCAACCATTCCCTCAATTAGGTCATGTAGGAGACCATCGTGGCGCAAAATGTGACCAATCCAGCGAGCACGTCTCTCGGAGATGGTATTGAGTAGGTGTCTGCCTTCTTCAACTCTGTTGAGAACCTCGGCATTCGTGATGTGGTCCCTCCAGGAAATTCCCAGTATTCTTCTGTAACACCACATCTCGAAAGCCTCAAGTCTACTTCTGTCTCTTTCGGTAAGACACCATGTCTCACAGTCATACATCAGTATGCTCCACACATATGTTTTTGTGAGTCTCTTACGGAGCTTCAAGTCTAGGTTGTTTGACTCAAGGATCTTCGACTTCTTGTTGAAAGCCAGCCTTGCCTGATGTATTCGGCTTTCAACTTCTTTCCTTGTTCTCCCACCCCAAGAGATCCTACTTCCGAGGTACACGAACTCTTTTGTGTTTTTCAATGTTTCTCCGAACATTACCACATTAATTTGATGCTCTTCACGGCCTACAGTCATCACTTTAAAAAGAAAATATATAAAAATAATGTTAAAAAGTAAGAAATTTTCGTAGGTAGGTATAGGTAGTTATGCATTTGTACAACGAGGCATTACTACCAATATTTGAGTTACGTTTTTACTAAAATATAGCAATGCATTTGCATCAAAACATAATATATACCTATTAACGAATAAAAAAATGTCAACAGAAGTTTTAAAAGAGTTGAAACAGTTGTAAGTACTTTTTTGAAAAATCTTACTGCACTATACACATTGCAGGAATCCAGGCGTTTGTGTGTTAAAGTGAATAACAAATCGACCATATCGAATCAATTCGAATTGTTTTTATGTCATGACACTGAATTCTCAATGATGTGAAAACGCTGTATTTTTTTGTACCTACGATTGATGTCAAAATCTCAATTTTATATACCTATTGGCCACACGAGAAAAACGTATGATCATAGAAGAATATCACTACTTGTTAATTATAGGGCCGGTGATAAGTTGATTTTTATTCATCAGTGTTCGGCTGAATCAAACGTATTTAAACTTAATTTATAATGCCACTTGCAAGCAATTTGTGTTATGTGTGTACAAAATCAGTCGAGACAGGATTCAAATTTTACGATTGATTTTTTTTTTTATTTTTCTATACCACAAGTCTTGTCACCTTTCGTAGATTATGTGCTGAAAAACTATTAATGTTTTCCATAGTTTTTCATGGTGTTTATATAATTTAATGTCATACTCATACTATAATTATTTATTTTAAAAAGTTTCATTTTATTATTTTTTGTATAACTAGATGTAATAATTTACCTAACTCCTTCTTTCCCTCATTGCTATTATTTTCATTATTATTTTTTTTACTCTCTTTTCTTTGTATTTTTTAACTCTCGCTTGTCTATTTTATTTATTTATTTATTTATTTAACTTTTTGTACATAATATAAACAAATATAATACACACTGTCGGGCTTATTGCCATTAGGCAATTTTACATGTACATAAACAAAAAATGATAGCTACAAAAGAACAAAGAAAATATACATAACACCAAGATATATAAAAAAAAATAGAAAAAAAACATTAAAGTAAAAAAAAAGGATTGGGAAGGAACAAGAAGAGGAAATCGATATCATTATTTTATTACTTTATAAATTTATTTATCACTAAACACTAAGTATTGTACCAATTTAACTTCAGAGACTTCACGTTTTTTTATATGTATATGTTTTTACATCTAACTCAGAGATTTTCAAACTTATTTAGTTTACCGCTCCCTTTGAAATTCAATTATTTTTCAGCGCCCCCAATTTTTTATACCTACACTCTTAAAACTTAAAATCAGAATTTCATTACCTACTTTAATTAATTTATTTATAGTGTGCTATAAAAGTCGGTTCTGGTGTTTAAACTTACATTACAATTTTTTACCAGTGAGAGCAATTAAAACGCAACTTTATAATATTAAGAATATAATATTTTAATCAAATTAAAAGAAACAATATAGATAGGTAGTCAATTTTAGTGTTAAAACTAATCTAATGAGATGGATGAATTTGATGATTTTTAACAAGTTTGTTCATATCATGTTCGATTTTACTCAAAAACATCAGTATCATACAGGGTAGAAATATAAACTAATTATTCGATATTGAGTAGTAGGTAGGTTTTAATTTTAGTGAAATTTAAAAACTAAAGTAAGTGAAATTGCAAATAAACTATCGCCCCCCTACACCACGCCAACGCCCCCCATTTTTTTCTGGGCCCCTTAACGCCCCCCTCTAGGTCTCCAACGCCCACAAGGGGGCGTTATCGCCCACTTTGAGAAAGACTGATCTAACTAAATAAATGTTATTACTACTACAACACATTTATTTTTGTGTTTAGTACTGAAATTAATCTCAACAAAAAGCTTTTACCGATTTATTATATTTCACTAGCGATGAATAAATAATTAATTTTCCTGTAGATGATCCATGATATTTTATTTTTCAGCTCGAAGTGTCTAAGTATGTATATTTTTTATAATAAATATTATCCCTTTACTGGGGATCAAACTAAGAATCCCACCAGCAAGCCCAACTATTTATCGGTACACCTTCAAATTTTGTGCAAAAAATGATTATTAATAAACGATATATCGATGTATTTACTGTGTGCATAAACAAATCCTGTATATTATTATATTGTTTTATGACAATTTTTTAAAATCTCAATAGAAACGAAGTTGAAATACTATAAATCAGGAACTCAAGATTTCATAAAATGCCTCATTGCAGTGAAACGCTTGGAGAAATCGTGTTTTACTTAGTTTTAGAATCGGAAAGAGACACTTTTGATATTGGTAAGTATTTATATTATACTACGGATGAAACCACTCGAATTGAAATATAATTAAACAAAATCAGATATTTTATATTATTATTTATAATATAGATATGTAGGTGTCTTTATATTTAGAATTTATTATTGTATACTCAATACTATTATAAAATGTAGATAAATAATTCTCTGGAATGTCACGACCATGAAATAAATTGATAAAAAGACGTTATTTGGGTCAGTAAATAATAATCATATTTACAAATAAATACTTAATAAAAAGTACAAGATAATATTGTTAAAATACTTTCTAAACCTTTTTTCATTATTTTTTAGGTATGGAATAGAGATTAAAATTACATCATTTCATTATATCTATAATCATATTTTATTTTACTGTAGCTTAATCAATTTATTGATTATCGATGAAGTTTTTATTTGGTAGAATTCCATTATAAGTTATATCTATAATTAAAAGCAGAGGATGGCAGAGGATGTATAGACCAATTTTTTTCTCTGCGCACGGTCACAGAAAAGGTTCTGGATAAAAATCAGAAAATTTTCTGTGCCTTCATAGACCTAGAAAAGGCGTATGATAAAGTTGTTAGAGAAAAATTATGGGATATACTAGCAGTGTATGGAGTGAAGAGCAAACTGATACGCGCAATCGCGTCATTATATGAGAACAGCGAAGCATGTGTTCGTGTCAACGACACAGTGACAACGTGGTTTTCTATAAATAATGGCGTTAGATAAGGGTGCGTGCTATCTCCATGGCTCTTTAACTTGTTCATTGATTTCTGCATTAGAGCCCTTAAGGATGAAAGCAAGGGTCTGAAATTGAGTACTGTAATGGTGCGAGATTTGATGTATGCAGACGATAAAGTTCTTTTAGCAGAAAGTATGGAAGAGTTACAGTATCTTGTAAGTATGGTATATGAAGGATGTATAGAGAATGGACTTAGGATGAATGCCAGCAAATCAAAGACAATGGTCTTTGAAAAGAGTGAAAGCAGAACAGCGTGTAAAGTAAGAGTAGAGAACGAATGGCTTGAGCAAGTCGACGAATATGTATACTTGGGAAGCATATTTCAACGGAAAAGGACGACTCGATAAAGAGATCGAAAGAAGAGTTATGGCAGGAAACAGAGTGAATGGAGCACTGAGACCAATTATGAATGATCGCAACATATCAAAAGATGCCAAAGTTGCCATTCATAACGCCATCGTAGTGCCAACCCTGACGTATGCAAGTGAAACCTGGACATGGCAGAAGACGCATGAAAGTAGAATAAATGCAGTTGAAATGAGATCGTTAAGAAGGATTTGTAATAGAACGATGTATGACCGGGTAAGAAACGAGGATATAAGGAAAGAATGTAGGATTAAGAAAGATGTCATTACTAGAATGAAAGTGAACACATTGAGATGGTTTGGTCACATGGGGAGAATGAATGAGGAGCGCCTGACGAAGAAAATATACAGAGCGGAAAGGAATGGAATTAGAGGTCGGGGACGCCCAAGAAAGGGATGGCACGACCATGTGAACGAAATTTTGAAAGACGGAAATGTTAGAAGTGTGAGCAATAGACGAACATGTATGAGACGATGCATGAATGTGGACGAGGCGAGGGATGCGTGCCAGGATAGAAAAATGTGGCGTTCGGTTCTCTCTGCCTACCTCGCAAGGGACATGGCGTGATGGTATGTATGTATGTATAATTAAAAGTAAAGACTTTTTGATTCTACATTAATGTAGAGTCCAAAAGTCTTTACTTTTAATTATAGATACAATTTATTGATGTTTGTACGGTTACTATTTTTGTTTTTATAATCCAACTGTTGATTCGTTCAAGAGAATTTATTTCTCAATGATTCGACATTATTAACCTTTGTCCCGTGTGAGAAAACTGCATGCAGTAGTAGAGTTTTGCACAGTTTTTCCAACTTTGAAGTAAAAAAAACACCAACTTAGAGGCTTCGTAGCATTTTCAGCAAAAACATTTTTTTCATGATTAATTTATATGTTTAACTGCCTTTATTTCCAAAGTTTTTAAAAATATCGAAAAAAGCCGAAACACCCAAACTAGATCATTTCATTTTCTATATAAATATGCATCTCGAACTTTTTTTAACAAATTAAAAAAAAATGAATTAAGTGAATATATAGTTTCATACAATTTGTAAGGCAGTAAACATTACGCAATATCTAAGGGAACTCAATAATTTGATACTTAATCTCCAAACCTACATACAAGCCGTTGTCATTTCTGGATAGGAAAAAAGGACTGACCTCCATACTATCCTATCCTGACATACATATCCACATGTTTTATATAGAAAACAAAATATCTTAATATGTTTATTAATTTGTGTTTTAAGTGTTTATAGTTTGGTATGTATTCTTCAATTAGGTACATACTATCGCCATCGACAATTGGATTTCATGTGTTACATGCAACTGTTTATAATTCTTTTTAGTATTGTAACACATAACTAGCTTTTTTAGTCGTATATTGTGTGAGTAAATTAAAAAATAATTAAAATGTACACTGGATACTTTGTTTAATTCCACTATTTATTTTATGTTTTTATCACAACATATGTTTCGGAAACCAATCGTTCCCTTCTTCAGGTGGGTACAGACTATTAAAAAACACTATTCCCACAAGTAGAAGATTCTTTAATTAATTATTCCTTACTCAAAATGAAAAATATTTTTCGATAATATTGTATAAAATATGTAATACAAAATATATTTGACTATTCATTTTATTTACTTTCTTAGTATTTATAATGATATAATATAGGTAGGTACCTACCTTCAATTCAATAATAAAAAAAAATGTTAATTCGATATTTTAATTTTTCGAGGTTGCCTAAAACTGCGAGACTGTCAAAATACATTGTTTTTCTGACTCAAAGCCGCGAGGTAGAGGCAGACAACCGGCGACATGGTGGACGAGTATTGAGAGGGAGCTGGCGGCATAAGTTGTCCCATAGGAGACGACTCGGAATCGCAGATCATGACGAATTTTATCTAGGAGGCCATAACCCGGATGAACTGGGATAGAGAGGCAGGAAATGATTAATGATGATGATGATGTGGACTTTCACTGTATATAAATTGAATAAATAAATTCACTTTTTAACAAAAAGACTTTTCATATCCAGGAATCGTTTAAATATACTTTTAATAAAATTCATACATAATATAAGCATAGTATATTGAAATATTTATTAATTAAAATATTAATATTAAGAAGATTCGACTCTGGTAAAAACTTTAAGGTAAGTACGGTAAATTGTAAAATAATAAAGTAATCCACCACACTCGCTTTTAGAAAAAGAAGATTTAAACTGTCAAATCAAAATCAAATTCGATATTCGAGTGTCAATTCTCAATGCAATGTCAAACGAAATAAACAAAAAAATAATTAAATCATTAATACAGTTGTTGAAATATAAAAAAATGTGTGTATGAAATAAAAAAAGTGTGGAATATTTTAAGAATTTGTTTATCACTTCAATGTGTTAGTTAATTTGTGTTAAATTTATTTTCTGAATTATTATTTCCATTTTTTCAATAAGCGACATTAAATTACAAATACTTACCATTGAGAATAGTTTAAACAATTGAATTAATTTGATAATCATATTAAAAAAATCAGTTTGCATTATTTTATTTAGTTTAACTTCATATTTTGATTTTTAATTGAGCTCCTTTTGTTAGAGAATTTATTCAATAACTGCACAAAAATATTGTTTTCTTTAACAGGCAATGTACTAGTCATGACTATTGTTCAGTTCAAGTACAAAATTAAATATATCATTTATTTATTTAATTGATTTTATAGAAACAAGTTTACAATATGAATTTACAATAGGTGTAATTATATTAACAGGTTAATTAATAGGTATAATTATATTAACCTTTTAACGGTTCTTTTAAACAGTTAAAACTAAGTACGTAAATTATTTAACAGTTGCAAAAATATATTTTTTTTTAACAGAGGTATATTAAATATAAAAAAGAAAAGAGTTAGGAAGAATAGGTATATTAATTATTTAGCCCTCCGCATCTGCAACAAAAACGAGCTAATACTGACCGACCATTCAGTATTGTGGTCACTAGTCAGTATATACAGTATACATAGTTCAATCATTCTAGAATTTTGTATAAAAATGTATTAGATTCTTATTGTAGCCATTTATTTATATAATAAAGTAGAGCCTTGATAATGTGAACTCCCAAAATTTATGCCCTGTTCCGGTTTACAACGCGTCATAAAGGGGCCCCTTAAGCCCGCATACGTTGTCGCATGTCTATGTGGCTCGTCTATTCTGGCTAGTACTCTGGTCACCTGTACTCGTGGGCCTGGATTCGTAAATCCAGTGATACCACGATTGCCTTTCCCATGTCCCATGCAACAGTCAGCTCCACATAAATAACTCTTATCAATGAATGAGAGTATATTGTCAAGTCAGGCCTAAGAGATCAGATGCAGATCTCCTTTGGAAGGGTATATCTCTCTGCTCTCGTATCCATCAGGATATTCCAGTTATCTGACTTCCTAATTATTGATACTAATTTCTTGTTGTAGTTCTGACTTCTTGTCCCAGTTTTACAACTGACCCTTATTTATGTGGTTAATCCTTTGAATACTCTTGTCACCGCAAGGCTGGAAGCCTCTCTCACAATTTCAAGCACCTTATCTTGTCTGTATGAGAACCTAGCCCGTACATGCAGATGTCCCACAGAGGTGGCAATTGTCATCTCTGGCTATATTCCACCGTTTTAAGTTACTCGGGTCTGGGAGCGTACCCTGTATTGAGTTTTGATAGAACTTCAGCATTTCAGATGACCATCCAATGTATGTCTGATATTGTGCAACAAAGTCTTTCATTATCCTTTTTTGTCGTGTTCCTCTCAAGTCTCAGACCCGAGTGGTTTTTACTACAACCTGCGATGAATTTACTATGGAAATCAACCCTACCTTTCAGACTATTAGAGTTTTTTCAGGATGGTGTATCTCATCATCATCAATGACTCCACAGCCCATTGCGGGCCTTGGCCTCCTCCAGCATTCCTCGCCATCTCCCTCTATCCTGACATGCTCCCCTCCAGTTCCTTACAGCAACAGCCTCCACATCCCGTTGCACGCCATCCAGCCATCGGAACTTGGGTCTACCAACGTTTCGTCTACCTTGTGGCTTTGTGTGCAGGATTCTTTTTGGCACTCTTTTATTGCCCATTCTTTCCACGTGTCCTGCCCATCGCAGCCTCCCTATTTTTATCACCTTTATAATGTTGGGCTCATTATAAATATTGTAGATCTCATAATTGCGTCATATTCTCCAAGCTCCGTTTATCTACACAGGTCCGTTTATCTAGTGATTCTCAATATACTAACTGCACAGCGTTGTGAGTTACTGAGAAACGGTAGATGCTTAGAGGTATGAATATCATTCCTATTATAGAGGTGTAATGTATACCAGTATGTCTGATAAAATTGTATATTTTCCTGATGATTGCCAATCATCTAAGCATGGTGGTGGTCATTTACGCTATTTGAACACATAATTTATACTGTTAATCGTTTACAGCAGTTGTAAAGAAAATATTACTTAATTTTTCATATTCAGTTTTAATATTCGTTATGCTGATGAATTGTATGATGTTTAACCTCCAAATTATGAATCAAGTACAATACGGCATCCTTTAATGGGAGTTCTCGGACAAAACCAAACAAATCATGCGACTTCCTTATGTGGTGACCCCTGCAGTGTATATATACTTTTATTCAAGTGTGATCCGAATACTAATTTCTTTAAATTAATTACCAGAGTCGAGTCCACAAAAGAAACTTTTTAATTATTTCATAACAGTTTATTCGATGCACACATCTGTTTGTTATTCTGAGAATACTTTCATTTGATGATGTGTTTTTAATATTACTAAATCATTATCGCATCAAATGCTTCCATCGTTAATTTTACGAGTCAGTTGTAAGTTGTAAGCATTGTCGCTTTAAAGTGCTGTGTGAATCTATTCCGAAAATTCTTGATTGTGTATCATCGGTGTTTCTTGTTATAGCTTTCGATTCATCGTAAGTTGCAAAAATTATTATTTTTAGGATAACCATTTTCAATTGTTGCAAAAAGTTATAATATATAATTAACTGTTAACGCAGATTGATTTTTCCCTTTTTACTCCTCACTAACCCAAGGGAATATAGTGGGATTTTTAATATTATTTTTTTATTGCAGATTATCAACTAGTATCATACTGAGATTGTATTCTGAAATTTTCATCACAATATACCTGTGTGTGTGTGCTGTTTACTGTGTGCTATGTACAGCGTGTTTATTTTATTGATTATAGACTAAAGTACTTATTTGATTCTTTTCAAATTTAGCACTCATGCATATCTAATACTCCCTTAGACCCCATTAGATTTTGAACGATATCTGAATACTGCTTCCCATTTTTTTTTATTGACAAATATTTCAAAGTGACCCCAAACTCAGAAAATTTGTAATTTGATATTTTTATTTTAAAATTGGTAAAAAGGTACATAAAATGGTAGTGAAGAATTATCAAGTAATACTTTGTGGAATGACTTGGTAGTGAGGAGTTCAGCGTTGGCCACAACCCACTCGTTTTTTTAAAAATTTTAATTTTTTCATAAAGTTTTTATTTGTATAAAATGATCAATGAATCAAACATGATTAATAAAACAGGCAACTAACAGGTACTATGTAAAATTTTGTGTACTTCAATATGCGCCTATTAACATATTGCCGCCTTCTGATGTCAATAGTCTCACAGATCCAGACTGTTCACACAGTCAAAAACTGTGTACTCATCGAGAATAGTATCTGAGACCTTTGTCTCAGTAGTCAGATATGTAACTGAGCCACGAAGGTCGACTCGTGCTAAATAAAACAATTGAATGCAATTGAACGATATTTTATTATTAATTTTCCCACATAATTTATTGTCTATTGCATAGGTTCTCAAACTAGTCAGATGATAGTTAAAATAACATGTAGTAATATAGAATTAGTACGTACATACATTCATCTGTTGTTCACATTTCTACATCAACATTTGAAAAATGAGGACATTAGGGAAGAATGTAAGATGAAGAAAGATGTCATTAATAGAATGAAAGTGAACCCATTCAAATGGTTTATATAAATAATAAATTGAGATGATTTTTATAGCCCTGTTTTTGTGATAACCTCACCTCAAGGGTGCTTTGAATATATTACATATGAGGAGAATGAATGAGGAACGCCTGATGAAGAAAATATACAGTGCGGATTGGGATGGAATGAGAGGTAAGGGACGCCCAAGAAAGGGATGGCATGTCCATGTGAATGATATTCTGAAAGACGAAAATGTTAGACTTATTAAATTTACTTTTGCTTGGTTTTAATGTTTGGATTACATTTCCACGGTCTGTACCAAATTATTTAACAAATGAATACAACTATCTGTCATTGTTCTTAATCAGTCCACTTTGAGACTAAGTGGTTTTTTTTTGGAAGACCCTTTAATGAATTATGGCTGATGTCTACAGATTTTCCAGAACTATCTGAAATCTGTCTTGTTAAGCAAGCGGAGAGCTTAGAAACCTTAGAAACCCATGTTGCATTGAATTGAATTATCTTCACATTACCATCTTAACCTGATTCTATAGATTTTTATAATTGTCTTCAGTTTATTTTAGATTCTCCTTCTGTTCTTATCTGTTTGTTAATGTGACATCTTTGTCTTACTTTGATATTAAGCTTCAAATTTCTTAATAATATTGCTTTATTGTATGTCTGTAGATATTTATTATAATCAAAGTGAAGTAATAGCATGTTGGTTTTATGACATATTATCTAAATAATTATTGTAGATCCATGTTTTCCATATTTATTATGTATTTGATGACATAGGAATGTCACAGTTCACAATAAATGTACCTATTGCATATCACAACTATGTGGTGACATACATTTAACAAGTTTTAAATAGTTTTATTCTTTTGTATAAATAGGATCTTTAATTTTTTGTAAATGTAATTTATTGTTTACGATAAAAAATTAAACTTTCTAACATACCGATAAGACAAATATGCTTTGTCTTATTGGTATATGATTTTATTTTATTTATTCTATATCACATATGCGTCATTAAAAATAGATAACTGCTCATGCAATAGAATAAAGAAAAAAACACATGCAATAGAATAAAGATGTATCTACAAACTGTTCCTTATTTAAAAGATGTATCTTTTGAGGGTGCTGGGGAAATCATTTTCAAAATATACTATATAGCCTCTTAAATGCGAAAATTCTAAAAAAATTTAATTCAATTTATAATATTATTCAATTTATAAACAAATAATATTCAATTAAATTTATATATTTATTATAAACAAAGTTAAACCTAACCTAAGAATGCAGAAAAGAAAAGCTGGGACTAGACGCTACTATCCAAAACTACTTGAATATTTACAACGTTGCCACATGTAAAAGCACTGTACTTCCGCTCACACATGTGGGAACATTGTAAATATTTATTGAGTTTCATTTAGACCTTGATAATGCCAAGTCACCTTGGCGAAAACGTTCTTTCATAGTAAAAGTGGAAAAATACTCTGTTGTGTTTTATTCGTTAATTTCTCCACAGATAAAATTTTTACTACCGAATGTTTTCACCGACGTGTCTCGACATTATCAAGGTCAGAAATAAACTAAATTGAAAGGGCTAATCCGATACTTGTTCAATTTAGTTATGTAAATAATGAATTTCCACTTTGTTAATTTAAAAATTTAAGTAGGTACCTACTTTTAATATATTTTTTTCTAATGAACAATTGGACTAGTAAAATTTGCATCTAGAACTTAGTAATTTGTAGTACAACAGAGAACATTTTAAAAGGTTTTATTGTTTTAGGTAATATAATTAACTTGACCTCTTCTTATCATTATGTTCATTATTAAATTATGTCAAACAATTATCATATTAATAACTTTTTTATTTATCTGATTAGATTAATATGAAGTTATGATAATATCTCGTATTATTTTTTTGCAGTTATTAAATAAAGTTAGTAAATAATTTAGATTACTATAATATAAATAAACATATTCTCTTAATATGTTGTCATCCTATGTGATTAATACAGTGTCTAAATGTGAAGTGCATTTAATTACTAAATCATTTAATGTGTCTGCACGCATACTATAGATAACAATTGAATTTAAAATAAAACATATAATTGTTACTTAACTGCTACAATGGCGGACGGTTCGAGAGAGAATCTTCTAGATGAAAGTAAGAACTGTTTAATGCTAATATTTTATGCTTCGATTATATTATGGTCAAATATCTCGGTATATTTAGGAGAGGAGGGGGACGGTTTGCACATAAGACAACCAAGCAAAAAACCCAAATTGCGCTCTGCACAGCTCACATGGTCTTTCAATTTATTTGCCGAAACTATATTAACAAACTAGTTCTATATGATATGCTGAGATATTTGTATTTAAATGAATCTATTGTATTTTGTTCTGCGAAATTTTTTTATTACTATTTATAATAACTTCAAATTTCTTCACAGAAATACAAAAGCTACAGAGAAAGCAAAACAGAATAATAATAATGACTTACGGTCTAAATGCATACATTCCATCAAAATAATTATACACAAAAGAAACTAAACACCGCTGGTAAGCCGTTTGGTTTCTGTGCGGGCATCCTGGGTTCGATTCCCAGCAGAGGGAGAAATTTATTTCAAATTTATTTCTCACGCAAATATTGCTTCTGTGGGCTGGAAACACAGGTTATTTGGAATAAATTGCCATACGGCAATAAACTCGCCACTTGCGCAGGGTGCAAGGAAGTGTTCATTATTATTATTATTAAACATGCAGAAGATGGCACAGTATGAAACATTAAAACTAATAAGTATACAAAACAAAAATATGAAAAATAGAAGATCCTAAATACAAATCCACAACTATAACACACATGCAAAAATTACTTTCTAACTGAGAAAGCTACAAAAAAATTGGACACGAAAGAATAATGTGGCTGTGGATTCTGTGACAACAATAATTTGCAAGAACAACTAAAAACTATGAATGAAAAAGCATTCCAACGGGAATTGGAAACCAGACTTTGTATTAAGAGCTGAAGTAAAGTGTTGCTGTATATGAACGACTACTATATTACAATTATAATGTTAACTAAATTATTATCATGAGCCAATCTGCATTTAAGATAATTATTGTGAAATAAAATAAAATAAAGTATTTACTATAAACCGCATAATTGATTTATTATAAACTTATTACGTTGTTTATATCAATGTGTAGTTAGTGGTAAATTTTTAGTACGTCGAGTGGGGTACGCAGAGCGCAAATTTGTGTTTTTAATCGTGGTTGATGTATGCGCAAACCACTCTACTCCTCAACGAAAATGCACTATTTATTTACCGGAAACTATATGTTTGTAATTATTAAATTTCTAATAATTATCTTCATCATGAACCCCCGTGAATGAAACAACACTCAATTCGATGAAAATCTTTTATTATATCGGTTAATTGAATATCATGTATTTGATCACTGCTGTAATAAGACTGATCACTGTAACAAGACTGTAATAAGACTGATCACTGTAATAAGACTGATAAGATCACTGTAATAAGCAATTGTGGTGCCTACTTTGACGTATGCTAGTGAAACATGGACCTGGCAAAGAACACATGAAAGTAGAATAAATGCTGTAGAAATGAGATCACTAAGAAGAGTATGTAATAGAACGATATATGATAGAATAAAAAATGAGGACATAAGGAGAGAATGCAAGTTAAAGAAGGATATTATATGCAAAATGAAAGTGAATGCTTTAAGGTGGTTTGGACATATAGAAAGAATGAACGATGAACGACTGACCAAAAAAATATACATGGGTGCAAGAGATGGAGTGAATAATAGCAGAGGTCGCCCCAGAAAGGGATGGCATGACCATGTGAATGATATTTTGAAAGAAGGAAACATAAAAAGTTTGAACAATCGACGAGCATGTATGAGACGATGCATGGATGTAAAGGAAGCCAGAAATGTGTGCAAAAATAGAGAAGTATGGCGCTCGATTCTCTCTGCTTACCCTGTAAGGGACATGGCGTGATGGTATGTATGTATGTAATAAGACTAACTCGGGTTTTTTTTTACTAGAACAAATAATTGCCCGGCAATTAAAAACTAATACATAGATTCCATAATACTACCTGGTATGTTTATATTTGTGTGCAATTCGAATGATGGACATAATTACTCCCTTATTAAATCGTATCTGAGTGTTTGATTTGTCTGAAGAGCACTTATATACTGAAAACAAATTGAGTACAAAGATAGTGATAATGAGATTAAAAATTATCATTTGGATAACGATTTAGGTTTATATTACACTGATCCAGTTGTGTCTGAGAAATGATTCTGCATTGATTTTTTATAACACTAACGATAGTTGCGTCTGTGTCGTCATAACAATTTGTAATTTTAAATAATTGTTTTTATTTAAACATAGGTGGCAACGCATTCAGTATGAGGTCCGTAATGGACGGAGTGAGTAGGTACGCGAGTAAGACGTGCAGTGTCAAAACCTTGAAACGAAGATTACCTATCGTCGAATGGCTGCCAAAGTACAGATTGGAACTTTTGCTGCAGGACATCATTGCAGGTATTTAACTAAAAATTAATGAATAATTTAGCTAACTTAATTTATCAAAGATATTTTAGTAATCTAATTACTGTATTCATTTTATTCAAAATATTTGAACATTTTTACCACATTGTTGGCCTATTATTATATGTTGGCTTTCGTGACTCAGTTGGTTAGATATCTAGCTTCTAGGGAAAGGTCTCTAGATCGATTCCCGATGGAGACGCAGGTTCCTGAAGTCCGAAACTATTTATTTCTTTAATGTAGCTTCTCGGACAACTAACAGGTACTATGTCAAATAATTATTTAACACGCACCCAATAACAAGTTGCCACATTCTGGAGACTTACGATATTAATCGTCTCACAGATCCAGACTGAAAACATTAAAAATTGTGTCTCCACCGGGAATCGAACCCGGGACCCTTGGATCAGCAGTCAGATACCCAACCAACTGAGCCACGAAGGCCGACAACTATAAGACGATAAATATTATAAGTCTCCAGAATGTGGTGTTTTCATTTGCTATTGGGTGCGTTGTTAAATTAATATTTGACATAGTAAGTACCCGTTAGTTGTCCAAAAAGCAATACAAAAATTTATTAAATATAATTTAATTATTCTCACTCATTTCAACACCTTGAATCAACTGTAGTCAACTGCCGTGACATAATGGTTAACTTTTTGGCCTGGGTTCAATTCCCAGCAGAGGATAAAATTATTTATCACACAAATATCGATATAGTACATAAATCACAGGCGGATTTCAGAACATACATATTACAACAATTCGATAAATAGTCACATTCATTCACAATCTATCTCGCATACATAAATATATACACAATATTGTTATAATATATAATACATATACCTACATCAAATATAACACATATCCACTTACTCAATACACACTACATACAAGTATTATATTAATTACTTTTAAACTTACTAAATAAGTCAAAAACAAGTTCACCCTATATCTTATGTGAAAACATATTATTGGGGTACAATGAACTTTCCTTACTGTTAAGTCTTCATATTGTATTTATCCTTATAACATTGTATCCTGTTTGTTTTCTAAAAAAAAAAAAAATATTGCTTCTCTAGACGAAAACACTGGTCAGTTGGAAGATATTGCCGTTTGACAATGAAATATAAAATAAACTTACTCTGGGCGCAAGGAAGTATTCATAAATAAAATAGTTAATTTTGTGTCAAATTATATGAAATTATTTATGATTCCCATTTGTACTTTTGAACCATTTTTCAAGTACATGCAATCAGCTTAACCCAAGTGATAATGTTACATTGTATTATTAATCTATGTACATTAAAATAAATGGTAAATTTCATTATACTTATCAAGGTATTCCCAACGGTTTTAATCTTCTCCATTATCTCTTATATATATATATATATATATATATATATATATATATATATATATATATATATATATATATATATATATATATATATATATATATATATATATATATATATATATATATATATATATATATATATATATATATATATATATATATATATATATATATATATATATATATATATATATATATATATATATATATATATATATATATATATATATATATATATATATATATATATATATATATATATATATATATATATATATATATATATATATATATATATATATATATATATATATATATATATATATATATATATATATATATATATATGTTATAATATTTTTATCTCGGTTTTCCCGTGTCAGTAGGTCTTGACTAAGACCATTTGTCTTCCGACGTTTCGCCTGAATATCACCAGGCATTTTCAAGGACTTAACGAAAAGCACGCGCGCGACACACGTCTACTCACACTGAAAGCTCACCGTCAAGATATAACATAATATATATATACATATATATATATTCGCAGACGATATATATATATATATATATATATATATATATATATATATATATATATATATATATATATATATATATATATATATATATATATATATATATATATATATATATATATATATATATATATATATATATATATATATATATATATATATATATATATATATATATATATATATATATATATATATATATATATATATATATATATATATATATATATATATATATATATATATATATATATATATATATATATATATATATATATATATATATTATACCTTGTTGCTGAGATTTACAAGTTTTTTCTTTCATGAATTTAGCAAAAAAGATTGTCTTGACATATCAAAATATCACATTCCATTATTTATTAAGAAGAGTATATTGCTTTTTTGCAATAAATCCTTTTATTCATACATGCATTTGTAATAGAACAATGTAAGACAGGGTAAGAAATGAGGACATAAGGAAATAATGTAAGGTGAAAAAAGATGTCATTAATAGAATGAAAGTGAGCACATTAAGATGGTTTGGCCACATGGGGAGAATGAATGAGGATCTCCTGGTGAATAAAATATTCAGTACGGACAGGAATGGAATGAGAGGTCGGGGACGCCCAAGAAAGTGATGACACGACCATGTGAACAATATTCTGAGAGACGGAAATTTTAAATGTAAAAGCGTGATACATGAATGTGGAAGAGGCGAGGGATGCGTGCTAGGATACAAAAATGTGGTGTTTGGTTCTCTCTGCCTACCCCACGAGGGACATGGCGTAATGGTATGTATGTATGTTTGCATACGTCTTCAATTAAATGAATACAAAAACGGAATTTGTGCGAAGAAAAGTATTGCCTGTCTCTTTGATTTCAATTATAATAATAATGGACACTTCCTTGCACCCTGCGCAAGTGGCGAGTTTATTGCCGTATGGCAATTTCTTCCAATTAACCAGTGTTTCCAGCCCAGAGAAGCAATATTTGCGTTAGAAATTAATTTAAATAAATTTCTCCTCTACTGGGAATCGAACCCAGGATGCCTGCACAGAAACCGAATGGCTTACCAACTGTACCACTGTGTTTTCATTTGCTTTTCTTTTCTTTTTTTCTTTTGTATCTCTCAATTCTGTTCTGTAGATATTGAATTTTGTGAACATCTACATATACAGTTGTGAACTATTATAGAATAATGTTTTATTTCAATAAACAATTTACAACTTATTTTTATCAATTTGACATTCTTCTTTTCTCCTTTTATTCTTCTCCCATATTTATTTGGGGTCAACTTTCTTTATTTTCCTCCTCCGTCACTCTTTCTATATTGTTCTATCATCTCATCCTATTGTGCCCTTCTCAACTCCTTCATACCATTCCATCGTGAGGCTCTGCCTTTCCTATCTCCTGTATTACCTGTGCAATATAGACTGCATAATCTTCATGCCTTATCACATGGCAGTACCACCTCGATCTTGATTCCTTTACCTTTTCCGTCATCAAAAACACCCTGATGCTACCTCTGATATGCTGCTCATTTCTCACTCTATTCCGCCTTGCAATGTTGCTAAATAATAAATAATTTGTTTAAGGTATCAGTGTTGGTTTGACCGCAATCCCCCAGGGTATAGCGTATGCAGGAGTTGCACAACTACCACTTCAGGTTAATATTTTTATACTCATTTTCATAGTGTTTTATTTTTTAACAGATTTTTAATTATCTCAATAGAGACGAAGTTGGAATATTTACTGTAGGAGAACCGGGAAATCAAGGCAACTACAGGGCTTACGACCTGTCATCGGCTGGTTTACGTGATCACTTTATGCGCTTGCGCAACGTTCACCAATTATGCCTTTTTAATGAGATCCCTATCAATTCAATGATTCAATGAAAAAAAATTATTGATTGAATTGATAGGGATCTCATTAAAAAGGCATAATTGGTGAACGTTGCGCAAGCGCATAAAGTGATCACGTAAACCAGCCGATGACAGGTCGTAAGCCCTGTAAGTGCCTTGATTTCCCGGTTCTCCTACAGTTAATATTCCAACTTCGTCTCTATTGAGATAATTAAAAATCTGTTAAAAAATACCTTTGACTCCCGACAGGGGAAAAAATCCAATGTTTGCGCATATGCAATAATAAAAATATTCCAAAGTGTTTTATTTTATTCCCGTCTATATTTTATAATTATTTACATCAACAGTTTATAAAAATAAAAGTTTTACATAAAATCAAACATATCAATCAGTCGACAGTGACTCTACTGCCCGTTGTGGACCTTGGTCTTTTTCTTCAGCATGCGTCGCCATTTTCCTCTATCCTGACATGCACTCCTCCAGTGAAAATCGAACATATCTAAATTTTTTATTTCAATAGTAAAAAGAAAAACTAATAATAAGAGCGTTGATAGCCCAGAGATCTCACATGCGTGAGGTCGACGGTTCGAATCCGGACGGGGCACGCACCTCTGGATTTTCAAAAAATCTATGTGTGGATTTATATTACTATCTATGTGTAGCCATGATCCAATTCGTCTGGTTCCCCTTTCTAAGGGTTACGAAGGTGGCAGTCGCTTCAATGTAATAGCCAGATTCGCCAATTCCAGGAACATGGTCAAAGCGTACCCCGATAGAAATGGGACATAAGCCCTAAGGAGAAAGGAAGAAGAACAGTAAAATTAAATACTTGCAATTTCAGAAGATAATGTTTTTGCTTATATAGGTAACTGCTCATTCATTGCGACTCCAGTGAGTGCGGATTCGTTATAACGCAGTATTTTTTAAAAAAGTTGTTTTTTCTCGACACTTCTTCGGCTTCAAATTTTTTTCTCATTCACATTTTCTTTATTCTTAATGCATTTTTAGTTCGTGCTGCAAATTTGCGCACTTGATGTAGAGCGGCTATAAAGATATACCTATATATTTTTTTCTACGCTGTGCCGTTGCATAGAACTTATATTTGACGGTACTATGACGGAAAAGGTCCTTTTTCTTAACAATCATTGCATGCAGTTTGTTAGAAGAAAATGACGAAGATTACGAAGACAGTGAGTAAGGTCTGTAAAGCGTGGTTGCGCATTATTTGACAGCTTAAGACACATTTTACGTAATAAACATAGAAAAAACAAATAAAGTAAATCTAAATTAATTTCGCAATGCAAAATAATGAATTAAAGTGTGTACGATATTTATTTATTCATTTAAGCATGAAAAACAGGCTAGAAGCCCACTGGTTTCATGCATTTATGAATATATATAATGTATGGAACGATTGGACGATTAAATTATCATCCATACCCCATACATGAACGCACGTACATAATTTTCATCCAGTCATACATTCAGCATTTTTACACAAATATTACATATTTAAAAATTGTTTTCTGGAGGAACAACAATAAAAATGAAAAAAAAAATAAATAAATAAAAAAAATAACAAACATTATTATTACAAGAAACATTGAAAGCGGTAACTAGTACATATTATTAAAATTGGCACGTTATTAAAGCACTCTTGAACAATGCCCGTGATATTGTTATTTAATGTGTATTTTATGAATAAGGTATTTTGTAACTCTTTTTATTAATACCCCATTTATTGTAGAATTTAGCTCATCGCAGATTTGTCTAGAACCGATATCCGCGATGAACATTGATTACATGTTGTTTAAAAGTTGAACAAAACTCAGTTTGAGTAAGTTAAATAAAACGTTTAACCATAGACCAAAAATTCTATAGAAAGATACCATGTTATTTTTCTGAATCGAAAATGGATTCAACTCAGTTGACACAAAAACTTCTTAAACAAGACAACTACTACATACTATTGAATATATCATATATTTTTAATTTATTATAATTACTCTTTTCAGTATGGTCTATATTCTGGATTCATGGGATGTTTTGTGTACCTGATATTTGGAAGCTGTAAAGATCTCACCATAGGACCAACTGCCATACTAGCTCTGATGACACAGAAGTATGTTGCTGGCTTTGGAGATGATTTTGCAGTTCTTTTGACATTTCTCAGCGGCTGTGTAGTATTTTTATTAGGATTATTTAATTTAGGTGAGTCAATTTATCATTATATATTATATAGTTGCATACTTTATATAGTGCCGTTTTCATGAAAGCTCACCTCAAGGGCGCTTTACATAGGATTTTACATTGTTTATTCATTAAATTTAATTGAAACAGATACATATTCTATGTTACTAGTTCAATGCTACGAGACATTTAAAAATTTGAATTTAGTCAGGTCAGTTAGGTGTGGTTGAGTTATTTTCTAAAACGGTGTCTCTTTAGTTGTTTTTTGAAAGTCATAATATTGTTTAATTGTCTTGGTAGTTTGCTCCATGAGCCATTGCGAAATCATTATTATTAATAATATGAAATAAGAGTTTTGGAATCACGTATGAGTTTATTCAAAATCCAAGTTGTCGCTAATTATTCCCCAATGAAAAGTGATTGTAAAATAATCCTACATCTTTTTCAGGTTTTTTAATTGAATTTATATCAATGCCAGTGACGAGTGGATTCACAACAGCAGCTGCAATCACTATAGGATTTACCCAAACACATTCTTTGCTTGGGTTCAGTGGTAATTGCTTTTTTCCATATCAATTTTTAATCAATTCGATTGTGAAATGTCAAATAAATAAATAAATATAAATTTAGAAACCTTTCTGGATGTGCGCACAAAACAAATCACCAAATTTAGAAACCTTTCTGGATGTGCGCACAAAACAAATCACCAAATTTAGAAACCTTTCTGGATGTGCGCACAAAACAAATCACCAAATTTAGAAACCTTTCTGGATGTGCGCACAAAACAAATCACCAAATTTAGAAACCTTTCTGGATGTGCGCACAAAACAAATCACCAAATTTAGAAACCTTTCTGGATGTGCGCACAAAACAAATCACCAAATTTAGAAACCTTTCTGGATGTGCGCACAAAACAAATCACCAAATTTCATTGTAATAAGATGGATTGTATAAGAGCACATAAAGGACATACAAATGATGTTTAGATCTGCAATTTTCACCGATAAAAAGTATGCACATTGGTAGACGCAACCGCTCCCAGGTGCCAGACTTACCTTTTTCATACCAGTTCAGGTCCCTCTTATGTTGATGACCATAATAGATAAAGCCTCCCTGTCCTGGACAGTGCGAAACAGCTCCTTCACATTTCTTATACTGGTCCATACCCGGATGTTTCGAAGCCAGGTGAGTTCCCTTCTTCCGACCCCTCTATGACCTTCAATCTTCCCCTTCATGACAAGCTAAAGGATGGTATATTTTTTACCTCTCAGAATATGGCCGAAGTACAACACTTTACATTGGTGAATAATTCTCTGTTGGTGTTGGCTCTACGTAGTACTTCGGTGTTACTGACCATGTCAGTCCATGATATTTTCAGCATTCTGCGGTGGATCCACATTTCGAATGCTTCAAGAAATATTAACATTATTTTTATAACATTAACAATGAGAGTCCATGCCTCCATCCCACAAAGCAATATGAAAGAAAATATAAAAAAAACATTATATTAAAAATAAAACAATTTGTTTTAAATTCTACGTATACTTATTTGTTAATTCGTCGATTGCTATTTCGCCTTGCTAGGGCATCTTCAAGACTATTAATATAATTTAAAATGGAATTCTACTAGGTAAAATATCCACAAGTACTTAGAATAAAAAAAAAAAGCCATTCATAAATGATTCATCGAAAACATTTCTATCTCTCGTATTATTGAGTGTGTCTATGGTTTGTGTAAGTCTAAAATTATGTAATAATAAAATCCTGGCATCGAGTTTATAGTATATCTTAAGGCCACACAGGCACTTAGCGAGTTGTACCCCATGTTCGTCCCGCCATAACATTTTGTATAACAAATTTAAAAATCTAAAACAGAGTGTTTGCATCATATTTTACAATTGTTTTGCTTAATTATAGTTTTACATCCAACAAATTAAATTGATAAACAGGGAATCCCGCAAAATTCAGAAGTAATTTTGTAATCATTTTTTGTCTAAAGATTTTTTCAAATATTACAATTGTGGAACTGTCAAGATGTAGACAATACTATAATTTATCTCTGTCTTTAGTTTCAATACGATCATGTCAGTATTGGCTGAGTAAACGAGGAACACAATGTGGCCTTAAGTAATTATTATCTATTAACAATTAAAAGATTGTTTCTTACTATTCTATAGTTATCTATGCATTAATATTAAAAACGTTTTATAAAATATTGAAATATTTTGTATCATTCACCATGCCTTCAATATTAACAATATTCAACTCACTTATAATATGTTGTAATAAGCAATTATTACTTTATAAAAATAATGTTTACTTTCAGGTCGCTCCGACACATTTTTGGAAGTGTGGATTAATTTTATAAAACATATCCGCACTGTTAAACTTTGGGATTCCGTTTTAGGATTCTCAACTATTATATTTTTGCTTCTATTGAAGGTTAGTCACGAGATTTATTCTGCAATTTTTTTTGAATCAGTAAAAACTAAAAAAAAAGGAATTAACTGACTAGCAGTCAGCCAGTCAGTTTATTCCAAATTTTTCATGCTTTGAATGTAATTTTTTCACAATTTTACTAGTTTTGTCATTGAATTTTCTTTTGTTTCCTGTCATGTATTCAAATAATATTAAAAAGCAGTGTAGTTTTGAATATTTATTTGACTTGTTTGATTTTAGAAACTAGGTCAATATGGTAGCAGAACGTGCGAAGATGATGTTTCAAGATTTAGGAGCTTCGTACAAAAGATGAACTGGTTGATCTCACTAGCTCGTAATGCTATAGTCATTATGCTTGGATGTTTGTTGGCTTGGGTATTAGAGAAATATGGTTTGAAACCATTCGCTTTAACAGGTAATATATTATTGAAATAAAAATTACCAATATTAGTATATCTTTTAACATCATCGTAAGACCAACAGCCCTTGGTGGGCCTTGGCTGAATCCAGAAGTTTTCTCCATTCTCATCTGTCTGTTGCTTTTTTCTTCCAGTTTATTATTCATGATGTGGGTGTATCAATGCTAGGGATTGCAATTGCTTGATTTCGTATCCAGAAATCTACCTGGATCCAGCACATTTTTCGTCTTGCATTTTTCCCCTCTACCTAATTAATTTTCAAATAATGACGCAAAACTCTACGTTGTTTTAATAAATCATTAAAATTACATGTAAAATTGCCTTATATGGGCCCTGAACTGCCGCAGCATCTTTAATGGGGCAGTGGAGCGGTTCAATCTACATATCATGTGGGTGCCGGGTCACAGTAATATAGCGGGGAATTGTAGGGCAGACGACCTCGCCAGAGCAGGTACCCTGTTATCTAGATACTATTAGACATAGACCTGGAGTCCCCATGGCAACATGTAAACTCTGGGTCAGTGAGAAAACGACTGCTTGTGCTAACCAGAGGTGGTATGAGGAAAGAACATTGTCCATTTTCAAACAAACATGGCCACAATATGATCTCAGAAGAACCAGAGAGATTTTCTCATTCAGAAAAGACTCACTCGCCAGAGTCATATCGGTTTTAACTGGACACTGGCTCATAGGAAAATAGGAAAGCATGCCAAAAGGCTAGGGCTGGAGGCATACGATTTGCAGAGCATGCCAAGACGAAGAAGAAGAGACTGTTGTCCACTTCCTCTGTCACTGTCCTGCTCTCTCTAGAAATAGGAGAAGTTTGGGATGTTCCTTCTATGATGATTTAAGATATCAAAGACGTTATGACATTCATTATCCACTCAGGCTGGTTCAGGGTTGATGAGTAAGGGGGAGGACAGCTCACTTGTGGTATCATAAAGGGCCGAATGGCCTAAGCGTGTTCTTAAGAACTGTCACCTGCAAAAAATAAGTAAAATTATAACAACACCATTTTTTGTAAAGAAGTTATATTATGTATGTGTTTTATCCAAGTAAGACAAAATTAAGAAATCATAAAAATATTTACTATTTTAGATTAATTCTTATAGATTCATTCCACTACGTTTCAACACATCATGTCCCTCACAGGATAACCGAACGCCACATTATTCTATATTGACAGACTTCCATCGCCTCATCGATATTCACGTTGGTCTGTTGTATAAGCTTTTTATGTTTTTTTCTTTCATTACTTTCACATTTTCCATTTTTTAGATGACTCCAACCTCTTGTCCCATTCATTTCGGCTTTGTATATTTTCTTTGTCAGTTGTTGTTCTTCATTAATTTTTTCCAAATCATCTCAGCGTTTTCACTTTCATTCTATTAATGACATATTTCTTCATCTAACATTCGTCCCATGTGTCCTCTTACTATGTGATACATCATTCTATCAGATTACATTTGATGATCTTTATAACCGATGGATTGGAAACTTTTGAATATATTCAGTTTCCACTGCTGGAAAAAACAGTTTTCGCTGAATTTCATATGCATAACACAATGGATTAGCTTTGTCTTATGATAACCATATACTTTTTTCTACAATTTTACTGCTACATTTGGAATTTTACCAATATCTGAAAAAAGTCTGCCACAGAGAAGTATTTTGCTTCATGAACAAAAATATTAATCGATATAATAATTTTACACAACAAAATAATGACAATATGACATTCATACTATTTTCAATTGACTAAAATATACTTGTGCATATATAATACAACTAAGTTGTCTTATATATATGACAATATTTAAGTTTTTATTAAAAATCCGGGTTTTTCTTATTGGGTTTTTTTTTTTTTTTTTAAAATGAATTTGTCCTTGTTAAACAAGTACATATACATCTTCCTACGTTCCCTAAAATAAGCAAATAAATGCTTGTTTTCACTCTGATTACATGACCAGCTCATCTTGAGCGTCCCATCTTGATGGAACTGTTCACATTGAGCTCTCCATACATGTCATAAAGGTTTCTGTTGTATCGTCAACCCCAACCATTATGATTCTCTTAAATGCTGCAATAGATCTCTCTAGGAATTTTGTTAATATCCAGGTCTCAGAGTCACGACAGGCTTTATCAATGTATTTGTTCTGGATATCATTTATTTATTTTTATTTATTTATCTTTTTGTACGTTATATAAACAAGTATATTGCATACTGGAGGGCTTATTGTCATTAGGCAATTTCTTCCAACCAACCAGATTACGAAGATTACAAAGTATGAAAAAATTGTGAATGTGCATCAACATAAGAATGAAAGAAGCAAAGAAAATATTACACTTAGATAAATTAGATGGTTAGTTGGAAGGAATTTCCTAGTGGCAATTAGCCCGCCAGTGTGCAATATATATTTTTTTATATTATGTACAAAAAGATAAATAAATAAATAAGATAACAATTAAAAAAGAAAATACTTCATAGCAAAAAAAAATATATAAGGAAAGGACAAGGAGAAGAAATTGGGATCAGGTGTTTAGAGATATATATTCCTTGTTTAGTTTTTTCATGAAAATACAAAGTGAGTTAGACACATAAAAAAATCATCAATTATTATTCTTTTAACTGTTGTTTATGTTCCAGGTGAAGTGAAGCAGGGCTTACCACCTTTCCAACTTCCACCCTTTTCCACATCATATAACGGAACATCATACGACTTTGTAGAAATGGTGCAAACACTCAGCTCTAGTATCATAACGATAGCACTTATCTCTGTGCTGGAAGCTGTCGCTATAGCCAAAGCTTTCTGTGAGTATTCATTTGATAGATATTAATAAATAGATAGGCGAGTTACAAAATACAATTGTATGTTGAATTCAGGGCATCAATAAGGAAAAAAATGCTATATTCATCAGAATGAAAAACTTAACAAAGTCATTTTTTTATGATTATTCTAATAACGCCAACATATCTGGCAACACGGTTAACATTTAAAGTAGGATATAATTAGTCTTTTAAATTTAGTTTCTTTGTGATCTTGACAATTCTGAATAGTCTCGACGAAAATATTTGTTTGTTATGAATTGAACCTGTGAAGAAATACTTATTCAAAAATTTATTTGATGTTTTCTAACTAATTTTTTTATATGATAGCAAACGGCAAGATAGTGGATTCTACACAGGAGATGTGCGCATTGGGACTGTGTAATATTGTTGGATCCTTTGTAAGGAGTATGCCTACAACTGGATCTTTCACTCGGACTGTAGTCAACAATGCATCTGGTGTGCAGACAACATTGGGCGGTATATTTACAGGTACATTTTTATATAATATATTATTCATATTAAAGGTGATATGGTTTGTGTAATCGTTTCACATTATATCCTTTTCTGTGTTCATTGTACTAATTCGCTTTACAAACTCCTGTTCAATTCAATGAGTGCATCCTTTGATCGTGCACGGGTTTACAGCATAAACTGTCTTTTCAAGCAAGTGTTTAAGGCAATTCAAATATGTAATGAAAGTGAATGATCTTTGGATCCTCTACACTCCCCATTACAACAATATAGATATTATTAAGGTCCTAATATATTTTATAAAGACAAGTAATGTTAAATAATGTTGCTAAAATACTATATTATTAAATCAATCTGTATTTCTTATTTTATACATATTAGCAATGGGTCTGATTCTAAAACAACACTAAAATTTTAATGAACTGTCTAATTTAGTCATTTTAAAGTCATTTTTGGCTATTCTAAAGATTGAATAAAATAAAGGTTTAAATTTAAGTAAAATAAGACCAAAATGACAAACGAATATCTCTAGTGTATTATAAAAATGTATATAGTTTAATGTGACAGTTCTGGTGAATATATTTTTGTTTTTAATGGCATTAATGTTCATTAAAATTTCAATTCATTTTCGGAATTGAACCCATCGATTACAAAAAATGATTGCGTTAGCCTCTCCCACTAGCAAAGTCCCTTGTCTAGAGAAGCAAACTCGCCCTCTTAATTTACTACAATATAGAACAAAATTTAATGAATAATCTATTTAATTTTGAAAATATTATAATTTTCAGGAGGTCTTGTTTTACTGTCCCTGGGTTTCCTGACATCTTCGTTTTATTATATTCCCAAAGCTGTGTTGGCGGGACTGATTATAACCGCTATGATTTTCATGGTGGAATATGAAGTTGTGGTATTATTTTGGAGGTCAAGAAGTAAGTTCACTCTTTTTATGGATATATATTTATTTTGTTAGCACTTGAGATTGTTTGAATCACAGAAAATCAATTCTTCAAGGGGATTGGACCCATTTTTTAGACCCATTGGACATGCGGACCTTGTAGCTACGGAGAGCAACTTCAGGTCTTTTAAGACTTTAACTAAGTTTAGTTTGTCGATCGACAATTCTTGATAGAACTCCATTGTACGTTGATATGTTATAAAAATATAAAAATACTTGGTTAAAGTTCTATTATATTTATTGGATTATTGACGCGTTTCGTGCAAAGCACATAGTCAGAATAATGCTCTACAAGACTGTCATGTAAATTTGTATATAACCACTAGTCTCAGTCTTGTAGAGCATTATTCTGACGATGTGCTTTGCACGAAACGCGTCAATAATCCAATAAATATAATAGAACTTTAACCAAGTATTTTTATATTTTTATAACATATCAACGTTTTAAGACTTTGTCAAAAATACGGTTCACTCTTATCTTCACTTTCAGTGAACGGTGAACCTGCTATTGTGTTCCCTTATGATTAGCTCTCTTTGGCACTATATGTGCAGTGTCTGAAAGGTTTAAGAGCTTTCTGGACTCTTCCCCTTATTTTCTTTCAGAGTTTTGCGAGGGGCCGTTTTTT
This sequence comes from Molanna angustata, assembly GCA_963576475.1. NCBI lineage: Eukaryota > Metazoa > Arthropoda > Insecta > Trichoptera > Molannidae > Molanna > Molanna angustata. The sequence continues at coordinate 2,156,504 of OY754965.1, read as the reverse complement.
GTCCTCATAAGCAGAATGGGTGGTGATAAAGGAAGAACAGAGCGAATAAAGTTAAATTAATATTTAAGATAGTACCATTAGTTACCCGAAAAACAATTAGATATAGAAATATCTATAAAAGTTGGCTTTCGTAGCTCAGTTAGATATCTGATTGCTGAGCTAAAGGTCCCAAGTTCAATACCCAATACCACCCTAACTTAAAAAAAAAATACCCAAGAAGTAAAACAAAATGAATAAGTTTCTCTTATACAATAACATTCTTTTCTAATCATTGTTTCTTGTAATAGTTCAACCGATGGTTTGCAATGTACAAAATTGTCAATATCTTTGTTTTGTTTGATCCTTGATATAAGGTCTGTAGAAAGACAGCCATCTGTGGAAACCAATGCAGGGAAATTATCGAGAAAATCAGGATACATCGATTTTATGGTGATACAGTAATAATAATGAACACTTTCTTGCACCCTGCGCAAGTGGCGAATTTATTTCCGTATGGCAAGTGTTTCCAGCCCAGAGAAGCAATATTTGCGTGAGAAATGAATTTAAATAAATTTCTCCTCTGCTGGGAATCGAACCCAGAACACTCGCACAGAAACCGAACGGCTTACAAATGGCATGGTGGTCGGCAATTATATTATTTTACAAAACGTTTCAGAGATTGAATTGTTGCCATTCTTCGGGACGGTGATTGCGTGTCTTCTGATTGGTCTGGAGATTGGCATCACAGTTGGAGCAGTGCTAAATATTCTGATGATACTAGCAGGCTCAGCGAGACCCAAGGTTGCTACTGAATTGATCAAGGTCACAATTTATTTTAATTTTTCTACAATTACTAACTTTATTCAATAGGTGTCTCTGTTTTGATAGAATCATTGATTTACTGCATTTTTTGTATCATTACTACTGACTGTGTTCACCAAGGAACATCAACTAACTACCTGCTCGGAGCTCAAATCCTTGAGTGCATCACTCAATAAATTTGTATTTCTCCAACTAAAAACCAACATTCATTGAGCCCTATGCTCAACTTATATTTCCGGTGTACAGGAATACGAACTCAAGTTAAATTTTATAAAAATATTTAAAAATCAAGAACACATCATTTATATTGTTTCTTTTATCAAAATATCAATCAAATATTATTCAGTGTGTAGTTCACAATTTTTACAAGTTTTTGAAATTGTTTGAAAAAAGTATTACTTTGATCTCATCAGTAGGTATATTCGCATTAATATTGTGAATAGCCGCGAGCGCTGTATACCAGATACAATGTTTACAAATCATATTTCATATTTACTCCTCCAAGTTTACAAACATATCGCATACCTGCGATTCTACCTTAAGATGTCATAATTTTAGTTACAAAATACGTTGACGAATATCTTGATCCACAATAGACCGTCGCTTACGAGTTGAGTCGCCGGAGTCACTGAACGGTAATAAGATTGTTTGTTGAAACAAAATTTTATTCTGAGTGCATCAGCAAATTGATTTTAGCGCTTAGGAACATTGGTGAAAGTGGGGGTATGAGCGCTGAATAAGAAAATGTACACGTTGAGTACAAAAAAATCTGACTTGATATTTGCAATATGTTTTATATGAGAATTTATATACATTAGTTAGTTATACTATCTTCGTTATAGCTAGTTAGTTTTAGCATCTTTTATTTAGTATAGGTACCTATTGTTTCTCATATTTGCATCTTTTTTTGTCTTTCAGAAATGATTTCAAATTACCACGGTATCCTTTCCTTCACTGATTCCTGTAGTCCACTCCATATCTTCCATTCTATTGACAAATATTAGTACATTTCAACGGTTATATGGTTTCTGTAAGCTTATGTTCTTTTTACTTCATACTAATTTAATGGGAAATTTCTTCATAAATTTTTTTAAATATTTATTTATTTACCTTTTATCACACCATATTTATAATGACAACAATAAGTAGATTACTGCTGCCCAACTAGGAAATCCTGTTCAAGGGCTAGCAGTTTACAATTTATACTGACAATTATGAACCAGGTGATTGTTCCCGTTCCACGCTAAATATGTACACAATCTCAACTTTCTGCACTCACAATCATTACCTCAACAAACATATGGGCTCACACGAAATAGATCAACCAGTTCCTAATGTCTGCTATAGTACCTGTCATAAACCCAATCTCTGACGCGATTTTTATTTCAGAACCATAGAATGAGACTAGTTAACTATGTTGGTGTAATGAGACTAGTTAACTATGTTGGTGTAATGAGACTAGTTAACTATGTTGGTGAATCTGCTTCCCAAATCAAATCAAATATTTTTATGTGTTACTCAAAGAGCATCACAAACACAATACGGCATAGTTGTAAATGTCATTGATAATTTAAATTTTGAAATAGAATCAAGATTTAGTGCCTATTACTCAAATTTTGCCAAATTATTTATTTATTAAACATTGCTTCTCGGGCAACTAACAGGTACTATGTCAAATATTAATTTAACACGCACCCAATAACAAGTTGCCACATTCTGGAGACTTACGATATTAATCGTCTCACAGATCCAGACTGAAAACACAATTAAAACTGTGTCTTCACCGGGATTGGAACCCGGGACCTTTTACCTAACCAACTGAGTCACGAAGGCCGACATTATGTCTCATATATTTGAGTTTGAGAGTGATATTTTTATAAAACAATCCCTTAAAATGTACTTTTTAGGTTAGTTCCCAAGATGTTCTAGTGGTGACACCTGATGACAGTCTCCTGTACTGCTCTGCTGATCACTTCTCCAAGGCGGTCATGAAGGTTGCATTCTCTGACGAGCAGATCAATAATACTTCGCTGATTGTCCTCATAGATGGCAGTAAAGTGAAGAATATTGATGTCACTGTTGCTAGGGTGAGAATATAGTTTTATCTGAACTTGTATTTAGTAACTATCTAGACTAATACTATTTCTAATGGAATTAGATTTTGCATTATAAATGTATAAAAAATATTATTTTGCAGAATATTAAAGTCCTTGTGGAGACGCTGAAGTCCAGAGATCAAAGAGTCTTCCTGTGGAGATGTAGTCCTAGAGTGGAAAAGATCTTGACTGGAGTACATCCTCAGTTTAACGATATGTTTGTTCACCAACCTGAGATGGATGAAATCATTAAATGTATGTATTTGCAACCTTTACTTTTTAAATTCCTGTCTACAAATAGAGTTATGTAGGATGCTTTTCAGATTTCTTTATTTTATATTCAATATGTAAATTTTATTTAATATAATGGAAATGTAGTTTAATTAAACGCTTACTGATGTAAAAAATTGGAGCTGCGCTAACAATTTATTTATTTTATAAATATCAATTTATATTATGGTGTTATTTTAAAATTTATCAATTTATATTATGGTGTTATTTTATAACATATCAAAAGATTAGGCTCTAAGATATTTATAAATTACGGCTTAACAATTTTGGGATAAACGATTAGGTGCTTGAAATTGTGAGAGAGATGCTTCCGACATTGTGGTGACAAGATCAAAGAATTAACCACATGGAAACAGTCAGTTGTAACATTTGTAAAACTGACAAAAAAATTAGTATCAATAATTAGGAAGTCAGATAACTGGAATATCCTGATGGATACGAGAGCAAAGTAATATACCCTTCCAAAGGATATCTGCATCTCATCTCTTAGGCCTGACTTGACAATATACTTTCTTTCATTGTAAAGAGTTATTTATGTGGAGCTGACTGTTCCATGGGTCACAAGTATTCCAAAAGACCACTAATACAAGCTGAACAAGTACTACAAACTGGTAAATAAAACAATTCAAAAAGGCTTTAGCACAAATAAATATGTTTTAGAGGTGGGGGCGAGAGGCCTGCTCGCAAAGTGGTCTTGACTTTATATTCCTACTCTAAGGACCTAGGTCTCCCTAGGGGAAAAATAAAAGAACTTCTGGATAGAGTGGTGAAAGTAGCATTGTCCCCATCCTATTGGATTTGGTTGTGCAGGGGAGTGGAGAATCAGTCGGAGGTTGGTGGGTGAGTGGTGAGCGTGATTCGAGTCATAAAGAGGCCCCTTAATCCCGCATACATGGACGCAAGTCCGTGTGGCTCGCCTGTTCTGACCGGTACTCTGGTCACCTGTGCTCGTGGGCCTGGATTCGTGAATCCACTGAAACCATGATTGCCTTTCTCTTTTGTATCAGTGTCTGACACAATAAATGGTAATATTTTTAGTTGACAAGAATGTATTAATAATTTATTAAAATATTTTAATTGAATATTGTATACATTAGACCCTCGGTAATCTGGCCCCTGTCTAATCTGACACCCCATGTAACCCTCGACAGGTTGTTACTTGTCCGTTCAGTTTTAAACATATCACTGATATTCAATCTAATTAGGAAACTTTAAAGGCCCGCTTCCACATAATCGCATCGGACACAGCACATTAGATGGATTTAGTATTCTATATAGGAATTCACACACATGCATCTGATCATTGGCAATAACAACATCGTTGCTAGGAAACAAAAATCCAATCCTTCCACTGTGCCCCTGTATATGCTAAGTATTAAGGTATGTTTTTCTAATTATTTTATTTTTCTTTTCTTTCAGATGCTGGTAGTGAAAGTTTGGTTATATTAACAACTGAATAAAGGCATCTGATTGTTTCGTTGAAATTAATGTGTAATAATAATAAAGCCTTTTTACTATTCCATTTCTTTTACAATTATTTTTAAAGCATATATAAGTATTTTATTTCATTAGTAGTTATATATTTAAATGATTATGTAGTATTTAAACTTATTTCTAATTTGTGTTATTTGTTCATTAAATGGATCCCTCTTGGGTAAAGGCCTTCTTCAATGGCTTCCATATAGTTCTATCTTTGCCTTCCATTTTTTCTTTTTTAAAAAAGAAGAGAAAAAATAGAGTGCTGAAGGATATAAAGCAGAGGTGCTCAAACGGTCGATCGCGACTGCTTTTTGAGTCGATCTAGAGAAAAAATATCCGATATAGAACTATTAACAGTAAGTAGGTAACTAAAACAAAATGTAATGAATAAATGACTAAAATTTATTCGATCCACAATTAGGCCAGAATAATCCCCTCATCACTTACTTTTATCGTATCCAAGCACTCGGTAATTACGTACCATCTTATGAAAGTATGCTGAGGATATGCAGTGCCACACTTCAACATACAAAGTCACTCTTTAGTTAAGTTTAGACAGTAGAACTCATTTGTTTTGTAAGAACCAATAAACAATTGAGTTTTTTCATTTCATTCTAGAGCAGACCTACACTTACCTTAACTAAAAAATGCATTTTGTGCGGAAAACTAATATCTATGCCACGATACACCCAACGTAGACGACAATACTGCATCACACATACTTGCAGCCTTTCAGAGTCAATCGATCGTAGTCTAACAATATTGAGGTAGATTGTTAGTAGTTCAAGTTTGAGCACCCCTGATGTAAAGGGTCCTACTAGCACAATTGCTAGTTCAGCACGCTAACTGCTGTACCACTAACTCTAGTTGCTTCCATTGTTTACTAGATTTCTATCTAGATGGCATGCAGTATCATTGTTTTTAGAAAACATTGGATTGTCAAGAGAACTTGATGAATGGCATAAACTGGGGTATGTTGCTCAGGTGCGTAAAGTGATTGTGTAAATCAAGAGATGACAGGTTTTAAGAACTATATCAGATTCATCTTCAAATTTCCTACTTCGTCTTAATGGAGATACAATTAATCAATGAAAAAAATTGAGAAAAGGTGTGTCGTGCAATCCTTATAAAAATCAGCTTAAAGTGTCAAGATTCTGGTTCACTGTATAGTTATCAGCAAACATATTGAAAATTCACATGGGCTGAGCAGAACATGTTTTTTTTGTAAAGATATTTGTCGATATCTTTACCCAGCTGAAGACTCCTTACATACCACTGATACTTACCAATAATGTCAAAATATATATTTTTTATATCATATTCGAAATATTATTTAAAAAAAAATGCTGATTGTGTAATGTGTGATAATTATATAAGCTGTGATGTATATTTTTAGTAGTTTTCAAGATTTGATTTGTATTATTTAGTACTTAACCTTCCATAAAATGTAAGTAATTTGTTTTTCTGTGTACGTATTATTAACTATTATTAATGTAGTACTCGCAGACTAATAATCTATAGACATGGCATAAGCAAAATTTCTTATTTGGTGGCAATCAATTTAACGTATTTTAATATTTTCGGAATGGTCCGGAATGAAAATTGAAACAGTACTCAACCCTTATATTAAAAAGTACACGCTGTTAACAAATAGATTAAAATTTCGAAAACCAATTACTTTTAATGCTATATAAATCTGTTTTATATTTGAACATTAAATGTGCTTGGAATACTCTCACTTTCCTAAAGTTGTAGCTTATGTCAGCTCTATATATTCTTTACTCTGTGATTACTATATATTGTAATTCCTCTTGTTATAATTGATTATTCAGAATGACTAGTATAAAGTTATTTAAATTTGTTATTTGATAGAAATAGGTGAATAGTAAAATATTAATTTAAAAAAATACATTGACTTTGAAATAAACATTTTTTGTATGTATACAATAAAATATTGTATCACTTCAATTTGCTGATGAATAAATAATATATCTTATCTTCCAATTAACCAGTGTGTGTTGTCCATTTAAAAAAAGCAATATTTGTTTATTGAAAAGTAATTTTTAATATTTCAAAAAAAATAATGTCTATATAATAAGTATGTATGTTTCCTCATATTATATTCCTTAAAATAAAAAAAATAATAATATGTGTCATTCATCAGCAATGGCGCTACAGCCCGGTGCGAGCCTTGGCCTCCAAGAAACAGCCTCCATCCCGCCCTGTCGACAGCAAGTCTCCTCCAATTTGTCTGCCCGATCGCTCTTATATCACCCTCGATGTCGTCCAGCCATCTCATCCTAGGTCTCCCTCTGCTTCTTCTTCCTTCAGGACAGGTGTCCAATACTTTCTTTGGGACCCGGTTATCCTCCATTCTACAAACGTGTCCGAGCCAACGTAGACGTTGTATTTTGATGTATTGGACAACGTTTGGTTCGCCATACATTATTTCTAGCTCGTGGTTAAACCGGATCCTCCAAGATCCTCCTTCACAGGTAGGACCAAATATTTTACGAAGTATTTTCCTTTCGAACACCAACAATGCATTTTCGTCCTTCTTGGTCAATGTCCAGCATTCTGATGCATATGTCATGACCAGTCTAAGAAGAGTTTTGTAAATGAGGGTTTTTGTTTTACGAGAGATGAGTCGTGACCTTAAGTGCTTTAGCAGTCCATAATAGCATCTATTTGCCGCGGCAAGTCTTGCCCTTATTTCCGCACTGGTGTTGTTGTCCGCTGTAACAAGAGATCCCAGGTATGTGAATGATTCAACGGCTTCTAGCTGATAAGTTCCCACTGATATTGATTCGTTTCTTACGGTGATGCTATTCAGTGATGCTTTTCTTGTTGCCATGTATTTTGTCTTTGAAGCGTTGATCTTTAGACCCATGTTATTGGCTGCAGGCTCAAGTCTCAAGAAGTTATCCTTCATGCAAGGCAACGTTCTAGATATAATATCGATATCGTCCGCATATGCAAGTAATTGACTCGACTTTCTGAAAATTGTTCCTGTTGTCTCTATGCCTGAGTCTCTAGCAGCTTTTTCCAGGACAATATTAAATAACAAGCATGCCAATGCATCGCCTTGTCGGAGCCCTTTATATGTTGTGAACTGTTCTGAGATGCTACACTGTATTTTTACACTGCAGTATGTATTGGACATGGTCATTCCGACAAGGCGCACAAGTTTAGGGGGGATGGCCAACTCCATCATTGCCTCGTGGAGTTTAATTCTGTTGACACTGTCATATGCAGCCTTGAAGTCCAGTAATTTTTAATATTTCAAAAAAAATAATGTCTATGTAATAAGTATGTATGTTTCCTCATATTATATTTCTTAAAATAAAAAAAAATAATAATATGTGTCATTGGTGAATGAAATTGTTCTATGAGTTATTGGTGAATGTTGCACAAGCACATAAAGTGATCATATATACCAGTCAATGATGGGTAGGGGCTTGTTTTTCTTAAAGAAAATATATTTCCGTTTCGTCTCCAATGAAATGTAATAAATAATATGCATATCTTGTAAGTTGTAATATATAACTATAATATATAAACTTGGTTTATATAATATTTATTTATATTTCAGTTGTATGAAATTATAACATAATTTACTTTAGAAGCAATAAAGAGAAAAAAATGTTAAAATTATAGTTCAACATAGGGCCGGTATTACAGTCTCAAGTTTTCAAAAATATAGCGTATTACAGTGTCCGTTTAGGCCTAATCTTCCCTCAAATGTGTCACTACAACGACAAATATTTAACTCAACGTTTTTGGCGGATTAAGTACTTAACGGTGAGTCAACTGTCATTTTATAGGCAACGAGTGTAGTTTCAGTGTTCTATCACTAGAGGCGTTAGGCAACGAGTGTAGTTTCAGTGTCCTATCACTAAAGGCGTTAGTTGTTTCGACGATGGCGCCACACAACAAACCAAACTGACAGCCATATTGAAACGAACATGGGCATTTAAAAGCATTATTTTAATGAAAAAAATTAAATTTAACATGTTGGATAATAAAACAATAGTATTTCAAGTCGTAACGTCCCGTTTTGTAGTTCGTATTATTTGAGGTTATTTAAAATTTGACAGATAATAACCATAGAAAAAGTAAAATATGTATATACTTGAAGATTTAGTAACTGACATGTCATATTGCACTGTAATACGGAAATGGATTCAATCTCCCATTAATACGGAAATCTTGAGTTTAACAAAGTCAATGAGTTGAGGGCCGACTGTAATACCGGGCCATAGTCTCAAAACAATCTAGAACAAATTTTAAATATTAAGTACTCTTAGATAAATATAACTATAATCTTATAATCGTAATAATAATTTGATGGTGTAACATTGTGGTAGTCCATGATTACTAATAATTATGTACTGTAGAAATAGGTACTATTTAGCAGTTGGTAATTACAAGTATTGAAACTGTAATAAATATATTGAATGTCGTTAATTTTTTTTAAATTTTAAAACCTTAAAAACAATTCTTGTGCAATATTTCTTTTTCAATTTCATTAAGTCACAAAATAAATAAATGAAATAACCAAATTAGATTATTATAGCATTTTAATAATTGAATAATAGACTTTTTTTCTTTACTCCAAAAGTAACACATAGTATATATTAATATGTGTTTGTCTGTGATATCTATTAAACAATAAATTTATATTTATCTCATATTACAATGTGATTAATCTGAAATGTATAATTTTAAATTAATATGCAAATATAATTAATTTTACTATTGATAAATTTCTTTTCTTTTTTTTTTCTTTTTTTTAATAAAAATGAATATGTCCTTGTTAAACAAGCACATATACATCTTCCTACGTTCCCTAAAATAAGCATAAATGCTTGTGCTATAGGTGAACGAAATTGGTCGAGGCAGGATTCGAACTCGCGACCACTGGATTACCAGTCCAGCGCGCTAACCGCTCTGCCACCGACCCATCTGAAATAAATCAATAAAAAAAACAAACAACAGAGTTATTTCATTATTATTGTCATTTATCCAGACCAATGTTTTCGCTTAAAAGACCTCAAAGAAATTTTTTTTTTACACATATATAGACGAGGGGACTGTGACCAATGCTATACTCCTCAATACCAAGTCACTCCACAAAGCATTAAAATTTTGTATGGAAATTTTTCAGCATTTGCATTAAGAGTGTTATATATGAACGGCATTTCCACGGTTCGTGACGTCACAGCCTTTTTTACATGTATGAGTGAGAAAAATTGGTTTGTTATGCGTCAGGCTTCATGATATACCATAAACGATTCATCGTCTTGGTTGTGTCCAAAAAATCTTAGAGCGAGAATGTACATACGGATATGTACGAGAAAGAGCGTAACAGCAAATCTATCGCTTTCCTACTCACATTCACTGTTGCATATATTTATCTCTTTTACTAGTTATTCTAGATACAATACTACACCATTTTACGCAATTTCATATTATTTAATTTTTGAACATTAATTTCCATGAAACATTTTAAAGATGTCTAACTTATTCGTGTAAAAATAATTATATTTGTATACAAAATTAGTATCAATTACTATCGTAGATTTCGAACACAAATAAAGTATAAATTTATATACTTAAATTTTATTTGTTTAAATGCTTAGTATATTTTTTAATATTTTATTCCGTTATATGAATTTATTAAAGAGATAGAATATATTATATCAAATAATTTTAGTTCATAAAAAAAATAATTTGTCAGCAGTAGGTACTTACTATATCAACTTATCGATTTATATTTAACAATTTATTGTCTTGCAAGGATGAGTAGGCAATTGAGTCCAGAAATGGAAGGAAATAAACTAAAAGAAACTTAAGTGCATATTTATTTATTATACACCCAGTAAAGGACCTTTTAAAAAAAGTTAAAACATGTATCTACATATTTAGGTACAGATAAAAAAAAAATAACAAAACCTTTCCAGACACACACATCTTCTCCAAATCATACACAGCATTCAAACACGAAATAAAACACATTCAAAAATCATCACCACAACACGCGATGACATAATAATACACATACTCTATTGAGATATTAATCATCTGTCATAACATACTACACCATCTCTTTTATTGAATTATGGCTCCTTAATTTTAATTTTATTTTATGTATTTTTTTTCTCTTTTTTATCATTATGTTAATGTATAACTCTTGTTTCTCTATTTCTCGCCTCAATACTTATTTCTGTATAATTATTTTCTTATCTATTTCATTTCATTTATGTTAATTTAAATTGATTTTTTTTTTTTTTTCTTCTTTACTTGTTTTGTCTTTTATTATTATTGTATTACTTTGCAAATTTTCACTTTCATATGTTTATATTGTGAATACTGTAAGGTTGCAGATAAACTTTGAATTCTATGTTACTATTAGTTATATGCATATTTTCTGTAACTGTTTGTATTCCTAAATGAATAAATAAATAAATAAATAAATAGATACAACAACAAGAATACAAGCATGAAATACAAAAACAATTAAAAATAAATATTAGAGGATCATATACCAGTTATATGAAGCTTTAGAAAACAATAAATTCACGTATGTTTCAGGAAGATAATAATTACCTATGTACACTTTAATGAACTAAAATTATTGTTACAATAATGAGATTTTCAGTAAAAGTACAGATCAAGAGAAAATATATAAAAGTGATGTTTTCAAAATAGCAACAAACCTACAAAATATATATTTAGAGGATCGTATATCCGTTTACATGAAGTTGACATTATAATGTTGATTATCAGAATACAATAAAATTACAGGAAGTTAATGAAGTTGACATTATAATGTTGATTATCAGAATACAATAAAATTACAGGAAGTTAATGAAGTTGACATTATAATGTTGATTATCAGAATACAATAAAATTACAGGAAGTTAATGACTGTATATATTTCAATCCATCAACACTTATTGTTACAAGTAAAAATTTTAGTAAGAATACAAGAACCATAGATATAAATCTATATACATGAATGTGATTTTTACCTTCAACGTGTATTAAAACATGATTATTAAATGTAATAGAAAACTTTTGCATGATTTACATGTTGCAAAGAGACACTGACAAAAGCAGTATTTTATCATGTATTTCCCCTTTTCTCCGTAAGTTTCATTCTGCATACAAACTTTTATTCCTCAATAATTATATCTCGCTTTTCAATTTTCACATTTCTTGCAATTCTTGGATCAATCAATTCTGCAAGTAGCCAATTTATATAAAATGATACCAACTTACTCTCCATTCTTTCCTTCCAGAAATTATCGTCTAGCATAATCCGTTCGACTAACATTTCATGATTTTTTCCAGTCCAAACGGCAAATATGTAAGAAGACTTATTAGTTACTAGTAAAACCCGGCAGACGTTGTCCTGCCTGTTTAATTATATAAATCCAAATATACAATAATGGTTGATCGATATGTTTCCTTTTTATTATTAAACATTCATATCTAGATTCGCTAATTATAATTCCGTATTCTTTTCCCTTCCACCCCTACAGTCCTTTCGTCCCTATTCATTCATTCATTTATAATTTTATTTAATTATTCTAACAAATATACGTGAACCTTTGGCATTATACCAGTTTTATATAATATACCATTTTATATTTGGTTACGTAGGTATATAGGATTTTTTTCTTATTATTTTTTGATTTATGAATTTATTTATTTACTAACTTATTTATTTCTTTATTCGTTTATTTACTTATTCAATCAATGATTTATTTATTTATTTATATGCTAATTTTAATTTTTATACCTTCTCGTGTACGCGATGAACAAACCCACTAAGAATCAATTCAATAGGATTTTTTTTGTTAGATATCGAATAAATAAATAAATAAATTATAATGCATAAACCTTCTCCTGAATGAACTGAACAAATACCCAAAGTTTCATCGCAATCGGATGGTTGGTTTAAGAGTTCATCGCGAACAAACAAATATACGTAAATCCATTTATATATATATATATATATACATATATATATATATATATATATATATATATATATACAGTCCCTGATCTAATTATTAGCCCACCCTGGTATATTTGGTACATTATGACTTTTTCCTCTTGTTATTAATACATATCTTAATTTATGCAAAAACAAAATATTGAATACTGTTTTGGATATATTTTATGGTTCATTTTAATTGTTGGCAACACTAATTTATTATTAGGTTGGCAACATTTACACATGAAATATGACATTAGTGTTTTCTATAGGATTTGTGTTTTGTTGTCTGGGCAGTTCGGTTGTGTCTTCGTTTAAGTTTAGTGGTTAATTTGGTGTTTTTTTCTACAAAAAACTGTGTTTTCTTTTTTCTACGCATTTTACAATAAGTTTTGGACTATTAATTCATTTATTTTTTATTTTGTTCTATAGAAATTTAGTTTGAATTCCGTCCTAATTATTTACACGTGGTTTTAACCTTAAATTTCATTATGAGCAAGGCCAAAGATATTAGTGTTGAAAAAAAAGCAGTAGTGGAACACCTTTTGACCAAAGAAAATGTTACTATAAGTGAAATAGCAAAAAAATGTAACATATCAAGGCGTACAGTAAGACGAATTAAAGAAAAATTGACAAATGGGCTATCATTGGATGCTCAGAGGCATGGTAAATGTGGACGTAAAAGGATAATGACACTAGGAATGAAAGGAAATTGGTGAAAATCGTTAAAGAAAACAGATTTGCTACCAATACTACATTGACTGATAAATTAAATGAGGCGGGAGTAAAAGTAGCCACTATTACTGTCCGTCGAAGTCTCCATAGACTAGGAATGAAAAGTCGAAGGCCAGTACGAAAACCCAAATTGACGGATAATATGAAGAAAAAAAGGTTGGAGTGGGCTAAACTGTATTCCGATTTCTCAGTTGAAGATTGGAAAAGAGTAAGATTAAAAAATATATTTGATTATGCTTTATTATTTTTTTAGAAATATTCATTAAATTCTGTCTAAAATTCTGGTTATTTGTAGGTATGCTTTAGTGACGAGTCAACGATCGAAATACTGACACAAAAGGCACAGTATGTTAAAAGAACTTCATCTGAGAAGTACAACCAGGACTGTGTAATTAAAACTATCAAACATCCTCCAAAATTAATGTTCTGGTCAGTTATTAGTGGTAAAGGTCTTGGCCGGCTGTACATTGTTGAGGGCATAATGAAACAGGACCAGTACCAAAAAGTCATTGAAACTCGACTGATGCCTCAAATAAAGGAATGGTTTCCACATTCGGGCGATAAATTTATATTTATGCAAGATGGAGCTCCATGCCATACAGCGAAATCTGTAAAAAAACTACTTGAAACCAAAAAAATCCCACTTCTAAACTGGCCGGGGAACTCCCCTGACCTCAACCCCATTGAAAATGTGTGGGAACTATTGAAGAGGGAAATATCTAAAGAAAATGTTACGAATAAGACCCAATTAATCGAGAAAGTGATATGGCATTGGAACCATAATGATCATTTGAAAGAAATGGCTCTTAAATGTATCGAAAGCATGCCAAGCCGTTTGCAAGCTGTGATAAAAAATAAGGGAGGATCCACAAAATATTAAAATAAAGTACTAAAGAACTATTATTTTTTTAATTGTTATTGTTTTATGTTTAAAAATATGTATATTCACCCAAAGTTTTAAATACACAAATATATTTTTATAAAAATGTGAGTTTTTAAATCCAAAAGTCATAATTTACCAAATTTCCTAGGGTGGGCTAATAATTAGATCAGGGACTGTATATATATATATATATATATATATATATATATATATATATATATATATATATATATATATATATATATATATATATATATATATATATATATATATATATATATATATATATATATATATATATATATATATATATATATATATATATATATATATATATATATATATATATATATATATATATATATATATATATATATATATATATATATATATATATATATATATATATATATATATATATATATATATATATATATATATGTTATATTTGATGTTTTCACGGGTGAAATATGTTATAATATTTTTATCTCGATATTTTTATGATTTATTTTTATCTTGACGGTGAGCTTTCAGTGTGAGTAGACGTGTGTCGCGCGCGTGCTTTTCGTTAAGTCCTTGAAAATGCCTGGTGATATTCAGGCGAAACGTCGGAAGACAAATGGTCTTAGTCAAGACCTACTGACACGGGAAAACCGAGATAAAAATATTATAACATATTTCACCCGTGAAAACATCAAATATAACATATATATATATATATATATATATATATATATATATATATATATATATATATATATATATATATATATATATATATATATATATATATATATATATATATATATATATATATATATATATATATATATATATATATATATATATATATATATATATATATATATATATATATATATATATATATATATATATATATATATATATATATATATATATATATATATATATATATATATATATATATATATATATATATATATATATATATATATATATATATATATATATATATATATATATATATATATATATATATATATATATATATATATATATATATATATATATATATATATATATATATATATATATATATATATATATATGATATAATATTTTTATCTCGGTTTTCCTTGAAAATGCCTGGTGATATTCAGGCGAAACGTCGGAAGACAAATGGTCTTAGTCAAGACCTACTGACACGGGAAAACCGAGATAAAAATATTATAACATATTTCACCCGTGAAAACATCAAATATAACATATATATATATATATATATATATATATATATATATATATATATATATATATATATATATATATATATATATATATATATATATATATATATATATATATATATATATATATATATATATATATATATATATATATATATATATATATATATATATATATATAGATATGTAACTGTCCTTGAACTTGATAATACCAATCATGATTTTTGTCTACAAAATATTCGTTTTTTTTATTGTATTTCCAAAACTTTACTCTTTTGCTTTTGATCGCTTCTTCTATAAAGAAGGATTAGCAGTTAATTTCCACAATTCCATTTACATATTATATACCGTCTGGACTCGCACCAAGAAAGCAATGTGAGCAAGCCACATTTCATTATATGTAGGTATATTTTCTTGTAACGATAATTGTCGAAGGGCGACACTCATTGTCGATCCTGTACTTGATTGAGCTCACATGACTTACAGTGCTTCCATAAAACATTGCTTTCACAAGAAGTTCACAGTCTGATTTTCGTCTCTTACATATATTGCTAAACCATGAAGCTGTTAATAAATTCCGCCTTAAGTCCAACCACATACTGCTTTCTGCTTGTAGCACGGTAGATCATTCAATCTGATCTCTGTACAAACTCCATGTCGGGCTAATTACAAGAAGATCCGTAATTACCGTCTGGTTTTCTTTATTTTGAAAGAGAATTTTTCGCTCATCGCATCTCATCATTAGCTGCATATCGCGAACACATAAGGCAATATTTATTTTTTACTACGAAATATAAAAGCTTCCCAAATTGACTTCCTATTATAGCAATTACACCGGATAAGGCAGAATAATTCGACCTATTAGATCGTTTCGACCAACATGCATCAGCAGTTACTGAAATCATAGGCGTTTCCAGGGCCTTCAGAGCACGCAAGCCTTGAACATTTTTTTTTTCTTTTTTTTTTTATAAAAAAATAATATGTCCTTGTTAAACAAGTACATAGGTATACATCTTCCTACGTTCCCTAAAATAAGCATAAATACTTGTGTGCTATAAGTGAACGAAATCGGTCGAGGAAGGATTCGAACTCGCGACCACTGGATTACTAGCCCAGCGCGCTAACCCCTCTACCATCGACCCATCTAATATCACATATTCCATCCATTTTTGATCAGTGACGTATATGAAAATGTATTGTCTTTCACATTATTTGCGAAATACGACGAAACACAAAAAATCAAAGTATATGTAATAATAAGACAAGCTTTCTTTTGAATAGATTTATAATTTGGATATGAAACTAAACAATTCAAATGATTCTCAAAAGTTAGATTTAAATTGGGTGTTGGTCTTAAATGATCAGTAATTAGTATATTTTTTAAACCATTGATTCGAAATTTATCCTGAAGAAACCTAATATCAAAAATTCAACATCAAAAATTCAACGATGTTCATCCTTGTTCATTTCAGTAGCCACGAAAAGTATTATGTTCATAGACATGATTTTAAATCACATGCCAAATAAATATATACAATTTGTGGCCCTGAAAAGGACCGTTTGTGCGTTTCAATTTCCAATCCTGAAGTATGGTTACGATAAAAAAAATATTGATTTCTTATAAATTATTTGTACTGCAATTCAACATGTATGTCTTTTTTTAAAAATTCCGAAATTACATTACAATAAAATGATCCCGAACGTTTTAAATCTTGAAGCAACCCCTTTTCGATGGATATTATGGATAAATCAGAGAGTCTTTCTTGGCCTTGTGTATTTCTTAAATACGTGTGAATTCGTTTTAGTGAAGAAAATGAGCGTTCAGCAGATGCGCTAATCGCTGGAATCGTTATTAATAAGTTACATAATTAATATAAATCTGAAAACGCTGCATGTAAACTATTCTGATTAATGAAATCCATTAGTTGAAAAATATTGAAACCTTTTAGCTCAGGAGAAGAATAGAGACAGATTAGTTGACTTTTTAGCGCCTGTAAGTCAAAAAATGAACCATAAAAAATTTCTAATGAAGAAAATGCTTCAGACGGAAAATTTATCTGATAAGAATCATATTTTTTAGTATTAAACAACTGGAAAAACTTAAGTTTATCGATATCTGAATATCTCGTATTTATTTCTAAAGAAATGTTGTCTATTATTTCATCATATATTCTTTTATATTCTGTTTTAATACAAGTGATGTTGCGTTTTCTTTTTGGTGGTCTATAATGTTGTAAATTATTATTGTATATAGTTTCAAATTTAAGTCGAAATTTATTTTGCAACCATTCATCAAATTCTTGTATTTTGACTATGCAATAGGAGATATCAACTTCGGATTTTTGAATTATGTTAAATAATATCTCTGTTTTTTCAAATATTATATTAAATGATTCTAAAAAAAAGTTGAAATTAAAAGAAAATAATAAATTTGAAAATTTTTCAACTTCCAAATTTGTGTCACCATCCCAATCGGATTCATTTTCAGACATTGCGTCAAATAATATATTTAAATTTGATTTTTGTTCAAAAATTGTATTTACAATACCTGAATTATAATTCCAACAAGTAGGTGCAACTTGAGGAAGTCTTTTTGAACATATGTTGTTGTAAAAGGAGGAACGTTTTGTACTAGTGTTGAAAAATTTTACTAGTGAAGATAAAGTAGAAAAAAAAGAATTGGTTTCGGATATTCTATTGCATGTTTTGGAAAGCACCAAATTAAGGACATGTGCTCCACACCAGATGTAAATCGCTTGGGGACAAATTTTTTTAATTTTCATTTGTACGTCATTTTTCGTGCCAGCCATAACGCTCGCTCCATCATAGGTTTGTGCAATTATTTTATTTGTACAGTTAAAAAAATATATTTTTTTGATTAAAATATCAGATAATGCGGAAGCAGTTCTATTTTCACTCACATCTTCGAATCCTAAAAACCTGTCGTGAATACGTTCACCATAAAAATATCTAAAAATGATACAAAGCTGTTCTTTATTTCCTAGAGTGGGTGTTTCTTCTATAATTATTGATACAAATGTGGATTGTTCTATTTCTTCCTTAATTCTATTCAACAAAACTGAACTTACACAGGAAATTATTTCATTTTGTATTTTACTAGAGAGATAGGTTGTGCCATATTTAGTTGACTCGAGTAAATGCTTTTCTAATACTGTATCATATTTAGCTAATAGATGCAAAGTTTCGATAAAGTTTCCCCTATTTAAAGATGTGACGCTTTCGTCGTGTCCTCTAAAAGGAAGTTCTTGCTGACCTAAATGACATACAATATCAATCAACCTATTAAAAACATTGCGGTTATGATCAACACGACAATTATGACGAACTATATCCTCTGACATTTGAAGAGATAAAAGTGATTCATTTCGTTGTTTGCCAAAAGAATGAAATGAAACTAGTGGTGCAAAGTTCGATATTTTTGTAAGATCCTGTCTTTTAAAATCGATTCATGAAATTTATGCGGATCATCAATTCGCTCTTCGATTCAATATGATTCAAATATAGCTATCCTTATCTATCGTACATAACATGTACGTAGTATGACAGAGAAAACAAAACCGATTCAAAATATGATATGCAAATGTAGGCGTTAAAATGTTTGCATTTCAATGTACTTAATGGTCAATATTGCTTAAATATTTTATGAACCATTATGAATTAGTCGTGAATCGAAGATCGCCTTCAAAATAGTATATTCAATTATAGACGTTACGTATTTGTTTTTCAAAGTATGTTGCGGTCAAAATTGCTTAACATATTTAAGAACCGCAATGAATTAGATTTTATGAACCATAATGAATTAGTTGTGAATCGATGATTGCCATGAGTCGGTATGTGTATCGCATTCTAACGATATATTATATATGAGATAGAAAGTGTGAGAGTGATGTCCGGTTCATGAGCGGATCGTTGTGGCAACGTGAACCGTGAGTCACCGATTCAATTTAATGATCCGGTCAAATAATACGGATCACTCATTTTTCCCCGTCTCTAAATGAAACTAAAGAATTCAAATGTTTTTTAGAAGCTTGGTGACGTTTTATGGAATTCGATAAATTATTTAAGTCAAAAAACCCTGTACTATTCCAAACGGTTTTTTCATTCGAAAAAAATACGCAATTCCAGCAAAAAAGTTTTTGTAAGTGGGAACAACCTGCAATCCATTTGGTTTTATAAACCGATCTATTAAAATAACGTTTATGAGACTTAGACTCGTAAGTAATATTTAAATCAGGTGTTGGTCTTGAATTAGTAATTAAATCCTTTTTTTCTTGAAAAGATAGTTTTTCTAACCTGTGATTTGAAATTAATTCCTGTAGACATCTAAGCGAACTACAATTTATCACAACACTTTCTGATTTATCCATAATGAAAATAAAAAACCAAAAGAGAATGAATTACCCAAAATTTTAGTAATTTAAATTATATTCACAATAACGAGAAATAACCATACCACAAAACAGAATTTGAATTGATTTGAATGTAGCGACGGGGAAAAATGAGTGATCCGTATTATTTGACCGGATCATTAAATTGAATCGTTGACTCACGGTTCACGTTGCCACAACGTTCCGTTCATGAACCAGACATCACTCTCACACTTTCTATCTCATATAAAATATGTCGTTAGAATGTGATACACAGACCGACTCATCGATTCCGGATCATGTGTTCTCTTGCTCTAATCCACGTAAAGTATATAGTTAGAATGCGATACACAGACCGACTCATGGCAATCTTCGATTCACAACTAATTCATTATGGTTCATGAAATCTAATTCATTGCGGTTCTTGAATATGTTAAGCAATTTTGACCGCAACACACTTTGAAAAACAAATACTTAACGTCTATAATTGTATATACTATTTTGAAGGCGATCTGTTATCTCATAATTCTTTTGAGATAAAGACTGATGGCAATCTTCGATTCACGACTAATTCACTATGGTTCATAAAATATTTAAGCAATATTGACCATTAAGTACATTGAAATGCAAACATTTTAACGCCTACATTTGCATATCATATTTTGAATCGGTTTTGTTTTCTCTGTCATATTACGTACATGTTATGTACGATAGATAAGGATAGCCATATTTGAATCATTTTGAATCGAAGAGCGAATTGATGATCCGCATAAATTTCATGAATCGATTTGAAAAGACAGGATCTTAAAAAAATATCGAACGTTGCACCACTATTTGAATGCATTAGCAATATAGCACTAAGCATAGCATCAGTGTGACCGTTTTCTAAACTGCCGAAAATACTAAACTTGTGGCGAAAATATACTAAAATATACTAAATCCAATGTGAAAAAATACCAAAAAAATACTAAATTTTTTAACGATATTTCGGAGCATACTAAGAAAACACGTATATATTTATAGTAAAATTGTTACGTATATAACAAGGAAGAGCGTGAAAAACGAGTAAAACACCGGATAAACAAAATAATATGGCTGGGAGAAAGAATGTGTCGCGAGTAAGAAATGGAATCATATGAAATTCAGTACAGAATAATAATGATCATCTTTGAAGTAAAGTCAAATTAAACACATTAGCTCTTGCTGAAAAGAATTAAAAAATAATCGGCTGTCGTCATGACATGTACCTGAAAATCCATAATTATATTCAAGGCAAAAATAATATTTAATTAAAAATATCTTATAAATCTGAGCTGCTCCCGTACTGGAGCTGTTAATTAAATACTTAGCACTGTCACAACGATTTTTGAAAAAAAAAGATATTTTTAATCGTCCCCTAGATATACTTAAAAAAAACTTAATATTTCCTACAGAGAGTATGATAAACAAAAGATTGAGATTACTTAAAGATTTAAGATGGTGCATCTGAAAGAAAATTTACTATGAAATTCATTTCTGTTCCTATTCAGGACAATATTCTTGTTCGTATTTTCGCTTCATAATAATTATTAACTCCACCAAAACACAAAATGTCAACAAACTTCGTCCAATGTGGAAGATACATGTAATTTTACATAAGTTATTTGATGTTCGATACTTTTTAGTATTTTTTAGAATAATGTGATTTCAGAATTTCATCAAATTTTGCTAATTAAAAAGTCACCTATTGTAAAATGTAATTCAAAAGATCCCGCCACTAGGTACCGTGTCCATCAATGAGTAATTAATAGAAGTAAAGAGCGATAAAATTATCATAGAGAAAAAAGGATTGCAGACAGAATATTAAAAAAATACCAAAAAATGGTATTTAATTATCCAAAAATCACAAAATATACCAAAAAATACCAAAAATTTGAAAAATACTAAAAAAATACCAAACGTGTTCCAAAGTGGCGAAAAAATACCAATTTAGTACTAAAAATACCTAAAACGGTCACACTGCATAGCATTAGCATTTGTAATCAGTGTGACCGTTTTCTAAACTGCCGAAAATACCAAACTTGTGGCGAAAATATACTAAACCCCTTGGAGGAATAAAAACGACTAAACCCAACCCAATGTGGAAAAAATACCAAAAAAATACTATTTTTTTTAACGATATTTGGGAGCAAACTGAGAAAACACGCATGTATTTAAAGTAAAATTGTTACGTATATAACAAGGAAGAGCGTAGTAAACGAGTTTAAAACCGGATAAACAAAATAATATTGCTGGGGAGAAAGAATGTGTCGCGAGAATGGTCGCGAGTAAGAAATTGAATCATATGAAATTCGGTTATATGTACAGAATAATAATGATCATCTTTGCAGAAAAGTCAAATTAAACACATTAGCTCTTGCAGAAAAGAATTAAAAAATAATCGGCTGTCATGTACCTGAAAATCCAAATATTATATTGAAGGCAAAAATTATATATAATTGAAAAAATCTTACAAATCTGAGCTGCTCGCGTACTGAAGCTGTTAATTAAATACTTAGAACTGTCACTTAACTACTTTCGAAAAAAAATATATTTTTAATCGCCCCGTAGATATGAAAAAAAAAATTTCCTACAACGAGTATGATTAACAAAAAAATGAGATTACTTAAAGATTTAAGATGGTGCAACTGAAAGAAAATTTATTATGAAATTCATTTCTGTATTTTTGTTCGTATTTTCGCTGCATAATCATAATAATTATTAACTCCACCAAAACACAAAATGCCAACAAACTTTGTTCAATGTGGACGATACAAGTAATTTTACAGAAGTTATTTAATGTTCGATACTTTTTAGTATATTTTATAATAATGTGATTTCGGAAATTCATCAAATTTTGCTAATTAAAAAGTCACCAATCAAAAAATGTAATTCAAAAGATCCCGCCACCACCATGTCCATCAATAAGTAAATAATAGAAGTTGTTATGCCCGAAAAAAATAATGCCGAAAAACAATGATTTTTATTTTGTTCCATGGCAACATTTCGGAAAACAGCTAGCGCTCGTTGCGGGCGAGCAACGAAACTTGCAGCTACCAGCTAGCACGCGCTATGGCACGCGCTCTCTTGGCATCCGACGCTGGTGGAGGACGGACGGCTTGTTGTGACGCCGTCATCGGTCGACTTGTGCTCCCGATGGCGGCCATATTTTCGACGACGCAGGAGGTCTGCGTGACAGGACCCGTCACGCGCATGGACGCTGATGGTGCCCCAGAACCAAGATGAGGGCATCAACAGGACAGGAGGTTGGAGGCAGAGCGCAGTGTGGGGCCACCGCGTAGGGAACGCGGCGGCTCGCAGATTGGACCACGAGGGGCAATCCGTGTCGTCTGGGGCGTCGGTTCGCCTCCGTTGAGGCCCCAGCTGGTATGCCACCTCTGTCGAGATGCGCCGTCATAGCGTGCCGTGGGGCACAGAGCCAGCCATGGGTGACGGTCTGGAGGAGGAGATCAGGAGGAGAAGAAGAAACCACGCCGGACACGAGGAAGACCTGCTAGCCTGACGCAGAGGCTGGGCCCCACCGAACTACAGTCACCACGTGGAAGACAGTGACATGCCTGGAGAAAGGATGTCGCTGTACCCTGGGGCGGTATATTCTGGTCGGCGTCTTTTCGTGTGTTCGTGTGTGTTTGACAGTTCGTTTCGGTAGATGCCACGTGTTTCTGTTTTATTTGTTGTCTGTTGTTTTTATTTAATTATTTTTTTTGCCATGGACCATTTGTGAATATTATAAATAAAAAAGCGCCGTACTAAAACAATTTTTAAGTGTCGCCATCATTTGTCTCTCCTTTTCTTCCCCACACCTTGGCTTGATGTTTCCTCGTGGTAGACGAGAGGTCTCATCAAAGTAAAGAGCCATAAAATAATCATAGACAAAAAAGTGAATGCAGACAGAATATTAAAAAAAATACCAAAAAATGGTATTTAATTTTCCAAAAATCACAAAATATACCAAAAATTTCAAAAATACCAAACGTGTTCCAATGTGGCGAAAAATACCAATTTAGTACTAAAAATACTAAAAACAAATACTTCAATATAAAAAAAAATACTTAAGTCAATATAAAAAAAAAATACTTAAGTCAGTGATATGTAATGGTTAGATATGCAATAGAATTAAAAAATCTGCATACTAAAACATGAGTCCTAATCAAAACATGTGTCCTAGCGAATATTAGTTAACTTAGTGTGTTCTGTGTATTAGTCCTATTAGTCGTTGATGAACCTTTGTACCATAGAATACACTAATTACTGCTTTGTACGCGTCGCTTCTAACTTATTTTTGATTGAAAATGACTTTCTGTGTCGTAAAAGGTTGCCGTAATAGGTCTAATGTTGTGAAGAAAGACGATGGAGTTACTTTTCATAAGTAAGTACAAAAATATAATCGATATTTATTAATTTTAGATCGAAAAAAACCTTGGATATATTAAATTTTTATTTTTTTATTCGAAGAATGACCGTTGGATACTGTCTAGACTTCTGTAAGTCAAATTTGTTTAAAAAAACGTGTACACTACTAAAAAAGGGCATTTCCTTTATTAGATGTAGGTACATAAAGATTCCTTGTTTGGTATTTTTCTTTCTTGTGAATTTGTCAAAATTGTTTGCTGGTATGAAAGATGCACGATACTCGGCTAAACTGGTATATTAGGGCTTTCACAAATTTTATTTTTAAATTATTTTTATTTCAATCAGGTTTCCAAATGCAATACGAAGGAGAGAAAAGTGATTTTTTTCGCCCGTAGTCGCTATCTGTGCACGGTCGTGTTTTTTGTTATATTGGCAAATTGTTCAACAATACTATTTTGTGTTTATTTTAAATTCAGTGTATATTCTCAAGAGGAGCACTCGATAAGTTTTTCGATTTATTTTTTCTATTATTTTTTTTTTTTATTATTTTCTTATTATTTATATATATTCTAAGATCTGTAACTACTTTTCCCCATAAGAACAACGTCCTTTTCTAACATGGAGGCTCCATTGGAGCCTCCTGACCCTAGAAAAAGACCAAGAGCTCCATCAGACTCTTTTCGCGAGCATCCCAATAAAATGCCTAACATGTCAGAAGAATTTAAAAATCCTTCATACACGTACAAAGAGGGTTCACCGGAGCCCTTTTTAGTATTCGTGCAATACCAGGAAACATCAAAGATAATTCACCCAATGGCATTTGGTAAATTGTTGCAATCCCATCGTATTTCGGATATCTCAGTAGGAGGGGTTAAAGTAGAGTCAAAATTCAAGATTTCACTCTCATTCAAGACTGCTTCAGCAGCAAACAAATTCATTTCCTCTGAATTCGTCTCGCAAAACGGACTTAAGGCTTACATCCCGACATTTAAAGTTACTAAACTAGCATTAGTAAGAGGTATCTCTACAGATATTTCTATAGAAGATATCATAGAGGATGCTGAGGTCCCGTACGGCTTCGGTAAGATAATCAAAGCGAGACGCTTAAATTATAAAGATAAAGCATCTGACAGCATCGTGTGGCGTCCTTCTCAGACAGTGGTTTTAACGTTTGAAGGCCAACAACTGCCACCACATGTATATTTATATCACAACGCCCTGCGAACCGAACAATACGTTTTTCCAACTATGCTCTGTTTTGCATGCTGCCGGTATGGTCACTCCAAAACCCAATGTCGCTCGAAACCTAGGTGTTTTAAGTGTGATGATGAACATCTGGGGGAGGAGTGTCCTTCGACAAATACTAAATGCGTTAATTGTAAAGGAGACCATTGTGCATCAAGCCTGGTATGTCCAGAATTGACGCGTCAAAAAAACATAAAGCATACTATGGCCTCAGAAAATGTATCATACAAAGAAGCCTCGAACATGCACCCATATGCGGTACCCAGTTTCGCCGAGAAAACCTCGTCCTATAAGATCAAAGTATCGCGACCTGCTAGGAACCCCCCAAGACAACATTTTGAAATGTTAAATAACGTTAAAGAACATGAATCCCTTTTGTCGTATAAAAATGGACAGGCTTGTCAGCCCATGGATGGATGTGCATTAAATTCTACCACATCACAGGAGAATTCCATACCACACAAATCACAACCAGACCCAAACGTAAACTCTTTGATCCATTCGATTGTCCAAATTTTATTACAGCTTTTCTCAAATTCTAACTCAAATTTACCGTCCATCGCTGCTTCCATTATTCCTATTCTCAACTCCTTTATTTATAACAATGGTTCCAAACAGGACTCGTAGTTCAAAATCACTAAATATTCTACAGTGGAACAGCAGAAGTGCTGTTTCGAACAAAGCAGAAATCATTTCTCTTCTGAATGAATATGATATAGATGTCGCAGCTGTCTCAGAAACGTGGCTTCCTCCAAACTCTGTCTTTAACATCCCCGGCTTTGTTATCGTACGTGATGAGCGTCGGGATGGTAGAGGAGGAGCAGCCTTGATAATTAAAAACGATATCCCATTCTTGCGCATTCCTTTGCATCAACACATTGATTTTCAACTAGTAGCAGCTAATATATCGGGAATCTGTATTGTTTCTGTGTATCTTTCTCCAAAAACTATTTTCGACATATTATACTTCAATAATCTTGTCTCTAAAATACCAAAATCGTTCTTTATCCTAGGAGATTTTAACGGTCACGTTGTTTCATGGGGATGCAACTTAATTGACTCTTGCGGAAGGGCTATTCTTGAGTTTGTAGATAGTTTTGACCTCTGCATTATTAATGATGGTTCTCCTACTCGACTTGCCCGTCCTACTCAATCTCAAAATGCGGTGGACCTTTCAATCTGTTCGTCAGATCTGGCTGCGGTAACGAGCTGGCACGTTTTAAGCGACCGTCATTCAAGCGATCATTTTCCGATAATTTTGTCAGTTAATCGGAGGGTTGGACGTATTACTAATGACAAATGTCCCAGAGGTTACAATGTAAGTAGGGCCGATTGGACAAGATACAAGGATGATCTTGAATCAGCATACAATAGTCATGGTGTGAGTCTTCTGGATATTGACACGTTAGCTATAAATATAAAGGACCGTATTATTTCTGCAGCTGATAAAGCAATTCCAAAAAAGAGACTACCCAGTAAAAACAAAGATTCTCCCCCGTGGTGGGATTCCGAATGTAGTAATGTTGTCAAAGACAGAAAGTTAGCGATGCGCCGATACAAGAGGTATATAACACTGGCGAATTACTTGGAAGTCAAACGAACCCAAGCTCTGGCTAAGAGAACCCTACAGCGGAAAAAAAAAGACAAGGGTGGCGCAATTTCTGTTCCACTCTCTCACCAGAGATCTCCTCGTCCGTAATTTGGCAAACAATACGTCGCTTTAGAGGTTCTTTTAACAAATCGTGTAGCGAAACCCGTAGTTTGGAGTGGATCGAGGGTTTTGTGAATGTTTTGGCTCCTTCATATGTACCTTATCGGGACGAAATACAAAATAAATTTCATTTTGTAGACAGTTCGAAAAATTGGATGGGTGATAAATTTACCAGGAATGAATTATCCTCAGCAATTGATAATTGTACTGACTCTGCTCCTGGGGTAGATTTAATTACATATTCTATGATTAAACACTGTCCCGAACCTCTGCTCTTACAGATTCTGGATCTCTATAATGCCATCTTAATTGCATCCGATGTCCCCCAGATTTGGAAACACCAATTAATTATACCAATCCAGAAACCTGGAAAAGACCCATCCTTGGGTTCATCTTACACACCAATAGCTTTGTCATGTTGCATGTTAAAGATCCTCGAACTCATGATTAAAGCTCGGCTAGAATGGTACTTGGAGAGAAACTCTTTATTCCCTTCTCAGCAGTTTGGATTCAGAAGGTCGAAGTCCTGTTTAGATAACATTAGTATCTTGGTATCAGACGTACATCTCGCCCGAAGCAGACAAATGAGCACCGTTGCTTGTTTTGCGGATATCTCCAGCGCATACGACAACGTAATTTTGAATATTTTGGGTCAAAAGCTGATCGGAATTGGTTTACCAAACGTTCTAACACGATTAATCATTCATATACTGGTCGAAAGAGAGTTAGAGATAGAGACCCCTAATGGACGATTACATCGAACAGTATATAAGGGTTTGCCGCAGGGCTCCGTTCTGAGTCCCATACTTTTTAACATTTACACATTAGACATACACGCTTCTCTGTCAGATCAGTGCATGGTTTTGCAATTTGCTGATGACTTCGTTCTCTACCTTCACCATAAAAACGTAACAGAAGGAGTGAAGCTATTGGAGGAGTCATTGGCTTCATTAAGCTTGTGGCTTTCTAAAACCGGTTTAAGTCTGGCTCCAACTAAGAGTCAAGTAGTGGTTTTTTCGAATAAACATAAACTGCCTGAACTAGTATGGTCACTCCAAAACCCAATGTCGCTCGAAACCTAGGTGTTTTAAGTGTGATGATGAACATCTGGGGGAGGAGTGTCCTTCGACAAATACTAAATGCGTTAATTGTAAAGGAGACCATTGTGCATCAAGCCTGGTATGTCCAGAATTGACGCGTCAAAAAAACATAAAGCATACTATGGCCTCAGAAAATGTATCATACAAAGAAGCCTCGAACATGCACCCATATGCGGTACCCAGTTTCGCCGAGAAAACCTCGTCCTATAAGATCAAAGTATCGCGACCTGCTAGGAACCCCCCAAGACAACATTTTGAAATGTTAAATAACGTTAAAGAACATGAATCCCTTTTGTCGTATAAAAATGGACAGGCTTGTCAGCCCATGGATGGATGTGCATTAAATTCTACCACATCACAGGAGAATTCCATACCACACAAATCACAACCAGACCCAAACGTAAACTCTTTGATCCATTCGATTGTCCAAATTTTATTACAGCTTTTCTCAAATTCTAACTCAAATTTACCGTCCATCGCTGCTTCCATTATTCCTATTCTCAACTCCTTTATTTATAACAATGGTTCCAAACAGGACTCGTAGTTCAAAATCACTAAATATTCTACAGTGGAACAGCAGAAGTGCTGTTTCGAACAAAGCAGAAATCATTTCTCTTCTGAATGAATATGATATAGATGTCGCAGCTGTCTCAGAAACGTGGCTTCCTCCAAACTCTGTCTTTAACATCCCCGGCTTTGTTATCGTACGTGATGAGCGTCGGGATGGTAGAGGAGGAGCAGCCTTGATAATTAAAAACGATATCCCATTCTTGCGCATTCCTTTGCATCAACACATTGATTTTCAACTAGTAGCAGCTAATATATCGGGAATCTGTATTGTTTCTGTGTATCTTTCTCCAAAAACTATTTTCGACAAATTATACTTCAATAATCTTGTCTCTAAAATACCAAAATCGTTCTTTATCCTAGGAGATTTTAACGGTCACGTTGTTTCATGGGGATGCAACTTAATTGACTCTTGCGGAAGGGCTATTCTTGAGTTTGTAGATAGTTTTGACCTCTGCATTATTAATGATGGTTCTCCTACTCGACTTGCCCGTCCTACTCAATCTCAAAATGCGGTGGACCTTTCAATCTGTTCGTCAGATCTGGCTGCGGTAACGAGCTGGCACGTTTTAAGCGACCGTCATTCAAGCGATCATTTTCCGATAATTTTGTCAGTTAATCGGAGGGTTGGACGTATTACTAATGACAAATGTCCCAGAGGTTACAATGTAAGTAGGGCCGATTGGACAAGATACAAGGATGATCTTGAATCAGCATACAATAGTCATGGTGTGAGTCTTCTGGATATTGACACGTTAGCTATAAATATAAAGGACCGTATTATTTCTGCAGCTGATAAAGCAATTCCAAAAAAGAGACTACCCAGTAAAAACAAAGATTCTCCCCCGTGGTGGGATTCCGAATGTAGTAATGTTGTCAAAGACAGAAAGTTAGCGATGCGCCGATACAAGAGGTATATAACACTGGCGAATTACTTGGAAGTCAAACGAACCCAAGCTCTGGCTAAGAGAACCCTACAGCGGAAAAAAAAAGACAAGGGTGGCGCAATTTCTGTTCCACTCTCTCACCAGAGATCTCCTCGTCCGTAATTTGGCAAACAATACGTCGCTTTAGAGGTTCTTTTAACAAATCGTGTAGCGAAACCCGTAGTTTGGAGTGGATCGAGGGTTTTGTGAATGTTTTGGCTCCTTCATATGTACCTTATCGGGACGAAATACAAAATAAATTTCATTTTGTAGACAGTTCGAAAAATTGGATGGGTGATAAATTTACCAGGAATGAATTATCCTCAGCAATTGATAATTGTACTGACTCTGCTCCTGGGGTAGATTTAATTACATATTCTATGATTAAACACTGTCCCGAACCTCTGCTCTTACAGATTCTGGATCTCTATAATGCCATCTTAATTGCATCCGATGTCCCCCAGATTTGGAAACACCAATTAATTATACCAATCCAGAAACCTGGAAAAGACCCATCCTTGGGTTCATCTTACACACCAATAGCTTTGTCATGTTGCATGTTAAAGATCCTCGAACTCATGATTAAAGCTCGGCTAGAATGGTACTTGGAGAGAAACTCTTTATTCCCTTCTCAGCAGTTTGGATTCAGAAGGTCGAAGTCCTGTTTAGATAACATTAGTATCTTGGTATCAGACGTACATCTCGCCCGAAGCAGACAAATGAGCACCGTTGCTTGTTTTGCGGATATCTCCAGCGCATACGACAACGTAATTTTGAATATTTTGGGTCAAAAGCTGATCGGAATTGGTTTACCAAACGTTCTAACACGATTAATCATTCATATACTGGTCGAAAGAGAGTTAGAGATAGAGACCCCTAATGGACGATTACATCGAACAGTATATAAGGGTTTGCCGCAGGGCTCCGTTCTGAGTCCCATACTTTTTAACATTTACACATTAGACATACACGCTTCTCTGTCAGATCAGTGCATGGTTTTGCAATTTGCTGATGACTTCGTTCTCTACCTTCACCATAAAAACGTAACAGAAGGAGTGAAGCTATTGGAGGAGTCATTGGCTTCATTAAGCTTGTGGCTTTCTAAAACCGGTTTAAGTCTGGCTCCAACTAAGAGTCAAGTAGTGGTTTTTTCGAATAAACATAAACTGCCTGAACTAGTGGTTGGATATGATGGAAACCAAATCCAGGTTAAAGATTCGATCAAGTTTTTGGGAATGGTCTTGCATAGGAAACTATCTTGGAATTGTCACATAGATTATGTTGTAGCAAAATGTGAGAAAAATTTGAACATTCTGCGAGCTGTCTCTCGCGTTTGGTGGGGGGCCCATCCATCTACCATGAGAATGTTATACGCGGCCACCATCCGTAGCCATTTGGATTACGGGAGTTTCCTCTTGGATCTTTTACCGAGGTACCAGGCGGATAAACTGAATCGGATTCAGTCGCAATGTCTCCGACTGATATTGGGAGCTATGAGATCCTCTCCTGTTGTCTCACTGCAGGTGGAAACGACTGAAATGCCATTATTTCTTCGTCGAAAATATCTCGCACTAAAGTTTATTTTAAAAAGAATTGAATTCGAGGAACATCCTTTAATAACTATCCTTGATTCTCTAAATAATGTATTTCAACATGGTGCATATGGTCGTCATAAGCTTCCCCCATCACTTGTAGAATGTTTCAAGTACATACAGTCAGAGTTCACCATCTATCCCAGAGATAATTTGCCTATGTTCTCGGTACCTTTCGACTCATCAATTCTGCCCATACACGCTGAAAGATCTATAGGAATAGACAAATCATTTAGTCTACAAACCCGTCAAAGAAACAATCAAATTTTCTTAGCGACCATAGTAGGAAAGTGGCCAAATCACGTGACAGTTTTTACCGATGGCTCTAAGTACTCAGAAGTTTGCGGCTCCGCATTTATTATTCCATCATTACACATTGAACGAACGTTTCAATTACCCAGTGTCACTTCTATTTTCACGGCCGAATGTATTGCAATGAAGGAAGCTCTTTTCGAAATCATAGCTTTGAAAATACCACATTCGGTAATTTTTTCAGATTCTTTAAGTCTTATACAAAAGTTGAAATCTAATTCAAAAAAAGCAACGGAAAATCTCATATATGACCTGAGATACCTTCTGTTCATGGCAGCGAAAAGAGACATTGACATAACGTTGTGCTGGATTCCATCACATAGTGGAATATCCGGTAATGAACGAGTCGATCAACTGGCCAAGGAAGCTTGTTACTGTGGGGTTTACCCTCAATCATTTGCACCTATTACTAGTGACTACATTCCTATTATTAAAAGTCAAATACAAAGAGAATGGACTGAATTCTGGCAAAACTCTCCGACAGGCTCCTATTATAAAAATATTGTTAAATCTATTCCTCCACGCCCCTGGTACGAACAAGAAAGACATTCTTAACACAACGTCTCGCTCATATCCAGAATGAAAATAGGTCACTGTTTGCTTGCCCCTCACTTGACGAGGATTGGCGTATTATCATCCCCCACTTGCGACTGTGGAACATCGGTCGAGACTCTGGATCATGTCTTCTTTGAATGTCCATTATATCAGAGATCTGAATTTCTTACAGCAATTGTGGAAGAATGCGATACACTCCCAGTGAATATCATTCATTTACTATCTTTGGAAGAATCGAATATCATATTTATACTAACTAACTTTCTTAAAAAAAATAATAAAAACATCTAAAAACTTTTTGGCTGCCCCTCGCAGTATTAACTAACACCGACTCAATGAGTATAATATACCGGCTCATCGAGCATCGCAGCGACAGTTTTAATAGCACCCGTGTTTTACCAGTGATATACCAACTTGTTTACGCTACTTATTATACATATATGTACCTATTATTATCATTGAAACATTCATTTCGGCGATCTACAGGTGACAACAATAATAACATTATGCATAAAATATAACCCTTGCACCATTTGAACGCATAAAGAATAAATTTTAGTTTGACTTTTTATAACAATACCTACATCTTTTGATACCTCGTTTTAAATCTTAATTATGTTTTACAACTTGCATAATGGCTAGGATCACTCGTAGACGAGTGGATAGCCGTAAAACAATATAGAATAGAATAGAATAGAGAGAAAAGTGGATTAGATTTTTAAGAAGAAATCGTGGTGATCAATATTGGTGTCCATCAAAATATTCACGCATTTGTTCAAAGCACTTAAAAAATGAAGATTTTTACACTACCCCAAACGGACGTAAATATGTTTATTAAAAAAATTGCAACTTTTGGAACTTGTAAGTCTATATCATATTTATCTATATTATAAATTTGAATGTTTGTATGTATCTATGTATCTATGTATGTATGTGTTGAATGCGCTCCTAAACCGCTCATCCGATTGCGATGAAACTTTGGTGACCTGTCGAGAGTATACCAGGGATGGTTTCTGGATCAAAAAATTTTAACTTCTTCTTCTTCTTCATCAAGTTTTAGGTCATTTTACCTATGAAGGTGGACTATCCTGGGAACCGTTCATCCGATTGCAATTAAACTTTGGTGAATTATCGAACGTATGCCCGGGATGATTTCTGAATTTAAAATATTTTCTTCTTCTTCTTTTTCATCGGGAATCAGGTCTTTTTACCTATGAAGGTGGACTATCCTGAGAACCGTTCATCCGATTGCAATGAAACATTGATGAATTGTCGAGTGTAAGACTGGGATAGTTTCTGGATTAAAAAAAAATCTTCTTCTTCTTCTTCATCGGGTATTAGGTCATTTTACCGATGAAGGTGGACTATCCTGGGAACCGTTCATCCGATTGCAATTAAACTTTGGTGAATTATCGAACGTATGACCGGGATGATTTCTGAATTTAAAATATTTTCTTCTTCTTCTTCTTCATCGGGAATCAGGTCTTTTTACCTATGAAGGTGGACTATCCTGAGAACCGTTCATCCGATTGCAATGAAACATTGATGAATTGTCGAGTGTAAGACTGGGATAGTTTCTGGATTAAAAAAAAATCTTCTTCTTCTTCTTCATCGGGTATTAGGTCATTTTACCGATGAAGGTGGACTATCCTGGGAACCGTTCATCCGATTGCAATTAAACTTTGGTGAATTGTTGAGCGTATGACCGGGATGGTTTCTGGATTGAAAAACTTTTCTTCTTCTTCTTCTTCATCGGGTATTAGGTCATTTTACCTATGAAGATAAAATGACCTAATACTCTGGGAGAAGAAGCTTTAACTGTCCTTCCATCTCTTTGCAGGTCTTCCAGGACAGTTTCTCGATTTAAACTTTTTTCTTCTTCTTCATCGTGTATTTGAACATTTTACCTATGAAGGTGGAGTATCCTAGGAGAATAAGGTCCAACACTGTCCTTCTATCTCTTCGCTGGTCTTCCAGGACGGTTTCTGGATTCACACTTTTTTCTTCTTCTTCTTCTTTAATGTGTTTTTAGTCATTTTACCTATGATGTTGAAGAATCCTGGAAAAAGAAGGTCCAACTGTCCTTTCATCTCTTCGTAGGTCTTCCCAGTATTGTGTCGGGAATTAAACTTTTTCTTCACCTACTTAAGGGACGAGAGGTTATGAAGGGAAGGGAGGTACCGGTAGGCCTGACGGGACGGCAGTAACTGAAGGGACGGGAGTAACTGAAGGGACGGGAGTTACTGAAGGGACGGGAGTAACTGAAGGTACGGGAGTAACTGAAGAGACGGGAGTAACTGAAGGGACGGGAGTAACTGAAGGGACGGGAGTAACACAAGGAACGGGAGTAACTGAAGGGACGGGAGTAACTGAAGGGACGGGAGTAACACAAGGGACGGGAGTAACTGAAGGGACGGGAGTAACATAAGGGAGGGGAATAACTGAAGGGACAGGAGTAACTGAAGGGACGGGAGTAACACAAGGGACGGGAGTAACTGAAGGGACGGGAGTAACTGAAGGGACGGGAGTAACTGAAGGGACATGAGTAACTGAAGGGACGGGAGTAACTGAAGGGACGGGAGTAACTGAAGGGACGGGAGTAACTGAAGGGACGGGAGTAACTGAAAGGACGGGAGTAACTGAAGGGACGGGAGTAACTGAAGGGACGGGAGTAACTGAAGGGACGAGAGTAACTGAAGGGACGGGAGTAACTGAAGGGACGGGAGTAACTGAAGAGACGGGAGTAACTGAAGAGACGGGAGTAACTGAAGGGACGGGAGTAACTGAAGGGACGGGAGTAACTGAAGGGACGGGAGTAACTGAAGGGACGGGAGTAACTGAAGGGACGGGAGGTACTGAAGGGTCGGGAGGTACTGAAGGGACGGGAGGTACTGAAGGGACGGGAGGTACTTAAGGGACGGGAAGCACTGAAGGGATGGGAGGTATTGAAGAGTCTGAAGCGACGGGTGGTTATGGAGGACGATTTTTCATTATACAGGCAATACGAAGTTTGCCGGGGGTTCACTAGTTTATTTATAAAATTTATGTACAACTAGTGAACCCCCAGCAAACTTCATACCTATTGCCTGTATAATTGAAAATGGTCCTTCATTACCACCCGTCGCTTCAGACCCTTCAGTACCTCCCGTCCCTTCAGTACTTCCCGTCCCTTTAGTACCTCCCGCCCCTTCAGAACCTCCCGTCTCTTCAGTACCTACCGTCCCTTCAGTACCTACCGTCCCTTCAGTACATCCCGTTCCTTCAGTACCACCCATCTCTTCAGGCCCTTCAATACCTTCAGAACTTCCGTTCCTTCAGGCCCTTCAGTACCTCCTGTCCCTTCAGGTCCTTCAGTACTTCCCGTCCTTTCAGGCCCTTCAATACCTTCAGGCCCTTCAGTACCTTCAGGCCCTTCAGTACCTTCAAGCCCTTCAGGCCCTTCAGTACCTTCAGGCCCTTAGGCCCTTCAGTACCTTCAGGCCCTTCAGTACCTTCAGGCCCTTCAGTACCTTCAGGCCCTTCAGTACCTTCAGAACCTCCCGTCTCTTCAGTACCTACCGTCCCTTCAGTACATCCCGTTCCTTCAGTACCACCCATCTCTTCAGGCCCTTCAATAACTTCAGAACTTCCGTTCCTTCAGGCCCTTCAGTACCTCCTGTCCCTTCAGTACCTTCAGGCCCTTCAGTACCTTCAGGCCCTTCAGTACCTTCAGGCCCTTCAGTACCTTCAGGCCCTTCAGTACCTTCAGGCCCTTCAGTACCTTCAGGCCCTTCAGTACCTTCAGGCCCTTCAGTACCTTCAGGCCCTTCAGTACCTTCAGGCCCTTCAGTACCTTCAGGCCCTTCAGTACCTTCAGGCCCTTCAGTACCTTCAGGCCCTTCAGTACCTTCAGGCCCTTCAGTACCTTCAGGCCCTTCAGTACCTTCAGGCCCTTCAGTACCTTCAGGCCCTTCAGTACCTTCAGGCCCTTCAGTACCTTCAGGCCCTTCAGTACCTTCAGGCCCTTCAGTACCTTCAGGCCCTTCAGTACCTTCAGGCCCTTCAGTACCTTCAGGCCCTTCAGTACCTTCAGGCCCTTCAGTACCTTCAGGCCCTTCAGTACCTTCAGGCCCTTCAGTACCTTCAGGCCCTTCAGTACCGAAGGGACGGGAGGTACTGAAGGGACGGGAGGTACGGAAGGGACGGGAGGTACTGAAGTGACGGGAGGTACTGAAGGGACAGGAGGTACTGAAGTGACGGGAGGTACTGAAGGGACGGGAGGTACTGACGGGAGCAAAAAACACGCAATAATGAAATATTTATAAGCATACGCTTGCAGGTGCCGTAATGGAACAAAATTTAAAAAAATATAGGTGGAGTTACGCAATGGCTTTGACAAAAAAACCTCATTATATTCAAAATTTAATAGTATTAATTCCAAATATTCTTTTTAATGAATTACGGTCAAATTTTGACCACTGGGCGATCACTAGTATAAATAATGTAGCTAACACTGTGTTCTTAAAAATTAATTATGATAACAGTGATTTATTTTATCATCGTTTTATCATGATTCAAATAAAAGATACATTATCTAAACAATGTAAATTTGATTATAATTGAGCCATTATTGTATTGATATAGTGCATTTATTATAATCAGATATTCATCAAAACAAGTGAACGTCTCTCTCTTCCTGAATACTTGTTACTCTCGTAAAAATGTCAAATATGGCATACGAAAGGTTAAGGAAATTTCTCGATAGTGTCTTCAGTGTGAAAATGTTAAAGAAAAGAATGCCGATATTGAATTGGTTACCGAAATACAGATTAGAATTTTTATTACAAGACATTATTGCTGGTAAATATATACTGCACTTTTAATTTATTTTATTCATATATACTATTGCGATGTAGTCCGAGACTGCAGTAGTTGGGACATGTCAGCCGGATGCATGATGATCGTATCACCAAAAAAGATTCTCAACACTATAATCCAGAGGGCAGAAGAAGTGGAGGCAGTCTCAAGCTAAGATGGCTGTATGACACAGAAGACGGCATAAGGGCAATTAGAATTTCAAACTGGGGGAAGGATTCTGGAGGAGGCCAGGGCCCACACAGGGCTGATGATGTAATCATTATTGAGAGTTGGCCCACCACCACCCAGACTCGCTTTAGGAGATGAAGTCTCCTATTCGAGTCCACTGAATACGCCAGCAAAAGGCGCACTTAAAAAGTGTGCCGCGTATAGGTGCGTGAGGGTGACCTTTAGGTTGCTCAAGAGCAGCCCGCAGGTCACACGACACATGCATCCTTTCGGTCACCAGAAGGGCGACCTCCAGGATGCACACACCCCAAGATCAGTTTACCCTCAAAGCCCCACAATTATTTTTTTTTTCATTTATTACCCCAATTTATAAAAAGAAAATTAGAGAAGAGCAGGACGAACGCCTTTAGTCTCGCTCGGCAGTGACTCGTCAACTGTGGCGAATGTTGTTGTGTGGTTCGGGCACACCGCCGGCGCAGACGTCGGGTCAGACATCCTGTGTTGACAACTAGACGTCATATCTGACAGGTGATGATTGCGTCGGATGCCCCCGGTGTTAGCCCGCGGAACCTTCGGACGCCAACACGAGGACCGATTCGTCGGGATATAAGCCTAGGTTGCGGCTCTAAGGGCCCAGGCAGTAAAGGCGGGGGTGGGCGGCCGACGCTGTTGTGCCCTCGTCATTCTATACTTAGAGAAGAGCAGGACGGACGCCTCTAGTCTCGCTCGG
Source organism: Molanna angustata (assembly GCA_963576475.1). Taxonomy (NCBI): domain Eukaryota; kingdom Metazoa; phylum Arthropoda; class Insecta; order Trichoptera; family Molannidae; genus Molanna; species Molanna angustata. The sequence continues at coordinate 2,118,442 of OY754965.1, read as the reverse complement.
CAGTTACTCGTCAACTGTGGCGAATGTTGTTGTGTGGTTCGGGCACACCGCCGGCGCAGACGTCGGGTCAGACATCCTGTGTTGACAACTAGACGTCAAATCTGACAGGTGATGATTGCGTCGGATGCCCCCGGTGTTAGCCCGCGGAACCTTCGGACGCCAACACGAGGACCGAGGGGTCGGGGTACAAGCCCCTCCGACTTGAAACGGAGTGTTCTTAGCGGCCGATTTCGAGACCAATCGGAGGCCCTGACGTGTGTGGTTGGATTCTCGGGGGCAGTGGTTGAACCCGATGGATGGTGGATATTTTGTGTTTGTCCGATGTTGCGGCTGCGTCCGGTGGTGAACAGGGCCAATGAGCTCTATAGCGTCGCCGGCGTGGAAGTGGATCGCGATCTCCCTCGATGATGATGTAATCAGAGAGAACTGACCGTCACTCTCATCTGTCTTTAAAATATTATTTTCATTCATGCACTGATGTCTTACATGGTCACTGATTATTTTAGTTTTATTTATATTCATTCAAAATTTTATTTGTATTGTCATGTCTGCTTGTTCTTGATTTTCAGAGCATCTCTTTCATCCATTTAGTCAGTTATGCTTTGTTTTGATGTGCTTAAAGAATTTTATTTTTAAAAGTTGTTTATTTTCATTTTGGTAACAATAGCCTTCTTAATTTTCTATTTTTTTCTTATTTTAAAGTTTTTATTAGGAGTGTTTTGTCTCATATAATTGTAGTGATCTCATTTCTACCGCATTCATTCATTGACTCCATTCCATTCATTTATTTTCTTTTAATTACTTTACGTTTCTTCTCCAATATTGTTAATACAAAATGGACTTTCTGGTCATCCATTCCATCGTTAATTTATTTTAAAAATTATTATGTATACTTTTTAGGAATAACAGTTGGATTGACTGTAATACCACAGAGCATGGCAATGGCAGGTGTAGCTAATTTGCCATTACAGGTATAGATAACAATTAATGTTGTTTTTTTTTAAATTTAATAGATAAAAAAAATTGATATAAGATTCCTTGAATGATATTAGATTTCAGATAAGTCTATTCTAATACAGAAAATTATCCCTACTGAATGGAAAAAAAAAACTAACAATTCAATTATTTTAAGATTCATAGATTTAAGTTTTTATGTGATGTCTTATGTTTTAATTATTTAAGTAAATATTTATTAATCGCCAAAAAAACTATTCTTATATTACTTGAATTTTCTTTGACAGCATTGTCGAAATTTTAGTTGAAATACAGGAATTTTCTTTGACAGCATTGTTAAAATGGTTCGTCGTAATAACTCACCAAACATTTTTACATGACACTGTGTTTTATTTTTGTACTTTTCAGTATGGTCTATATTCTGGATTCATGGGATGTTTTGTGTATCTGGTATTTGGAAGCTGTAAAGATCTCACCATAGGACCAACTGCTATATTGTCTCTAATAACACAGGAATATGTCAAAGATTATGGAGAAGATTTTGCAGTTCTTTTGACGTTTCTTAGTGGCTGCGTAATTCTACTAATGGGTGTACTCAATTTAGGTAAATGCGACTTATAAAAAAGGCCTACTTCATAATATAGTCAGTATTTCAAAGTCATGATTAAATACTTGTTTAAGGAGAAGCAAACAATGTGTTATTGTATTCCTGAATGATGTTATAATAAATAAGGAGAAGCAATCCAAAATAAATTCTTTATAGAGTACATTCAAAACAATGATTATCAACCTCATTAGGGCTAGCCTGTATATTGATTGTGACAGTTACAATCCTTTCACAATTGTTTCAATTAATAAATTTGTAGCATACATGTTTTTCTTACTTTAATTATAAGTTTATTTCATATTTCAGAATTTTTCTAAGAATATTATTGAATATTACCTTTTTTTCAGGATTTTTAGTTGAATTTATATCGGTACCTGTGACGGCTGGTTTTATATCTGCTGCAGCGCTTACCTTGTGTTTTACGCAATCATTTCCCTTGTTAGGAATAGACGGTAAGAAAAATTGTATTTTTTTTAAATTTATTTATTTTGTAATATCAACAGATCCAACCTGTAAAATCAATTAAACTTTTAGGTGTTAACTTCGATTTAGAACTTGTTCTGAACAATCATATCAGTAAAACAAAAATTTCATGCTATTTTCAAATGGGACAGATAATATACACATTGATAAACGCATCTCGGTTAGATTGCAACATAATTTATGCAGGACTTCAACAAATTCACCTCGAACAACTCCAGTCAGTCAATGCAGCAGCTAGATTAATATACAATTCTCACATATCACCACTGCTATAAGATCCACTGGTTGCGGATATCGGAAAGGATTCAGTACAAGATGTGCTGGATGGTGCACAAAGCTATTCATGGACGTGCTTCAAAATGCCTAATGTATCTTTGTACCAGACGATCTGAACCAAAAAAGATCTACACTTTGATCTACAAGCAATACGGCCTTGCATCATCCAAATTTCTAATGTACTATATTACGTGTCGAATGATGAACTTTGGTGAAAGAGCATTTGCTGTTCTACAAGCAATACGGCCTTGCATCGTCCAAATTTCTAATGTACTATATTACGTGTCGAATGATGAACTTTGGTGAAAGAGCATTTGCTGTTCTACAAGCAATACGGCCTTGCATCGTCCAAATTTCTAATGTACTATATTACGTGTCGAATGATGAACTTTGGTGAAAGAGCATTTGCTGTTCTACAAGCAATACGGCCTTGCATCGTCCAAATTTCTAATGTACTATATTACGTGTCGAATGATGAACTTTGGTGAAAGAGCATTTGCTGTTCTACAAGCAATACGGCCTTGCATCGTCCAAATTTCTAATGTACTATATTACGTGTCGAATGATGAACTTTGGTGAAAGAGCATTTGCTGTTCTACAAGCAATACGGCCTTGCATCGTCCAAATTTCTAATGTACTATATTACGTGTCGAATGATGAACTTTGGTGAAAGAGCATTTGCTGTTCTACAAGCAATACGGCCTTGCATCGTCCAAATTTCTAATGTACTATATTACGTGTCGAATGATGAACTTTGGTGAAAGAGCATTTGCTGTTCTACAAGCAATACGGCCTTGCATCGTCCAAATTTCTAATGTACTATATTACGTGTCGAATGATGAACTTTGGTGAAAGAGCATTTGCTGTTCTACAAGCAATACGGCCTTGCATCGTCCAAATTTCTAATGTACTATATTACGTGTCGAATGATGAACTTTGGTGAAAGAGCATTTGCTGTTCTACAAGCAATACGGCCTTGCATCGTCCAAATTTCTAATGTACCATATTACGTGTCGAATGATGAACTTTGGTGAAAGAGCATTTGCTGTTCTACAAGCAATACGGCCTTGCATCGTCCAAATTTCTAATGTACCATATTACGTGTCGAATGATGAACTTTGGTGAAAGAGCATTTGCTGTTCTACAAGCAATACGGCCTTGCATCGTCCAAATTTCTAATGTACCATATTACGTGTCGAATGATGAACTTTGGTGAAAGAGCATTTGCTGTTCTACAAGCAATACGGCCTTGCATCGTCCAAATTTCTAATGTACCATATTACGTGTCGAATGATGAACTTTGGTGAAAGAGCATTTGCTGTTCTACAAGCAATACGGCCTTGCATCGTCCAAATTTCTAATGTACCATATTACGTGTCGAATGATGAACTTTGGTGAAAGAGCATTTGCTGTTCTACAAGCAATACGGCCTTGCATCGTCCAAATTTCTAATGTACCATATTACGTGTCGAATGATGAACTTTGGTGAAAGAGCATTTGCTGTTCTACAAGCAATACGGCCTTGCATCGTCCAAATTTCTAATGTACTATATTACGTGTCGAATGATGAACTTTGGTGAAAGAGCATTTGCTGTTCTACAAGCAATACGGCCTTGCATCGTCCAAATTTCTAATGTACCATATTACGTGTCGAATGATGAACTTTGGTGAAAGAGCATTTGCTGTTCTACAAGCAATACGGCCTTGCATCGTCCAAATTTCTAATGTACCATATTACGTGTCGAATGATGAACTTTGGTGAAAGAGCATTTGCTGTTCTACAAGCAATACGGCCTTGCATCGTCCAAATTTCTAATGTACCATATTACGTGTCGAATGATGAACTTTGGTGAAAGAGCATTTGCTGTTCTACAAGCAATACGGCCTTGCATCGTCCAAATTTCTAATGTACCATATTACGTGTCGAATGATGAACTTTGGTGAAAGAGCATTTGCTGTTCTACAAGCAATACGGCCTTGCATCGTCCAAATTTCTAATGTACCATATTACGTGTCGAATGATGAACTTTGGTGAAAGAGCATTTGCTGTTCTACAAGCAATACGGCCTTGCATCGTCCAAATTTCTAATGTACTATATTACGTGTCGAATGATGAACTTTGGTGAAAGAGCATTTGCTGTTCTACAAGCAATACGGCCTTGCATCGTCCAAATTTCTAATGTACCATATTACGTGTCGAATGATGAACTTTGGTGAAAGAGCATTTGCTGTAGTGGGTCCAGTTCAGTGGAATAAGCTTCCATATCGTTTATGATCAATAGACAGTGAAAGTGTATATAAAAAACAATTAAAAACTTACTTTATAAAAACTCATCGATTATTATTTATTTATTTAATTTAATATTGCTTCTCGGGCAACTAACAGGTACTATATGTCAAATATTAATTTAACACGCACCCAATAACAAGTTGCCACATTCTGGAGACTTACGATATTAATCGTTTCACAGATCCAGACTGAAAACACAATTAAAAACAGTGTCTCCACCGGGAATCGAACCCGGGACCTTTGGATCAGCAGTCAGATACCCAACTTATTATTACCTAGAGTTATTTTTTTTCAGGTATTATTTTATTTTTATCCAGTTGCAATGGTTTAATTGTTGTATTTTATAGGACATTCTGGATCATTTCTGAAAGCATTTAGAACATTAATAAAGAACGCTAAAACCATAAAGTTATGGGATTCCATTTTGGGAATTTCTACCATTATTATATTGTTATTATTGAGGGTAAATATTTCTTTTATATTTCTGTCTTATTAAAATTTTGATGCAAGTACACATACCTACCTGTTTTGATATTAACGGCAAAGAGAAAAATTAACATTTCATTTTCCTCTCATGAAGTTTTATATCGCTGATACCAATATCTCACACCACTAGCCGCTCTACCGTCTATCTTAAATCCCAGTTTTTACCTAGTAAATCTTCATTTTTATTTATTTGTTTTATTTTGATCTAGTTTCCTTTTTATTTTAATTTGTATACAATAATTACTGTCCATGAAATAACTACCCAGATAAACTAACTATTAGCATAAGATAAATTAGCCAGAAGAACGAAAGTGTCAATTCTGGACGAGCTGAAGATTGAGGATCGTCGATATGTTACAGACGTATCCTTCAATTCTTCGGATACATTGCGAGAAGGGAACCGGACTGCCTCGAGAAGCTTGTTGTGATGGGCAGCGTGGAGGGACGGAGATCTCGTGGTCGCTCACCGACCAGATGCTGATAACCAGACAGCGATCTGGTAAAGTCCACAATGGGCTCTTCGGTGACTTATGCTCTGTGTTCAGCCCAAAACAGATTGGCATGGAGGCGAGCCATACGTGTGGGCGATAGACTGCAGCCGCTATCCTCAGTCATGAGGAATAGGACGTATACATATATGTAAATTAATTTTAGAAATTAGTTTAAATAATCTTTAATTATAGGTGTGTGAAAACTAAAGTATGTTTCTAAGAATTGTGTTGGTATGATTGCATTTGGTGTTGTTATTCGTGAAAAGCATTACATATGTAATTTCCGTAAAAGTTTTTTCAGATAAATCTGCACAAATGGTTGAAAAACAAGCGTGCTTTGTTTGAAATAGGTACTTTAAGAAGACATGTTTCACTCTCTCTCTCTCATATAAATGTCAGATTGCTTTATTTTACAATTTATTATTTACATATGTGGGTACCTTCGGAAGTATCTATGGTACTTCTGTATATAATGCTAATTTTGATTTACAAAAAGTGTATACATATGTCCTAGAATATAGTAACTAAAGAAACGTAAATCCAAATCTTATCTCTTTCATTTAAACACCTGTCATCCATTCATGCAACAATGGAATGCTTTGATAATAAACACGCTTGCAGCATGATTCAGAATATTTAGTAGTAATCTTAATCTTGACTTTGAAAAACCTTGGAACAAGCATACTTAAACATACATACCATCACGCCATGTTCCTTTCTTGGCACACATTCATCTTTTTCTTCTTTATCAGCCTTCTTCCCTCCACTGCTGGGGATAAGCCTCTTCCATTTCCTTCCATCTTTGTTTATTTGGTGCCATCTGCATCCATTTTCTCTCCGCCGTCCTGACAATATCATCTGTCCATCTTTTTTGGGACCAATTCACATTCATCGCCTCGTCATTATTTTTTTGTCGTTTTTATTTTGTTTTAAATAGGAGATAAGAGGAACTTAATTAGTCGATATGGCAACATTTTTCTTTATTCACTTTATTTATTTTTTTGACTGACTGACAGTCGTGCTAACATTTCCATGAAATGCACTTTTAACTAAATACTTTATTGACAATTTCAATATTGATATAATCTTTCCTTTGTTGTTATAGCAACTCAAAAATTATGGAAGTAGATCGGCTACACAGGGAGAGATTTGGCATAAAAAAATCTTTAAAAAGATATGTTGGATGATCTCATTGTCGCGTAATGCAGTTGTCATCATCTTGGGATGTCTTTTGTGTTGGATCTTAGAAAAATATCGGTTGAGACCTTTTACATTAATTGGTAAGATATAATAATATATGTGTTTAACCGAAAATACATAACTGTAACTATAAGAGGTTGCAATTTAAAACTATGTTTCATTGTAGAAATAATTGTTGTAATGTATTTTTTAAGGTAACATTGAAAAAGGCCTACCAACATTCCAGCCTCCTCCATTTTTCAGTAATCATTGCAACATAACCTACAATTTCATAGACATGATAGAAATTCTTAATGTGAATTTTTTGATTGTTCCACTTATTTCTGTGTTGGAAGCTGTGGCCATAGCCAAGGCATTTTGTAAGTTATTTTATTTGAATAAATTTAGTTAATTTTTCCAATTTATTTCTCAAATGATTATCAAATGTTATTGTTTCTATTTACAGTCTTATAATTTTAGTAAAAGGAAAAATAGTGGACTCCACCCAAGAAATGTATGCGTTGGGACTATGTAATATATTTGGTTCTTTTGTGAAGAGTTTACCAACAACTGGGTCCTTTACTCGCACTGTCATCAACAATGTTTCAGGAGTACAGACACAACTCGGTGGAGCATTTACAGGTACCTATTTTAATTATGCTAGCATGAATCATCCTGAATTGTTTTAAATGTCTCTAAGTTTCAGTTGTTACTATTTTTAGCTTCATCTCCAACAATTATAGTATCATTTCCTTACACATACACATAACACTTAAATTTGTCTCCTTATCCTATCCTAGTCCCCTCCTCTCCTCTCCCTTCTTTCTTTCTTTAATTTTTATTGTTTTTCGTTTTTCTATTCTTTTATTCACATAAATTGGTTCTTACCATATACTCAATTTACCTCACCAAATGGACATTTATTTATTTACTTATAAATACACAATTTAATACATAGTAAAATGCTATGGCCATGTCACTAGGAATTCCTGAGTTAAGATAGCCAATATTTATATACATGTAGCGGGTGCAACCAGCCGAGTTGACCACCCACTTCAAGGAGTAGGGGGACGTCAGCCGGCTATTTAAGATCCTGCACATCGCGTTCCCGTCGTTCAGTTTAACCAAGGCCAGCGGTAGATCGTCACTCTGCTCGACTCACATTTCGATTCCGCGCATTCATCGATCTATTTTATTTAAATTATTTAATAGTCAATTATTGAAGTATATACCAATCTTGAATTATAATTAGAGTCAAACTATCAAATAAACACGTAAGTCAAATTCAAACTATTTTAATACCTGTCTGTAATATCAATTAATTTATATTTCATATGATAAATTTATAAATGTTTTATGGTGTGGCGTGGGTACCTCATTCTGCTGTGTAACGTTCTTTAATTAGCTTGCAACTAATTACCGAGTTACGCACGGCAGGATCGAGTACACACGCGACATCATTTCGCGTTGGATTTGGGGAACAGGCGACAGGTTATCACCTAGTGCCTTTCTAGACCGGAGCACCCTTCTGTAAATAAATAAATTAACATTAAAATCCAATTCCCAACCTAGCGCGAAAACTGGTGACCACCGAGCGTGCAGAACAGGTATATTTGTTGTGTAAAGATAATATTTGTAAGATAGTGTGTAAAACTGGTAAAGCCCCAGCTCTGTTGCAATTTTGTCGATTTTTAATTTGTGATAATAATTTTTTTTGTGTAACAAACGATAATCTGTTATCAGGAACAAATTATAATATTCGTTCAATAACAATTATCTAGTCACTTTGCACATTCTAAACTCATACGACAGAGATTAAAATTTTATTGAATAATAATTATTTCGGTTATTGGACCTGGTTGGACTGAACCCTACGGGTAACTTTAAACATGTAATAATTTAAATTCATAACCGTGCGCAGGCCCGTACACAGCGCACATTGTAAAAACCAAAAAATCGACGAAATAGATAAGTAAAGCATATAAATAGTTTGTAAGTATTAAACATACGCAGTAATAGTATGTTATCCCTAATTGTTATAAACCATTAAAAAAAACACATTTATAACGTAATTATAAGTATTATAATTAGTTATATTGTTGTATTCAAAACTAAAATATCGAAACTGGTATTGAATAAATATATGCTAAATAAATACCTACCAAAAATTGAAAAATATTTCCCTATGTTAATTGTAAAAATATATAATAATGTGTATTTATTTTTTTTTTCATGAGCTAATACTACGCTAAAACGGACCAAAAAAACTACCAAACGGAGGTAAAATAACGGAAGGAATACCAAAAAAAACTAAAGGAGATTTAAAAAAGATAAAAATATAAAAATAAAGAACCTAAAGAAGCATGTATTATGCGCAAAAACAGCACGCATAAAAAGATAAGTAAAAACCACATTTTATTATTTAAAAAAGCCAAAGTAAATTCATTTGCAGTAACATAAAATCATTGCAGAAATAAAAATAAAATATCTATCTAAAAATTCACGTCAAATCCTTATTTTTAAATACCTACAAGACAAATTATTAACCTGTAAAGTAAATACGTAGGTAAATAAATTTTAGTATTATTGCTTAAAAATAACGCATAAATGTTACACGGAATGTAAAATAAAATTATTGTCTAAAAAATGTCACAAAAAACTTGTTTACCATGACGCGCACATTTTTATCGCGATAATAAAAACATGTAACAAAATTAACCAAAAATATTATTTTTAATATTATTTTGCGGTAGTAAAAATATATCCAAAAAAAATATCCTGTAAAAAATTACAATAATAATATCTTCCCGAACATCAATCGGAATACATTATCTGATACCTACTTATGAAATAGGTAGAATCCTATAGTGTAAATTTAAAATATGTAACCGAGGTAATAATAATAAAAATATTCTCCACGAAAAAAATCACGAAATCGAAGCTCGAAACGAAACATTAAATATATTCGAAGTACATACAATAATCATATTCCATTGAGCGTACAGTGCCGTGCACATTTGAAACAAAAAATAAGAAAGATAATAAATGTAAATGTAACAAAAATATTTATTTTAAAATAAAATAGAAATATTATATCGAATAATAATAAAGTACGAACGCAGTCATATTAACAAAAGTATAAAAAAACGAATATTAAATACGAAATCATAACATAATTTAATAATCTATAGAAATATCAAGTAAACATCATCGAAAAATATATTCCACTCCGCGACATTGTACACCGAGACAATACCGGGTACGTAGGCGTAAAAACGAAATACCAAAATCTAACACCGCGACGAATCACGCATGAATCTAGGACTATTCGCCACCAACATTTGTTAGCCAGCGAAACGTAATATAATATATCTCATTGATAATATATACATAACTTGTACTTTTATTTCAGATTAAAAACGTTTAAACATTTATTCATTTTAAATTATTAAATCAAATATACATTTAAATTTAATGAAAAATTATATCCTATTTAAAAACAAAGCATTTAAATACTTTACGCTGAATATATTAAATAAAAAATAAATTATTTTTTTAAATTTTTTTTAAATATAGTTACCTAATCACAATAACAACAAACATATATACGTATAGGAACGTCCACAAACAAGAGACCTTATAAGCATCGAACAAAAATAAACTCTAAAAATATTTACAATTTACAATTCATACAATTAAAACAAAGCAACTTCAATTATAATATACTGATAATATCATAATAAATAAAACACAAAAAATTATATTTTAGTTTAAAACAACTATAAAAATATTTTTATTTTTTATTTTCTTAAAAAAAATAGTTATAATATTTTTTTTTATTTTTATTTATAAACTGTAATACAACTTGAAGAATATAACTCACATCAAATGTTATACGATAAAATGAACATCATGGACAAAGAAAATACAGAACAATCGTCACAAGACCAAGCAACCGAAATTTATTCAACAAACATCAAATTGCCAAGCGTATTGTGATGAATCTTATTTTTCTTCAAAGTATTCAACTGATTGTGTATTTTCTATTAGAGGTATATAATGGCTGTTTTGAGATGTGTGGTGAAGCATAGCGTTCAACATATCCGTATATATATAAGTAGATGTATATATTTTATTGCTGGGATACTGGGGGGGGGGAGAGGGAGAATGAACTATGAGACTCGGGTGGTGTTGATTTCAGTTTTTTAATCGGGTTTTAGTCGCGAAGAAAGATGGTCTGTCTTTAAAATGGGAGTGAAATAGGGCAATTACTGGGGAAGCTGGTTGAACTATACTTTTAAAAACGCGCGCGACGAGGTTCAAAGTTCAACACATTTGATATTCCTTTGTTTAGAAAAAACCAGTAATTAAGTATAAAATAATAATCTATAATTTTAATTAATAATAATTAAATAGTTTTTATATAAGTGAAGTGCTGTTGGAGAAGAGGGACCATTTAAATATTAAATATATTTAGTTATTTTGTTTACTAAAAATATAATAAAACCGCTTCGTTAAAAATAATTCTTAAAATAAATTTGGAAGGCGCCATTCTTCCTGAGAGACGCAAGGAGCTTGATAAGTTTTTTTTATATATATTTTATTGACACCTTTATTCTTTGTAGAGCTGGACTAAGATTTGAAATGTTGTTTATAAAATTATTGTTTTTTTTCTAATTTTTATTTTGAAATATTGTTGATCCTAATATTGAATACAAAATTGCATGTTACATTATTTTACATATTTTTCAAGAAATTATTTATTTATAATACTAATCAATTCAATTATTCCTTTTCCAATATTCTGCACGAGGCATGTCCTTTCCTATTAGAATATATTTATATTTCTAAATCCAAATTACCTGACGTTTGGTTTCTGAGTTTCGGGATTAAACGTCTCATTAACAAAATATAATACTAACCTAATTTTTACCAAATCCAAAAACCCTCTGATGTCCCAAAGACATCGCCATCTGACCAATGGCTCCATTCTTCGAATTATCTCTATATAGTTTATTTATTTGTTTATTTGTCATTTAGATAGATAAATGAATAGATGGACACTAGAATTAAGGAGTTACCGACATCCCAGTGGTTGGGAAGTCCTCAACTTAATTAAGAGATATGTGGCAGATATATAAATATATATAGTAGCGCATGATTTATTTAGTTTATAAGTATAAAAAGTAGTTAGTGCACTCGGACTCAAAAATAGTAATTGTCGGTGTTTTGAGACGTTGAAAGGCGTGTACTGGGGCCTTTCTAATTGCATGAAGCATGAAAATTTGCGTGAAATAAATTTGTACAAATAGAAAAATATATAATATATATACATTGTGTTCAAATCAGCGGTATTGCTAAATCTTTAATATCATTGATTTAATAATGAAAAAAAATTCTCATCTTGGTCCACTTATAATACTGTCTCTATGAACTAACACTAATCTTTGAAAGAGACTAAATAACTATATTTTCTTAGATATGTACCGATTGTTTTGAAATTTCACCCATGTGAACCTGAAGTATTATTTGTTGTGCAATGTTATTTATTGTTCTTTGTTTTCTTCAATATGTTTTGTTTTTTAGATTGGATAAAAGGTAAGAAGAATATTTCTTGTTTTTTTTTTCATAACTAACCTCATGGGTGAAATACATAATTATTGATAAAATGTGTACTCCGAAATTTACTGAAACCGTGTATATTTTGTTTTCTAAACTGAAATAATTTTCAATTGTCATGTTTATGAATAATTTATCGAATACATAATTCAATAACTCTGTAGGTATACGGACACATTGTGTCTTGTATATAGAAGAATAAGAAAATGGATTTGTTAAAGATTCATTTTATTATAAAGTAAAATTTATTAAGTCTGTAGGTATATTAATATACATATATCGATCAAATTGAGTAACTATTAAGTTACATAATTTAGGTTTTGAATCGAAGTTTTATCATTACTTTATACGAATTTAATAATTCTGTAGTTATAACTTTGTATGTAAAGATTAACTACCTTTCAACGGTCATGGAGTCTATTAATTTATTAATTATTAATATAATATTTATAAATTTTATTATAAATATTCGTCTGTTAATAACTCGTAAATAAAACACAACGTAAAGGGTCCTTTTTAACGTAAATAATAATAATAATCACTAGACGATCATTGGCCAAAATCCGTTAAAAACATATAAAATTAGCGAAATAAGATAGAAGAATACGATTTTCTTTCATTATAGAATTATCCAGTAATGAATAATCAAATGGATGTAACAAATTCTCGATTTTACTTTGCAGGTAGAGAATAAACTAGTTAGGGAAATTAGCTATAGAACTAGGAAATAGACGTTAGATTTTTAATAGGTAGTTTAGCTAGCTAGTTTAGGAGGTTATGGATCCACAGAAAAATAGTTTAGGACGATATTTAGTTTAGGTTAGGTTGGATTTCCATCACAGAATGGTGCTCGTGACAAAGGATATATCAATATTTATCATTTTAAATATTGACTGGGATTGCTACGGAAGCATTAGAATTAGTTGTCTAGAGAAAATGTGGTGTTGTGTCCTCTTTGCCTACCTCGCGAAGGGACGGAATCGTTCGTTTCATTCATGCCATCACAGCAGAATCACGAATCTTGTATAGAAAAAAAATAGGGAAAAATGTGGTGTTCTCTCCTCTTTGCCTACTTTGTGAGGGGACGGAATCGTTCGTTTCATTCATGCCACCACAACAGAATCACGAATCTTGTATAGAGAAAAAAATAGAAAAGTGTGGTATTGTGTCCACTTTGCCTACCTCGTGAAGATGCGAAATCATTCATTTCATTCATACCATCACGGCAGGATCGTAAATCTCGTATAGGGAAAAGTGTGGTGTTCTCTCCTATTTGCCTACGTCGTGAAGGTACGAAATCATTCATTTCAGTCATACTATCATGGTAGGATCATAAATCTCGTATAGGGAAAAGTGTGGTGTTCTCTCCTCTTTGCTTGCCTCGTGAAGGTACGAAATCATTCGTTTCATTCATACCATCACGGTGGAATCATTAAATTCTCGTCTAGGAGAAAGTGTGGTGTTCTATCCTCTTTGCCTACCTCGTGAAGGTACGAAATCATTCATTTCATTCATACCATCACGGCAGGATCGTAAATCTCGTATAGGGAAAAGTGTGGTGTTCTCTCCTCTTTGCCTACCTTTTGAGGGTACGAAATCATTCATTTCAGTCATACTATCACGGCATGATCATAAATCTCGTATAGGGAAATGTGTGGTATTCTCTAATCATTCGTTTAATTCATACCATCACGGCGGAATCATAAATTTCTCGTATAGGGAAAAGTGTGGTGTTCTATCCTCTTTGCCTAGTTCGCAATAATATGAAGTTATCAGAATTTGATAGATAGCTAAAGTCTCTGGGGGGAGAATTGTTTTGGCATAAGTGTAGAAAAAGGTAGAGAATCGTTTATTTGCTCGTGTCTCTATCTATAAATGATATGTAAATTAAATAATTATTTATTTGAGGGATTGTACAATTGTTAATCTAGGAAAATTATAATCTATATATAGTAGTTGGGAACAGAAAAGAGAAATTGGCTATTCGAAAGTATATATTTTTTTTTTTTTTTTGTTTTGTTTGTTTATTTATTTGTTGTCAACAGCTTTGTACATGCATGTTGCAATGGAGATTACAATTTAAATGATCCAACTATAGACAAGCATAATTTCAAATTATAATATTTACGCTGAAAGGGTACATCAATAAATATAAATTGGTATAAATTGTTTGAAACCGACTCGCCAATATATATGCGAAAGTCGAAATTATAGATACATATAAATAAATTTTGTATAGGATTAGTAGTGTCCACTGTATGTTAGATTTTGGTTATTTTATTGAGTAAAATATTATCTATAGTTTAATATAAAATTGAAATTATTTAATAATGAACAGTGTTAGGAGCGGTAATCTTATTAATTTTAAACACTTAATAGATAATTGAACAGGCTAATTAATGGATAGATAAATAAAATGAATACGTAACGGAGACTATAATAATGTCATTATTTATTGAACTAAAGTTGTCTGATATGCCTGATAGAAAAGTGTGGAGTTCGGTTCTCTATACCAAATGAAATGTGTGGGGCTTTGTTTGTTTGTCTCGCACAATTACGATTGTGGGGAGAGATAAATATAATTATTTAATCATGTACATTGATGAGAATTAGGAAATAATTTATCATAAATAATATGTTTGATTTATTTTGATATTAATATTGGTACCTAAATTTGTGTTATAAATTTTACCATACTAAGAATAACGAATTTAGAATAGTGATCAGAGTCATAACGTGAAAAGATAATTTCTTCCAAGACATCTCATTGATGTTTTGGAGATTTACTGGTAAAATTGAAGCTTAATTTTGTATAAATTGGTTTTGAGATTTCATGATATAGAAAAACTTATATTAACTATCAGGAATAATCCCTAGTTGGACTGTTGATTGTATAAGTAGTTCAATTAAATTGATGATAAAAGTATTAGAGTAGAATTAATTTTCGGTTTTGTTGGAAAGAAAAAAAAAAAATGATTTGACACGTGTCTTATAATGAATTGTATTTGCCTAACTTATAAATACATTTTTTTATTTTTTTTAATTACACCATTACGATAGGTATTTAGATGTTTATTTTGGGGTCTTTTAAAATTATTTTGTTTTGGTAAGAGCTGCAATTTTACGACGTTGTCCAATTTGAATTCTTTGTTTAGACGCACATAATATCTAATGTTTTAAAATGTTGGGATTGCTATCGAGGAGGAACAAAGAAATTACAGACGAAATATTTTATGAGTATATTTTGGTGCCTAATGTCTTTTAATATCGGTTAATAGATGTACTTCGTTGAAACCATGTTTCAAAGGGGATATATTGTATCGTTGATAACTGCATTTTTATTTGTCAGTTTAAATAAACAATATTTTATGTTGGGGCAATGAACTTAGAACAAGGAGGTATTTAAAATCATTATGTATAGGGCTTATTGTACCTACATGTAATGCGTTTGGTAATAAATAATATTATTAGTTACATACATACCCGGTGGGAACGAGAATGTTATGATTATTTTTGAAAGGGGTTATTGTTTTCTTTTATGTCTAGGATATGTATTTTTTTTATCGTTTACCATTAAGAAACGCATAACATATGCATTTAATGAATCAATGTTTTGAGTTTTATGAGTACCAATGTTTCTGTTGTGACTAAAGATATAAACAATGCATGGACTTGTTATATATTACAAACTGAAATTCGTCGTTTGTGGGAGTGCATTGATTTATGGCTCAACACGCATAGAAAAATATTATTATGAAAGAAAAGGAGTACATACTTTGTCTTTAACTTTGAATAGATTAGGTATATTTGTTTTAAATGGTACTTAAAATGGGCTTATTCAAATACAAACATTCGGAACTGTTGTATGGTATCATGGGTTCATTTTATTTAGTTCATCGGGAAAAAGAAGAAATTGATGTTACTTATATGTAGACATTGTATTTCTAATACAATTTTTTTTATTTTTTTTTTTTTTTGGTATAACGATTGACAGTGTTTCAGAATTACGATAATTGAGTAATAATAATACAATTTGGCGTGATATTGTTATAAATTAGTTTTGCTAAATTCATCGTTTGATTATTTATTAATTCATTTAGTTGGCTGTTAAACTATTAATGTTTTTGCACTCTTATCTCACCTTTTCTTCTTTTGGCACTTTCTAGTGCAAATAACTTGAATATTGGCGAAATATTTTTTTCGATCAATAGTTTTGTTAACCAATCATTGGAATTTGGAGTCGATATAAAGGATTTATTTAACATTTTCAAATGCGCAGTAATGATAAATACACTTACATTGTAGGGGAGGAAATATAGCAATGATTGCTTTCTTTCTATTTATCTTTTCTTTCATCCGATTAGAGATAATCTTTGAAGATGGGGCGCTTGGAGTATGTGAGGTATTATAATTGACTATAGTTGGGTCGTCAAATATTTTATTGAGTGTTTGCAACCCTCTTCGATTTCTTTTCCTAATTTTTTGTTGATCCACTGGTCATAATACTATTGATATTTAGGTATACTAATTTATATTAAAAAGATAATAATTTATTTAGATGACATTTAATAGAGTTAGTCAGTTTTGTTAGAAAATTATGAAAAAAATTAAATTAGATAGGCATTCCATACATTGGACATATTTATTGAGTTCTATGTAACATGTAAAGTTGACCAAATTTATATGATAATTATGGTATCAGAAATTTGAGGTCGTTTAGGTAAATATTTTCCGGAAAAGAAAAAAATTTTGAAAATTGTTGTTTTTTTTCTCAATGTGGCATAAATTCTTTTCATTATCGTAAACATTAATTTGTTTATTTGGACGAGGGGATCGTTATGTTTCGTTATTCCTCCATTGGTTAGGTATTTTTTTGAATAGTTTATTTATTTAGGTAAAATAAACAGGCTTAACCTACAATTATTTTACACGATTAATCTTAATAAAGTAATTACATCGCTGTGTATAAAATTTCAAATTGTAAATTGCAAAAATTAAATTAAAGCATTCGAGAATGATCTACTGGTCATTCGCTTGTTTGCAAAAGAAAAAAAAAAGGTAGATTGTACAATCTCCCCAAGTCAGGGCAAGAAAATACATTTTCAAGTTCGTTTAATTTTGGGAAAATATCTACAAGATGTCTGGTCAACGATATGATTTTGGAATCGCGAGTGATTCTGGGGAGGGGGGAGAAATAGCCTATATTGGTTTTGTATGACTTAAGATAAGGGGTCCCGAGATCTTGTATGAATTTTTTTTCTTTTCTATCAAAATTCGGTGGACGCGGTATATTGGGGGCAACTTGTCTGCGATTGTTGACATAGCATGGGAGTCAGCCGTTCTTCTTCTTTCCTTCAGGGATTTTATAAAAGTTCATTTTTCTCGTATGTATATAGATGTGATTTCTTTGAGCGATAAGCCAGAATCCTGAAGATTTTTTTTATTCTCTCAATTCTCACACTTCGAAATTCGGTGACAAAAAGACCGAATTATATTCTAGAGCAGAAACTATGAGACTTTTGTATAAATTCGATGCTACTGTTTGGTCCAAAAGGTCTTTTGTTTGCCTGCATATAAATCCTTGTGGTTTGAACATTTTTTTTTTATTATTTATTTCATCTATATGCGTGTCATATTTAAGTTTAATATCGAATAGGACGACTAAATCTCTCACAGTATCACATCTTGCTAAATAATAATTGTTTATGTTGTATTGGAAAGATATTTTAGATTTATTATTTGTGAAGGGAAAATATTGACACTTGCTGTCGTTAAAATAAGGGTCATTTAGTTTACACTAATTATGTGTATAGGGAGGCGAGGTCTTTCTGCAGTAGATTACAATCTGTGATAACTTCTACTTTACTGTACAGTTTTAGATCGTCGGTAAAAAGAAAAAAAAAAGAACAAAGATTCAGATTATTTAGTTCAGAGTAGTGATTTAAAATGTTTATTTATATAATGGCTTCATTTTTACGAGTTGTGTTATATGTAAGAATACCTACCAGCGTTGCATTCTTTGTTTATATATGAAACATACGCGCGGGATTTGTACGTTGGGTCGACACGCATGGATACCACTTAGATTGAAATGATTTATTGCTTACGAGCGGTGACAGGAATAGGGTGACCAAAATATTTTATCGAGTGATACATTATTCGGTTGAAATGGTAGGGTGACCGCATTATTTTTTTTAAATAGATAAAGGATGGAATTTCAAATGGTGTATTCAATATTATCTATACACTTCAAAGTTTGGATATTGATATCAGGGCATATAGTTGGAGGGGAGAGGTTTTATATTGAGTTTGTTTTATATTTGCCAATTCACTGAAGGGACAAAGACAGTTTAGGTCGGGGGGGAGAAGGAGTAGTGTTGTCTGTTCCTTTTAGTCGACAATAATTTTCAGAATGGATGAATGGATTAACAATCGGAGCGGAGGAAATCTTAAGTTTATAATAGAAATATGGGCTACATTATTTAGATTAGAACAACGCGTCGAATTACTTCTTATGAATTTCGGTTGACTATTTAATGGCTTTTGTGTGAAGTTCCACAATTTTCCTAATAAAATTACGTAACTTCAGAGGGGAGAGTGTGATGAATCTTATTTTTCTTCAAAGTATTCAACTGATTGTGTATTTTCTATTAGAGGTATATAATGGCTGTTTTGAGATGTGTGGTGAAGCATAGCGTTCAACATATCCGTATATATATAAGTAGATGTATATATTTTATTGCTGGGATACTGGGGGGGGGGAGAGGGAGAATGAACTATGAGACTCGGGTGGTGTTGATTTCAGTTTTTTAATCGGGTTTTAGTCGCGAAGAAAGATGGTCTGTCTTTAAAATGGGAGTGAAATAGGGCAATTACTGGGGAAGCTGGTTGAACTATACTTTTAAAAACGCGCGCGACGAGGTTCAAAGTTCAACACATTTGATATTCCTTTGTTTAGAAAAAACCAGTAATTAAGTATAAAATAATAATCTATAATTTTAATTAATAATAATTAAATAGTTTTTATATAAGTGAAGTGCTGTTGGAGAAGAGGGACCATTTAAATATTAAATATATTTAGTTATTTTGTTTACTAAAAATATAATAAAACCGCTTCGTTAAAAATAATTCTTAAAATAAATTTGGAAGGCGCCATTCTTCCTGAGAGACGCAAGGAGCTTGATAAGTTTTTTTTATATATATTTTATTGACACCTTTATTCTTTGTAGAGCTGGACTAAGATTTGAAATGTTGTTTATAAAATTATTGTTTTTTTTCTAATTTTTATTTTGAAATATTGTTGATCCTAATATTGAATACAAAATTGCATGTTACATTATTTTACATATTTTTCAAGAAATTATTTATTTATAATACTAATCAATTCAATTATTCCTTTTCCAATATTCTGCACGAGGCATGTCCTTTCCTATTAGAATATATTTATATTTCTAAATCCAAATTACCTGACGTTTGGTTTCTGAGTTTCGGGATTAAACGTCTCATTAACAAAATATAATACTAACCTAATTTTTACCAAATCCAAAAACCCTCTGATGTCCCAAAGACATCGCCATCTGACCAATGGCTCCATTCTTCGAATTATCTCTATATAGTTTATTTATTTGTTTATTTGTCATTTAGATAGATAAATGAATAGATGGACACTAGAATTAAGGAGTTACCGACATCCCAGTGGTTGGGAAGTCCTCAACTTAATTAAGAGATATGTGGCAGATATATAAATATATATAGTAGCGCATGATTTATTTAGTTTATAAGTATAAAAAGTAGTTAGTGCACTCGGACTCAAAAATAGTAATTGTCGGTGTTTTGAGACGTTGAAAGGCGTGTACTGGGGCCTTTCTAATTGCATGAAGCATGAAAATTTGCGTGAAATAAATTTGTACAAATAGAAAAATATATAATATATATACATTGTGTTCAAATCAGCGGTATTGCTAAATCTTTAATATCATTGATTTAATAATGAAAAAAAATTCTCATCTTGGTCCACTTATAATACTGTCTCTATGAACTAACACTAATCTTTGAAAGAGACTAAATAACTATATTTTCTTAGATATGTACCGATTGTTTTGAAATTTCACCCATGTGAACCTGAAGTATTATTTGTTGTGCAATGTTATTTATTGTTCTTTGTTTTCTTCAATATGTTTTGTTTTTTAGATTGGATAAAAGGTAAGAAGAATATTTCTTGTTTTTTTTTTCATAACTAACCTCATGGGTGAAATACATAATTATTGATAAAATGTGTACTCCGAAATTTACTGAAACCGTGTATATTTTGTTTTCTAAACTGAAATAATTTTCAATTGTCATGTTTATGAATAATTTATCGAATACATAATTCAATAACTCTGTAGGTATACGGACACATTGTGTCTTGTATATAGAAGAATAAGAAAATGGATTTGTTAAAGATTCATTTTATTATAAAGTAAAATTTATTAAGTCTGTAGGTATATTAATATACATATATCGATCAAATTGAGTAACTATTAAGTTACATAATTTAGGTTTTGAATCGAAGTTTTATCATTACTTTATACGAATTTAATAATTCTGTAGTTATAACTTTGTATGTAAAGATTAACTACCTTTCAACGGTCATGGAGTCTATTAATTTATTAATTATTAATATAATATTTATAAATTTTATTATAAATATTCGTCTGTTAATAACTCGTAAATAAAACACAACGTAAAGGGTCCTTTTTAACGTAAATAATAATAATAATCACTAGACGATCATTGGCCAAAATCCGTTAAAAACATATAAAATTAGCGAAATAAGATAGAAGAATACGATTTTCTTTCATTATAGAATTATCCAGTAATGAATAATCAAATGGATGTAACAAATTCTCGATTTTACTTTGCAGGTAGAGAATAAACTAGTTAGGGAAATTAGCTATAGAACTAGGAAATAGACGTTAGATTTTTAATAGGTAGTTTAGCTAGCTAGTTTAGGAGGTTATGGATCCACAGAAAAATAGTTTAGGACGATATTTAGTTTAGGTTAGGTTGGATTTCCATCACAGTATGGAGACATCAGATACAATTATGGTTTTTCACCATAGAAGCCCAATTTTCAAACGCAAGAATAACTAAGGATGAATCCAAATATAATCATGTATTAGCCGCATTAGATCCAGAAACCATGTCATGCGTCGCTGACGTCATACAATTTCCGCCAAGTATGGATAAATACAAAAACCTCAAACTCACACTTCTGAACCGTCTACAAGAGTCTGAAGAGAGAAGACTCACCCAATTACTCCATGGAATACAATTAGGAGACAAGACACCATCAGAACTATTGCGAAGGATGAAAAGCCTAGCTGGACCAACATTAAATAACAACACGTTAATTACAAGATTATGGATAGAACGACTACCTCATCGTATACAAGAAATAATTTCAGCCATTAATACAGATGACGTCACAGTACTAGCCACAACAGCAGACAGAATAATGGAAGTCAACAGTAGAACTGACGTTCAAGCAGTAAACCTACCATCAACTTCTTCATTGAGCAACTCAGCAACAAGCAACCAAAGCACAGTAAACCTACTTTGTACAATGCAGCAACAAATACAAATGCTAACCGACAAAATAATGGGACTTGAAATTCAACAGAGGCAATCAAGACCATTCTACAGAAATAATCAACGCGACCATTCAAGATCAAGATCCACAAGCCCAAATAGATATCAAAAATATAATAATAATAATAATTATAATCGGCAAAACAAACGCAATTTTAAATACAATTATAATAACAATAACTTCCAACAAATGTCAAATAATAATAATAATAATAACTATCAGCAAATGTGTAATAATAATAACGATAACGTCAAGCCGCTGGATATATGTATACCACATCAAAAATATGGAAGTCAAGCAAAATACTGTCGACAGCCTTGCACCTATAACCATCCGGAAAACTAAAAATGCGACAGGTGTGTGAGACAACACCGTCGCAAATGAAGCATCGTCTCTTTCTACCAGATATAATCACGGGCGTGCAATACCTTATCGACACAGGAGCCGAAATAAGCATCATACCAAGATACCTAAAAAACGACAAGGCAACCATCGCTACAGACAGTATCATCACTCCTATTTACGCAGCAAATGGAACAATAATACCTTCATATGGACACCGAATTATCAACTTAAATCTCGGATTACGCCGGAATCACAAATGGAAATTTATAGTCGCCGACGTAACCAAGCCGATCATAGGGGCAGATTTCTTAACCAATTATGATATATTGGTGGACTTAAAAAGAAAATTACTCATTGATAAAAAAACAGGGTTGACAAGCAAAGGAACCGTCTATAGAACAAGTGTTATAGACATAGCAACGGTACAGTCAACATCAAAATTCCAAAAAATTATACGAAAATACCCAAGTTTAACAAGAGCAGATATGGCACAAAAAGGATAAAAAACAAATATTACTCATCACATTCAAACCAGAGGACCACCCGTCACAACCAAAATGAGAAGGCTCAACCCATTACAATTAGAAATAGCAAAAAAGGAATTCGCATATATGATCGAACAGGGAATATGTCGCCCTTCGAAAAGCAATTGGTCAAGCCCTTTGCATATGGTAAAAAAGCCAGATGGAAATTATAGAATGTGTGGAGATTACCGACGCCTAAATTCAATAACAAAACCGGACAAGTACCCGATTCCACAACTTCAAGACTTCTCACATAAACTACACGATGCAAAAATATTCACTAAAATAGACCTCTCAAGAGCATATAACCAAATAAACATGGAAGAAGAAGACATCCAAAAAACCGCCCTACTAACACCATTTGGACTGTATGAATTCACGAAAATGCCACCAGGACTGTCCAACGCCGCACAAACATTTCAACGACATCTACATAACATAACAAGGGACCTAGAATACGTCTTCACGTACATTGATGACATTCTGGTCGCCTCCAGAAACATAAACGAGCATGAGAAGCATCTCGACAAACTTTTCGAAAGATTATCCGAAAACGGATTAATTATCAACCAGGATAAATGCAAATTCGGCGTAGAAGAAGTACACTTTTTGGGTTACCGAATCAACAAAAACGGAAGTACACCAATACCAGAAAAAGTGGAAGCAATAATAAAAATTGAACCCCCAAAGGACGCAAAAGGACTCCGACGTTTCATGGGCATGCTAAATTTTTATAGAAAATTTTTGCCAAACGCAGCCGAAACGCAAAAAATATTATTCGACCAATTAAAAGGGTACACCAAAAATGATAAAAGAAAACTACAATGGACAACTGAATTAAAAAAAGCGTTCGACAAATGTAAGCAAGATTTGACACAAGCCGCACTACTCGTACACATAAACTCCTCGGCAGAGATAGCAATAATGGTCGACGCATCAGATCACGCCATGGGCGCAGCACTTCAACAAAAAACGGATAACAGCTGGCAACCTATATCATTTTTCTCCAGAAAATTTAATAGCGCACAAGAAAAATACAGTACGTATGACCGAGAACTCACCGCCATCTACGAGGCGATTAAATATTTCAGACCACAAATAGAAGGAAGAAACTTTGTAATAATCACCGACCACAAACCGTTAATTTTCGCCTTTAATAAAATCAAGCTCAACTCTCCTAGACAAGAAAGACAGCTGGATTATATAAGTCAATTCACCACGCGCATCAAACACATATCAGGCGAAGAAAACATAGTCGCAGATACTCTATCAAGAATCGAAGAGATAGAAATAACATCAAACATCGACTATATTAAA
Organism: Molanna angustata; assembly: GCA_963576475.1. Lineage (NCBI taxonomy): Eukaryota > Metazoa > Arthropoda > Insecta > Trichoptera > Molannidae > Molanna > Molanna angustata. Next base: position 2,094,237 of record OY754965.1, on the reverse strand, counting down.
ATGGCAAGAGAACAACTCACAGACAAAGAGCTCAAGAAAATGCAGGAAAATTCATCTCTATCACTAAAGAAAATCTCAATACCTAACACTAACAAAATGTTATGGTGTGACATCTCAACCAACACGTTACGACCATATGTACCAATCACAATGCGAGAAGAAGTAATACTATCAGTACATAAATTAAGTCACCCCGGAGTAAAAACAACATCAAAGTTATTAAAACATAAATATATTTGGCCCAACATTGACAAAACAGTAAAAAATGTTGTGAACAACTGCATCGAATGCCAAACTTCGAAAATTCATCGCCACACTGTAACACCTTTGAAACAATACAAACCAGCAGATGGAAGGTTCAAGAATATACACATAGACCTGGTGGGGCCGCTAACTCCATCCAGAGACTACATATACCTGCTGACGATAATTGATCGCTACACAAGATGGCCCGAAGCGATCCCATTAAAAGACATGTCTGCAGAAACCGTTGCAGACGCTCTCATGTATAATTGGATAGCAAGATTTGGCGTCCCGAATTCAATCACGACCGATCAAGGCCGCCAATTCGAAAGCTCACTATTCAATAAACTGATGAATAAGCTCGGAATAATACATAACAGAACGACTGCATACCACCCACAATCGAATGGGATGATCGAACGTTGGCACCGCTCATTAAAAACATCACTAATGGCCGCAGGAAACATATCATGGTCGACGACATTACCACTGACACTCCTAGGACTACGAACCGTAATCAAGGAGGGGTCAGACTATACACCAGCAGAGATGACATACGGAACAACCCTCAGACTCCCCGGAGACTTCTTCGAAGATGGACCACCTGAGGAGCAAAACACCTATGGACATAAACTACAGCAAACAATGTCAGAAATCCGACCTATCCCAATAGCAAATCACGGGAGAAAAAAAACATTTGTGCACAAACAAATGGCAAACACCAAATATGTCTTCTTAAGACATGATGCTGTGAGACGACCTCTACAAAAACCATATGACGGACCATACTTGTTAATAAAGAAGGATGACAAAACGGCTACCATCACAATTAATGGTAAAAACAAACAAGTATCATTGGACAGACTCAAACCAGCATTCTTCCTGAACGAGAACACAGACTACGGCGTAGAACCAAGCAGTAGACACACCACCTCTACAGAACAGAGATGGACGTCCACGCCACAGACGCACCAAGCCACTACGCCAGATGACAATCCAGATGCCACCCCAGAACGGCAACCACATACAACCACTAGAGCCGGAAGACGAGTATATTTCCCGGAGCGATTCACCAGCTACAAATATTTCTAAGCTGAGTAATTTTTAATCATTTTTATAACCTGAATAATTTCTATTTTTAATTTTTGTGTAATTGTAATATGTATTCAATATAGATGAAAAATTTGGTCAATATGCAACTAATATTTGAATATAAAATCTTATAAAATTCCAACTTGACCAAATCAAAATAAGAAAATGCTGTATAATAAGAAAATGCTGTATACTAAGAAAATGCTGTATAATAAGAAAATGCTGTATACTAAGAAAATGCTGTATAGAAATGTAAATTTAATTGTAATTTTATCTTCTTGTTCAAATTACAGTACATATAAAAAAGTACATTGAACAAGTTAATATAAACAATATTTTTTTTTTAGAAATGTATAAGTATAGAAATAAGAACATGATAAATATATGACCTCTAAATTTTTATTAGTAAAATAAACTGCTATATATATATATATGTAATGCCATTTCAGGTAACCAATATAAAATTTCTTTGTATTTAAAAAAAAACACATGTCATTGTTACAGACAATCAGAGGAAATGCTGAGGAACGGACCAGGGTGGCGCTATCCAGCTGGCAGGGGGGTGATGTAGCGGGTGCAACCAGCCGAGTTGACCACCCACTTCAAGGAGTAGGGGGACGTCAGCCGGCTATTTAAGATCCTGCACATCGCGTTCCCGTCGTTCAGTTTAACCAAGGCCAGCGGTAGATCGTCACTCTGCTCGACTCACATTTCGATTCCGCGCATTCATCGATCTATTTTATTTAAATTATTTAATAGTCAATTATTGAAGTATATACCAATCTTGAATTATAATTAGAGTCAAACTATCAAATAAACACGTAAGTCAAATTCAAACTATTTTAATACCTGTCTGTAATATCAATTAATTTATATTTCATATGATAAATTTATAAATGTTTTATGGTGTGGCGTGGGTACCTCATTCTGCTGTGTAACGTTCTTTAATTAGCTTGCAACTAATTACCGAGTTACGCACGGCAGGATCGAGTACACACGCGACATCATTTCGCGTTGGATTTGGGGAACAGGCGACAGGTTATCACCTAGTGCCTTTCTAGACCGGAGCACCCTTCTGTAAATAAATAAATTAACATTAAAATCCAATTCCCAACCTAGCGCGAAATACATAAATTTTATATATCTACAAGTAACTTACAGTAGTATTATTTTACAATTACAAAAAATATTTTGAAAAAAAAAAATAACAAATAACAACACATAGATTAAAAAACATGGAAAAAAAGACTATTAACATACATATACATATACCCTAGAAGCTGAAATTCTAATGTGAGTGACTATTTTCTCTGAAAGTTCACAGCCAAGAAACAGGAGCTAATTTTTTAGTGTTTTCATTAAAAGGCAATGAATTGTAGATTTTAGGTTCTAGAAAAACAAGATTTTTTGTCTGAAGGCAGATTTAATTTTCCTTATTTTTAAGAATATGTACTTGTTTAATCTTGTTTTATAAAAGTTGTGCCTGGTGTCTTGAAACAGTTTTAGATTATTATGAACATAAATGGCTATTTTAAATATATACATATAGTTGGTTGGAAGATATTGCCATATATCAATATATGTATTATGTCATAATAAAGCTAAATGTTTAATTATTAAGAAAGTTAATTTATATATTATTTGGAAGGAGACCTCTACCGAAAGATAAGAATATTATTTGATAACAAATTCATAATTATTTCTGCTAGTCATAGCATGCTGTGTTACCTACTTAAAATCAAAATGAATATCATATTTTATTGTGTATTTTAGGATTTCTAGTTTTGTTATCATTGGGATATTTGACCGATTATTTATATTATATTCCAAAATCAGTGCTGGCTGGACTTCTTATTACTGCTGTGGTATTTATGATAGATTTTAAAATGCCATATGTTCTATGGAAAACAAAGAGTAAGTTTTTTTCAAGAGATCTTGACTTTCACATAACATGAATCAATAGTTCATTTTGAATAATTTCGTCGAAATCGCAAAATTCAGATAATTTTGGTATGGGCTTGTTAGTCATTACTAGAATTTTTGCAAAGAAACCAATCATTGAACTCATGAGTCAACCAATTACAGATATTAAAACAGGCGACATATTTTTATTGGTTTAATAAAATTTCACAGCTTCTTTGGTTTAGTAAAATTTAATAATTGACTAATAATACTCAGTATATCAAAATGATACATATTTGTAATTTTTTTTATGAAATGTAAGATTAATGGCCTTTATAAAGTAGGTACAATGGACATGGTTATACTACAAGTTATTAATATAAATTTATAAATATCTATAGTTGTCGCAAAATATCTTACACAAATTTTCGCTCTGTGCACCCGAAAGCCTGGTTCAAGATATTTGGCGAAAACTGTATGTATGTTCACTAACATTTACATTCATTAAAAAAAATTGGCCCCACGTTGGGCGCCATCAAATCAAATATATATTTCATATTCATAACTTTAATTTCCAGTTGCATTTTTGGAAAATATTTACTAACCTTTGCCTACTTTTGAGGGTAATCCAGCAATGAGAACTGAAGAAAATCCAACAAAATCCTTTGTGCAATGTTTTTTACTGATTATTTATGATTTTTGTATTTTTTATAGAAACAGAACTTCTACCTTATTTTGGTACACTCCTTACTGGATTATTTTTTGGTCTTGAGGCTAGTGTGATAGTGGGACCTCTTCTCCATTTGTTGATGGTTCTCACAATATCGGCTCGTCCAAAAATTGATACTGAAATTATAAAGGTAAATTTTCAATGTACATATGTAGGTATGATAAAGGAAATTGAACTAAATACATAGTTATTGTTGATAATTTTGTAAATCACTTTATTTCTCTTTCAGATAGATTCTCATGATGTGCTGCTGGTGATACCAGACGATAGACTTCAGTACTGTTCTGCGGACCATTTTAGTAAAGCAATTATGAATATTGTTTTTTGTGAAGATGATAAAAGAGATTATTATTCTTATATTGTCATCATCGACGGTAGCAAGATCAAAACTATTGATGTTACTGCTGCAACTGTAAGAAATGTTAAAATTTATATTCATACACACTAATCATCAAGTCATTGAAATCTCATCATACATGGTTTCCCAATATCCCGGCTTTGTACTTTCAACCTCAACATGCTCGTTGATATTTCAAGATTTTTATCTTTCCTTCTTTCAAAACACCATTAATACGCACAGCAAAAATTTATTTTTCTTGGTCCAAATATGACATGGAAGGTCATGAAACTGGTTTTGCTGAAGAAGACAGTAAAATGACTGGATTATCCATCCATCGGGATTAATGAGTCTCATAGGAGATTTTTTTTTTGTTTTTGTTAAATTTATTTGGTACCTAACTAGATCTGACTACAACTTAGTTTTTGATATATTTTAAACTGTCCTTAAATTATGTAAAATTGTCGACCTCAATGCTGGGCAGCCCTAGTGTGGTCGATAATTGTATATTATTGTGGACTGTTTGTAAATTCATTAAACAAATAAATGGCCCTGCCATCTCTTTCTACGGCAATCGTCCCCTTCAACTTTATATATTTTATCAAGTCAAATCATCTCAGGCCATTGCCTTCATTTCTTCTTCATATTGCATTTTCATTTTATGCCTTCATAGTTGAATATGATAAATAAAAGATGTGCGTGTATTTTTAATGAATTTGTTTATTTTTCCAGAATATGAAGGTTTTATTAGATGCATTAGAGTTTAAGAAACACAAATTCTTTCTATGGAGAATGAATTCTCGTGTAAGGGATATTCTTTTATCGTTATCACCCGAGACTTCTAGTTTATTTTTGGATTGTCAACAGCTTGAAGATATTGTTAAATGTATGTATTTTTTTTCATTTATATTTAAACAAAATACATTTGTGTTTGAACTGCTATATAAGTTCGATAAAAATAATTTTTCATAAATGCACTTGTTATTCTATGTATTGCTCAAAGCAAAAATCCATTAGACTCAACAATATCAAAGCAATTATCTATAAAAGTTTACAAAAGGCTTAGAACTACTAACTACGAGTGAATAAGTTAATTTTTATTACAATAATTCACTTTTTTTATACCATGAGATATTTAATATGACCTATTTAAGAATGTTAATAATTGGATTCCCTTCAAGAAAATTTAACATAAAATATAATATTAATAAATGCATCTCATTATGTATTGGCTACAAAACTGAAATCAGCTGTGTTTATTTTAACTAGACCTACGTCTTAATTAATATAAGTATAATAATAATTTTTATTTTGGTAATTGTTTCAGATGCAAAATCTAGCAAAATCTCAGTTACAGATTCTTCAACAGCAGATAATGTTTAATTTTTATTTTTAACGCCATTTCCCTATTTGGGTTAGGCAGAGAGTAATTTAATTTATTAGGAAATAAAATTGTTAAAAAATAATAAAAATATTATATTGTTTGCTTTTTAATATTCCCTTTATATGGCCCTTGACGATCGTGATATTGATTAAATACTTTATAAATGTGTATTCCAAAGATAAGAAACGAGGATATCAAAAGGGAATGTAATACTGAAAGAGATATTGTGAGTACAAAAGAATATAAATGATTTGCATTGGTTCGGACATGTAGAGAGAATGAACAATGAATGCATGACAAACAAAGTATAAAAAACTGAAAAGAGTATGGAAGGGGATTTAGGGGGTGGCCGAAAAAGAGTTCATGATCAAGAGAGCATGATCATAATATAAAAATGAGAATTTGAAAAATGAGAACATACGAAATCAGAATAGTAGGAGACCGCGTATGACGCGATGTATAATATGTAGATGTAAATAAGGAAAAACATGTATGTCAAGATAGAAGAGTCTGGCGTTTTGTTCTCTCTGCCTACCCCAAATAGGGAAACCGCGTGGTGGTATCGTATGGCAAAGGAATATTGTTATATTCGTGAAAAATAAATAACGACGCCTGATTAATACAATTAGTATAACTCATGAGCTATAAAGTTTGACTATCCAAATAATATGTTCCAAATAAAAATAGTGAGTAGATGCTTTTATCCGAATGAGAGAAAAATGGTTTTATTCTATCACAATATTCACTTATTTATCCAATCATGGACTTCAAAACCCTCCATGTTTACCTATGTCCTATATCATGGATATAATTATCATACATATGGAGTTCTATACTATGCAAGGATATTAAAGAACTCCATTTATGATATTTATATCCATGATATGGGTAAACATGGAGGGTTTTGATTTCGACGGTTGACCAGACTTGCCCCCCTGATCCCGATTTCCTCTCCTTGTTCTTCCCAATCCTTTATTTGTTTTTTTTTTCACTTTCATTATTTTGTTGATGTATACATATTATATAATTTTGCTATACTTTGTAATCTGGTTGGTTTGAAGAAACTACCTGATGGCAATAAGCCCGTCAGTGTACATTATATTGGGAAAAGCGTTTCATATTTATGCCAGGCGCAAATATTGATGCGAGGGGCGCCATATGGGAAAACCAATTTATTCGAATCTGCAAAAATACGAGACAAGAGGAAGAAAAAAAGTATAAGAAGTCGCATGGATGGTTATAAGAGATTGCCTTATGACAATAAACCCTGCTTTGTGTACTTTGTTGTATGTAAATTAAATAAATATAATTGATAAACTTCTCAAATAAAAACAGGTGGACATATTATTTGTAATCTTGTTATTTTTACTTGACGAAAAATCATTTGATATGGTGGATAGTTTTGAGTAGGAAGTACATTCGGTTATCTACTGGAACATTTCAAATTAGTTATGACGAATTTATTAATTTATTTTTAAATGCATTCTTGCCAAAACCAAAACAGCGGGACTTGACGTTTGGATACGATAATTAACAGTGAATGTTAGATTGATATTCAATTTATAATGCAACTCGCTCACGCAAGTCGGACACACAGATTTTTTTTGTTAATAGTAACAAAATTTCATGTTAAAATCAACTGATACTAGCGACTACAAAACATTTGGTTTTGTGCACACAGCCAAACAGTACAGTCATAAATAGATAAAACTTTTTTTACTGATAACAAAGGTTTGGCTAAAACGCAGGTAGCCAGCCACCCACCCTATCAGCAGTGTCCAACCGAACTATCGGCTTCGGTTTCAGCCACCTTCGGCCAAAAAAAGCACGTTCGGCTCTAGCCAAAAATAAGCGGAAGTTTTGGCCCTAGAAACAGTTAAAACTGGTTAAATTTCATTGTTTAAACAGTTAAACCTAGGGGGCGAGTCCGGTCAAAAGGTGGAATTAAAATCCTCACGATCACCCGTATCACGGATATAATTATCTTAAGATATGATAGAACTCCATAAGATAATTCTATCCACGATATGGGTTATCATGGGGATTTTGATTCCACCGTTTGACTGGACTTGCCCCCTGGTCGTTTTGGTGCGTTTAATAATTATTTTATTTCATTTCAATAAATAGTTTCTCCGCAATTTGCATCGATATTTTATACAGTATTATTTCGCTACTTCCACCACCACTCGCTCTGATGGGGATTGTAAACGGCCCCTTCACAAAAATTTGCATAGCACGAAAAGTAGCTCATGGAGCCTTCTAGATTAGCAATCTCGGCACCACAGTGCAAAAAGAACATTCGAAGAATGTGAATAGAAGATTCACACTCGTGGACTATAAAGCGTCAAACGTGTGACCAAGATCTCTGTAAAAAAATAACTTAACGGGAATCTACCAATATTAAGGTACCATATCTATGACAAACGTTCTTAAATGCCTTAAAATTTTTCTTCACAAAATCTACATGTCAAATGGGACCTTCAAGGAGCCAGTCCACGGATAGCAACGAGGAGCTTCGATCTATAAGAGGACACCAATTGAAGTTTGTTCCGGGTATTGACAGAACTAACACGCGGCAGAGGAGGTCATGGTGCTGTATTATTATAAAAGTTCTTAGAAAAGTCAAGCATTCGGTTCGGCCAAACTCTGACCTTTGATCAGACATTATCTGACAGTTGCCCTGCGACGCTAGTTTGTCTCCTGCAGATATCGCAGGTCCTTCTCTACACCGTAGAGACATCTCAATTTTGGTCTCACAATGTTCTATCTATCATTTGGTCTACTGCCAGAGTTTATTCATAGCGTGGACTGTTTGGTTGTTTACATAAATAAATCAAAAGTAAATATATAATAATATCAATAAGTACATAAATAAATAAATAGATAAATAAATTTATTTTAAACATTTTGTACACATGTACTAATTCTAAGCTGTAGTTTTCTGAAATAAAATAAATAAATGATTAATAAAATAATAAATAAACAAATAAAATATTCAATAAATACTTAAATAAATACATATATAAATAAATATGTAAGTTCATAAATAAATAAATAGATAAATCACTGAATAAATAAATAAATACATAAATAAATAAATAAATGTGCACAATAGCGGACTCATTGCAATATGGCAATATCTTCCAACCAATCAAATTCATTTGGTGAGGTAAATTGTGTATATGACTCGTATTGAATTAAATATATATTGAAACATATAAAACAAAAATAATAAAAAAACGGAGGGGATAGGAGAGGGGGGGGGGGACAAGGATACTATAAGGAGACAAATTGAAGTGTTATGTGTAAGGAAATTATTTCTCAGAATTCTTTTGAAAGTGGGAAGTGTTAATGAAACTCAAAGTTGCGATGGGATGTGGTTTCAAAGACAAGCTGCTTGTACGGAGAAAGATGTGGTGAAAAAGGAAGTATGGTGTACTGGGATACTGAGCGTTATATCAGTATTTGAATGAAGAGGTAACCCGTGTTCTGAGAGGAAGTGAAATTGATTTTGTAGATAAACTGGAGTGTTGGGGTTGTGCAGATCTTGTATAGAAGTGTGAGGGTATGTAGGTTACTAAGTTGCCTGATTGTCAATCACCTTAAGTGTTCGATATTCCGATATGTGGTCGAATTTTTTCTGTTTAAATATATATGGAACTCGTATATGTTGTAATCGTAATGCTTTTCCTGTGTGCTTCAACCAAAGGAGTCGGCATATTTTAAATACAATTATCAGATTGTTGATGAAAATTCATATTATTATATGATTACCGTGACATACCGTCGATGAATTTATACAATTAGTATGAATAATGTACACGTAATTGTATCTAAATATAATACGATTGCCGAGATTCAAAGGTAGGTAGGTACAGCAAAAGTGAAAAAAAAAAAATAACGACATGGTTTCATTTGATTTGATCTGCCGTTAATAATATTGTCCTCCGTGTTGGTATTACTAAGCCACCAGATGTGACACAGCATCACGATCTGTTCAGGTGGCACAATAGACCAACCAGCCATCCGAGCATTTCCTATCACCTTGGATTTTCAATATCAAAACAACGCTTCGTAATATTATTTCCTGAATGAAAAAAAAACATCCACATTGTACGTTTTCTATGTGGCTTTTATATATTATAATATGTATTGTCAAAGAACAGATAATTTATCATAACTTCAACTTAACCGCCGAAGTACTTATAACCTTAAAACATAACTTTTGATAAACGCACGCGACAAAAATAGAATTAATTAATCACGTTAATTTTAGTCTTGGTTGACATGTATGCGTTTACTATATTATAATTTAATAAAAAATGGTCTAATATATCGCACGTACGATGGATGTGTCTAAATATATCGTACGTGCTTATGACCTAACCTTCCTGTTCTGTTAAAATTCTTAAAAAAATATTGTCATTTGACAGATTGATTCAAGAAAGCAGTTAGGGAACTGTTATGCCAATAAATATTTTAACTCAGAAAAATGAAAATGGATGCAAAAACCCGTATGAGAAGGTTTACTGACGAAGTAATTTTCTTATTCAGAAGAATAAAGATCGTCCTTTTTAATACCAATCATTAGTTTGGGCACCCTTGTTTGCCAAAGCCAGAGGTACTTAACAGGAGTTCTTTCCTTGAGGGCCGGTATCGGCGGTGATCTGTCGTAATTTGAGCGTCTAAAGCACTTTCAGATAGAAGAGCAACATCAGAGCTCACATTACTTTACAAGATACTAAATAGTATGTTTATAGAGAAAATTAACATCTATGCCAATGTTACGCTGAGTTACCCGGAAGTATTTACTAAAACAATGTAGGCCATTTCTGTCCTCGGAGTAGAATGATTCGCTTCTACAGGGTGTCCAAGAAGTCGACGTCAAGCCGGAATCGGGTAATCGGAATAGTTATCAAGAAAAATTAAAAAATCTATGTTTTGTATTTTAAAAATTATAGGCATTTCAAAATAAATCGAGAAAATCGACACCCTGTGACGGTCTTTTCACTCCTGTTACTAAAGATATTTACTTTATTATTTTTTTGGTATGTAATCCCGAATACTGCTCCTTTTAACTCTGGTCTAAAATTTTAAGTCAATTGGTCTATCTTAGAAGTAAATGTCACTTTTGTAATCTTAATGTCAAACAAATGTTGTGCATTTAAAAAACTAAGTATCCCAATTATTATTACTTACAGACCAATGTAATTTGCAAGAGTATTTGCTATGATTTTTATTGTTATATGCCCTAACTTCCCTCCTTATTTTTCTTTGTTTATTTATTTTTCGAAGTCAGTTGTGCTGGGTTGGGGAATACCCTCGTTCCACAACACTTTGTATAAAAACCCCCTGGTCGTGTCAGCTTTGTATATTCTTTACTCTGTGGATCATATTACGGATATCGAAAGCAACCCTCGAAAAAATGTCTTTTGGAGTTTTCTCATTTCAAATACGCCATAAGTCATACCTAGGTATGCGAAAGGGAACATGATTTCTTAGGTTTTCTTAATGAATAATTTGTTATACCACACAACACACAAAAAAAAGCAATTACTTATCTATAAAAGTTGTATCATTTCTAGCTTTAATTATTTGGAAAAATAAAGTAAAAATTCAAAAATTGATAACCCCTGATTGAAACAAAAACTCATAATTCTGAGTATAAAAGTTTTGTAGGCCATGAAATGAGTTTGTTTAATTATTTTTTATTTAAATATTTTATCATGAAAACTTGATAATTCTTGCTCTGCTGCTTATTACCTTAATGCCGCTTCAGTTGTTACACTTTCCCAACGTTGATATCAAAGTGTTGCCATAATAAATATTCTATTTAGAATTTACTCCAACAATAGTCAATATTAATCGTAAAATAACTCATCATTTTCACAACAATGTTGCTATTAATAACATCGATTGAAAGTTGATACAATTGGATTATTTTATGGTATTTTCCTTGTTTTACATAATATTATGTTGTTCCCTCCATTTTACATATGAATCGTATTAATTATATAATGCGCTGTAAATATAATGTTATCAGTACTTATTTGTCCAACCCATCTCAATATTTATATTTTTTTATTTTTATAAAAGTTTTACATAATAATAATTGGGATCTCACTAGCCTTAAGGCTATCAGTGAGTTTCCTATACTAAAAGGTACATATTACATTCCTTAAGTTACGGTATTAAAATTATTAGATGGGACACATGTTTTTATGTAATTACTACTTATAAATGTGTCAAATGTTTTTAATTACTTTCTATATAGTTTTAATTGAGGATATTTTATCCAGTTTATCCATACCACTTGGAAGGGTGTTAAATATTTTCGGTATGCTTACTTTCAGTGTCCTTTCACCGTAATAGTTTGTCAATCTGGGAATTATCAATTTATTTTGCACAACTTTTCTGGAATTATATGTATTTTTTACAGGTAATTTATATTCATTAGAGAAGTAATGATTTAACATGACTCGATAATTGTATAATTTGTTAACTGGGAGTATTTCAGTTACACTGAATATCATTTCATCGTTGTCTTTACATTTAGATAATGATTTAACTTTGTCTACTACGTTTTAAATGATTTACCCCATACCTCTATGCCGTATAAAATTAAGGATTCTACTGTATACGGAAAAGTGTCAACAAGAGGAAGAAACAGCCTCTCATGTGATCTGCGAGCGTCCAGCCCTAATGGAATCCAGACACAGACACCTGGGAGCCTTTATACTAAGACCCCAAGATCTGGGAAGCATTTCAATCTGCAAAATATGGGACTTTATTCAAGAAACCGGATTGCTGTTGAAGTGACATCCCCCTAAGGGAGGCACAATAGATCAAACTATGGTCGCGGTGCAGGGGCATGTTGGACCCACTCCTAATAAATAATAATAATAGGTATACGGAAAATATTTCTTAGAAATGTATTAACTAAACATATAGTTTAGCTAATACATTTCTAAGTTTATTACAAAGTGAGAATATGTGGTTGCCAATTAAAGTCAATTTTCATACCTAGATAAATTTCAGATTCTACTTGATGTATGTTTTCACATGGATAAGAACCAGTTAAGTACTATAATATTTTTGTGTATGTGGACATTTATAATTATACATAAAATACTATTAATATATTTTCATTTTTAAACCTTTGTTGTACCTACATTAATACATCAAACCCTGTTTTTGAGGAAGGCAGAGGAAACCGAGCGCCGCGCCGTACACTTTTGTGTTTGTAAAAATTCAACGTCACAATAATATATATAATTTCATATACTTTTTTTTCATTCATATATTTTTTATGTATTTTTTATTGTCTGTACTTTTTTCTTCCAGCTTAAGTATTTTTTGATTTGTTTTGTTACTTCTACTTTTTGCCTCTATAATTTTATCTTAAACCAGAATAATATGGCAGTGTGTCTTTTGTTTATTTGTTTGTTTGTCAGTTAGAAGACATATCATTGAATTTAACTTATAAATTTTTATTTTAACTGTAGCTTTACATTTTATTTTAACCAGAGTATTTGATTTATTATTTTTTTACCAGAGTGTATGAGTAGGTATGTCCTTTGATTGTTTGTTTGTAAGTTGGGAGACGTATTAATATTGAATTTTACTCTTTATATTTTTAATTTTAACATTAGTTTGTGCATTTTAATTTTTACCAGAACAATATAAAAATGTGATTTTTTTACTGTTTGCTTGTTCATTTTATTTTTGCTATTAAAATTTCAACCAGAGCAATACTTGATGTTCCTTTTCTCCTCGTGTTTCGAATGTACCCGCCCAATGCAAAAGAAAGAAAAAATGAATAAATAAAATAAATGCAAAAAAGTTTAGGTATAACTACTTTTTATATAAGTGAAAACATGTTAATTAGGCATGTAATTGTAGGAGTCATTTTTGTTTTTATAATTATTATTATTATGTATACTGTATGTTTTAAAAAAATAAAAAGAAATAAATATAAATAAATAAATAAAAAAATAATAATAAATAAATAATAAATAAATAATTAAATAAATAGATAAATAAATAAATAAATAAATAAATAAATAAAAAATTAAATAAATAAATAATTAAATAAATAAATAATTAAATAAATAAATAAATAAAATAATAAATAAATAAACAAATAAATTATATGTTCGTCTGTTATTTTACAATTTTCACGTTTTATTCCTTCAGAATATTGTTCACATATTCGTGCGAATGTTTTCTTGATCAGCTATATAAATTCCCTGCTGCTGTTAGCTCCCCTTAAATACCCAGAACGTTTACATACTATGTTGTTCAGTTTATCGGTCCTCGGTTTACGAAGGATTCTCATGTGAAGCCACATTTCGTTTGCCTCCAAACGATTCATTATGTGTATATTACCTACATCTAATACAACTTAAAATTTTCTTTTGAAATAAAATAATTTTAATCAACGTTTGAATACTCCTGCTCTAGACCTTCAATCACTTTGTACAAATTTATTTTAATATGCAATACATAGGTGTAAATATGATTTATATATTATTAGATATGGGAACATGTCGATTTTAATGATCCGCCATTATTTAAACAATTGAATAACGTCTCTATTATTTGTTAAAACCTTTTTATTTCTATTATATTCGTTATAATGAGACAAAGTGTTTCCATTTTCTTTGTGTTCATATACAACAAACAACACATCGTTTGAAGTATAAAATTGTCATAGTATATAATATACATATGTAAGTAGTTTGATAATTTATGATGATTGTTTTTTAAATTATTTTTTATCATTGTAACAAGAGTATTCAAAAAAATTCCTCTTCAGTTGTTATGCAAATATGTACCTGTATATTATATTAAATGTGTGTACATTTTATCGTTTATTTTAAACTGTCTGTATTTTAAGGAAGTCGTAATCGTTCATTACTATCTAGTCGGCTCTGTATTCTATGATGGATCATTTATTTAAAATCGTCAATTATACTTAAATATATTTGAGGTTATTTTTGACTTAAACCATGCTTCAAATAATAAAAATGATGCTGTCGAATGAATCATTCATTCATCTGTACTTGTGAACGCGCTGATGTCAAAATTTGACAGTAATTCATTAAATTTTTAAGTTTGTAAAGTCATTGTATAGGCAGCGTATATTTAAAGGATTTTAAAATATACGCTGTCGACACGATAGAAGAAGAAGTTTCAGTTACGAAATTACGTTATCATCTACACATAATATTGGTGTATAAAATTGTTTTTTTTAATGTTATTTGTTTATAGAAAAGTAATAAATTCACAAATTTACTTCAGAACAGATATATTCTAGTGAAGGAGCTATCTTATATGTGTAAAATATATATTGTTATGATTTAAAATCACGGTTTAAGGGGGGGGGGGGGGCGGGACTGCTGCCAACGTACCTATTTTTCAATTTGATATACCATCATTATTTCTTATCAAATCGTTTTGAAAAAAATAATTTAGATAGTTTGGATATTAATAAAGAAAAATATATCTTTTTTTGATAATGTTCTGTATAAATTCTTGTAAATGAATAATGGCACACCCCGATTTTCCATGTTTATCGTATATTTTTAATTAAAGAAGACAAAAATATCTAGAAAAATATTATGTGACGTTGCATTAATGCTTCAAGTTTAGTAAATAAAACTAAAAAACATTTATTTTCCATTCAGCGCCATTGCGAAATAAAAGTTTTTTTGGGTTTTTTAACTTAACCTGATGAATTAATGCATAATCTTCTTTAATTTATAAAAAAATATGCTTTATACCTTATAGTTTTTAAGAAATTTAAGATAAATGTCAAAAAACGGGGTATGCTTATTATTTTCCTACAAGAATATATACAGAACAATTAAAAAGTTAAGGTATATTTTCTTTATTAATATCCAAACTAACTAGGTTATTTTTTTCAAAATGATTCGTTTTGTAGTAATGATGCAAATTCAAATTGAAAAAGTAGGTACGTTGGCAGCAGTCACCCTCTTAAGATCAAAGTTTTTGAGACGATTAACATCCAGTCAAAAAGTTTTTGAGACGATTAACATCCAGTCAAAAAGTTGGAAAATATGACGAATTCTAGCAGTCGCTGACCCTCACTCTAATAAATGTGTTCATTATACAATTTATCCTCTTGGGAGTACATAGTTGGGAAAATAATTGAAAGGTAGACGAACTCAGTTCATTATCACTTGGGTACCTTGCTAAAGACCTCTGAATCGGACGCAAAAATCTACGAAGCTTGTGCTAAGTATCCTAATAAATTAATAGTCAGGAGGTAAGTAATTTAGAAAGTGATAATGTCTTCCGCAAATATTATGTTTTATATGTTGACCAACTTCCTTGACAATTTTATTCGCGATGATCGGGGTCTAATATAATATGTAATTACCTATGTATGTATGTAATTTAGAAAGAACTATTACTCTTCTTAAGACGAGTACACTGATGACCGATGGCTATATATTTGTTTATTACTAGTTATATGTAAAACTTGAGATCCGACTGTCGATGGCGATAGTGCGCATAATTGAAGAATACGTACCATAATTAAAGCACAAATTAATAAATATTTTTTTTTCTATATAAAACATGTAGGTATGTAGTCAGGATAGGATAATATGGAGGTCAGTCTGTTTTTCCTACAGAATATGAAAACAGCATGATCGCATGTATGTATGTTTGGAGATTAAGTATCAAGCTATTGAGTCCCCGTAGATATTGAGTAGGTAGTGTATACTGCCTTATAAATTGTATGAACGATGTCGTCACTAAATTCAATTTTTATAAAAATTGTTAAGAAAAGTTTGAGATGTACTACTACAATATTCATATTTTTATAGCAAATAAAATATCTAGTTGGGGTGTTTCGGGTTTTTTCGAAATTTTTAAATATTTTAATAATATAGGCGACATAAATTTATAATAAAAAATGATTGAGACTCTGGATTTTTTTTCAAAATAATAAATTTGAGATTTTGTATTTGTGTATATTTTTACCAATTTTTAGGATTCTAGCTTATATGGTTTATGTGAAATATGGAAAAATAAAGTAAAAACTTTAAGGTGATAACTGAAAACTGACTGTAAAAAAATTCAAAATTCCGAGTATAAAAGTTGTAGACTTACAACTTTTTATATATTCTGATATTTTAGGCTTTGTGCATTGAGCGGATAAAAAGTAATAAAGTGCGGGGGGGGGACAAAACCACACAGACATACAGACACACTAAATGTTATACTCCGAATTCTGAGTAAATCTATATAACATACATGCGTGAAAAATATAGATCTAGCATACAAATTTCGCACATCTTGGCTTGATACAGGAGAGAGCCCTAGGTAATCACAGGAAGTGTACCAGGCTAAAGAAGTAGAGGCAGATCTCCTGCGCGATGGTGTGACCAAATTAAGGAGATGTCCGGGAACGACCTGTATTCGGCGGTGCGAGCTGCGGAGGGCAGAGAGGACTGGAGGCGACTAGTTCTATCCATTAGATAATGAAAACAATAGTTTTAGTATGCCAATAATGATGAAGGCGACTAGTTCTGTCCATTAGCGGCCCCATAGATCACAACCCTCAGCATTGAGGAAACGAAGAAGAAGAAGAGAGGCTTGTTACTTTGTCAATATGTTGAGAGAAATAAAATCTCTTGAACGACAGTTCAGAAAGACAATAACAAAAGAATAAACAATAACACATCACACATTATACATACGAAAAAAAACATTAATGAAACAAAAAAAGAAAAAAATATTAGTATATTATTGAATTCACAAGAATGGCGTTTCAAAAATCATCCATATAACATAATTTCTTCAACAGTGCATTCTAGCCATACCCAGGTCCTAAGAGGCTGTATCTGTGAACTTTTTTACAATTTACCTTTTGAACATAATTTGTTAGATAAACACTCATAGTTGATAAATCTATACAACACGATAAATAAAAAATATGTCTATTCGTAAAATGCTGTAATGTTATTTGTGTGAATTTGATCATAATAGGATAATTTTGATCAAGTACCGACTTAAAGCGGTACACTAATTCATTTGTAATTGCATTCCCATATGCCACAAGTAATTTTATATTAAAAGTTCTCATTACGATACGCAATTTGGTTGTATGAATAATATTTTTTTTTTTGAATTTTTAACCGATTTCGTCAAATTACGGAGGAGATTATTATACAGGGTAACAGGTTTAGTCGTACAGAATATCAAAGGACGTTATTATTCAGGTCATTTTTGATGGATTTGATGCTAAATGTTAGGTCCGAAACTTAACCGTTATGGAGATATTGAATTTTAAAGATTTAAAAAAAAAATGGCTATTTTATCAATTTTTTACGGATTAGAGGTCTTAGGGTCCGTTTTTTTATGTATCTAGTTAGAGGGCATGTCAATTAATAAAAATGATTAACAAAAACTGAACCTACTACTAACAGCTTAAAAAGACAGCTCGACAACAGTTAGAATTAAAGAATTATCACAAAGTGTTTTTAACTTTGAAGCTCTTAGTTTGAAAAAAAAATACGCTCATTGTTTGAGAAAATAGAGGGGACATTTTAGTTTGAGGAAAAAGAAGCTAAAATACGTAAAAAAAACAGAGCAATATTTTTATAATTCATGTTTAATAGTAATTTAGGAAAAAGAATGACAATTTGTGTAAGAAATAGCGGCGGCCATGTCGAACATGAATTATAAAAATATTGCTGTGTTTTTTTTTTGTTTTGTTTACGTATTTTAGCTACTTTTTCCTCAAACTAAAATGTCCCCTCTACTACCTTAACTGTTATTTGGTCAATGGTTTGACTATTTAATAGCAAGTGTTATAGCTTTTTGAATAGCTAAAGAAACGTAGAAGTTTTTAGAGTTATTTGCAGAATAAGTTCCAACAAGCGCTTCAAAGTTCAAAACACTTAGTGATAATTCTTTAATTCTAACTGTTGTCGAACTGTCTTTTTAAGCTGTTAGTAGTAGGTTCAGTTTTTGTTAATCGTTTTTATTATTTGACATGCTCTCTAACTAGATACATAAAAAACGGACCCTAAGACCTCTAATCCGTAATAAATTGATAAAATAGCCAAAAAAAATTTTTTTTTTAAATCTTTAAAATTCAATATCTCCATAACGGTTAAGTTTCGGACCTAACATTTAGCATCAAATCCATCATAAATGACCTGAATAATAACGTCCTTTAATATTCTGTACGACTAAACCTGTAACCCTGTATATAGGAACATTTTTTTTATAATACTTAACCCCACAGTGCATCGTGATTCATACGTGTAGGTATATGAATCACAGTGAATTTATCAATATTTTTACACAATAATGAAAACATGCCACCAATAATACATGACAATTTAATAATGCACTTGGCGCTAAATATTACTTACGTGTATATGAATCACAGTGAATTTATCAATATTTTTACACAATAATGACAACATGCCACCAATAATACATGACAATTTAATAATGCACTTGGCGCTAAATATTACTTACGTGTATATGAATCACAGTGAATTTATCAATATTTTTATACAAAATGACAACATGCCACCAATAATACATGACAATTTAATAATGCACTTGGCGCTAAATATTACTTTTTTTATAATACTTAACCCCACAGTGCATCGTGATTCATACGTGTAGGTATATGAATCACAGTGAATTTATCAATATTTTTACACAATAATAACAACATGCCACCAATAATACATGACAATTTAATAATGCACTTGGCGCTAAATATTACTTTTTTTATAATACTTAACCCCACAGTGCATCGTGATTCATACGTGTAGGTATATGAATCACAGTGAATTTATCAATATTTTTATACAATAATGACAACATGCCACCAATAATACATGACAATTTAATAATGCACTTGGCGCTAAATATTACTTACGTGTATATGAATCACAGTGAATTTATCAATATTTTTATACAATAATGACAACATGCCACCAATAATACATGACAATTTAATAATGCACTTGGCGCTAAATATTACTTACGTGTATATGAATCACAGTGAATTTATCAATATTTTTATACAATAATGACAACATGCCACCAATAATACATGACAATTTAATAATGCACTTGGCGCTAAATATTACTTTTTTTATAATACTTAACCCCACAGTGCATCGTGATTCATACGTGTAGGTATATGAATCACAGTGAATTTATCAATATTTTTACACAATAATAACAACATGCCACCAATAATACATGACAATTTAATAATGCACTTGGCGCTAAATATTTCCTTTTTTGTCATATTTTGACAGTTTACGACTGTGCACTTGTGAAAAAGTGTGTGTTTACAATTTCTCCAATAACAATAACTGCTGAAACAAGTGGGATATGGCTAACGCCATACTCCACGCTTCCAAGTCACTCAACAAAGTATTCTAATTGTGTATGAAAATTTTTCAGCATTTTCATAAAATGATTTAAATATTTTATTATGAAAACTTTATAATTCGCAATGACATTTTTTGAAAGTGATGTGCCTCATAAGTAATTTGAAAATAAAAATATCAAATTTTAACGTTCCTAAGCTCACTTTGAAATATTTGACAGTAAAAAAAAATTGATAAGCACTAGTCAAAATCTAATGGGGTCTAAGCGGATATAAGAAATGCAAATTATAAAAAAAATTTAAAAGAAACGAATGAGTATAACCTATATACCTACCTACTTTAGTCTATAATGTATATAATCAATACCTACTTTAGTATATAATCGATAGAGTAGAATAAACACGACGTACAAAGCAAAGAGCACACACATACATTGTGATGAAACTTTGAATGGGGTCTAAGCGAGTAATAGAAATGCAAATTATCAAAATTTGAAAAGAAACGAATTAGTACCTACTTTAGTCTATTATGCTATAATCGATAGAGTAGAATACAATCGTGTTTACGCCGTAAAAAAACAAAGAGCACACACATATACATGCATTGCGATGAAACTTTCAGAATACAATCTCAGCATGATACTAGTTAATAATCTGCAATAAAAAAATAATCTTATAAATTCATTACTTCAATTATATCCCCTTGGGGTATAAAAAACCAAGGTTTAGGAGTAAAAAACAAGGTTTGATTGTTTTATTTGTTATTTTGCTTATTAAATATCTTACAACCGTATGAGTACAATAGATATGAGAATTCTGGTTATTTCGTTAAGAGGGTGACTGCTGCCAACGTACCTATTAATTCAATTTGATATACCATCATTATTACTATACGAATCATTTTGAAAAAAATAACCTAGTTAGTTTGGATATTAATAAAGAGAAATACACCTTAACTTTTTGATTATGTTCTGTATATATTCTTGTAGGAAAATAATAAGCATACCCCGATTTTAGACATTTATCTTAAATTTCTAAAAAAATATAAGGTATAGAGCAATATTTTTTTTTATAAATTAAAGAAAAACAAAATATCTGGAAAAATATGATATGACGTTGCATTAACGCATCAGGTTAAGTAAATAAACCAAAAAAAATTTATTACGCAATGGCGCTGAATGAAAAATAAATATTTTTTAGGTTTATTTACTAAACCTGAAGCATTAATGCAACGTCACATCATATTTTTCAAGATATTTTTGTCTTCTTTAATTTAAAAAAAAATATATTACTCTACGCCTTATAGTTTATTAAAAATATATGATAAACCTTGAAAATCGGGGTATGCCATTATTTTTCTACAAGAATTTATATAGATCATTATCAAAAAGTTAAGGTATATTTTTGTTTATTAATATCCAAACTATCTAACTTATTTTTTTCAAAACGATTTGATAAGAAATAATGATGGTATATCAATTTGAAAAATAGGTACGTTGGCAGCAGTCCCCCCCTTAAGAGATAATTTGCAAAAATTTAAAAGATTATTCAATTCTTTCAAATTTCCGCAAATTTGTATATTTAATACTCACTTAGACCCCATTAGATTTTGAAGGATATCTGAATAGGGCTTCACAATTTTTTTACTGTCAAATATTTCAAAGTGACCCTAACTAAGCTCAGGAAACTTATAATTTGAAATTTTTATTTTCAAATTGGTGAAAATGCACATCATTTTCATAAAATTGCATTTCAGAAATATCAAGCTTTCATTATACAATTCAAAAGTAATTCAACAAACGAATTTAATTTTTTTAACTGTTGAATAGTTCGAAGTGACCTCAAGATCTGGAAACTTAAAATTTGATATTTGCTTATTTTCAAATTGCTAAAAAGGCACATCACTTTCATAAAATAGCTTTCATAATGTAATATTTAATTTAAAAATTATTGAACAAACTCACTTCATTAAAATGTTGATAATTTTCCGTATAAAATTTGAATACTTTATGGAATGACTTGGCGTTGCCACTCGTTTTTTTTCTATATACTCGTTTATTTCTGATGTTTCTCTCTTTTCTTTTTTATTGCCTTCAATAATAAAAAAGAGAAAAACACCAAGAAAAATTCAAGCTGGAAAATCAGTTTTAACATGCATTGTCTTCGGAAATACCCAAATTATGAAATTTTCAGAGCTCTACGTGATTGAGAAGTTATAAGATAATTCAATTGCAAAATTCTGGTTCAAACTGATATGTGAAGTCAATTAAAAGGATGGAAGAACTACCTTGTTGATAAAATATTGTAGTTGATGAGATAATCACTTGATAATAAAACAAATACAAAGAGAAAGTAACCAAATAAGTACATATAAGTGCAAAAAAACAAACATTTCAAAACAATAAAGGAAAGCATTAAATAGAAAAAAAAAATTCTATCAAAATAATTACAAAATAAACCATCTAATAAAAATTAACGAATGATGCTATTGTGTAGACAATAAAGGATTTTTATTTCTTAGCTAGGAAACAAATACCAGATGTGAAGACCGATAGATAGGTTAGGAACTACTCAATCTTAAGTAATTCCTAGATGAAAGTTTTTTTAACATTGGTGAATGTTACCATAGTCTATTATACATTATGTTAAAATGGTGAAGTTGCGCCTGGGACAAAGAAATCTGGGGCGTCATAAATGATAAATAATATGATTTTCTTGGAAAAGGGGCACCTTTTGAATTTAATGCGTCAGTCACCTTGTGTAATAAATAAAATAGATAAATATAGATGTGAGTTATTTTTTAGTATTCTTTTACAGGAAGTAAGATGAGTGTCAGGTCTGTATATAAAGATATTATTTAAGTAATGGGTCGTGGACTAGGTGGTACAAGAGAATGATATTGGTTTATTCGAAGCAGGAACTAATATGTTTTGTTTGATTCTTCGACTTCCATTGTCAAGATGACGAGCAAAAAAGGAAGTGTAAAACATGCCAACAACTAGTACCTACCTGTCGCAAATGCTATCAAGGTGTCTTACGTTGCGGGAGTTTTTCAAATATACCTATAATACCTAGAATGTGTTTCATTCAAATGTCACATCGTGGTTGGTATGACTGCATTTGGGGTTGTACCGTACCATCACGCCATGTCCCTAACGGAGTAGGCAGAGAGAATCGAACGCCACACTTTTCTATCTTGGCACGCAATCATCGCCTCTTAAACATTCATACACGTTCGTCTTTTGTTCGCGCTTCTTACATCTCTCTCTTTCAGAATGGCGTTCACATGATTGAGTACTCCTTTTCTTGGACAGCCCCGACCTCTCATTTCATTCTAGTCAAAAATTTGGTGTGTCATACTTCAATTACCTGGGATACACAATCAGCAAAGATACATAATGAGGACACAACAGAAATAAAAAAAACAGAATAACAACAGGTAACGGAGCATTCTTCTCTCTTCTGCCGGTATTCAAATCAAGAAGTGTCCATAGGAAACAAAATCGCACTGTACAATCATTACAACAGTTATGATATATGGATGTGAAACATGGACACTTACGGCCAGATCTGCTGAAATGCTGGACACGTTTGAGAGACGAGTACCTACTTCGTAGAATCCTACGCCTGGAGGATTAGATAAAATAATGAGCTGTATGCCATCTACGAGACTCCCAGGCTCTCTGTGCATGTCAGATTGAGCAGATTGAGGTGGGCCGGACATGTACAGAGAATGCCACCACACCAAAGAAAGTCCTGAATGTACATCCAGG
The DNA here is from genome assembly GCA_963576475.1 of Molanna angustata. NCBI lineage: Eukaryota > Metazoa > Arthropoda > Insecta > Trichoptera > Molannidae > Molanna > Molanna angustata. Next base: position 2,070,378 of record OY754965.1, on the reverse strand, counting down.
TGGAAGAAGAAAGGTTGGAAGACCGCGGCTGCGATGGGAGGACGATATTGGAAGGCATGCTTCCCAACTATTGCATTGAAGATGAAGAAGATTTAAATATGAAATCAGAGGAACTTTATTTGGAGATATGGCAACATTATTTTGTTTGTTTAACTGACAGTCGTAAAGTGATAGCTATCATCCTCAGGCGACAGTTACACGTAAAGTATTTACTGTGATCCGTCAATAAATACTGATGTATCGTGGTATTTACTGAACGTGTAGTCTAGTCTATTGATATCAATATTTATTAATGGATTTAATTATTAATTTATTAATCCATCAATAAATACTGACGTCCATCAATAAATATTAAATTGATGGATCACAGTAAATACTTTACGTGTAACTGTCGCCTCAGACGTGAAGCCAAGGAAAAATAAGAAAATGTTTTCTCTGATAATAACTCGTTCATATTTAGCAATTATATTGTTGATTTGACAGGAACTAAAAACGCAATAGCCAGTACAATACATACACATCTACTTATGTAAAATGCACCATGATCATATGATGATAGTAATTAGAAATTACATTTTATTGTGGATTAGAATATTATCTACTTACAAAATCATCCGCGATCTAATAATAACAAACATTGACGATATTAAAATTATATTAAAAAAACATCATGATTAAACAAAAATTATATTAATGCCCAACTTACGCGAAATACACACATAGATAATATACTTTGAAAAAGCTAAAATGATGTTTAAAGGCTAGCGTCCATGGAGGCGCAGCGGACGAATCGGACGGAATGCATCAGACGTATTTGTTTGTGGCGGTGCGTCCACAGTGGCGCACCAATCGGATTACAGAGACAACTGTCATTTGGATTTGTTGACAATTTTCTATAGAATATGCAATTGCATTTTTTTAATGAATATGTCCTTGTTAAACAAGTACATATACATCTTCCTACGTTCTCTAAAATAAGCATAAATGCTTGTGATATATGTGAACGAAATCGGTCGAGGCAGGATTCGAACTCGCGACCACTGGATTACTAGCCCAGCGCGCTAACCGCTCTGCCATCGATCATTTAATTGTTTTATTGCAATTGTCATAACCCCATATACTAGCATTTTGCTGCCTGAGTCGGGAGTCTATTATTATTAAATTTCTGTAATTTTCAACTGTTTTTTTATACTTAGGAGGTAGGTAGGTATGTCTGTATACCGAATGTGACGATATTAGTTACCAAAAACAATTACAACAAGTTCTGTACAAACTTCACTTAATAAATACTCTAAAATATAGCAGAAATATAACAGGAACCAAACACCCAAGAGCCATGACATAACTGATTTATTTATTCCATCTATAAATACTTCGTTTTTATTATTTCTTAATTGATTTTCTTAATTACAAGTAATACAAGAATAATTAAGTACTCCATTAGAGGACTGATTAAGTTTACAGAAATAATCACTTGTATGCAAATAAAGATCTCAAAATGTGTAATAGTTTACCACCAAACATAAAAGAAACCAAAAATCTTGTCACCTTTCGTAGGCTAGGTGCTGAATACATAGTTAAAAACTATTAATTTTCTCCATAATTTTACACAATGATTTTATTATCAATCTTCATACTCTTACCGTACTAGTTTTTTCCAAAAAGGTAATTATTTTTATATTTTTTTGTTAAAACTAGATGTTTTAATTTTTATATGTGTTTTTACGTCTAATTATAATATAATTTTACTATTATTATTATTAAATTTTAATGGCAGATTTATAGGGATGAAAATGGAAGGGATATAGGAATTGAAATTGCTGACCGCCATGGCACAGTTGTACTATGTAGCGTTGGGGAGGGTTTGCAATCTGCTCAGGAAAATATTGATTTGGGTTTTTTAAAAGACCCGGGTTAATAGAAGGTGGCACATTTGGTAAGCCGTTCGGTTCTGTGCGGGCGTCCTGGGTTTGATTCCCAGCAGAGGAGAAATTTATTTCTCACGCAAATATTGCTTCTCTGGGCTGGAAACATTGGTTAGTTGGAAGAAATTGCCATACGGCAACAAAATCGCCACTTGCGCAGGGTGCAAGTGGCGAGTTCAGTGTTCATTATTATTCTTTATTGGACGGAAAGAGAAAGAGGAGAGCTTGCAAAAACACTACTCACCAGAAGCCAAAGAGGCATTCAGGGGCTTCATTATTGATGATTTTAAAGTAACAAATTCTTAAAGAAAACATTGTAATTGTTTCAAGTTCTGTGAATAAATGCATACTGTAAATAGTTTGTTTTACATATAGGTAAGTTAAATGCTAGTGGATTCCTGTTGTGACGTGATGAAGATATATCGGTTTTATTATAGTTTAAATTGATTATATTATTTATGGCAAGACACATCCAGAGACACAAACAGAGGAGAGGTGGAACGCCCTCAGAAAAGATGCACGGATGACCCCACCCCCATCACAGGAAGAAGGCGGACAGTAAATGACACGTGACAGAGAGGAATGAAAGTCATTAGAAGAGGCCTACATTCAGCAGTGGAGGGAAGGCTAACAAATATGAAGAAGGAAAAAAAGGGTCGAAGGTTGGTTTTATTGATCCTCATTTCGCTTCATTCAGCGTTATATTAGACGAAGAATTGTATTTGACCAATCCCAATTGCATGAAATTGGACATAATCACATTGATTCACCAGAAGTAATTAGTTAAATTTCATTACAAGTTCCAGGAAAAGCGACCAGAAGACAAGATGTATTTCATATACCATTCTGTTGAACCAATTATAGACAAAACTCTCCTTTCGTCAGAATCTGTCTACAATATAATAGGTTACAATTTTGCGGACATCGACATATTCCATTTGAACTATGATGTTTACCGAAGGTCGATACAGGGCAAGTATGGGTAATAATAATAATGAACACTTCCTTGCACCCTGCGCAAGTGGCGAGTTTATTGCCGTATGGCAATTTCTTACAACTAATCAGTGTTTCCAGCCGCACAGAAACTGAACGGCTTAACAACTGTGCCACGGCGGTCGGCCATGACGGGTAGGCAAACTTTGTGACGAATTCCATATTCCTATCCACATTTTCATTCTTTCCTTATCCTTTTTCTTTTTCCCTAATTTACTTTCTTTCTGTACGCTTAATGCTGTATTTGTATTTTTATCAGTTTTATTTTGGTATATTTTTAATGCCTTAATTTAACGTTTGATGCTGTCTTTCTCTTTTTATAACTGTCTTATTGTGTAATATTATTATTATTATTATTTTTTTTCTTTTTCTCATTTTCTCACTGCTTTTGTATTAATTATGCAATGTATGTTTGTTAATTCGAGTTAACAATCATGGCGTATGCATAAAATAATTTCCATTTGCTGTATGTTTTTCCAAATAAATAAAATAAAAAATATTATGTGTTTCCACAAATCATTTTTCAAGAAATCAGCCACCACGGCGCGCGGCGGCTTTGACAACATAACTGGAAACTGGAATATGGAAGTTTGATGTTATAGGTACAAAATGTACAACATCTTTCAATCCTGCCCCCCCCCTAGACAACGTGTCATTTAGCTCAAGTAAAGAAACAAGGAAAGATAACTCAATGTATGGAAGTGACAGTTGTCTTTTCTTGAGCTAAATGAAACGTAAATGAAACAGGCTTCTGCCTAGTGGGGCATTTTGATGAATTGATAAAATGTATATAATTAACATTATTATGTAAATATGAAAAAAAAAACTTGTATGATGATTATACTCGTAATTAAAGGTTTGGGGAAGAGGTTCTATTATTAATTATCTGCCAGTGGAGCAATTAGTTGAACAACGTCAATAAAGACAGCTGTAGTATCTCTTTACATATCTTCTGTTGTTATAATCGTAATTCATTATGCATACATTTCACAGAAAAGCATTGTATTTGATATGATCTGTTTATCCACAGTACTTCATATTCGTTGATATGTTAAATTTATTAGAATTCCATGTTAATATCTAGTTTTTCTTGACATTGAATAGTATCTTTCTAAACTTTTATTCAACAACGGCCTTATGAAATCCTTATCGAAAGTTCATCATACAATTTTTGCGTTTTGGGTTTTTTTTATTCAATAGTGGAAAGAAATAATTATACCGAATATTTTTATTATTGCATATGCGCAAACATTGGATTTTTTTCCTTGTCGGGAGTCAAAGGTATTTTTTAACAGATTTTTAATTATCTCAATAGAAACGAAGTTGGAATATTTACTGTAGGAGAACCGGGAAATCAAGGCACCTACAGGGCTTACGACCTGTCATCGGCTGGTTTACGTGATCACTTTATGCGCTTGCGCAACGTTCACCAATTATGCCTTTTTAATGAGATCCCTATCAATTCAATTTTGAAAGTTCTATATATTGTAATACTGAAATTCTTTTCGCTTGAAAATAAGGAATTTTTACTACAGCCATCTATGTGTGAAATTATGAACAACATTCTTATTACTTTTTATTTATTTTTGTTGTAACGCCATCTATTGAGAGAATTGGTTTTTTGTAAATAATGAGAGCAACAATTCTTATACCTGAGGTGACAAATGCATTTTTCGCATAGAAGTCACCCTTGAATTGCGCCAGACTTATAAGGTCATTTTTGTCTTATTTACCTACTTGTATCTACCAATGTGTAAGTAATCGAATATTTTTATTATATCAGGTATCAGAATTGTTGCTCTCATTATTTACAAAAAACCAATTCTCTCAATAGATGGCGTTACAACAAAAATAAATAAAAAGTAATAAGAATGTTGTTCATAATTTCACACATAGATGGCTGTAGTAAAAATTCCTTATTTTAAAGCGAAAAGAATTTCAGTATTACAATATATAGAACTTTCAAAATTGAATTGATAGGGATCTCATTAAAAAGGCATAATTGGTGAACGTTGCGCAACCGCATAAAGTGATCACGTAAACCAGCCGATGACAGGTCGTAAGCCCTGTAGGTGCCTTGATTTCCCGGTTCTCCTACAGTAAATATTCCAACTTCGTCTCTATTGAGATAATTAAAAATCTGTTAAGAAATAATTATATATTTTTTATTCTTTAAAGGCTGTCATTTAGATAGGGCATTCTATGGGTTTCATCATGATGGTATTGTTTTTAAGTAAGAAGTACTACTATACAATTTAAGAATTCGATGGGACGTAGGAGCAAGATTACCTACCAAAAACAACAAACTTAGACTGATCAGGATACACATTTTCTTAGAGAGTAATGCTTTCGAAATGGTGTTGGCGGAAAATATTGCGAATATCATAGACAACTAGAAGAACCAATGTGTCCTATTTCCGTATTAAATGAACTACAGATAGGATCGTCTGTTATCAATCTGTCCAAGTTTGCTTGGCGGGCCCCCTCGGCAGGTGTGGGAATCATAGTTGTAGTAGTATGAAGATATAAATAATATGAATATTAACCATGTACGACCTCATGGTGGGTAGTGATTATGTTATTGATGTCGCTAGGCATTGCCAGAAAACTATTTGAATGCGTTGCTGACACAATAGAAGAAGAAGAAGTAATATGAAATATCCTAAGTATCATAGTATCCTGTTGTCCGACGAACAGCCATTTTAGAGATGAACAGGACAATAGTCCCATAACGTTTTTAATGGTAGTCTACGAAATTACTCCTATGTCATCAATTTGTTCAATCAACGCATCCTATAATATATTTTTTTGACAAACTTTTCAATATCTCAATACAGACGAAGTTGGAATAATTTAGAAGAACCAGGAACTCAACTCCCGACAGGGAAAAAATCCAATGTTTGCGTACATACCTATATGCAATTAAAAAAATATTCAGCGTCCCATAATATTATTTTAGACAAATTAACAGAAGATCCCCTGTTACTCTCGAGAATCATAACGTAATGGTAAAATATTTTTTTAGGACCTGTGTTATAACATTATTATATTTTAAGAACTACTGGAATTAATAAATTAGTTTTTTTTAAATGGTAAGCATGTGGAAGATATAGAAAATATAACTGAATTGTTTGACTATTGCAGAAATACAATGTAAGTAAAGATGAATAAATAAATGGTTCAGTACCAACGACACATTAATTATTGTTGAAGAAATAAAAGGACATGTGTTAGAAAGCCGACCACAGTGGCATAGTGGCATAATCACATGACTCCTCAGCCAGTGTCCTAGGTTATGTATTTACTTGTCAACTTTCTGCAAACTGAAGGTCTCTCAGTTCAACAATAATGAATAATGGTTCGCTTCTTTTTATGATTTTTTTATTTTCCCTTTCGCTATGTAAATTTTATAATTTTAATTTATACTATATTTCTTCGTATTTTTTTCCACTACGCAATATAAAAAAAATCTGTGTATTTTTTTATTCGTTCGTTATTTAACTATAATTTCTTCGATATATTTTTTCCTCTTTCGCTATTTAACATTTTTTTTTGTTTTTTTAATGTTTTTTTTTATATTCATATTTCTATATTTCTTTGTATGTATTTTTTTCATCTATCTATTTAAACTATTTATTTGTATGTAATTATTACCTCATTTTATATTATTTCTTTGTACATATTTATTTAATATTTTTATGCAAACTATTTATTTATATGTAATTTCTTCCTTTTTCAATATAAACTATTTCTTCGTATGTATTTGTTTTCCCACTGTCTATATAAACTATTTCTTTGTATGTAATTATTACCCCATTCTATATAAATTATTTCTTTGTATGTAATTATTACCCCATTCTATATAAATTATTTCTTTGTATGTAATTATTACCCCATTCTATATAAATTATTTCTTTGTATGTAATTATTACCCCATTCTATATAAATTATTTCTTTGTATGTATTTATTTCATCTTTTTATGTAAATTATTTCTTTTTATGTAATTTGATCCTATTTCAATATAAACTATTTCTTTGTATGTATTTGTTTTTCTGCTTACTATAAAAAGTATTTATTTTTCCTCTCTAGATGTACTTATCCTGTTGTTTTCTTCTCTAGTGTTGTTCAATTATTAAATGGTATTTTTCTTATATTACTTTTATTGCCGCCATAGAATTACTAATTGAAACATCAATTTTTGTTTTGAAGGTATTTAAATTAAACAAATTGTATGCACATCCTAGCTAAAGACTTTAAAATATCGTCTAGGTATATAAGATGTTAAATGGTTGTGTACAATGTTGAGTCGTGTGCGCCTGTCTGCGCGAAAAGCACGCGTCATAGCGTCCGTGTTGGTGCTTGTACTGTGGCTGTTGAACGGGAAAATTATATTACGAACGATAATTTTCATCTGCGCCAAGTGGCCGGAAAACTCGCAATATAATATCATCTTACTTATTTGATTTTTCTTATGTAACGTTTTATGCATTACAATCAACTAAGTTTGATCTTCGAATGAGATATTTTATTCTACGGCTACAAAACATTCGACAGTTTTTTCCCTTGGACAGGATGTCAATCTATTTGTTATAAATAACTAACTAAATGTTTTTTTTATAATAATATATTATGAATAATAGTGAAATTTTATAATAAACAATTTCAAACAGTGTGTGTACATTGAATTAATACGTGAGTTCACAGTTTTATGGAATTTCTAATGTAGGTAAGGAGATAATATTTTTTAACATTTTTTAGTTTTGTAAAGTAGATTTTTCAATTCATTAAATCATAAAGGAGAAGTTTTTTTTATTATAATATATTTTTAAACAGTGTGTGAACATTGTAATAATACGTGGTGAGTTTACATTTTACAGGAATTTATTATATAAGTTATGAAAATAAAAACTTTTTGTAATGTAGATTTTTGATTCATTGATTCTTAGATGAGGTTATATTTTACATAGATATATATTTCAATGGCGCATGATATACTGAATGGTAAGAATAAATTTATGTTTATCAAATTATGTTTAAACAAAATCTGAAAGGTTCAACTTCTTCAAACTCACCATGATAGCTTAAACTAAAAATAAATAAATATGCAATATTAATAAACAGACTGAACACAGCATTGAAGAAAGGTTGGAGGGTATTGAATGATGCAGATGCAATATTATTCAAAAATGTATTGTTAAAATAATATTTCTCCATAACAATAAATAATATTCTACGACAATATTTATCAATTTATTTAAATATTTCTTGAAAATTTGTACAGATTGAGACAGTGTCACATAATACAAAAAGTTGTTTTATTTTGTTAAATATTCTCTATAACAATAAATAATATTATATATTATGACAATTTTTATCTAATTTCTTTTAATATTTATTGAATATTTGTACAGATTGAGACAGTGTCACACCATACCAAAAATTGTTTTATTTTGTTAAATATTCTTTAACAATATTTATTTATAACAATAAATAATATTCTACAACATTTTTCACATTTATTTATATTTTTCTTGAATGTTTGTAGAGATTGAGATAACAGAAGTTATTGATTAATAATATTTTGTTAAATATTCCTGAACAATATTTTTGTCTATAACGATATTTTTATAATTTTTTTAAAATCTTTTTTGAATACTTATACAACGTTGCATCATACCAGAAGTTATTGTTATATAATATATTGTTAAATATTCTTTAACAATAATTTATCTATAACAATAAATTATATTCTGCGACAATATTTATGTATAACTATATTTATATCAAATGCATTTAGATTTTTTTGAATATTTGTACAGATTGAGATAACGTTACATCAAAACACTATTTCACACTCAGTCTATTAGGTATAGGACAATGAGAATTGAAAGTTTAGTACGTGTAGCAGATACTTGTACTTATTTAATCGTAGATTTTCCATATAAACACTAATACTGACTCCAGATTCAAAAATACTGGTTTCAATCTCCAGTGGAGATAGTTATTAACATTCAGTCTGGATCTGTGAGACAATTAACAAGTTTACAAAATGTCGTGGCAACGTGTTTTTGGGTTCATGTCAAATTCACATTTGAAACAGTACCAGCCCGAGAAATACAATATTTTATTTTAAACATGTTTTGGTCTACATACATACAAAATGATAATGACTAAATCATTTTTAACTCCTTGTTACATAGACATTTGACCATGACGGCTTAATATAACCCAGGAATTAATTTTGTCCGGTCATTTTATAAATAAAATTTATTTGACTTGTTTCGTGACAAATTCTTAGAAAATAATGGCGTAATCGTTATACATGACTATTTAACAATTGCAATGCAAACTGTGAAGCGTCGGCGTAGCGGGCTGAGCCAAATAGTTATTTACAGAAGCAGCGGATGTTGATATCTACATTGTTGACTATTTCACCAGGGCCGTGCTGGTCGAAGGCTTTTAAAGTGCGGTTGCATCAGGCGTAGACATATAAACGAGAAAATCTAATTAATGGAAAAAAGAAGCGAGGAACACGTATTTTTCGCAATATGACAATAAATACGCCACTTGCACAGGGTGGAAGATAATGTATAATACTCATAATACGTCAGGAGATAAAAATCATCTATCAGATCCTGTTTATTAGTACAAGTACGGTGCAAAATATTTATACATAATATTAACAATATTGTTTTGGTAAACAGCTGATAATATTGAACAAGGATAGAATGAGAATTGATTTTTAGTGAATATTTTTGTTTCTTCTTCTACGTGTTTGTAAATGTTTTGTATAGGTACCTACAGCAGTGTCCTTTCTCTTAAATTTCAAATCCTGGGAGGCAAGTCTGGTTCAATCGGCGAAATCAAAACCACCGTGATATACCCATATCATGGATATAATTATTATATGGAGTTCTATAATATCTTTAGATGTCATAGAACTCCATACTATAATTATTTCCATGATATGGGTAATCACTGGGGTTTTGATTTCACCGGTCGAACCAGACTTGCCCCCCAGATATAATTTGTGTACTTACTAGCTGAATTATAATGTAGGTATAGCTTAAAATAACAATAAAAGTTAACTGTTTACGGAAGGAGGCGCCAATGATAATGATTATGATGGAAATATTCAAAATAAACTCCCTCTCCCTCAAATTTAAAGCTTGGATTTTGTAACTAAACAAGTTGACGGCTTTCCGTAATACCTGGCTCGTGTCAAATATTATTCGCATCGTTGAATACCCATTTGTCAGTCTTGTAAAATATTTGTTGCGGTAAAAATAATTAATTACAGAAGGATATTATGGTGCAATTATGTTCGATAAGTAAATAGTGTTGACATGTTGGTATCTATACACACACAGGTCATGTGATGAACTGTCATAGACTTCATATACAGTAGGTACAAACAATAATATGCATATTATCTATGGAGGAAAATCTATGACGTAGAAATAACATCGCCAATTATAATTCTTGGAGGACACGAGAAGAAAAAGCAGTCACGTGATTTTTCAGGACAATTATCATTTCAGTAAAAATAGCGTAATTGACGACGCGACGTGACAATTATGTGTTTTTATATTTATAGTTTTCGTACAGTTTTTAAATTAGTTTTAAAGTTGTTTTTAAATTGTACAATGTAATTGACATTTCCGTTTCAAATATGAGCGTTATTATAATGAGCGTTCTTGATATTCCGATCAACCGATTTCATTTACCAATACCACAAACATTTTCTACCACTATGAGACGAATTTTCTACCATACAATGAATTTAGAAAAAAGGCTTTAACATTCATGTGAATTAATTTATTTAAAAATAAAAAAAATAATTGATTAAAATTAGATTCATACTTAGAAATCTTCTTAATTAAAGTTAATTGATTAATTATATGCATATCATACAAGTCTTTAACTTAAACGAAATTGTGTGATTGAATGTAAATAAAGATTAAATTATGATCGAGTACTGGTTAATACATTTTTAAGATAAGACAAGATAACAATGTATGTATTAATATCGTGTCATTAGTAGTAACACTATGGTTTTTAATTAATATATTAAATAATTTTTATTTTTTCCAATGCACTGCTTTAGCCTAAGATATTTAAAGTATCCGATGAAAGCGTTTTTTGGATGTCAATATTCGCCGTGGAATAATTAAATTGTTTATTTTTACTGACAAACTTTTTAACATCTCAATAGAGACAATGTTGGGACATTATAGAAGAACCAGGAATTTTGTATAGTCAATTCATTCATTCATTCATACCATCACGGCATATACCACAATGTGGGGTAACCAGCGAAAGGTGTGCGGGTGTCTATTGCCTTATAAAAGGGAGCACAACATATCTGTGTATACCCACACACCAGTCTCGTCTCAGTTAAAAAGGCACTATATTCAGAATGGGTGGTGAACCTCATTGCTGAACTATGTGAGATGTTATTGTTGCCTGTTGTATTTTCGATTACCCGGCTCTTACGGGACGCTCGAAAACAATAATAGAAAAGAGTGAAAGCACTATTCTAAGCCGGTGCCTCACAGCTTTGTATAGTTAGTAATTCTGGGAATATATTTTTTTGAATCTTTGTTTTTAAATGTCTCCTTTTTCTTGCGGGTGCTTGCACTCTGGTAAAGGACATTTTTTTGTATTTTATGAATGGTCTTTTTTATGCGTTGTATTTATTTAATTTTTTTATTTAATTTTATTTTATATAGAATACAACAGCAAAACAATAGAGATTTATACAAATATATAGAGATAATTTTTATGTTGCCAATTATAGTATTCTAAATTATATTAAGTACATACACATTTATTAACAATTATGAAAACAGGATGGGAAAGGAGAGAGGTAGGGAGGGGAGTGGGGGAAGCATCGACCACTAGAAACTCCAATTATGATTTATACCTCACGTGTCTCAATGTATGAATAATAATATATTAAGTTAAAGGGGCACAATTAAAAAGTTAATTAGTTATTCTTTAAATAAAATAAATAATTTAATATATGCTGTGAGGCACCAGCTTAGAATAATGCTTCAAATATCATCAATTATTATCAACGGTTTCGTAAAATCCAAGTAATCTAAAAACCACCGGCAAAATAACATCTCATGTTGTTCAGCAATGACGTTCACATCCATTTCGAATGCTGCCTATTCAAATGAGACGAGAATGGTGTGCGGGGATAAACGCACGTGTCTTGCTTACATTTATTATGTAATGCACATCCGCATACCTGTCGGTGGTTATTGTGGGATATTCCATGATGGTATGAACGAATGAATGAATGTTTTGTTACTCTGAAATTGATTTCATAATTCTATTCCATTTCTAGAAACCAGCCTCTTTTTCCTGTGTCCAAGATGCTGCTGAAACTAAACCCTGTTCGTCTGCTGTCCAAGATATTTCCAATAGTGACCTGGTCGAGGAGTTATGATACAGAACTAGCAGTGTCTGATCTGGTGGCTGGTATCACAATCGCCCTGACCCTCATTCCACAGTCTATCGCTTATGCATCTTTAGCAGGACTCGATCCACAGGTTGGTATTTTTCTATATTTATTTTTCAAAGGATGATTCTAACAAAACGGCCTTCGTGGCTCGGTCTGTTAGATATCTAATTTCTGAGCCAAAAGGTCCCGGGTTAGATTTCCGGCGGAGACACAAATTTTAATTGTGTCATCAGTCTGGATCTGTGAGACGATGAATATCGTAAGTCGGAATGTGGCAACTTGTTATTGGGTGCGTGTTAAATTAAATTTGGCATAGAAGTTAGTATTAGTAAAACAATAAAAACAATTAGTATAAAAAATAAAAATATATTTTATAATTTTTCCAATATTTTATAAAATCACTATACATTTTTAATTTTGACTACGAACGATTAAGTGTAATGCACATTTAGATGTTCGAGTATTATGGGGAGTTATTAAAATGTGATTGAATCTATAAACACTTTCTTATCCCAATATCCCAATATATCCCAATATTTTTTAACATTCTTTCTATTCTGTTGTGTTGAATATACATAACTATCAGTGGATAATACATAATTGGATGGCAGGCCTAACATTGTATTGATGCATTGTACCACTTTTGTATTAAATATTATAATGAATGTAACCTGTTCATCTGTGTACACCCCCAATAAAATAATAATAAAATAAAGTTAAATTTAGTTTAAGTCAAATATTTTTATATTTTGAGTCTACGATGTTTATATTTTGAGTCTATGAGGCGAAGTTGGAATAGTAAGGGAGAACCAGGAACTCAAGGCACGGCTTGCAACCTGTCATCGGAAACTGTCGTATTACAAGATTTATTTGAGAAAAATGTTAGAAAAAGGTAAGGTCCTGTACTGCGAGAATACTGCTTACTAGACTAAGATTGAGTCGAACAAAAACCGAGCTTATGGAGTGTGACTTTGGAGGATCAGAAGCCATTGGACATGATATACTTCTGGATAATGACATAAAGCTACCCAAAGTGTCGCACTTCAAATACCTTGGATCCATGCTGACAACCACGCATGTCAACCTGATTTCAACCACAGCGTCAATGTGGCGTGGCTGAAGTGGAGATCTCTCTTTTTTGCGATTAAAGGAAGCCTATTGAAACTAAGGGAAAAATATACATAACAGTCGTAAGACTTGCAATGTTACACGGCTCTGCACAACAACTGCACACGACTGAAATGAAGATGTTGCGCTGGGCAGGTGGTGTGACACGCCTTGATAGAGTTCGCAACGAGTACGTCAGAGGATCCTTTAAGGTATCCCCAATAAAGGAGAAATTGAAAGAGAGCAGACAGCGATGGTATGGCCATGTCATGCGAAGGGAGGACACCTTCTCCGTCAAAACTGTGCTCGGTATCCCCTCAAAACCACGAGGAAGAGGCAGACCACTGGCGACATGTTGGACGAGTATCGATAGGGAGCTGGCGGCACAATGTGTCCCACAAGAGACGACCCAGAGTCGCAGATCATGGCGACTGATGAATAGGAGGCCCCACCCCGGATGAACTGAGATAGAGGGGCAGGAAATGATTATGATTCTTAAATAACGTTTGAAAAAATTGATGTATGAAAAAATGCACACTAAATTACCTTCTAATGTATGAAACACGAAAAAATATTGTAAATCACCTGATTCTTCTTCTTCTTCCGATGGCTCTACAGCCCATATCGAGCCTTGGCCTCCATCAATCGTCGCCTCCAACTCCTCCTGTCTACCGCTGCTGTCCTCCAGTCTGCCACTTGCAGTAATTGTTCCGCATCCCTTTTCACTTCATCCTCCCATCGCAGCCTGGGTCTGCCGACCTTTCTTCTTCCACCCGGATGTCCCTCAAGGATCCTCTTGGGTGCCCGTGATGACGGCATTCTCTGTACATGCCCAGCCCATCTCAGCCTGCTCAGTCTAGCATGTACAGAGAGCCTAGGAGTCTTATAGATGCTGTATATTTCATCATTATACCTTATTCTCCAAGCTTCTCCATCATTCACGGGTCCCAGTATTTTCCGTAGCACTCTCCTCTCAAATGTATCCAGCATCTCTGCGGATCTTGCTGTCAAATCACCTGATACCTATGTTATATACAACATTTTCAAAAAAGGTAAAATTTAGAGTTTTTTTAAATAGCAAGAATAGTTATTAAAATATTATAATCATAAAAAACTCCGGTAGATTTTAATATTCTCTTTCGATTGAAGTAAAAATCTACTTCATAGGCCTTGTAGGGTTTTTAGGTAGGTACAGTAAAAAAATTAAAACGGGTTTTACTAAAACTAATTTTACAAGAAAAGTATTAAACAAATTCAAAAAACTCATGTAATAGAATAAAGATGTAAATACAAACTGTTCCTTATTTCTAAGACGTATCTTTTGACGGTATTAGGGAAATTATTTTCAAAATATTCTGTATAGCGTAGTATAGCCTCTTAAATGATACAATTATAAACAAAAGATACTTAAATACATATTTTATGTTGTAATTTTGATAGTACAAACTAAAATGATAGCATTCAATAAGGTAGATGTTCGTGTTTAGTATAATGCGGTTTTTCCACATAATGAACCATACAAAACTACGTGTTACTTGAATACAAAACATAAACGATAATCTATTTCACACTATAAACAGATCGTGACAAAGTTGTATTTTGATATTCACATCAGCACCCAACACTCAAAATTAACACAAATTCAACAGAAATAGCTAATATGTGCAGCATTTGCATATGGTAGAGGCAGGCAGACAGACAAAGATATTATGTACTTTAGCGAAAAATCTTTTTTATGAGTAATAATAATTGTTAAGTTTATATCCAACAGAGTGCAAATCCATTTTATTTTTATTTTATTTTATTTTGATTTATTTATAAACGGCATAAACTGCCTTTTACATACATAGATAAAAACACATATTGATGATAATAATAGATAGAATAAAAAAAGCAATTAGGTATACACTTGGCAAAAAAAAAAACTTAAACCTAAATAATAAGACAAAAAATAAAAAAAATTAAAAAAATAGATGTAAGCAAACATAAAAAAAAGATATACATAAGGATCAAAAAAAAAACAGTAAATTCAAAAATAAAAAACATTAAATTAAAAAACTAAAAAAATCAATAACGTATGCAAACACAAAAAAATGATGTACATATAGACTCAAAATCAACCTAAACATTAAATAAAAAAAAGTATTATTAATAGAAAAAAATAGCAGTTTTAAAATTAACAAAGTATTTTTACGTAAAATTCGAACCAAACGTTTTGATGAGTACCTAATATTATATTTTTTCGACCAATCGTTTCCGCCGAGGTGACTCGGCACTATCAGTTTTGATGAGTACATTATATTTTTTCGATCCATGGAAAGGTCCATGATCGGAGAAAGTCTGAGAAACTGAATCCGAAATGAAGAAATAAGGCATCGGACCCGAGGACGTCGTGGATCGCATTGCGAAGCTCAAATGGCAGTGGGCAGGGCATGTCTCAAGACAAGTTGATGAGATGGCATCAAATAAACAAAACAAAATGGATGCAGATGGCATCAAATAAACAAATATGAAAGGAAATGGACGAAGCATGTCTAGCAGTGGAGGGAAGAAGGCCAATGAAGAAGAATACAAGAAGGCCGAAATGAAGAAATAAGGCATCGGACCCGAGGACGTCATAGATTGCATTGCTAAGCTCAAATGAGTGGGCAGGGCATGTCTCAAGAAAAGTTGGTGAGCGCTGGGCCCCAAAACTCAACAAGTCAGGACGGCGGGAAGAAAATGGATGCAGATGGCATCAAATAAACGAAAGGAAATGGACGAGGCATGTCTCCAGCAGTGGAGGGAAGAAGGCAAATGAAGAGGAAGAAGAAGATTATATTTTTTAAATTTCACGCCCTAAAGACAAACCTACTAGGAATATAAAAAAAAATTATTGGATTTATGGGTCCAATCAAAACAAAATATGTCTTAAATCCTTGTGTATGCCAAAATCATTATTGTATTAGATGGGTCGACGGCAGAGCGGTTAGCGCATTGGGTTAGTAATCCAGTGGTCACGAGTTCGAATCCTGCCTCGACCGATTTCATTCACCTATAGCACAAGCATTTATGCTTATTTTAGGGAATGTAGGAAGATGTATATGTATGTACTTGTTTAATTAACAAGGACATATTCATTTTTTTTTAAATATATATTGAGGTATCCCAAAAAATCTCGTTTATAATTAAAAAAATAGCGTTAATGCAGTAAGCACCCATTTTCAAAGTTATAAGGTTAAAAAATATACTAAATACATATACAGACACAAGATAAAACAATAAACACATGTAGACCCAATCAATAAAAATAAATGCTTTATAAACAATTTAAATTGAATTAATACTTTAGATTAGGTGATTTTAGTGCCAAATGGCAAAATTTTTTAAGTAATAAGTTTTTCAGCCCAGAGATTTATTAATTACATATAATGAAACGTATAATTTTTCGCTCTATTTAATTTAATTCGCAAACGTGATTCCCATTCACCGATATCGCTCGATGACGAGCATCGTCAGAATGGTGGATAATAGTGGTGAAGACCATCTATTTATAGATTCACAAAGAGGATAACAATAACAGAAAGGGAAGGAGTAATACCAAGATACAATGTAATACATATAAGACATTAAGGTAAATAAGTAATTAGGTACAATAAAATATAAATGAAGTAAAGGAATGAATATATAAATATTGTATTGAAAAGACAGAAATAAAGAATGTAATTCATGTAAATATATTGAATAATAGTTAACAGAAAAAAAAACTCTACAAAAAGTATTTAAATCTATTTGTGCGTTAATCAAATGAATGTTACTATTACCTTTTACTGTATTTCTTATACTATTTTTTTATTTTATTTTTTTTTATTTATTTATCAAGGAAACATACAGTTTTATTAATAAATTGTAATGGTACAAAATAATAATCAAATAAACCAGCAAAGTTTCCATAAATGGTTAACAATAAAATACTTTATGAAGAAAAAGAACATTAGTTGTAGCAGGAGGAAGAATAAACAAGATTGAAATGAAACATAACCTAATAAAAAACATAAATAATAAAATAAATAATCAATTAACCAGTCGAGAAATGAAAAAAAAAGAAAACAGTTAATACGTACCCAAATATAAAGTTAAAAAGTATTCTTTTCACACAACATTATAAAGTTTTCTTTTAAAAGCTGCAAAATCGTCATATATTTTTTTATTACATAAAATCGTCAATATTTTTTCGATGGGCCATCGACCCATCATCGACAATTATAATTGTATCTGCAAAGGCCCACTAGGGATTAAATAGATCGAAAAATTATAATTATACTATACGCAATTCTATGTGATGGAGTTCTATCACGATGTGACTTTTTCAAACGTAAAAAAAAGATGCATTATGAATTTGCTTAGTAAATTTTAAAAAATTTTAAATACATTTGGCCTCTCGGGAAAATGAATCCAGGACGCCTAGCGTTAGCCTCACTATGCCACGGCGTACCTACAGTATAGGTTGTATTAAATATATAACAACTAGTATCTAACCGTAATTCGTCAGATGAAATGGTTCGTATACACTTTAGTTTATACGTACAATGAATAGAAACTCAATTGCAAAATTTCGATCAGACACATTCTTATCCTTTAACCATCAAGAGTTGAAATCGATTCTGCAAGACTTCAATTTAGCTTGTACATCGCCCTTGGCCATGATTAACTTAATCCTAGATTACGTATTGCACTGGCCTCTACTGTAATTCTGTGACGAATGACCTTAACATTGGTTAAGGCTGAGTTCCAACTGACATCGCGTCAGAAGTTGCGACAATTGCTACGTTTGTACTATCGTGCACAATATTCACTAAGGCACGCCAATTATGTGCTACTGAAACTCAATTAGTATTTGACGAATGTGAATTATTCATAATATAATAGCTGTGAAATATAAGGGACCTTAACATGTTTTAAAATTGATTGCTCCATTTATTGAGATGGCTGAATGGCCAGGGAAAAATACAGCTTAAATAGCTATTATTGATTGTAAATGATTCAGATGAATCAGTAGCTGAGCTGGAAACGCACTGGTTTATTCTTTCTTAATAGTAGAGACCTAAATAATTCGCAAAAAAAATAATTAGTTTGTCGATCGACAATTCTTGAAATAACTCCATTGTATGTAGATATATTACAAATAAATGTCTATGTTGGCTCAGACACGTTTGTAGAATGAAGCCGGATCCCAAAGAAAGTATTGGACACCTGTCCTGAAGGAAGAAGAAGCAGAGGGAGACCTAGGATGAGATGGCTGGACGACATCGAGGGCGATATAAGAGCGATCGGACAGACAAATCGGAGGAGACTTGCTGTCGAAAGTGCGGGATGGAGGCTGTTTCTTGAGGAGGCCAAGGCCCACATCGGACTCTAGCGCCATTGCTGATGATGATATTACAAATATAAAACGAGCGGGTTGTGGCTCACGCTAAACTCCTCACTAACAAGTCATTCTATAAAATATTCATATTTTGTATGAAAAATATTCAGCGTTTTCATAAAATTTCATAAGTTTGTTAAATATTTTTTTTATTTTTTAATATTTTATTATAAAAACTAGATAATCCTGAGCTTGGGGTCACTTTGAAATATTTGAAAGTAAAAAAATTGTGAAGCACTATTCACATATCCTTCAAAATCTAATGGGGTCTTAGTGAGTATCAGATATATAAATTTACAAAATTTGAAAAGAATCGAATGAGTACTTTAGTCTATAATCGATAACGTAAAATGCACACGCCGTACATAGCACACAGCACATAGCACACACACATAAACATACACAGATACATTGTAATGGAACTTTCAGAATACAATCTCAGCATGATACTAGTTGATAATCTGCAATAAAAAATACCCTTATAAATTGCGAAATCATAACTCCCCTTGGGTTAGTGAGGAGTAAAAAATACTTGATATTTGTTCTATTGAACAAATTATACTGACGATGTGCCTTGCACGAAACGCGTCAATAATAATTTCAATAGAACAAATATCATGTTTTTTTTATATCTTGGCTACAGTGGTGATTCTTAATTTTGAATCTAATAAAATAAATTTTCTATATCAGTATTACAATATATAGAACTTTCAAAATTGAATTGATAGGGATCTCATTAAAAGGCATAATTGGTGAACGTTGCGCAAGCGCATAAAGTGATCACGTAAACCAGCCGATGACAGGTCGTAAGCCCTGTAGGTGCCTTGATTTCCCGGTTCTCCTACAATAAATATTCCAACTTCGTCTCTATTGAGATAATTAAAAATCTGTTAAAAAATAAATTTTGTTTTGAATAGAAAATTTCGTAGTGTTTTTTTTTAATTATTTCAACATTTTATCATTTATAGTGATAAAGAACTCGCAAATGTAAGTCATGTATTGATTTCTCTTAATTTATATTATTTTTTGTAGAAAATAAATTGTTTTCTTAAAAATGTCACACTTTTACTGAAAAATAACAATGTTTTTCATAAAAAAATAACACCGATTTCATAAAAATAACACTATATTTGCTTTTCTGCACCCCTACAAAATAACTTGAAGAATAACACCGCTTTTTAACAAAAATAACCTCCCTTTTCCATAAAATTACGCGATCAATAACACCGCTTTTAAAAAAAAGTAACCCTCCTTTTCCAAAAAATAATGCGATTAATAACACCGCTTTTCAACAAAAATAACCTCCCTTTTCCATAAAATTACGCGAGCAATAACACCGCTTTTAAACAAAAATAACCCCCCTTTTCCAAAAAATAACGCGAATAATTCAGGTATCTACTTATTATTAATCCAAAGATGGCGAGATCACCCTAGCTGCCTCGAAGCATTAACATAACTTAGGTTGATTATGATTTTTATACGGCCATTTACTAAAAGCTTCATGAATTCCTTGTCTTCAATAAAAGCACACATCCTAATTTAATTTCCATTACAATACATTAATTTATATATTTGTTTCTTTCAGTATGGACTCTATTCTTCGTTTGCTGGAAGTTTGGTATACATCGTGTTTGGGACAGTTCCAGAGATCAGTATTGGACCCACGGCACTTCTTTCACTTTTAACCTTTACATACACAACAGATACAAACCCTGACTTTGCTGTACTTCTTTGTTTTCTTGGAGGGTTCATTCAGCTGCTCGTTGGATTTTCAAGACTTGGTAATTATGCGTTCATAGTTTTACGTATAATTCAGCGTTCATAGTTTTACGTATAATTCAAACATACTGTAGCCATAAATTATATTTGATATTATTTATTTTCGCAACTGAGCAATACGTGTGTTGTTATTAATATGTATCTAAGTTTAATTCATCTGTCATCTAAGATCAGATCTTGTGTTCAAAGACAAGTATTATATCAATTAGTTTATTTATTTTTTCCTCACCATATTTTCCAATGATATAAAAAAGTAGAATACTGCTGCCCAACTAGGAAATGCTATTATAGTGCTTGCAGTTTACAATTTTACAGCGACAATATACTGATGAACTGGGTGATAATAGTTTCCGCTCTACATACATTAGGTAGGCACACAATCAAGATACTTTGTACTAATAACTAATTAACCACTACTTCAATAAACATCAGACAAAACAGACACATAGCTCACATTAAACAGTGACAATATACTTATGAACTGGGTGATGATAGTTTCCGCTCTACATACATTAGGTAGGCACACAATCAAGATACTTTGTACTAATAACTAATTAACCACTACTTCAATAAACATCAGACAAAACAGACACATAGCTCACATTAAACAGTGACAATATACTTATGAACTGGGTGATGATAGTTTCCGCTCTACATACATTAGGTAGGCACACAATCAAGATACTTTGTACTAATAACTAATTAACCACTACTTCAATAAACATCAGACAAAACAGACACATAGCTCACATTAAACAGTGACAATATACTTATGAACTGGGTGATGATAGTTTCCGCTCTACATACATTAGGTAGGCACACAATCAAGATACTTTGTACTAATAACTAATTAACCACTACTTCAATAAACATCAGACAAAACAGACACATAGCTCACATTAAACAGTGACAATATACTTATGAACTGGGTGATGATAGTTTCCGCTCTACATACATTAGGTAGGCACACAATCAAGATACTTTGTACTAATAACTAATTAACCACTACTTCAATAAACATCAGACAAAACAGACACATAGCTCACATTAAACAGTGACAATATACTTATGAACTGGGTGATGATAGTTTCCGCTCTACATACATTAGGTAGGCACACAATCAAGATACTTTGTACTAATAACTAATTAACCACTACTTCAATAAACATCAGACAAAACAGACACATAGCTCACATTAAACAGTGACAATATACTTATGAACTGGGTGATGATAGTTTCCGCTCTACATACATTAGGTAGGCACACAATCAAGATACTTTGTACTAATAACTAATTAACCACTACTTCAATAAACATCAGACAAAACAGACACATAGCTCACATTAAACAGTGACAATATACTTATGAACTGGGTGATGATAGTTTCCGCTCTACATACATTAGGTAGGCACACAATCAAGATACTTTGTACTAATAACCAATTAACCAGTACTTCAATAAACATCAAAACAGAAATAGCTCACAAAAAACAGATCAATTTTGTCAAAATGTAAATAAATAAATCAATTCCCGACGCGATTTGACATTTCAAAATCAAAGAGAAGAGGTTTTATATCAGCATCGTCAGGTGTGTTGTTTTTGAGGTGAGATATTCACGAAAACGGCGCTATATAAATCATCCAAATTATTATTATATTATTATGACTCGCATGCGTCCGTCCCAGATCAAATCAAAACATACTAATATTTAATTTTATACTTCAAAAGATGCAATAGCTACTGATAATAAGAATTATGTAGGTACTATATTGATAGTGTTAAAAAACGAGTGGGTTGTGGCCAACACTAAACTCTCCACACCTTAGTTCCACACTTCATTTTTTCTTCTTGAAATGTTGACAATCTCTAAATGCAATTTTATGAAGTACATTTCTATTAGATTCTTAAACAAATATAAGATTCCCACAGGACAAAAGTTTTCACAATACACCATACACACAAAAACATTGTCACGAAACTCATAGTATGTATTTTCGACATGATACCTGTTGAGAAATTTTAAGTAAAATTGCATTCCTAGCAAGATGAGCATGTATGAGACAGTGTATCAATGTTGATGAGACAATGTATGTGTCAAGATAGAAGAATGCGGTGTTCGATTCTTACTGCCTACCCCTTGAGGAAGATAGAAGTGGAGAGTAAAGAATACACTTGTCTATAGAGACATATACAATATCAATATGAAGTTGATCACTCAGTTTTACAGAGCCATACAGAAGCTATTTTACTTCTGTTATACATATACATTTTTCATACAAATATGAAATTAATTTCACATTGATATGGCAAACCATAGAATTTTTTTTTTAAATTTTGACAATCCTTGAATTTATTTTCGATGAGTGTATTTTTGTTGTATCGAAATTTCAAACAGTATACAAAAAACTAGATTTTACAGACCGTGAGAGCATTTTGAAAATTTGGACTGATGAAATCATAGAGAAGAAATTGTGGAGAATTAAAAATGTTTCATGCGATATTAAGTTTAAATTATCATCATCGTCATACGATAGAATATGAACGACATCCTTGAAGAGCGAAATATAAGAAACATGAGCAACAGACGAACATGTGTGATACGATGGATGAATTTTGACGAGGCGATGGATACGTGTCAAGATAGAACACTCTGGCTTCAGTTATCTCTGCCTACCCCTTGAAGGACTTGACGTAATGGTATATGTCAGCATGTATGGAATAATTATTGTACATCACAAAAAATTTACTAATTTTTAAAAACTTTGCATAAATCACGTTTAATCGTAAGCCGTATGTAAACTAACATAAATTTGGTATTTATTCAGGCATTAAAATTTTACATGTCAATGAAGTAGGATTACGTTTAGATAACATGAAATCATTCGAGATAAAAAGCGGTCTATTTAAAAATAAATATGTTTATTACTAGTACGATTAAACCAAATTCAAAATAAAGTACTGCCTCAGAACAGACACGCCTAGTGAGACATTAAATTTACGATTAGGAACAGAATAAATTGTACACAGTATGTTTTATTTCATTTATTTATTTTTATTGATGTATAGAATCAAAGGTTTATAAAATAAAAATTATGTTTTAAACATTTTTGAGGCTCTTTTAGTAAGTATAATTAATTAGGTAAAATATTAGAAATTGCTGGAGGGAGAAAAAAAATGTTTCAAAGAAAAACAGAAGCAAAAAATAATAACAAGTTCATTTATCTGTACGACAAAATACAACTAATAAATCCAAACATCAGTCGTATTTGTATTAAATTCATAAGAAAAGTCATTCTTAACCCTTTCTTAAACGATGATTTCAATTGGAATCATTGATGTATTTTACGTATTATCTCAATGGAAATTGATATCAGCTGTGTTATTTCTCTTCTAAATTATTAATCACAATATTTTTGATCGCTTACAATACTGAGAATGACGGAAACTGGATAGCCTAGTTTTCACACCATTTTTTTAAACCTAACCTACAAAAGTTTGGTAAAAATAGGTTGGTTAGGTTTGTTTGTAGATATAATTGCGACTGGCGTGAGCTAGTTGCATTATTTATTAAAAAAGTAACTCAAATATTAAAAATAAATGACTAAATTGGTACTTTTACCAAACTTTTAAAGGTTATGTTTAAAAAAATGATGTGAAGACTAGGCTATCCACGAAAACTTCTTTAGTGACCGCATTTTGACAGTTGAAAACTCGGTTATTGCGAAATGTGATTTTCTTGCTAGACACGGTTATTCAGAATTTAAAATGTGAGTTTTCTTTTTGTTTTCTAGAATGCTATATTTTTTTCAATTAGGCAATTCTATTCCCTTTAATCTCTAATAATAATTAAAAATATCAAAAATCTCTTTATAATAACATATTTTGCCACAGACAGACAATCTATAGAAGTAGCATTTCTGTTAAACACATGTTGAAATCATCCAAACATTGAAGCCACTTGGGCTGAGGAATGGGGTACAATGTGGGGGTAGGCACACCCTTAAAATGTTCAGGGCTGAAACACCTGATGCTTTCACAGCGCCAGATGACGGTCAAATGGTCAATGGTATTTAGACGATCAGTGGGTACGCAGACGAATTTGTTAAAATATTTCTATAGATTCTTTGTTCTGTGTATTTTGCACATTTTTTATGAAACATATTTTTTTTCATAATGCTTTCATAATTCGGTTAAGAAAGGGTCAAACGGTAAATAATTAAGAGTAGATGTCCTCACTTCATTCAGTGTTCATTATTTAGTTTTTTAATACAGTTATTTTATTTCGTATTGTTATTTAAATTTGTACATAATAATTTCATTTCACTATAAATATATTTTGAATTTCAGGATTCCTCGTTGACTTTGTGTCAATTCCCGTTGTGTCTGGATTCACGTCGGCTGCAGCGCTGATCATAGCTTGTTCACAGATCAAGGGGCTGCTGGGTCTGTCCTTCAAGGCGGAGACCTTCCTCGATATATGGAAGGCCGTCGGTGAAAATATCTCCCATGTTAGGCAAGGAGACGCCATCCTCAGTGTCATATGCTGCACTATATTGTTGGGTATGAGAGTAAGTCTATTTTATCACTTCTATAATCAAAATATACAAAGAATCAATGATAAAAGGTTAACAAGAAGATAGAAACCATGGCGTGATACCATCACGCCATGTCTCTTAAGGGGTAAACAGGGAGATTCGAGCGCCATAATTATTTATTTTTGCACACCTTTCTGGCTTCCTTTACATCCATGCATCGTCTCATACATGCTCGTCGATTGTTCAAGCTTCTTGTATTTCCTTCTTTCAAAATATCATTCACATGGTCATGCCATCCCTTACTGGGGCGATCCCTGCTATTCACTCCATCTCTTACACCCATATATAGTGACGGATTACGATTTCAATCAAATAAATGTTAATAATTTATTAATAAAATTCACTTTTTAAAACATGGATGAGATATTTTATACGAATTTCTTTCATTCGAACCCCGTTTCGCCAATTTGTCATCAAAGCAATTTGTCGTAATTCGAATATGTTTTATGAAGCATATGAATATATACGCAAACATTGGATTTTTTCCCTGTCGGGAGTAAATTGTATTTTTTTTGACATTTTTTTGTCTCAATAGCGACAAAGCAAGAATATATTCGTAGGATAACCGAGAAACACGTAAACCAGCCGATGATAGCTGGTCTTGCTTCGTCTCTATTGAGACATTAAATTTTGTCAAAAAGTTATAATTGACCGAAAAAATTTATAATAATATTTCACCTGACCGTCAGAAAGTTAATATAACGCCTGATGTGATAATTGTTATAACGGCTTATATTAATAATCTTTCATATAAAAAACGACTTCAAAATAAACGTATGTCGAGATAGAAAAATGTGATATTCGGTTATTTTTGCCTACCCCATGAGGAACATGGCCTGATGGAATGTGTTCAGTTATATAACATTTATCTTTCTTACAATTTGTTTTAATTATAATAATGTAAATGTTTCTCAGATTGATGCGATTTATGATTTCTCATGAAGTAATCCCTTTCACCCCCGAAGTTATCCCTTTCACTCCATAAGTAATCCCTTTCACCCCATAAGTAATCCCTTTCACCCCAGAAGTAATCTGTTTCACCCCAGAAGTAATCCTTTTCACCCCAGAAGTAATCTCTTTCACACCAGAAGTTATCCCTTTCACACCAGAAGTAATCCCTTACACCTCAGAAGTAATCCCTTTCTAATGAAAAATGAATCACCGAATTCGGATGATGTGTTATAGAATTATTAAAGAATTGTTGCACATGACTTATTTTTATCGTCAGTTACACCATCAGAACTCATAATATGTGTGATTATCTCTGAAACACTCTATTCCTATTAAAAAAGAAATCATTAAAATCGGACATTGTTGCAAAGAGTTCTTATCGCTGAAGTGCAAATTCAAGAGTTTGATGAATTTCTCATGGATCCCATCATCATATCTTGACTAAATTGAAATGAGACCAATCTGAAGATATCCCCTTTCTAATGAAAAAAAGAATCATCGAAATCGGTCAACGTTGTAAAAAGAAATATTATGTCGAATTGATAACCTCTTACATTTTTAGAAGTCGATTATAATATATCAGAATATAATGAATTTCGCAAATGAAAATATGTACTTTCAGGAGAATGCTTAAGTCGTATTGTTAGATATTTTGAAATCCAAATACTCTGTAATCGTATAGGTCGATAGATATTTTAGCGATGGAGACGTGCGTTTAGATTTTTTTGTATTATTTATTTATAACTTCTCGGGAAACTAACAGGTACTATGTCAAATATTTAAAAGCTATGTCGGGACCTTTAGATCAGCAGTCAGATATCTAATCAACTGAGCCACCAGATCATACCCACCCTAGTCTTGGTCTCCGTCTTGCATTTGCTTATCACTGAATGCCATCCTCAGTCAGCAAAATTAATATTTATATTTTCAATACCTGTTACAGAAACTGAAAGATCTAGAACTGAAACCAAAGAAAGGGGAGGAACTCGAAGCAAGCAGAAAGAGGTTACAGAGAATCATATGGTTTATATCAGTAAGTCGCAATGCTGCTGTTGTTATTGGATGTGCT
Organism: Molanna angustata; assembly: GCA_963576475.1. NCBI lineage: Eukaryota > Metazoa > Arthropoda > Insecta > Trichoptera > Molannidae > Molanna > Molanna angustata. Next base: position 2,043,082 of record OY754965.1, on the reverse strand, counting down.
GTCGCAGCCTATGTCCTGGACACTTACGGATCAAATGCACTCAAATTGACAGGTGATTTATTATTATGTGTTGGTTGAAAATGACTTGTGGAGAAGAAGTCGAGACCATGGACCATGTGTTTTTTTAATGCCCAATCCACACCAAACAAGATTTGTATTATACACTTAATTCTCCACTATCAATCAATATGTCACATCGTGTCATTACATTCCCTGCATATTTATTAGAATTTGATAATATTGGCAGAAATCATCTTCATGATTGGGTGAAATGTCACATATTGAAAATGAGATACACCGTGTGAGGATGGCTTTATCTTAAAGCCACAAACCACTCGAATTATTTGCATCAATCATTATGAATGTTTATTCTTCTTCGTGGTTACTATCCTAGGATTGGTTGTACCGCACACTCCATCTTTCCATATATCTCTGTTGTCCGCCAGCCTCTTCATATCTTGGTAGCTGCTACAGTGCCCATCACAAATCACCTGGTCCATATAACTATCTCTAGGGTGACCTCAATAGTTTCTGCCCTCCGTCACTTCCTCGGCGATAGTAACAAGCAGATCCGGATGCCCGATACAATGGCCTATTCATTTGAACCGTTTGGGCAACCTTCTTTAGGAGTTGTCTCGTTTAAGAAAAGAAGTCACCTGACTGACAACTGTCACTTCCATACATTGAGTTATCTTTTCTTGATTCTTTTCTTGAGCTAAATGACACGTTGTCTAGGGGGGCAGATTCCTACTTCAGCACTCCAACAAAAAATAAGCGAATTGTGACCAATATCAATTTCTCCACTTTTTATGCATAATCTGCATTAATATTTCAACATTTTTGATGATATATTTCCATTTTATACTTTTTCTAACAATAAATGCAGAAAACATTTTTTCCGAATGCGTGAATATTTTTTTTCTGTTGTATATTGAAAGATTACTAATCAGTTCTATACATGTTAATGTATTTTTTACATATTATGTGTTGATTGAACTAATAGATGGGTAGGTACAAAGGAGGCAATTTATTCTCCTAAATACTTTTTGTGTGTACATTTGTATCCACACCATGCATTAAAAACATAATTACAAAATTCATAACATGTATTTTCTACACTACATTATACCTGTATCTAAAATCTTGATACTAATTAAATTGATAAAATTATAAAACAAGTAAACAAGCCGAAAATGAACCAAAATTCTGGCGCGGTTCGGGGGGGACATCTGTGCGAAAACATTGTCACCTCATGTATAAGGACTGTTGCTTTCAATTCATACAGACCAATTTCTCAATAGATGGCGTTACGAATAAGTTTCTTTGTAACTTCATAGATGGCTATGTTGTTTTAGCTTATTTTCAAACGAACAGATTTTGATGATTAAAATATATAGAACTTTAAAAACAAATTGGGATAATAGGGAACTCAATAGGAAGGCATAATTGATGATTGTTGTGCAAGAGCATAAAGTGATTACTTAACCAGCCGATGAGGTGCCTTGAATTCCTGGTTCTCCTATAATCTTCGTCTCTTTTGAGATATTCAAAATTGGTCATAAAAAAACATTATTAATAATCCTTATTCCAACGTTTCATCTAAATTTAATTGATGTTCTAATTCAATTGAATAACGCTACTCATTTTTATTTTCAGGAAATATTGTATCAGGCCTTCCTCCATTTGGTCTACCTAACTTCAACACTACAGTTGGTAACGATACATTCACATTCAGTGAAATGGCCAAACATCTTGGTTCTGGAATTATTGTAGTACCTCTTATTGGAATCATAGCTAATGTAGCTATTGCCAAAGCTTTCTGTAAGTATAAGAATTAATTATATAGTAAATTCTTTGAATAATTATATTACTGTGTAGTTCGTAAATGAACATGGTAAAAATAATTGTGTTTCTGATGCAAACATGACACTTCTTACCACAAACATAATTCATAATTATATTCACTCATTCTTAGGAATATTTCGTCAAAAATTTCAGTCGTCTGCTTGTTCCAGTTGAGGTGAATACTAAATAATTAATGGCTGGTTAGAAGAAATTCCCTAATGGAAATAAGCTCGCCTGTATGCAATGTATTTGTTTATGTCTGTTTTTTATTATGATTGTAAACAATAAAAAAAACATAACATATTATCAGTACAAACAATAAAAATAGAAAAAAACACTCAACAATATGAACTTCTTAGTTTGGGCTGTACAGAGAACAAACTTTATTATTCTTCAAATATTGACGATCTCTATTTGTTTAATTTTAATTGTAAACATTTTTAAACATACAAAATATCTTCATATGATGTTGCTAGTACTTTGTGGCACAGTTTTAAATTATAAATAAATAAAAATGCATACAATTTATTTATTTATCAATTAAAAAATTAAAAAACTAAATTTTCCAGAATGTGAGAGTACCTTGAAAGTCTACTCTACTTTTTTACTTATTGATATTTTTAGGACCCGTTTAATTAAAAATTATACTTAAAACCGATTTATAGAAACAAAAAAGGACTTTCGCGGTCGATGATTATGTTTAAAACTCTGAAAAAGTCTATTGGCAGATGACGCAATTAACACTATGTAACATTATGAAACTCTCAAAACTAAAGATGATTTTTTTTATTGTTTAAATTAAAATAATCGTTAAAAGTACCTATGTAAAGTAAAAAGTTTTTAACTCGTTATTGTGTTAATATATAGTATCAACAATACACATTTTTTTATAAGCTATTTCATAATATATTTTATACGGTTGATTTTGGAAAAAAAAGACAAAATAGTTTAATTTGCTAGGTATTTTTTAATCAAACAAAAATGATTATGGTTATACATGTATATTTTTCATATAATAGGACGACCGCTTTGGCCGATTAGGCCCATATCAACATTATATGGAAAATATACATGTAGAACCATAATAATATTTGTTTGATAAAAAATACCTAGTATAATGGAGTTCTACACCTTAAATACCGTCAGTATTAAATAAATTAAAATATATTAGTTTAAATGTGATTGGAGTTTGTTACAATCTCTAAATACGACTATGGTATATTTATTGAAGCGTTGTGCCACCGGTCAAAAGGTGAATTCACCAGCGTGTGTTTTGATTTGAAATTTCAGCAAAAGGAAAGGTTCTCGATGCGAATCGAGAAGTGGTTGCTTTGGGAATAGCAAATGTTATAAGTTCACTTGTTCAGTCAATTCCAGTGAATGGTTCTTTCGCTCGAAGTGCAGTAAGTAATGCCTCAGGTGTCAGAACACCAGCTGCAGGATTATATACAGGTTAGAAATATATTATACATAGTTTAAATTAGGTAGTACAAATAATTTGTTTTAGTGGGTAGGTACTTATTTAAAAATAAAATAATTTGTTATGGAGCTCTATCAAAAAGTATCGGTTGGGGAGTAGATTTACAGTTTAAATTATATTGTATATGAATATTTTTATTAATTGTATATACGCTTGCGTAATTTTGCTTTCATTGTTTGATTGTTTACAAATAAACTAATTTCTCAATAGATGGCGTTACAAAAAAGGCTTTTCCGTTACTTCATAGATGGCAATAGTATAGTTCCTTATTTTCAAGGTGAATTGTGACACACTATTCAAATATATAGAACTTTCAAAAATTACATCGATAAGGGAACTCAATAAGAAGTCACAATTGGTGAACGTTGCGCAAGCGCATAAAGTGATCACGTAGACCAGCCGATGACAGGTCGTCAGCCCTGTAGGTGCCTCGAGTTCCTGGTTCTTTTATAATATCCCAAATTCGTCTCTATTGAGATGTTAAAAAAAGTTTGTCAATAAACATATTATATTTGTTTTTAAGTAGGTACTCCTTATAAAACCATTTGAATGTATACATACAAATTTATAATAGGCTATGTTTATAAGGATTTCCTAAAAAAATTCTGTAACATTTGATTCCCTCCTTATTTTGATTCTTGCTATCATCAGTGTTTTTATTGTTCCATTATTGTTATCTTTGGTACCAAAGGCTATTGTACTGAATTTACTTTTTATCCTTAACTAGGGTTAAAGAAATTGTCTTACGGCGATAAACCCGCCTTTGTGTACTTCCTGTACATACCTAATAATATTCATAACTTACGATTTAATTATATCATTGCTGTGATTTGATTTACTTTATTCTGAATTGTTTGAATTGATTCGATTCGTTTATTTTTTTCTTTTCAATTTACATAATTTTAACTGTAAAATGGTTTAATTTTAATGTTTTGTATTGATGGTTGAAAAACTATTAAATTGCAGTGTATGAGAGGAACTTGCACTGACAAACTCTTTATACAGTTAGTGCAAAAATAATATATTGAAATGTAGGTAAATTTTATAAATCAATAAATAATTAAAAAAAAATAATAATAATATTTTGTGTAATATGCCTCCAGGTTAAAAAATTAACTCCCAAAAAGGGAGTGATTTGTCGATTTATTTTAGTAAATTTTCATTAAAATTTACACCTCGTAATAAACCAAAACCATAAACGTTTTTGAAGCAAGTTAATGAAATCTATAATCATTTTTAGTGGGGTTGTAATAAAATTACTAAAAGATTCAAAGCTTATTTTTATTTTTTATGTTTCAGGAATAATTGTTCTGATGACATTAGGATTCCTGACGCCATATTTTTATTTTATTCCTAAAGCTGCTTTGGCTTCAGTCATTATTTGTGCTGTGATATTTATGATTGACCTCAATATCATTCTAGATTTATGGAAAAAAAGTAGTAAGTATAAAAACTGTGATAAATATATTCGATTGAACCGTGTTTTTAGGTTTTGATAAACACAAAACATCAACGCATAATCATGAATAACCCATAATCACGAATAACTCATAATCATTTTAATATATGGTATATTTAAATAACATATGTTTTGTGTAAATAAATAGACTTGATTGACTATTTACACTTTTATTATTGGAATACAGTAATTGATATTATAAGGTAGACGTACAATAATAGTTTATACAAACGAACCACAACGTAAGAGCACTATAATCGATCAATCCAGTCCTGGCCTTACCCCAGACACTCGTTTATATAAATCTCCCAACTCAAGAACAATGCCGAACTCCTGATTTGTGAATACTCGTATAATGCCTATAAGCTATACTGATTGACTGTTGTAAGGCGCAACGTCAATATATTACAATCATGAATAACTCATAATCATAAATAACTCACGTGATATTATTTCAGTAAATACGTTGTACATTGTTTTGAATAGTTCGTAACAAATTTATTTCATTCCTATTCCTCCGAATTGAAAGTAGTAGATCTAGAGCCAGCACTGCCAGATTTACGTCATAGTATAAAGTACGATTTTTTTCTGTGTAAGGATACCACAGCACGTAACAACGATTGGATAATATGAACCCTGAGTACTGATAGCTTTCGGATATAACATCCTTCAAAGTGTGCAAAATTGCTATTTTAACACGTAACACGTATTTTCATATTTAGTACGAAAGACTATTAGAAATCACGTCTTTCATTTACAAACACTCTGGTTGGGGGAAACCACCCTACAAAATAATAATTTTCCACACTTTGAGATATGTTATCTCTGAAAGCCACCAGTACTCAGGGTTCATATTATTATCTAATCGTTATCACCTGCTGTAGTATAAAAAACGTAGGTACACTAACATATAGTAGAAAGTTCAGTGATGCCATAACCAACTCTTTTTTTTATTTAAATAAAATAAAAAAATAATAATAATCCTTACGCGTAGAAAAATCAGCCTTTATACAATGACGTAAGTCTGGCAGACCCTGGCTCTATACATAAATAATTTATATATGTATAAACATATTATTATGTAATAATCTATTGGAAGGATTTAAATACTAACTTAAACAAAACGCCTTTTCTCTGCAATGTGTATAACACTTGAGCATTGTAATATTTTTTGGATTGTATTCTTGTGTCAAAAGATATTATATTATTTTCGATATGCGCTTTTGGCCTTATTTCGCCAATCCTAGAATATATTTCATTATTTTAAATTATGTATACTATTTAACTAAGAATAAAAAAAAATATTGCATTATATTTGCTTCAAGCTGTAATATTAAAAATAACTAGGGGCTCTGCCCCGGCCGCTGTCGCGGCCCAACCCCCAACAGCCGCTACGCGGCAGTTGCGAATTAACCTTATAAGGCTAAATATCGTCAAATATACCATTTAGGACATTATACACAATATTTAAAAACTTAATATCTTTACGTGAAAACGTTAAAATCAAGTAATAAAACAGTATTTTTATAGTAAAAATGCGGAAATTATAAAAAAAACAATATTTTCGACAATGTTTTGAAAGAAATGCGTTATATCAAATGCGTACATTTGAAATTACAAACATTGATAATTTGAATGTACATTCGAAATATCATTTAAAACAGTACACAATAGTTAAGACTGAATATATTTTTTTATAGTAATACAATAATAATGATACATTATACATAATTAAATAATGCGATTAAACGAAAACATTACCTGTCATCTTTTGCGACATTTTGCGTATTATAATTAATGACATATTGAAAGCAATGTTGTCAGTATTCAAAATGAATATTCCGCAGATTATTACGGTTAAAATTTATTCTGAATGTTTAAAATTCCTTTTTAAACAATAATAATGTCAATTTATACAGAAAATACATTTTATACGATTAATTTGTACTTTTTCGCATGAATTTATTTTTTATTTTAAATAAAAAATTCGAACGTGAAAATTGTTTAAGTAAAAATTATTTCACTGGCGATCCGTTGAAGGACGAAAAAAGATGGCGTACAGTAATAATATTACAGATAATTTCGTTTTGTTTTTCAGGATTAGACTTGATTTCATTATTTGGAACATTTGTTGCTTGTTTGTTCCTTGGTGTGGAGATTGGAATATTAATTGGTATTGCTATTGATGTTGTTTTTCTGTTATATTATAATGCACGACCGAGACTTCATGTTAAAACTATAACTGTAAGTATATTCAAATATTAATATTCACTCACTTTGACTTATAATGGTGATTAAGTTAATTTGAAATGTATTTTTAAGAAATGACAATAAAAGATTTATAAATTTCTACTATCTTCAAATTTATTCGTCAATATTTGTATGTAATTCATAAGATTAACTGTCGATGGCGACATTATGTTTAGTTGAAGAATACTTACCAAATAATAAAACTATAAACCCTTAAATATAAACTAGTTGCATGTAACACATGAGATCCAACTGTCGATAGCGATAGTATGTATAGTTGAAGAATAAGAATCAAACTATAAACCCATAAATCCAAATTATTGAAAATTTTAACATATGTTGGTATGTATGTCAAGATAGGACAGTATGGAGGTCAGTCCTCTTTTCCTACCCGGAATATGAAAACAGCATGATGGTTCTGTATTTATGTTTGGATATTAAGTACCTATCAAACTATTAAGTCTTCTTACATATTGTGTATAAGCGACTGCCATACAAATTGTATAAAGCAATGTCGTCACTAAATTGATTTTTATAATAATTGTTAAAAAAAAATTGGGATGTGCTTATGCAATGTTAATATTTTTTAGAAAATTAAATTATCTAGCTGGGGTGTTCCGGCTTTTTTCGAAATTTTTAAAAAATTTGGAAATATAGGCAGTTAAACTCATAAATTTATCATAAAAAAAAACTTTTTTAATAAAAAATGTTTGAGAAACCCTGGAATTTTTTTGAAAATACAAATTTGAGATTTTGTATTTGTCTATGTTTATACCAATTTTCAGCGTTCTAACTTTTATGGTTTCTGAGATATATGGAAAAATTAACCAAAATTTTAAAAGTTGATAACCCCTGACTGAAACAAAAATTCACAATTCTGAGTATAAAATTTTTGTAAGCCTATAACTGTTTATATATTCTGAAATTTTGGGCTCTGTAAATTGAGCGGATCAAAAGTTATAAGGGGGGGACAGACAGACACACACACACAGACACACACACACAGACACACACACACACACACACACACACACACACACACACACACACACACACACACACACACACACAGACACACACACACACAGACACACAAAACTCACATAAAATGTTCTACTCCGAATTCTGAGTAAATCCATGTATTGGAACATATATGCTGCGAGGCCTCTAGTTCGTGTTATTAGCATGCAAAAAGTCCACTACACCATACAAAATTTTTCTCGTACACGCATCTTGGCTTAATAATGTCGATTCATTCAGAGAATTGAATTCTCATGAACGAATCGACAGTTGGATTATTTTTAAGATATTTTGTATTCTACACAACAAGTTTGTCATGATAAGATAGTTTGGAGGTCTGTCCTAATAATATATATTATAAAAAGTCCACTACCCCATACAAAATGTTCCTAGCAAGTACCCACGTAGATCACAAATTCGCCTCTATTGGTGGCTGTGTCTTATTAAAAAAAAAAAGTACCCACGTCTTGCCTAAAAACTGTCGACATGTTAAGACAAATGAATTCTCTTGAACAAATCGACAGTTGTATTTTTTCTCTTGGGTAACTAACAGGTACTATGTCAAATATACATAGTTCCTATTGACAAATATATGGTGTTGTCCTTATTTAAAAAAAGTTAAGACTATTAAGAATTAATATTTTATATTTTATTTACAGGTCAATGAAGATATCCAGTATACAATTGTGACTCCAACGGGAGGTCTCTTCTTTCCTTCTGCGAATTATGTAAGGGAAAAGATGACCACTGTTGGAAGTTCCCTTGCTTTGGACAACGTAGAGTCATCGTTTGCCAATAAGATACTGGTTATTGACTGTCAACATTTTTACAGGACAGATTGGACTAGTTTACAGGTAAATATCTAAATATGTTTATGATAAATAACAGCACGGGTAAATTATGTAACTCTGCGTCGATCAAACTTTACTTCAGTCCCTTCCGGCAAAAATAAATCTTCCTGTGACATTTTCCATTCAAATATAAAATAAATACTCAGAAACCATTCTGAAAATCATAAAAGAGATTAAAGGCTTGGGACTAGGCTATAAAATGGGTGGCAAAACTGTTTATACTATTTGTTATACAGACGATGCGGCGATAATAGCTGAATCTGAGAACGAACTGGTTCTTGCAAAGAACCCTTAGAGGTTTACGGTAGCTGATTCCTGCAAAGAACCCTTAGAGGTTTACGGTAGCTGATTCCTGCTTTGTTCTTTTTGACTGCGAGTGCCACAACCTTCCTTTCCCTCTTTTTGTCCATTTTCTTCTGAATTTTGAGTACCTACTAAATTTTAAATAGCAATTTGTTTTACACTGTGCAGCTTAAAAAGATAATGTAATATCTGCAAACAAAATTGGTCTATGATATATTTTAAAATTGAATTTGTTGTAATATTTGTTTGTATGACTGTATGTTTGTTAGGTTTAAATAAAATAAAAAATAAAAATAAAAATTCCATGTGTTATCACTGAGGCTAAACATGGATACGTCAGTAAAACAACAAGTTATACTATATCTAAATGACTTTCAAGGTGTAAGCTAATTGTTGATGATAAGTCTATGGAGCAACTTTGTGGAGTTTTAAATATTTAAAGGTAGAGATCTGCATCCATAATCACCTATAGTCCTATACACTGAAGTCCGCGAACAAGTCACCTGTCCTACCTTAATATCTCAAAAATATGGTCCGGAAAAACAAACACATGCGTATTGACAGCAATGTCAGAGGTGAGAAATTATTAGATCATGACATATGCTGTGAAACTGCGAGCATCGGACACTGTACGAAGCAAGGGGCTCCTATAGACAACGGAAATGAACAGAGGAATAGAGAGACTATAGAGAGAATAGAGAGAGAACATGTGGAATAGAGGATAGCGTTCGGTGGAGTAGATCCAGAAGAAGACATTGAAGGGAGGGACCACGTAGCCAGAATGGACAGTGATAGACTTGCGTATATAGCAACAAATGAAATCCCTTTTTGTCTACGTCTACGCGGAAAAACACCCAAGCGATGGAAGGATATAGTTGGACTTCGTCATCTCAGGAGGCATTATTTTTGAATTACAGACCAACAGGTTTACTAAACGAAGAAGAAGAAACCATTCTGGGTATGCTTAAAAATAAATGTAAATGATCTGTGGGAGTTGTATTCCATATTTTTTTTTTATTTATTAACAAAAACAATACAAGGTTCACATATAAATCATAATTTAAAAAGGTATACAATTTCCATCATATAATTCATAATAACCCTCTTTAATTGAGATAAAATCTCGTGTTAAAAGAGGGGAGTATCTATTTTATATTGTTACATTTACCAAAACATTGTACATCTACTAAAAAATATGAAGCTACACAAAACAAGAATGAAATAACAAAAAAAAAAAAAAAATCAGTACAATTTTTTAATTTTATTTTTAAATATATTATATTTTTTTTTCGAGTCTAAGACTCAAAGGGAGTTCATTAAACCACTAAGTACCTTTATACTTATAGAAATGTTGTGAGGCAGTTGTACGTAAAAGAGGAATGGTAATACATCCTTGTGAATTTATTCTGCTGCTTAAAGAAAATGACAATTGGTTTGAATTTGTAAGAATATCTTTATGAATTTGGAACAATGAGATTTTTTTGTAGATATTTTCAACAGTTGAAACTTTAAATTCTTGAAATAAATTAATAGTTAGATAATCAAATCTCTTTTTTAATATAATTTTAATAATGATTCTTTGAAAAACTTCTAAAGGCACTAAAGTGGTTTTAAAAGCTCCCCCCCAACATATAATGCCATATTGTAAGATGGATTGAAATAATGAAAAATATATTGTTTTAAGCAAGTTTGTTTGAAGTATATTTCCTAGTCTCAGAAAAATAAAAATTAGCTTTTTGAGGAGTTCAATATTAGTAGTTATATGTAATTTCCATTTCATACTGCTTTCAATAATAATGCCTAGGTATCGGATGTTATTTGTAGTGGATAATTGGATGGATACATATTATTTTTAATTAATTCCTTCGACAGATGTCAAATAAATAAAAAAATCCCAGATGTCACCTATAATAATCAAAGGTTCATCCAGTTCATCGTAATCGGATGAATAGTTTGGAAGCGCATACAGTATATTATATTATAAACATACTCATTTACATAAAAACAAACATTAATTTTTATATCAAAGATAACATGTATTATTCTTTTTAGGGAATAAAATCGATTCTCAGTGATTTCAAAAACATGGAGAAAGGTATAATATTTTTAAATTGTCGAGCATCCATGAAGGAAAAATTAGAGACAGAAATGAAAGAGAAGTTTATTCATTGTCCATCAGAAGAAGACTTGAAGAACTTGCTCAATGGTGAGAACTAATTTTTACAAATCTTATTGTGTAACTTCAACATGAATTAAATCTTCTTTACTGAATTTATATTTTTAAATTGATAATATTATTGAAAATATACATTTATATGACTCCTTTTTGTGAACAAAAGATATATGCCGTAGGTAAATGGATAAATAAATAAATAAATAATCATGCTGATCTCTAAAATGTAACATTTACCAATAAAAATATGAACTGATTTAATTGTGTCTGATATTTTTATTAACAAACATTTTAACATCTCAATAGAGACGAAGTTGGCATATTATAGAAGAACCAGGAACTCAAGGCACTTACAGGGCTTACGACCTGTCATCGGCTGGTTCACGTGATCACTTTATGCGCTTGCGCAACGTTCACCAATTATACCTTCTTATTGAGTTCCCTTATCAATATAATTTTTTTAAAATTCTATATATTTGAATAATGTGTAACAATTCACCTGAAAATAAGACATTATTGCTTATTGAATTGTTTCTGATTGAATTATTTTTCAGGTACTGTAAGAAATGAGCATTTATCAAAATGGTTACCGAAACAAGAAAACAATACCTGCCATATTAGTCATGTGACGATAATCAATGATGCATCTACCTCACTATAATATATAATATTACTTTGTAATGATTTTAAACAAAATTTTGTTTAGCATGGTATAGAAAAATATTATAAATACATAAATACATGAAAATAAACCCATAACGAAAGATATAAGAAACCAATATATGTGATAGCTTCCTTAGATATATTTAAATACCCCTTTTTATTATTAAAACTAAAATCATCCCGATGTTGGAATATGTTATCTGTCCGAAACGTTGATGTAATAAAATACTAATAGTTCAATTAAGTTTAAACTGATCAATCAAGTATGAGAAAAAAGAATAAAATATGGAAAAAGTGATAAATGTATGTCTGAATAATATAATGTGTATGTGTGGCGTTCGAATCTCTTTTTCTACTCCAAGAAGGACATGGCATGATTGATTAAATTATGCGAATGTGATTATTTTATATTTTATAGGCTATAAGATTTATTTAATTAATTATTGTAAATATTTTGTTAAAACTGAAGAATTTATTAAAACTGTTTTTATAAAATTTGATTATTATTTATTTTTTTCATTTTTCCCCAATTCAAATTATCAAATGATATTCGAAATGGTACCTTCATCTATTAAAAAAATCAACAAGCCATAAGGGAAATCAACCAATATTAAATATTGTTGAATACTCATTTTGTCGGATTTCAAGACTTTGCTAGATATCTTAACTCCTGAGCGAAAGATTCCGGATTCGATCCCCAGTGGAGACACAGTTTTATAGTGTTTTACTCAGTTTGGATCTGTGAAACAATAAACAACAGTGTTATTTGGTGAGATGGCCGAGAAGCTAATTAAAATAAAATATCACAACCTTGTATAAAATAAACAAGGTAAATAATAATTCAATAACATTATAGGTATTCCATTATAGGTACCATAATATTATAAATAAAAAAAAACAACATGTATAACAATGGAGGTATGATGTGTGAATGATGGTGGTTAGTTCTGTGACTGATGGCCATGACGGCCGGCCGCGTATTAACCTTTCCGTGTTGATTAGGAGGCAAGTACTGCCTCGAATTAGGCACTACATAGTTTTTTGCTCTAATGCATTCAAAAACTCGTGTTGAATTCGTGTTAGCAACGCAAACTGTTCCTGCTAAAACGTGTTCAATTCAAGGCACGCGTCTTTCTGTCGTACACAGGTTATCAATTTAGAATAACTTGGAATTACCAAATCTTTAAGGGTATTTACCAATTGAATAGAATTTTTAATGGTAAACATTGGTTTAAATATTTTTTAATATGGAGACGCATAATGTTTGTCAATAATCTATCACAAATAGTTTCAAATTACTTATCCAAAGATGAAAAGCCAGCATTTTATACTGATAACAACCTTGGAAAGCAATTAATAAATGGTAAAGACAAAAGCCAAAAATGGATAGCTCCGGTGTGTATGAGTTGACTTGTGAGGACTGTTCCGCGATATATATCGGAAATACGGGCCGTAAATTCGAGACTAGAGTTAAAGAACATGTCAGATGTTTAAAAAATGATAACTTCTCGGAATTTGCAAAACATTTAATACTAAATGACCACCAATTTAATATTAAATCAGGTACAAAAGTTCTACACTAAAAGTTCTAGTTAAAAGTTATAAAGTAGGTTTACGCTTAGATAATTTGGAGTCACTTGAAATTAAAAACGAAATTAATTCAAGAAGAAATATAATAAATAATCAAGTAAATTTAACCTACAGCCCGCTTTTAAATATGTTTCCCCATTCCATCAATTTTACCAATCAAAGCCATTCTACACAAGACCCGCCCGTAATGACCTCCCACCAATATCCAAATACATAGCCTTTTTTTAAGCACACAAGTCACATTCTGCGTTTAGCTAAAATTCTGTCTGAGGAGAGAACGGTTAGTTCCGAAACTGGTCGCAAATTCAATCGACAAGTGGTGTACACAACGTTAAAATATAGTTAATTTTTGTTAAAATGTATCACAAAGATAAAAACACGATATTTGATAATTTATTATATTTGTTAGGCTCATTTAATAATGAACAGAACACCATCATCTTTCAATTCGAAGGTGAATGACTCAAAAGCAATAAAATTAAAATAATTCTGACGAAATACAATATAAAATACACGTTTTAAAATTAACGATATCCTGAACAATGTTGTCAGGGCAAGTAAAACTTGTTTATATGTAAGCCAATACTGCCATCAAAATTTATAATATCTACCAAATATAAGATTATTTGCGAATTGACTTCCTACAGTTTCTTTTACTTTATACAGGGTGTCCCAAAAAGTATGGATAATCGGTAAACCAGGGATAGAGGACCCCTAGGTCTATCTAAAAACCTCAATGTATGTTCTACGATTTTGTCGTTTTCGAGTTATAATTTCTTTTCGAATTTTTTCGAAAAACTCCGACTGTCACGACATAATTGGTCACAGAGACGCTATTTATTGAGATACACCCTTTATTATGTTTTTCAAAATTGTTGAATAGTGTGCGTTTTAGATGTAATAATTTTCTTTATCCAATCTGATACCATATCTTAAAAAAAATGTTGTATCTCAAAAAAAGTCAAATCAGAAAATTGACAAAAATGTTTGAGGGCGATTTAAAAATAGAAGGCCAAATAAAAACTTCCTTATTTTATCTAGTATCTATCCTGTAAATTTCATTTTCCTATTCCTACGGGATCATACTTAAAATGGTTTGAAAGTACGAGAGGTAGATTCTTACGTAGTGAAATTTTGATACATTAAATTTATCATTCTAATACATGTATTACTCGTAGAATAATAAATGATTATTTTTGTATGGAAATGTATGTATTTTATTACGTGAGATATCGCCATCTCGTATTTTAAAACCGTTTTTAAGTATGATCCCGTAGAAAAAGGAAAATGAAATTTACAGGGTAGATACTAGATGAAATAAGGAAGTTTTTGAAAAATGTTTGGGAAAATTTTTTTATGTGACCTACTATTTTTAAATCGACCTCAAACATTTTTGTTAATTTTCTGATTTGACTATTTTTGAGATACAAAATTTTTTTTAAAGATATTATATCAAATTGGATAAAACAAATTATTACATCTAAAACGTACACTATTTAACAATTTTGAAAAAAATAATGAAGGGTGTATCTCAATAAATAGCGTCTCTGTGACCAATTATGTCGTGACAGTCGGAGTTTTTCGAAAAAATTCGAAAAGAAATTATAACTCGAAAACGACAAAAATCGTAGAACATACATTGAGGTTTTTAGATAGACCTAGGGGTCCTCTATCCCTGGTTTACCGATTACCCATACTTTTTGGGACACCCTGTATATGTACACTCTCGGTAAAACGAAATAGTCAAAACCAATTTATGTCAAATTATAATATGTATGCAATGTAGATAAATATACTGCATATTTAGGTATAAATGAAAACACTAATTAGTTTTAGTTTCACTATTTAATTTTAACACTGGCCAGTGTTAAAATTAAATAGTGAAACTAAAACTAATTAGTGTTTTCATTTATACCTAGTATAATGGAGTTTCACCACGAATTATCCGTCGACAAAATTAACAAGTTACTGCATATTTGTTTGGTATTTTATACATTTTATTTTCTAATTAAAATTAACCCTCGTTAATATTTTTTTTTCGTTAAATTGGGTATGTATGAGACCATGTAAGCATGAATAAATTGACGAAAACATTTCTCTGCTAACCCCGTGAGGAATTATTAAACTGACAAATTTTGTGTTGTAGATAGGGAAGGATGTTTCCATTATTCTTAGGTTTATCCAACCGTCAGCAAAACGGCATCTTGTGACAAATTGATTTACGAAGTCTCTAAAAGACTACGGCCAGGTGGCGACATCTATGGACGGTTATGATAGCCGAGGAAGAAGTATTCTTCTCTCAATGACACCAAGAAGTGATTGCTCAAAAGGTTGCATTGCGTACGGCACTTAAGGTAGACTAGTTGCATGTAACACCAGAGATCCAACTGTAAAGTATAAGTACCAAACTATAAATTAATTAAACCCATAAATTCAAATTATTGAATATTTTAAGATATTTTGTTTCCTATACAACACATGTAGGAATGTATGTCAAGATAGGATAGTATGGAGGTCAGTCCTTTTTTCCTACCCAGAATTTGAAAACAGCATGGTGGTATGGAGATTAAGAATCAAACTATTAAGTCTTCTTAGATATTGTGTATAGGCGACTGCCATACAAATTGTATGAAGCGATGTCGTCACTAAATTCAATTTTTATAAAAAATTGTTAAGAAAAATTGAGATGTACTACTACAATGTTCATATTTTTTGTAAAAAATCAATTTTCTAAATAATACCTTCATCTATTAAAAAATCAACAAGCCACAAGGGAATTCAACCAATGTAGGATACAAAATGTCGAATACTCAATTTGTCTTTCGAGACTTACTTAGATATCTAAACTCCTGAGCGAAAGATCCCGGATTCGATCCCCAGTGGAGGCACTTTAATTGTGTTTTACTCAGTTTGGATCTGTGAGACAATAAACATCGCTGTTATTGAGTTCATCTTTAATTATTTTTGACAAAGTACTTGTGAGATGACCGAGAAGCAAATCAAAATTGAAATAAAATATCACTACCTTGTATAAAATAAACAATGTAAACAATAATAAATTAAATTCTATTATAAAAAAATGTAGAACACAAAAATTCGTTATACCCTTTGCATGAAATCAGGCGTCTTTCGCATATATCCAAACTATTTTATATAGGTACTACTTGTAAAATAACAATATTGTACAAACTACAACACAAAGAGCAAAAAGAATGACCGGCAAACATCTATAAAATGTCGTCGTAAATTTTGGGGTTTTCGCTTGGATGTTAAATGCGTTATCTTCCCCACTACACCGAAAATCGTCAAGGTGTTTGCAAATATCTAAAACAGAATGCCTACTCCTTTGATTAGAATCTGTATCTGTGAATTATTCTCAATCAAAATTTGATCAAAGCGTTAGATACATTTTATTTTGACATTTTAACATGTTATAAATTAAATTATTCAATTTTGGCGGTAAACCAGTACAAGTTATCGCCATCTATGATCCGTATAGTTTACTAAATTGTAATTGTCGGTAAAATAGAAAACGTATAAGTAAAAAATTATCATAATAACAGTTTCCCATAAAACCGACACAATGAAGTTTGACATTTCAAAAATAAAAACAACAAAAAATATAGGTTAGGTAATCCTTTGCTATTTCCTTCGTAAAATATTTCTTTAAATAGTTTTTACCTTAAAATGAAATAAACACGTTAGAAAAATGTTATGGTGTTTCATATTCAGGGCTAGTGCGTGCAGATTGTTAATAATCTCTTCATGATATCCTGTAAAAGGACTTGAATTGGTAAGTCGGCGTAATTTATTCGAATCCTTGTTTATATTTTTATATTCTATTTGAATGACTTATTCCAGTAATTTTAGATAAAATATTTTATGAGAATAATAACTTGGTTTTATGTTGATATAATTTTGATTGTTTTAATTTAATTCTAATATTATTTGTCGTCAATTTGCGTTATGAAAACATATTGTAGCATAATTTATATGGAATAATTAGTATTCGGCAAACGTGTCTTGGTTAGTTACATATCTGATTGTTAAGATTAAGATCATGGATTCGACTCTCCGTGAAGGCGTAGTATTTCTGTGATTTTTGACAGTATTTGTGAGACAGTGGACACTACATACACACGGTTGATATTTCTTTTTCGTAAATATGTATATAATGAAGTAGATAAAATGTTCCAGAAGTAATAATAATAAAATTCTTTCATTACGCAAAAAAAAAATCACATGATATGGAGGACTTATTGCCGAAGGCAATTTCTACCAGTCAACTACACACTAGTAAATACATCAGTACCTAACAAGTTAAAAAAATATACATATATTACAAATAAAAACTAATATACATTATGGCCTTCGTGGCTCAGTTGGTTGGGTATCTGACTACTGATCCAAGGTCCCGGGTTTGATTCCCGGTAGAGACAGTTTTTAATTGTGTTCTCAGTCTGGATCTGTGAGACGATTAATATCGTAAGTCTCCAGAATGTGGCAACTTCTTATTGGGTGCGTGTTAAATTAATATTTGACATAGTACCTGTTAGTTGCCCGAGAAATAATAAATAAATAAATAATGAAGAATACCAAATAATAAAATAAAGATACAATATTTAATATAAAAAACACAATTTAAAAATAATAATGATAATGTTCAAAAATAGGAAAAGGATGGATTGTGAAGGGTTGAAGGATAAAGGAATTATAGGTATGTGGATAAGAAGTGTGACTTAAGAAGCTTCTTCAAAACCATTAAGCTAGGAGCTTCTTTTATATCAATGGGTAAATAAGTACATATTTTTGAATATTTTTGTTACCTAAAGTCACTCTAGCGCAAGTCGCTTATCATTCCATCTACGGATGACTGTAATATTGTTCTGATCAGGACTAAACACTTAATACCTATATTGTGATTGTAAATTTAATGATTTTTTCAATATTAGGCACTGTCACTTCATGGTAGAACTCCATAATTAATTAAAACTATGAAAAAAAAATTATATTTAATTTTACGTTGTACTTAAGTAGAACGTAAAATTAAATATTTTTTTTTTCATAGTTTTAAGTAAATTGAATGGTTAAACAATACCTTGTGTAAGACCACTAAGTTTGCTTTTATTCCAGAATTTAAAGTACAATTGTGTGAGAAATAGTTCTTAATATATTTTTTATCTACAGAAAATTGAAGCCACAATGCTAACACAAAAATCAAACAACTTAACATTATGCTACAACAGTCATAATTTTTTTTTCCTTTGTTGTATTATTATCATATTACTTAGATGTAAAAAAATATTAGGTTTAAGATTTGAACAAACTAACTGCTTATTAGTGTCTGGCCAAACCTTCGGCTTCGGCCAAAAAAATATCTCCTGCTTTGGCTTCAGCCACCTTAGGTTAAAACAAATACCTTCGGCATTGCGTCAGCCACCTTGGGTCTAAAGCGAAACATAACTTATTAGCTTGTATGAAAGCATGCCAATTTGACTAATGAGAATTGTATAAACAGTTAAACCTAGTCGTAATAACAATACCTCAACAATTTGAATCAATATTCTTATGGTATATATACAGCATTTTTAAAAAATTTCTTTGATGTCTATCCTTTGGCTTGCGGTTCGGCCAAAATCTGCTTTTGGTTGGACACTACTGAATATATCTATCTAATTTCTCTTTGATGTGGGTACTCCACGATCAAAACCTAAAAATCCTCTCTGAAGGTACCTACATAGAATCACTGGTTCATGAATGAGTACCTAGATCAATAGTTTTAATAGCACTTGCATTATATCTAAATGATACATGGAAAACCATTTTAGATAACGTTACATTAATGTATCCTAGACATAACAGATTTTATCAATTATCAATGTTTTGGCCTTGCTATAGGATTTAACAAACCAACTTCTATTATACAACTACCTATATCTAAAATCCAATAGATATTTTACTACTATTTTTTTTTAAATCTCTATTAGGTATATTTTTAGCTTTGTATGAACCACGTTATTGGATTGAACTTGCAGCCGGTTTCGAAACTTACCGTTACCTCTTCAGGCAGATTTTCAACTAATGCAGAATACGACGGTGTGGTTAAAAGAAGACTATGAAACTGGAAGTTTTGTGGAGGCTATTAAGGGCAGGTCTTGTGTTGAGTGGCTTTGATTAGTAGGACCAAAGGACCAAAAGAGAATGGAAACATATTTAAAAACGAACTGTTGGTTGAATTTACTTGGTTGTTTATTATGTTTCTATTTTGATAAATTATTTTTTTTATTTCAAGTGACTAAATTATCTTATCCTACTTTATCAATATGTACAATTCTTGTACTTGATTAAACATTAAAATGGTGGTAGATTAGTATTAAATGTCGCTCAAATTAAGAGAATTTAACATTTTTTATGCATTCAACTCTAGTCTTGAATTCGTGCCCCATTTTCCCAATATATATATATACAGCCGAACAGTCATCACATGTCAATTCATACACCTAATTGCCTTCTTCTTCTTCTTTAGCCTTCCTTCCTCCACTGCTGGATGTAGGCCTCTTTCCTTCTTTTCCATTCATCTCTGTCTCTCCCCATTCACATCCAGGTCCTTCCAGCTTGCTGAAATATGTCATCGGACCACCTTTTGGGGGGTCTTCCGACACTACTATTTTTGGTCCAGGGCCTCCACTGTAGGATTCTGGGTGCCCACCTAGTATCCCCTTGTCGAGCCATATGCCCAGCCCATTGCCAATTGCCTTCATCCAACCTTAAATTCCATAGTCTTCTTTTAAGGGGGGGACTGCTGCCAACGTACCTATTTTTCAATTTGATATACCATCATTATTTCTTATATCAAATCGTTTTGAAAAAAATAATTTAGATAGTTTGGGTATTAATAAAGAAAAATACATATAATTATTTTTTGATAATTTTCTGTATAAATTCTTGTAGAAAAATAATGGCATACCCTGATTTTCAACGTTTATCTTATATTTTTAATAAAATATAAGGCGTAGTTCAACATATTTTTTTTTAAATTAAAGAAGACAAAAATATCTAGAAAAATATTTTTTGACATTGCATTAATGCTTCAGGTTTACTAAATAAACCTTAAAATCATTTATTTTCCATTCAGCGCCATTGCGAAATAAAAGTTTTTTTGGCTTATTAACTTAAACTGAAGCATTTATGCAACATAGCATCGTATTTTTCCAGATATTTTGATCTTCTTTAGTTTATAAAAAAAATATAATGCTCTATACATTATAGTTTTTTAGAAATTTAAGATAAATGTCAAAAATCTGGGTATGCTAATTATTTTCCTACAAGAATATATACAGAACATAATTAAAAAGTTAAGGTATATTTTTCTTTATTAATATCCAAACTAACTAGGTTATTTTTTTCAAAATGATTCGTTTTGTAGTAATGATGCAAATTCAAATTGAAAAAATAGGTAAGTTGGCAGCAGTCACCCTCTTAAGTACACAATCACATTCTGTGTTAGTTGAAAATATGCCTGAAGAGGGAACGGTTAGTTCAAAAACCAGTCCCAAGTTTAAACAAATATTGTGGTTTACATAAAAGTTAAAAATATAGTTTCAAAAATATACGCTGCGCAAAATATATACGTTGCGCAAGCGCATAAAGTGATCACGTAAACCAGCCGATGACAGGTCGTAAGCCCTGTAGGTGCCTTGATTTCCCGGTTCTCCTACAATAAATATTCCAACTTCGTCTCTATTGAGATAATTAAAAATCTGTCAAAAATATATTTTATTTTTAGATTTTGTTAAAATTTACCATAAAGTTAATAATTTTATTTTATTTACTCACTTGATGTATTTCAATGTGGTATGCAAACAAATTGAACGACGACTCATTCCATATTGGCAAATATCCATTGTTTCGTCTATATATATTATATTTTAATGTTATTCTTGTAACCCTCCTCATAACCATTTTAAGTATTTCATTAACATGATCGTATTGTTTACATAATTTTTGAACATCTTTCATTCATCATTCTATCAATGTGCCTAAAACACTTTTACATATTGATTTTTATTTCTTTTAAATGTTTTTCTTTGTCTTGTATAATCATACATTATTTTGTGATAATCTCTATATTGCATTGATATTGTTTGCCAATTCAAAGTTAGACTTCAAAAATTAGAGTTGGAACTATTAAATCATTCTGGATGTTGTGTTTGGGATACTATTGGAATTAATGTCCTATATACTGTGTAATTATTTAATTTAATTTATTTTGGCAATGATACATAATTACATTATACATAATACAGTGATAATATATCCTAAATTTAATGCTAGGTTAATATTAAAGGTTTAAAGTAAGCTGGTACTAGCAAAAATGCTCCATGAGGATACATAATTAAAATATGAACATAAAATTATCTATTATTTTTATATTGTCTCATTATTCATTTAGTCTTTTATGTCTGTGAAAGATATTTCATTGATACAAGTATTATGTTTCTTATTGATACTTTTATGAATAGCTGAAATTTTTATGATATTAAAAATGCATACTTTGCTAAAATTAATACATTGACTAGGCGTACTGATATGAGTACATTTGTTGATGCAATTAGCACAAACAATCGCAAACTGATGACTGTTTCTCAGAATGTATCAATCATATTAAACATGATTATCGAATAAAAAACTTATGTGATTGTCACTTTCTTAGTTGAAATATTATATGCAAGTAGTACATGATTACTCACATCAGTTTTGGAATGAAACACAACGCAAGATGACCAAGTTCATAATGACCACAAATGGTGCAGATACATTTTATTATTTCTTCCAATGTTTGTTAACAATGGTAAACAATTGAAAAATGAAGAATAGCAAGGAAACACCTCAGCAACACTTATACAACAATATTAAAACAAAAATCATTGGCCTTTTCATCACTGCTAAAAAATATGGATCTTGATATTCTCTCTTCAGAGAGAATATATTACTATTCCAACACACTAACAGCTCTGTCATCAACTCAGCTCTACTCACCTTATATTTGTGTCCAAATCTTTTTCTTATTCTGTGTGCATGGTTCGGTTTATACAATATAATTACTTATTTTGAAAGGCTTCCGTCTGCTGAACGCACTAAAAACAACTGGTTTACTGCTCTGTTGGTCACAACTTATATATACATAACTTTGCACTTCACATTATTACACCTAATACTATTGTAAAGGACTGTCATACTGTACAATTAGTGAAGTGTGCACTATACATAATTTTCTTAATGCATTTTATTTAGTGTTAGTCTTAAAAATGGTGAATGTAAGAAAAACAAACTAAATTTTTTTTTATAATTAAATTTATTTCTATAAAATATGTGTAGGTACATCAAATATTTTAATGACAAATTTATGATAGTAAAAAATAGGAAAACGTACAAAGTGCCGTTTTTGTGATAACTTCACCTCAAGCACACTTTTATAGATTGCTAGTATTTGTAAGATGCGCAGACGAGGTGAGTTTTTAGGCATGTAGAATATTAGAAGGGAATGTATGATAAAAGAGGCATCTTGATATGGTTTGGACACATAGAATGAATTAGTGATGGCCATCTGATGAAACAAGTAGGTAAATAAGGGTAGCCTTTGTATCCCACCCGTTTGTTTTTATTGTTAACGATATTTTTCTTTTGTTGGTTGCCTTTTTTTCTTTTTTTTAATTGCTTGTTATTTGTGGTTGATAGTGTGGTTGAGAGGTAGAAATCGCCTATTTATTTTGTACATTTAAAGTTTATGATTATTAAGGGTGACGAGAAACGAGATATTATGGAGGTTATAAATAGAATCTTGAAAACTGTTAATTTCACATACATCATACATATCATCACACTATGTCCCTAAAGAGGTATGCAGAGAGAAGCGAATGCCACATTTATTTTTATCTTGGCAAGTATCTATCGCCTCATCTGCATTCATGCATCCTCTCATACATATCCATCCATTGTTCAAGTTTCTAACGTTTCAGTTTTTCAGATAATTACTAACAAAATTGAGACATCCTTTTCATGAACAATCCCGGTTTCTTGTCCCCTTTGTATATTTTCATTAATCTTCATTCTTCCCAGGTGGCCAAATCATATCAATTCAAACCATATTGTATTCCAACATATCGACAGTTTTAAGCCAAGACTATGGTAATAGGAAGGAATATTTTGTATGCCGTAGTGGACTTTTTGCATGACAAAAGATCAACTTGGAGGCTTCACAGCATATAATATAATATGTTCTATATATAGATGAATTCAGAATTCGGAGTAGAACAACATTAATGTGTGCGTCCCTCCCCTTATTACTTTAGATCCCCTTGATTCAAGTAGACCTAAAATTTCAGAATGTTTAGAATATCGTGGACTGACATGGTCAGTAACACTGAAGTACTACGTAGAGCCAACACCAGAAGAGAATTATTCACCAATGTTGAGCTCCGTAAAGTGTTGTACTTCGGCCATATTCTGAGAGGTGAAAAGTATGCCATCCTTCAGCTCGTCATGAAGGGGAAGATTGAGGGTCGTAGAGGGGTCGGAAGAAAACAGCTTTCCTGGTTGCGAAACATCCGCGAATGGACCGGTATAAGAACTGTGGAGGAGCTGTTTCGCACTGCACAGGACAGGGAGGCTTTTTCTATGGTGGTCGTCAACGTCGGGGAGACCTGATATGACACAAGAAGAAGAAGATAGGTCTACAAAACTTTTATAATCAGAATTTAAAATTTTTGTTACAGTCAGGGGTTATCAAAATTTGAATTTTTATTTAGTTTTTTCATGTCTTAAAAACCATAAAAGCTAGAACGCAAAAAAAAAATCTAAATATAGACAAATACAATATATCGATATCGTTTTCATGAAAAAGTTCTAGGGTTTTGCAAACTTATTTTTACTAAGAAACACATTTTTAATATGACAAATTTATGTGTTAAAATACATGCATACACGCCATGTCCCTCACTGGGTAGGCAGAGAGAACCGAACGCCACTTATTTCAATTTTGACACATACTTTGCTTCGTCCTCATTCGTACATCGTCTTATACATGTTCGTCTGATGTTTACGCTTCTAACATTTCCATCTTTCAAAATATCGTTCACATGAACGTGCCATCCCTTCCTTGGGCGGCCCCGACCTCTCATTCCATTCCTGTCCACAATGTATATTTTCTTCGTCAGGTGTTCCTCATTCATTCTCCCCATGTGGCCAAACCATCTCAATGTGTTCACTTTCATTCTATTAATGACATCTTTCTTTATCTTTCATTCTTATCATTTTATGTGTTTAACTGCCATTTTTTTTTAAAATACCTAAAAACGCCGAAACATGCCAAGTTGATCATTTCGTTTTCTATAAAATGTACAAACATTATAGTAGAACATCTTAAACTTGTTCTAACAATTTTTATTAAAATTTAATTTAGTGAATATTGTTTCATACAATTTGTACGGTAGAAAACGCAATATCTATAGGGACTCAAATAGTTTGACAATTCATACATACCTAATATACCATCGAGCCGTTTACTTATTCGGGGTAGGAAAAAGGACTGAACTATCCTGACAGTTGGATCTCATGTGTTACATGCAACTAGTTGTTAGTATCACCCCAGAACAGGCTCTTGTCTAGTGATTTAATGAATTCCATTGTCCAACTGTAGATTTTTTCAAGAGAATTTATTCTCTTAACATATCGACAAAGTATTAAGCCAAGACCCGCGTATAAGGAATACTAGGAACATTTTGTATGGCGTAGTGGACTTTTTGCATACTAAAAACACCAACTTAGAGGCTTCGCAGCATATATGTTCCAGTACATGGATTTACTCAGAATTCGGAGTAGAACATTTTATGTGAGTTTTGTGTGTCTGTGTGTGTGTCTGTCCCCTCCCCCTTATAACTTTCGATCCGCTGGATTCACAAAGCCTAAAATTTCAGAATATATAGACAATTTTAGTTACACAAAACTTTTCTACTCAGTATTTAGAATTTTTGTTCCAGTCAGGGGTTATCAACATTTTAATTTTTATAGCATTTGTCCACATATCTCAAAAACTGTAAAAGCCAGATCGCTGAAATTTTGTACAAACATAGTCAAATATAGTATCTCGAAATGGATTTTGAAAAACAGTTCCAGGGTTTCTCAAACTGTTTTTATTGAGAAGCAAAAAATTTATATGACAATTTTTTGTCGTTAACTGCCTTTTTTCCATTTCTTTTAAAAATATCGAAAAATGCCGAAACATGTAAACTAGAGAATTTAATTTTCTATAGAAAATATTAATATTGTAGAAGTAAATCTCAATTTTTTTAACAATTTTTATAAAAATTGAATTTAGTGAGGCCATCGCTTCACACATTTTGTATGGCAGTCGCCTATACACAATATGTAAGAAGACTTAAAAGTTTGATATTCTCCAAGCATACATACATACCATCATGCTGTTTTCATATTCTGGGTAGAAAAAAGGACTGACCTCCATACAGTTCTATCTTGACATACATATCTACATGTGTTGTATAGAAAACAAATTATCCTAAAATATTCAGTAATTTGGATTTATGGGTTTATAGTTTGGTACTTATTCTTCAACTATACATACTAACGCTATCGACAGTTGGATCTCATGTGTTACATTCAACTAGTAATATTTTTAAGTTATACCAATTGTATATAATTGTTTGATTTTGGAAATAAATAATTAAAAATATCTAATTTATTACATTGATGGATGTTTATTCAAATGGACTATAGACTACAAACTATTAAAATAGACTAAATCTGTTTCATATCAATGTGTGTGATTCAATATGTCCATTGTGATTAAAACAAATGTTTTTTTTAACTGTTGAATATTTACTAAATATGTTTTTAATTTAAATAAATGATTTTACGCACATTTAGATATTGCTTAACAGAATATTTGAGTAGAGACCCTAAGTCTAAGTTAATTCATATATTTTATTTTATTTTATGAATAAAATAAAATAAATATCCACAGGACCAGTATTTGCATTCATGGACTATTATTTAAAAGGCGTCCCATTTCCTTTGAAATAGTATTAAAATTAACGACAAATATTTTGAAAGAAAGTAGGCTGCGCAGAATAAAATTATGTTTTTTTTGCTTGTTTGGTACATGTGCAAACCGTCCCTCTCCGACTTTCGTGGATCAGTTGGTTAGATGTCAGACTGTTGATCCAACGGTCCTGGGTTCGATTCCCGGCAGAGACTGAGTTTTTAATTGTGTTTTCAATTTGGATCTGTAAGTTTCCGGAATGTGGCAACTTGTTATTGGGTGCGTGTTAAATTAATATTTCACATAGAACCCGTTAGTTGTCCAACCAACTGAGCCACGAAGACCGACTAATTTCATTTTCTTGGGCAGATTGCAAACCCTCCCCAACGCTTTTTCGGAGAAGTATATAATCGTCGTTCGTTGCTCCTAAACCCAGGGGCCTTATTCCCATTCACGTGTAATGTTTTGCGATAAGTTCCGCTAATATTTACGTATCACAGAATGTCAGGAGCCAGGAGCTGTCATTCATAACTATAATCTGTGAAACGAACGAATGTGTGTACGCGTCGCTTTATGTCTTTTACACAGAACTTAACACCACCTAAATAGAACTTTGCGAATAAATTCACATGTCGAATGTCATTCGTATTTCGCTCCGGAAGTTTTCTCGACATATGCGCGGAATTTTACGTGGGCTAGTGTCCGCGGAAAACAAAATAACGATCTGCTCTAAGAAATGCATGTAGCGTATAAACTTGCGTATATTGCCGCGATAAAAGAATCGGAATAGGCCTCGGGCTTTGGCTCACCCATTGAGTGGCGCTCCCTCAAACCCTCGATGCTGTACAAAGGCGTGCTGTACAGTCTGATTGACTTCCTATCATTGACATTTCTTAACATGATTTAACTGTGAACGAATATTGAGGAAAAATTATTAGTTGTGTAATTTGATGTATGCTAGTGAAAAATCGATTACAAATTTAAAACATGCGAAGAAATCTTCGAAAGGGTCCTCGTTTTTTTAGATTTTCTTGTATGTCGTTTAATAATGGTAATCCATGGAGCACTTCCGATCTAAAAATAAAATTCAACTCAACAACTGAGCAAAGAAAAGAAAACTATGTCATTCGCTTCTCACTGTCTGCCCCGCGAGAATCACAGCTGTATAGTATATAGTTGGGTTATTGTTTACAAGTGCGTGTCCCTGGCCGATCGCAATATTTTTATATCAATAGATAGATAAACATGTATATATTACGGGAAAAATAAAACTTTTGGCGGTAAGGCTTTGAAAAAAATAAAAAAATAAATTAATCCATTACAATTTGTTAGTTTTCTGACACGATTTGAATCTCTGAAATTCAACGCTAGGTGGCAATTCTGCCTCCAAACTACTAGCGTTTTGAAAGCAAATTATAAACAATAATACAATCGCAATTTGCCACATTCACACCAGTGGTATAAATATTATAATACAGTATATGATGCAACTCGCTCACGCGAGTCGCTGTAATTACTACATACTAACCTAACCAACCTATTCAAACCAAACTTTTGTTGAGAATAGGTTGGTTAGGTTTGCATGTAGTTATCATAAATTTTTCAAAATATGATAATGTGAATTTAAATATTATTTTGCAATATAATTTTTATCGACAAACATTTTTTTTTCAACATCTCAATAGAGACGAAGTTGGGATATTGTAAAAGAACCAGGAACTCGAGGCACCTACAGGGCTTACGACCTGTCATCGGCTGGTTTACGTGATCACTTTATGCGCTTGCGCAACGTTCACTAATTATGCCTTTTTATTGAGTTCCCTTATCGATGTAATTTTTGAAAGTTCTATATATTTGAATAGTGTGTAACATTTTACCTGAAAACAATGCATTATTACTATTGCCATCTATGGAGTAACGGAGAAACCTTTTTTGTAACGCCATCTTTTGAGAAATTGAGAAATTAATTTTTATTTGTAAACAATGAAAACAACAGTCCTTATAAATGAGATGACGGTGTCACACACAGATGCCACCCCTGAACTGTGCCAGAAATATTATTTCATTTTTGGCTTGTTTACCTACTTGTACCAATGTGTAAAATCCAATAAAATCCAATGTTTGCGTATATGCAATTAAAAAAAAGAATATTCGATTTGCAATATAATTGTATTGCGCTAGTGTTCAAGTCTGGTGACGAATTTCGGAAACATGAGTAGGGTCAAGAAACCAACCATTTTTATTATGGATTCCTTCATACATTTTTCGCAATTTTATTTTAATTTTCATGATTTTTTTGAGCCATACCGCCAAAAGTTTTTACTTTTCCTGTAATATACAATATGCGTTCATCTATCTATTGATATAAAAATTATTGCGATCGGCGAGGGACATTACTTGTAAGCAATAACCTATAGTTGTATTTATTTTATGTATTTGCTAATGTCGAAATGTTGTTGATGCATTTAAATTCTTAGCGTTTTTTTTCGTGTCGCTATTATTTATCCCAATTATCAAAGCGGCGGAAGTGCGAATTATTTCACGTATGTAGTTGAGCAATTATCTTGTAGCTGGTTTGAGTTATTTGTGTGTTGTTAAGATCTATATTGTGATGTCAACAAAAATTCGCTGACGGATTTTGTCATTTTCCTGTTTTTCACGCGGCACTGACTAATTTGCATAAACATCGACTGAGCAAAAAGAAATAATATCCACACAATTAGATTTTGTCCATTATTTCTGTAGGCTTGGTCGTTTTTAAGGTTCGACTCGATAGTACTCGTATATTCAAAAATTGTTTCATAGTAGGGGAGAAGGAGGCACTTTTGGACAGAGGCAGATTTGGACAGCTTGAATTTGACCGCCTTAATATTAAATTAGTTGATTCTCTCTATTATTCATATATCGCGCTAGGAGTCCTTTGTTATTATTTGACGTTTGGTCACGAGTTTGACGTGTGTATTTTTAACGTAATTAAAAAAAAACGCATTTTTGCTATTTGTTTTTCGGATATTTCTAAGCCTCTAATTATTTTATTATACTGGTAAGTAAACATGTGTATTTATTTTTCAAATACTATGTAATTCAACAGTTTTTTGATAATATAAAAGTAACTCATACGTAGCCTCATTCCATGTGATTTTTTTTTTCTATTTAATAAAGTATATGTGAGGCAGATTTGGACAAGGGACGATGAGGCACATTGGGAGTGACCAGTAATTTTAATGTCCGTTAAACAAAAAAATATTTAAACCTATGCCTAATATTAAATTTTTTTGTGTAAGTAATATGATATTCTGCCAATTTGAACCGTTACTGACTATTATTTCTTTTATTTTGTAGTTTTAAACCTATGTGTAATGTTGCCCTAATAATATTTTAAAGTTTGTGTAATATTTGATATCTACCAATTTTAACTGATACTGACTATTATTTCTTTTATTTGTGGTTGAAATAAACATTTAAATTCATTTAATCTGTAAATATGTTTTATTGTCCAATTGTGCCGCTTAGCCTGTCCAAATCTGTCTCTTAGGCGTCCAAATGCACCCCCCTATGGGGCACATTTGGACGAAATGAATGGTTCATCTAAAATGCTTACCATGCTCCTATAACAAATAATCGACACATTCGGTTAGTAAATTATGTTAAAGTAATAATGAGGTCTTCAATGTCAACTAAAAAGTTTTTGAAAATCAAATGGGAAAATTTTCTAAAAATCAAAATGTATTTTTTGTCCAAATCTGCCTCCCCCTCCCCTAATATACAATTAAAAATACTATCGAGAATGAAAGAATCTGTCAATGTGGCCAGAGATAATGTTCCCCAGGAAAGCAGACCTTCAGGACCTCCTTCCAAGAGATGGAAGGACAGCTGGCAATCCACGTCACAGGAGGTAAGCTGACGCAGGACTTAAAGAGAGGGACCTACAAGATCTATTAAGATCACAATACGAGTATATTGATAAAACATGTTTTCCCTTACAACATGTGTTCATATATTTAAAAGGGAAAACGAAATATTTTTATGAGACAAAATACGTGTATTCATACATACATACATACCATCACGCCATATCCCTTACGGGGTAGGCAGAGAGAACCGAACGCCATACATTTATCGCCTCGACAACATTCATACATCGTCTTATACATGTTCGTCTGTTGTTGACGCTTCCAACATTTCCGTCTTTCAAAATACCGTTCTCATTGACATGCCATCCCTTCCTTGGGCGGCCCCGACCTCTCATTCCATTCCTGTCCGCAATGTATATTTTCTTCGTCAGGCGTTCTTCATTCATTCTCCCCATGTGGCCAAACCATCTCAATGTGTTCACTTTCATTCTATTAATAACATCTTTCTTTATCCTACATTCTTTCCTTATGTCCTCATTTCTGACACTGTCATACATCATTCTATTACAGATTCTTCTTAGCGATCTCATTTCAATTGCTCGTGTATTCAAGAGAGAAAAATATTATTTAGGTAGGTAACTAGATATATATTTTTATATCTAAAACATGTTGACAAGTAACATGTTAATACATATTCACTTGGCGGTCGCCTTGGCATAGTGGTAAGCCGTTTGGATTCCGTCCCGTTGTCTTGGGTACGATTTCCAGTAGAGGAGCCTCTGACATCTGAAAATATTCTATGCAAACACGACCCATCTGAATATTCATCCCATCATGGCATATCCCCACAATGTGAGGTAACCAGCGACAGGTGTGCGGGTGTGCATTAACCTTATTAAAGGAAGCACGACACATTCATGTCACCAGTTACGCCTAACCTGGATTGACACTGAATGGGTGTTGAACCTAATTACTGAACCATATGAGAAGTTATCATTGCCTGTTGTATTTTCGATTACCCAGCTCTTACGATTATAGAAAAGTGGAAGCACTATTCTAAGTCGGTGCCTCATAGTTAAATATCTATTTCGAATACATTCCACCGCCAGCGTGCACTCGAATACGTGCACTTAATTGTGTAGTGAAAAAGCTACTAAAAATGAGTGGGTTGTGGCCAACGCCATACTCTTCACTACCAAGTATTCAAATTTTGTATGAAAAATTTTCAGCATTTTCATGAAATGAGTTTGTTATTTTACTGTATATTTTATTATGAAAACTTGAAAATAATTCTTCAATGCCATTTTATGAAAGTGATGTGCCTTTTTAGCAATTTGAAAATATAAATTTAAATTTTCCTGAGCTTGAGGTCACTTTGAAATATTCGACAGTTAAATAAATAAGAAGCACTATTCAGATATTCTTAAAAATCTATTGGGGACAAAGCGAGTATTAGATATACAAATTTGCAAAATTTGAAAAGAATCGAATAAGTACTTTAGTCTATAATCGATAAAGTATAATTAAAACGCCTTACATAGCACACACAGACACATTGTGATGAGACTTTCAGAATACAATTGATAATCTGCAATATAAAAATCACCTTAAAAATTTTCGAATATATAACTTCCCACTATATCCCCTTGGGATACTGAGTAGTAAAAAAACATACATTTCGAAAGTCGTATTAAAACGGAATGGGACACTTGGCTGCGGCCACTTGGGTGCGGGACACTTGGGTGCGGGACACTTGACTACGGGACACTTGGCTGCGGGACACTTGGGTGCGACGGACACTTGGCTGCGAGCACACTTGGTCGCGAATTCAAAAATATTTTTTTCTGCTTAGGAATGAAGTGTTTTGTACTGATTTTTGTAATGCTCTTTATAAATATGAAATTGATATACAAGTATACACAGACATCTAAAGTAATAAAGCAATCAAAATGTTAGTGTATGTGTGTGTGTATGTGTGTGTGTGTGTGTTTGTCTCACGCCTTCTGAAAAACCAAGAGCATCTAAAAATCTAATTTATGTGCGAACGTGTACCTGTATACCTGATGCAGTGTCACGCTAAAAATAATGCGATAAAAATGCTGAATTTTAAAAATATTTCAATAATTATTTTTTTCATACAAAATTTTCCAAGTCGTATCTGTCAAAAAAGTGTACATTTTGCACGCATATATCTGTTAGTTTAAAAGTTAGAAGTACGTATTTACACGAAAAAAATTTACTTTCAAGTATAACTTAGCGTTTAAGTGAAAAACATGGTGAATATTTTGTATAATTATAATGTTTAACTTATTTTTAAAGTAAGCGTTTTGTACATAAATGCCGCCATTTTAATATCTTTTCATACAATATTTCATTTTCCTACCGAATGAATATGTTCTTGAAAATAATAAACCTTTGAAATAAATATGAAATAATAAAATGAAACACAAGACATTACAGCAAGTTTTAAGACGTATATTGTAAAAGTCTGTTAATTATTAGTAAAGATATGGGCATAATAAAATTGCATAATTTGTATATAATATTTGATATTTCGGACAATTTTCATTTTTATGGCATCGAACAAACCAATGTAGGTACCTACATATTCAAAAAATGTATCCGAACCATTCGATATTACTTACGTGTTCGAATCGTTTCCATGGCTACAGAAAGAATGTGATATTCAAATAAAATTTGTTAGGAATCGAATTTATTTAGAAGGTTGTTGTAGGTAGGTACCTACCTAATACTATTTACTTACAAATCAACAATAATATACCTATACTGATTTCCTATAGGAAAATTATTTTATTTATTTATTTTTCAACCGTTTGTCCGATTATAATGAAACTTTGGTGAATTGTCGAGCGTATGCCCAGGATGGTTTTTGGATTTAAACTTTTTTCTTATTCTTCTTCTTCTTCGTGTATTTGGTCGTTTTACCTATGAAGGGGGAGTATCCTGGGAAAAGAAGGTCCGACTGTCCCTCCATCTCTTCACAGGTCTTCCAGGACGGGTTCTGCATATAAACTTTTTTCTTCTTTTTCTTCAACGTGTACTTGGTCATCTTACCTATGAAGATGAACTATCCTGGGAGATGAAGGTCCAATTTTCCTTCCATCTCTTCGCAGGTTTCTGGATTTAAACTTTTTTCTTCTTCTTCTTCATCGTCTATTTGGTCATTTTACCTTTGAAGGTGGACTAACCTGGGAGAAGAATGTCCAATTTTCCTTCCATCTCTTCGCAGGTATCTGGATTTAAACTTATTTCTTCTTCTTCTTCTTCATCGTGTATTTTTGGTCATTTTACCTATGAAGTTGGAGAATCCTGGGAGAAGAAGGTCCAACTGTCCTTCCATCTCTTCGCAGGTATCTGGGTTTAAACTTTTTTCTTCTTCTTCGTGTATTTAGTCATTTTACCTATTAAGTAGAGCATCCTGGGAAAAGAATGTTCTTTCATCTCTTCGCGGTTCTTCCAGGATGGTTTCTGGATTTAAACTTTTCTTAACCGACTGATGGGACGGGATGTAATGAAGGGAAGGGATGCACTAAAGGGCCTGAAGGGACGGGAGGTATAAAACTGCCTGAAGGGACGGAAGGTAGTGAAGGGTCTGATGGGAAGGGACGTAATGAGGGATTAAAGGGACGGGAGGTACTGAAGGGCCTGAAGCGGCGGGTCCTGGATTCTAATTCTGTTTCTTCTTAATTTTATGTAGACCTTTAGGGCAGTTTTTATACAAACTATTTCCTATTGTCTAATTCATCTTCTTCTTCTTTTATGTATACATTTGGGTCATTTTTTTATAAAAATTATTTCCTTTAGTCTAATTATTATTCTTCTTCATTTAAGTACGTAGACTTTTGGGAGAGTTTTAATACAAACTATTTCCAATAGTCTTATTCATTTTCTTTTATGTAGACCTTTTGGTCAGTATTTATACAAACTATTTCCAATAGTCTAAATATTCTTCTTCTTCTTTTTTGTAGACCTTTGGGTGAGCTTTTATACAATCTATTTCCAATAGTCTAATTCTTCTATTAGGTATATGTATTTTTACTTATTTTATGTAGACCATTGGAATAGTTTTTTATACAAACTATTTCTTATAGTCTTATACTTATTTTTCTCTTTTTTATTTAGTCTTTTGGGTTAGTTTTAAGTCTAATAGTCTATTGTGCAGAAATATTATTAACGATATGCACACTTGATGAAAATACATATGAAATGAATGGGATATGGGATGTGACGATATAACCTGCACTAGAATCTTTTCAATACTTTTGTTTAATTAAATTTAAACCATTTATATCATCCTATTTTGAATAATTTTCAACACCTAATATTTAAAGAATGGGGGTTGTGGCCATTACTGAACTCTTCACAACATTTATATTCAAATTAAAAACTATTTACTATAGTTCAAGTCTTCTTCTTCTTCGTTAATGAAGACTTTCAGTCAAATTGAGCAAAAATATAATGCACACTTGATGAAAAAATATAAAAACGAATGGGATGTGACCAATACTAGATCTTTTCAGTACCTACGTTTGTTTAATCAAATTTTAACCACATCCCAACATCCAAAATTACTAAATTTTCAATAGGTACACATTACAATTTGTTTTCGATGATAATATTTAAAAATGGGGGTTGTGGCTAAACCAATCTCTTTACAACGTTGATAAACAGTCATATTTAAAACCATTACGCATAGTCCAGGCGAGCAGAAATTGTGTAAATATTATACTTCATTCACACTTTATAGCAATATATAAAAAAGAATGGGTTGTGGCCATCACTTGAACATTTTACAATACTTAAACTCAATCAAATTTCAAACCACTTTTTATAGTCTGATATTGCAAAATAATTGGGTGACAATATTATAAAAACGATTGCTTTTTCTTTCACAATTTTACATTCTTGGCCAACGGCGGGACATAAAAGCTAGTTTAAAATATAAAGAGATATATTTAAGTTTAAAAGTATAAAGTAAAAACAAGGTTATTTAATGAAATTATTTTTCATACTATAAATATGAAAATTTTTTATACCCATGCCTACATGAAAAGTGAATTATATTTTTTTCGAAATTTGTTGTGATAACAAAAAAAATCTCATATTTATACTCCTAGTATGAAAAATAATTTCACTTAATAAACTTGTTTTTACTTTATACTTTCAAACTTAAATATATCTCTCGATATTTTAAATGTCTGTGTATACTTGTATGTATATCAACTACATGATGTATATAAAGAGCATTACAAAAATTAGTAAGAAACAATTCATTCCTAAGCAGAAAAAAATATTTTTGAATTCGCGACCAAATGGGCTCGCACCCAAGTGTCCCGCAGCCAAGTGTCCGCCGCAGCCAAATGTCCTCCGCAGCCAAGTGTCCCGCAGCTAAGTGTCCCGCACCCAAGTGTCCCGCAACCAAGTGGCCGCAGCCAAGTGTCCTAGACCGGTATAAAAACGCATCGTAGCACTTAAATTTTGCTTATAATAAATTGGGTAATGTGGAGTTTAGGGTTGGTCACATCAACTCTTTGATTTTTTATCGATCGATGTATCGGCTCGTCGATCCTCGCCATCCAATCTCTGATGGCCGGCGTTGTTGAATAAAAGTTAACTACCACGTGCTCGGAGATCAGTTGTCAATCGTTCGCCGTATTGTAGACTTGTTGCTGGTACAACATTCGCTCATCGTTGTAATACGATTTCTCTTTGGCGTCTGCAGACCTCTCTCTCTCCGTGTCTGTATATGTCTATCTTTCTACCAGTTAAAGATATCTTCATTACGTACATACATTTCAGTTTAACAATCGCCAATCACAGACTGTTTACGATAATATTACGCGGGTTTTGAATTCACAATTTTTCATTTGATCGTGTGTGAACTACGTTTTAATTTTTTACCGAGTATTGTGATATACGTGTTGTGGTAAGTTTTTTTTATTATTTTTGTATGTAGCGTTCGTGTTTTTTTGTGATAATTTCATATACAGTCTTAATATTTTTTATATTTCCCTTGTGAGGCACCGACTTTGAATGATGCTTTCACTATTTTTCTATTAAAGGGGTTTATAAACCTAAATACTCAAATTTGAAATCATTTTTCAAATATGTTAAACAGTGTTTTAAAAAAAATACCATAAGCATTTTCAATATTTCTCTAGTGAATGTTCATTACACAATTTTAATATTCAGCATAAATTTCCCTATAAAAGATATTAAAAATATCCTTTTTTACAGCATTTTTTTAAAATTACTCCATAACTATGTGTCGTAGAGAAATAAATATTTTATGTGCTCAAAGAGTACATAAAATCAAAGTGAATGTTCGTGATAATTTTTTTCCTTTCTAGTCAAGTTTGTGCTTAAAATGCCAAAAAAATCAACAAATTTTGGTTTTCCGATAGTTTAAATCACGTAAAAACCCCTTTTAACGCACTAGATAGTTACCCTTACTAACACGTAACTTCGTAGTGTATTAGGCGGTTTTAATATATCATGTTTTCAGTCACCAGATTTAGAGTTGTATGCCCTCTTAACATCGTTTTCGGGTGTCCCTTAAGAGCCGGGTAATAGAAAATACAACAGACAAATACCTAATAACTTCTCACATACATAGTTCAGCAATGACGTTCACCATGTCTTTTTGTCTTTTTAGGTGAGATGAGACTGGTATTTTGGTATATTCTGTCGTGTCGCGCTTCCTTTTATTAGGCAATGCACACCCGTACACTTGTCGCTGGTTACCCCAAACTGTTGGATATGCCGTGATGGTGTGAGTGAATGAATGAATGAATATTTTTATTTATTTATCCATCTTTTTACATATTGCATATTGGCATGGTTATATTTTAATTTTTTTTGTGTTGCTTCTCGGACAACTTACAGATACTATATCAAATATCAATTCAACACGTGCCCAATAACAAGTTGCCACATTTTTGGAGACTATTGGTTTTAATTTTGTCTCACAAATCCAGACTGAAAACAGCGATAAACTGTATCTTCACCGGAAATCAAATCCGGGAGCTTTGCCTCTGGAGTTATATATTTTATTAACTTAACCACGAAAGCCGACAATATTGTGTTACATGACAATATCATTTTGCCTGTTGTATTTTCGATTGCCCGGCTCTTACGGGACACACGAAAACAATGAAAATATAAATAAGTGAAAGCACTATTCAAAGGCGGTGCCTCACAGTAAACAATTTTAGTTTGAGAACTGTTAACCATCATCAGAGGAAGTAAAAAAATGTATTTTTGTATGCATTTTATTGATTTGTGCACCCAAAAGTAAACTATCATAATGTTTATTTAAATTTATTTGTACGATAACACTTCACCTTAAAACTTCGCATTATACCAAACGTTGGTAAATTCAAATTTATGCGATTGAGTTTAAACTATTTATTTTAAATATTTTAAATTAAAAAAACTTTCGAATATTTTTATTATTGCATATGCGCAAACATTGGATTTTTTTCCCTGTCGGGAGTCAAAGATATTTTTTAACAGATTTTTAATTATCTCAATAGAGACGAAGTTGGAATATTTATATACCAGCCGATGACAGGTCGTAAGCCCTGTAAGTGCCTTGATTTCCCGGTTCTCCTACAGTAAATATTCCAACTTCGTCTCTATTGAGATAATTAAAAATCTGTTAAAAAAAACTTTGTTTGAGTATGGCAACCCTGTCGCGAATTCGCTTGTAACAAAAAAAAAATGCTCGGCGTAGGCCCGGAGAAACCCAACACCCATTTCGGTGACGCCAACATTAATTATGTGCCCATTTATCGCATTTATTATTTGTTTTTTTTTTCATCACAAACATATATAATATGTTAACAATAAAAACATTTATATAATAAACAATTTATTACTATCGACCTGGTCTAAAGTAACACACCCTTAAATTTGATTGATAGGTGTGTATTTCAAAAATAAGCTTCAATTTAATGTGTTTTTAACTACGAGTGGCAATTATACACAACCTCTTTTAAGAAAGACAATGAATAGATATTTATCCAGCTGTCAATTTGTTCGAGGGATTTTTCTTTCTTTTAACAGATCGACAGAGTTTGAAGCCAAGATCTGCGAGATTTTGTATGGCCATGTTTATATTTTTCAATTATGGCCAGGTTTTTCAAATTTTTCAAGTACAAAAAAAACAACGTAGAGATTTCGCACCGAAAATTTTATGTATAATATAATAATAATAAGAATTATAAACACTTCCTTGCACCCTGCGCAAGTGGCGAGTTTATTGCCATATGGCATCTTTCCAACTAACCAATGTATATGGATGAACTCAGGATTCGGAGTAGAACATTAAGTGTGTCTGTGATTGATTCAAAAATTCATGTGGAAATCAAATATACCTAAGTATTTTTCCAAAAACTTCGATTAATAATTCGACTCGGCATTATCAAAATCGGTATTATTATTACAGGTGGCATCGCTGTAAATATAAGGTGTAAGTAAAGGATGATTTTTGTTTAAATTGTTTAGTTTAATTTTAGACCTTGATAATGCCGAGTTACCTCAGCGAAAACGTTCCTTCACTGTAATCGAATTTTGTTGAAAAATACTTTTAATTAAATTCAAATTCAATTAGTCTCACGTGTATTGATTCGAATTATCAACAAAAAAAGCTCTCTTTAAAAGTATAAATAAAAATCACAAGTTATCTTAAATCTATATAATATAGGTACCTATACCTACTGCATACATTTTGTTTAAATGCAATACAGATTGAGAAAAAACAGGAGAATTTCCTGGCATTTGCCTTAGGCCATAAAGATTATCTTGTCCGGGCAGTGCTGCGTTAAAAAACCAAAAAAAACACGTCTCCGTTTATTCTTGAAAGTGCCGTTATCTTCGGAATGCATGTATTGATTTTACGACTTTTCTCAATACTATTTTCCTGATCGTACCTACTCGGTATCGTTGTCTTACTGTCCTCCAGATTTGTCCAGAGTTTATGCTGTCAATATTCATTAAGTCAAATGGACGAACCTCTCAGAATACGGAAGAATATACACCATTATATTATATACTAACTGAGCACGGTTTTCTTCCATTAAAACAAATAATATTATTCCGTTGGTTTATTTGCCAAGTCTTTATTATTTTAACATAATATTAAATAGGCGCTTAGTGATGTGCAAATGCAGTTCCGAAACCACGATGGGTTCGATCTTTCATTCACAAGTCTTGTATAAACATCTCCTTCTTCTTCTTTCCAGCCCCTTTCACTCCACTGCTAGATATAGGCTTCTTCCTGGGTTTTCCATTTCTGTCTATGCTGGGCACTCTGCTTCCACCCATGTCCCACCAGTTGGACAATATCAGTCCATCTCCTCTGTGGTCTCCCCACACTTCTTCTTTTATGATAGAGTCTCCAATTCAGAATTCTGGGGGTCCATCTATTATCTCTACTCTGCCTTGCCACATGACCTGTATAAACATCAAAAACAGTAATTTATTTACAATAAAACCTAAAATATTATAGTACTTACTATTAAATAGCGCTTAAAATAGTGGTTCCACTCTTTGCTAATATCGTTTTCGGGTGTCCCGTAAAAACCGGGTATCGAAAATACAACAGGCAACAATAACATCTCACATAGTTCAGAAATGAGGTTCACCACCAATTCTGAATGCAGTGCCTTTTAAAGTGACACGAGACTGATGTGTGGGTATATACACATGTGTCGTGTATTTTTTTAATTAATGCATACCCGCGTACCTGTCGCTGGTTTCCCCACTTTGTGGGATATGCCGTGATGGTAATAATGTATGAATGAATCCTGAGGAAGAAGTATTTGCTTAGAAACTGGACGTATAAAATAGCTCACCGATTACGTTCACCTATAGCACAAGCATTTAATGCTTAATTTAGGAAATGTAGGAAGATGTATATGTATTCGTTTAACAAGGACATATTCATTTTTTGAAAAAAAAAAGAAAAAAAGCTCGTTTGTGGTTGATAACAGTAAATAAAATATTTTCAAATGTGTCGTAAATTTTCCGATATTTTCCGAGTTGATTTTGTGCCACATATAAAATTATTATCCCGCAAGACTTACTTTTAAGTCTAAGACTCATGGTCTTGCAAGCCTATTCTTGGTCTTAAGACATAGTCGTGACCAAGCCGCAAAACTTTTGCTCATCACTATTGGTATCTACTCAAAGTGCGTCTCGTTTAAGGAATATTAGAATTATAGTTGGTCTCCTGAACCACAAGTGAGGTCAGTTAAATGCTATATATTTAACGATTACATGAAAATTCTTCGAAACACAATTGTTCGAATGCGCAATTGTACGAATAACAATTAATCGAAAATCAGTTATCAGAATGACAATTGTCCGAAAGCATATTATTCGAACTAACATTTGTTGGAAAACCAATTGACCGAATTTAATATATTTTTTTGTCATTATGTTGCCTCCTTTGACATATTTATTTTGTTGCCAGTAAAATATATTCGATGAAGACTATTATTACTTGTTGTATTATTGTTGTGTACGTATGTTTGCACATTTTTAATAACTAATCTTTGACAGCGCGGTGCGTCGCCATGTTGTTTATTCCATAGATTTTTATTATACATAATATACCTACTATGTAGATGTAGTAGGTACTCCGTGCAAAAAGTGAGTCATGGAATAACGCGCGTACCTATTACGTTTTGGTTGGCAACATATTTTAGTTTTCCTTACATTTCAATAAATCCCAAAAAACTTTTCTCTAAATCTAAATTAACAAAGTGTTTTTTACGACAAATAAATCCGAAAACAATTCACATTAGTCGTTATTCTCTATGGAAAAACGATGTACGAAAACGTCAAAAATACCCCGGAAAAATGCCTCATTTCGATTCATACAAAATTTGCTAACTACGACATCTAGTATAATATAACAAAAATCTATGGTTTCTTCCTCTCACAATACTACCAACATGACGTCATAAAAATTCGAACAATTGTAATTTCTGATAATTGTGTGTTCGGAAAATTGTTTTTCGAAAAAATGTGATTCGAATAATTGCCATTCGTAAAATTGATTTTCGTATAATTGAGCATTCGAATAATTGTTTTTCGAATAATTTTCCTGTCACCATATTTAACTACCAAACTGACCTTTCACAATCGTATTTCTGCTAGAGGAAGTAAATAAAATCTTTGTTCATAGACTCCATGTACAAAATATTGGTGTAGGAAATACGAAATTTCATGCCCTCTATACAGTAGATTTAATATGATATCTCAAGTACATTTATTAACATATGTATTCCATAGACAAAAGAATATATATTTTCTATAATTTCTAATGGCAATACTTTCAAAATGTTCTCAGGTTTTGAGATCTTGAGCTTATTATGTATTTTCAGAGCATGTATGCAAAATAAGTG
Organism: Molanna angustata; assembly: GCA_963576475.1. NCBI lineage: Eukaryota > Metazoa > Arthropoda > Insecta > Trichoptera > Molannidae > Molanna > Molanna angustata. Next base: position 2,001,102 of record OY754965.1, on the reverse strand, counting down.
GACTCCTTTAAGAGGGCATATACACAAACATCGCATTCTGTAATCGAATATGTTAAATAGTGTGTTTCTAACATAATAACATCAGTATTTTCTCTATTAGTGAATAAATGTTACTAAATTTTAAAACTCCCCTAAATAAATATTAAAAATATCCATTTATACGACATTTTTTTAAATTAGTCCCATCACTATGTGACGTAGAAAAATCAGTTTTATATTTGCTCAAATTGTGCATTAAATCAAAGTGGATGACTGATACAGTTTTTTTTTCATTCCAGGTTTGTACTTAAAATGTAAAAAAAATCAACAAATTTTGGATTCCGATAATTAAAATCACGTATATACCCTTATTAGCGCACGCGATAGTTACCCTTACTATCGCCTAACTTCAAATTGAATTAGGCGATTTTGATATATCTATCATGTCCTCAGCCATTAGAATTAGCGTAATATGCTCTCTTAAAATGCATTCAGGAAAAAGTATACACTATTTATGCATGTGATTGAGAGTTAAGTTTTGGTCACAATAAACTCGTTTTTATCAAAAACCACCATCAATTCTAAGCTGTCATATACGTATTTCTTTTATTTCTTATTATCCATTTTTATTAAATTTCGTTTGCGTGACTCATGACTTGATCTTGTCTGTCTGTATGTTGGAGAGGAAAACCTAGTATAAAATCCCACATATGTTTATGTCAAAACATAAGATATTTGATATCACACGTTATGAGACATATCGATACTATTCTACATATATAGCAAGTCTGCCCACGCGAATTTATACATACATACCATCACGCCATGACTCTTACGGGGTAAGCAGAGAGAATCGAGCGCCATACTTCTCTATTTTTGCACTCATTTCTGGCTTCCTTTACATCCATGCATCGTCTCATACATGCTCGTCGATTGTTCAAACTTTTTATGTTTCCTTCTTTCAAAATATCATTCACATGGTCATGCCATCCCTTTCTGGGGTGACCTCTGCTATTCACTCCATCTCTTGCACCCATGTATATTGTTTTGGTCAGTCGTCCATCGTTCATTCTTTCTATATGTCCAAACCACCTCAAAGCATTCACTTTCATTTTACATATAATATCCTTCTTTATCTTGCATTCTCTCCTTATGTCCTTATTTTTTATTCTATCATATATCGTTCTATTACATACTCTTCTTAGTGATCACATTTCTACAGCATTTATTCTACTTTCATGTGTCTTTGCCAGGTCCATGTTTCACTAGCATATGTCAAAGTAGGCACCACAATTGCATTGTGTACTGCAATTTTGGCTTCCTTTGAGATGCTTGGATCGGACATTACTGGTCTGAGTGCTCCGTTTATTCTATTCGCTGCCATAACTCTTTTTTCAATATCTTTATCAGGTCTTCCATTCCGTTCAAACATACTCCCCAAATATAAATATTCCTCAACTTATTATAGCCATTCGTTCTCTACTTTTATCATACATGCAGTTATACTACGCGAATTTCATTATTTAAAAAACACTGTTTTGATAATATGTATCCAACATACGCTTTTATATAATGAAGATTCATATAATCTATATTATAAAACGGCGATTTCAACATAAAGATGTCATTTACGCGGTGCAATATGTAATTATCTATGGATTGTATGTTCACAATAAATTAACACTTAAAAATATAATTGTGACGGTTCAATGACAGTGCCACAAGTATCTACTTAATATCCAGCTTATGCAGATTTGATTCCTACCTCGAGCGATTTCATTCACCTATATACAGCACATAAACCAGCCGTTGATAGATAGGTGCTTGATTTCCCAATCCTTTTGTTAATATATATTCCCGCTTCGTCTCTATTGAGATGTTAAATTTGTTAAAAAAATATCATTGACTTCCGGCAGGGAAAAACTCGAATGTTTGCGTACGATATAGTGATGAGCAAAAGACAAGCAAGTTTTGCAAAACCAAGATTTGCATTTTTTTTTTTGTTTTTTTTTTGACATTCTACATAAAGAGGTTTGACAACAATAACAAAGGTATAAATAAAAATATTATATATATATTTATGACAAAGACAATGGAAGGGTACACATACACATCCAGACCATTGACACTCTCTTGCGCTTTGCTATCAATAAGAGTTTTTGCTCTCCAATATGCTAGGGATAATCCCTGAGTTATATTGGGTACTACATATTTTCGTCACAATACTATGATTTGGTGATTTTGTCATGTTTCATTGCAATTACTGCATTTTAATAGTAAAATAAAAATGATGCATGACCAAGACCAAGAATCGATCGAGTATGCAAGATCTATAACAAGACCATGACTACACCTGTTGATCGAGTATGCAAGATCTATAACAAGACCATGACTACACCTGTTAATGCAAGACAAAGACCGGAGGTGCAAGACCAATACCAAGACCATGACTACACCTGTTAATGCAAGACAAAGACCGGAGGTGCAAGACCAATACCAAGACCATGACTACACCTGTTAATGCAAGACAAAGACCGGAGGTGCAAGACCAATACCAAGACCATGACTACACCTGTTAATGCAAGACAAAGACCGGAGGTGCAAGACCAATACCAAGACCATGACTACACCTGTTAATGCAAGACAAAGACCGGAGGTGCAAGACCAATACCAAGACCATGACTACACCTGTTAATGCAAGACAAAGACCGGAGGTGCAAGACCAATACCAAGACCATGACTACACCTGTTAATGCAAGACAAAGACCGGAGGTGCAAGACCAATACCAAGACCATGACTACACCTGTTAATGCAAGACAAAGACCGGAGGTGCAAGACCAATACCAAGACCATGACTACACCTGTTAATGCAAGACAAAGACCGGAGGTGCAAGACCAATACCAAGACCATGACTACACCTGTTAATGCAAGACAAAGACCGGAGGTGCAAGACCAATACCAAGACCATGACTACACCTGTTAATGCAAGACAAAGACCGGAGGTGCAAGACCAATACCAAGACCATGACTACACCTGTTAATGCAAGACAAAGACCGGAGGTGCAAGACCAATACCAAGACCATGACTACACCTGTTAATGCAAGACAAAGACCGGAGGTGCAAGACCAATACCAAGACCATGACTACACCTGTTAATGCAAGACAAAGACCGGAGGTGAAAGACCAATAACAAGACCATGACTACACCTGTTAATGCAAGACAAAGACCGGAGGTGCAAGACCAATACCAAGACCATGACTACACCTGTTAATGCAAGACAAAGACCGGAGGTGAAAGACCAATAACAAGACCATGACCACACCTCTTAATACAAGACAAGGTGCAAGACCAATAATAAGACCACCTCGGTCATGATCATGGTCTTGGATAAGCTCATCACTGTGTATGTGTATGAATTTATTAAAATCAATGCTTTCATCGTCAGAAAAAGGTGTTCATCACCTGTAAGATTATTTTGCTCATTTAATTAGTGAATCACCGTATTTTGTATTTTTTTTTGTTATTTTAACGTTTATATTGTGTCGACGATAACAACGTTAAAACTTGTTTTTTTTTATTTTGTTTTTTGGTAACGATTTTTTTTTATTGCTATTGTTTATCATGTTTATGCCATTCATAAATTTATATTTTTATGTGACTAACATTATGGTAACACTAAATAATTATTTTTATCGTTTATTGCCTCTACAAACTTTCGACTTTTAATTCCTTCAAAATATTGAACAAGTGTTTGCGACTTCAAAAACCATTTTGAATTAAATATGATAGTATCATTGTCGTTTCCCCATTTGAGGTTAGCAAAGGGAACCGTGCGTCAAACTCCTTTCTCTAGAAATTCATTATTTTTGCTTCATTCACGTTCATGCCTCATCTATTTTTTTTATATAATTATTAATATTAGTACTATTCTATAAATGAAATCTTTTATCATTAATATTTCATAGTTATTAGTTTAATAAAAAATATTTTAACTATAAATAATTATTTAACGATAAAATACACGCTCTGTATATTTGACAACATGCATATTTAGTCGTATTCACCAATAAATTAAATGAATTTAAAAAAATTTAATAATAATTTAATAAGTATTCACTAATTATTCTTACCCTCTACTACTATGAAATAGTGGAGTGAAATGATTTTTAAGCATATTTTTTACATAAATTTCTCAACGGGTATCATGTAGAAACGGGTATCATGGTTACGTAGGGGACATCAACTGTAAGGATTTTGGACAATTTTACCTCTTGTGAAGAAACATTACTATCTTCTTCTTTTTGCTGTGCTCTCCTAACAGAGGTTGGCGATCATCACTCCAAACTCATCCCGACCCCGAACCACTGCCCGAGATTTTTAAAATAGCCTCGGTATTCTTTTACGTCCCATACTCCATCTTTCTCTCAACTATAAGTTGTAAAAGGACATATCTATCGCCACGGAATACGTGGCCAAAATGTGTTGTTTTGCGTGAGCAACTCTCTTTTACCATCATATTTAGAACTCTTTCATTGGACACTCTATCGACCCATGAGATGCGCACCAACATTCTGTATAACCACATCTCGAATTCTTTAATTTTATTTAATGTTGAGATTTTGAGAGTCCAACCTTCCACTACTATAACTCAGCTGGTGACTGTAAACGCTATATCTAGTGTCTGTAAACATGATATATTAAAACCGCATACACTATGAAGTTACGCGTCAGTAAGGGTAACTATTGCGTGCGTTATAAAGTGTATATATACGTGATTTAAATTATCACAAACTTTACTTGAAATGAAAAAAAAATATCGGTCATTCACTTTCATCGTATGAATGAATGAATGAATAATACATTTCCAACAGCATAAGTATTACTAAGGAACAAAATACAATTTCATTTATACCCAATTACAATTTTAAAATATTTTTTTACACTCATTTGGAAATTTTACTGCCTCGCTAGACATAGTGTTTACTGAGGCAGTACTAATTTGAATTTGCTTTGGCTACTATACGATCATGATTGTTTTCTTTTTTTCTCTACGAAACTTAGTTATGTAGTAATTAAATGAAATATGCCGTAAAAAGGGATATTTTTAATATTCTTTCAGGGGAAATTAATGCTGAATTTTAAAATTGTATGACCAGCATTCACTATAAGAAATAATAAAAATATTTGTAGTATTTTTTTAGAAACACACTGTTTAACATATTTAAGAAATCTGATTTGAAATTGGACTGTTTAGGTTTATATGCCCACTTAAATGTTATTTTTTTTTATAATTTATATTTGCATCATAAGTAGAAACGTATGACTCATAAAGAATTTCAAAAACAAACACCTATAGCATGTACTATACCTTCATTGTTTATACCAATCAGGTGTGACGAATTGAAAGAAACAAAAAAAAATAGTTAAAGTAAGAGCAGATCAACCTTCGTTGGTACAATTTGAATAGTTACCACAATGTTACGACCATGTCTGCCGGTAGTGGGTCAATGCTAAAACATGTGCCACTATTTACAAATAATATTTAAACACTAACAAAAGGTTTAGTATTAATTTAGCTAGAATAGGCCAATAGCCGAATTCAATAATGATATCCAATATCAAATGTCTGCATATATGCAACAACTTTACCAACCACACTCCTCTTTTCCACCAAACCACTCAGCACACTAATTGTGCTCAACATACAACAATCTACAGAATATACATACATACATACCATCACGCCATATCCCTTACGGAGTAAGCAGAGAGAACCGAGCGCCATACTCCTCTATTTTTGCATACATTCCTAGCTTCCTTTACATCCATACATCGTCTCATACATGCTCGTCGATTATTCAAGCTTCTAATATTTCCTTCTTTCAAAATATCATTCACATGGTCATGCCATCCCTTTCTGGGGCGGCCCCTACTATTCACTCCATCTCTTACACCCATGTATATTTTTTTGGTCAGTCGTTCATCATACATTCTTTCTATATGTCCAAACCACCTCAAAGCATTCACTTTCATTTTACATATAATATCCTTCTTTATCTTGCATTCTCTCCTTATGTCCTCATTTTTTATTCTATCATATATCGTTCTATTACATACTCTTCTTAGTGATCTCATTTCCACAGCATTTATTCTAATTTCATGCGTCTTTTGCCACGTCCATGTTTCACTGGCATGCATCAAAGTGGGCACTACAATTGCATTATGTACGGCAATTTTGGCTTCCTTTGAGATGCTTGGATCGGACATTACTGGTCTGAGAGCTCCGTTTATTCTGTTACCTGCCATAACTCTTCTTTCAATGTCTTTCTCAGGTCTTCCATTCCTTTCAAACATACTCCCCAAGTACAAATATTCTTCTACTTGTTCTAGCCATTCGTTCTCTACTTACAATAGGCATTTCCAAGTAATACATACAATACATACAATAGGCATTTCCAAGGTTCGACATATTCTCACTAAGCGCCCCCACATTTAAACAAATATATCAGACTTAAAATTTCATCCTCATAATTTTACTCGACACTTAATACACTGCACACATTTTCCCTGAGGGGAGTCATTTATATTTTATGACAAATAAAGTTTGAACACAGTGCACCATGTTAGTTACTAAGTACCTTCCTTCGCACGCCAATCAGTCATTCATACAGACGTACATACGTACATATATATTTATATTATACTAGTTGCATGTAACACATGAGATCCAACTGTCGATGGCGATAGTATGTATAATTGAAAAATACGTACCAAACTATAAACACTTAAACACAATCGAATATTTATTTTTAATTGCATATAGGTACGCAAACATTACATTTTTTACCCTGTCGGGAGTCAAATGATATTTTTATTGACAATAAAATCCAATGTTTGCGTATATGCAATTAAAAAAATATATTCGATTTACATACACATTGGTACAATTAGGTAGACAAGCCAAAAATGAAATAATATTTCTGGCGCAGTTCAGAGGTGACATCTGTGCGAGACACCGTCACGTCCGTAACCTCATTTACAAGGACTGTTGCTTCCATTGTTTAATAACATTGATAAGGGAACTCAATAAAGGCATAATTGGTGAACGTTGCGCAAGCGCATAAAGTGATTACGTAGACCAGCCGATGATAGGTCGTAAGTCCTGTAGGTGCCTGAGTTCCTGGTTCTTCTATAATATCCCAATTTCGTCTCTATTGAGATGTTATTGTCAATAAAAAAACTTAAACACAAATTAATAAATATTTTAAGATATTTTGTTTTCTGTATAAAACACTTAGGTATGTATGTCAGGATATGATATTTTGGAGGTAAGTCTGTTTTTCCTACTCAAAATATGAAAACAGCATTGTGGTTTGTATGTACATATGTTGGAGATTAAGTATCAAACTATTGAGTCCCCGTAGATATTGTGAAGTATATACTGCCTTCCAAATTGTAGGTATTAAAGAATGATACTCTTGAACAAATCGACAGTTGGATAATTTTTAATAGAGGAATTCTTATTCAATTGAATAAAAGTTATTATTATAGTGGTGTTCACGAAGTTGTGTTTTGTTGAATTTAATTGAATGAATTTATTTTAAATATTTACGATTAAGTCATTGATATTATAGTGACAATTTTTTTTAATATCTTAATTGAGACAACGTTGGAATATTATAGGACAACCGGGAAATCATGACACCTACAGGGCTTACGACCTGTCATCGGATGGAAAAAATCCAATGTTCGCGTATATGCTACTATAAAAATATTGGAATTTATTAATAATGACAATATTATTCTTTTAAAGATAGGAAAGGCCACTGGAAAACCTTGGGACGTACAAATGATATCGAGGTATTAAAATGCATTCAATATTTAGTGCGAGTTGTACATTAAATATTTGATTGAGTCAAATTCTCAGAACGAAAATAATAAAATTAAGTTATTTAATACACAAAACAAAATAAATTAACATATTTTTTATATAAATGCGAACTATATGCGAGAAAATACTCTGTTCGTGGTCGTTGCGCGACCCAATCCGCAACATTGCAGAAAAAAAAATTCACGTCGAATTGATAGCCTCCTCCGGTTTGACTTCGGTTAATGAATCGTTTGAATACAACCGCCATGGCATAGTGGTTAAGCCGTTTGGTTTCGGTACCGGCGCGCGGCGTCTAGGGTTCGACTTTAGGCCGAGGAGAAAATCGAAAAATCGGCATGATTTCATAAGAAATTCTTGCTTTACTGGATTTGAAACACTGATTATTTGTTAGTAATTTTTCAAGTATTAATTATAGGTAAAATTAGGGTAATTTCGACATCAAAAACTAAAAAAATAAATGTGATTAAAAAGTGGAGAAATTTCCATCTGGAAATATATTCGTCACTTGCACAAGATTGTGATATTTACGTAATAGATATTATTAATTAATATTGCCGACCGCCGTGGCACAGTTGGTAAGCCGTTTGGTTTCTGTGCCGGCGTCCTGGGTTCGATTCCCAACAGAGGAGAAATTTATTTAAATTAATTTCTCACGCAAATATTGCTTCTCTGGGCTGGAAACACTGGTTAGTTGGAAGAAATTGCCATACGGCAATAAACTCGCCACTTGCGAAGGATGCAAGGAAGTGTTAATTATTATTATTATTATTGTATTTTTGTATGTGTGTTACGTTTTTGAGTAAACAAATCGTAACTATATGTAATCCCTTTCTCAGTTTTTTTTTTGTATATTTAAAGCAGTATAGACAAATAAATAAATAAAACTACACTATTATTAACGTGTGGGTTTTGTATGAAATACTCTATACTTATTGTAGGTTATGTTCATGAATTTCAAAAATAAAACGATTAAACAGTTGATACAAATTTCTGACTATGTGCGCGCGTATCCAGTCTTTACTAAGTCTCTCATTTAAGGGGTATATAACCTCAAACATCGCCTTTAGGAATATTTCGAAATCAAATTACCAAAATATGCTAAACAGTGTGTTTCGAAAAAAATATCTATGTACCATAACTTTCGTCACACAATTTTATAATTTAACAAGAATAAGCGTCTATAACCCCTAAAAAAATAATTAAAAATACGATTTTTCGTAGTATTTTTATGCTGTTTCTTTATATTGTTTTCCAACTGTCGATTCGTTCATGAGAATTCAATTATCTTAATGAATCGACATTATTAAGCCAAGATGCGTGTACGAAGGAAAATTTTGTATGGTGTAGTGGACTTTTTGCATGCTAGTAACACCAACTAGAGGCCTCGCAGCATATATGTTCCCGTACATGGATTTATTCAGAATTCGGAGTAGAACACTTTGTGTGAGTTTTGTGTGTGTGTGTGTGTGGTGTGTGTGTGTGTGTGTGTGTGTGTGTGTGTGTGTGTGTGTGTGTGTGTGTGTGTGTGTGTGTGTGTGTGTGTGTGTGTGTGTGTGTGTGTGTGTGTCCGTCCCCCCTTATAACTTTTGATACGCTCAATTTACAGAGCCCAAATTTTTAGAATATATAAACAGTTATAGGCCTACAAAACTTTTATACCCAGAAGTGTGAATTTTTGTTTCAGTCAGGGGTTATCAACTTTTGAAATTTTGGTTTATTTTTCCATATATCTCAGAAACCATAAAAGCTAGAACGCTGAAATTTGTTATAAACATAGACAAATACAAAATCTCAAATTAGTTTTTTTTAAAAAAATCCAGGGTTTATCAAACATTTTTTATTAAGAAAAATATTTTTTTTATGATAAATTTTTGAGTTTAACTGCATATATTTCCAAATTTTTTAAAAATATCAAAAAAAGCCGAAACACCCCAACTAGACAATTTAATTTTATATAAAAAATATTAACATTGTATTAGCACATCTCAATTTTTTTTAATAATTTTTATAAAATTTGAATTTAGTGACGACATTGCTTCATACAATTTGTATGGCAATCGCCTACACACAATATCTAAGAAGACTTAATTGTTTGATACTAATCTCCAAACATACATACATACCATCATTCTGTTTTCACATTCTGGGTAGGATCAAAGGACTGACCTCTATACTATCCTATCTTGACATACATACATATGTAGGTACATGTGTTGTATAGAAAATCAAATATCTTAAAATATTAAATAATTTGTATTTATGGGATTATAGTTTGGTACTTATTCTTCAACTATACATACTATCGCTATCGACAGTTGGATCTCATGTGTTACATGCAACTAGTTTTAAAATTTGGTACTCCATAACTTATTCTTACGTCCTACAGGAAAAAGTCTATATAGGTATTTAGCGTTATAGGTATGCCCTCTTTAGAAACGTATAGGATCTAGCCCCTCCTCACTACCAAGCGACTGCAAAGTATTCAAATTATGTGTGTAAAATTATCAGCATTTTCGTGAAATGAGTTTTCTAGATTATTTTTTATTTAAATATTTTATTATGAAAACATGACAATTCTTCAATGCCATCTTATGAAGGTGATGTTTTTATTATCTCTACGACTATTTGAAAATAAAAATATCATATTTTAAGTTTTTTGAGCTAAGGGTCACTTTGATATTTGACAGATAAAAGAATTGAGAAGCACTGATAAGATATTCTTCAAAATCTAATGGAATCCAAGCAAGTATTAGATATACAAATTTTCAAAATTTGAAAAGAATCGAATGAACACGTCAGTCTATAATCAATGAAGTAGAATGAACGCGCCGTACATAATACACACAGATATACATTATGATGAAACTTTCAGAATGCAATCTCAGCATGATACTAGTTGATAATCTACAATAAAAAAATAACCTTTTTAATTGCGAATTTATACCTCCCCACTTTATTTATACTCTTGGGGTAGTGAGGAGTAATAACTCTAATATTATTACCGTTTTTATCTTTATTAGACGAGTTCCAAGATAATTGCATTATTAACTTATGGATAAATAACCACCATAGCATGACTTTTATCATTAAATATGATTTATTGTAAAATTGTGGTATAGTCAATCAAAATATGTATTTATAATGATATATTATGCCATTTTCTGTCGATTGTTGAAGATATTTTACATATTATATCAATAAAAAATGATATTATGTAGCTTCCTATATTTATTTTTTCTATTTCTTGTGAATACTTGGTACATGTCAACTTTAAACTTGTGAATACTTGGTACATGTCAACTTTAAATATTTTCTTTATACCTAATTATTATCATTTACATGGTCCATTATGAATTTATAGTATGGAATTCATCTTCTTATGCATATAATTATTTTGTGCGTCTGTATGACACTGAACTCCTAAGCGGCTGGACCGATTTTGTTGAATATTTTGTGTGTATTTGAGTGGATCCCTATTAGGTGGTTTATATTCATAATTCCAATTGAAAATTGTAATAGTGGAAATAATTAAAATGTCAAAGATTGTACGCCTTGTGTTATGCAAACATAACATTTAGATGGGTCGATGGCAGAGCGGCTAGCGCGCTGGGCTATCAATCCAGTGGTCGCGAGTTCGAATCCTGCCTCGATAGATTTCGTTCACCTATAGCACAAGCATTTGTGATTATTTTAGGGAACGTAGGAAGATGTTTTTTTTTTTTAACAAAAAAATGAATATGTCCTTGTTAAACAAGTACATATACATCTTCCTACATTTCCTAAAATAAGCAAATAAATGCTTGTGCTATAGGTGAACGAAATCGGTCGAGGCAGGATTCGAACTCGCGACCACTGGATTACTAACCCAGCGCGCTAACCGCTCTGCCATCGACCCATCTGTATATGTATTTATTTAACAAGGAAATATTCATTTTTTTTCTCCTCCTTCTATGGTGTTATTTCTAGTACTAGTATTTCTGCCTGTGTAAATATTGTTGCTGATATCCCTATGTATTTAAATATGACCTTGGATCATCTCTTTCTCGTACCTTCCTTAATAAACGTGAACAAAAATGGTAGGGTTAGGATTTAAAGCTAATTCTACTGAGTAATACGCAATAGGTGAAAGCCAAATAAACTGAATAATGTTGCCATATCGCCACATACTTTGCCTCTAATCTCATATTTAAAACTTGACACTTATTGCCATATTGCCACATAATTTCCCTCTAATCTCATATTTAAAACATGACACTTATTGCCATGTCACCACATAATTTCCCTCTAATCTCATATTTAAAACTTGACACTTATTGCCATATCGCCACATAATTTCCCTCTAATCTCATATTTAAAACTTGACATTTATTGCCATATTGCCACATAATTTCCCTCTAATCTCATATTTAAAACTTGACACTTATTGCCATGTCGCCACATAATTTCCCTCTAATCTCATATTTAAAACTTGACATTTATTGCCATATTGCCACATAATTTCCCTCTAATCTCATATTTTAAACATGACACTTATTGCCATGTCACCACATAATTTCCCTCTAATCTCATATTTAAAACTTGACACTTATTGCCATATCGCCAAATAATTTCCCTCTAATCTCATATTTAAAACTTGACACTTATTGCCACATCGCCACATAATTTCCCTCTAATCTCATATTTAAAACTTGACATTTATTGCCATATCGCCACATAATTTCCCTCTAATCTCATATTTAAAAATTGACACTTTTTTTTTTGACGATTTGTACTGATTTATCAGATATAACATGGCTCTGAGGATCAGTACAAAGTCTTTTTTTTTCGTTATTTGGTCTATGACGTATTTTCTCTCTTCATATTTCGCAACTACGAACATCGCATTAGCCGAAACCAAACAACTCGGTTAAAACAAAAGATTTATAATTTTGGTTAAACACTGACCATACACGGCTAATCTACCAATATAAGTCACGGACAATCAACACGTTAAGTTTAAGTGCTTGTTATTTCAGATTTGTACCACAACTCTTCTGCTTCAGAACAAAACCTCAAATTTTCCAACCAATTAGTTTTCGCGCCATCAATCCATCTGTGACGAAAATAACAAGAATAATATTTATGTACGTTACCCGCCTTGACATAGTGGTTCATTTTTGAAGTGTTTTCCCACGTCCAGGATTCGATTTTCTTCTTTGTCGATGGCGCAATATTGATCGAGTTTGGCCTCCTTCAGCTTGAAGGCTAGCGTCCATACAGGCACATCGGATGGATCGGACGGAACGCATCAGACGTATTTTTTTGTGGCAGTGTGTCCACAGAGGCGCATTAATCGGATTAATGAATGTAAAAAATATATGGTCATGTAAAATGTATTGAGAACTTCGTTGGTCGTCTTCTTCCGTGGACTGACTGACGTTTTAATTCCTTCCCGATGTGAGGACTTCTTCCTCCTGGATTATTCCCGATTATTGGACCACGCAATCCCATACTAGACACGTCAGTTTCAAAAGTTATCTTTTTCGTTTTCACTTATCAGATTCGTCCTCATGTCAGCTTTGTGATTACTCTGAATAGACTTCTGATCATATCCTATGGGATGATGCACTAACTTCTCCGTGTCAACTTTCCGACGAAAACTCTACAACGATGTCCGAGGAAATTTCTTTGAACCCATTGTACATGCGGAACTAGTAGCCACGAAGATCAACTTCAAGGCTATCAAGACTTTCTGTCACAAGTACTATTCGCTCGTATTTTCACTTTCAGTGAACTACGTGCCGGCTATTTCCTTATAATTAGCTCTCTTTGGCACTTTAAGTGCAGTGTCTGCAAGGTTTTCGAGTTCTCCGGACTCTATATATTATTTTTTGATTGCTTCTCGGGAAACTAACAGGTACTATGTCAAATAATAATTCAACACGCATCCAATAACAAGTTGCCACATTCTGGAGACTAACGATGATTACCGTCTCACAGATCCAGACTGAAAACCCAATTAAAAGCTGTATTACCCTATTCAACTGAGCCACGAAGGCCGACACAATATTTTATTCCTATATTCTTCATGTGCCCTAAGTGCAGTGTTTGTAAGGTTTTAGAGTTCTCTGTACTCTTTCTTATGTTCTTTATGTGTTCTTTTAGAGTTTTGCAGGGGGCCGTTATTAGTCCCCATAAGCAGAGCGGATGGTGGTAGTGGAGGATGAACAGTTCATTATTGCGTGTAATACGCTAGAATTTTATCGAAGCTACATACATAAGGTACCGCGTATACTATGCTAAAAATTTATCGAATGTTATTTGAATATGTACATAATAACCAATTGCCATAATAGTGACGTTACTCGTCTTACAAAACAAGACTGACAACATGCCACCATCGGGAATCGAACTCGAGACCAAAGCCACAAGAGTCTATGCCTAACTTACTGTACCAAGAAGGTCAACAATTTGAAATTGGTGAGTACTGGTAGTCACATATTACATATTATGTAGGTATTGTCAGTTATTTTTCAACGGAACAATATTTTTGCCAAAATTATAATAGTTACTCAATTGATATAATTTGATGTAAAAAAATCACTTTTGTTGGTTGTGTTCATCATCATTATTAGAGTATTATATTATGAACCTGCTTCTCATTCGTATGTATATTTAAATTATATGTTATATCTCTGTCAAGGACATTATTCAATTTTGGTATTGTCTTTTTTGCTTACCTTATTCACTCTTCATAACATTGACAGTTAAAACGAAAAATATTTCGAGTGTCTTTTAAATATTAGTATATTTTCCGTGATCAGATCGATCAAGTAAAATTCAAAGTTTTGTTTTTATTTATTCATTTCAATTTACGGTTTAATAACCTTTTACACATACAAATATATGTAATATATTAAAAAAAAACATAATTAAAAATCAGAAAAAACAAATAACAACAAATGAATATTTAAAATGAAAATGAAAAATGAATAACAATGTAAAAAATAGGTAAAAACGTAAAAAATAATGAGAAACATCTAAAAAAATATGTAAAAAATAATGAAAAACATGCCAAAATATGTAAAAAAAAAAATAAACAAAAAACATGTAAAAAATATGTAAAAAAAAAACAAAAAAACATGTTAAAAATATGTAAAAAAAAACAAAAAACATGTAAAAAATAATGAAAATCGTGTAACAAATATGTAAAAAATAAACAAAAAACGTAAATAAAAAAAATGTAAAAACATGTAATAAAATAATGAAAAACATGTAATAAATAAACAAAAAAACATGTAAAAACTAAACAAAAATCATGTAAAAAATATGTGAAAACCACGTAAAAAAATAATGAAAAACATGTAAAAAATATGCAAAAAATAAACAAACAACATGCAAATTATGGAATAATTTGGTCTCATATTTTTCTCTACTAGTATGGAATAAATTTTAAGTATTTTTTGACATCTATATAATTGGCTTAAATGTAAGTAAAGTTTTTAGTTATGTATCAAAAAGCTGTAGAGTTGTAATAAAATGAAAAATATTATCTACTAGCTTTTATGTCCCGCCGTTGGCCAAGAATGTAAAATTGTGAAAGAAAAAGCAATCGTTTTTATAATATTGTCACCCAATTATTTTGCAATATCAGACTATGAAAAGTGGTTTGAAATTTGATTGAGTTTAAGTATTGTAAAATGTTCAAGTGATGGCCACAACCCATTCTTTTTTATATATTGCTATAAAGTGTGAATGAAGTATAATATTTATACAATTTCTGCTCGCATGGACTATGCGTAATGGTTTTAAATATGACTGTTTATCAACGTTGTAAAGAGATTGGTTTGGCCACAACCCCCATTTTTAAATATTATCATCGAAAACAAATTGTAATGTGTACCTATTGAAAATTTAGTAATTTTGGATGTTGGGATGTGGTTAAAATTTGATTAAACAAACGTAGGTACTGAAAAGATCTAGTATTGGTCACATCCCATTCGTTTTTATATTTTTTCATCAAGTGTGCATTATATTTTTGCTCAATTTGACTGAAAGTCTTCATTAACGAAGAAGAAGAAGACTTGAACTATAGTAAATAGTTTTTAATTTGAATATAAATGTTGTGAAGAGTTCAGTAATGGCCACAACCCCCAGGTTATATCGTCACATCCCATATCCCATTCATTTCATATGTATTTTCATCAAGTGTGCATATCGTTAATAATATTTCTGCACAATAGACTATTAGACTTAAAACTAACCCAAAAGACTAAATAAAAAAGAGAAAAATAAGTATAAGACTATAAGAAATAGTTTGTATAAAAAACTATTCCAATGGTCTACATAAAATAAGTAAAAATACATATACCTAATAGAAGAATTAGACTATTGGAAATAGATTGTATAAAAGCTCACCCAAAGGCCTACAAAAAAGAAGAAGAAGAATATTTAGACTATTGGAAATAGTTTGTATAAATACTGACCAAAAGGTCTACATAAAAGAAAATGAATAAGACTATTGGAAATAGTTTGTATTAAAACTCTCCCAAAAGTCTACGTACTTAAATGAAGAAGAATAATAATTAGACTAAAGGAAATAATTTTTATAAAAAAATGACCCAAATGTATACATAAAAGAAGAAGAAGATGAATTAGACAATAGGAAATAGTTTGTATAAAAACTGCCCTAAAGGTCTACATAAAATTAAGAAGAAAAAGAATTAGACTCCAGGACCCGCCGCTTCAGGCCCTTCAGTACCTCCCGTCCCTTTAATCCCTCATTACGTCCCTTCCCATCAGGCCCTTCAGTACCTTCCGTCCCTTCAGGCAGTTTTATACCTCCCGTCCCTTCAGGCCCTTTAGTGCCTCCCTTCCCTTCATTACATCCCGTCCCATCAGTCGGTTAAGAAAAGTTTAAATCCAGAAACCATCCTGGAAGAACCGCGAAGAGATGAAAGAACCTTCTTTTCCCAGGATGCTCTACTTAATAGGTAAAATGACTAAATACACGAAGAAGAAGAAAAAAGTTTAAACCCAGATACCTGCGAAGAGATGGAAGGACAGTTGGACCTTCTTCTCCCAGGATTCTCCAACTTCATAGGTAAAATGACCAAAAATACACGATGAAGAAGAAGAAGAAGAAATAAGTTTAAATCCAGATACCTGCGAAGAGATGGAAGGAAAATTGGACATTCTTCTCCCAGGTTAGTCCACCTTCATAGGTAAAATGACCAAATAGACGATGAAGAAGAAGAAGAAAAAAGTTTAAATCCAGAAAGCTGCGAAGAGATGGAAGGAAAATTGGACCTTCATCTCCCAGGATAGTTCATCTTCATAGGTAAGATGACCAAGTACACGTTGAAGAAAAAGAAGAAAAAAGTTTATATGCAGAACCCGTCCTGGAAGACCTGTGAAGAGATGGAGGGACAGTCGGACCTTCTTTTCCCAGGATACTCCCCCTTCATAGGTAAAACGACCAAATACACGAAGAAGAAGAAGAATAAGAAAAAAGTTTAAATCCAAAAACCATCCTGGGCATACGCTCGACAATTCACCAAAGTTTCATTATAATCGGACAAACGGTTGATAAATAAATAAATAAAATAATTTTCCTATAGGAAATCAGTATAGGTATATTATTGTTGATTTGTAAGTAAATAGTATTAGGTAGGTACCTACCTACAACAACCTTCTAAATAAATTCGATTCCTAACAAATTTTATTTGAATATCACATTCTTTCTGTAGCCATGGAAACGATTCGAACACGTAAGTAATATCGAATGGTTCGGATACATTTTTTGAATATGTAGGTACCTACATTGGTTTGTTCGATGCCATAAAAATGAAAATTGTCCGAAATATCAAATATTATATACAAATTATGCAATTTTATTATGCCCATATCTTTACTAATAATTAACAGACTTTTACAATATACGTCTTAAAACTTGCTGTAATGTCTTGTGTTTCATTTTATTATTTCATATTTATATTTATTTCAAAGGTTTATTATTTTCAAGAACATATTCATTCGGTAGGAAAATGAAATATTGTATGAAAAGATATTAAAATGGCGGCATTTATGTACAAAACGCTTACTTTAAAAATAAGTTAAACATTATAATTATACAAAATATTCACCATGTTTTTCACTTAAACGCTAAGTTATACTTGAAAGTAAATTTTTTTCGTGTAAATACGTACTTCTAACTTTTAAACTAACAGATATATGCGTGCAAAATGTACACTTTTTTGACAGATACGACTTGGAAAATTTTGTATGAAAAAAATAATTATTGAAATATTTTTAAAATTCAGCATTTTTATCGCATTATTTTTAGCGTGACACTGCATCAGGTATACAGGTACACGTTCGCACATAAATTAGATTTTTAGATGCTCTTGGTTTTTCAGAAGGCGTGAGACAAACACACACACACACACACACATACACACACACATACACTAACATTTTGATTGCTTTATTACTTTAGATATGAATATAGCAAAGTGTCCTGACTGACTGACTGACATACTCAGACATCAACGCACAGCCCAAACGGCTAATCGCAGAGAAGTGAAATTTGGAAATCAAATAGGTTTAATAACAAAACTTTCCGATAAAAAAGTATTTTTGGAAATTCCACCCCTAAGGAGGTGAAAATTAGGGTTGAAAGTTTTCTAAGATATACGAATATCTCGGAAACTATACGTGATATGAACTTGAGATTTAGTATATCGATACTCCTATTAAAATTAATAATAGGGTGTTTCGCCGTTTTTACTTATTTTCTTAAAGGGACGAAAAAAGACGTATGGAAGTAGGGATATTTTTAAGGGCCTATTAATAAGCCATAAACCATTTTATCGAAATAACCAAAAAATCGATTTCTAATAAAGGATTAATATACCTATGTTATTCTGTGCTAAAAAAATGTCACCTTAAAGGCGTTAAGAGGTAGGGGTAGTTATTATTGAAGAATCATATCTCAGAAACTAATAAAGTTGGAAAGCTGTAAATAAATGTTTAAATTTTCTCTTTAAAAATAAAAATATACGTGTTTCAACGTTTTGTAGGAGGTGTCATCATCAAAAGTTTCAATCCTGCGGATTGGCTTGCAGAAGAAGTCTACATCTCGCTTTCCACTTCTCTCTATCCTCTGCAGCCCTCTTCAGTTCAACATATGTGGCGCAGTTCATGTCCTCGCACACCTGGGCCAAATACTCCCGTCGGGGGCGCCCCCTGTGGTTTGTCCCCTCAACCATTCCCTCCATAAGGTCATGTAGGATACCCTCGTGGTGCAAGATGTGACCAATCCAGCGAGCACGTCTCTCGGAGATGGTTTTGAGTAGGTGCCTGCCTTCTTCAACTCTGTTGAGAACCTCGGCATTCGTGATGTGGTACCTCCAGGAAATTCCCAGTATTCTTCTGTAACTCCACATCTCGAAAGCCTCTAGTCTATTTCTGTCTCTTTCGGTAAGACACCGTGTCTCACAGCCATACATCAGTATGCTCCACACATATGTTTTTGTAAGTCTCTTACGGAGCTTCAAGTCTAGGTTGTTTGACTCAAGGATCTTCGAATTCTTGTTGAAAGCCAGCCTTGCCTGATATATTCGGCTGTCAACTTCTTTCCTTGTTCTCCCATCCCAAGAGATCCTACTTCCGAGGTACACGAACTCTTTTGTGTTTTTCAATGTTTCTCCGAACATTACCATATGAATTTGATGTTCCTCACGGCCTACAGTCATCACTTTAGTCTTATTTTTGTTAATTTTCATATTATAATCCTTATTAAAGACATTCTCCATGACTATCAAAGCTTCTGTGAGTTCCTCTTCACTTGCAGCAACCAGTGCGATGTCGTCAGCAAATCTAATCATAAATCATAAAGAGGTGTAAAAAATCGTAATTATTTTGGTTTTACATCACATAGTTGAGTCGCCTCAATAACATTAATTATTATTAGGCTGCGCTATTTGGGTAGGTGTGTACGTACTCACATTCAGCATCAAGCACACGGTGAAATATTTATAAACTCAGTCCAACGTAACGTAGTTTTTAATTTCACGTGAGCGAAGTCATGGGAGACAGCTAGTAAATATGTAAATAAAAAATATACCTTGATTTTAATGTTTTACATATTAGTCTTGGTAATGGTCTGTTTAAATTTTGTACTGTCATCTATAGTAATGTGTGTTTCTGTTCATAATGTGTTTAATTTTGCAAGTTTAATGACCAATCAATAATAAGAAATATTGTTATTAATTTCAATAATATTAAGTCTGAAACCATTGCGATAACCTATATGTCATCCGTTATAAAATTAACTATTCGAATAATATTTCAATTACCTGTTGCGTTTTATAACGTGTATGTTTGTCTGACTGATAAATTTAATTTTACAATTCGTCGAAAATGAGTCATACCGAAGTTGTTTTGTTCATGGTTCTTTATCGACATGATGTTTTTTTACTCTCCACACTATGGAATAGGGGAGAGTCATGATTTCGCAAAATTTAAGCGTATTTTTTTTACATCAATTTCTCAATGGGTATCATGTAGAGAATGCACACTATGAGTTTCGTCGTGATGTGTTTGTGTGTATGGCGTATACGCTGTACGCCGTACGCCGTACGCCGTACGCCGTAGCATTTATCTTTTTTGTGTCCTCTCTACAGCCCAAACTATAAGTCTGATCGACTTCATATTAACATCATATGTGTAAAGTGCAAAGACCTAGAGCTGATTAGTTTTCCATAGACAACTTTTGATTTCTTCTCTATGAATTCATCATTTACGTTGTTTTTTTTTTGTGTCCTCTCTGCAGCCCAAACTATAAGTCCGATTGACTTCATATTGATATCACATGTGTTAAGTCCATAAACTTAGAGCTGATTAGTTTTCCATAGACAACGGTTCATTTTTTCCCAATGTTTCTTTATGATTTCATCTATTAAAACTGAAAAAATGCTCTCACGACCTGGAAATTAGAGATATTTTAATTTGGTTTCAACTATTTATACAACACCAAGAATCTTCATAAAATTGTATTCAAAGTTGGTCAATGTTAAAAGAAAAATATTCAACGGTTTCAAAAATTATATTTTATTTAATGGATATTTGTATGAAACTTATATGTAACAAGAGAATTTTTTTATATTTGGCAATGTTCAGTTCATTGATTTCATATTGATATAAGAATATTAATAGCTTGAACTGAGAACTGATTAGCTTTTCATAGATATCATAAAATTTCTTCATATGATATCACGTGTCAACATTGTCAAAATGCTCTAACGCTCTTTGAAACAAAATTTATCTGCTTTTTTTAAAATATTTCATACAACATAAGCAGTCTTCACTATACTGCATTAATAGTTTGTCTATCTTAACATAAAAATATACTATCGGAAGAAAATTTATATTCCTGTTAGTAACATTTAGTATGAATAAAAATGTAATTAGATAAATTTCTATTTATGGAAACGTTCAGTAATTTGATTTCATGTTATAATGTAAAGAGCTTGAACATAGAACTGATTAGCTTTCCATAAATAACAAAAAAAATCTTCATATGATATCACCTGTCAAAATTTGGAAAATGCTCTCGCGTTCTTTAGAACAAAATTTATCTGCTTTTTTTAAAATATTTCATACAACATAAGCATTCTTCCCTATACTCCATTAATAGTTTGTCTATCTTAACATAAAAATATACTATCGGAAGAAAATTTATATTCCTGATAGTAACATTTAGTATGAATAAAAATGTAATTAGATAAATTTCTATGTATGGAAAAGTTCAGTAATTTGATTTCATGTTATAATGTAAAGAGCTTGAACATAGAACTGATTAGCTTTCCATAAATAACAAAAAAAATCTTCATATGATATCACCTGTCAAAATTTGGAAAATGCTCTCGCGTTCTTTAGAACAAAATTTATCTGCTTTTTTTAAAATATTTCATACAACATAAGCATTCTTCACTATACTGCATTAATAGTTTGTTTATCTTAACATAAAAATATACTATCGGAAGAAAATTTACATTCCTGATAGTAACATTTAGTATGAATAAAAATGTAATTAGATAAATTTCTATGTATGGAAAAGTTCAGTAATTTGATTTCATGTTATAATGTAAAGAGCTTGAACAT
This sequence comes from Molanna angustata, assembly GCA_963576475.1. NCBI lineage: Eukaryota > Metazoa > Arthropoda > Insecta > Trichoptera > Molannidae > Molanna > Molanna angustata. Next base: position 1,979,083 of record OY754965.1, on the reverse strand, counting down.
AGAACTGATTAGCTTTCCATAAATAACAAAAAAAATCTTCATATGATATCACCTGTCAAAATTTGGAAAATGCTCTCGCGTTCTTTAGAACAAAATTTATCTGCTTTTTTTAAAATATTTCATACAACATAAGCATTCTTCCCTATACTGCATTAATAGTTTGTCTATCTTAACATAAAAATATACTATCGGAAGAAAATTTATATTCCTGATAGTAACATTTAGTATGAATAAAAATGTAATTAGATAAATTTCTATGTATGGAAAAGTTCAGTAATTTGATATCATGTTATAATGTAAAGAGCTTGAACATAGAACTGATTAGCTTTCCATAAATAACAAAAAAAATCTTCATATGATATCACCTGTCAAAATTTGGAAAATGCTCTCGCGTTCTTTAGAACAAAATTTATCTGCTTTTTTTAAAATATTTCATACAACATAAGCATTCTTCCCTATACTGCATTAATAGTTTGTCTATCTTAACATAAAAATATACTATCGGAAGAAAATTTATATTCCTGATAGTAACATTTAGTATGAATAAAAATGTAATTAGATAAATTTCTATGTATGGAAAAGTTCAGTAATTTGATATCATGTTATAATGTAAAGAGCTTGAACATAGAACTGATTAGCTTTCCATAAATAACAAAAAAAATCTTCATATGATATCACCTGTCAAAATTTGGAAAATGCTCTCGCGTTCTTTAGAACAAAATTTATCTGCTTTTTTTTAAATATTTCATACAACATAAGCATTCTTCACTATACTGCATTAATAGTTTGTTTATCTTAACATAAAAATATACTATCGGAAGAAAATTTACATTCCTGATAGTAACATTTAGTATGAATAAAAATGTAATTAGATAAATTTCTATGTATGGAAAAGTTCAGTAATTTGATTTCATGTTATAATGTAAAGAGCTTGAACATAGAACTGATTAGCTTTCCATAAATAACAAAAAAAATCTTCATATGATATCACCTGTCAAAATTTGGAAAATGCTCTCGCGTTCTTTAGAACAAAATTTATCTGCTTTTTTTAAAATATTTCATACAACATAAGCATTCTTCCCTATACTGCATTAATAGTTTGTCTATCTTAACATAAAAATATACTATCGGAAGAAAATTTATATTCCTGATAGTAACATTTAGTATGAATAAAAATGTAATTAGATAAATTTCTATGTATGGAAAAGTTCAGTAATTTGATATCATGTTATAATGTAAAGAGCTTGAACATAGAACTGATTAGCTTTCCATAAATAACAAAAAAAATCTTCATATGATATCACCTGTCAAAATTTGGAAAATGCTCTCGCGTTCTTTAGAACAAAATTTATCTGCTTTTTTTAAAATATTTCATACAACATAAGCATTCTTCCCTATACTGCATTAATAGTTTGTCTATCTTAACATAAAAATATACTATCGGAAGAAAATTTATATTCCTGATAGTAACATTTAGTATGAATAAAAATGTAATTAGATAAATTTCTATGTATGGAAAAGTTCAGTAATTTGATATCATGTTATAATGTAAAGAGCTTGAACATAGAACTGATTAGCTTTCCATAAATAACAAAAAAAATCTTCATATGATATCACCTGTCAAAATTTGGAAAATGCTCTCGCGTTCTTTAGAACAAAATTTATCTGCTTTTTTTAAAATATTTCATACAACATAAGCATTCTTCCCTATACTGCATTAATAGTTTGTCTATCTTAACATAAAAATATACTATCGGAAGAAAATTTATATTCCTGATAGTAACATTTAGTATGAATAAAAATGTAATTAGATAAATTTCTATGTATGGAAAAGTTCAGTAATTTGATATCATGTTATAATGTAAAGAGCTTGAACATAGAACTGATTAGCTTTCCATAAATAACAAAAAAAATCTTCATATGATATCACCTGTCAAAATTTGGAAAATGCTCTCGCGTTCTTTAGAACAAAATTTATCTGCTTTTTTTTAAATATTTCATACAACATAAGCATTCTTCACTATACTGCATTAATAGTTTGTTTATCTTAACATAAAAATATACTATCGGAAGAAAATTTACATTCTTGATAGTAACATTTAGTATGAATAAAAATGTAATTAGATAAATTTCTATGTATGGAAAAGTTCAGTAATTTGATTTCATGTTATAATGTAAAAAGCTTGAACATAGAACTGATTAGCTTTCCATAAACAACAAAAAAAATCTTCATATGATATCACCTGTCAAAATTTGGAAAATGCTCTCGCGTTCTTTAGAACAAAATTTATCTGCTTTTTTTAAAATATTTCATACAACATAAGCATTCTTCACTATACTGCATTAATAGTTTGTTTATCTTAACATAAAAATATACTATCGGAAGAAAATTTACATTCCTGATAGTAACATTTAGTATGAATAAAAATGTAATTAGATAAATTTCTATGTATGGAAAAGTTCTGTAATTTGATTTCATGTTATAATGTAAAGAGCTTGAACATAGAACTGATTAGCTTTCCATAAATAACAAAAAAAATCTTCATATGATATCACCTGTCAAAATTTGGAAAATGCTCTCGCGTTCTTTAGAACAAAATTTATCTGCTTTTTTTAAAATATTTCATACAACATAAGCATTCTTCACTATACTGCATTAATAGTTTGTTTATCTTAACATAAAAATATACTATCGGAAGAAAATTTACATTCCTGATAGTAACATTTAGTATGAATAAAAATGTAATTAGATAAATTTCTATGTATGGAAAAGTTCTGTAATTTGATTTCATGTTATAATGTAAAGAGCTTGAACATAGAACTGATTAGCTTTCCATAAATAACAAAAAAAATCTTCATATGATATCACCTGTCAAAATTTGGAAAATGCTCTTGCGTTCTTTAAAACAAAATTTATCTGCTTTTTTTAAAATATTTCATACAACATAAGCATTCTACACCATACTGCATTAAAAGTTTGTCTATCTTATCATAAAAATATACTATCGGAAGAAAAATTATATACTAGAAAAAACAGTTTATTATTATTACTCTCCACACTATGGAATAGGGGAGAGTCATGATTTCGCAAAATTTAAGCGTATTTTTTTTACATCAATTTCTCAATGGGTATCATGTAGAGAATGCACACTATGAGTTTCGTCGTGATGTGTTTGTGTGTATGGCGTATACGCTGTACGCCGTACGCCGTAGCATTTATCTTTTTTGTGTCCTCTCTACAGCCCAAACTATAAGTCTGATCGACTTCATATTAACATCATATGTGTAAAGTGCAAAGACCTAGAGCTGATTAGTTTTCCATAGACAACTTTTGATTTCTTCTCTATGAATTCATCATTTACGTTGTTTTTTTTTTGTGTCCTCTCTGCAGCCCAAACTATAAGTCCGATTGACTTCATATTGATATCACATGTGTTAAGTCCATAAACTTAGAGCTGATTAGTTTTCCATAGACAACGGTTCATTTTTTCCCAATGTTTCTTTATGATTTCATCTATTAAAACTGAATAAATGCTCTCACGACCTGGAAATTAGAGATATTTTAATTTGGTTTCAACTATTTATACAACACCAAGAATCTTCATAAAATTGTATTCAAAGTTGGTCAATGTTAAAAGAAAAATATTCAACGGTTTCAAAAATTATATTTTATTTAATGGATATTTGTATGAAACTTATATGTAACAAGAGAATTTTTTTATATTTGGCAATGTTCAGTTCATTGATTTCATATTGATATAAGAATATTAATAGCTTGAACTTAGAACTGATTAGCTTTTCATAGATATCATAAAATTTCTTCATATGATATCACGTGTCAACATTGTCAAAATGCTCTAACGCTCTTTGAAACAAAATTTATCTGCTTTTTTTAAAATATTTCATACAACATAAGCAGTCTTCACTATACTGCATTAATAGTTTGTCTATCTTAACATAAAAATATACTATCGGAAGAAAATTTATATTCCTGATAGTAACATTTAGTATGAATAAAAATGTAATTAGATAAATTTCTATGTATGGAAACGTTCAGTAATTTGATTTCATGTTATAATGTAAAGAGCTTGAACATAGAACTGATTAGCTTTCCATAAATAACAAAAAAATCTTCATATGATATCACGTGTCAAAATTTTGAAAATGCTCTCGCGTTCTTTAAATCAAAATTTATCTGCTTTTTTTAAAATATTTCATACAACATAAGCATTCTTCACTATACTGCATTAATAGTTTGTTTATCTTAACATAAAAATATACTATCGGAAGAAAATTTATATTCCTGGTAGTAACATTTAGTATGAATAAAAATGTAATTAGATAAATTTCTATGTATGGAAAAGTTCAGTAATTTGATTTCATGTTATAATGTAAAGAGCTTGAACATAGAACTGATTAGCTTTCCATAAATAACAAAAAAATTCTTCATATGATATCACCTGTCAAAATTTGGAAAATACTCTTGCGTTCTTTAAAACAAAATTTATGTGCTTTTTTAAAAATATTTCATACAACATAAGCATTCTTCACTATACGGCATTAATAGTTTGTCTATCTTAACATGAAAATATACTATCGTTAGAAAATTTATATTCCTGGTAGTAAAATTTAGAATGAATAAAATATTTCATTGTCAATATTTGTGGTGTGGAGAGTTTAGTGTTGGCCACAACCCACTCGTTTTTGTTTTGTTTTTCGTATAAACAAAACCACTTGATTATGATAGGACGGATGAACAACCTTTTGTTTGCGAGAGTGTACACCTGCTGATACCTGTCGCAAACCCTCGTTCTTGTCGATTATATTACGATTCATAGCATTTGAACGAATCATACAGTTGTTTAATAAAATAAATTAGGTATCGTGAAAATTGATGACTAGTATCTTCTTCTTATACTAGTTAAAAGCCGCTATGGACTGTTTGCGCAGAGTTGCGATGTAGCCTCCGAGCTGTCTTTGGAAAGCTGAAGTGTCCAGAGTGAGTTGATTACGAATTTTGTTTGACGGTGTTTACTAACCTGGCACCACAATACATTCAAGAGCTGTGTCAGAGAAAAGAGCTATCTGGGAGGCATCTCACACTCGGGTCTTCTGGATCACAGAGTAACAACTTCATAAAGGAGTTGGACAGAGCCAACAAAGCGGCTTACTATGATCGATACTTAAATAATGTGAGTAGTACTATAAAGTGGAATAGATTACCTCCAGACGTCCACAGTACAAAGCAAGAGCACTTTCTCCAAAGGACTGAAAACAGCTTTGTTTCGTAGAGCAACATTAGACAGAATATAAGCGCCCTTGGAATGATCCTGAATCATTAAACGGCGCTATATAAATTATTTATATTATTATTACTATGTGGAGTCTTCCAGATATACAAAATTATTGTTTATTTATATAAATCTGGTTACATTTGAAATAAATATTCAAGGATTGTGAGTCGACACTCTGAAGATAGTCAACAATTAACCATTGCTAGATTCTAGAATCAATTATTTTTTTTTATCAAAAACATATTTATTATTACATATATTTATGGGATTTCGTCAGTAATTAATAATCCGTTGTGAAGATATGTAAATAAAAAAAATCTATTAAATTGTTTGGACATTGATACAGGAAGAAGGAATGAGAGAAAAGGATGAATTCACAATCTCGTATCAAGAAACGAAACAGCAATAGCGAACATTTCTATTAAAAAATAATATATTGAATAATATTTATATTCGTTGCTGTACATTACCCGAATCATTTCGAGACGAAACTCACGAATCTGCCGACCGCCGTGGCATAATAAATTGGAAAGCCGTTTGGTTTCTGTGCGGACGTCCTGGGTTCGATCCCCAGCAGAGGAGAAATTTATTTAATAATAATTTCTCACGCTATGTTGGAAGAAATTGTCGTATGCCAATAAACTTGCAACTTGCGCAGGGTGCAGGGAAATGTTTATTATTATTTTTATAAGGTTTAATAATGTTTCATACAAAATGATAACTTTTCGCAATGTCCCATTATTTTATCTACAGATTACTATCTTCGGTATAGATCGCTCCTGATCGACACTCGTTCGTTTCACAACTTTTGACAGAGTATGTAGATAGTATAATATTCATACAGAGGCAGATCTAGGTACTATCGCAGGTCTCCCCGCCGTGGGCGCATTCCTGACAACTCGATATTATGAAGACCTGTTCCCTTCTCAAGGTCGGATTCCTTCGCTTTTTTTTCATATCCTCGCACACTTGAGTGAATTTTGATTGAGCCTCCTTGATGAGGTTTTATTGCTACTTCAGGGTCATCGCCAACAATACATATATTACTTAATTTACGATGTTTTGAAGAATCGCGCCGTGTGCTCGTTTCGTTTTACAACCTCTGCCATCTTTGGTCGATAAATTTATTAGCGACTAATTAATTCTAATCTTTCTCTTGTACTGGTTTTTTTTTCGTCTTCCGAGAAGCGATTCCATTAGATCGAGTGATTATGTTCGATTCAAAGCAGAGTGTATATTATAAATTTATATTAAAATATTTTCCAGGTTTTGGATGAAATTACTGTTTAGTTATAAATATTTTTTTGCGCAGGATGCATATTTGGTATGATGTTTTATTTTTGTTCTTAATATTTATTTTAATGTAATGTATATTTTCTTTATATATATTTTCTTTATTATACATAATTTTGTCATACTTTGTTATCTGGTCGGTTGGAACAAAAATTATTTAAATTATTAGAATTATTGCCTAAAGGCAATAATTCCGCCAGTGCACATTATCTGTTTATATTATGTACAAAAAGATAAATAAATAAATAAATATTCGAATGAGGTTTTCACTGGTCCAACCGCAAAATTGCGTAACATTGTTCTACAATTTATATATGAATAATTTATTTCACAGTTGGTAAGCCGTTCTGTTTCTATGCGGCCGTCCTGGGTTCGATTCCAAGAAGAGGAGAAATTTATTTCTCACGCAAATATTGCTTCTCTGGGCTGGAAATACTGGTTAGTTGGAAGAAATTGCCATACGGCAATAAACTCGCCAATTGCGCAGGATGCAAGGAAGTGTTCATTATAATTATTGTAATTACGTAACAGCATAATCATTTATGCTTAATTCAGAGAATGTATTAGGAAGTTATTATCCATAGGTACTTTAAACAAAAAAGTAAGATAAAAAAAATCGAAATATAATTCAACATAATTGTCGGCCTTCGTGGCTCAGTTGGTTGAGTATCTGACTGATGATCCAAGAGTCCCGGCTTTGATTCCAGGTGGAGACACAGTTTTTAATTGTGTTTTCACTCTGGATCAGTGAGACGATTAACATCGTAAGTCTACAGAATGTGGCAACTTGTTATTGGGTAGGTTTTAAATAATTATTTGACGTATTACCGAGTATTTGAGTTAGTTGCCCGAGAAGCTACAATAATACTTCGACAAATTCTTCGACAGTATTGGCATAGTAGCAAGTCGTTTTACCTCTAAGCCAGCCTTATGGGTTCGATTTCCATCAAAGGGAAAATACGTAATACAAAATTACTTATGTAGTTCTTGCTTCTATGCACTGGAATCGCTGGTTAGTTGTAAAAAAATATCATTCGGCAGTACAGTCTCCACTTGTAAAACATGCTTATTGTTCACTATTCTTTATAAATTATTTGTAAATAAGTTCTTACAAAATGTCTTAGGTAAAATTTATTTATTTTAATAGGTGACCCTACACCTACCTATTGTTTAAATTCCAAATAAATGTCGATCAATGATTAATATTCGCAATCTTTTATTTGTTAATTAAAATTGCGTATTGAATCCATCTCTGGTTAACAAAGACATTATTCAGAACAAATTGTATTGTGATAATGAAAATCGGCAAGAACAATGGGGTAAATATACAAGCTTATTAAATTATGTACGCAATAGCAATGAACCAGATATATCCAATTGAATTTTAACACTTTTTTTAACGATATATGAATGAATGAATGATCTTTTATTATCGTTTAGTGATTCATTTAAAAATATACATAATTACGAATATATCAAATTAAAGCGGTATTTTCATTGTTTACAATTAAACACAACAATATTTATTATTTGTTTGAATTATTAAAGATACACACATAATCCATTTTTCACTCCAAAATTTTCAGAAGCATATAAAGATGTTTTTCAACCCCATTCCATAGATTCCTAAAACAGGCCCCTTCCACCACATACGTAGTCCTCTCTTTTTCTCAAGTCATAGTTCCAATTTAACGATTTATTCTCTACTCTCGCGTAGTATATGTTTTATGTCTTCTAACAACAAATGTCGAATGAACTGTCGTATTGTAGGCTTTTCGTCTATTCTTGAAATTAATCGACATTAAAATAATTTGACATTGAAATCTCACACGAAATAATTCGTCAAAAATAAGAAGAAAATATTATATGATACAGACGCTTACCGTATGTAAATGCAATATGGCGGCCATTTTTGACAGATCAAATCACGCGACATTACTATAATCCTTCTTCCTTATCAAATAATAAGGATAATCCTTCCCATATGCACTCTTATTGTATTTCAAGTTCTGAAATATTTGTTATAGGTATTCCATCTCTCTATTGGTAATATTTCTACGAATTTAAATGGACCTTATTGACCTTCTTTAGCGAATAATATGTCTGGAAAAATTGAACCAATTATTTGACTTTTGCAATTGTGATTATTAAATCTCTTAATGTAGCTAATCCGTCGAAGCCGTTAATTAATGCTCCGAATCGATTAATATTGATGTTTTAATCTGACACGTATTTCCGAGGTCAGCGATAAGGTATGCATTAGAATTTCATTTAGTAGCACACATACACACGCATGTAGGTGCGTGCGAGCATAGGAAGGAAAAATAATGGAAGGACAAGCAAAGCCAAGTCATTCTTAACCGTGGCCCGATCATTTTGTTGTCTTCCCTTGACCATTGTCAATGTTATAGGAAGTAAGATATCATATTATGGTGCCAAACAGGTTTGTTTATCTCAATTTACCAAAAATTCCCACAGCACATGGTCACGACGCTATTTCGGGCTGGAAATGTGGCCTTGGGGTACGCCGCGTACAAACAACCAACTCGGACCCAAAAATTGTGACGTCAACGGAGACGGTGATAATTTAGTTTAATGATGTTTTCGGTGACACACAATCGGAAAATCCTTCGAGGATCGAAAGAATAACCATTATTTTTGAATATCTAATTCATGCCTATAAAAGATTATCATTTTTCACGCGAATGTATTATGGCTATCATTTTATATATGTATTTCGACCTTTATGATCTGAAATTCAATGAATCACTAGTTGCTGTTTTTAAAAATGTTAATACAAAAATATTTTGTTGGTCGCTGAGTAAAATACGTTCAATAACTTACACAGGAGGAATATTATCAAATATTAAGGTATTAACTACTTCATTTTGATTTTATAAAATTGTTTTTTCGTTCGTGTAAAATACTTTAATAAATGTAACTTCAAATTCTATAAATAAAACTACATAGAATCAAATACTAGTTTCATTTTCACTTATAGTTTATTACGGGCACTGACCAGTACCGATAAAGACCATCGTTAAAATATGTAATATTCATCTAAATATTGTGTTTAACTGTGTTTAATTATATGTAATCACGATGTTTCACTAAGTGTCGTCCGTCGATAAACTTATTAAATCGAGACTTTTTAGCTTCGCTAAGCCAAAAATTAAGCAAGAACGCCCTAAAATGATCTTATGCAGCGCTATTTAAGTTATTGTTCAGCTAATAGATTACCTTACGATTACAAATACACCAACACTTGATGTAAACAAGCGTGAACTTTGCAATAAATAAACAGTTGTAACGTGTATTACCTAATACACACGGCAAGTTTAAATAGCTTTATTCACCCATAAAGTGTAGTATACAGATGTTGAAGATATTACATAATAAAAACTCAAAAGGTCGTTGTTCGAGTGGCAATTCAGACGGAATTCCAAGATATTTACATGATATTATGACGCAGATGTGGACACAACATGATTGTGTTTGTAGAGGAAATCGTGACTAATCTGCAGTACCACAGACAGGTGTAAATATGGATAATTATTTCATATGTTTCAAACACCTTAAGGCACAGAGCCATTCCCCTCAATTACTTACTTGTAAGAGCCTGTCCAGATAAGGCGTTTTGCGCGCGAGTCTACTCACGCGTAGACACTCGCGCGTTCCCGAGATACTAGAGCTACATACATCCCGTCCAGATGCTGCCGCGCGTTTCCTCACTCGCGCGTAAAACGCGTGCAATGAGCGTGACTCTCGACTCGCCCGTTTTTCGCGCGAGCGCCGCGCGAGTCGAGATACTCTGGCGCCATTGCTGCGTCCAGTATTACGCGCGAATCCGTGGCGAGTGGAAGTATTTGGTTTGAAATGGAGCGTAACTTTGATACGGAACTTTTTACTGACGAAGTTGAAAAAAGAGTAGCCATATGGAACCAACTATTCTAATAGACTAATAAAACGTAGGAACTGGGAAGAATTAGTCGAAATTTTTTGTGAAGCTGGCGATTCCGAAGAAAAGAAAAAAATCTTTAGGTACGAAAGTAAAGAATAGTTTATTTAATAATATTATTTATTAGACTACTTACATAGTGTAGTGAATACATTTCCAATTGTTTTGTAGTAAATAATATGAAATATAAAATACCATCACAATAGGTATTAATTAAATCAACTAAATCATTTTATCTTGCCAAGGGAGTATATATGTAACTGGCAGTCCTCTCAGCGTAGAACGCGCGTAAAACGAAGTATCTGGACAGGCTCTAATAGTGGGAAGCTATGATTTTGCAACCACTCAAATGTGATTTCATAAGTCACATACTACCACATCTTAATGGACTACTGTAGTTTGAGTATCCAGAAAGAGCACTATCTGACCCTGAACGATTTCAATACCGCACTACATTCAAAATCTGCGTCAAAAATGAAGGTACTGTCAAAACGATATATTTCAGTGAATTTGTCTGGATCGCGAAATTCCAAGTCTTTAGAAACTGGAATGTATCATTAAAGTTGCTTACAATGATCGTGGCGTGGTGCAAACAAACCTTCAAATTAGAATAAATAACCCCTGATTTACACGGCTATTATAGATTGACAACTTTTGTAAATTACTTAAGACTATTGTGTTTCGTAGATCTAACAATTAAGTAAGAACACCCTTAAAATGATCTTATGTACCAGTAATTAGTACTATCAACAATAAATATGATTATTATTACATACTCTAAATATTTTGTTGTTACAAATAATAATAATAAATTTTGATTTTTTGTGAATATCTCACCTCAAGTGCGCTGAAAATTGCTTATGTTGTATCATTTTGGGTCTGGGGGGGGCAAGTCTGGTTCAATCGGCGAAATCAAAACCCTCGTGATTACCCATATCATGGATATAATTATTATATGGAGTTCTATAATATCTTTAGATGTCATAGAACTTCATACGATAATTATATCCATGATATGGGTAATCACTGGGGTTTTGATTTCGCCGGTCGAACCAGACTTGCCTTTTAAACTGTCTTTTTACAAATGAGGTCTTCATAATTGGCATAGTATAGTTAATGTTATTTGCATGTCTAGTGGTTCGTGTTTGTTAGGATATGTTGTGTAAGGTATGTTTTTATGGAAATGTACTAATGCAGTTTTGAGATACAGTTGTCTCGGGTCAAGTACGTCAAACATTCTGAACAAATCATCTGAAGGAAATGATCTTGCTCTTTTGTTTATAATACTAAGTAAACCTTTTTGAGCCTTTTAAAGCGGATCCATTATTGATTTAACACATCCTCCCCATCCTATGATTCCATAATGATTAAACTGATTGTGTGAGGGAATAATACACAGTTTTCATAATTGATCTGTCCAAAATATTTCGAAGGGTCTTATATAGGTGGCCCAACCTTCTTATCCTATTAGAAAGATCATGAATATGGTCCCGCCAGCAGAGTTTATTATCCATTATAACTCCCAGGTACCTTATAGTGTTCGTTTTTGCAAGACATGTGCACTTATGATCAACTGAGTGACAGCTATGAAGTCGAATGATTTTATATTATTACTAGAATTTATAAATAGCCCCGTCGCAAATGTGTAAATTTATCATGTATTATTATATCGGGTCTGTTATGTTGAATTGATCGGTCAGTTGATCTTGTATTATCGTAATAAATTGAAATATTATTATGTTCTAAAAATTAAATTACATTTTTCTATTGCTCCGACTTATATTATTGGCATCTCTCAATAGTTTCACGCTTGTCTTTTCCCGGCATGTTGGCTACGATCAATGTGTAGTAATATTTTCATACCCAGTCTACATTATGTATGAACTTGTCTATGTTTGTATGCAAATTCCAGTGTTGCCAGTGAGTATAAGAAACCTGACAGGTAGGTAGGTAGTTACCGACAATAATAATAACAACAACATCATCATGGCAACAAAGATGGCGGCCGTCCATCGCCGACGCGGTGAGTCATAACAGTCATGTGATGTTTTGCTTTTTGCAATACAATAAATCTCGTGTCATTCGACGCCAACAACTGGTATCGTAAAGCGAGTATAATATATATTTATGTCGACGTATATGCATGTGTACGAAATCATTAAAATTTAATCGGTATCCTCAAAAAGGTCACACAGGTGAGACCAAACTTAATTCGGACGGATACAGGTCGATTAAAACAAAATATTGCATGTTACTCGATAAAACGTTCTCATCTATAACGTATACCCCTTTTTAAAGTTGAAAATATGCAATAAAAGATGAAAATTAATTTGGACACTTTCAATGAAATCGGTCTTCAATTGTTTATTTTTGTTTTTCTTTGTATTTAAAAAAAAAACATTTATTTTCACTATCGCATCATACTTTATCGTATTATATTTTCATCTGTATTTTATATTTAATATTATTTTGGTTGGTTGGAAGAAATTGTCATTTATATTTTTATATTTTACTAGCGAACCCCCGGCAAACTTTGTATTGCCTGTATAATTAAAAATGGTCCATCATTACCACCCGACGCTTCAGACCCTTCAGTACCTCCCGTCCCTTCAGGCCCTTCAGTACCTTCCTTCCCTTCATTACCTCCCGTCCCATCAGTAGGTTAAGAAAAAGTTCAAATCCAGAAACCATCCTGAAAGAGATGAAAGGACAGTTGGACCTTCTTTTCCCAGCATACTCCACCTTCATAGGTAAAATGACCAAATACACGAAGAAGAATCCATAAACCTGGTTTACGTGGTCACATTAGCAAAAAAATTCTTTGTCAATTCGTATATATGTAAATAGCGATGGTGCTCTTTGCTTATTTTCAAGCACTTTCAAAAACTGGATTAGGGAACTCAATAAAAAGCCATAATTGGTGAACGTTGTGCAAGCGCATGAAGTGATCACGTAAACCAGCCGATGACAGATCTGAGACAGAGAGAGAGAGAGAGATTTGCTGACCACTGTCAAGGGACGCAAAGCTGCATTTAGAAACATACTGTTTAACATATTTGAAATGTTTGATATTAAATTGGGGTGTTTAGGTTTATAAGCCCTCTTCAGTAAGTATGTAAGATTTAGCCTGAAATATGTCAAAATGTATGTCATCATAGAATTTATTAAATTATACAAAAATAATGATAGCCCTCATATTATGTATAGCAAACAAATTGTTAAATTGATTATTCCGAGTATTTAAAAAGTCAAAAAGTTTAAAGGATTCCCCAGAAATGAATGTATTATTACATCAGCCGCTGGGAAAACCGCATTCTGTTAATTAATTAGAAAAATATATGAATGCTTACTTATACTCGCCGATTTTGGCGAGATGTTTTGCAACTGTGGCAATCAAAACATTACCGTGATAGTCTGTGTTACTATGTATACCTGTTTTCAAACGTTTCGCAATAATTGTTATTGTCAAAGTACACTGATAAACAAAATAAAGTCTTACACCCTCTTTCATTAACTTTACTTGTCTGACTGTACGGATATTTAACATATTTCCCGACTAATTAGAGCTCTGAAACTTTCCGATGGCAATGCATGTTAATATTGTCTCTAGTTTGATTCATTTGATATTTTGAACAATTTTAAATTTCGTAAAAAAGTAAACGAAGCTATGCGTTTTTAAATTACATTCGGTTAGATGCGTCAATAATATTTTACTGTATTCACATGATTTAATTGTCAGCTAAATTAAAATTTAGGAAAATTAAATAAAATGATTAGGTATTTTGAGAATCAATTTCAATCAATCAATCGGGTATTACTGCACAATTTGCACCTAGATTTGATACGTACCTGAAACTTTTAGACTTATTGCTAACATTCTGGGTTCAACTTCAAATATATGTGTCTAAGAATTTCTTTCCCCTTAGCGCTTTTGTCCCGTTTCTATCGGGGTACGCTTTGACCATGATCCTGGAATTGGCGAGTCTGGTTATTACATTGAAGCGACTGCCATCTGACCTTCGTAACCCTTAGAAAGGGGAACTAGACAGATTGGATCATGGCTACACATAGCTAGTGATATAAATCCGCACATAATTTTTTTTTTTGAAAATCCAGAGTTGCGTGCTCAACCTCACGCATGTGAGGCGACGACCTTACCGCTGGGCTTTCACCGCTCCTACATACTTTATCCAAATGAATATGTAAGGCATAGTAATTAAACTAAATCTATCTAAACAACCACACCCAATTATTGAATATGTGGTAGTGACCCCTGGAGTGGCGCCCCCCAATACCTACTGAATATCCTCGATGCTGTACAAAGACGTGCTGTACGTCTGATTGACGACGATGGATTGCAATCACTAGACCACAGACGCAAAGACGGTATTCTAAGTTTATTCTATAGATACTACCACGGGAGATGCTCAGAAGAACTTGCATTCCTGATCCTTCTTCCACCCATTCACAATAGAGTCACTCGTTTTTTTACTCAATCTCAACACCCGTTCACAGGAAACCTTCAACATACATAACTCGTTTGTTTACTCAGCCGCCTGACTGTGGAACGATCTTCCGAATTCTGTTTTTCCACCTTCTTATAACCCATATTTTTAAGATCCGAATTTATATTATCTTGAACAGATTGCGAACCCTTCCCAATGCTATGTAGCAGGTACGCTTCTTCATAAGAGTATAATGGACCCAAATACTAATAGCTGGTATCACATACGTAGCCCCGTTAAAAAAGTTCAAAATTAAGTTGTCGTTGTCAAAATTGTAAACTGTTAGCCCACGAACAGGGTTTCCTAGTCGGCAGCAGTAGTCTGCTTGCTTGCTGTCATTGCAGAGTTTGGTATGAGAAATAAATAAAATAAAAACTCAGTTTTATAATGTTGATTTGTCTGTGTGTGAAACTCGCTTAGCTTTTTTGCAGCGATTCTCGAAAAAGTCTTAATTGGTTTGGCGCAAATCTCGTGATTTCCAAATATAGAAGGGTATTTTGTATCGAAATCACTCAACCAACATTTTAATATCAATATGCAAATTACTTTCTGACAGGTTTGTTGAAATGAGGATCCGCGAACTTTATCGATTGCATTATTTATTTTGAAAATATCATTGATCAGTGCTTAGTGAAAATGTTTTAGTTTATCTACATATCGTTGTGTACAATATGATATCATTGTTATAAATTAAAATGTCATTTTAAATTATAAGATCAAACAGACTAGCTGTCGAAACGGTTGTCCCGTTTTTAATAATAAGTTTAAGGGGGGGGACTGCTGCCAACGTACCTATTTTTCAATTTGATATACCATCATTATTTCTTATCAAATCGTTTTGAAAAATATAATTTAGATAGTTTGGATATTAATAAACAAAAATATACCTTAACTTTTTGATAATGTTCTGTATAAATTCTTGTAGAAAAATAATGGCATACCCCGATTTTCAACGTTTATCACATATTTTTAATAAACTATAAGGCGTAGAGTAATATATTTTTTTTAAATTAAAGAAGACAAAAATATCTAGAAAAATATGATGTGACGTTGCATTAATGCTTCAGGTTTAGTAAATAAACCTAAAAAACATTTATTTTCCATTCAGCGCCATTGCGTAATAAAAGTTTTTTTGGTTTATTTACTTAACCTGATGCATTAATGCAACGTCATATCATATTTTTCCAGGTATTTTGTTCTTCTTTAATTTATAAAAAAAATATTGCTCTATACCTTATATTTTTTTAGAAATTTAAGATAAATGTCTAAAATCGGGGTATGCTTATTATTTTTCTACAAGAATATATACAGAACATAATCAAAAAGTTAAGGTATATTTCTCTTTAGTAATATCCAAACTAACTAGGTTATTTTTTTTTCAAAATGATTCGTTTAGTAATAATGATGGTATATCAAATTGAAAAAATAGGTACGTTGGCAGCAGTCACCCTCTTGAATAAAAAAAACAGTATTTTTTATTCTATAATTTCTAGTAGGTACTTATATTTCGGACGATAAGTGGACATAGAGTGTGCTGACTTGGATATCTCTTACGATAAAGAGAGGTGTGGGATGACGGGAGCGAGCCTAGAACCTTTGAACTGAGCAATCCCTGAAAGAAAATAGGGAAATGTCGAAATTATTAATGTTTTTTAGCGTTGTTGTTCATTCCAGTGGCCATAAAAATATTTTTAAATTTTTTTTTTTTAACATGTCTACGTAGGGGACGCCAGCTATTAGGATTTGGGTCCATTTTACTCTTCCGAAGAAGCGCACTACGTAGCGATGGGAGGGGTTTGCAATCTAGAAATGAGTTTATTAATTCGGATTTTAAAAAGACCCGGGTTGTACGAAGATGGAAACACAGAATTCGGAAGATCGTTCCACAGTCGGGCTGCTGTATTAATAATGGAGTTCGAGAAGCGACTTGTTCGTATATGTTGAAGGTCCACTGTGAATGGATGCTGCGATTGAGTGAAGCGAGTGACTCTGTTGCGAGTGGGTGGAGGAGGGACCAAAGATGCAAGTTCTTCTGAGCAATTCCCGTGGTAGTATCTATAGAATAAACTTAAAATACCGACTCTGCGTCTGTGTTCTAGTGATTGCAATCCATCAGTCAGTGATGGATCATCAATCAGACGTATAGCACGCCTTTGGACAGCGTCGAGGGTATTCAGTAGGTATTGGGGGGCGCCACTCCAGAGGTGACTGCCATATTCAATAATTGGATGTATTTGCGCTTTGTAGAGTATACAGATTTGGGTCTTAGTAAAATATCTGCGCGCTCTATATAGTACGCTCAATTTTTTGGAGGCGAGTTTCACCTTAGCTTCGATGGAGCCCTTGTAGTGTAATTGGTTCGTTATAGATACTCCAAGCAGGTCGATAGAGCTGCTGTTAGGTAGGGTGCTTCCATTGAAAGAAACTTGCAATTCATTGGGGTTTCTCTTCGCAGAAATTAGACAGGCTTGGGTTTTTGAGACGTTAAATGAAACAAGATTACTTTCACCCCAGGTATTGATTGAGTGGAGGTAGCTATTTATTTTTTGATGAAGGTCTTTCCGGGCTTCTGATATTTCACTCTGTTTAGGAGGTTTGTCAAAAGAGAAATTGTCATGGACTGTGCTGTCATCAGCGTAACAGTGGATGGGGGCGCGTAAGAGCAAGTCATTAATATGTAGGAGGAATAGGGTTGGAGATAGAATGGACCCTTGAGGAACTCCCGCATTAATGGAATGGGGAGAAGAAGAGCAACCGTCCACTACAGTTATGACTTCGTGATCTTTTAAAAAATTCGCGATCCAAGTACACAGAGACTGGGGTAGTCCATAAGAAGGGAGTTTCATTAAGAGACCTCGGTGCCAAACCCGGTCGAAAGCTTTAGAGATGTCAAGGGCGACAGTTTGAGCTTCTCCAAAGCGTTCCATAACTCGACCCCAAACGGATGTCACATACGCGAGTAGATCGCCACAAGATCGATTTCCACGAAATCCATATTGGCGGTCGCTTAAAATTTTGTTTGCTTCGAGGTATGTGATCAACTTGGTGTTTAGTACCCTTTCCATTATTTTGGAGAGTACAGAAGTAATAGCGATGGGTCGGTAGTTAGATGGGTTGGAGCGATCACCTTTTTTGGGAATTGGGTGGATGATCGCTTTTTTCCAGTCACATCGCTTTTTTCCAGAGAGTTTGAAGAGTTTAGTGAGAACTGGGGCTAGTTCGGCGGAGCATTTTTTTAACACAAGAACGGGAATTCCATCTGGTCCATTAGCTTTGTTAACATCCAACCCTCGGATGGCGAGTAAAACCTCAGAGAAGTTAATCCTTACTTCTTTCATTTTAAAACCACAATGTGGAACTGGTTGAGGAGTTTTTCCTCCGTCGTCAAGGGTTGAGTTATCTGCAAATAATTTACCGAGAAGATTAGCTTTGTCGGTGGCAGAGTTAGCAATGGATCCGTCATGGTTCGTTAAAGGTGGAAAAATGATATGCCAAAATAATATTTACATTTGTGCCTCCGTAAATCATCATATCTATAAACGGTTCAATCTTCAATCTTGTAGTATGGTTGCTATAAACAAATAAATTACTATTAGTTCTTGAATTTAACACAGTATTCATAGGTAATCCAAGATTTTCGGCTTCTATGTTAGTTCTTGAATTTCTTAACATAATATTCATAGGCAAGCCAAGATTTTCGGCTTCTTTATTAGTTCTTGAATTTCTTAACATAATATTCATAGGCAAGCCAAGATTTTCGGCTTCTATGTTAGTTCTTGAATTTCTTAACATAATATTCATAGGCAAGCCAAGATTTTCGGCTTCTTTTTTAGTTCTTGAATTTCTTAACATAATATTCATAGGCAAGCCAAGATTTTCGGCTTCTATATTAGTTCTTGAATTTCTTAACATAATATTCATAGGCAAGCCAAGATCTTCGGCTTCTATGGACGACCGCAACTGAGGCGGAGGGATGATATATGTACAACGATTTGCTGGCACGTCCTGGATGCACAGAACAGGACGACGTGGAGTCAAATTGAGGAGGCCTTCGTTCAGGAGTGGACGGAGATAGGCTGAAGAAGAAGAACAACTTTTGGATATTATAGCCTTTATTCTATTATTGAATCGACCGCGGTGGCATATTTGGAAAGCCGTTTAGCTTCGGTGCCGGTGTCGTGGGTTCTCGATCCCCAACAAAGTAGAAATTTATTTAAATTCTTTTCTCGCGTAAATCTTGCGTCTCTGGACTGGAAACGCTGGCTGGTTGGAAGAAATTGCTATTCATCAATAAAGTCGCCACTTGGTTATAATGTCGCCAATTGGCAACAATGTCACCACTTAGTAATAATGTCTCCACTTGTTAATAATTTCAACATTTGACAATAATGTTGCCACTTGGTTATAATGTCGCCAATTGACAACAATGTCGCCACTTGGCAATAATGTCGCCACTTAGTAATAATGTCTCCACTTGATAATAATTTCGACATTTGACAATAATGTCGCACCTTGGTTATAATTTCGCCACTTGGCAATCATGTCGCCACTTGGCAATAATGTCACCACTTGGCAATAATGACGTCACTTGGCAATTATTTCCCAACTAGCATAGGATGTACTGAAGTGAAAATAAATATATTTTGGCGTCTATTGCCGCCCAAGATCAGGTAGGTATATGCCGACCACCGTGGCACAGTTGGTAAGCCGTTCGGTTTCTTTGCGGGCGTCCTGGGTTCGATTCCCAGCAGAGAGATATGTATTTAACCCATTTTTGTCCATGGAAAAACTACCAGTGTTTTTTTTTGAATTTAACTTTATTTTATAATTAAAAATATGTTTATTACTAACTATCACTTTAAAAAAATGCAATAAAAAATTGCAAATCACAAATTTGGAGGTGTACTCAAATGAGTACACTGGACACATACGTAGTGAAAAATATTGTTCAATGGATTATAATGGCTATTGAGAATCATATTTTCCAAAACATATTTTTTCTATACACAAAGTTCTTAAACATTTTTTACATTGCCATCGTAATCTGGCATGACATATAAAACACTTCTCAGTTGTTTGGTCACCTTTTCTTGGAAATTTCCCACATTGTCATAAGCTAAACCAAGTACTGCTGATGGCCATTTACCAAATATTATCCTATTTACCCAAAGGCTCTACAGTAACACATCTCATTCCTGTTGAACAAACGCTATTGTCTGTCCAATGGACTAGCAGAATTTCATTATTATAATCAAATTTGTAGTCATATTCTGCCATTTCTAACATTTCTTTAGTGGATGTAATGGGACATTGTTTTGTTCCGATTTTTGCGAATATGTAATAGCCAGTTGAAATAGCTAATACCCAATTTTGTAACCAAATCAAACGGGATTAATTATTTTAATGGATCTATGAAATATTTTATAATCAACAAATTGGTTTTATAAACACACAACTGAGTTAACTTATTGATTAGTGCATCTGCGAAAGGCTAAACTTTAAACGTTTTGTCGATTGAAGTGTTTGCGTTGTCGACAAAATGTTGATTTCTTTTTATATCGAAATACCCATTTCTGGACATTACACTGGAAACAATAGGTACACCTATATATTGTGTACACCTATGTACCAATATAATCGTTTTCTATGTAATCTGTGACATCCACTTAAAATCAAGTTCATTTATGTCGAGTACAAAATCGTGCATATTATTTTGTGATGCATAAAGTTTGCTGTTTTCGACTATAAGTGTCAGTACTTCCTCATCAAATAGTTTTTCAAATATTTGCACTGGACTTAGGCCTGTTAGCACATTTACTATATTAACACTGTCTTCAGATTGATAAGACTTATTACATTGGCTGATTTTTTTCCACCAAGGAGCATTGGGATATTTTTGACAACAACCGCTTTCAATTTTTCTTTCGAGGAACCGCTTTCAATTTCGAAAGCGGTTCCTCATCACTATTACTCCAGTAGTCAGTTCTCCCACTTTTAAAAACTTCTATAGTTCCAGGAATGTAGTTGGGAAGTACATATTATTTTCTCTTCTAAATTAGTTTCATTTCCTTCTTTTCATTTCCTTCTTGTTCATCGGTAACAACACTTGGGTCAGGTGGGATAGTCACATTTCATAGTCTGCATCATCTTCTGCTATCTCTAAGATCCAAAAAACGGCTTCCTGTAGTTCGTGATAGTCATCTCGCAACTTAAAAAACCGTTTATCCCTTATTTTATTTAGTAACAAAATGTATATATTTATACCCCATATATGTCCAGCGTACTCAAGTGAGTACAGCTAAGTATAACCACACTTATTTAATGTTCATCCAATTGAATATAAAAGAAATGAGATGATTCACATTAAGTACATTCTTAATAATAGGGATATTCTAAAAAAATTGAAAAAAATATACCATTATTGAAATAATATTTAATAATATTCGCTTATCTCACCAAAATGAGAGAACAATTTGATTGACTAACTTTGATTAACTTCACTGCAGTTGTGTAATGTAAACAGTCTGCAGTTATCAGCTTAAAAAATCTCTATTACTATCAATATTAGAAGACGCCATCTTGTCTTTTAAAAAGTGAATTCTTTTTTCAACTATATCGCCAATCACGTGTGTACTCGTATGAGTACAGCGGGCAAAAATGGGTTAAATTCATTGCAAGATATTGCTTTTCTGGGCTGGACACACTGGTTAGTTGGAAGAAATTGCCATACGGCAATAAACTCACCACTTGCGCAGGGTGCAAGGAAGTGTTCATAATTATTATTATATGCGACCCATAAATCAAATAATTTGTGAAGGCCTGCGTTAGAGGTTGTTCAAATTTAAACATAATAATTACTGTTAAAAATCATGACGCATCATGAAATTTTAAAAAAAATATCATCTTGTGTGAATACTTTTATGAATTTATTATTGTGTTTTTTTTTTGTTTATTCTTGTCGACCTTCGTGGACCGGCTAGTCGAAAACTGGATTCTAACGTCGCGAGTCCCAGACACAATTCCCGGTGTGATCACGATTTTTTTTTAAATACTTTCCGTGTCATCATCATCCTATATTGTGTTCCTCCAGCAATTTACAGTCGTAATAGCATTTTCATTTGCTGGTCATATATCCTTCTCAGAGCACCATCCTTTCATAAGCGGGCAGTTCAGCAGATGTGCCATGTTCTGCGTTTCCCAACATTCGCATGCCAATTACGATCGAACTGTTTCTCTTTCAAAAGATGACAGAGAGAATAGAAAGCCGCATATTCCTGTCTCAAAATAATATTATTATTTATTTATTCTCTGCACTAACAGAACTGATTAATTACAATATACCACGACTATCCACCAAACAGACAGCACCATTTTATTACAACAATACACACACACACACACACAGATCACTCGCTAGTCAGCCGTCTCCATAATATTGGGAATGAATACTCACATTTAGGTGACATTTCTATGCTGTTCTAACATAAATATAAACGGACGATACACACATTTTTTATGAGAGAAACAACTTGTGATATTTTCAGTGCGGATTTGTATATTTTCGATTGTAGAGTGTTTATTTTTTTGTTTATTTATAACGAGGTCTACTTTATTTATATGCAGATTTACATGACACTGCTTCTACAGTTATTTTTTGTGTTTATAATAATTTTTTATTTTATGTTTTGGTTTATTTTGAGTCCATTTGTACCTATATATTTTTTTATGTTTGATAATAGGTATCTATTATTATTTTTATTCTTGAATTTATTGTTTAGGTTCATATTTTTTTTCTTTTTGCAAATTTATAGCTAATTGTTTTTTTCTTATTCTATATATTTTTATCATCAATATGTGTTTTTATGTATGTATGTAAAAGGCAATTTATGCCGTTGATAAATAAATAAATAAATTATTAATACTGGAAAATTCATCACTCGCACCCCTGTGTGTTCTTCCAACCAACCAAAATTATCAACCCTCAAAATGAAAATTAACAAGCATTCAAACCATCACGATATGTTCCTCACGGGGTGGGCAGATAAAATCGAACATTCACTGTAGGTATATATTAATTGTAGTATTCATATAGGAAGCCAGAAATGTGTGCAAAAATAGAGAAGTAAGGCGCTCGATTCTCTCTAATTAACCCCGAAAGGGACATGGCGTGATGGTATGTATGTAGTTAGTATTCATTGTATTATTAATTCGCCGAATTAATTTTTAACCTTTCCTACATAAGTATTATTTTATTTTTATATGATGTTATACATATATGTGTATCTAAAAATGATAAAAATGAAACTCTGATATATGTACATTAGTACATAATATATTGGCGCCATCGCACTTAAATAATTGGTATTTTTACGCTGGTTCTCAACCTTTTACTATGTGATGTAATTTAACGCTCAATTATTCATGTCCCAACTAGTTTCTGTGCTGAAAGTGGAGTGCAGTGAAGTGAAGGTTTTGGTTTCCACTGTAATTTCATAGATAATAAAGAGTTGTGATTTTGTGTATTTTGTTTTTTTTTTCATATAAAGTCCATAGTTTTTTTTAATGTACACAGCATATAAAAAAATAAATATAAATAATCAAAATGTAAAGTTGCCTTTCGTGTCATATTTTGATAAAACTAATTGCAACCCGTGAAAGTTTAACAGATGTAAAAGATAATCTACGCTGAAAAGAAAATACCAAAGTTATACCAAATTTAATTTTAAGAGTAACCAAATTATAGTGGCTTGATTAACGATTTTCCGGTTGCGCAAGCAAATAAGTGTATTTTTGCTTCATTGGTTAACGTGCAAAACACCCCCCTTCTCGTTTAAAAGTTCAAAATATTTGGCTACAACTCTACCGAACATTTGGTTACTCCAGCCAAATGTTTTATGCACACCGCCAAACCGTACAGTTAAACCGTAAGTATGTGGTATGTGGTACAACTCTCCAATTCACAATATATGAGCATCAATTATTTATTTATTCATTTATTTGAATCTTCTTGTACATATAATTAGTACACTGGTGGGCTTAATGCCCAATGGCAATTACTTCCAACCAACCAGAGTAAATGTTAAATATACAAAACAAGGTATACTATGGCAATAAGTTAATCACATTACAAAATAAATAAAGCTAGTAGAAGAAAAGTAAAAAAAAAATCAAAGAAGATAGCATATAAGAACAATTCATAGCAATGATAGGAAAACTAAAGGATAAGGAAAGGAAGAGTAGAGGAAGATGTAATCAGGTGTTGTCAGATAAATATTTTTACTTTAGCCTTTTCTCGAAGATGTTAAGTGAGATAGACGGCGTAATATCAGGGGGGTAAGTCTGGTCCAACCGGCGAAATCAAAACCCTTACGATTACCCATATCATGGATATAATTATTATATGGAGATCTATAATATCTTTAGTTGTCATAGAACTCCATATGATAATTATATCCATGACATGGGTAATCACGAGGGTTTTGATTTCGCCGGTTAGACCAGACTTGCTCCCCCAGACTCAAGACGAAATTATGCAGTGATTCAAGTGATTTTAAGAGTTATTTATTTTCGGTTTATTTATTTTAATCTTCTTGTACACATAATTAGTACACTGGCGTGAAATTGCCAAATGGCAATTTCTTACAACCAGAGTGAATGTCAAATATACAAAACAATGTGTACTATGGCAATAAATTAATCACATTACGAAATAAATAAAGATAGCAGAAGAAAAGTAATAAAAAAAAGAAAAAAAACAAAAAAACAAAGAAGATAGCATATAAGAACAAATCATAGCAATGATAGGAAGACTAAGGGATAAGGAAAGGAAGAGGAGAGGAAGATGTAATCAAGTGTTGTCAAATAAATATTTTTGCTTTAGCCTTTTCTTGAAGATGTTAAGTGAGATAGACGACGTAATATCAGGACTTAGGCTATTCCGGTTTCTGTGCGGGCGTCCTGTGTTCGATTCCCAGCAGAGGAGAAATTTATTTAAATTTATTTCTCACGCAAATATTGCTTCTCTGTGCTGGAAACACTGCATGGTTAGTTGGAAGAAATTGCCATAAGTATCAAAGGTTTGGAACCACAATAGTCTTGTCTACAAAATTATAAGTACTGTATCTTATTTAGAATGAATAATATTAAAATATTTTTTTGCTAATCGGATTACTTACAGTGTATTTTTTATACTTTCTGGTATCTATCTAAATATATTGTAGGTATATAATAATGAAATAGTACACGGACGATAGCAAAAATAGTTACAATTAATAGCGCCTGGGGGTAGTCTTACCAATCACTATACCAGACAAACCACTTTTTATGATCACACCATCTCGTGCTTCTGTGTATCTGTCCTTACATCTTTTTGACAACCCGTTCATTGCTGCTTTCGTACTACATAATAAGGACTTTGTAAACTTGATAACTCAATAGATTATAAACTAGTTGCATGTAACACATGAGATCCAACTGTCGATAGTGATATTATGTACAGTTGAAGAATAAGTACCAAACTATAAACCCATAAATACAAATTATTTAATATTTTAAGATATTTGGTTTTCTATACAACACAATTACCTAGGTATGTATGTCAAGATAGGATAGTATGGAGGTCAGTCCTTTGATCCTACCCAGAATGTGAAAACAGCATGATGGTATGTATGTATGTTTGGAGATTAGTATCAAATTATTAAGTCTTCTTAGATATTGTGAGTAGGCTACTTCCATACAAATTGTATGAAGCAATGTCGTCACTAAATTCAATTTTTATAAAAATTGTTAAAAAAAATTTGAGATGTGCTGATACAATGTTAATATTTTTTATAGAAAATTAAATTTTCTAGTTGGGGTCTTTCGGCTTTATCCGATATTTAAAAAAAAATTGGAAATATAGACAGTTAAACTCATAAATATATCATAAAAAAAATATTTTTCTTAATAAAAAATGTTTGAGAAAACCTAGAATTTTTTAAAAAAACTAATTTGAGACTTTGATTTGTCTATGTTTATACCAATTTTCAGCGTTCTAGCTTTTACGGTTTCTGAGATATATGGAAAAATAAAAAAAAATTCAAAAGTTGATAACCCCTGACTGAAACAAAAATTCACAATTCTGAGTATAAAAGTTTTGTAGGCCTATAACTGTTTATATATTCTAAAAATTTGGGCTCTGTAAATTGAGCGGATCAAAAGTTATAAGGGGGGGACGGACACACAGACACAGACAGACACACACACACACACAGACACACACACACACACACTCACAAAACTCACATTGAATGTTCTACTCCGAATTCTGAGTAAATCCATGTATGGGAACATATATGCTGCGAGGCCTCTAGTTGGTGTTATTAGCTTGCAAAAAGTCCACTACACCATACAAAATTTTCCTTCGTACACGCATCTTGGCTTAATAATGTCGATTCATTAAGAGAATTAAATTCTCATGAACGAATCGACAGTTGGACTAGTATCATGCCGAGATTGTATTCTGAAAGTTTCATCACAATGTGTGCGTGTGCTGTGTACAATATGCTATGTACGGCGTGTTTATTCTACTTTATCGTTTATAGTAATAAACAATTCCTTGCACCATGTGCAAGTGGCGAGATTATTAGAGCCCAGAGAAGCAATTTTTGCGTGAGAAATGAAATGAAATAAATTTCTCCTCTGCTGGGGATCGAACCCAGAAAGACCGCACAGAAGCTAAACGGTTATACCAACTGTACTACGGCGGTCTGCACAGTTGACTAAATTATAGACTAAAGTACTCATTCGATTCTTTTCAAATTTTACTAGTTTATATATCCAACACTCGCTTATTTTTTGTATTTGACGGATATCTGATCAGTGCTTCTCAATTTTTTTACCTGTCAAAAATTTAACAGTGACCCCAAGCTCAAATTTCATATTTTTGTTTTCAAATTGCTAAAAAGGCATAAAAATGGCATTGAAAATTTATCGTGTTTTCATAATACTAGTTGCATGTAACACATGAGATCCAACTGTCGACAGCGATAGTATGTATAGTTGAAGAATAAGTACCAAACCCATAAATACAAATTATTTATTATTTTATGATATTTAGTTTTCTATACAACACATGTACCTAGGTAGTCAAGATAGGATAGTATGGAGGTCAGTCTTTTTTTCCTACCAGGAATATGAAAACAGCATGATGGTATATGTATATTGTATGTTTAGAGATGAAGTATCAAACTATTAAGTCTTCTTTGATATTGTGTATAGGTGACTACCATACAAATTGTATGAAGCGATGTCGTCACTAAAAATTGTTAAAAAAAATTTGAGATGTACTGCTACAATGTTAATATTTTTTATATAAAATTAAATTATCTAGTTGGGGTGTTTCGGTTTTTTTCGATATTTTAAAAAAAAATGGAAATATAGGCAGTTAAACTCATAAATTTATCATAAAAAAAAATACTTTTCTTAATAAAAAATGTTTGAGAAACCCTGGAATTTTTTTGAAAAAACTAATTTGAGATTTTGTATTTGTCTATGTTTATACCAATTTTCAGCGTTCTAGCTTTTATGGTTTCTGAGATATAGGGAAAAATAAAATAAAAATTCAAAAGTTGATAACCCCTGACTGAAACAAAAATTCAAAATTCCGAGTATAAAAGTTTTGTAGGCCTGTAACTGTTTATATATTCTGAAATTTTAGGCTCTGTAAATTGAGCGGATCAAAAGTTATAAGGGGACACACACACACACACACAGACATACACACACACACACACACAGACACACACACACAGACACACGAAATGTTCTACTCCGAATTCTGAGTAAATCCGTGTATGTAACATATATGCTGCGAAGCCTCTAAGTTGGTGTTTTTTGACTTCAAAGTTGGAAAAGCCGTGAAAAAAGTAGACCTCTCCATACAATTCTCGCGTATTCTGGCTTGATACATTGTCGATATGTTAAGAGAACAAAGTTCTCCTGAACAAATCGACAGTTGGAAAATACTTAAATGAAAAATGATTTAGCAAACTCATTTCACGTAAATGTTGAAATTTTTCCTTACAAAACTTGAATACTTTGGAGTATAGCGTTGGCCACAACCCACTTGTTTTTTTATAGTTGCATATACGCGAACATTGGAATTTTTCGCTGTCGGGATTCGATGATATTTTTAACATCCCAATAGAGACGTAGTTGGAATATAGGAGAACCGGGAAATCAAGGCACCTACAGGGCCTGCGACCTGTCATCGACGAACGTTCAACAATTATGCATTTATATTGACTTAGCTTATTAATCCAAATTTTGAGAATTCTATATAATGTTGAATGGTAAATTTCTTTCCCTTGAAAATGAGCCGATAACACTGTCGCCATCTATGGAATGACGATTTAACTTTTTTCAAACGCCTTCTATTGAGGAATAGATAGAGTATAATTATTTTATAATTAAAATTTTTTATAAATTATTTTTTTAAAATATAATTTAATAATTTTAATTAATTTTACATATATTAAAATAAAATTTTAAAATAATGAAGTCCATTGTTTGCATTTATATAACAATCTTCCCGAATGACTTAAAAAAATAAATTCATTTTCATTGTTCAAAAAAACAACTCAAAATTTATATACTCGCCTGATATGATTTAATTTAATTTGTAATTAGTTTTATTTTTTTATTTAATATTGATATGTTAAAAATATTTTGATTTTGTGGTCACCCTGGCATTTATTTCCATGTACCTTGCATTAATTGTACCAGTCGAGTGTGCCTATTTATGAATAATATTATTGTCACAATAATGATTTAAGGTACCCAACTGCGTATTAGTAAATATTGTATTTTTGTGTGGTGGGTGCATGTATGTAGATGTACATAATGTATCAATATAATATTATTGTAAATCTCCAACCTCGAACAGGCGTTGTCCTAGTGAGGTTAGGATTGTATTTATGAATAATTTAATAAATGTCGAGATGGTATAAATAAATATAAACTATTTATATACTTTAATGTCTGCGTTTTATATTTGCGTTTTTTGTGAGGGAAAAACCCATATACAGGGACTTGGAACTACACGACTCATAAATACGAACCAAACTGTCATATCATGATCATTGGCGCTAGAGTCCTGTGTGGGCCCTGGCCTCCTCCAGAATCCTTCTCCAGCCGTCCCTGTCCTCCACCGCTCTCCTCCAGTTTGTTATTCTGATCGCCCTTATATCGTCTTCTGTGTCATACAGCCATCTTAGCTCGGGACTGCCTCTACTTTTTCTGCCCTCTGGGGGCAAGTCTGGTCAACCGGCGGAATTAAAACCACCCATTACCCATATCATGGATGGAGTTCTATAATATCTTAACTCCGTAAGATAATTATCCATGATATGGGTAAACATGGATGGTTTTGATCCCGCCTGCTGACGAGACTTGCCCCCCTGGATTGGTATTAAGAACCTTTTTGGGATACGATCATAATTCATCCGACTGACGCGTCCCAACCACTGCAGTCTACGTGGTTTTATGACATGTACAATGTTGGGTTCGTCATATAATGCCTATAGTTCGTGTTTATATCGCACCCTCCAAATCTTTTACTGGGCCAGAAATCTTGCTCAGGATTTTCCTTTCAAATATCATGAGGCTATTTTCGTCTTTTTTTGTCAAGACCCAGCATTCAGCTCCATACACCGTGTTATAATGAAGAGAAAATAAATTTAGTTGGTATCGAAATTTGTTGTTATTAAAATATCTGGTTGTATCCAGTTACGCGAATGTTAAGTCTGCAAATGTTCTATAGTAGAAATATAATATAATAATAGTCACTGTTGATATCTCTAAATGTATATTTTAAAACCCCACTATGCAAATTACACAAATGAATATTAAGAAAAGTGAGTCGTTTATATGAGTGTGCAGAATAAGCGGTATGTAATGTACAGGGTGTCCCATAAGTCATCTTCATTTCGTCATTTCGTGAAGGAGTGATGAACAAAAACACATAACTGACCTGGTGGGCAAGTCCCATCAAACAGTGGAATCAAGACCCTCATGATAACCCATATCATGGATATTATTATCTTATTGGGTTCTTATATATCTTAAGATTTTATAGAAGTTTTTAAGGTGGCGTACTTGGACAAATAATAAGAGTTTTTGTAGAACCCCTTAAAGATGGTCTGACGGCATTGTCCAAATGGCCATGTGGTAAAACCTGGATGCGGAGGGGACAGAACAGAGACTAGTGAAAGTGTATGGAAGAGGCCTACATACAGCAGTGGAGGGACGATGGCTAGATAAGAATAAGAAGAAGAAGCTTAAGTAGAAGTGATTTGGTGTTATAAACAAAGTTAATGAAAATATGTGATTGTTTCGACGTAATTTAATTAATTGTGTAACTATAGTTTTTGAATCCGGACAACGCCGGGTTCGTTGTTGTTGATAAATTCATTAGCCGGACGATGTTTATAGATCACTGGTATGCATGTACGATAATGTTATGTGGGAAAATGAACGAAGAATCATAATACACTCGTTCAAATCGTTCGTTCGTCTCCTGTTTCATCTTTCAATATTTTGTAATTTGATTCAACTGATATATGTATAATTGTAATATAATTATATCTTGAATATGTCTCCATATCCAGGATGAATACACCTAATCTATAGACAGTTGGAAGTTATGTATAGACATTAAAGTTGTATAATTAAGTTTCTGCTTTAATTGATCTTAAAACATTGTGTGCTAAAGCATACAATGGGTGATTTGTACTTCAGTTTCCTTTGACTTCAATGTGTCTGTTATGATTATAAAAATATTATGAAAAATATTATGGCAACCAAATTGGCTACCTGCATTTTAGCCAAACCTTTGATATCAGCAATAAAGGTTTACCTATTTATGACTGTACTGTTTGGCTATGTGCACAAAATATTTGGCTACACAAAAACAAATGTTTTGTAGTCACTTCTCATTTTCTGGTTTCAATCCTAGGATTGGTTTGCAGCAATATCTTCAATTTTATTCTTCCATTCTCCCCTGTCTTGTGCGGTTCTTTTGAAATCAACATAATATGATGAGCAGCGCACATCTACCACCAGGTCCTCCAGATATTCTCGGCGTGGGCGTCCCCTAGAGTTTGTCCCCTCGGTTATACCCTCCATTATGGCATGCAAGAGGCCCTCTTGTCGTATTACATGGCCGATCTATCTTGCACGCCTTTCGGACAATGTCCTGAGATCCTCCTTATTCGTTATGTGGTCTCTCCAGAAAATTCCGAATAGTCTTCTATAGGACCACATCTCAAAAGCCTCCAGTCTCCTTTTATCTCTTTCGGACGGGCACCATGTCTCGCACCCGTACATCAAGATACTCCATACATAGGTCTTGATGAGGAGTATTCTTAGTTTGAAGTCTATATTGTTCGACTCTATTATTTTTGATCGTTTATTAAATGCGAGACTTGCTTAATGTATACGGCTGTCGACCTATCTCTTAGACCGACCATCCCATGTTATTTTGCTCCCGAGGTAGACAAACTCCTTGGTGTTCTTTAGTGGAACTCCCGACATCACTACTCTCATTTGCTGTTGCGTTCGGCCTACAGTCAACAGCTTTGTACTGTCCATATTTGATTTATAAATTAGCTATAAACCACTTGTTTTTTGAGTCACTTCGCGACATGTTTCGGAAGCGCTGTCCTTCCATCGACCGGCGTGTCGAGACTAACATGTTGAATTTGTGTGTATCTGTCTGTCAAGCGAGGGAGGTGGCGTTTGAGGGTTGTTTGGGTTAGTGGGGGGAGGAGAGTATTGCGTAGTGTTTTTGTTTTTGATGGGGAATATATTAAGTATTGGAGAAGTGTTATGAAAGGTATGGTTATTTATAACTTTTATGCCTGAATTTATATGTTTATGTATTTCGAGTGTTTCGAAGTTGTTAAGTCGGTATCCTTTATGTTGTGTTTCGTGTAATAGTTTTAGTTTGTGGTTATTGAAAGAGTGATTAGTTTGGATAATGTGGTTAGCAAATTCTGAGAAATTATTGTTGTTTAAGCATCTTCTGTGTTCGTTAATTCTTATATTTAGGTTGCGCGAGGTCTGTCCTATATAGTGTTCGTTACAGTCACCACATGTTATTCTATAAACTCCACTTTTTTCTTTGATTTTTTTTTTAGTTTTAGAATTTAATAATGATCTACTGATGTTGTTGTTGGTGTAAAACACAGCTTCGATGTTAGTTGGCAGTGTATTTTTTATTTTTATAGAAATAGGTCCTGTGTATAGATTTTTTCTCCATTTTTGTTCTGTATTTAGGGTGTTGTTGAATGGATATATGTATTGGTCAGTTGTTTTTTGTTTTTGTTTTTTGTCGAGTATGCTGTCTATTATTTTGTTATTGTCTTTGTTTATCTTTATACTGTAGTTATTTTGAAGAATGTTTTCCATAGTTGTTAAGGCATCTTGCATTTCTTCTTCACTTTCAGCTATCATAGCAATATCGTCAGCAAACATCATCATATTATCCACCTTTTGTCTGTGTATCTTTACACCTTCTCTGTGACTCATTCTCTCAGTCACTATAGATAGGTTAATTTAAACATGAAATTTTGTTACTATTACAAAAAAAAATCAGTGTGTCTGTACTGGAATTTCACAATTTTATTTTGATCTTAATTTGACAAGGGTGTCCTTGATTTTTTTAATATACTTGTTCAGCATCATCTCCTATATTGGAAATTTCATGCGCAACACAGTTGCATATTATGATTATTAATTTAATGAGCAGTTAAAATGAAATGCAATATATATGCGCCGTGAGAAGTAACTGTAAATATGAGGTTGACTCAATGAAATCTATTCATACGACTGAAATGACTGTCATAATAATAATGATCTTGGAAATACAAAAAAAGTCTGAATAGCTCGGTGACATTGACATGGCCGATGTAAAGTAACAATAAAATGATCAATACATTTACTAATATCGATAAAATGACAAAGAAATATGTGTAAATTGCAGCTCATGCACCAAATATAGGTCAGCGTAATATCAAATTATAATTTTCATGTGTTTTGTTTACAACTCGCGCGCGTGAGTTGCATTAATTATTGAAACAATTGTAAAACCGCGTAATGCACTAAATTTACATATTATGAAAGAAATTTGTTTTGTAGCAACATTGTTTTTATTGATTTTACGGTGTCGAGGCTTGAACCCTCAAGGTTGGTACGTACAACCGCCTGGAAGCGTTAAAATGCTAAAGATATTTTTGAACGACATGGTTAATAAGTCTTTCGTATAGTTGAAAGACAGTTGTTCACAAACAGTCAAGCTCCGTAAGACTTATTCGTATTTTCGTTAGATAATGACAGGAGATAAATACTCAATCCTTCAGTTAATCATAATGAAGATTTAGAACCGTAGAGTGGTCGGCAGGAAGCGGCTAACCTGGCTCCGAAACATTCGGGAATGGACCGGAATGAGGAGTGTGGAGTACCTGTTCCGAATCGCACAGGACACAAGAGTTTCTCCCAAGTGATCGTTAACGACGCTTCGGGGTGACTCGACGGGACACACGAAGAAGACGAAGAAGATTGATTTTATATATTGTTTATTGTTATTTTTATGTGCATTAATTTGTTTACTTATTATTCAGACAAACTGATAGCATGAATTTTACACATGAGGTATCGTGAGTTATTCCACTTTTGTTCCAGGGTTGTCATTTCTATTTTTATATATTTTTTAGATTACATTAAATATTCCACGGCAGACGTAATACACTGCAAAAATAAATAAATAAATAAACATTTATTGAGACGAAAAGAAGTTTACATACAAATACATAGATGTATATCAACAAATGAAAAGAAAAACAACCTTTCTGGCTCAAAAGGACCATGCTCAACTATGTTGCAGGAAGACAAGTCCCCCAGCAGCTGATTCTCAGCATGATCCTATTGCTTATGTATCATGTATAATATAATTTATTATAAATACAAAAATTGCTCCAAAGATACACATTTATAAATATACACACATACATAAATATACATACACACATTTATTTACATATACACACCCACAAACATAAATACACACAAATTCTTACATACTTCACACTATGATTGCGAGGCCAGAAGCATCGTTCGACAATTCTTTTAAAAAAAGTAGATTTTTTCACTGCTTTTAGCCGCGGAGGCAAGTCATTCCAACATTTAGTTGCAGCGTATTTGAAACTTCCTTCAAATGCTGCCCCTCTATGCTTAGGAATAAGCAATAAGAAGCCTCTGGCCCTCGTACCATAGTTGTGAACACTTAATAAGTTTTTATATACCATTTAAATATAATAAGGGCGTCCTGGGTTCGATCCCCTGCTCTTTTTGGTTTCTATCTTGTTGATTGGTTGGCAACAAAGTGATGCATCTTTTCCTCCATACTGCTCGGTCTTCGGCGATTCTCTTCGGGTACATTTCATGTCATGGCTCACTGTTCTAGATTCTCCCGGGGTGGAGATGAGATATTAATTTCAAATGAATTCTCGTGCAATTATTGCTTCCTTGGGCTGGAAGCACTGGTCAGTTGGAAGAAATTGCCATTAAGTAATAAACTCGTCACTTGCGCGGGATGCGAGGAATTGTTAAATGTCAAATATCATCAATTTGTTATGCCTTGACATGACTCATTTTACTAGCCATAGGTTACCCATTTTTTTTGAACCGTGGAACACATTCATTTTGTTGTCTGTATCGTACAGAAAAGCCCCTGCTTGCATTTGAAGCACTAACATTTGAATAGTTCTGCTAACTTTTTGAAGAGTATAGAAAATTGCTAAGTAGTAGATTGTACACAATATAGTACATAATTTGATATACACTATATAATTTCTAACATTCAAATTCTTTATTTTATTTACATACATTTATTCATTAAGCGATGTCGAGAATTCTCGTGAAATTAAAGTTATTGAGAAATTTAAATGCCTGCATTTGGGGTCCAAGTAGACCACTCTGAAAATAATTTGTCTCGTGGTACAGCTCCAAAGATTATAAATAATTTTCTCTAAACTTTACATTTTTAATTAATTAATTTAATTTAAGTGGCTGTCACATTTGTTTCTGTTGGCCATTATTAAAAGTATTTACATAAACAATTATCATATTCTTTATTGCTGTCCATTCAATGCAATTATATTTATACATTCATTACTTAAATTTTATAGTACTTACTTAACATAATTTATTTTGGGTATTATATTTTTCTTGGTATTACTCCTTCCTTCGCGATTTTTCGTATGTTCGTTTTTAATCTATATGTAGATGGTATTCACCACTATTGTTCACCATTCTGACGATGCTCGGCATTGAGCGATACCGGTGAATGGGATTCACGTTGGCGAACAAAATTATGAAGAACGAAAAATCATATTTCTACGTGATTATTGAGTTCTATCGTGAAGTGAAAGTTTCAAACATTAAAATAATGCAATATTTTGACAAAAAAATAACACGTTGTGCCATCCTTGATTATTATGTGTAAACTGTATGTAATTGTAATCTATCGTATTCTGAAAGTAAACAATTTTTTATTACGAATTCCATAAACAGGTTATGTCGGCAGACTGTGGTTATGCAAAAAGCGACCACTGACCACCGACCACATGACCAACACCACCAGCAGCAGCACATGCTGTTTGTAATTAACCTCTCTTATATTATATAAGATGATTCGTGTTCATATTGAATATTTTTTTTAATATTTAAATATTTTTTGTTCATATGACTGTCTACATTCTCTGCAAAAGTTCGTTTTGTATTCTCTGGGTATATATTCTCCAATCTCGCACGGTATATGGCGTATGCGACTATGTCGCCTAAAAATGCTGAATGAACTGTCGTATGGTGGGCTTTTAGTCTATTCTTGAAATCAT
Organism: Molanna angustata; assembly: GCA_963576475.1. Lineage (NCBI taxonomy): Eukaryota > Metazoa > Arthropoda > Insecta > Trichoptera > Molannidae > Molanna > Molanna angustata. Next base: position 1,943,100 of record OY754965.1, on the reverse strand, counting down.
TCGGCATTAAAATCGTTCGACATTGAAATGTCGGATAACCTAGTCTTCACACCATTTTTGTAAACCTAACCTACAAAAGTTTGGTAAAAATAGGTTGGTTAGGTTTGTTTGTAGTTATAATTACGACTAGCGTGAGCCAGTTGCATTATATATTTAAAAAAAGTAACTAAATATTAAAATAAATGACTAAATTGGTATTCTTACCAAACTTTTGTAGGTTTTGTTTAAAAAAATGGTGTGAAGACTAGGCTATCCTGAAATGTCACACGAACGAATAGGCAACATAGCATTTGGGATGCGTTTGAAATATGATTTAAGCATTTATTGCATATTTTTGCCGTTTTTTCTATTGTTTTCAAAACACAACCTTTTTAATGCAATTATATGATATATTTCTAAGCACTTAACATATTGTTCAATATGACGCTTCCTGAATTTTCGAAAAATTAGTCATTAATATTATAAAAAATATCAGAAAAAAACTATAAAATTTAAATTTTCTTTCATACAAATTATTTGCAAATAAAGAACACAAGCCTACAAACAAGTCGAATAGAAAGAAAGATTGTGTACCTATATTGAAATATTCAATAGCAAACAAATACAAAACATATTAAATAAAAGTACATTTAAAAAAACTTGTTTATGGAGTTCGTTACAAAATAGGAACAAATAATAAACTAGTTGCATGTAACACATGAGATCCAACTGTCGATAGCGATAGTATGTATAGTTGAAGAATATGTACCAAACTATAAACCCATAGATACAAATTATTGAATATTTTCAGATATTTTGTTTTCTATACAACATATGTAGGTATGTATGTCAAGATAGGATAGTATGGAGGAAGATCCTTTTTCCTACCCAGAATATGCAAATAGCATGATGGTTTGTATGTATGTTTGGAGTCGAAGTATCAAACTATTAAGTCTTCTTACATATTGTGTATAGGTGACTGCCATACAAAATGTATGAAGCGATGTCGTCACTAAATTCAATTTTTAAAAAAATTGTTAAAAAAAAATTGAGATCTTCTACTACATTGCTGATATTTTTTATAGAAAATTAAATTATCTAGTTGGGGTGTTTCGGATTTTTTCGATAATTGTAAAAGTTTTGGAAATATAGGCAGTTAAACTCATAAATTTATCATAAACTAGTTGCATGTAACACATGAGATCCAACTGTCGATAGCGATAGTATGTATAGTTGAAGAATATGTACCAAACTATAAACCCATAGATACAAATTATTGAATATTTTCAGATATTTTGTTTTCTATACAACATATGTAGGTATGTATGTCAAGATAGGATAGTATGGAGGAAGATCCTTTTTCCTACCCAGAATATGCAAATAGCATGATGGTATGTATGTATGTTTGGAGATGAAGTATCAAACTATTAAGTCTTCTTACATATTGTGTATAGGCGACTGCCATACAAAATGTATGAAGCGATGTCGTCACTAAATTCAATTTTTAAAAAAATTGTTAAAAAAAAATTGAGATCTTCTACTACAATGTTAATATTTTTTATAGAAAATTAAATTATCTAGTTGGGGTGTTTCGGATTTTTTCGATAATTGTAAAAGTTTTGGAAATATAGGCAGTTAAACTCATAAATTTATCATAAAAAAAATATTTTTCTTAATAAAAAATGTTTGAGAAACCCTGGAATTTTTTTGAAAAAACTAATTTTAGATTTTGTATTTGTCTATGTTTGTACCAATTTTCAGCGTTCTAGCGTTTATGGTTTCTGAGATATATGGAAAAATAAAATAAAAATTCAAAAGTTGATAACCCCTGACTGAAACAAAAATTAAAAATTCCGAGTATAAAAGTTTTGTAGGCCTGTAACTGTTTATATATTCTGAAATTTTAGGCTCTGTAAATTGAGCGGATCAAAAGTTATAAGGGGGGGACAGACACACACACACACAGACACACAGACACACACACAGACACACAGACACACGAAATGTTCTACTCCGAATTCTGAGTAAATCCGTGTATGGAACATATATGCTGCGAAGCCTCTAAGTTGGTGTTTTTTGACTTCAAAGTTGGAAATGCCGTGAAAAAAGTAGACCTCTCCATACATTTCTCGCGTGTTCTGGCTTGATACATTGTCGATATGTTAAGAGAACAAAGTTCTCCTGAACAAATCGACAGTTGGATAAATTTGGAATGGTAAAATAAAACCAATGTTTTCAATTCTACTAATTTAATGACACTGACTAGTTTCGGTCATCCAGTGACCATTTTCAAAGTGTCTAAAAAAAATAGGAACATTTACAAAACTTATTAATGGAGATATATCAACAAAGTGAAAACATCCAATGTTTTAAATTTTTTTCGTCACTCATATGCTTTTATATGTACTGTTAAATAGATACTAGTTGCATGTAACACATGAGATCCAACTGTCGATAGCGATAGTATGTATAGTTGAAGAATATGTACCAAACTATAAACCCATAGATACAAATTATTGAATATTTTCAGATATTTTGTTTTCTATACAACATATGTAGGTATGTATGTCAAGATAGGATAGTATGGAGGAAGATCCTTTTTCCTACCCAGAATATGCAAATAGCATGATGGTATGTATGTATGTTTGGAGATGAAGTATCAAACTATTAAGTCTTCTTACATATTGTGTATAGGCGACTGCCATACAAAATGTATGAAGCGATGTCGTCACTAAATTCAATTTTTAAAAAAATTGTTAAAAAAAAATTGAGATCTTCTACTACAATGTTAATATTTTTTATAGAAAATTAAATTATCTAGTTGGGGTGTTTCGGATTTTTTCGATAATTGTAAAAGTTTTGGAAATATAGGCAGTTAAACTCATAAATTTATCATAAAAAAAATATTTTTCTTAATAAAAAATGTTTGAGAAACCCTGGAATTTTTTTGAAAAAACTAATTTTAGATTTTGTATTTGTCTATGTTTGTACCAATTTTCAGCGTTCTAGCGTTTATGGTTTCTGAGATATATGGAAAAATAAAATAAAAATTCAAAAGTTGATAACCCCTGACTGAAACAAAAATTAAAAATTCCGAGTATAAAAGTTTTGTAGGCCTGTAACTGTTTATATATTCTGAAATTTTAGGCTCTGTAAATTGAGCGGATCAAAAGTTATAAGGGGGGGACGGACACACACACACACAGACACACAGACACACACACAGACACACAGACACACGAAATGTTCTACTCCGAATTCTGAGTAAATCCGTGTATGGAACATATATGCTGCGAAGCCTCTAAGTTGGTGTTTTTTGACTTCAAAGTTGGAAATGCCGTGAAAAAAGTAGACCTCTCCATACATTTCTCGCGTGTTCTGGCTTGATACATTGTCGATATGTTAAGAGAACAAAGTTCTCCTGAACAAATCGACAGTTGGAAAATAACTTTTCGTCGAATAGCCATTGTGACTACAAAAGACAAAATAACGAAAATACTTGTTGATACAGACGCTTGCCGTATGTAAAAACAATATGGCGGCCATTTTTGACAGATAAAATCATGCGACATTGAATGTCGAGTAGTCCTATACCACTAGTCAAAATCTCGAATGATTTTCATTCGACTATGTCGCATGCGAGACTCAAGAATAGCATATTCTATAAATCGTGCGAAAGTAATAATATGTTGTATACGACATCGGAAGTGCGAGATTAGAGAATAGGGTCCCTGTACAGCCCTAATTTTCAACTAACCCAAATGACAAAACGTCAAGTATAAATAAGTACATATTTTAATTTTTCTTTTTTATTTATGTATTTATTTTTTGTTATTTATTAAAAAAAAACAATAGAAGATATTAACAAAGCTAACAACGTATAATTCTTATTTTTAAATTACTCAACTTAGTATCATTCCGAATGTAGTGCCTTTTATATAGATGAGACGAAACTGGTGTAAGGTGATACACATATGTTTAAAACTGTTTTCTTTTTTTTTCATTTCTTGACTGGTTAACTGGTTATTTATTTTATTATTTTTATTTTTTATTATGTTATGTTTTATTTCAATCTTGTTTATTCTTCCTCTTGCTATAACTAATGTTTTTTTCCTTCATAAAGTATCTTATTGTAAACCATTTATGGAAACTTTGCTGGTTTATTTGATAATTATTTTGTACCATTACAATTTATTTATAAAACTGTATGTTTCCTTGACAAATAAATAAAAAAATAAATAAAAATATGCGTCGTGCTTCCTTTCATTAGGTATGTTCACTCGCACACCTGCCGCTGGTCACTCCACATTGTGAAATGTGCCGTAGCGATATGAATGAATGAATGAACGAACTTCAAAAAGAATGCCCATAAAATATTTATAATTTAGATTTTTAAAGCGCCGTTTTCGTGAAAATCTCAATCTTACGTGAGCTGAGGTATGTCAAATTAGTGATTATTACTTTTTCATGGACAACTATAAATTTCATAAGGGAACATTAAAAAAAACTCTTACGTTCCGATAAATTTTGTATAATTTTTGTTTAAATAACGAGTTCCTGAAATGCAGTCAGGAATCGTAAACCTATGCAGAGTAAAATAGCGAATACCAACTAACTTACATATAATATATTTGAGAACTAAAATTACGTTTTAAAAGGGTTTACTTACTTACTTTTTACTATACTTTTTGTACGGCTACGGCTTTTCCTGCGTCTTTGGCTGCGTCATTGAGTATTTCCCTTCTACACTCTTGGCTCCCGTTCGGCCAGCCACTTCACAGCTTCTGGAGTCGCCATATGGATGTCCATCCAGTCTCCTTCATACCTCCGTATCGGGGACTCCTCTACTAGATGCTGGACAATTTGGCTTCTTGCTCCACAGTCACATTCCGGAGAATCCCTTTTTTCCCCAAGGGTTTACTTATTTTTGCTTACTTCACATAATATTATTTTATATTATTATTGTTTAATTGTGTAGATTTTATTTTATTTTATTTTATTTTATTTTATTTTATTTTATTTTATTTTATTTTATTTTATTTTATTTTATTTTATTTTATTTTATTTTATTTTATTTTATTTTATTTTATTTTATTTTATTTTATTTTATTTTATTTTATTTTCTTTTATTTTATTTTATTTTATTTTATTTTATTTTATTTTATTTTATTTTATTTTATTTTATTTTATTTTATTTTGTTTTATTTTATTTTATTTTATTTTATTTTATTTTATTTCATTAAATTTTATTTAATTTATTTTGTTTTATTTTATTTTATTTATTATTTTTCATTATTATGTTTTTATTTAATTGATGTACAATAATGTAAGTGTAACATTTAAATGTATATAAAGGTGATAGCCCAGCGGTAATGTCGTCGCCTCGCATGCTTGAGGTCGACGGTTCGAATCCGGGCGGGGCACGCACCTCTGGATTTTTAAAAAATCTATGTGCGAATTTATATCACTAGCTATGTGTAGCCATAATCCAATTTGTCTGGTTCCCCTTTCTAAGGGTTAAGAAGGTCAGATGGCAGTCGCTTCAATGTAATAACCAGACTCGCCAATTCCAGGATCATGGTCAAAGCGTACCCCGATAGAAACGGGACAAAAGCGCTAAGGGGGAAAGAAAGGATGTACAATAATGTATAAGTGTATGTTATAAGGCAATTGATGCCGTAAATAGATAAATTTATTGTTCGCTACAAACCACTTCATTTAAATATATTATGAATTTTAAATTTCGTAACATGACCTTTTCCGTCCTTCATCCGTAGTATTTTTTGCTATTAATTGCGTAATGATAATAGATTTATTTAATTTCTGATATAAATATCAATAAATCTACAACCATTTTTATTGTTTTTAAAATTAATTTGTCATACGATGTTCGTACATTTGTACTCATATTCTGATTTGGTCTACCGCATCCAATTATGGATAATTTTTTCCTTAACTTAATACAGTTAATAATCACATATCAGCAAATATACTTTGTTTTATATAGACAATAACAAATCTGCAATCTTTACAGTTTCAAGGTTATGATTTAAGCTGTCGGTACATTATTCTTCTTCTTTTTCACGTGACGTCTCCTCTAAGAAGGTTGGCGACCATCAGGGCTATATAATATATCTCCACTTTAATCATGGCGACCAGAAACAGTGACTCAGTGCTTCTTCTGAAACACTGTCTCAGATTAAGGATGTCGTGAAACTCTTCGTCGTCCTGGTCCTCTTCTCGCTTGTATCCTTCCCTGGATTATAAGCTGCACAATTTGCTAATTTTTTCCTCTCATTATATTCCCGATCTTATTTCATTCCTTGACAATCTCGTTTCGAACTCTCGTTTTATTTTCAGATTTTTTGCTATATGCATAGGCATAGGTGAACGAAATCGTTCGAGGCAGGATTCATACCCGCGTGCTCTGTATTATTACAATCCGGCGTTTTAGCCGCTCTGCCACCGACTTATTTCACCTTTACGTTGTATGAAGTACATCTGTCGTAAACTGATCAGTAAATATGCCGAATTTCATCGTTTCTAGACATTTCTTTAATCACCAAAAAAAGTTATATCGGTTTTTGATATACGAGTATGTGACTAATAAACTATAAATAATGCCAGGTTTTATGACAAATTGTTAACATTTTAATAGAGACGAAGTTTGAATAATATAGGAGAACAGGGAAACAAGGCTCCTACAGGGCTTACGACCTATCATAGGCTGGTTTACGTGATCACTTAATGCGCTTGCCCAACTCGCACAAATTCTGTCTTCTTATTGAGTTCCTTATCAATCCTTGCCTTGATTTCCTTGATTTGCCTTGTCAGCATTCGTGGCTCAATTGATTGGGTATCTGACTGCTGATCCAAAGTAGACCGGGTTAGATTACCGGTGGAGACACAGTTTTTAATAATTGTGTTTTCAGTCTGGATCTGTGATCAATTCCCGGTGGAGACACTGTTTTGAATTGTGTTTTAAGTCTAGATCTGTGAGACCATAGATATCATATTTACATAATGTATGTCTCCAGAATGTGGCAACTTGTTATTGGGTGCGTGTTAAATTAATATTTGACATAGGCCCTTTTAGTTGTCCGAAAAGCAATATATTTTTTAACCATATTATAAATTAGCTATAAATCACTTGTTTTTTGAGTCACTTCGCGACATGTTTCGGAAGGGCTGTCCTTCCATCGACCGGCGTGTCTAGACTCAAATATGGTTAGTATTAACTAGCACAAAATATCCGCCGAATCATTAAATGATATTTTTTTTATTTAACATATAACTTTATAATACACATGAAGATATAATTCACTAGTATAGTAATGTTTACAAATAGTTTTCTTTCCAATGCCTCATCAAAAAGATTGCAATATTGTGCTTGATGAGGGAATCACTTATAAAAAATAAAAAAATATCATACATACATAAAGTAATTAAATTAAATCATACATGAACAAAAACTTAAATAAAAATTGAAAAAGTTTAATAATAAATGAAAATGAGAAATACAGACACATATTCAAATTAAAAAAAGGATCTCAGATATAAGAATTGTAGCTTTCATTATTTACAAAAAAACCAATTCTCTCAATAGATGGCGTTCCAACAAAATAAATAAAAATAATAAGATTGTTGTTCATAATTTCACCCATAGATGGCTGTAGTAAAAATTCTTTATTTTCAAGCGAAAAGAATTTCAGTATTACAATATATAGAACTTTCAAAATTGAATTGATAGGGATCTCATTAAAAGGCATAATTGGTGAACGTTGCGCAAGCGCATAAAGTGATCACGTAAACCAGCCGATGACAGGTCGTAAGCCCTGTAGGTGCCTTGATTTCCCGGTTCTCCTACAATAAATATTCCAACTTCGTCTCTATTGAGATAATTAAAAATCTGTTAAAAAATAAAAAAAGGAAATACATGAAAATAATTGAAAAATGAGGAATACAGACGATTCAAACATATCAAAACACATAAACACAATTTAGATTGTTAGGTGCAATTTTAATTTTTGTTTAATCTTTTTACATTCCTTTATCAGCTTCAATTAATTTGGGAGGCAATTGAAACATTTTATTCCCAAATAAATGTAGTTGTTTTGTATTTGTCTTGTAATACATTTGGGTATTTTAAAATCATTTTGGAATTTAGGAGACTTATTTTTTTCAAATTTTAGTAAAACATTGTCTTTGAATTTTTGCAAAATTGACACTTTTTTTATAAATATAATCTACTTTGGGTACTTTGAATATGTCAAATAGTGTTATAGTGGGGAATGTGCGTGTTTTCTTAAGTATAACCTTTATGATTAATTTTTGTACAACTCTAACTTAAAATAAATAAATTTCTCGGTTTTCATTTAACATTTTAACTTCGTCGTCTCTATTAAGATGTTAATTATATCATTTACTCCCGACAGGCTACTATAAAAATATATGCTAGGTATATGATGTCAGTTTGTAAACCGCAGTCATATGGGTAATTCATATTATTATCAAAAATACCACATTCAAGTGGTAACCCTTTACAGAACTTCGTCACATCACACAAGTCTGCATATTCAGATAATATTTGTGTGCATAATAATCATTGCAGTATTTCCCACATTTTTTTGCAATAATACCTAATTTATATGTGTATAAGTAGGCCGAAATAACGGATTTAAGTATATTAATGATTAAAAATAAAACTTCGGTCAAGTACAGTTTTTAACAGTAAATAATATATCCATACATATTTCCAAAAGGTATCAATAGTTTTTTATTTTCACTTTCGACTACAATTTATGTTTTATTGGTCTTCTGGCAAATAACTAAAACTAAACTACTTGTTTTATGTTCCTCGAAGTAACACTAATTCTAATCAAAATGAGTTTATCAAAAGGGCTTGTAACTTCTATAATGTCAACCTCTCAGCCAGTATCACACATTCTGATATATTCACCGCTAGTAATAACGCATACAAAAATTCTCTCTATAAGTGCATAGCATGAACTCGTATGTTGAATTTTTTTTTTTTTTTGTTAGTTATTTTTGTTTTTTCTAATATTATCTTTTGTATACTTTTATTTACATTTTGAGTTGTTGTTTGTAACAAAAATATAACAATTTAACTGTCATAATCCTTTTCCCATCCTTTTCCTTTCCCGTCACAGGCAAACATACATCTTAGTTATATTTAAATTGATGATGTTTGAAATGTTTTATATTTAATATCTGTGGACATATGTAATTGGTCTGTTTGTTTTTATTTTATAGTGTATTATTCCATTTTAGTATTTTAAGACTGTATTTGTCCCTAAATAAATAAATAAATAAATAAATAACATGTCAATATTTAACATACACCAAATAACAATTTGTCACAACTTGAATTCTTATGATGTTGACTGTCAGCCTTCGTGGCTCAGTTGTTAATGGTCCAAAGGTTCCGGGTTCGATTCCCGGTGGAGACACAGTTTTTAATTGTGTTTTCAGTCTGGATCTGTGAGACGATTGATATCGCAAGTCTCCAGATTGTGGCAACTTGTTATTGGGTGCGTGTTAAATGCATATTTCACGTAATACCTATGAGTTGCCCGAGAATATATATTAAATAAATAAATAAATATTTAAAATAACATGTATATCCCGCATGGCTATTGTGCATAGTTAGGTAGGTACAATCAACGTCTCCTGAGCATTCAAATTATAACAAAAAAAATACATTACACTGCACAATTAAAAAGAAAGTTTAAAATACACATATACATATGTATACATTTATGCCTAACGATACACACACATACCTAAGTATATAAGAAAACAAAAATTGAACTAAAAAGATAAAACTTAAAAAAGAAAGAAGGATAAATTGAACCGAAACAAAAAGATTTTGGCCCATCATATTTTAAGGAATAAAAATAGACAATTTATCAAGGGTCAATTTCTATAAAATTATGTTCGTCAGTATCAGTAGGGACCTATAATTATACTTTAAATTGTCACTACGATCCAGGTGCGACACATCGACACTCACTCAAATTTCTCCTCTGCTGGGTATAGAACCCTTAATACCTTATGTTAAGTAATTGTGGATAGTTTACTTTGTAGAATTCCATTTAGAATTTAAATTAAAAAATAGGACTAGTCTTGAAGATGCCTTAACAAGGCGAAATAGCTATCGACCATTTTTTTTTTTAAATATACGTAGAATCTAAAACATACTGTTTTATCATTAATTTAAAAACCTTATGTTAAATTCCATGGAATCCACTTAATGACTTCTGTATAATTCCCTTACTCTTTGTATAGGTATGTACTATTTTTTTGAAATACTATAGAAGCTGTTTATTTTTCCCTAATAAATAAAAAAATAAAATATTTTGCAATTTATGTATGATTAATAAGATCATATAATATGGTCGCACTACTAGATCATTTGTATTTCTGCTACAGCTTAATAACAAATGGATCTTTGAAATTTTCGACTGTGTATTCTTATTTCGATTCAGTTATTTTGATAAAGCCTTTTATTTCCCACGTTGTTTTGCTGTGGGTTTTATTTTTTATTTGCTCCGTTGCGCTCGCCAGGGAAGTGGCCAATAACATCTCTGTCTGTTCTCGTAACTTGTGAGTGACCTTCTCTTCGGTCTTTGAACTCTTGGGAAATGTGTTTACGACATGTTGTAGGTATACTAAGAGAGCTATCATTGTCGTAGTCTTATGAAGAGCAACAATGTCTGCCCAATTATCGGCTACCGATGTCTCCATCGTTGACCTTCCTGTGTCTGGTCGGCGTATTAATTGGACGTTAGGTCGAAGTCAGAAGTTTCCTCTTAGCCAATACCTAGTGTGGTAACGCAATCAGCTTTAACGAATATATCCTTGTTGATCCTTGATGAATGTTCACAACTTTATGAATGGGTTTGTACGGAGTTCAAAAGTTACGCAGTATAACTGATGAATGAAGAAAAAACATAGATCTTGAAACTGCAGGAAGCCAAAATAACCGTAAGTGGTATTGTAGAAGCCTTTTTCAACACTAAAACCAAAGTGGCCACACTAAAATGATACTATGCAATTAACGATATTTAAATCGAGAGAGTTGTGGTAAACGATCTTCACTCTAAAAGTTTTCAAATATTGTATAGAGAATTTTCAGCATTTCCATGAAATATTTTACAATGGAAACTTGATAATTCTTCAATGCCATTTTATGAAAGTGATGTGCCTTTAAGCAATTCGAAAATAAAAATATCATATTGAAGTTTCCTGAGCTTGGGGTCACTTTGAAATATTTGACAGTAAAAAAAATTGAGAAGCACTGATCAGATATCCTCCAAAATCACATGGGGTCTAATATAAGCGAGTATTAGATTTAGGCATTTGCAAACTTTGAAAATAGTCGAATGAGTACTTAGTCTATAATCGATAAAGGAGAATAATCACCCGGACATAGTACATAGTACACACACACAGATACATTGTGATGAAACTTTCAGAATACAATCTCAGCATGATACTAGTTGATAATCTGCAATAAAAAAAATAATCATAACTCCCCACTATATATAAAAATTAAAAACAACCCCAAAACCTAGGTACCTACACTTTTTTGTGCAAGTGAACATTGTAATTCATCCTAGGAATACATTAAATTGTACAATAAAAATAATCAAAGAAAATACAATCTTCCAAGTACATGACTGACGATCTGTCGGAGGAAAGTCATTTTCTATATTTCGATTGTGGATTTTCTTCTCCTTGAAAAATTAGAACCTGCCACGATGTTCCTGTATTGATCAAAATTAGTCTTTTATCTCTGATCTTAGAAAACGGTATGATTTGTTGCATATGACAGCAGTTAATGCAGCAAAGACTCAATTATCACAAATTGATATCACTTAAGAAATCGTATTGTCAACGCTTCCATTCAAGTATATTGCACTCGTCTGATGAATATGGGTAACAATCGACCGTCTTGGTAAGCCGTCTGGCCTCTATATTACTTTCCTGCGTTCGACTCCCAGCAAAGAAGAGATTTTGTATATTTTTTTTCTGACACGAATCTTTTCTGGACTGGAAACACTGGTAAGGCACATGTGTGTATCCCCACAAACCAGTCTCGTATCACCTGAGCCTGTATTTTTTTCGATTACCCGGCTCTTATGGGACAGCCGATAACAATGATAATAAAAAAGAGACTTTATTAACAACAATATTTAAAATATATACAGCCCAAAAAGCTATCATAAAAATTATACTTAAAGTACCTATTCCAACAAATACTGAGGAGATTTTGGAGATTTTTACTAAATTCAAAGTTCCAACAATGAAAAAATATATACAAAAAATATATTATTATACAAGCCAAAAAGAGAAAACCAATATACTAACTCACAACAACATAAACACTAGATTAAGTACAACAAATACCAAATATACCATATCTACTATTTACACAAGCTAAAAAGAGAAGACTAATATACTAACTCACAATATAAACACACTAGATTAAGTGCAACAAATACTTTAAATATACCATATATCAAAACAACTTTTGGACAACGTAACGTATGATATTTTTCAACAAAACTTTTCAATAAAATGTAAAAGAATTAAAAACTAACAAAAATATGGGTTTATGAAATTCCTGAATGAAAAAATTCAAAACTAATAAAATGTAAAATGCACTATTATAAACAAAATAATAGACAATAACATAAAACTAGCTCACCTTAGCATATGCTGTGCCAAGTGAAGGGGATAGTAACAAAAAAAATTAAGCCAGTGTCTCATAACAAAAATGTCTATTTGTTACTAAATTCCTTTGTTTGTGTGTTTCCTATTGGTGTTTTTCTTATAGTACATGTTTATTGATATACCTATGTATGTATGTAATATTTTTTGCGTACTATCTTTTATTTTAACCTTCATTTTATCATATACTTTCTCTGAGTTTTATACTATCACGACAATATTCATAGTCGTGATTGTTTTATAAAAAAAATTCAAAGAAACGACACACATTAACATATTTTGCACGCCATTACGATCAGTATGATTCATTTAAGTATGTACATTAGATAACAGCGGTGTAAATATTACTATGATACAAAAATCAAAAGTTGTTATTTTTACTTTTGTTTATTGTGTTAAATTTACCTTTCGTTTCATATTGCAAAGGTCCAAAAGTGTTAAGCCATATTCAGTGTTAAATCATAACGGAATTTTTTATTTCCCACCTCAAAAATGTTCAGAAATTTTCGGAATTCACGTAAGACATTTTTCACTCTCAAACAGATTGGCATTTACTTATGATTGCGACAAGACCAGTGGCGGCTGGTGACCTTAAATCTTAGAAGGGCTCAAAATTATAATTATACCTAGATGAGAAATTAACTTACTACAGGAACCAGAAAGCAGATATGTGACACAATATTATTTTCGTATATAAAAATTATCAGTGTTTTCCGTAGTTCTTTTGTTTATCGGAAATTAAAACGTGAACCTGATCATTTATGCTGTATTTGATTGGGTTTTAAATAACGCTTGTAATAAAATGCATAGATAAATTATATAATAATTTGTAACAACTAATGAATTTTGATCATACAAAATTTAAAAAAAAACTTCTGGCAACGGCCGCAAGACTGCTTCCTGATTTTACACATTTTATATCATTTTTGTTTGTAATATTGTGGTATCAATTAATTAAATAATAATACTTATATATTTCGTATGATTTATATATGTAAAATCAATTAATGATAGTCTCAAGGAATTGCAACTGATTACCTAACGTTCGACCATCGCAATGTAAGTACATACAACAAAATACGAATGAATGAAAATGTACTATAACCCTTCGCGGGCACTGCCCCGTTTTGCTCTAAATCGGCATACATACATTCAGCGTGTACGGCGAACTGCGGCGGCAGCGGACGGTCGCGTGAATTGTATGGGCTCTCCGGGCACAAGTCGACTGTGCCCGAGGAATGAAATATTTCATAGAATCTTGCTTGCTTTACAAAGCAGTTTTAATACTTTCGCTAAATATACTACAGGCGTAAGACGGCAAATATTATTAGAAAAATAATATATTCTCAAGATTTATTGACATACATATTTTGGATTTTTTTTGTTTGGGAGGGCTGAGCCCGAGAGCCCTTTAGGAAGAGCCGCCACTGGACAAGACACTCATAGTCATCCACTCATTGTTCGTCTACGAACTAATGCCTATGTGTTACATTTTCTAGTAAAAGGCAAAAGAGGTCATCTTCTTCTGTGTTACAATCCTAATATTGGTTTACGCCAAGCATCTCCATCTCTCCACGTATCTCTGTTGTCCTCAAACCTCTTAATCGGTATTGGTAGCTGCTACTGCGCACATCACTGATCGCCTGGTCCATATAACTGTCTCTAGAACGACCTCTATGGTAAAAGGCAAAAGAAACAATATTTATAATAATGATACAGTTTTATAATAACAAGATCATTCCAAAGGTGATCTTGTTTAATTATTGGCTTTGCGAAACAACAGTAGGTGGTCTTAATAATAAATCTACCGAAAATCTCAAAACAACGATAATTAGGTCTGTTTACATTCATAGTACGCTGCTTTTTTGGTCATATTCATTTGCTTCAAAGAATCGTTGTATTGCAACAATACCCATTACTGGAGTCTTCCTCTTCTTAAGCTTTCTTCTGTCCACTAATGGGTGTAGGCCTCTCCTAACAGCTTCCACTGGTTTTATTCTTGTCCCCTCGGCAGCTTCCAGCCAACTTGACAATGTCATCCAGACCATCTTTTGGGAGCTTACCAACGTTCACCTTTCTAAATTGTCTTGACCCATACATCAATTCACATTATTCACCTTTTAGCCAGGTACAAATTCTATGTGATATGCTCTGTATTACCTATATTTTCTCGTAAAAGGCCGAGGAAATAATTTTTCTAACTAATTAAATATAAAAAAGCTATTTACTTAGACGTATCTCACCATACAAATCAATGGATCAAGTAATATTTAGCTACGCTCCAGATGATTAACGTCCAAGGTTGAAGTCAATGACCATATCGACCTTGATAGAAATTATTTACATTTTCCTATTATGTGTACCTAATCATAATCTGCCATTATTTTTACTTAGGTGCCGGAATATTCATATTTATGGTTGAAATGGCATTTAGAATACAACATCATTTTTGACTTGCCAATATATTATGTAGGTACCTACGGCTTATATTCAAGATTCTCGTATAAATGCAAAATATATATTTCTAGAACTCGAGCATTTGTGGCGCTACAACCCATTATTAGTCTTGGTATCATCAAACAATCGTCAATCAATTAGTCACCTGCGGAGATAGCTGACCCTTCTCCACGCAGTCGAGCCTCTAATTCTAATTTTGTCTAATTTTGGTATCGTAATCCTCCTTCCATTTAATCTACTGTCAAAGAGTTTTCTTCAGCGTGAACTGTGGATTTTCCAGCACTCACTCTTTTAACTTCCATATCTATTTTACAATTCAGTCTGTGGTTGCCAACTTATTGCAATATTGGGTATGGAGATTCACAATGCTGTACAGAAGAGACATTGCAGCTCAAGATTTATAATTCCCAAAAAGAATATTTTGTGCTCCTGTCTTTTTCTCCTAACGTTCCAATTTAAGTTCCAATAAAAATATATTCCTTAGCTGCCATGATGTTTGCTTCAGTTGCCAATTAATTTGAGGTTATCCCTCCTATGCTTACGTTCGTATAGATTCGAAAATTATCAACAAGAATATTCCAATCAGAAAATTTGGTCTCAGACTCGATAATTCATCATGAATCGTGCCAAAAGGGATCGATTCGTTCGACGAAATTATATAGAAAATTACATGTTTTGTTTATCAAATGCAGTTTTTAAAGCAGTATTGATTAGTTTGGTCAAAACTCTATAATTATGAAATGAAATTGATTTATGTTCATAAATTATATTAGGTCATTGACTGAGTTATGCAGATTTTTAGTGCTAGTTTTTAAGGTTGAATAACTCGCGTAAAAAATCCTTTGTTTTTGTCAAAATAAGCATTAGGCAATTTATCTTGATTGCGTAAATAATGGATGGTTTTCGGGATTTTGTGAAGTCAAGCGGTTTTTGCCTGGTTCTGATTACAAAGTTTCTGTCAAGAAGAAAGTTATCTGGCATATCTCATCTAAATCTATTACAATCACTGTATTTTTTGCCGTCATTCTCCCCTTTATAATATTTTCCTCTTCTAGTTTTCTATCGTGCTGAAACCTATGAACATACTTTCTAAATATAAATAGTCGTATGCTTACATGAACACATCATTTCTCATTTCAAACACTGTCTTCTTTATTTTGATTCATTCATTAGGTATCAATAAATATGCATTCAGTTATAGAATATCTTTCTTAGTGCATGTCTGCATACATAAACATCGTCAATCAAGCTTTAGGTCAATATTCCATCGTCTTCAGTCCGTCTTTGCCCACTTTATGGGATCGGCCTTCCCTACTTTACCTAATCCAATTCTCCCATTCCGATACGATTCCCATCCACTGGGGTCCATCGAATATTTTGATGTCATCCATTTATGCTGGTCATGCTGAAAATCAGCTGCTGGGGGCTTGCCTTCCAGCAACATAGCTAAGCATGGTCCCTTTGAGTCAGAAAGGTTGTTTTTCTGTATATTTCTTTCTATATGTCTGTGTTTTGTATACAAACTCCTTTTTTGTCTCAATAAATGTTTATTTATTTATTTATTTATCTGTTAGGTTAATATTAACAATATTATTTACATTAGTTTATCAATAAAGAGCCATGGTGGTAGCACGGAACCTTACTCCTTTTTACTCCTTTGGCTTTATCAGTATTCACACAAGCAAATACACAAAGAAGTAATGCGATACAATATTTGAGACCTCGTGCTTTTATTAATACATTTTGTTTCTTTTCATTTGGCTGGCATCCATTAATTTTTGCGTGTACTTTTTTTAGGTATAGTATCAGCCGGCGACATGGCGTCCCCGGGCCGTACAAAGCGGCAGAGGCTGGTGCAGAGGCTGGCCGTACGAAGGATGCCCATCCTGGGGTGGCTGCCACTCTACACTCCTGACAAGCTGGTGGCAGACATAATTGCCGGGGTCACTGTCGGACTAACGGTCATGCCACAAGCCCTAGCCTATGCTACCCTCGCCGGATTGGAACCACAGGTATTGATTGCAATAGACAACATGAATTCAATTTTTTTAAAGTTTATCAATTTTTTTAAATATAATGTAGTTCAATTTTTAAAATTGGTTCTTCTATATTTTTTTTTTTGTTCTTGGTTTATCTAAAATTAATTTAGAAATCCAGCAATCTTCTCTCCCATATTGTTAAGTCTTGGACCCATTCACCATATCGTCAGGGGACCCATAATTCCATACAGGGGATTAAGTCATAGCTTGGATGATCTATTATTTATGACTGTTCTTTTCATACCACCATCCGCACTGCTTACGGGAACTGACTGCGGATTCTTGCAGAACACAAAAAAGTACTCGGAAAACATGAGAAATACCAGGAGAGCTCTAAAACATTGCTGGCCAAAAAGTTATAATTGGTACAACAAACCGTTACCATTTTTCAGCTAAAAGTTCCTCTTAATTTTTCATTACATTGATATAATATAATTAAATTGGAAAGCTGACATTGCTATGTTGGAGTCAGTAAAATGGGTCTATGGGCAGAGTGGTTAATGCTTTGAACTAGACATTAGTGAATCCAGGTTCATACACTGCCTTGACTGATTTGATTCCCTGATAGTAGGTACGTTTTTGAAGTATTTGTATATGTTTATGGGGCATTTAAAAAGTTCATTATACCATTCTTTGAGTTTTAACCTATATACTTACGAGTTTTCCTTTTTCAGTATGGTCTGTACTCTTCCTTTGTGGGTTGCTTCGTCTATACTCTGTTTGGGTCCTGCAAGGATATTACCATCGGACCCACCGCCCTGATGGCTCTCATGACCTACCAACAGATATCTGAGAGAAACCCTGACTTTGCAGTTCTTCTTTGCTTCCTCTCTGGGATTGTTCAAATGCTGATGGGACTTCTTCATCTGGGTAACATTTACTGTTTTATCTATATATCAACACATTTATGAGAACAACATTTGGCCAGCGCCATTATATCTTTATCGCACCAAAAATTTACAATACTTTAAATGAAAATATAAAATGTATGGATAAACGATATATATTCAGAAAGGCCATACATAATTTAATACATGAACAACAGAGAAAATACAATTGAAAGCCGTGTCTCCACGGTGTTCTTATCTACTCATAAACTGAATAAATTGGTCATATATGTGTGGATAAACGATATCTATTCAGAAAGGCCATACATAATTTAATACATGAACAACAGAGAAAATACAATTGAAAGCCGTGTCTCCACGGTGTTCTTATCTACTCATAAACTGAATAAATTGGTCATATATGTGTGGATAAACGATATCTATTCAGAAAGGCCATACATAATTTAATACATGAACAACAGAGAAAATACAATTGAAAGCCGTGTCTCCACGGTGTTCTTATCTACTCATAAACTGAATAAATTGGTCATATATGTGTGGATAAACGATATCTATTCAGAAAGGCCATACATAATTTAATACATGAACAACAGAGAAAATACAATTGAAAGCCGTGTCTCCACGGTGTTCTTATCTACTCATAAACTGAATAAATTGGTCATATATGTGTGGATAAACGATATCTATTCAGAAAGGCCATACATAATTTAATACATGAACAACAGACAAAATATTTTTATTCCTTCTTCCCCTGACCTTATTCGCATGTGCATGCATACATGTGGGCATGTGTATGTATGTATCCATGGCTGCGTGTGTGTATGTCCCTACATGTAAATAAGTATAATATATATAAGTATAGTATAATATATATATATATATATATATATATATATATATATATATATATATATATATATATATATATATATATATATATATATATATATATATATATATATATATATATATATATATATATATATATATATATATATATATATATATATATATATATATATATATATATATATATGTTATATTTGATGTTTTCACGGTTGAGAAATGGCTAAGATATGTGGATGACACATTCGTAGTATGGTCTCACGGAGAAGAAGAATTAAATAATTTTTTGAACACTATTAACAGCATTCATAAGGATATAAAGTTTACAATGGAGAAGGAAAATAACAGACAAATACCTTTCTTAGACGTTTTAGTGTTAAAAAAAGCAAACGGTAAACTGGGGCACACAGTATATAGAAAGCCCACACACACCGATAGATACCTACACGCAACGTCCAATCATCACCCCGCACAAATATACTCAGTCGCAAAAACACTAATAACAAGATCAAAAAGAATTGCAGACCACGAGCATAAAAAACAAGAATTAGAATACACGAAAAATGCTCTACGTTGTAATGGTTTCTCAGACTATATAATAAACAAAGCATTAAAGAGTCCAAAAACAGTGAAAGAAAAATCCAATGAAACACCATTATCAACAGCCCGACTACCATATATCAAAGGCGTCACCGATAAAATCAGCCGTCTATTAAACAAAAATAACATACGTACCGTTTTCAGCACAACAAATAAAATATCAACCTTTCTAAGAAACCCGAAAGACATCATTCCACTTGAAGCTCATGGAGTATATGAAATACCGTGCGGATCGTGCAATAAGACTTATGTAGGAAGAACCAATCGAAAAGTTGAAGCACGAATAGCGGAGCACAGAGTCGACATGAGAAACAAAAAACTTACATCCTCACTTGTACAACACTCGCTCACAGAAGGACATACAATAGATTTTGACCATTCAAAAATAATAGCAAGTTAAACAGTGAACCTCTCAGAATTTACAGGGAAGCTATAGAAATATATAAGAGAAGGGATATAATGAACAATCGGGACGACGGAGTTCGTTTGCCTAGTACCTGGAAGAACATTTTATATGACAAACAATACAATAATAATATTAATAATACCATAGCGAAAATAACCCCAAAACACAACAATAATAATATTAATGTCACAACTAAAATTAACAATAAATCACAACACAAAAATAATGATAAAATATTATTACCAACGAACACGACAGCAGGTGGGCGTGTCACAAGGAGCCAATCACGTCGCGCTAACAATATTTGACATAAGCGGCCATCTTGTACGCTACGAGTCACTTGACGGTGAGCTTTCAGTTTGAGTAGACGTGTGTCGCGCGCGTGCTTTTCGTTAAGTCCTTGAAAATGCCTGGTGATATTCAGGCGAAACGTCGGAAGACAAATGGTCTTAGTCAAGACCTACTGACACGGGAAAACCGAGATAAAAATATTATAACATATATATATATATATATATATATATATATATATATATATATATATATATATATATATATATATATATATATATATATATATATATATATATATATATATATATATATATATATATATATATATATATATATATATATATATATATATATATATATATATATATATATATATATATATATATATATATATATATATATATATATATATATATATATATATATATATATATATATATATATATATATATATATATATATATATATATATATATATATATATATATATATATATATATATATATATATATATATATATATATATATATATATATATATATATATATATATATATATATATATATATATATATATATATATATATATATATATATATATATATATATATATATATATATATATATATATATATATTCTTTTTTTCATATTATTCTTATTCATAAGTTTTTATTTTTGTTTACTGTTGATCATATGGTTGATGTTTATGGTATTATTGTTTTGATGTGTGCGTATGTATGTGCATATGTGTATGTGTATATATGCATATGTGCATGTATATATGTATAATATAATTGTATTGTCTGAATAGCCTCACCTTAAGACAGGCATAGCCGTTTAGGTGAGGTTATGATGAATAAAGAAAAGAGAGGAGGAAGAGACTATGTATTATGTTTTGTTAACTTTTTATTTTCTTTCTTTCTTTCTTTCTTTTTTTTACTTGCATTGTTACTGTTTAAATAAATATAAAATAAATTCACTCTGCATAACTAATTTTTCTATATAGAGCACTTTGAACATACAAGACACTGGAATTATCTGTTTTCTTGCTTTACTTGACTGACAACATCTTAGATTTTAATATGAATGAATGTTTTATTATTTTGTAATCAAATCAAATATGTACTTATTTAATATTGATTCCATGTAGCCAGAAACAAAACAATCTATGCTGTCTGTCTCTAGAAATTATCAGGAACATATCTCTAAGATCAGATATAGATATAGATATATTTTTTTCTGTTGTGTAAGATGGCAGATCATATATTTAAGGAGATGCAAGAAAAGATCTGTTTAATTTATTGGTAATTTCTGCCAATCAAGTTTTTTCACCATAAACAAAGAAGATCTCTCTTTATGTAATTTTAATTCATTAATCTAACAATCTGTTTTATCAATTTCAGGTGTCTTGATAGATTTCATATCTATACCTGTGACAGTTGGTTTCACATCAGCTACATCCGTCATCATTGCCGCCTCGCAACTGAAAGGACTCCTTGGTTTGAGTTTCTCCTCCAAGAACTTCTTGGACAACATAAGGAAGGTTTACTTGCACATCCACGAGACAAGATTAGCCGACACTGTTTTGGGAGTCTGCTGCATCATTATATTGCTCCTGTTAAGGGTAACATCACTAGCATCAATCTTTTACCAATATATTTACAAATATATCCATCTCCTCAATTTGTAGAGACTCTAATCATACCCCGAAGTTGTGTCATTTTAAAGTTTACTGCTCTTCATCAACAGGCTACAGATTTATTCACTTTATTTGGGTTTTTCACTTTTTTAAGTTTATTGCAATCAATAAAATTGATTGTATGTAGTTGATGATAAAATAAATCAACATTATAAACTCACTGGCCATTACCTAACTAGATTTTTTCATGTGTCTATTAAAAGTAATAATAGAACTTTATGAACCCCAAATGTCTAGAATGCCAAAAATCAATTAAAACAATTAAATAAAAAAAAAAACAAACAAAATTATGGTAAAATGTCTGTGAATTAGAAATCTATCTTCATGATTGAATCATGAAGATAGCATTTATTTTTTTCATCATTGTGCTCGTATTTTTATACAGAAATGATCAAATTAATAGAATAAAAACAAATATGTTAGAATTGTCCAATCACAATTAAAGAAACGAAGGATGAAAAAATGACATTCGATGGGATATTAGAAAAAAATGTTTAATAAGATATATCGATGACAATTTAAACGTGTGGTTTAAATATGAATGTAAAAAATTATGTTTCTCTGTTTACTGATGAAAATTTGTTGTGAATCTAGAAACTGAAGCAAATCAAGTTGAAGGGTGATTCTGACAAGGTGCGTTACTTTGGGAAAGCTCTCTGGCTACTGTCCACTTCTCGCAATGCCCTCGTTGTGGTCCTCTGCTCTGTCATGGCATACTTGACACACCAGGCGTGGGGAGAATCCCCATTCCAGCTAACTGGTAAGGTTAGGTAGGTATTACTTAAACAATATTTACACTTTGCTATCATATTCTACCTAAAGTTGAATAAGACATCCTTTTCCCCGAATCTCAGGAAGCACTTCCTAACCAATAGGGTGGTGGATACCTGGAACAGTTTACCAGATGAAATTGTGTCTGCTGGTACTCTCAACCAACTCAAGAATAGATTTGATATATGTTATACAAAGAAGCATATGATTCAGGCCCATCAGCAATAGCTATCTGCGTGTTCAATAATAGTAAAAAGAGTATTTCGATATTCAATTTTTATAGAAGAGTTAAACAGTCAATGTTATTTGTAAAGTTGGTTCAAATAACCATCTCTTTTCTCATTTATAAACATGGATCAAGAGTTGAACCGTGATTCTACTCAAAAATTGACATTTCACATTTTTTACGTAGTTATGATCTGCAATAGCTAGAGTTTGACAGAACCATCACGTGGTGTGTGTTTAATGACAACCGACTTAACAAAACTAAATTCGGTGCTGTCGTATGAAACAGAGCTCAAAATGGAGTCCAACTAAACTGTGATTCAAATATTTTTATATATAAGGTTTCAGTTGAATGTGGAATAAGACTTTGAACCGTAATTCAACCATGATTCCAGGACCGCTATAACATTGTGGTAAGTATACCTGTGTTTGACTCGCAGCATAGGACCATTTATTCAAAATTATTTTGTAGTATTCTGGGTGCCTATCTAGTATCCCCTTGTCTGGCCAAATGTCCAGCCCGTTGCCACTTTAACGCAGTAAAACGATCCATTATATCGGCAACCTTTAAATAAATTTGTCAGTTACACAGGGCGCAAGATAATGTATACAATACAATATTCTTATTTGCGAGAGTATAAGGACTTTGATAGTTATTTAATGTAACTTCTTAAACTTTTACAGTTCAAAGAATTTCTTCCCATATGTAATATATTAATTTGTTATTCTTGACTTATTTAAGACTGCATAAGATGGAATTTTGAATCATCTATGTCAAATACATTATGAAGTTGCATTCATTCAATGACAAATACTCATTTCAAAAAAGGATATTAAAGTATTATCTCTCATTCATTTAATTCACTTCTTCTTAAGAACCCATATCAATTTTTATTTGATCTTTATAAACTATTAGTTCAAGTTTACACCTTATTATATCATAATCATGTCATACATGTAAATAGTATTATTTGACTGAAGAATGTGTATTGAGTCGGTATATAAATATTAAATAGCATACCTACCTATGTCGTCTGTATACAGATCCATGTTCCGTTGTTATATTTATAATTTTTCTCTATAATTTCAAGTATTACAATATAATTTTCATAAAGATTGTATATTAACATTTTATTGACATCTGTTACAGATCTGGTCTTCCACAATTTGGTCTACCACCGTTCAGCACGACATTGAACAACCAAACATACAATTTCATTGAAATGTGTTCAGAACTAGGATCCTCCATTGTGTTGGTACCTGTTATTGCCGTACTTGGAAATGTTGCCATCGCAAAGGCTTTCGGTTAGTTTCTTTTTAATGAATACATAATGTAAATAAATAAATTAATATGTCTGTGGCACTACAACCCAATACATATAGTCTAATTAATTTAAAATGAATGTCCTTGAAACAAGTACATGTACATCTTCATGAGTTCCCTTAACTAACGAGAGATGCCTGTACTATTGGTGAATGAAATCAGTCATGGCATGTTTCAAACTTGCAACCACTGGATTACTAATTATATTTTTTTTTGTACTTTTGTATATGTTTTTTTTTTTATTTATTTACACTGGCTGTGCTTTTTGTAGAGTAACATTTTAAATTATGAAATACTCTATTTTTTCATCTTTTTAATTGTAAAAACAGGACGACTTTTTTACCTGGTGCAGAACGGAAATAATGTAGAAGGGAAACAACATGTTTTATTTTATGATGCAAAGCTTTGTCTTATTATAATACTAACAAGGAAAACAAAAATCCTGATTTATAATGTATGGAGCTGAATGCTGGGTCTTAACAAAAAGAGACGAAAATAGCCTCTTGATATTTGAAAGGAAAATCCTGAGAAAGATTTTTGGTCCAGTAAATGATAATGGACTTTGGAGGATGCGATATAATCACGGGCATTATATGACGAACCCAACATTGTACAAGTCATAAAAGCATGTAGACTGCAGTGGCTGGGACATGTCAGCCGGATGAATGATGATCGTATCCCCAAAAAGGTTCTTAATACCAATCCAGAGGGCAGAAGAAATAGAGGTAGGCCCAAGCTAAGATGGCTGGATGACACAAAAGACGACATTAGGGTGATCGGAATAGCAAACTGGAGGAGAGCGGTGGAGGACAGGGACGGCTGGATAAGGATTCTGGAGGAGGCCAGGGCCCACACAGGGCTGTAGCACCAATGATGATGATGATGAAGCTTTATCTTATCGATTACTGAAATATGACAAATTGCAATACAACCTCATCCTCATATTATGTATAACTTAATTTATTTAGTCAATTATTTTTCTTCCTTTACAGCTAGCGGAGACAGTGTAGATGCGACCCAGGAGCTTATTACTCTATCTCTGTGCAATATATTGGGATCTTTCGCCAGCTCTATGCCAATCACTGGATCATTCTCACGTTCTGCTGTCAACCACGCTAGCGGAGTGAGAACACCTCTTGGTGGTCTATATACAGGCAAGTTGACTTTACATTTGTGCAGATAAATGAGTTACCAGAACCTATTGTCATATTCGGCACAAAATTGCTATCCATTTTTATTTATTGTTTTATTCCAACTATAAATTGTGGTCTCTTATCGCCTCTCGGTTTCCACTTCACCAGGCTTTCAATCCATCCAGTATCATTCATTCTTGCATTGTAACCTGCGCATCATTGAATTGCTATTCCCTCATAAACATTGATACATAATTATATATTTAAACAATAATTTTATTTATAGAATATAAATTTAATAATTTATTTTTTTCATAATTTTATTTTTATAATTTTTATTTATAGTTTAATAGTATTTTTTATATATTTCCAGGAATCTTAGTAGTGCTTGCCCTAAGTCTTTTGACTCCGTATTTCTACTTCATTCCCAAAGCTGCTTTGGCTGCTGTAATCATCTGTGCTGTAATCTTCATGATAGAATATGAGGTACCTAATCTTCAATCAGCATTTTTCTCTTCATAATGTAAACATAATTAGGGTAGTAATCAATCAACAGTTAGTTTTGCATTTGATGATAGTCATTATGTTTGAATCTTAGCATAAAATAAACTGGTAAGAAAAAAGTGCTGTAATCTTTAATATATGGGAACAACCTTCAAGAAAAGAATATATTTTACTACATAAAAACATTTTTAAAGCAGTAAACACAACAATCCTTGAAGTAACGTATCATATCGACAATACTATATAGAAAAATAACATAATATATAGAAAATTATTAAAAAAAGAGTAATTTTCCATTGCATTTGTGAAATAAAACTTTTGATACAATGATTTTTACTACAAAATATAATATACTTTGTAACTTGATGATCCTATGAAGCTTTGGAAATATTATGATAGATGGGTCAATGGCAGAGCAGCTATCGCGCTAATAATCCAGAGAACGTGGATTGGAATCTCACCAATAGCACAAGCATTTATGCTTTATTTGGGGAATGTGTGAGGGTATTTAATATGTTTATGTAGGTACTTGTTACAAAATAAACAAAAAAAAAAACGAATAAATAAGAAATACTATAGCAACTTACTTAGGTTATTTAAGAAAACTAAAAAGAACCTTTAACTTTAAGTGAGATCTTTTAAATAATTTATAATATATACACAAAATATCTTAAAATATTTATTAATTTGTATTCTTTAATTATACATATTATCACCATCAACAGTTGGATCTCATGTGTTACATGCAACTAGTATAATCAAATATGTGTTACTCAAAGAGCATCACAAACATAATACGGCATAGTTACAAATTTTATAAATTATTTTATTTATAGGCCGGCCACGCTTGACTTTAGTATGACGTCATCAAAAAACTATGCGACCCGTCGTAAGTCGTATGTTTTTACATGTAATTTGGATGCCAATACGGTGACCATCATTTTGTTTACAATGGACCCAATTTTTTTATTTAACTTTGATCATCTTTCCATTTTCACTTATTACATCATTTAAGACAATAAAGAATGTAATTATTAATTCTTACCTTACTTAACATGTCTGCGTAAGGGCAGCTATAAGGAATTAGGTCCATTCTACGCTTCCGAAGTAGTGCACTACGTAGCCTTTGGGAAGGTTTGCAATCTGATAAATTAATAATATATTTTTTCGATCTTATAATAAGAGAAGGTGAAACACAGAATTCGGTCAAGATTGTTCTATAGTAGGGCTGCTGTGTTAATGGAGGAGTCCGAGAAGCAACTGGTTCGAGTATGTTGAAGGTTTACTGTGATTTGATGTTGCAACTGAGGACTTTACACAATATAAACAATTTTTCAAAAGTAAAACAGGTCATGTTAAACACATCATATTTAATAAATAATAAAATATCAATGACAAATAAATGGTTGTGGTGTGTATGAAACAAATTTCATACATTCTATTTGTTAAAATAATGTTTTTGTTGTTTAAAAATACGCACTAGGACAAATTGTCACCCTATAGACGAAGATTTGAAATATTTCTTTAAAACGTCATTCACATTCACAAACGTCACGTGGTATCTTCGAAATAAGTGTATGATTTATAAAAGACGTACGTTTCAACATTTTATATGGGAGTTTGGTTTTTTCACTGCGACTTACTTTCATCTTCCGTCTTTGTTTTTTTATATACAGAGAATAAGAAATAGATACATTAAAAGCAGAAGTATTTTTGTTCGATCGACATATTTTTGCGATGAGTCATACCAAAGTCAAGATTGGCCAGCCTATACAATATATTCTTTCATGTTGAAAGTATTTACTGAATTTATCATTTCAGGTGGTGAAACCTATGTGGCGTTCGAGCCGAAAGGATCTTGTTCCAACCTTTGTCACATTCCTGCTGTGTCTCATTGTCGGCGTTGAGATTGGTATCCTTCTCGGTGTCGCCTGTAATATTGTTTTCTTGCTCTATCCGAGTGCCAGACCGACCCTCCACGTTGAAAAGGATAGGGTATGTTACACTTATTGATATTGAAATAAATAAAAATTATCATCCATATATCCTCCTTTCTGACCTCATTACCCATCCTGTTAATTGTAGTCATTTTTTTTTTATAAATTTCACTATTATTAGAAGATCATTATACCAATTTAACAAAAGGGGGCGACTGTTGCCAACATCCCTATTTTTCATTTTGACATACCATCATTATTCATAATCAAATCGTTTTGAAAAAAAATATTTAGATAGTTTGGATACTAATAAAGAAAAATATACCATAACTTTTTAATTATGTTCTGTTTAGGTATATTCTTGTAGAAAAATAATAAGCCTACCTCGATTTTTGACATTCATCTTATATTTCTAAAAAACTATATATAGCAATATATTTATTTTAATTAAAAAAGACAAAAATATTTGGAAAAATATGTCGTGACGTTGCACTAATGCTTCAGGTTTACTAAAGAAGCCTAAAAAACATTTATTTTCCATTCAGCGCCATTGCGAAATAAAAGTTTTTTTAGATATAATTTTTTGATCGAAGGTTCTTGATGGAATTCCATTAAAATACCTTCAAATTTTTAATAAACATTTAAAATAAAAAACGTTTATAATTTAATTCCACTGTTTATTTTTTATAGTAAAGTTTTTTTTGGTTTATTTACTTAACCTGATGCATTAATGCAACGTCACAACATATTTTTCCAGATATTTTGTTGTCCTTTAATTTAAAAAAAAATATATTGCTATATATAGTTATATACATAGTTTTTTTAGAAATATAAGATGAATGTCAAAAATCGAGGTATGCTTATTATTTTTCTACAAGAACCAAGAAAGAGTATGCAACCAATTATAATGTATATTTATGAATCATTTTTGATACCACTATTTTTTTATGAGTCAGTCTGTGACATGTTTCGTAAGCCCTGTCCTTCCATTGACTTCCACTGGCTTGTCTAGACTAACATGTTGAAGCTGTGTATCTTTGTCTGTCTGGGAAGCGAGTAGAGGGAGGTAGTGTATTAATTATTTGGGGGGAGGGGCGGGGTAGTGTACTGTATAGTTTCATTGTATAATAGTGGTATATATCTAGTAATATAAGTCAAAAATCCTTGATATTTACTACCACAAAATATCCGCCGAATCATTAAATGTATATTTATGTTTTATCAATTAAAATAGACACATTCTGGTGTGGAATATCTGATGGTGACACCGGGTAACAGCCTCTACTTCCCTGGAGTAGAATACATCAGAGCTTCAGTTAGTAAAGCTGCGACCAAGCAAGGAGGATGTCAGTTGCCTGTCATTGTTGATTGCAGATATGTATTGGGTAAGAAATCATTGAATATTATCATTTACTCTACTCTTTATTTTTAATACCAAGCAAGAAACAATATATGTATCAATGATTATTTTAATGCAGCTGCGAGGCATACATCAAAAGTAATCTAACATACCTTATATCATTCTGGGCAAATGGCAATGAGATAGAAATCCAAATATAAAGAGAAAGCAAAATTGAATATTAAGAATGACTTACGATCTAAACACATACACACCATCGAAATACCTATACACAAAAGAAACTAAACATACAGAAGATGGCACAGTATGAAACATTAAAACTAATACACAAAATAAAAATAGGAAAAATAGAAGATCCTGAACTAAGACTTCTTGTTCTTCTTCAGCCTGTGTTTTCATCCATTCTTGGACATAGGCCTCCCCCTTGATCCTCCACAACTCCCTGTCTTGGGCACACTGCATCCATCTCCCTCCGGCACATTTCTTGATGTCATCAGACCACCTTGCCTGGGGTCTGCCGACACCTCTTCGGCTTGTTCTCGGTCGCCATTCTAAGATCTTTTTGGTCCATCGTGAATCCTGGCATCTGGCAATATGCCCAGCCCAGCTCTACTTAAGACCTGCGACCCTTTTAAGAATTAAAAAATACAAATCCACAACTACAGCACATACACAAAAAAATACTTTGAAATTGAGAATACTACAAAAAAATTGGACATGAAATAATAAAGGACTGTGTGACTACAATAAATTGCCAGACAACTAAACGCTATGAACGAAAAGGCATTCCAACAGGAATCGGAAATTAAGTAAAGTTTTCTTGTACACTACCATATTACAACGTAAACTATAAATTATAGCCATGTGCCAAATATTACTATAAATAATAATAATAAAATATGTCACATAACACCTCTCCTTACTAAGTTTCACTAGTTGAGGTGAGGTAATAGCATGCTTGATGGTCTTCAAGACTGGTTCTGCACTCCATTTGAATGCTGTCAAAAAAATATGCTATCAGAAATACGGATAACATCAAGATCGTCTGTGTTGATATGAACTTATTGTTTCGTTATGGCAGATCTTCAGGTCTTCAGATAAATATTTAGATTGTACCTGCATTTTTAATTTTCCGATTCAACAGTACTTTTAGCCCTCTACTGCTACTTGAAGCTGGGTCTTGTAGTATGTTTTAAGAAAATATAAATTATGTTTTATGTTTGAAATTTCTTGATTTATCCAAACTAAATAATATTCATTTTTCTCTGGGTAGAGAATTTTATTATTAACAAAATACATCCGATCAAATTGACTTTTACAGCGCGGCTGACAGCTCTCCCGAAATTGACACATATTTACTCCCTTTTAAATCAACGATTGTCGCGCGACACACTACAGCAACACATACTAATGCACTTAAAACGACATATTTATAATAACTACTGCATTCTACATATTGCAACGAACATAAATAATTATTTTTATATGATTTAACTAGAGGCGGAAAAATAAAAAAAATGACTATTTTGAAAACTTTACTTCCGGTAGAGGGCCAAAACTAGTAATGAATATTTTATTTATTATTTTTTAGATTAACAGTATCGACTGCTAAATACTGATGTGGGTAGCAATAAATTTGGGAGAGGAAAGTGTTGAAAGTGTTGCCAAATTTACCGAACAATCTGAATAACAGAGTGTCAATAAAGTGGCTTACTGTGATTACAGTTTCGTTGTATACAGGCCTTTTAAAGTGAAATAAATTGTTCTCTCTGTCTATCGTATTAGGGAAATGGCATGGTGATATGTATAAAGCAGCCCATTCACGATCGTGCCATTCGGCATCGTTCCATATGGACCGGCTCCATTTGGAGCATTGTAAAATTTTCATTTTCATCACACTCACGTGCGTGCCATCGCACCATCGAGCCATCAAATTTAGTATACGCAAGCGGTCGGCGCTTTCGCATTAATAAGTTCTATTTTTTTTTTATTTTCAAGTAAAAATGAGTTATAATTCTGATGATGAGTTTTATACAACTGCTATTTAGCGGTTTGTTTATATATAAATAGAAAAAAAAAACAAGAGAAAA
Organism: Molanna angustata; assembly: GCA_963576475.1. Classification (NCBI taxonomy): domain Eukaryota; kingdom Metazoa; phylum Arthropoda; class Insecta; order Trichoptera; family Molannidae; genus Molanna; species Molanna angustata. The sequence continues at coordinate 1,911,832 of OY754965.1, read as the reverse complement.
TGTTGTAATTTCGCATCACGAGATTGTTAAACAGCTCGGCGCAATGTACCGCTGGTTTTCACACTCACGAGCATGCCGTGCCGACAGGATGCGATGCGCCGTTTTCGCGGTACTACAGAGTTTCGATCATTTGGAATTCCATTTTGGTGTGTCAGGCCAATTGGGCTGTGCGGGATTTGACATTCACGAGCACATTTTGTAGTGATGGCAAGCCATTTGGAAAGATGGCACGATCGTGAATGGGGGCCTTAAGAGGTATAAAAAAGAATCGAAAAATGATTTGTATAATTATATAAATGTTGTTCTTATGACAACTAGTTTAACAGAATAGTTTGAACTAAATTATTAATGTAAGTCAAGATTGAAAAACATGGTGCTTGGTTTATTAGATGTTTTGTACAATATCATACTAACCGAAGAATGTGATGTATTTTACAGGTGCTGACTTCACAGCTGCCAAAGGTATTGCTTCTTTAGCTGAGGACTTTGCTCGCCGTGGTCAACCTCTGGTGTTCTACAATCCTCGTGACAGTGTAGTGGATGTCTTCAAAGGAGCTGGACTCACTAGCTTCAGACATGTCGCTGGTTCTGCAGATCTTGACAACCTCCTTAATGGTAAAGAGTTTACATTTTTTTATACATTTAAATATGGCAGATGAATAGAAACAAAATTTGGTAAGATGATATTATTTGATGGTTTATTTCCAAAAGAGCAATAGAAATGTCTTTGGAAAAGTATGATCTCTACAGAGTGAGACTCAGAAAGATCTAGACAAATAAAGTTTGAAATCTATCTTAAGCCAGCCTGACACCAGGTAATATTACAACTCATATTTCAACTCATTGGAATATGAACTGAAAAAATGACATTGTGCCTGACACAATATCATTTAAATGACTTAAAAATGTTATCACTCTAAAACCATTTTATTGAAATTACATATTGATATTATAGCAGTAATCTCTCTTGACTGTCAAATTACTTGCATTTTTGGTTGTATTAATGATTCTCGCTTGTTTTTTTATTACATTTTGAGTTTGATTACCTGTTTCGAAATATTATGAAAATCAAAGGAAACAATCTAGCATAAAATGTATGTGATCTTGATTGGATAGGAGAAAAAAAATCAAGCAGTTTTTTAGCATACAAACGAACAACTCTAATTAGAAGATCCATTTTCATAGAAAAATGAGAATTCTTGAAAATAAATGGAATGTATTTCTAATACTTAAAACCGTACATTCAAAGGCCAAATATATAGTGATACGAGAAGCAATATCCTAAAAACAGTAGTAAGAACATTCCAAATATCATATGACTTGGAAAATTACTGCAAACACTACTTTTCATCTACACTTAACTATCAACAGTGTCAGAATCCAACATGCCCTCCGATGAAATTAATTATATCACTGAGAAGACACTCATATATAATTAATTGTTAAACATTCTGACACCTCTCAATCTTGTTGAATCTTCTTATTCTTCTATGGTTTCAATCTTGTTGATTAAATGGCAGCAAAGCGGTGCATTTTTTCCTCCACTCCGTTCAGTCTTCAGCGACTCTCTTCATCTCTGTAAAGGAGCTGGTGTTGAATATTTCAAATAAAATAATACCAACGTTTGTTCTTAGCAGTGGCGACTGGTCGATGGTATTTTTGATCATTTTTGGTAGTGCAATTTTTTCTTGAATTAATAATAAATTAATAGGCATTTAAATCATTAATACAATATAGGATATTTAAACAAATGTATTAAAGTAACAGTATTTGTTTTCAAATCATTTTTTAATTCAAAATAAAAACCGCGCCCGATATTGACAATTGGTAAAAATCAAGTTCAAACAAGGATAATTATGTATACATTTGAATTAGTGCTCTTTTATAAGCAAAATTGTTATTTTACAATATTGTTTTACTGATTTATCAACAGATGTCGCGAAGACAAATGTATGGGAGTATTATTCATACAATTTTCATCTCAATCAAGTATTAATATATACTAAGTAATTAGGTCTATAGTTGTGTGTCAATATGTGACACTCGTATTTTAGGCGCGGAATCGGCTGTGTGTCATGTATACGTGATACTCATCTCTTTCAATACGAATGGCTAATGAATTAGAGAGCGAGATAGAGGTATACATACTAATTACATCTAAGATATGATAAGCTCAGTGCAGCGCACGAGCCTACACGAGTCTGCCTTATGAGTTCAGTACAAGTATCGCTATTTCATCTGCCAGGGGACTATCTCTTTCTCTTCATACATACGCTGTATTAAAAAGAAATCAATTTTGGTGCGATATGTATATTGCACGCCATACATTACATAATGATAATATTTGTATTGCGGTAGATTTCATTATATGATGTCGATTGCGAGGGTATATTATATAATAAACAATTGGTTTAGAAAAATAACAGTAATAAATTAAAGCGTAATGATATATTAAAAACATATTTTAATATTAATTTTTAGAATATACCATTTAAAAATTGGTATTGCAATTGATCCAACGCACTTCATATAGAGTCGCCGCTGGTTCTTAGCAGCAGAAGAGTCGGCTTATTTAAAATAAATTATGACTACTTATTACCAGAAGGATTTTAAAATAGATTTGTAGTTATTATACATTTACAAAACTCTTAATTTTTTTACAGACTTTGCCAACAATCGTTCGCTACCGAATGGCTCGTCTAAAGACAGCGATCACCGCTCATCCCTGCACCTCCGCGACAGCCATGACCTGGCTGAGATAGTCACTCCTGGAGCCGGCCACTCCACTCACATTAGCAGGAATGACTCCATCGTGTCACAGCCCCTCCTGGACAAGACGGATCAAAACACAGGACAGATTGTTACCAATAGACCCTCCAGAAGTCCCAAGTAGACATTATAATAATGTAAAATTATTTATATTATATTATTGTTTTATTCTAGTGAGTATTCTATTGTAGGATTGCAACGCAATTATTTGCGAAGGAATTATTTTTAAATGAATGTATAATTTCTCATCAAGTTCTTTCAGTTTTAATACAGTATGTTTATTTCCATTGCCATATTTTTCAAGAGTTATCTTTTGTTGATATTTATAAAGGACAATGTTTAGTACAATTGTTATTAAACAATGTCAGAAACAATGAACGCTGAACGTCTCATAATATCAATATTTTACTCTCAATGTATGTATGTCTGTCAAATCATTCACTTCTCTTACAATACTTTTGGTATATGTTTGTGGTTTATTACAACAACATAACCGTAAAAGGAGAAGGTGAATTGTAACTCGTTTATAACCGAAATATTTCAAATTTGAAATCAAGAATAAAATTGAATCATTGCAAGCCTCTTATCGCAAGAAATATCGCATCTTTATCTTTTTATGTCAAATAAATTCAATTTTATTTATTACAATTCACCTTTAAGAAGCTCCTTGATACAATAAATTCTTCCTCAGGACTTTTGATGGATAACGAATTACAATTTATCATCTGTCTTAAGGAAGAAGCAATCACTTTGAATCCAGTAATATCGAAATGCTCGTTTTTGGTTTAAAGAAGGTAAATTGGTTTAAAGTTAGCTCAGAAAATATTAAAAACACAAATAAATTCTGGCACTCATTGCTTATAACGTACACCCCTTTTTACAGCAGAAAGAAAAAAATATGGTTTTGGAAAAATACCAAGATCAATATCTTTGCGCAGTGGCGATATCGTAACCAATGTGTTTTATGCGAGGAGTGAAAGTGAGTTGTTGGTTGAAAACATTTACTAAGTTGATATTTATTTATAGCACACTTTACATATATGTGAACACCATAATCCAATTGACTCTTCCAGTTGCATATCAGCACTTTGACCAACCATTTTGATCACACCCACACAAAAACCACATTATATCCTAAATACATATATTTGAATTGAAAGACTTATTACGAAGAAAAATAATTATATTATATTAATATACATAGTTAATGTATGATTACTATTTGTGGTATATGGTACCATATTCTAATATTAAGATTGTAATTGATTAAGGATTTAAATATTAACTATATATTATATGATTAACACATTTATAATAATATTAAATATTATTAACATAGTTTAATAAAGACAATTATTATTATTTTACCTTGCCATTTGTGATTACATAATATATAAGTTATATTATCATGACTAATTTTTAGTTGTTTTATCATGAGATTTTATTTTGTTTGTTTAGTCCATGACTAATATCGTACTCTCTACATATTTATTTTCTAATATTCTTCTTAAAATATAACATGTAATATAATTCTGTTAATTTAACATATAGGTACACTTTGTTCTCTTTTTATGTATGTCTAGAAATTCATATTGTCTATGATCTTTACATATTATTATTATTGTTGTTGACAAATGAAAAACATGTTTATATATAAAAATAAACAGCTAAATTATGACAAATATTTAGTTTAGACCTTAATAATGTTGTGTAGTCACGGCGAAAACGTTTGTTTATAACAAATCAATACATGACTCAAATATAAAAATTCATCTTGGTACACGTTTTTTGTCATTTTTATCCATCCTTATTTGTTCAAGAAAGATTAACTCAATACGGATTTCAATGGTTAAAATCATAATTTGATTTTGGTAATTATTTACATTTAAATCTCACTAATCGAGAACTGATACAGGCAAAATTGGTTCGGATTAATGTAATGTAGATTGGTGAGTGAAAATTTGTATTTGTTCATAATAGTTTAGCAATAAAATAAAATTAAAACTATTTTTGAAAAAATCCGTACTGCAGATTGAAGTGCCGGACATGCCAGTATAGTGACGTGCCGGATTAGCGGTATTGTACTGCATTAAGATTTCATTCAATCAGTTTTTAGCTATTAATATTTTTAATTTTTTTTTATTAATGGATTCAAAATTGCTTTCCATTTATTCAAGATATAATTTATGTATTTATGTGTTTATTTTTATTTAAAATTCACATATAAATTTGTTACCTTTTATCTAAAATTATTCCCTATTTCAAATCATTCCTATTTTTTATTCAATTGACAGTAAGACAATTGTTGACAATTTGTATTCCTAAATGCATTTATTACCTTCCACTATCTTTGATTTATTTACAAAAAATAATAATATATTGATTTTAAATAATATTGAATGTAATTTATATATACAATGAATAAAACAAACCTTTTTTTTCTATTTGGATTATTATAAAATGATGTGCTTTTATTGAAACTATGTACTAAGTATTATAGTTTTGTCTTCAAAATATTTATTATATGTTTACCGTCCAAGTTATGATTGTTTTATTTCTTTTGTACTTAATTAATTTTATTCCCCATTAAGTATTACTATACAATAAGAATTATCTGTATGTTTATTGAAATTTTATCCTAGGCCATAATATTTCAATATCTATTTAATTTTGGGTATTCGTTCCGAATTAAACTATTATGACTAATGCTTATCAAATTTGTTTTTTTTTGTTACGAATGCAAAAAATCTGTAAGCTGGCAGATTGTGTGAAAAAATCTACTTCATCTTTATCATATTGCTTACTCGTTTTTATGATGTTAATAATAATTTGAATTTTTTTTAAGACCAGAAAACATGATTTTTATTTAACGTAATCAATAAACTATGCTCTTAATTCTATATCTTCATTTGGCTTTTCTAACATCAGCGTTAGTGCTATGTGATGTTTAAAATTTTTTAAATTAAATTAGAATTCTTGAGTAAAATTCTTGAGTAAAATTGTAAGCCGTTTGGTTTCTGTGCCCAGCAGAGGAAAAATTTATTTAAATTCATTTCTCATGCTAACATTGCTTCTCTGGGCTGGAAACACTGGTTAGTTGGAAGAAATTGCCATATGGCAATAAACTCACCACCTGCGCAGGGTGCAAGGAAGTGTTTATTATTATTATTATTAGCTAATTGGTCCACAAATACAAAATATCTGTAATTTATACATACATACATACCTCATAGGTAGGCAGAGAGAACCAAACACCACATTTTTCCATTCTGGCATGCATCCCTTGCCTCGTCCACATTCATGCATTGTCTCCTACATGTCTGTCTGTTGATCACACTTCTAACATTTCCGTCTTTCAGAATATCGTTCACGTGGTTGCCATCCCTTTCTTAGGCCCGTCCCCGACCTCTCATTCCATTCATGTTCGTACTGTATGTTTTCTTCATCAGGCGTTCCTCATTCATTTTCCCCATGTGACCAAACCATCTCAATGTGTTAATTGCAATTTATTCAGATATTTATTTAAACGAACATCTGTAAAAAATACTAATGCGGATTTACAATAAGGTTGCTTCTTTTTTTTTCACCTACAGAAATTTAATATTCAATTTAGATTAAAATCTTTCAAATACATATATATATCATGACATAGTTATCATAGTTCAATTTGGAACGATCAATATAAAATATAATATATTTAATAATATGTTCTCTGTGATTACAAAATTATGGATCTTTATACTATATTAAGAACTAGGTTCTTGTATGTTGTACTTTCTTTCTATTGTTTATATGTATTTATAAATTGGTTTTGTGAAGATTTCATCACTTATTATTCTTTATTTTTTAAATAAAAATAATAGACCTGTAATTCCTTCATTTAGTTTGTAAGCTACTGTCCATTTTTTTATATTCGCAAATTGATGAATAATATACATTACTTATTCTGTATCAAATTGACAAAATGATTGGCATGTGCTCAACTACATACATATCTCTTATCAAAGTTGATAGTCTTTTACTGTAAATAACACAAGCATAAACATAACATCATAATGTGTTTCTAATGGGGTATGCAGAGAGAATCAAATATATATTCTCGCTACTTAAACAGGGTGTAAGCAGGAATTGTGTAAATAAATCAATGTTTCTGTTCTGGCAGATGTAATGTAACATAGTTTTATATAATGTTTTCACCATACATCATTACAATTTAACATGTTGTCATTCTTTCAATTTAAATATTATTTCTGCATATTTGTATCATTTTATTCATATTATATATCTTGGTGATAGCATTTTTCCAGATAATCTTTTCTGCATCCAAGTTTCATTCATATATTTGAAACAACATCGGATCACTGATTGCTGTTATAAACCGTGTTTGCCTACTGTAGGACATAGACCTCTCCTCTCCTACTCCACTCTTCCCTTTCCTGTGAGGTTACCTTCCACTGGGGTCAAACGAATCTCTTAATGTCGTCCATCCATCTGTTAGGTGGCAGCCCTTGAGGTCTCTTATCGCATCTCGGTCTCCACTCAACCAGTGTTTTCGTCCATCTAATGTTTTTCATTTTTGCTATTTGTCATAAAAATAGGTACATACTTCTAATATGTGTATTTGATAATTTTATTATAATCCAATTGTCGATTAATTTGTTCAAGAGAATTTATTTCTCTTAACATATTGACAAAGTATCTAGCCAAGATATCCCTCCCCCCTTATAACTTTTGATCCGCTCAATGCACAGAGCCTAAAATTTCAGAATAACTCAACTTCTCAAACATTTTTATTTTGATAAATTTATGTATTTCCTATATTTTTCTAAAATTTTAAAAAAAATATTGAAAAAAGCTGAGACACCCCAACTAGATAATTAAACTCTCTATAAAAAATATGAACATTGAAGTAGTAGATTTCAAAAATTTTTAAACAATTATTATGTAAATTGAATTTAGTGACGACATCGCTTCATACAATGTGTATGGCAGTGGCCTATACACAATATCTAAGAAGACTTAATAGTTTGATATTCAATCTCCAAATATACATACATACCATCATGCTGTTTTCATTTTCTGTGTAGGAAAAAAGGACTGACCTCTATACTATCCTATCTTGACATACATACCTACATGTATTTTATGGAAAACAAAATATCTTAAAATATTCAATAATTTGGATTCATGGGTTTATAGTTTAGTACGTATTCTTAACTATGCATACTATCACTATCGACAGTTGGATCTCATGTGTTACATGCAACTAGTTTTATCTGAATTAGGTTACATTATAACAGAAGTGTTATTCAGTGCAAATACATAATATATTTAACAATGTTATTAAATGTTATTACGATCATATCCATATTAAAATAGATAAAACTCCCTATGCATATTATTTTTGCTCAGCAGTCAGATACTTAACCAACTGCTTTTTGGCTCAGTTGGTTAAGTATCTGACTGCTGATCCAAAGGCCCTGAGTTGGATTCCCTGTGGACACAGTTTTAATTGGGTTTCAGTCTGGATCTGTGAGACTATTAATATTGTAAGTCTCCAGAATGTGGCAACTGTTATTGGGTGCATTTAAAATTAATTTTTGACATGGTATCTGTTACTTGCCCGAGAAGTAACATAAAATAGAAAAGAAAAAATTTTTAAAATTTTTATTATCTGATTTACAAGAGCATCATAACAACACCTTTGAATGTCATTGAAAGTTATTTTATTTAGTGTCATGCCCGGTCATGTTATTTTGTCATTCACAAATTACCATGTCTTATTTTAAAAAAATATATATTCGTAAATACTTACTATAGATGTATCATGGATGCCTTTTTATTCAACGTCGCTTGATTTAAAGTCGTGCAATATTTTAAATCAATCTTGCAATGTCATATCATATGAAAAATAACAGTTTGATTCTTGTTCATTTTCTTCATTGCTTAAGGTTGTGTCCGTATATTTTTCTATTTTTATGCGTACATTTTCATTATTACTAATCATTTATATGTTGAAAGGAACACAAAACTATGTAATTCACAATGATAATTAGGAATTCACCAAATCTTATCAAAACTTGCAATTTTATGAATAACCTAATTAACTTTTTAATCTGATGAAACAGTCAATTGATTTGTCAGTGAACTTCTCCATACCTTATATTTAATTATAAGACATCTTTGAATTTCTATGTATTAACACACATACAAGGACTTGTAGATAAGTACTATTATATTAAATTTATAAAAAAATTTCATATTATATGGTTTAATATAATGAAGTATTGTTAGTGTTTTAGCTTTAATAATATTATGTATTGTCTTTTTATACCTAAACATGTACAATTTTGAGAGCCATTTGATATTATTGATGAAATATAAAAAAAAATCTAGTGTTAAATTTGTGTTTTATTATCCATAAATGTTTCTTACCCAAATGTCATGTATTTTTGGCGATATCGATCTCTGAAAGATTTGAGAAGTACCTATCTGGTTACGTAATGTGTGATATTATTACTATTAGTTTTCATAGGGATGAAATCATACAGTATAAATGAACTGTATTTGGACAACTGTAATAATAAATATATGTATATCTTCTTCTACAATGGCGCTACAGCCCATATCGAGCCTTGGCCTCCGTCAGTCTTCGCCTCCAGCTTCTTCTATCATCCGCAGCAACTTTCCAACTGCCTGGCACTTGCAATAGTTGGGAAGCATGCCTTTCAACTTCGTCCTACCATCGCAGCCGCGGTCTTCCAACCTTTGTTCTTCCACCTGGATGTCCACACAGGACTTTCTTTGATATTAGCTGTGGTGGCATTCTCTGTACATATTCGGCCCATCTCAGTGTGCTCAATCTAACATGCACAGAGAGCCTGGGAATCTTATAGATGGCATACAGCTCTAATATAAAAAAAAATATGCAATATAAAAAAAAATACATAATATAAAAATAAATATACATAGAATCAAAAACATATTGTTTAATTTTATTATAATTTAAAATGGAATTCTACTACGTAAAATATCCATAAGTACTTAAGGCATACAGCTCATTATTTTATGTAATCCTCCAGGCGTCATCATCAGGCACAGGTCCTAGGATTCTACGAAGCACTCGTCTCTCATATGTGTCCAGCATTTCAGCAGATCTGTCTGTAAGTGTCCATGTTTCACATCCATATGTATCAAATGTTCTAAGGATTGTCTTGTACAGTGTGATTTTTATGTTCCTTTGGACACTTCTTGATTTGAATACCGACAGAAAAGAGAAGAATGCTCCGTTACCTGTTGTTATTCTGTTTTTTTATTTCTGTCGTGTCTTCATTATCTTTGTTGATTATGGAACCCAGGTATTTGAAGTCTTCAATGGTTAGGTCTGTTTCAATGATTTTGTTTTATTTTAATTGATCTGCAAATCTACTTCTGCTGCTGCCATTTCAAGTGGCTCAAAGACTTCTCAAATGGCTGCCCATAATATTAAGGTCATCCGCATATCCCACTATTTGGCAACTCTTATAGTGTATAGTGGAGCTTGTGTCTACGTATATTTTCCTTATGACAGTCTAGGGCTAGATTGAAGAGTGTGAGTGCCAAGCCATCGTCCTGCTTAAGACCTTGAGACACTGAGAATCCCTCAGTTATTTCACCCTCCATCTTAACTTTGCACTTCGTACTACTCATTGTTGTTTTCACTAATTTGACAAGCTTTGTTGGGATTTTAAATGCAAGTAATTATTATCTATTAGTGCAAATTACAAATTATACAAACCAGGGGGTCAAGTCTGGTCAACCGGCGGAATCAAAACCATCCATGTTTGCCCATATCATGCATAATATAATTATTAGAGTTCCATAACATCTTAAGATATCATAGAATTCCATATCCATGATATGGGTAAACATGGATGGTTTTGATTCCGCCGGTTGACCAGTCTTGTCCCTCTGATATAAGTCCTTGTTACCAAATTAAAAATGTAATCTTATAAAATAAACTAATTAAATAAATTATTTGACATATCAGTTATTATGTCAAATGAGTGCTAAAATAAATAATTTTAAATATATGATGGGAAGTAGTAAAATACAATTATAAACCAATTGAAATGAGATCACACAGGATGGTGACAATTATTACTATATAATTTACTTATTCACAGATTCTAATGTTAATTGCTCCAGACACTCAAATGGAAATACAAAAAAATACCATTTCCACATATATTCAATTTCACTATGGTGCACAAATTGATTGTGAATCGGATCCCAAATTCTTCAGTGGTATAAAAGATAGTAACTTAATAGTATAATGTGTACTGTGTTTGATTTTGTACAGTTTTTTTAAATTCATTCATACCGTCACAGCATATACCACAATGTAGGGTAAAAGTTCAGATAATAGATCTTTTTTCTATGGTTCAGATAGTTTTATTATATTTAATGTTATTTAGGGACACGCACAGAGAATTAACAATACATATATACAAAATACATTAATAACAATAAAATGTCGTTAACCCTCCATTATATTAGCATATCAATAACGTCTCTATACATACACATAAAAATAAGAATATTAAAACAATTAGTGGGTAGGTCTAAATGATTTTTGTTGCAACGATTAAAATATCACAGAATGTTATGGTGTTACAGTTGATTCCCGGACAATTTACCGTAGCTGATTGGCCGTGGACAATTGTCCGTACGCCCTTTTTACTGTATGGACAATTTACCGTGAGGACAATTTACCTTATGGACAGTTGAACGTGGGGATAATTTACCGTACGGACAATTGACCGTGAAGACAGTTGGCCGTGAGGACAATTGACCGTGGGGACAATTGACCGTACGGACAATTGACTGTGAGGACAATTTATCGTATGGACAATTGACCGTATAGACAATTCACTCACCTTATATCTCAAAATGTAGCAAATTAGAACTACATAATTACCGCTTATTTTGTAAAATTTCGTTTTAATCACTGTCAACATATTGAATTTCTCGTAGTATTTTGAAATAAATAAAATAAGGCAATCGGTTCGTCGCCATAAACAAACATTTTTTTTACTCACGCAATTTATTTAACTTAAACCAAAAAAGAAAAGGATTTTTTACTGATACTAAAAATAGTTTCCGCACGGTGAATTGTCCATGCGGTCAATTGTCGATACGATAAATTGTCCTCACGGTCAATTGTCCGTACGGTAAATTGTCCCCACGGTCAACCGTCCATACGGTTAATTGTCCCCACGGTAAATTGTTCTCACGTTAAATTGTCCATACGGTAAAAAGGGCGTACGGTCAATTGTCCACGGACAATCGGCTACGGTAAATTCTCCGGACACGGTTACAGTTGCTATCATGAAAAGTAATAATAATATCAATGGTAAGAGAGGCTAATCTTTAAATATTAGTATTTTTTTAAAAAGAGAATGAAAAAGGGGTTGTTTTAGTTTTTTTAATAATCCTATTCAATAATTTTAAATTTCAAAAATAAACAATAAATAGTTATCTACCGGAATGGAGGAATCTAACAATAAATTGATTTTATTCGCCTTTGTTAAGTTTATTTAGAATCATTTTGTACTAAAGTTTTTAAGGATCAAATATGGTTAAGTTATTGATACTAATAGTATTACCTATCGGACGTCCTAAAACAGGTTCACCTAGTTGGGCATTTTGACTATCATTTAATTAAAAATATAACCAACATTTTTGAATTATTAATTAGCTATAAACCACAACATTTTTGAATTATTAATTAGCTATAAACAAGTGGTTTATAGCTAATTAATAATTCAAAAATGGTTTATATTAACTACCACAAAATATCCGCCGAATCATTAAATGATATATAACCAACAAATTAAAATAACAATCCACATCCTTCACTGATGCTGACATTGAATACAATATTGAAGCATATATGCATTGGATAATTATATCATAGTGTCATAAAATGTCCAATCCAACTAATTATATGTAAAATAATAATATAAACATGTAACATCACATTATTCAATTTCAGTGTCTATCTGAAAGAGGAACGCTGTAGAAGAAAACATGAAGTTTGCTGTCGTCATTCTTGTTGTGGCACTGCTGGTGATTGATGTTGTTGTAAGCATTTTTTCAAAACATTTTTAATACCTGCTTTGTGAACTCAATAAAACTGCCAGATTTTGAAGACTTGAATACCCTCGGAAATATCGACCAATATCACGGTGAAAATAAATGAACATTATTGGAAAAGCATAACATATCGGTCAGAAGTTAGACATGGTGTTAGACAGTTAGACATTGGTGGTTGACTGTTAGAAATTGCCTGCGGGCAATAAGTGCGCCACGTTGTTTAACTCAATAAAAATCTTTAATTATTATTATTAACTAATTGAGTAATGACAGACTTACAATTTTGTCTATAAAAATACAAAAATATTTCCAAATTTGTAGAATTTCATTTATAGAAATGTATTTTGCTGAAGACTATTAAAATGTGTAATAAATTGTACAACCGAAAAATTGTATTCTAAGAAGTTTTCATTGTTATTTTTAATTAGTTTTTTTATTGCCATTTTTTCTCAAGGGTATACCTGTCACAAGGTTCTATAAAACTACTTTTCAGATGAGCCAGGATGACCAAAACCCTGATGGAAACCCAGGAGGTCCTGGTGGTCCTGGGGGCCCAGGTGGACCTGGCCCTAAGAGGACAGCCAAGTGTGGTGGAAGAGGAGGACGTGGACCGCCCTTTGGTGATGGTCCACCACCACTTACCACAGTTCGACCAGCCAGTAAGACACTTTAATTCATGTTTCGTATTAGATAATGTTGCCTGATTTAAAATAATGTGAAGTCATGACTCTCCACTATTCCATAGTACTGCAGAATGTGGCAAAATTTTATTGGATGTGTGTTAAATTAATTTGTTGCCCAAGAAGCAATACAAAATATTATAATCCAACTGTAAATTTGTTCAGAGAATTCATGTCTCTTAACATATTGACAAATTTTCTTGTCAAGATCTGCTGCTTTTGTATGGCCAGGCCTACATATTGCATGATTTGAACTTTGAAGTCAAAACCACCAACTTAGAGGCTTTGCAGCATACCTATATGTTATTATATGGATTAACTCAGAATTTGGAGTAAAACATTTAGTGTGACTATGTATCTGTGTGTATCCCCTTATAACTATTGATCCGCTTGATGCACAGAGCTCAACCCCAAAACAAATTTTAGGCCTACAAAACTTTTATACTCATAATTTTGTATTTTTGTTCCAATCAGGGGCTATCAAATTTTGAATTTTTATTTTATTTTACCATATATCTCAAAAACCATAAATACCAACAAAAAAAATATAAATTTAGATATTTCCAAAAAATCTGAAAATGCCGAAAATTACTTTATAAAAAAATATAGGCAATATAGTAACACACCTCAAACTCAGATATTGTGTTTTCTGCCATACAATTTGTATGGCAGAAAACACAATATATACGGGGCGGAATGGGACACTTGACTGCGGCCACTTGGGTGCGGGACACTTGGGTGCGGGACACTTGGCTGCGAGACACTTGGCTGCGGGGGACATTTGGCTGCGGGACACTTGGGTGCGACGGACACTTGGGTGCGAGCCCACTTGGTTGCGAGTCCATTTGGTCGCGACGGACACTTGGGTGCGAGCCCACTTGGTCGCGAAATCAAAAATATTTTTTTCTGCCTAGGGCTGAAGTTTTTCGTGCTGATTTTTGTAATGCTCTTTATCATATAAGTAGTTGATATACAAGTAGGTATATACAGACATTAAAAATATAAAAAAATATATTTATTTTATTTATTTATTCGATCTTCTTGAAATTATAATTAGTACACTGGCGGGCTTATTGCCTAGTGGCAATTTCTTCCAATTTCTACTTATGTTTGAAATTGTAAAGTAAAAACAAGGTTATTAAGCCAAATTATTTTTTACACTATAAAAATATGAGAATTTTTCATACACACTAGTGCGAGCCCACTTGGTTGCGAGTCCATTTGGTCGCGACGGACACTTGGGTGCGAGCCCACTTGGCCGCGAAATCAAAAATATTTTTTTCTGCTTAGGATTTTTGTAATGCTCTTTATATTTATTTATTTATTTTTATTTAAAGAACCACTTACAGCTAAAAAGTTACTATACATCGTTGTTCCATCAAATAAGGGCAAGCTACTACAAAACTGGGCAGCCAATTACAAGTGCCAGTTGATCACTTAATTTTCCCTTACAGAAGTTATTTTACTATTTTACTGTTATATACATTTTTCATACAAATATGAAATTTGTTTCACATCGATATGGCAAACCATAGATTTTTACTCTCCACACTATGGAATAGGGGAGAGTCATGATTTCGCAAAATTTAAGCGTATTTTTTTTACATCAATTTCTCAATGGGTATCATGTAGAGAATGCACACTATGAGTTTCGTCGTGATGTGTTTGTGTGTATGGCGTATACGCTGTACGCCGTACGCCGTAGCATTTATCTTTTTTGTGTCCTCTCTACAGCCCAAACTATAAGTCTGATCGACTTCATATTAACATCATATGTGTAAAGTGCAAAGACCTAGAGCTGATTAGTTTTCCATAGACAACTTTTGATTTCTTCTCTATGAATTCATCATTTACGTTGTTTTTTTTTGTGTCCTCTCTGCAGCCCAAACTAAAAGTCCGATTGACTTCATATTGATATCACATGTGTTAAGTCCATAAACTTAGAGCTGATTAGTTTTCCATAGACAAAGGTTCATTTTTTCCCAATGTTTCTTTATGATTTCATCTATTAAAACTGAAAAAATGCTCTCACGACCTGGAAATTAGAGATATTTTAATTTGGTTTCAACTATTTATACAACACCAAGAATCTTCATAAAATTGTATTCAAAGTTGGTCAATGTTAAAGAAAAATATTCAACGGTTTCAAAAATTATATTTTATTTAATGGATATTTGTATGAAACTTATATGTAACAAGAGAATTTTTTTATATTTGGCAATGTTCAGTTCATTGATTTCATATTGATATAAGAATATTAATAGCTTGAACTTAGAACTGATAGATATCATAGCTTTTCATAGATATCATAAAATTTCTTCATATGATATCACGTGTCAACATTGTCAAAATGCTCTAACGCTCTTGGAAACAAAATTTATCTGCTTTTTTAAAAATATTTCATACAACATAAGCAGTCTTCACTATACTGCATTAATAGTTTGTCTATCTTAACATAAAAATATACTATCGGAAGAAAATTTATATTCCTGATAGTAACATTTAGTATGAATAAAAATGTAATTAGATAAATTTCTATGTATGGAAACGTTCAGTAATTTGATTTCATGTTATAATGTAAAGAGCTTGAACATAGAACTGATTAGCTTTCCATAAATAACAAAAAAATTCTTCATATAATATCACGTGTCAAAATTTTGAAAATGCTCTCGCGTTCTTTAAAACAAAATTTATCTGCTTTTTTTATAATATTTCATACAACATAAGCATTCTTCACTATACGGCATTAATAGTTTGTCTATCTTAACATAAAAATATACTATCGGAAGAAAATTTATATTCCTGGTAGTAACATTTAGTATGAATAAAAATGTAATTAGATAAATATCTATGTATGGAAAAGTTCAGTAATTTGATTTCATGTTATAATGTAAAGAGCTTGAACATAGAACTGATTAGCTTTCCATAAATAACAAAAAAAATCTTCATATGATATCACGTGTCAAAATTTTGAAAATGCTCTCGCGTTCTTTAAAACAAAATTTATCTGCTTTTTTAAAAATATTTCATACAACATAAGCATTCTTCACTATACTGCATAATTAGTTTGTTTATCTTAATATAAAAATATACTATCGGAAGAAAATTTATATTCCTGGTAGTAACATTTAGTATGAATAAAAATGTAATTAGATAAATTTCTATGTATGGAAACGTTCAGTAATTTGATTTCATGTTATAATGTAAAGAGCTTGAACATAGAACTGATTAGCTTTCCATAAATAACGAAAAATTTCTTCATATGATATCACGTGTCAAAATTTTGAAAATGCTCTCGCGTTCTTTAAAACAAAATTTATCTGCTTTTTTTAAAATATTTCATACAACATAAGCATTCTTCACTATACTGCATTAATAGTTTGTCTATCTTAACATAAAAATATACTATCGGAAGAAAATTTATATTCCTGATAGTAACATTTAGTATGAATAAAAATGTAATTAGATAAATTTCTATGTATGGAAACGTTCAGTAATTTGATTTCATGTTATAATGTAAAGAGCTTGAACATAGAACTGATTAGCTTTCCATAAATAACGAAAAATTTCTTCATATGATATCACGTGTCAAAATTTTGAAAATGCTTTCGCGTCCTTTAAAACAAAATTTATCTGCTTTTTTTAAAATATTTCATACAACATAAGCATTCTACACCATACTGCAATAATAGTTTGTCTATCTTAACATAAAAATATACTATCGATAGAAAATTTATTTTCCTGGTAGTAAAATTTAGTATGAATAAAAATGTATATAATAAGATAAATTTCTTAAGTATGGAAAAGTTCAGTAATTTGATTTCATGTTATAATGTAAAGAGCTTGAACATCGAACTGATTAGCTTTCCATAAATAACAAAAATTTCGTCATATGATATCACGTGTCAAAATTGTCAAAATGCTCTAACGTCCTTTAAAACAAAATTTATCTGCTTTTATTAAAATATTTCATACAACATTAGAATTCTTCACCATACTGCATTAATAGTTTGTCTATCTTAACATGAAAATATACTATCGTTAGAAAATTTATATTCCTGGTAGTAAAATTTAGAATGAATAAAATATTTCATTGTCAATATTTGTGGTGTGGAGAGTTTAGTGTTGGCCACAACCCACTCGTTTTCTTTAAATTTTGACAGTCCTTGAACGCATTTTTAATGAGTGTATTTTTGTTTAATCAAAATTTTATCAGTTTACAAAAAACTCGAATTTCCATAACGTGAGAGCATTTTGAAAATTTCGACAGATGAAATCATAGAGAAGAAATTAACGGATATCTATGGAAAACTAATCAGCTCTAGATCTATCCACTATACACATATGATGTAAATATGAAGTCGATCGGACTTATAGTTTGGGCTGTAGAGAGGATACATTAAAATAATTCCTTACGCCGAACGCCATACGCCATACATACAAACACATCACGACGAAACTCACAGTGTGCACTCTATATGATACTCGTTGAGAAATTGATGGAAAAAAATTACACTTAAAAATTGTGAAATCATGACTCCACTATTCCATAGTGTGGAGAGTAAAAACTGTTTAGATCACATAAATTAGGGATACGGCGTGATGGTATGTATGAATTGATGTTTAACTAGATAAGTTATCTTTCTAATTCGTTATATTTTTTGTTTTGTCGCCTATACACAATATGTAAGAAGACTTAATAGTTTGATACTTAATCTCTAAACATACATACATACTATCATGCTGTTTTCATATTCCGGGTAGGAAAAAAGGACTAACCTCCATACTATCCTATCTTGACATACATAATAATAATAAACACTTCCTTGCACCATGCGCAAGTGGCGAGTTTATTGCCGTATGGCAATTTCTTCCAACTAACCAGTGTTTCCAGCCCAGAGAAGCAATATTTGCGTGAGAAATGAATTTAAAAATATGAGAATTTTTCATACAACTAGTGTGTATGAAAAATTCTCATATTTTTATAGTGTAAAAAATAATTTGGCTTAATAACCTTGTTTTTACTTTACAATTTCAAACATAAGTAGAAATTGGAAGAAATTGCCACTAGGCAATAAGCCCGCCAGTGTACTAATTATAATTTCAAGAAGATCAAATAAATAAATAAAATAAATATATTTTTTTATATTTTTAATGTCTGTATATACCTACTTGTATATCAACTACTTATATGATAAAGAGCATTACAAAAATCAGCACGAAAAACTTCAGCCCTAGGCAGAAAAAAATATTTTTGAATTCGCGACCAAGTGGGCTCACACCCAAGTGTCCGTCGCGACCAAATGGTCTCGCAACCAAGTGGGCTCGCACCCAAGTGTCCGTCGCACCCAAGTGTCCCGCAGCCAAATGTCCGCCGCAGCCAAGTGTCTCGCAGCCAAGTGTCCCGCACCCAAGTGTCCCGCAGCCAAGTGGCCACAGCCAAGTGTCCTAGACCGTATACGGGGACTATAGCTTGATATTTAGTCTTCATACATACATGCATGCTATTAAGATGTATACCTATTCGGAGTAGAAAAAAGGATTGAACTCCACACAATCCTATCCTGACATACATATTTTGTATTAGGAAACAAAGTGTTTTAAAATACGCAATATTATTATGATTTACGGTTTATATTGCTACGTATTCTTCAGCTATATACACATACTATCGCCATTGACAATTTAACCTCATGTGTTATAAAGAGTGTCAATTAATTGATGTTTACATATTTGATTTGAAGTTGAATGTACCTACTTTCTATGAATCTTCCTGGTTTGCATTAGTCTATGTTGATGATGTCAATATAGACATGATATGAACGAACCAGAGGTTGATGCAGATTAGGTCAAATTTGTTTTCTTTGTTATTATAACATAATTTATATTTATTATGAATATTTTTCAATTCACAAATCAATATGGCTAACTAAATTTACAACATACATATTACTAGGTATCTGTTTTGTCAATTTTTTTTTCAGAATATTTACAACTTTTATTTTTCTTTCAGATACAACATCCTCTGGCTAGACAGATAGACCTCCATTCCTTGACAATGAAAATATAATAATTCCAAAGAACCATACATTGTTCAAAATAAAGAAAAACAGTTGTGTAACATTATACAAGTACATATATGTTAATAGCGATTAGTTCTTCATATTTTTTCTACCATTAAATTATTACGCTACACCACCGATTTAATTTTTTTTTATCTTTAGCACAATATGTAAATGAATTAATCAAAGTGATCGCAAACTTATAGGTTAATGAAAATAAATATTGAACATGATGTTGAGATAAATAAATTTATCAGTTCTTTTCATTTTTCCCTCCATTTTCGGTCAAAATTAAAACCATAGATAATTTCTAATATGTAAAGTCATTCACACATTAAATTAATCTTATATTAAATATATTCATGTATTATTTAGAGTTGTTAATACACCACTTTTTAAACGTCTCGAATATTTGCTTCACTTATCATCATAAAATTATAATTTCATCATAAAATTATCATATTATCATCATAAAATTATCATATTATAAAATTATCATATTATCATCATAAAATTATAATAATTCAATAAATAATAAAGGAAAATAAAAACATATATTTTATATTGAAATTTTATTTTTTAAACACTTAAAATTAAAAATAAATACCTATATCTACAATAAATAAATAAATAAATTATTTAAATACAAAATGATTTAATTTAATACTTCGTTATAATTTTCATAATAATGAATTTATTCTTTGATATGTAAAGTAAGTTAATGATCCGAACATATTACAATTTATCGATTAGATTTTTTCGCATTATGAGCTTTCATGATTTAAAAATGTACCTATTTTGAGTATTATAATATTTTCGTTGACATAAATCTTAACAAATATCACTCGTTAAATTGTACTAATTTATATATCATGTTAAGAAATTAATTCAGATTTTCCCAAATGAACCCTCAAACCATAAATAAAACATTTACACCATTAACAATTATTAAAACTAACAAAATTATCTCATATAATGGCAGCACTTATCTTGTAATAATTATGTGTTCACTTTTCAACGTTACGTTATTAACAAAATAATTGATTTTTAGTTTATTTTTTTATTAATGGCAAGAAATTTTATAGATATACATATCAAAACAATCTATGGAAATATTTTAATTGAATATCAGAACGTTGTTAATTTCAAATTTTATTATAGCAAGAAAAATGATGTCATTATACGACGAAAATCACAACTATAAATAATAAAATAAATGCACATTAAAAGTCAAATAAATTAATATTTGGGTTAACTTATAAAGTAACTACAAGATTAGGGATTTTTCGAAAATAAGTTTGGAGATATCTATCTGCACTTGTATATGACGGAGAAAATAAATGTTTACTTTAATTTTTTTGTTCAACATTCGAGAATTCACTTTTTTATCTATCAAATTTACGATATTAAAATGTTGTCACACTTAAAATCTAATTACGTTTTAGGTTCTCGATTTAGCCGCCAGATGTCGTACGAATATCATTCTTACTATGTACACATTTACGTTTTTAATTTTTAATTTTTGCTGAATGTTTTTTTTTATTTTCATACATATCTGTAGACAAGTTTCCAAAAAAATATTCTATTACTCGTAACTCTTATACATGTTTACGTTTATTTGTATATATGAACTACTTATCATAAATGCTTTCTTTGTTTTAAAATAAATACTGATTTTCAATACATAGCAATATTGAATAAAATTATATCCAAAGATATAATTGGATATTATTAAAAAATAACATTTTTTGAGTATGACTTTAGACAAAATGTAGAAAAAGTATAATATATAAAAAATATTGAGGTAATGCGGTGACATAATTTTTAAATGCTATGAAATATAATTAAAAATATAATCAAGAAAACTACAAGAGCCCCTATTGCTACCAAATATTTATCATATTTTTATATATATTTTATTTTTTAAACACATTAAAATTGTTCCTATAAAGCGAAACTATTGTCACGTTTCTGTATAAAATATGGGAGTTTATCAGTGAAATATGAATTCAGATATGTCTTTTTCTGCTACTTATAATTAAATACCATATCGAACAGTAAATACTTAGTCGAAAATAATAGTAACAAATATTGTACCTATTTTTATTTTCGTGAATTTTCCACAGCCTAATTTAGGCATCATTATGACTGAAATAAAGACACTTGGTTTGTATTAAACTAATCTGCTTTGAGAAGAGATTTGGTGACACTCTTCAGCTTCTGGGAAACGACTCGCGCAATGTCTGAACTTCTCTTCCAGATGAATTCTCTTGTTCTGTCGTGATTGTCTACGCTGTCTACTCGAACCTGGAATTTTTAAATAATAACATTTTTAGTAAAAATGATTCAATTGTTAAAAGGTATTTCATTGGTAAATAATATAATACGGCTTTTGCGGTCAATTAGATATCTGACTCCTGAGCCAAAGATCACGGATTCAATTTTCGGCAGAGACACAGTTTTCAACTGTGCTTTCGTTCTGGATCTGAGATACAATAAACATCAGTCTTCAGAATATGGCAACTTGTTCCTGAGTGTGTTTTCCAGATTTAGAGTAACAAGTTGACCAACGTATTAAGCAATATTTCGTGTAATAATCCTTTGTAAAAATTATACCAAGCATTTTTTTTAAATAAAAACTTCCTTGCACCTTGCGCAAGTGGCGAGTTTATTGCAATATGACAATTTCTTCCAAATAACCAGTGTTATCTATATCTGCGTGAGAAATGAATTTGAATAAATTTCTCCACCGCTGGGAATCGAACCCAGGGCACACACACATAAACCAAACGGCTTATTGACTGTGCCACGGCGTGTTATAAAACTAGTCTTTTAATAAATTCATTTAAAGCCACGCAATTTTTGATTCATTGTACTGAAAACACCAGTTAATTGGAAGAAGTTTCCATTCGGCAATAAATAATATTGCCAATATCACCGGGAGTAAAGAAATGTTTAAAGCTATTTTTTTTTAATTACAAGGAAACATAAATGGAAACTTCCTCGTGCTCGGTATCCCATCAAAACCACGAGGAAGAGGCAGACCGCCGGCGACATGGTGGACGAGTATCGAGAGGGAGCTGGCGGCACAAGATGTCCCACAGGAGACGACCCAGAGTCGCAGATCGTGACGACTGATGACTAGGAGGCCCGACCACGGATGAACTGGGATAGAGGGGCAGGAAATGATGATGATGACAAGGAAACATAAATCTTGATTTTGATGGTTCATCTCCGTAAAAGAGCTTTAATATTTGAAGGATACCTGTTTTGGCTGCAGCACTTTGATGGAATGAAGTTTAGCAGATCCTCCGTTGGGTATCCTGAGAGTTAGTTTTCCTAACATCTCTGCTGTGGTGGCAGTGGCGCTCTTCAGTTCTTTCTTGGCACCTCGACCAAACTGAAAACAAAAGTAAAATATACAGTAAAAATGGCTAAACCCACATTTGGACAAAGAGACAAAAGATTTGGACAAAATTTGGACAAAAGATTTTCAATTGAATGCACGAGAATAATGCATTCATACGTTATCGGTAAATGAAAGATCTGATTCAGAACATGACAATATATCGAAAAGAAGATATAAGTGAATGTCATACCACCACGTCATTTTCCCTATTCGAGATAGGCAGAAGAAATCGGACGCCAGACTCCTCTTTCTTGACATACATTTCTCGCTTTACTCACATCTATGCACCGCCTCATACACGCTCTTATTCTTATTTCTTACATCTCCGTCCTCCAAAATCCTTTTTTTGTGATCGTACCAACTTTTTCTTGGCCGACCTGTACTCTTCGTTCCTTTCCATCAACCTTTTCCTTTTTTGTCACACGATCATCACTCATCCTTTTATGTGGCCAAAGCACATTGGGGCATTTATTTTCTTCTTACACACGTTATCTCTTTCAATCATACATTCTCATCTAATATCCTCATTTCTTATTCTATCATACATCGTTTTGCCACACATTAGTCGTATACCTCATTTTAACTGCGTTAATTCTACTTTTATGTGTCTTCTGCCATGTCCATGTCTCACTAGCATGTATAAGAGTCGGTACGGTCGGCATTGATTATTGTGTACCTCTACCTCGAACATAAGTGAATGGTATGAAAATATTCAACGAAGAAACTCTGAGATCCATCGCCAGTAAAACAATTAATGCTTTTATAAGAGAAACATGTAAAATTGAGGATATCGTGCGGTGAATCCGATAGAGAAGGCGATTCTGCCGGGATCATGGAATGGAGTAAAATAGACTCGCCCGCGTAGCTGCTAATGAAATCCCTGTAGGTCAATGTCTGCCTAAAAGACTACCAAAAAGGTGGAAGGATAGTTGGTCTACATTCAAGTATGGGCCGATTTAAGCAGATCGTGGATCTATAACAAGAAGAAGAAGAATAAAGATATTACCTCTTTTTCGACTTTCAATATTAGCGGTCCAATAATGAAATCAGTCTTGACTGTAGTATGGTCAGCCATCATGTTTACAGTGACATCTCCGGTCCTCCTCAGCGTGGACAAACCGTACATGGTTCCCTTGGCCCTCGGTTTGCTCTTCTTGTTTTGCTTTCCTTTGTGCTTCTTGGTCTTCTTCTTCGATCCGTCTTCGTTGGTGGCTCTGACCTGATTTGAGACAGGCACGGCTGAAGAAACGGCAGGTGGCTGAGTCGATGTTAAAATTTTTGCAGTTGTCGATGAGACTTGAGGCACGGAAACCGGAGACGCCTGAAGAAGGATGATTGACGAATCTTCGTCGTTCTTTGATACTTCAACTTTGGGTGTTGGTTTCGATTTCGCCTTTTGGGTGGCTGTTGTCGATATCGACCTTGCGGTTGTTTCAACAACGGGTTTGGTCGATGTCGATGATACACTTTGTACTTTGGTAACTGTTGTCTGGGATTCAGTGCTTGATGATGTTTGAACTTCTGCGGATGTCTGTGCTTCCTTAGTTTCTACGACTTTTGGTAAAGAGGGTAATGTTGTCTCTCCTTCAAAATATTCGGTAGCTGGAGACTTTTCAATGGATTCTGAGACTGCTTCTGGAGCGGGATTGACGTCGTTGGATCTTTTATGAGCAGCTCTGCTTTTCTTCTCTTCTGTTGATTTTCTGTAACCAAGAACCAAATGCAATTTTTTTTATTTTTTTATTTATTTATTGAAAACAAACATACAGCCAATTTAGTACATAGGACTAGCAGACAGTAATACAACAGATAAGCAAAAAATGTTTTATGAATATTACTGGTTAAAAAACATGAATTGAGAAAGAAACAGTAACATAATATTTTTTGCTATGTGGAAAGGAAATTGAAAGGAAATGGGGCGTTATGGGAAGCGTGCGTAAGATCACTCAGAGCGATGAGGGAACGTGGCCAAAATGGATACTTTAAATCTTCTATGCGATAAGTTGAAGAAATCAATGTCATGGAAGAAAGAATCATAATTTCTTCATGCTCTTTCGCAAGAAGCGCATCAGTGTCAATAATACTGTTCACTATTTTGTGTAGGAATGCCATGTCAAAATTTATATATGACAAATGACGTTGAGACCGAATGGCAATCGCTTGTATCTATGCATACATATCCGTCTTACTCACAATATTGTTCATTTTCTTACATAATATGTACATGCTGTAAGAACATGCACAATATTTGCATTTCTGCATCGAAAGAAAATAAAAAGGTGTATTTTTTCCCAGGAAGTAAGTTTAACATAAGAGTCTTAACACTTTCGATGATTGAACGCAAGAAATCAAATGTGTGATTTTGGTTCAATATAAATTTTACCTTCACTAGAATTAATTTTAGCTTATTAGTTAGCTGTTAACCCTTGTCAACTGATTTACTAGTATTGTTAATAAAAATATTGATCTTTTTGAATGATCTTTATAAATATTTTTAGAAATTGTAGAATATACTCGTACAAATATAAGTTATATATTCTTACCCTCCTGAGCTCTTCTTCTTGTTTTTCTTTCCCTTCTTTTTGCTGTCGACTGGTTGTAACCTCACTCTGACTGGATCGTACGACTTTCTCAAAACTTTGTTCATTTTTTCCATGATATTGTCCACAAACCTGTTGTACTTAGCGATGTATATGGCGGGCATTTTAGTTGAAGATACGATTGGTTTTTGTTTCAAAGCACCTAAATAGAAAAAAATGTTTATTATTTTGGCATTTCAATTTTGCACGAAAACACTGTTCAAAATATTACTATAATTGCAAGTTTTATCGTATATGTCAAAATAAAATTCAAAATTAAAATGTTAGTTGAACGAAAATCAATAAAAAATACGATAAACGCGTATTGGATCATTACCACTAGAAACTTTATTTTGATGAACAGTGTTTCCGGAAATAAACCAATGGTTTATAATTAACAAGCATTGTTTACAAAGTTTTCTAACCGTAACCAATCAAACACCAATAATAGTAAAAAAAACAACTATCAAATATGTATAAAAATCTCAATAATTACATAGAATAAACAATATTACCATTAAATTTAATTAAAATGAATAATACAAAGATTTCGCACGACATGGGTTACATACATATATTACATATAACCGGAATACAATTTACAAACATTTTTAAAAAAGCTATTTATAAATCTTACCGGTTATGTAGTTTTAGAAAAGTGCTTTTCACTTTTTGGACCGAGCAATTTCTTGTTATTTTTGTTCCTTTGGTTTTTAGTAGATTTAAATTTTATTACAAGTTCTTGATCCACTCTGGGTTTATCTGTAGCCTTACTCTCCACTGCAAATACGATCCGATTCGCTATGAACCTACTTTTGTAACAGAGAATAATGCGGTAGGTAGGTATGCTTTAATAGTATTAGCCTAAGACTTTATTATAAGGTCTTTGGTCTCTTCTTCTTTCCCCTTAGCGCTTTTATCCCGTTTCTATCGGGGTACGCTTTGACCATGATCCATGATTATAAGGTCTTTGGTATTATTCGATAATTTGAATGTACGCAGGCGACAGATAGGTGAGTTCTAAATGAAAATTTGAAATCGGGATCGGATTCGAGTTTCAAGAGTAAGGCTGTACGTTTCATTTTTGAGGATCAAAGCTTTTTGATATTCTTAATTTTATGAATTTAAGGTGCAGGTTAAGGCAATGTAGGCGAGTCAAACATTGAAACTATTCCAACTGTCGATTCGTTCAAGATAATGTAATTCTCTTAAACGAATCGGCAGATTAAAGCCAAGAAGCGTGTATGATGGAACATTTGGTATGGTGTAGTGGACTTTTTGCATGCCAAAAACACCAACTTAGAGGCTTTGTAGCATATATGTTTTATACATGGATGAATTCAGAATTTGAAGTAGAACATTTTGTGTGTTTTTTGTCTGTGTCTGTGTGTGTGTCCGTCCCCCCTTATAACTTTTGACCTGCTAAATTTACAAAACCCAAAATTTCAGAATATATAGATAGTTATAGGCCTAAAATACTTTTATAATCAGAATTTTGAATTTTTGTTTCAGTCAGGGGTTATCAATTTTTGAATTTTTACTCCTCCTGGTAGGGGGTTGGGCGAGAGGCTAATAACCTATCCCCGTAAAAAAAACACTATTACGAAACCACTAGCTGAACCTCGGACATCAACCAGAGAACGGATAAGACCTGGCAAACGAAAAATGGACAACGATTTTGAACTATGCACTTGGAATGTGAGATCCCTTTACAGACCAGCTGCACTACGATTATTGACAGAACAATTAACAAAGTATAAAGCAGACATAACAGCATTACAGGAAATTAGATGGTTGGGGAAGGGAGTTATTGAAAGAAGAGAGCATAATATATACTATAGCTGTCATGATAAACATCATACACTGGGCACAGGATTTGTAGTAGCAAAGAGACTAAAACACCTTATCATAGACTTTAAAGCAATTGATGAACGTATGTGTACCATCAGAATGAGGGGTAAATTCCTCAATTACTCTATAATCAATGTACATGCTCCGACAGAGGAAAGCACAGAGGAAGAGAAGGATAGTTGGTATGAAAGCCTGACAAGGGCATACGATAGGTGTCCCCGTGGAGATATAAAAATCGTCATAGGGGATCTAAATGCCAAAGTGGGAAATGACGGCATTTATAAACCAACCATAGGCTTGCACAGTCTGCACAATGATTGTAACGATAATGGTAGCAGATTAATAGACTTTGCGGCCTCCCATAGCATGGTCATTGGAAGCACACTATTCAAACATAAGTCGATTCATAAAGCCACCTGGAAGTCACCAGACGGAGTGACCTGTAACCAGATAGACCATATACTGTTAGATGGTAGACACGCATCAAACCTTCTAGATTGTAGAACATACCGTGGTGCAAACATTGATTCAGATCACTACCTGGTAGTTAATAAGATAAGAGCCAGAATATCAATGACTAAGATGCACAAGTCAACAAAATCTACAAAATTTAATACAGAATCACTAAAAGACCATGATAAGCGTAAACAGTACATGGAAGGACTAAGCAGGAAATTAATAGAAGTCACCGAAAACCAAGATCCTAATAACTTATGGAACGAATGCCAAAGTATTATTAGAAATACTGCAACTGAAGTACTTGGACAAATTGACCCAAAAAGAAGAAATGAGTGGTTTGACAACGAATGTGCAGAGGCAACGAGAAAGAAGAATGAAGCATATCTCAAACAGCAGCAACGAAATACCAGAAGTGCAACAGATGAATATAAACAGAGAAGAAGAGAGGAGAAACGGGTTCACAGGAAGAAAAAGAAGGAATGGGAACAACTACAAATCAATGATTTGGAAAATCTCAACTCTCAGAAAGAATGCAGGAAATTCTTCCAGAAGTTAAATCATCAGCGAAAAGAGTATAAGCCGAGAATGACTGCATGCAAAGACAAGAATGGTGAAATATTGAATGATAAGGTGGATATATTGAAGCGTTGGGCTCAGCATTTTGAAGATCTCTTAAATAATGATAGTGACACTAGTGATAATGACATAGATAATTTGCACACTGAGGAGGATGACAATATGCTGCCTCCAAGTATGACAGAAGTCAGAACAGCGCTTAAATGCTTAAAAAATAATAGATCCCCAGGTCATGATGATATCCCTAGCGAGCTTCTCAAATACGGAGGAGAATGTTTGATTACAATACTGCATAGAATGGTTGAGAGGGCGTGGAGTCTCGAAGCTTTGCCTGACGACTGGAAGATGGGAATTGTATGTCCCCTACATAAGAAGGGAGATGCATTGGAATGTACTAACTATCGCGGTATAACCCTCCTAAATACAGGCTATAAGATGTTTGCCAGCATCCTTTTTGCCAGACTACTACCATACGCAGAAAACCTGGTGGGACAGTATCAAAGCGGATTCCGCCCAGGAAGATCCACTATAGACCAAATATTCACTCTCCGCCAAATACTGGAAAAAACCCTGGAATATAATATCGACACATACCACCTTTTTATCGATTTCAAAGCTGCTTATGACAGTATCAACAGAGCGCACTTGTATGAGGCGATGAAGTGTCTGGGAATTCCAAACAAACTCATAAGGATGGTAAGGCTCACTATGGTCCAATCGCAGTGTAGAGTTCGGATTCAAAGCGACACTTCTGAACCGTTTTATGCATTACATGGACTTCGTCAAGGAGATGCCCTGGCTTGTCTGCTCTTTAACATTGCTTTGGAGAAATGCGTGAGAGAGTCTGGAATAGAAACAACTGGGACGATATTTTATAAAGCAACCCAAGTACTGGGGTACGCAGATGATATTGACGTAATTGGAAGATCACAGCGGGCAATGACGGAGACATTTGTTGAGCTAGAGAGGGCTGCTAATGGAATGGGCCTTCACATCAACGCTAGTAAGACTAAATATATGCCAGTCACCAAAACTGTTCACAATAACCAGACCCCCACTACAATCAATATAGGCTCTCACACAATAGAATCCGTTAGAAGCTTCACCTATCTGGGATCAATGGTGACTGATGTGAACGACATATCCACTGAAATCAAGCGCCGAATATTCATGGCTAATAGATGCTTCTATGGTTTAAGAAGACATCTTGCATCTCGGGTGTTGTCGAGGAAAACAAAGGTCACCATTTACAAAACATTACTACGTCCTGTACTGACATACGGCTCTGAATGCTGGGTACTGAGTAAAAAAGATGAGACATCTCTACTGGTGTTTGAGAGAAAAATACTCAGAAAAGTATTCGGCCCAATCCAGGAAAACGGAGTTTGGAGAATACGACACAACACAGAGGTCTACAATGTTTACAAAGAACCAAACATCGTAAAAATCATCAAAACAGGGAGGCTGAGATGGGCAGGGCACGTCCAAAGAATGAGTGATGAAAGAGTGCCAAAAAGGATCATTCATTTAAAGCCCCAAGGTAGACGTAGTGTCGGTAGACCCAAACTCCGATGGATGGATGGTGTGCAGCGGGACGTAGAAGCAGTTGGAATAAGGGATTGGAGGAGTGCCTGTCAGGATAGAGGAAGATGGCGACGAATGCTGGAGGAGGCCAAGGTCCACAACGGGCTGTAGAGCCAGTGATGATGATAGGCCTAAAATACTTTTATAATCAGAATTTTGAATTTTTGTTTCAGTCAGGGGTTATCAATTTTTGAATTTTTACTCTATTATCTAAAAAACCATATAAGCTAGAACCCTGAAAATTGGTAGAAATAGGTATAGACAAATACAAAATCTCCATTGTTTTTTCAAAAAAGTTCCAGAGTTTCTCAAACATTATTTATTATGAAAAATATTTTATTTATGATAAATTTATGTGTTTAACTGGCTATATTTCCTAAGAATTTAAAAATATCGAAAAAAGCCGAAACACTAGATAATTTAATTTTCTATAAAAAATATCAAAATTGTAGTAGTATATCTCAATTTTTTTAACAATTTTTATAAAAATTAAATTTAGTGACGACATCGCTTCATACAATTTGTATGGCAGTCGTCTATACACAATATCTAAGAAGACTCAATAATTTGATACTTAATCTCCAAACATACATATATACCATCATGCTGTTTTCATATTCTGGGTAGGAAAAATAGACTGACTTCCATACAATCCTATCCTGACATACATACTTATATGTTTTATATAGAAAATTAATTAAAATATTTATTAATTTGTGTTTATGTGTTAATAGTTGCATACGTATTCTTCAATTATACATACTATCGCCATCGACAGATCTCTTAGATCTCTTTTGTTACATGCAACTAGTGTAAGAAAATGTGCGTTAAGAAAAATGTGTGCGCCCGAATTAGACCCCGTTCCCACTTGTCGTGTGCTAGGTCCGACAAATGACTAGATCACCCGACATTTTGTCGGACCTAATACACGATAAGTGGTAACGGGTATTTAGTGTATATGAATCGAAAAATAAGTGACGTAAAATAATTTATTCTATTTAATTTTTCCAAAAAATGCGTTAAAATGAATTGGACCAGCTTAGATTAGTTAAGATTTACAAAATATCTATCGTTTAAAAAACATTAATATTACTAAGTATCATAATTTATGAATTACAGAGATAACAGGTATTATTAAAAAAAAAGTACACAAAAAAGTGTATTGAGCCAATGTATAGACAAATAATGAGAGAATAATATATATTTTTGTTCAAGAAGTAACATTTAGGAGTACGATGTAATTAGTATCCAAAATTTACCTTATTCCGTCGCCTTAAGTTGCAGTAACTTAAACAGAAGCGATAGTCTTGTGTTCCTAAGAAATTTACGTTCCTTTTTACTATTTTTCCTAATCCTATATTCTCCTATTACGCTTCCTTCAAATTGTTTCAATATTTTTGACAGTGTTAATATATAGTTAAAACACTGAAAAAAAAATATGACAACCTAACTGACTACCTGCGTATTAGCCAAACCTTTGTTATCAGCAATAAAGGTTTGTCTGTTTATAACCGTACGGTTTGACTGTGTACACAAAGCATTTAGTTGCATAAAACCAAATGTTTAATAGTCACTATAGTTCGGTTAATTTTAACATGAATCAATCATGAATTTTACGTCATCACTTTATGCGCTTCCACAACGTTCACCAGTTATACCATTTTATTAACGTTCACCAGTTTTGCCATTTTATTAACGTTCACCAGTTTTGCCATTTTATTGAGTTCCCTATCAATACATTTTTTTTAAAGTTCTATATATTTTATTCGTAGATATTGATATTATTGAAAATTAGCTGTTTTTATTATTGCCATCTATGAAATGACGAAGAAATTTTTTTAAAAAATGTCATTAAAATATAATTGACTCCCCACAGAGAAAAAATCCAATGTTTGCGTAGGTATATGTAAGTCTAAAAACAATCGATTCATACAATTGTTGAGTATTATGGTGGTAAATGGTTATATTTTTCAAATAAGGATCACATCCATTAACACCATAGATATTTACTATAATATACTAGATTTAGTACTCCATGCAAAAAGTGAGTCATGGAATATCGCGGGTTGGCAACATATTTCAATTTTCCTTACATTTCAACACATCCTAGATAACTGTTCTGTAAACCTTACTAATTAAAATGCATTTAAGACAAATATATCCGAAAACAATTCACATTAGTCGTTATTCTCTATAGAAAAACGATGTGGTCTGGAACCAAAACGTCAAAAATACCCCGGAAAAATTACTCACTTCGATTCATACAAAATTTGCTAACTACGACATCTAGTATAATTATATTTATATTAGGGAATTTTAGTATAGGTATTTGAGTACAGGTGAAAGGTGGTTGGGACTTGCGTCACGGGCCCTTACTAACGTGGACCCATGATAAAAATCTATGACTCACACACAAATAAAACAAAGTACTTATTCGAACGATTCTGTCAGAGATTTGTTACAATATCATCAGCAGAATATCACCTAATCAATAGATTCCAGAGATATTTATCATTAATCGGATGTTTCGTATATGAAGACCACAAGTTCATAAGAATTTAGACATTATTTAATGTATAGTAAGATGATAAATGTCGTATCGGAGGTGTTAAAATTCAAAGTGAGTGTCACGCGTCCAAAGCCAACTTGGTTAGACATATTTTTATGATAATTTTATTTAATCAATCGGTTAAAAATAAGGTCACCTAACTGTCCGACCGTTTCTTCCGCTATTTAACCGACATATTTAATTAAAATATTTATCCGCGCGATTTAAAAATATCGTCCATTCAGTTTTAATTAATATAAATTTTGTGTCATCTTTATCATCTGAAAAGACATCAAATTTCAACACTGAATATGTATATTTACAATTGGGTCCTTGATAAAGACCGAAATCAAATTTCGGCTCTCTTGATGAAAATGATATTATTTTAATTAAATATTATATCTTAGATGTTCTTTTATGTAAACTATGTTGTTAAAAAAATATTCCAACTGTCGATTCGTTCATGAGAATTCAATTCTCTTAATGAATCGACATTATTAAGCCAAGATGCGTGTACGAAGGAACATTTTGTATGGTGTAGTGGACTTTTTGCAAGCTAATAACACCAACTAGAAGCCTCGCAGCATATATGTTCCCATACATGGATTTACTCAGAATTCAGAGTAGAACATTTTATGTGAGTTTTGTGTGTGTGTCTGTGTGTCTGTATGTCTGTGTGTCTGTATGTCTGTGTGTCTGTCGGTCCCCCCCTTATAACTTTTGATCCGCTCAATTTACAGAGCCCAAAATTTCAGAATATATAAACAGTTATAGGATTACAAAACTTTTATACTCAGAATCGTGAATTTTTGTTTCAGTCAGGGGTTATCAACTTTTGAAATTTTGATTTTTTTTCCATATATCTCAGAAACCGTAAAAGCTAGAACGCTGAAAATTGGTATAAACATAGACAAATACAAAATCTCAAATTGTTTTTTTTTTTAATTCCAGGGTTTCTCAAACATTTTTTTTATAAATTTTTTTTTTTTTTATGATAAATTTATGAGTTTAACTGCCTATATTTCCAAATTTTTTAAAAATATCGAAAAAGCCGAAACACCCCAACAAGATAATTTAATTTACTATAAAAAATATTAACAATGTATTAGCACATCCCAATTTTTTTTTAACAATTTTTATAAAAAATGAATTTAGTGACGACATTGCTTCATACAATTTGTATGGCAGTCGCTTATACACAATATGTAAGAAGACTTAATAGTTTGATAGGTACTTAATATCCAAACATACATACAGAACCATCATGCTGTTTTCATATTCCGGGTAGAGAAAGAGGACTGACCTCCATACTGTCCTATCTTGACATACATACCAAAATATGTTAAAATTTTCAATAATTTGGATTTATGGGTTTATAGTTTGATTCTTATTCTTCAACTATACATACTATCGCTATCGACAGTTGGATCTCATGTGTTACATGCAACTTGTTTTAATTGTTTTATAAAATATGTTATGTGTTATGTTAAAAAAATCATAAACGTATTATATTTAAAAATTACGATTTATTATTGATTTATTAAATAAAATTAATTTTCATGCGCCGTTGCGAAATGGCAGATTGAACTACTTGTTTTACGTTCCTCGAAGTAACACTAATTCTAATCAAAATGAGTTCATCAAAAGGGCTTGTAACTTCTATAATGTCAACCTCTCGGCCAGTATCACACATTCTGATATTATATTCACCGCTAGTAATAACGC
This sequence comes from Molanna angustata, assembly GCA_963576475.1. Taxonomy (NCBI): domain Eukaryota; kingdom Metazoa; phylum Arthropoda; class Insecta; order Trichoptera; family Molannidae; genus Molanna; species Molanna angustata. Next base: position 1,877,453 of record OY754965.1, on the reverse strand, counting down.
ATACAAAAATTCTCTCTATAAGTGCATAGCATGAACTCGTATGTTTTAATTTTTTTTTGTTCATTTATTAGTGTTTTTTTCTAATATTATCTTTTGTATACTTTTATTTACATTTTTTGTTGTTGTTTGTAACAATTATATAACAATTTAACTGTGACAATCCTTTTCCCATCCTATTCTTTTTTCTCTTCCCTTCCTTTCCCGTCACAGGCAAACATACAGTAAATCTTAGTTATATCTCAACTTATGATGTTTGAAATGTTTCATATTTAATATCTGTGGACTTGGTCTGTTTGTTATTATTTTATAGTGTATTATTCTATTTTAGTATTTTAAGACTATTTTCTTTCTTTCCCCTTAGCGCTTTTGTCCCGTTTCTATCGGGGTACGCTTTAACCATGATCCTAGAATTGGCGAGTCTGGTTATTACATTGAAGCGACTGCCATCTGACCTTCGTAACCCTTAGAAAGGGGAACCAGACAAATTGGATCATGGCTACACATAGCTAGTGATATAAATCCGCACATAGATTTTTTTTTTAAAATCCAGAGGTGCGTGCCCCGCCCGGATTCGAACCGTCGACCTCACGCATGTGAGGCGACGACCTTACCGCTGGGCTATCGCCGCTTTATTTAAGACTATTGTCCCTAAATAAATAAATACATAAATAAATGCACTCAGAGATCCATGGAAAGGCAAATGATATGCGTAATTCTAAGAGACAAAATTAGAAATGAAGAAATGAGACGCAAGAAAAAAGTTGTTGATGTCATGGATCGAGTAGCAAAACTTAAAAATGGCAATGGGCAGGTCATGTTGCCAGACAGGGTACGGACAGATGGGCACCCAGAATTCTAAATTGGAGACCATGGGATATGAAAAGGGGAATAGGCCGGCCCCAGAAAAGGTGGGCCGATGATAATGTCCCTGTCGCTGGAAGCAGATGGGTTCAAAAAGCCCAAAAAAAGACGAGTGGAAGCTGTTAGAAGAGGCCTACATCCAGCAGTGGAGAGATGGCTGAGAAAGAAGAAGAAGAAATTGATAAATTGTTTTTCAATATATTTTTTATATATTTGCTGTTAACTTTTGAGAACTTTTTTTCATCTTTTTTTGACATTAAAATAATTTCTTTAAATAATTTTCAAGACCATAACAAGCACTGGATAATAAATAATGTACTTATTAAAACAGGAATATTGTAAGTGACTCGTCTCAGAACAGGTTTTCCTAATGAGACGGTTAACGAAAAATTCGATTGTCATTTATATATTTTTCAATAATAAACGTTGTCAGCACTGAAACTAAAAAAAAACGTCGAATCAAACACTTTTTTTTAACATGTCTACGTAGGGGACACCAGCTATTAGGATTTGGGTCCATTTTGCTCTTCCGAAGAAGCGCACTACGTAGCGTTGGGAGGGGTTTGCAGTCTAGAAAATAGTTTATTGATTCGGATTTTAAAAAGACCCGGGTTGTACGAAGGTGGAAACACAGAATTCGGAAGATCGTTCCACAGTCGGGCTGCTGTATTAATAAAGGAGTTCGAGAAGCGACTTGTTCGTATATGTTGTTCGTATGACTACCATATTCAATAATTGGACGTATTTGCGCTTTGTAGAGTATACAAATCTGGGACTTAGTAAAATATCTACGCGCTCTATATAGTACGCTCAATTTTTTGGAGGCGAGTTTCACCTTAGCTTCGATGGAACCCCTGAAGTGTAATTGATTCGTTATAGATACTCCAAGCAGGTCGATAGAGCTGCTGTTAGGTAGGGTGTTTCCGTTGAAAGACACTTGCAATTCATTGGGGTTTCTCTTCGCAGAAATTAGACAGGCTTGGGTTTTTGAGACGTTAAATGAAACAAGATTACTTTCTTCACCCCAGGTGTTGATTGAGTGGAGGTAGCTATTTATTTTTAGATGAAGATCTTTCCGAGCATCTGATATTTCACTCTGTTTAGGAGGTTTGTCAAAAGAGAAATTGTCGTGGACTGTGCTGTCATCAGCGTAACAGTGGATGGGGGCGCGTAAGAGTAAGTCATTAATTTGTAAATGTCGCAAAGAAACAATAATGTATGTATTAAATAATATTAAGTTTCCGTCAAGCATCTTGGGCGTTTTTGCCGTGGAGGGGGGTGGCTTGCACATGTACCAAACATGCAAAAAGACTTTAATATCTTTAATCTTGTTTAGACACTGACAGTGTCTAAATACTCCGTAGAATTTCATTTTAATACCACTTATTATAAAAAAAACGATTGTATGTATTTATTTAATTTTAAGTGTTTTTCTGGAAACTTAAAGGTTCTATGTTAAAAATTGATGTGTTATGCACCCAATAAAAAGTTGGCGCACAACATACATAATATCTCGAAGATTGAATCAAAATATTCTTCTTTTAAAACTGTACTGTCACTAAAATGATAAGTGTTTGATTATGGTGTTGGTTTTAACCAACTTGAAATATAAAGTCCCACCGAGAATCACACCCGGAACTTTGTGTTCGTGGTAATAGTATACCTACCATTAACCATACTGCTATGGCCGACATGATTGAGAACCACTGATTTATTGATATGAATATTATGAATCAATTACACCAGTACCGAACTTGGACATATTTTTTTAATATTTTTATTTTTGTGTTTTTTACGTGATTTTACAAAAAAAAATCATAAATAACTATTTTAAAATAAAAGAAACAGAGATCACAATAAACAATAAATCTTTTTTATATCGAATATCTAAATAAAGTTAAAGATTATCTAAATAAAGTCGATCATATAAATAAAACTTTGAAAGATGGACACGTTACAAGCAATAATAACAGAATAGCTTGTATGATAAGATGTATGGACGTGAACGAAGCGTGAAATGTATGTCAAGAAAGATGAGTCTGGCGTTCAGTTCTCTCTGCCTACCCCAAATAGGGAAAGGGCGTGATGGTATGGTATGGCTATATAATGATTTCTTTACAAATAAAATGACGACTATTTGGCAGAAGTCCTGTTTTATACTATAGTGAATGTAATTTTTTAAATATCTCAATAGAGACGAAGCGGAAATTTATATATTTATAGGAGAATCGGGACATCAAGCACCATGAGGGGCTTACGACCTGTCATCAGTTTTCATGATCACTTTAATAGTTTGCGTAGTTATATGTGATTATATTTACTATGAATTCAACCATTTTTGTGGTAGGTATATAGGTTATGTTCCACTATTTACCTTTGTCTGCCTAACTGGGAATAATTCCTATTTTAAGGCAGCCAATTTATTTTTTGTTTACTTTATAGTTTTCTTCCGAAATAAATAAGAAGTGTTCTGAATGAGGAAAATATAAATAAACAATAGATGTAAATGCTGCACCCTTTAAAAAAAAAAGAAAATTCTTTTACTCAAGAAACAGATTGACCAAAATTTTCTAATAAATTATGTCAGATAGTATTAACATATTTGAAAACATAGGAAATAAATAAAGGAAACAAACTACAAACAAATACTACTATAGAATAATTGAAGACTGCCGTGGTATAGAAATAAGACAGACGGGTTCTACGCCGATATGATTTCCAGCAGAGGGTAAATTAGTTTAAAATTATTTGTCACGCTTATCTTGTTTCTCTGGGGGCTGAAAACACTGAAAAACAAGCGCGAGAAATGAATTCAAATAAATTTTCATCTGCTGGGAGTCAAATTAAATATTTATGGTTTAATAAATCATCGGGGTTAAAAATCCATCACATTCCTTTCTTTTCCATGTATATATTGTGCCGACAAAAATCATCGCTAATTTATTTTATAGCCTCTCATTTCGGCCCTGTCAGTGTAACGGGACAACCTGTTATAAATATTAAGGTCGTCACACCGCCACTGAAGTAAGTAGGTAGGTGTACTCTTGTTGTAATAATACAATATGTTAAACGTGGAATTACAACAGCCATCCGTTTACAGAGTCGGAATCAGGATGTCATTATTTATTTTAATCGATTGCTACATTGAGTCTCCAACTGATGATTATCGACATGTTGTGTCGAAGGAACAACTATAACTAATAATTAAACTTACTAAAGGGAGTATATAAAAAAGCATATTCTCCTGAATCGATTGAATTACATCTTTGAACTTTGTCTAACCATGCGTTGAAATATTGTTTAGAAGAAAATTTCTTGATGTATTTTTCAAAAATAGAATAATATTTTCCTCAAAAATGTTTTAAACAGATTATGGAATATACAAATTCGACACGACTAATCAACACTAATAAATTTGGTTCAATTGAACCCGGTTCAAAGTCTTATTCTGAAATTCAAATATTCTTATACAAGAATTATTTATTTTTATATGAGAATATTTGAATTTCAGAATGAGACTTTGAACCGGGTTCAATTGAAGCAAATTTATTTTTATTAATAACACTGTATATATTTAAATAAAATCGGATATAATGACACATATAGCAGTAAAAGTATTTGCATTTCAAATTTTAATTCCCTTTGTTAACAACATTTACTTTTTGATATCATTGTTGATTACTGTTTCAATTTTCATTCCGAATCATTCCGAAAATATTAAAATACGTTAAATTGATAGCCACCGTGTTTTTTGGCACAGTCACTGGTACAAGGTTTATAAATCAGCTGTGTGACCTGACATGACATACGGTGCGGAGTGCTGGACAGTAAAAGACACACATGAACAAAAACTACATGTAAACGAAATAGAAATGCTGAGATGGGCAGACGGGGTGACAAAGCTTGATAAAATTCAAAATGAGCTAGTTAGAGGGAGCTTTGGAGTAGCCCCCATACCAAAAAAACTCACAGAGAGCCGACTCAGATGGTATGGACATATAATGAGAAGACAGAATGATTATGTGGTGCTGCTCTGCTCTAGCACTCCCAGAAAACAGGAAAGGAAAAGGACGTCCACTATCCACGTGGTGGGGTAGTATGAATAAACTCACGGATAAAGCTAAAATACCAGCCTCGACAGTACAGCAGTGCTAATCATGAAGTTGATAAAAACAATTTTAAGATCAGCTTCAGACTTAAGCAATCTTTGAGGTTAAATCAATTGAATCATAATATTAATTTACGAGTATACAATAATTTAATACTAAACGTTCATCTTATCAAATTTTTGTGATTAAATATAAAGAAAGATTAATATTGGATTATGATCTAGTACTGATTGATAAATACATTTTTAAGATTAAGACAAAAAATAACATATTAATAGCCACCCTGAACTGATCATCCTGGCGCCAAAGGATTAGGAGAGCCGACCCTACCTAAAGTAGGACAAGGCTAAGAAAAAAGAAAAAGAATAAGAGTCAAGAAATGCAATTGACTTCAAAAAAATATATGCGATCAAAAAATATTCTAAGGATTGATTCATTTTTCCAGGGTAATGGTTCAAAGGCAAAGTTAATCTCTATTGCGAAATTTCGTTTATGAAACATTTTCTAAACTTTTACTTTTCAACGTCGATTTGTACAATGCGTCGTCTACGTATGTGAGTTTTCTCAGATTTATTTCTAAAGTTAATTGCTGTGACTAACGACATAGCCTGGTCCAGCTGAATAAACAGAACCACAAAGTACCAAATGGCTGTAATAATAGCTTGTCGTTTTTTTTTTTTCGTTGGCAACACATGCGAATCTTCACTTTAATTTGTCAGTCATTATCATATGTAGAGTGCGTGCAGGATAGAAGGTGAAAGTCACCAGATTTATTTCGGAGTACTTTCTCTTCTCGACGATGAAAAAAATAAATATATATATATCAACAAATTATCACGAAACACGTAAAAATGAAGATATGGTAATTGAAGGAATGTTTTGCTAGGCTGCTCTTCGCTAACGTTCGCAAAAATTATTTGTTGAATCAACCGTAAATGAAGATCTTTATCCAACGTTAATTTTTGATTTTAGCTACTGAGACAGCTTTCAAAAATAGGTTATTACTGCAAAAGGTATTTTTTTAAAATCAATTTTACAATATATCTACATTGTCTATTTCCAATATTGTATTATATTACTTTACGGGCGACAAACAGGTTAGAATTTAACGTGTATCCAATAACAAGTTGCCAAACTCTAGAGGCTAGTTGTCATCTCACAGATCCAGATTGAAGACCCAATCCAAAACTAAGTCTCGGCCGTGAATCCAACCCGGAACCCTGGACACGAAGGCCGAATATTGATTTCTTTGTTTTCCAACTGTCGATTTGTTCAGGAGAACTTTGTTCTCTTAACATATCGACAATGTTTCAAGCCAGAATACGCGAGAATTGTATGCAGAGGTCTACTTTTTTCACGGCTTTTCCAACTTTGAAGTCAAAAAACACCAACTTAGAGACTTTGCAGCATATATGTTCCATACACGGATTTACTCAGAATTCGGAGTAGAACATTTCGTGTGTCTGTGTGTGTGTGTGTGTCTGTGTGTGTGTGTGTGTGTGTGTGTGTGTGTGTGTGTGTGTGTCTGTGTGTCTGTGTGTGTGTGTGTGTGTGTGTGTGTGTCCGTCCCCCCCTTATAACTTTTGATCCGCCCAATTTACAGAGCCCAATATTTCAGAATATATAAAAAGTTATAGGCCTACAAACCTTTTATACTCAGAAATGTGAATTTTTGTATCAGTCAGGGGTTATCAACTTTTGAAATTTTGGTTTATTTTTCCATATATCTCAGAAACCATAAAAGCTAGATCGCTGAAATTTGGTATAAACATAGACAAATATAAAATCTCAAATAAGTTTTTTTAAAAAAAATCCACAGTTTCTCAAACATTTTTTATTAAGAAAAATATTTTTTTTATGATAAATTTATGAGTTTAACTGCCTATATTTCCAAATATTTTAAAAATATCGAAAAAAGCCGAAACACCCCAACTAGATAATTTAATTTTCTATAAAAAATATAAAAGATGTATTAGCACATCTCAAACTTTTTTTAACAATTTTTATAAAAATTGAATTTAGTGACGACATTTCTTCACACAATTTGTATGGCAATCGCCTACACACAATATCTAAGAAAACCTAATTATTTGATACTAATCTCCAAACATACATACATACCATCATGCTGTTTTCATATTCTGCGTAGGATCAAAGGACTGACCTCCATACTATCCTATCTTGACATACATACATAGGTACAAGTGTTGTATAGAAAATCAAATATCTTAAAATATTAAATAATTTGTGTTTATGGGATTATAGTTTGGTACTTATTCTTCAACTATACATACTATCGCTATCGACAGTTGGATCTCATGTGTTACATGCAACTAGTATAATATTAATTTGTCCTAGATCAACTTATTTATATTCTCTCTTCAAAGTTGCCTTGGAATGTTATAAATGGAAAGTTTTTTGCCTTGAAAAGATTCCTTGGAACTCCGCCCTAAAACAACCACCACATAGGGCAAGGAAAGATCTTTGGCAAGCACAATACGGTGGAGATCAGGTCGACCTGTTGGAAAGTTTGGGACCGGGACACCAACTACACTACCTGACATGCAAGCCACTTAATAGATTACGCGTCGGTGTCACCAGGTGTAAAGAGAACATGTTCAGGTGGGGTATAAGAGTGGAAGTGGATGTTGCGGCAATTGCGGCGAAATACAGATAGACGAACACCTCCTCATATGTCGAGATATTATGCCAGTGAGGTGCGATGCAGAAGACCTGGTTATTGACCTCATAACCTCATCAATTAGCTCAATGAACCTGGATCTTCATCGGATTGGTCTGTGGTGTTCTCGGAATGGTCTGCTTGTGAATCCTACAAAGTCGCAGGCAATTATTTTGGGAAGCCATAGAATGATTTCTCACGTCGATATGTCTTCTTTACCCATGCTCATGCTTAATGGCTCAGCCATCTCTTACTTCCAGTCTGTAAAGTCTATTCTGGTGGAAGCAGATTGGCGAGGTTAGCCGTAGGACGTTTGCCACTCTTCACTCTCTTAAGAGACTGCAGCGGTTTCTATCTGCTGAGATAAAAACCCTGTTGATCCAATCCTTGATTTTCCCTATTTTTGATTATGCTGACGTCTGCTATCTTGACATCAAATCTGAGATCTTATCTAAACTAGACCGTTTGCAGAATATCTGCATTAGATACATCTTCGGTCTGAAAAAGTATGACCATGTTTCGGAATTTCGTATAAAACTGGGCTGGTCTTCAATGGGCAAACGCAGGGATGTTCAAACACTCTGTCGTCTCTATAAGATTTTGTATAGTGAGGTGGCACCAAAGTATCTCAGAGAGAGGTTTCATTTTTCATCGGAGCATGGTCATCCTCTGAGATCGGGTAATAATGGTCTTCTTGTGATTCCCTCCCAACGATCGACTTCTACATTTAATCTTTTACTGTCCATAGTGCCAGGCTCTGGAATCAACTTCCCGTTGATACTCAAACCTTACCATCATTTTTCTCTTTTAAACAGCGGGTGAAACTCTGATGTCTCTCTTCCCTCCCTGCCATATTTTCCTCCTTACCACTATATCCGCCCCTTCCTTTTTTCCTTTCCCATCCCCCCTACATGCATATGTGTGTGTATATGTATGTTCTTTATTTTTCTTCTTCGTAATTATACTTTCCATATTTATACTTGATATATGTGTATGGGTATTTTTTTTATTATTTTTATTCTCTAAGCTTGACTGGAAGATGTCAATTTCATTAACAAGTCCGCCTTTTGGCTTTTTTAATGTTTTATCTTGCTCTTGTTTGTTTGTACTTATTTTTTTATGTTATTTTAGCCAATAAAGTATTATTATTATTATTATTGACAAACCCGTTGCGGCTGCTGTATTCTGGAGTGGGATGGCCTAGTGGTAAATTGTTCGGAGCCGTAAAGTAAGTTTTGCCCTAGAGAGGTGTGTGAGAGAATCTGGTATCCAATCAAATGGGACAACATTCTATAAATCAATTAAAGTATTGGATTACGCTGATGATATTGAGATAATCGGTAGATCACAACGGCCGATGATGGAGACATTTTTTGAGTTGGAAAGAGCTGCTAATGGAATGGGACAACGCCAAAAAGACAAACAGAATCCAATAAAAATCAGCGTAGGCGCCCACACAATAGAATCTGTTGAAAGCTTTACTTACATGGGATCGATTGTGACTAATGTAAATGATACATCCTCTGAAATTAAGCGCAGAATGTATATGGCAAACAAACTTCTTTGGTTTGATAAAGCATCTGGCATCTCGGAGGATGTCTCGAAAAACGAAAGTCACAATCTACAAAACATTGCTACGCCCCGTACTAACTAATGGTTCTGAATTCTGGGTATTGAGTAAAAATGATGAGAGAAAAATACATAGAAAGATATTCGGACCTATGCAGGTACATAAACGGAGCTTGGAGAATATGACACAATGGCGAGATCCACAATATTTATAAGGAGGTGATAAAAATAGCGAGGCTGCCATGGACAGGACACGTGAAAAGCATGGGCGATGAAAGAATGCCAAAGAGAACCCTTCACACAAAGCCCCACGTTGGTAGACCCAAGTTCCGATGGCTGGATGACGTGCAGTGGGATGTGAAGGCAGTTGGTGTAAGGGACTGGAGGGATGCATGTCGATAGAGGGGGATGGCGAGGAACGCTGGATGAGTCCAAGGCTCGCAACGGGCTGTGGCGCCATTGATGATGATGAGATCAACTAAAATTAAAAACCATAATTTCAACTAGCTACTTTCATAGGATTCTTAAGTGTTTTGGTTACATGACAAGAAAGGAGCCTAAAAACTGAAATAAAATAGTAGTTGTTGGCAAAGTGTATAGACATTGAGAGGATATTCACAGTCTTAAACGTTTTCCCACGAACCGACCTTTTCCCACCCCCAACTTTACTGGCTAGCCCCATCTAGCCCCAAAAGTGTAAGAACAGAGACCTACTAAAATGTGCAAAACAATATCTCACATAGTTCAGAAATGAAATTTCAGAGTGTCCTTGGTCAACTCTCTGATACCCAGTTTTACAGTCACAGGCTTGAAGTAGGTACTCTCACGACAATCCATGTCTGTGAATATTATCTTCACCGACGTTGATTGTTATTTTTTGCACAATTGTGCTGAGACCACGAGTCTAGAGGAGCTTCTAGAGCTACTCTTCGTGCCATGCATTCTTTATCATTTTTACTAACGTTCTGCGAATGGGCCGTTTTCAGTCCCTGTATATATATGCGGAGCGGGTGGAGGTAGGCGTAGCTAGTTAAGAAATAAGGTTCACCACCCATTATGAATGCATTGCCTTTTTAAGTGAGACGAGACTAGTGTACAGGTATACACGAATGTGTCGTGCTTCATTTTATAAGGTAATAGCGACAGGTGTGAACACCTGTCGCTGGTTACCCCACATTGTGGGATATGCCGTGATGGTTTGTTTCAAAATGTGACGAGACTAGTGTGCAGGTGTATACACGCTCGTGTTGTGCTTCATTAAGATGATACACACCTGTCGCTGGTTAACCCACACTGTGAGATATGCCGCGATGGTTTGAATGAATGAATGATCTGTATCATTTTTTTTATAACTTGTTTTCATCTTCAATTAAAACCATTTCCTGGGAGTATCATAATTCATCAGCGATCGAATCAAATGTTGGTTAAAAAGATTAACTATTTTTTTCTTGTCGTCCATGAATGAAATAAATCTCAATTTGCATCGAGAAAGTTCAAAATTATAGATTCGCGTTGCGAAATGTAATAAAGATGACAATAATTCATATTTATTAGCAGGTCTACCAGAAGTTCCCAAACATTTATGTATGATTAAACCCTTGTAATTTTTTTTGTGTTTTGGGTAGTCCTCTTTCTTCTTTTCTCCTTTACTAAGGCTTTAGAAGAGTTTTGAATAAGGTATAATTTAAACGTCATTATTACGCGTCACATATATGCTTATGTTGACACTTTAGTAACACGTGACACTTCAATTTGAGGTTATTGACGCATTCATGAAGAAATCAGACGCAAGACAATAGTTGTCGATGTCATAGTGTACTGTAACGGGTAGATCATTTAGCCAGAGGAAATAGACAGATGATCAGCCAAAATTCTGAAATGGAGATCATGGGATATGAAAAGGGGAATGGACCGGCCTCAGAAACGGTAGCCGATGATATTATCCCTGTCACTGGTAGTTCATGGGTGCGAAAATCCCAAAGATGAGATGAGTGAAGAAAACCATATAAGGATGAAGAAAAATAAGATTTTTCCAACTGATATAATCTTTATTTCGAAATTTGGAGTTGAAATATGTCCAAACCCTGAAACATGAAATTATAGTCCTCACAAGACCGTCAAACACATTCATTTCTACCCTAATTTGCGTTAAACCTTGTTAAATGGAAGGTCTTCGAATGCCGGTCCCTTGTAGATCAGAATCGACTCCTAGGGGTCGATATAGACCACTTTGGGAACCACTGTGGTGGGCATAACATGAATGGACTTTTCATTTCTAGCGGCCTCTCTGATTCAACCCGCGCGGCCCCGCCCTAGAAGCCTCCCAAGGTCGATGACCCAATACCGTGAACTTTCTTTGTTCTTGCTTCAAAAGTGGAACTGAATTTTCTTGGCGAGAGTACAATTCCGCGAATTAATATCATACGTTATATATTAAACGGACCTTGCTAAAATGTATAACTAAATAATATGCATTCATAATGCGCTATGTACAAAACAATTGGGTTTGGAACAATTTAAAACTCTAACTACCTAAATAAAATATCAAATTTAATTTCCCTTCCCAGTACATCGGAACTTTAAATTACATGGGTTGGAAGATTACCTTATAGCAATAATTCCCATCTAGTACAAAGTACAATAACAACTAATGTTTGTATTCATGCTTATAAGAGTATAAATACTATTGCCAGACCTCTGTCGACATATGCCTCTGAGACCTGAACTCTGACTTTAAGAGATGAGGATCAACTTAGCAATTTTCAAAGAAAGATCCTGCGGCGAATCTACGGAAGTGTTGGAGAGTGGTGTGATACAATCACAATCTGTACCAGCTCTATACTATGCTGATATAGATCTCAGGGGATTTATCAGGATTGGGAGACTCAGATGTCTTGGCCATATGGAGAGAATGAGTGAAAACTGCCCGCCAGAAGGATCCTTCACCATAGATCAAAGGATATGAGGCGTAGGGCGAGACTCTGGATGAGATGGATGGACTGTTTCTAGGGGACCAGGACTCCATAAGCGTGATCAATTGGAGACATGGAGCTGCCGAGAGATCAGAATGGAGAAGCCAGGTCCCACCTTGGGATATGGAGTCGATGATTGGATTGAAGAAGAGTATTTCTGATAAAAAAAAAACTCAACATGTGTAACAACTAACGTGACATAATGGTGAGTCGTTTAATTCTATACTGGCTTCCTGAGTTCAGGGGAGAAATTTGTTTGAAATTATTTCTTTGATAGTTCTGTATCTATTTTTGTTCTATTTTATTATGTTTAATAACGTTTTTAATAATTTGTGGAAAGTAACTGTGGCGCATGTATAATTTTATTGTTTTTTTTTTTTTTTTTTAACATGTCTACGTAGGGGACGCCAGCTATTAGGATTTGGGTCCATTTTACTCTTCCGAAGAAGCGCACTACGTAGCGTTGGGAGGGGTTTGCAATCTAGAAATGAGTTTATTAATTCGGATTTTAAAAAGACCCGGGTTGTACGAAGATGGAAACACAGAATTCGGAAGATCGTTCCACAGTCGGGCTGCTGTATTAATAAAGGAGTTCGAGAAGCGACTTGTTCGTATATGTTGAAGGTCCACTGTGAATGGATGCTGCGATTGAGTGAAGCGAGTGACTTTGTTGCGAGTGGGTGGAGGAGGGACCAAAGATGCAAGTTCTTTTGAGCAATTCCCGTGGTAGTATCTATAGAATAAACTTAAAATACCGACTCTGCGTCTGTGTTCTAGTGATTGCAATCCATCAGTAATTGGACGTATTTGCGCTTTGTAGAGTATACAGATCTGGGTCTTAGTAAAATATCTGCGCGCTCTATATAGTACGCTCAATTTTTTGGAGGCGAGTTTCACCTTAGCTTCGATGGAGCCCTTGTAGTGTAATTGGTTCGTTATAGATACTCCAAGCAGGTCGATAGAGCTGCTGTTAGGTAGGGTGCTTCCGTTGAGAGAAACTTGCAATTCATTGGGGTTTCTCTTCGCAGAAATTAGACAGGCTTGGGTTTTTGAGACGTTGAATGAAACAAGATTACTTTCACCCCAGGTATTGATTGAGTGGAGGTAGCTATTTATTTTTTGATGAAGGTCTTTCCGGGCTTCTGATATTTCACTCTGTTTTGTATATTATATGCTGTTAGGCACCATCTTAGAATAGTGCTTCTACCCTTCTCTATTATCATCGTTTTGGGGTGTCCTGTAAGAGCCGGGTAATTGAAAATACAACAGGCAAATTATCAATTATTTCATAACACTAAGCTCAGCAACACGGTTCACCACCAATTCTGAATGTCGCCTCTTTAGGTGAGACGAGATTAGTGTATGGGCATATACGCATGTGTCTTGCTTCTTTTTTATAATGTATTGCACACCCGCATACCTGACGCTCGTCACCACTATGTGGGATATGCCATGATGGTACTATGTATGTACTATATTATTTTTATTGTTGCTGTTTTAAATAAATATCATATAATATGTAGTTCACAAACGATGACTCCCATTATGAATGATACCTTTTTAGGTAAGATGAAAATGGTGTGCGGGGATACAGGCATGGTTCATGTTTCCTTTTTTTTTAAGGCACAACCGTATGTCTATTTACCCCAAATACGCCGTGATGGTATGAATAAAATTGTAAATAATATGTCACAAAGCCAATTCCGAAATATTAATTAAAAATACCTCGTAAACTTTTGTAATACCTACGTCTATATACGTCTGCATAGTGTGACTTTATATGAAGCGTAAAACTAAGAAATCAAGTTAATCACTGTATTTTACTGTGCTATAAAAAACTTATATGAATTTAAATTTAGAATAAAATAAATGAATAAATATTTGCTGATCCAAAATTGATCCAAGATTGTTAGCCTAATAAAATGAAATAATCCTATTGGTTTATTGTTATCATGTTGACCCTATATAGGTCTCCTCTCTACGGTCGCTTTTGACCAGTTCAAGGACGTAGAGAGTTATGAAGGTCGCAACTAGAAACACGGTGTACCACTTCCTACAGATGAAATGTAAAGACACTGTGTATGTATGTGTGTATGTGTTAAAGACGATCTGGTCACTTCACATTCCAACACAGAGTTTAGTAGGTCACCTGCTAACATCGTTACGTGTTAATTCTTCTCAGACTCACCCATGTAAGTAAATACACTTCTCACTCGGTCTCCTCGATATTATTATTTATTATAATCGTCATTACGGACATTGGATATAATTACACACCGGAAAATGAAATTCTTCCGACACCATCGTGCCAACAGACCTGTTACACAAGTCACACATCACCATTTTGGATATGAAAATGTGAACGACACCAGACATTGAAGCTAATGTGACGATTTATAAGGTGTCGTTGGCGATTTACTAAATAAATCGAAACTCGGACAAGATTTTATCACATGATAATCAATAACTAAAAATGTTCAGTTACTTTAAAAACAATGATTTTAAAAATATTCATTGATATATATTTCTTATTTTTCTATTGAATTGATATACCATACCATACCATCACGCCATTTCCTTATTTGGGATAGGCAGAGAGAACCGAACGCCAGACTCCTCTCTCTTGACATACATTCCACGCTTCATTCACGTCCATACATCGTCTCATACACGCTCTTCTATTATTCTTACTTCTACATAACATCACCATCTCTCATAATCACATAAATAAATAAAATAAATAATTTCATATAAATGGATTAAATTGATATACTCTTTAAAAATGTGTTTTTTTAGCGTTGACACCTACTACAAAACTGCATACATTATTTTATTTGATGCAATTACCATTACGTCTTAACAACTATCTGCCTTGGATGAACGAATACCGCTAAAATATTTAAAATATTATAATTACGATACTTCTAACGTAATTTTTTTTATTCTGAGTGAATTTATATTGATTCTCCCACAATATTTTCGATTTTAAAAATATTTTTAATTCCTTATTCACTTCTTAGATTTCAAAATACTTTAGATAGCAATATTTTTAACTATTCTTCTATGTTTTGTGTTTCCATATTTCAAAACATTGAATTTTCCAGCTCATTTTGCTTAACTCTGTTTAATATTTAGCTCTTTTTCATATAACACATTTATACATAAAAAAAACTTCTTAATTCGTTTAAAATTTCATGTAGTCAACCATGACTGTAAAACTAAATCGATTAACATAGATTTAGATTCACAGTCAAGATTTATGATTTACAGTTTTAATTTAACCTTTATTTTAAAACTCCAATCATATTGCCTTAAAACACAACAAAACCATCGATAAAATATTGGTTAGTACTAAATTTAAAATAATCCAAACTGACCCAACAACCTATATCGACATTAAATATTTATAAATATAATTAAAATAATAGTTATATTTATTTTAAGGATAGGGAGGGGTAATGATATGGTCAAAAGTCGCCGTCAGTAGTCGTTTAACGTTTCGTAATAGTCAGATACACCAGTGATGGAAAAACCAATATATAAGTATTGAAAAAAAATCTAATACTACTAAAAAGCTAAGCAAAATAATAAAAATAAAATAGAAGCCAAACAATTAGTAATGGACAAAGCGTTTTGTTAATAAATGACCAAACATTTTAAATCTGAAATTAAAAAAAAAACTATAAATAATGAAAAAAATACTATTACAAAATATACTAGATTAATGTCACGCGATGTTTTCTGACATAGAACAAACCGAAATACGACCCGACAAGAATATTGTTTATTTTTTTTATATCAACTTTTGACCTTATAATAATTAAAAACACAAAATTTTCAAATGAACAACAGATGTGTCTGTTTAATTTTATTCTTTTATTTACAATAAATAACAAATTGGACGTCACCTGTGGTTTAATTATTATAAAAAAATGCACTTCTATAACTCAGGTATATATTATTTTTTTTAATATTTGTGTACAACGGTTCAAGAATCAAGGGAAGATTTAGGCCAGATCACGAAGCGTTTGCCACCGTATCCGTGTGACATTATTCTAGATATATTCATCTTTTTCATTTTAGTTTTTTTTTAACTTCAGATATCCTCATCTATGACGGATCGGTGGTAAATTTTTTTAATTATTGTAATTGTAAAATTATAACGAAACAGTCTTCTCTTCACACATCCGCAATAAATAAATAAATAAATAAATAATAAATTAAATAAATAATATTACTACAAATCTAGCTTAAACTAAAATTTTACTGGGAATCAGAAACTTTGGAATATAGGTACTCTATTTGAATTTACATTGAAAACCGATGATTTGACTTTAAATTACATAAAATATGCATGTGTTTTTTTATCGTCGTTAGAAATCTTTTTAAGTTGATCAACCTTAACTTTCCGATGGCGTAAACTCAAATTATCAAACAATTGACTTACTGTTTCGTTCAAAATATCTAGAACGATACAGGAAATTATAAATAATGATTTTTAGAGGATACTTGAAATATCCTAAAAAAAAGTGAATTTATTTCGTCGGGAAATTAAAGTCTGATCAAACACAGTTGGATGTGGGTTTGAAAGAGCTGAAGGATTAGATTAGTATTTGATGACAAGAATCACCGTCCGTCACAGACTATCTGATCATTTTTACTTTGTCGTTGGCGCTAGCGATTTTTTGGACTTTTCTACTGGACTTTTTGTGATGCGCGACCTTTTTAGCCCCCTTTGCCTTACGGGATTTGGACTCACGTGCTCCCTTATTTCTGGCGTCGATGACCTCGTCAGTCAGGGCTTCGTCATCTTCGTCATCATCGTCGTCGTCATCGTCATCCTCGTCGTCATCATCATCGTCGTCTTCTTCGAGGGCATCTTCAATATCGTCTCCGTCATCGTCCTCCTCGTCATCGTCCTCTTCGACCTGACTGGGGACCGGTTGGACGACCTCCTGCACGACTGACTCTGAACTCTGGACGGGGTCTTTAACGACTACGGCGTCTGTGACACCGTCTATAACTTCGGACGTACCGGCTTCGCCAACAACGTTGTCGGCCAAGTTGACCTGATCGTCCACTTGAGCGACGATCTGGTTGGATGGGGCTGCTGGTTCAGCGACCACTGCCTGGACAGCTGGAGCGGCAGGTTCATCGTCGTCATCGTCATCATCTGTAAAAAATTAACCATTGTTTTCAAATGATCTTGTCTATCAACTGCAGTCAACAATCTCTCAGTTTACTTCAACATCATTCTAAAATTTTATAATATTCTTGAATGGATTGAGCACATAAATTTAATCGCAATGGCATTTTTTAACGACGATATATTTAGACAGAGCAGTATTTTTGATAAATGGATATGAAAATGTATTCTTTCGAATTAATCGTTCCTTCATATAATTTTATTGAAAATTGTCGTATTTGATGTTTTTTACTGCCAAAAAATTAATCCAACCAATTCTATGTAAGTTGTGCAAAAACTTTTCGTTTGAAATGATGAACTTAATTATAGGCCATTGACTTATCTCCAAATGTACTCATTTTTGTAAAGAGGTATGCCTGTACTAAAATTACGCGAATACTTGTACAAACAACTGCAAATATTTACTGGATTTTCAAACAAGTTATTGGAATCAAATTAGATTCTAAATTCCATTTGACTTTTTAAAATAAACCCGTACACGAATTTCACTCACCTCCTAAGATATCATCAATAAATCTCTCCAAGTAGTCGTCATCGTCGTCATCATCGTCTTCATCATCAGGATCATCATCCTCATCATCGTCGTCATCGTCATCATCATCGTCGTCATCATCGTCATCTGGGAAAGAAAATGAATAATATTTTTTATAATCTAATGTTATGCATACAGAGATGAGATTATCATATACAATTCTGGGGACCAAGGATCATTTTATTCCTACACACTATTATTATATGTATCTTGTACGATTTTTTTTTCATTAAAAAAACCCTTGCTTCGGGTGGGGGGGCGGTTACGGGGGTGACGCTTGAGTTAAAAAAAATTAACTCCTTTTCCTATCGCACATATTCCGATTGAAAACAGAACTCCATATATAATACCATTTTTCCATACATAATTATCTAAACTATAATGCATATATGTAAATTATTTTGATCCTCTGTTCGACTGCAATAACTTTGATATTAAGCTTCTTCCAAGGGCAATACAAAGGTAGATTATTCATTGTAAAACTTAATATTCCAGATCGATCTTTAACATATTAACCAAGCAAAATTCTTCTTCTAAATTTAATGGTTAATATAACGTAATGTACAAAATAATGGTTTCGTGGTTGAAAAAATGCTACAAATATTATATTCTAACAATAACAATACGCATGCGTATTAGACACTGCTGTTCTTAGGCTGGGTTGTTTTAACAAAAGTATCAGTAGTGGTATGGTTGGAATGCTTTGATTTCATAAAATTGTTCAAAATTGTGCCGTTAGGCGGTATTAGATTTCAATGAAACAACCAAAATATTGCACAATTTTATGAAATCAAAGTATTTTAACTATTTATACTTTTACTTTAATCTTTGTTCCAGAAACACAAGTAGGTAAATAAGACAACAATGACCTTATAAGTCTGGCGCAATTCAGGGGTGACTACTATGCGAAAAATGCATTGTCACCTCAGATATAAGAATTGTAGCTTTCATTATTTACAAAAAAACCAATTCTCTCAATAGATGGCGTTACTCATTCATTCATTCATTCATACCATCACGGCATATCCCACAATGTGGGGTAACCAGCGAAAGGTGTGCGGGTGTGCATTGCCTTATAAAAGGGAGCACAACACATCAGTGTATACCCACACACCAGTCTCGTCTCACCTAAAAAGGCACTATATTCAGAATGGGTGGTGAACCTCATTGCTGAACTATGTGAGATGTTATTGTTGCCTGTTGTATTTTCGATTACCCGGCTCTTACGGGACACTCGAAAACAATAATAGAAAAGAGTGGAAGCACTATTCTAAGCCGGTGCCTCACAGCTAGCCTCACAGCTAGCTCAGATGGCGTTACAACAAAATAAATAAAAAATAATAAGATTGTTGTTCATAATTTCACCCATAGATGGCTGTAGTAAAAATTCCTTATTTTCAAGCGAAAAGAATTTCAGTATTACAATATATAGAACTTTCAAAATTGAATTGATAGGGATCTCATTAAAAAGGCATAATTGGTGAACGTTGCGCAAGCGCATAAAGTGATCACGTAAACCAGCCGATGACAGGTCGTAAGCCCTGTAGGTGCCTTGATTTCCCGGTTCTCCTACAATAAATATTCCAACTTCGTCTCTATTGAGATAATTAAAAATCTGTTAAAAAACAACCTTAGAGTTATTTGATCAAGTTAGGTGATGTAAACAATGACACATGCAACTGTGAGTTGGAGGAAGACACTATAAACCATATTTTTTTCAATGGTAAAAATTACAACACAGTTAGTCTACAGCAAATACAATCACAAATTGAAATAAAAATACAACTTTTAAAAAAAAACGAAATCTATTATACCTGTCGAATGACTCTTAATCACACTTCTTCTCCGTCCTCTCTCTCCTTCCACAACCTCTATCTCCTTCCTTTCTTTGTTATGTGTTGTCTTTTTATTTACTTTTTTTTGCTATAAATTTAAATGTACCTATCACTATACTATCTAGGGCATCACGTTGCTTTGGTTGGTTGAAATAAACTGCCTTATGGAAATATACCCGCCATTGGACATGAATAAATAAATAGATAAACCGATTTCGTTCACCTTTAACTTAGGGAATTAATAAGAAATAAAAAAATAAGTCAAATTTGTCACAACTCTAGTTACAGTCTCGTATTATAACAATGCTTTTACAAAACTGCATCTGTGATGTATTCGCATCTCGGTCGTTACTGTTTTTCATGTGACAATAATATCTATTTCAGTCACATTGAAATAAGACAAAGCGAGATAACACAATAATTCAGTTTTCTTTGGGAATAAGAACAATCAGCTAATAGTGTCCTACAAATGAACATTATTACTTGGCTTGTTTATCCAAGACATTGGCTGACACTATTTCATACGTGACTAAACACTGTGTCAATATTGTGTTCAACAGTATCTACCAACCGATCCATCCGTCTTCTAATCATAATCAACTGTCAGACCGCAAAGAACTTCAAATGGACTTCCGTTCTTATTAGTTATTAGAATCGACGTTATTACTTGTTTTTTTTTTCTTTCTTCACAATAACAGTTCCATGATTGAGTTAAGTGGGTCTATTGTAGAAATTTAGGAAAGTGAAAATATAATGTGATTTTTTTATAAATATTTCTTTCACATCAATTTTAGTATTTTGTCATTTTCTCGTGTAATTCAATTTCACTTTTTAGCAATCACGCGTTGATGTGTGTATGACAAACATTGACATATTTATATATTAAACTAGCAGACCCGAAAGATTTTGTCCTGCCCGAACTATTTGTGAAACAAAAAATATATGTAACATATATTTGAATCATATGGATGTTTTTATTCGTTGAGCAAACTTACATTTTCTTGTTCGATGAGCTGCTAAACACTTTGAGGTAAGATTGATTGTCATTTGGTATATAATTGCAATACAGCATATAATGGTCTGGACAGATTTCTTAGTGTTGTCAAATTATAATAATATATTATAATTTGTAGTTATAAAAAGTCTTTTTTTTTTGTTTTCCTTTTATTGTATTAATGTTTAAAATTCCTTTTTGTGAATCTAATCCATTCTGGGACTCACACAAAAAATTTCATCAAAATCGGTTCAGCCGTTTAGGAGGAGTTCAGTGACATACGCACGTACAGAAGAATTATATATATAAAGATAAGACTATTATTTTTTTGTTAAATAAAAAGTTACTAAAATATATATCTACTTAAGATTTGAATGATACTTGCTTGTAATAATGTGTATGTAAATCGAATATTTTTTTATATTCTATGACAATTTTTTAACATTTCAAAAGAGACAAAGTTCGAGATATAATCGGAGAACCAGAAACTTCAGGGCTTACGACTTGTCATCGGTTGATTTAGGTGATCATTTTATGCGCTTGCGCAATGTTCACCAATTATGCCTTATTATTGATTTCCCTATAAATTTATTTTATTTCATTTTTTTTCACAAAAGTAATTTAATTGTGATTCAGCTAGGTACGTAGTAAACAGACCTTTGACGAAACAAGAAAGTATAAAAAAGTTTAAACATGTGTTTATGATGTGTGGAATTATACTTAGGTACACTAGTATAGAAATAAAAATGTTTTATAAAAAATCCACACACGTAGACTATCATAGATTATAGATCTTCATCATTAGATCAAATCGAAGAACCATCAAAATTATCTGAAAAATTATCGAATCAAAGTTTGCTGACATCATAGTATTATATTTTTTATAATTCACACAAGACCAATATGACATTAAAGAGATTCACGGCCAGTAGCCGAACTGCTTATAGAAGCCGAAAATCTTGGCTTGCCTATGAATATTAAAGACCTTATATTTTTTGACTGTTTTATTGAAACTCTAGGTTCTACAAGATTAAAAATTGAACTGTATGTAGATACGATGCTTGACAGGGCTACAAATATAAATATTATTTTGGTATGTGGTTTTAAAATATTTTCATGGCCACTTATATGAACAACGATGCTAAAATAACATAAAATTTTCGACATTTCTCAATTTTCGTTCAGGTATTGCCTAGTCTGAAGGTTCTAGGTACGCCTCTGTCCACGGCCAGCAGCAATTCCTGAATTACATTTTTTTTAATCAATTAAATGTCATTACTATTTCCGCAAACTCCGAAGCGACTTTCATATTAAACATGAATTAGTTTCATACAACACACGATGTGTTTAAAAAGTCGCGGCCGAGTTTGTAAACGAGTTTCGCTCTTGTCCACGCGTCGGCGTTCTTCACATACAAAATAATTTTCAGGTCAAGCAGTATAAAATAATGTACCTATTATGTAGATGGTTTTACATTATCACCACGCGTATGGCTTGAAAGCTCTGCATTATAATTTTATTTGCATAACTATTTAGGTTCAAGCCATACGAAGAAATGGAATTTGGTACAAATGTATTATCAACACTTCCGAATTACATATTTGACATTCACACAAGACGGGCGTGTGTACATGTAATCCAAGCCAACAATCGTACGATAAAATATTTAATATTTTAATGTCATAGCTATGTATGCTATACTACGACTTCTTTATCAACTTATATTACATACCTACATTGAATATTATTATACTTGTAAAAAAGGATTTTTAAAAAAATAAATAAATATTTGAATCGAAAAATTACTGAAACATTATAGGTACAAAACCTCCAAATGCACTATGAAGATCCATGTTATAAAAACCTCAAAATGCACTATGAAGTTCTGTTATTAAGGTTAACTATCGCTTACTCATAAAAAGTGTTACATACTATCGGAAATTCAAAATTGGTTAATTTTTTGCATTTTCAACGAGCTTGACTTGAAATGAAAAACAACTATCTCCAATATTCACTTTGATTTTATGCACTCTTTAAGCACAAAAAAAGAGTTCACTTATTTACTAAAGAAGAAGCGAAATTTCACTGTGTGAACAACTTCCCTTTAGATTATTTAAATGTTTTATTTAAATAAATTAAATCCTCGTCACTTTAATAAATTAAAGCAAGTGTTTACACCGGAAATCCTAATAAATTAAATAATTTCACAATCAACTCATTTTGCAGTAAAATAGCAATATCTATTTTTTTATTGTAAAACATAGTAATTGTTATACTATTTTGGAAATAAAAATAATTGCGCCAACTTTTGCAACAATTTTCTAGGTTGTCGTAATACGTTTTTTTTTCAGTGTGAACAATCAAAGTTGGGTAATATTTTTTTTAAATTCGTAATCCGGGCAAAAATTTTTTTTTTCCGCCAAAAAAAAGTTTTTCTTTTATTTTGGGCTGTGATCAACAGCTGAGTTATTCAAAATTGTGTAACATAAATTATAATTCTTAAATATTGAGATTTGTTAATGTGGCACTCGAAAAACCAATCTAAGGCGGAGATTTTCAGGCACTTTGTAAAAGTGGCAACATCTCGAAAACTAAGGCTTTTTTACTGAGGTCATATTTGCATATTCTGGCGAGTCATGAGTTGGTATAACAGCTCTTAAAAGGAATACGTTAGATTATGGGACATCCTGTATACAATGTACGTATACTTGTACCGGTAGAATGCTTATGCGGCAGATGACCTTCATTTCCCTTTTATCCTTCTTTCTCCTTTATCTACAATCAGACAAAGCCCTCTTCACACTATATTGTCCTTTTATTTATTTTTATTTTGATAAGTTGTGTATCTTTTTTGTTCTATTTTATTTAATAACGTTTTACTTTTATCTTTTTGTTTGATAATCATATTGCAATAATTTTTAGATAAAGGTTTAGGTGGTTGTATAATTTTATTGTTTTGTATAATATTTTGTTGTTGTTATTTTCTGTTGAATACATAAATATATAAATAAATTTAAACAAAAACAAACTATAGTGGAACTATTTCATTTTTATTATCATTCAATATTCGTTGTTTTCTGTGCATAATTATTTGGGAAGCGTAATTTCATATGAAAAAATAATTGTTTTCATCAATTATAATTTATAGGAACAGCTCGCATCTCTGCGGAAATGTTAAATACTTCGTGATATTTTCCTTACGATTATCAGATTCTGTTAATATGTAAATATTGAAAATTCACTTTTAGAAGCAATATTCATTTGCTGAATTTTTCTCTTTTCAATTTCAATTCATGTGTTTTTTTATATTATTTATTATATAGAGTTTAATGTATTTAAAATATTCTCATATTTATTCGTGCATAATTTTGCCTACAAATTTAAACTTCAATGTCATTGAAATTATCATTGTACAAATTGATAATGTAATACACCTTAAAATATATTAATCAAATTATTAAATAAACATGAGTACACATAATAAAACATTTTAACAATGAGTTTGAACTAGAAGTAAATATAGTTTACGTAAAAATATAAACGTTGACATATTTCATTTTGATTTAATACAAACACACAAAAATAACATAAAATAATTTATAACAACAATGTCGCACTAAGTAAACAAATTTTACCGAAACCAATTATCTTATACAATTCTGTTATAATTTTTCATTATACTATAAGCATTTTAGATACGAAACTAATAATTGAACGGAAATGGCGGGAACACATATCGTCTCTTGAAAACTCTCAAATCACCGAAGTTTTCCAGCTTTAACTTCCTGAGAAAATATGTGCTTCGTCATCGACAGTGAGATGCTTCCTAATTCGTGATTTTTTTATAGCTTTAGACTTTTTAAAAAAGACAAAAAAGACTAAAGCTATATATTCACCAGAAATCGAACCCGGAGCAAGCAACTAAGCCATGGAGGCCGAATATTTATTACATTATTATATTTCATAATACCAATGGGACTTATTAATTCGTCCAGACTGTCAATTGGTTTTAATTTTAGTCAAGATGGGTCGATGGGAGAGCGGTTAGCGCGCTAGGCTATCCAGTGGTCGCGAGTTCAAATCCTGCCTCGACCGAATTCGCTCACCTAGAGCACAAGAATTCACGCTTAATTTAGGGAATGTAGGAAGATGTATGTACTTGTGTAACAAATACATATTAATTTTTATTAATAAAAAATAGCGGTTCCCAAAGGATTCGGAGACATGAAGGTCGAGGTGAGGAAGTTTGTAAATAATATAAGACATACATACCTTCATCAAAAGCGTCTTCTATGTCGTCATCATCATCGTCGTCATCGTCATCATCGTCATCATCATCGTCATCGCTAGAGACGGCCTGTGGTGGCTTGACAACCTGCGCCTGCTTTCCCTTGGCCTCACCCACTTGGTTCGCTCGAGGGGCCTCCACTTTGGCGATGGGGGAACCCTGCGCAAGGGCTATCACCAAGAACCCAACTGCTAGGAATATTAACGTCGGCTTCATCGTCAATACACTGAAAGTAAACAAATCACAAAAGTATTAACGAATTGCGGCCGACAGTCACTTACATGAGATCTATGTATGATCTATGCACAGAATAGTGGAAATCAACTACTTAGTTGTTTTATGATTTGAACAACTTGATATTTTTCATAACTCGCCTTACCAATACAAAAACTTACTGTTCGATTTAAAATCAGCTTAGTAAGTCACATTTTACACATCATTTTACACACCTTATTACACATTTTCACCCACTACACATTCACATCCCAGTATGTTATTAATTATATGAATTGATTTGCCACAAGTAATTGACACTAGGTAGGGATAGTTTAAGAATTATATATTAAGTCTACTCATTGTAATTTTTTACCTTGTGTTGTTTGTGAGCAGTTTAATTATGTAAATAAAAAAAAAACAAAAAATGACATTTTCCAATACCTATAAACAAATTATTTAGGGTTACTCATAACAAGATCATAATACGATCTTATTTTGTCTTAATCTTAAAAAATGTATAAATCATCAGGTAATCTAAAATTTGTTTTAAGTTTGAATCTAACCTTAATCAACTTCATGAGTTGCCCCTGCTGATTATAAAATTACAAAACATTTAAAAACAATTCTACTTCTTTTTTCCTTCTCTTTGATTTCCTTCTAATGTGTCTGTTATTTCAGAAGGGAGAACGTCTCTCCTTCTTGAAATAATAGACAAGAGGAAGAGGCGAGGCGAGGATTACGAAGGATTATAATTGACATCAGGAGGTTGCAATTACATAATTTCATAGAAGTTATTGTGGTGAAAATCTCACAAGAAATGAATTCTTCCTTATGAAGGACAATCGTTTTACACGGTCATAATAATAATTATAATTTAATTTGTCGACGAACAATCCTATGGTGAAACTCCATAATGACAGAACAAATACCCCAAAAAAATTTTCCGCTTAAACATTTTACAAAAGTATTTATAATGCATCCGTCATTAAACTATTTTTTATTCGTTATATCTGAGACATTTTATAAATATGTATTTTAAAAAAATATCTTGTTATAAAAAGAAATATAGTTTTTTATATATAATAGCGTTATTGCTATGTAAATTTTTCGCTTATTAATTGATTTTCTTGCTCTTTAACTTATTTTACTATATATTGGATATTTCCAAATTATCAACACAATCGTTACAAAAAATACAATGTAGGAATCATATAATCAATTATTCTATTTTTGATTATATGATTTTCTCGTTAATATTTTCCTCAATCACCCAAAGCAAACTACTTAATATTAGACTGTATATACGTCATCGATAATTTAAAATATATAATTAAACTTTTATTGAATATAAACGAAACCATTATTTTCATTGGCGCATGCACAGCTGAATTTACTATACGATCAAAAATGCAAATATTGAAGGCATCAAAATAATCAGAACATAGGTACATCATTTATTACTTATTATACGCCGTTTCTCTCACAGGGTTGGCAGAGAAAATCGAAAACCATTTTTTTCTATCTTGAATCATCCATCCCCTTAATATCTAGTGTTCGATTGATACATGGAACCAACAGTTTATAATTATTAACAGTATTTACAAAGGTATCTTAAATTAAAAATTATGTTTAAATCTTTTTAAGACTCTTTTTAGTTGGTACAATCAATGAGGTAAAATATTAAGCAATTGTTGGAGGGAGAAAATAAAATTTTTACAAAGAAAAAGAAAAGCATAAACTATAACAAGTTCATTATTAAGCCATCTGTATCCGCACAACAACTACAATAAAAATTCCAAACATTACCTATACCAGTCTCGTTTGTATTAAATTCATATAAACAGTATCAGTCATTTTTAAACAGTAAATAAGTAAGACTAGATAGCTTCTTAGTCCAACTTCACACAATATTTGCATTGAAAATAAGACTATTGGTGCTGTTGATGAATACATATATGTACCTTGGACATAAAATTAAATTGGGTAAAGAAAACCAGACCGCCGAACTGCCAAGACGTATTGGGTTTGTTTGGACTTTGGAAAGTTGAGACACATATTCGGTAACAAGGAAATACCGAATAACCTAAAAGCCAAAGTGTGCAATTCTTGTGTTTTGCCAGTGACATATGGTCTTGAAACCATGTCACTTCCTGCCAGAAGTCTCCACAAACTTAAATGTATTCAACGAGCAGTGGAAAGACAAATGTTGGGTGTATCCTTGAGAGACCGAATAAGAAACAAGGAAATAAGACGCCGGTCAAAGGTCACAGGCATTGAAGAAAGAGTCATCATCATCACTGGCACTACTGTCGGCAACGGACCGTCTCCATCCCTCCCTATCGACCGCCAGTCTTATCCTATTTATCTGGTCCATTTCTCTTATATCGCACAGCACGTCGTCCAGCCATCTCAGGTCTGTCTCTACTTCTTCTTCCTTCGGGACAGGTTTCTAATACTTTTTTAGGGATTCGGTCATCATCCATCCGGCAAACATGTCCAAGGCAACGTAGGCGTTGAATTTTAATAAATTGGACTACATTCGTTTCGTTATATATGGCCTCTAGCTTATGATTATACCGTATTCTCCAGGCCCCTCCATCTTTAGTTGGGCCTTAAGTTTTTACTTAATATCTTCCTTTCAAACACAAATAACATTTTTTCGTCCTTTTTAGTCAGTGCCGAACATTCTGCTCTGTATGTCGGGACTGGTCGGAGAAGAGTTTTGTATATAAGGACCTTAATATTTCGCGAGATTAGTCTTGACTTGACTTGAGATGTTTGAAGCTAAAATGGTAATGGGCAGGTCATGTGTCAATATATTTAGTGATCTCATTTCAACTAGGTATGAATTCTGATTTGATACATCTTCTGCCATCTCTAGATCTCAAATTCATCTTCGTTTTCTTTATTTGTTACAATGTTATCCAGCTATTTATTAATCTTTTAATTCGTTTCTTAATGCATTTGATGAATGTTGTCTATGTACTGGTTTGTCAAGAAATCAGAGTAATTCCATATCAAGTTACAGTGAAATCAATATCATCCGTAAGAGTTGTGCCAATGTAATATATACATAAGTGACAGTTTGTGGAACATGCACATTGCTACATCTGCATATCTAAGATCACGCAGAGAACTTTCTTTGCATAAGAGAAAATATTATTTTCTAAAATACTAATACACTGCAAATATTATTAAACTCTTTCTATTGGACACCTTTTCAATGGATTTACACGAAGAATTTCAAGCATTGACAATAGCAAAGATTATGTCAGATTTTTTATAGTAAGTAGGTTTATTATAATATGTCTTTAGACAAATAAACAAACGTAATGTATTTTTGCCAACCCAACTGTCAAAAGTGACTCGAAGCAATACATCAGCTTAATAGTTATAGGAAGGTTATCAAAAACCATACAGGAAGATCATATAAAACCATACAGGAAAATAATAAAACTATATATGCCGAACGTCATGGCACAGTTGGTAAGCCGTTTGGCTTCTGTGCGGGCGTCCTGGATTCGATTCTCCCAGCAGAGGAGAAATTTATTTAAATTCATTCCTCACGCGAATTTTGCTTCTCTGGGCTGAAACACTGGTTATTTGGAAGAAATTGCCATTTGGCAATAAAATCGCCACTTGCGCAGGGTGCAAGGAAGTTATTATTATTATTACTAGGAAGGTTATCAAAATTATATTAAATCAATATAGCCACTATTGAAAAAACAATTTTGTGTTTGAAACTACTTAAAACTACCGCTTACAGTTTGAAATCCGTTTTGGAACATTAAATCGAAATAATTTGAAATTCAAACTATTTTATCTAAAGAAAACGTAGATGTATTCCATAGAAGGTGTCGATGTACTGTGTGGTTAAGTTTAATTTTCGGATAACCTCAAACTTATACTTCACAATATGAATCTAACATATGTACATACATATCATCACGCCATGTCCCTTGAGATAATCGAACGCTACATTTTTCTATTTTGGCACATATTCATCTCCTCGTCAACATTCATACATCGTCTAATACATTTTTGTTTGTTATTCACGCTTCTTACATTTCCACCTTTCAATTATCGTTCACATGGTCGTGCCATCCTTTTCTTGGGCGCCCTCGACCTCTTATTCTATTCCTGTCTGCCTTGTACTCGTATATTTTCTTCGTCAGACGATCCTCATTCATTCTTTCCAAGTGGCCAAACCATCTTAATGTTTTAATTCATCTTTTATACTTTCTTGTGTCCTCGTTTCAAATTCGTCTTCATTTCAACTGCATTTATTCTGCTTTCGCGCAACTTCTGCCATGTCCAAGTTTTTCTTGCATACGTCAAGATTGGCACTAAGATAACGTTATGAATGGCAACTTTGACATCCCTATGATATGTTGCGATCATTCATAACTGGTAAAAGTTATCCATTCGCTCTGTTTCCAGCCATTTCTCTTCTTTCTGTATTTAATTCGAGTAGTTTGTTGATGAACTGGAAATATTCCAATATGTATATAAAACGTGTTATTCGCCAATTAATACGTCCAATATGTCATAGAAATCGAAACGGTATATTAAATATTTGGAATTATAAACAAAATATTTTTTTAAAATATGCCGACTACAGTTGCATACTGTGCAGGTGTCCTGAGTTCGATCCCCAGCAAAGGAGAATTTTAGAAGAAATTTCCAAATGGAAATAAACTTTAACACGCAGGATGCAAGGTGTTTAATATAATGTTTATTTCATATGCTTTATAATTTTACTAATAAAAATATAGCTTAATAATTAATTGATACATACCTACTTAAGTAACACTCTTTACTAATTTTTGTTAAGTAATTGTGATGATATACGTAAGTTAAAGCATTATATCGTCATAACAGAGACATATTAAATGTTTACAATTATATCATTATACAAATCATGGAACGATATAAAAATACGCACGCAAATATGGAGACACAATTTATATAATTTGTATTTGAATGATATTGAAAATTGACATAAAACGAGTATAGTTATCGGCAAATAACATGAGAAATCATGTGAGCTATGCAGAGCGGAAATTCGGGTTCTTTGCTTAGCTGGAATAAGTTATTTTCCGGACTCTAAACATTCTAATTATTGTTTAGTATGAAATATTTTACATAAACGATAAACCTAGGGTGTCATTTTATAAATTCAATTCATTATCATTGATAGAGTAGTGGAATGAATCCGATGAAAAAGGATGGTAGTATGACAATTAAATAAAATTAAATACGAAGATGTTTAAAGTAATAATTTGTCAATGAAGTGATCAATTAATTCTGTTAATTAATTTGAATACTAAATGAAAAAAAAACACCGAATTTGACTAAAATGTCATAAGCGTTTGGAATATAAGCTACAAAAATTGCTCGATGTCATTGAAATTATTTGCAAATATCTTTATTAACTCTCAGTTAAAAGTGAAATAAATCTTAATTAATACCTATATACCTATTGTTATTAGTTTCTTGTTAGTTTGCATTCATATATGAATAGCAAAAATACCCCACTAAAGATCGATACAATGAATTTAAAGTTATTAATCAGAAACAAAGATTTTTACAATAGTATATACCAACAGATTTTCATAAAAATAAATTAGTGTACCCACAAACACAACAATCTATAGCTACACGAGCCAGCACCGCTACAAACTATGTAACTCCACATAATATGAGAACTGCTTTTGGTCAAAGATATTTTATTTTCACTACCCCCAGAATTAATAATATTATGTTACCTATATCATTAAAGAAATTAATAATAATCTGCTGAAATCATTCATCGAGAGAACTCAAATGTATCAAATGTTCGACATCGTAGTGAAAGGATGTTATGGACATACATAGGTAATTTATATAATTGTTTTTTTTTTATCTTTTTATATTTCCTCTTTTGTAAAAAATCTTGATTTATTTTTAAATTTTGTGCTTTGATTTGATCTGAGACTCGACTGAATAAAGATGTGACTGACGGATCACATCTATGCTGTCAGTTCAATATTTCCAAGAGATACTATTTCAGATTATTTGTGCAATTAACAAATAAAAATGACAAGATACCTACATACACAATATTTATACCTATGCATATCATGATGACTCCAATAGCATTTTTTAATCTGTGTACAATAGTTAAGTTTATATTGTTTAGATGCTTTTTAAAAATGCAAATAGGCACAACCTATGTCTCCCATGAAATATTATGATAATATGTACACTGCTAGCCCTAGAACAGGTATACCTAGTTGGGCAGCAATTATCTATTTTTAATGAAGAATATTTAAATGGTGCGATAAAAAAATAAATAAAAATGATGTTTAGAATAAAATTAACTTACTAAATATTTTAGGCACACTATAAGAAACTGTTCAATTTCATTTTATTTATTTATTCAATTCAATTATGGAAGAATAGTATATAATGAAGAAATAAAAAGGTGGGTAGGTATATTATGAGAGGGAAAAATAGTCCTCGTTACTTAAGAACGATGTAAACGATATTCTGAAAGACGGAAATGTTAGAAGTGTGAGCAACAGACGTACATGTATGAGACAATGCATGAATGTGGACGAGGCGCGGGATATGTGCCAGGATAGAAAAATGTGGCGTTCGGTTTTCTATGCCTACCCCACGAGGGACATGGCGTGGTGGTATGTATGTATGTAAAATGGTAATGCAAGAACTCCAACAAGACTATTGTGCAATATTAATCAAGCAACAGCTTATTTTCAAATTCATAAACAATAACGGAATTTTTGTATGAATGTTCATTTAAAACCACTGTAATTGCCTGAGAACACATCCATGAGGTGAAGGGTCAAAAAATAAAAATTATTAAAAATGCAAGAAATGATACAAGGGAGAATACGACGAGATCAGTGTTTCGGGCCGCTTTGAATAAAGTGGAGATAGGCCTGATGATCGCCAACCTTCGTAGAGGAGACGGCACATAAAGGAGAAGAAGAGATCAAAATGCACTGATCATTTCTGCATTGGC
The DNA here is from genome assembly GCA_963576475.1 of Molanna angustata. Taxonomy (NCBI): domain Eukaryota; kingdom Metazoa; phylum Arthropoda; class Insecta; order Trichoptera; family Molannidae; genus Molanna; species Molanna angustata. The sequence goes on along the minus strand of OY754965.1, from coordinate 1,845,164 downwards.
AATCAATATAGTACGCATTTCTATCAATAATATAAAAAGTAACGTATCGTTCACGCACGCCAGTCGATATCGCAGAACGGTAAACTGTTTAACACAGACGAAAGCTTTTGAATTAGGTATTCATTCCCAACACTTAATTTGCAAGACACGCATAACTGTTATTGGTAAAGAGATACACTAGTATAATATAATACACATGTGGGCGGTGCTGTATCAATGGTTTGGTCGCAAAACCCAGCATGATACAATTAGTACAAAATAATATAATGAGCTTAAAAACGAAACCACTACTTTCTTTTCCCGACAGAGGAGAATTAACTGATTTTTTTTTTGTTTATAGAAACAAAATTTCACGCTAAAATTAACCAAACTATAGTGACTAAAACTCATTTGGTTATCCTAACTAAATGTTTTTTGCACACAGCCAATTGATAAACCTTTATTACTGATAACAAATTTTTGGGTAAATTGCAGGTAGCCAGTTCAGATATCCTATTTTTTAAATTGTCTCTCATGCATAACTTCCTTTTCTGAATTGGTAACACTTGCTGGAAGTAATTTTAATTTTGATATAAACTCACCATTTTTACAGGGTGTAAGGAGTATTATAAATATTATAAACTTATATTACCAAAAAGACCATAATCTCTTTCTAAGACAGATCACGAAGGTTGAGGTTTAGCCTAGAGCAAGCATATAAAGAATCCTCTTCACCACTATAAAGATCCGTAAACTGATATATTTTAGCCATGTCTATAGGTGACAAGTACAGGATCCTCCATTAGTCATCAAGGAAGAGAGTAAAGTTCACAGAGGAATCGGAAATTGAGATGGGCTGGCCATGTATACAGATGATTCTCAAATACCCAAGAAAAACATTGATTGAGATAGGAGAAAGATTGAGAAAACAATATTGAGATGCGACGCGCGGCGCAGCTCCTGCGAAGCATTCGTGCGTTGACCGGTTTGAGGAATTTGGAGAAGTTGTTGCACCGCGCAAAACAAAAAGACATTCTCAAGTGATTGTTGGCATCAGGAGGGACCTTACACGACAAACACAGAAGAACAATAAATCTTTACGCAATTTGAAAACGTTTCATTATAATATGTATATATGATATCAATTTTGGTGACAAATCCATGACAAATTAGCGAAAACAAGCTCATTTATTTTGGCGATATATGGCTAATCTATCTGCTATCACCCCATAATGTATTTCTTCAAAGAACACTATCATCATTCTATCAATTATCCATACCATCACGGCATTTCCCACAATTTGGAGTAACCATCGACAGGTGTGCATAACCTTATAAAAGGAAACAAGACACATGCGTGTATCCACACATACACACCTGTCTCGTCTCACCTAAAAAGGCACTATATTCAGAATTGGTGGTGAACCTCATTGCTGAACCATGTGAGATGTAATTATTCCTGTTGTATTTTTGAATACCCTGCACTTACGGGACATCCAACAACAGTTATTATTCATAAAATGTGGAAGAACTATTCAATGTCGGTGCTTCACCTCAAAACATGTTTTGACTAAAAGACGCTAAAAATACTTCGTAAAACGTAATATAATAATATGAAAAAAATGTAAGTGAAGTGATTTTTATTTGTTTTTTGAATGCCCAACCCACACCGAACAAGATCTATACTACATATACACTTTCTACTCCACTAACAATCAATATGTCAAATGTTCTGTCATTAAATTTCCTATATATTTATTTCCACATAGCAAAAGTTCTATCAAAATAGTTTTATGATATTTTTATATTGGCAGAAATCATCCTAATGATTGGGTGGAATGCCACATGAGCTAAAAAGAATATTTATATTTAAAAAGTTATTGGCGGATACAGCGTTGTTGTGAAAACCGGAGTTGAATCGACTGTGTTGACACTGCCTTCATAGCTGGGTCAAGTTTACCATATATGTTAATATAATTTAATGTTACTGTTTTATTTATTTTGTTTATGAATAAATTTATTTTAAAATGTACTTGTTACTTTAATTGTTATTTAAATTAATTTTCTGTATAAATTGATTTTATTTTTCGTTGATTAGTCATCTTAATTTTAAATTCGCGATATTTTAGTTCAAAATATTACATTTAATGAAATACTATTATATTTTTTATTACGTTTAAAAGTTTTATTTTTACAATTTTTCAATCAAGCTTACAAAATGAAACATTAACGTTTTTTTCGTTTATTAAAATATTTTTTTTATTTACTATACGCGCTTAATCAGTAAAGTTTTACGAATAATATAAGATATTTTATACTTTACTAAGAGCTACATTACTATTATTTATTAAAATTATAAAAATTTCCTTTTTTATTTATGAACCTTTATCAAAATACAGTGAGGAAATTTTTTTTCTAGCAACAAAAGTTATACGAAAACTTATAAAGTGTAAGTACAATAAAACAAATTTTAATATTGATTTTCAAACTATATTATTATAAATAATTGCTACAGAAATTAAATTATATTTGGTAAAAAATATTACGATATAATTTTTTATTGATCATTGGTTTTAACGTCGTAATTAAGCTATAACAAATATTTGTTAATTGTACCAACGTTATTAGAAAAACTAATAAAATAATGAAAACGGCTAGTAATTTGTGCCTTTAATAATTTAAATAAATTCAAATAATTTTAAAAATATGACAATGGTCCATGTGAGAACATTTTTTTTCCTGATATGAATTATAATATTTAAAAAGTAGGTACACAATTTGAAAATGATACTATATTCATTGGTAAATTATTTAAACGAATAGTATTAAAATATGAATATTTGAACTACATTATTTTTAAAAACGTATATTTAGATTAAATATATGTATTTTGCACCTGTGTATATCAAATTAAATTTATAATAAATTGCAATATGAAAATGAATTATCTTGTTAGATTCTAATAAGATTCTGTAGTTATCACAGAAAATTTTCTTTTTAAATTGTATATGTATATTTTTTTATTCACTCCGAATTTAGTGTATTATACCTACTTTGTGAAAAAAAATCACTAGCACATTTTCAATTGACTTTCATCGGATTACATTGAAGTTAATCGTATTTTTTTGTCACCTTACGAAGACACGGTACACAATAGAATGCATATTTTTTTAACACATCAATTTGTATTTTTTCGCCAACTAAATATAATAATCTCACTGAAGCAGACACAAAATGACGAAACGAATTGATTATTATCGCGAAAGGAGAAAAATAAAAATTAAATAAAAAAAAAACACTCCAGAAATATGATTCAAAATTTTTAACTCGAACTCACCTTGATTTCTAATCCAAATTCAAAAAATATAGATAAATATATCACAACACTTTATTGAACACAACCAGCCGGCAATCGGGCAAATATATCACTGTGAAGCTAATATTATTTACGTGGGGAGAGGAATGACACTGGGGAGCAACGCTCTTGTGACCAGGGCCTGCCAGACTCTGGGCTAAACAGTCTAGTGAGACCAAATGCACCGCCTTTTATACCGTTACGTCACACGGACCACGTGACCGCGACACGGCGAGGGAACATCCTCGACGACGAAAGAGTGGTCCACGGGAAAAGCGATCTCTGTCGTTCGGAACGAGAAAGATGTGTCAAAAATTGTCATATCTGCACCGTCGCAAAGTGATTACCCATATCATGGATATAATTATTATATGGAGTTCTACATTATTATAGATGTCATAGAACTCCATACGATAATTATATCCATGATATGGGTAATCACTGGGGTTTTGATTTCACCGGTCGAACCAGACTTGCCCCCCTGGATTTGAGAGAAGTGAAAACAACCACTATGACAAGTCGTTTGGCTTATGTATGTAACGGCGTCCTGAGCTCGATTCATTTCAAATCATTTCTCTTCATAGTTCTTGCATCTCTGATCTGAGGTTTAAAGAAATTTCTAATTGTAAATCCACTTCTTCTATACTATCCCCACTGACAATCATATTATTATAGAATGGTTTTCAAAAGTAATTTAATTTGGATAGGTCTTTAGTCTTCTGGGTATTAAATTGATTTCAAGTCCCATTGTGGCAGCTTGAGTCTCAAGGTGGAGTGTTCTTTTGCCACTAAAAATATCGTCTGTATGTACTTTATTAATTTTTATTTTATTTTTTCTCTGAATAATGTGAACATAATTGTACTTTATGTACCTATACTTTATTAATGTTTATGTAATTATACTTTAGATATACTTTATACGTGTGAATGTTATTGTACTTCATACATTATTTAGTAATGTTAATGTAATTGTACTTTATATATACTTAGCCAGCCGACTGTATATTGTTACAAGAGGATATTTATCGTTTATATACTTATTGTAAAGAAAATCAACAACTTTACCTCAATTTCCATAAATGTCATATCCTTTTCTAGAAAGAATTAGATGCATGGCACGCCTTTAAAGCGTTGTACAGAACTGAGGGATCATGGTGTTATTCTCGATTGTGTTTATGTTTTACAACATTTTTTTATATAAATGTCTGTTCCCAGAATAAAATAAAATAAAATAAATTAGCGTGAATGTAATTGTGAAGTCGATTTAATTCAATCAATATAATAATATTAATATAATCTATAGGTAAGCTACAAAATTTGTAGCTTGCCTATCCACATAGATACAAATTCAACATGAAAAAATCATAGTATGAACTTTCTGTATGATTCCCGTTGAAAATGAAGGAAAAAATCTTACCTCTCAAAGAGAAGACTAAAAATGATGAGTGAGTGCCGACCGCCGTGGCACAGTTGGTAAGCCAGCAGAGGAAAAATTTATTTAAATTAATATCTCACGTTAATATTGCTTCTCTGGGCTGGAAACACTGGTTAGTTGGAAGAAATTGCCATACGGCAATAAACTCGCCACTAGCGCAAGGTGCAAGGAAGTGTTTATTACTGTTACTAAATACCTAAGTAGTATATGTAATATCTCCATGAGAATATAAAGAATCAGTATGTAGTTCGTTCTCCGTCTATTATATTTCCATGATATACCTACATATGTATATGACGTTTGATATTTGGTAATGTTATCTTATCTCTCTATATTCTGATTTCTTCAATGAATTACTCGAACACATATCACTAATCTTTGATTTCTGTGATGTGAGTATACAAATTATTGTTGATTGATGAATTTTAGTCCTTATCATCAATTCGTCATTTCTCTTAAATCTTCCAAATAAAAATTTCTCACAAATACCACAATCATGTAATACTTGTAATTTAAAGTATGCGCAGAAACAATACTACCAACTAAACTGAAAATGAGACAGTCACTGATTAAGGGCCGGTCTTATAAACGTCCGTTAGTTAGATTTCAGACCAAATAAACCTAAATTTGATACAAATGCTCTATATTTCGTCTTATAACAATCCGTTAGTTAAATTTTAGTAAAATTTTACCGATAGCCTTTACCGACGGTCGGACCACCGATTAAGCGTTCGTTAACGATAAGTTATGGAAGGATTGAGTTTTACCACACTTGTTTTTTTTATGTTGCGGTACATTTTTAATATTACGAATATTTTGAAATAATATATACTGTTTTATATTTTTTGGATTTTTATATTGAATTGCTTTTTTTCGGTAAAAAATGTCGTCCGACAGTGATTTTGAATAACCAAAACGAATTTGATTACAAGTTTGTTTTTGACCTTGATGACATTGATGACACTGAATTATTTAAAAAAAAAAAAATAAAATAATTTAATAAAATAAAAAATAATAATTCAACGTTTTATTTTATTTTAAAAAAATGAATGAATAAATAATTGTAACTAGTACCTACATATGCATTTAGTTTTTTAAATTTCATTTTAATGCCATAAATTAGCCATAAATGCTTGTGATATAAGTGAACAAAATCAGTCGAGGCGAGATTAGAACCCGCGTCCACTGAACTACTAATCCAGCGCGCTAGTTAAATAATAAAGGATTATCACCATTTTTGTAATTTTTTATATTGTTTGAAGTACGCAAAAAAATTAACACTCTGTTTATATATTTCGATGACAGCCCCGCTTAATCCATTACAATCCATTATAGTCCATTACAAATCCATTGAAAATCCATTGTAGTCTAATTAGACTGTAACTGTCAAATAAACGGACAGTTAAAATAGTTTTATAATACCGCTGATAGTAATATCTACTTAGGAACATCCATCCGTTAGTAAATCGTAAACATACTTACGAATATTTGGTCTTTCGTTTATAAGACCGGCCCTAAGTCTATGTAATTATATCTTGAATTGGAGACCTCATCATAATAGAAGTAGTGTAGGGAGACCACAGAGGAGATGGACTGACGATATTGTCCAACTGGTGGGACATGGGTGGAAGCAGAGTGCCCAGGATAGAGAGAAATGGAAAACCCAGGAAGAGGCCTATATCCAGCAATGGAGTGAAAGGGGCTTAAAAGAAAATGATGAAGAAGAAGAATTGTATCTTTACAAGCGCGTTCAGTTTGTAGAATTTCTGGAATCTTTTTTGTAACTTTAGACAATCACACGTAGGTACTTTCTTTACTCTTTCTCTTGCAATGTGCCACTAGTTTCTCGTGAGATCTTTTTACTCCTCACTACCCCAAGAGGATATAGTGGGGAATTATGAATTCGCAATCTTTAAGGTTATTTTTTTATTGCAGATTATCAGCTAGTATCATGCTGAGATTGTATTCTCAAAGTTTCATCACGATGTATCTGTGTACTATGTTCGGCATGTAATTCTACTTTATCGATTATATGCTAAATTCGATTCTTCAAAATTTGCAAATTTGTATTTCTAATACTCGCTTAGACTCCATTAGATTATGAAGAATATCTGATCAGTGCTTCTGAATTTTACTAACTGACAAATATTCTAAAGTGACACCAAGCTCGGGAAACTTAAATTTTAATATATCTATTTTCAAATTGCTTAAAAGGCACATCACTTTCATAAATGGCGTTGAAGAATCATCAAGTTTTTATAATAAACATTTAAATTTAAATATAATTAGACAAACTCATTTCATCAGAATTAATTTAACGATAAATGAACTATTAGATACGACCGGTTTAACAATGAATGAGATATTTGATACGACCGGCTTAACAATAAATGATATATTTGATACAACCGGTTTAACAATGAATGAGCTATTTGATACGAAGGGTATAAAAATGAATGAGATATTTGATACGACCAGATTAACAATGAATGAACTGATACGTCCGGCATAACAATGAATGAGCTATTTGACATGACCGGCTTACGAATGAATGAGATATTCGATACGACCGCTTTAATATTGGATGACCTATTTGATAGACCGGTATAACAATGAATGAGCTATTCGATAGACCGGTTTCAAAACGACTGCTTCTTCTACAAGACACAAATGTGCCATAAAACTTACTTATATTTTGTGGGAAAAAAATATAATTGTTTATATATAATATCTGAAAATTAATCCTTGTCTCAAAAAAAGGATTAAATATATTAAAATTATTACTTAAATAACCGCAAAGACACTTCTAAAACGTCTGATTTTGTTCACCTATAGTACAAGCATCTATGTTTAGTTTAGGGAATGTATAAGGATGTATATATGCATTTGTTACAAGGACATATTTATTTTTTAAAAAATAATATTCGATGTAATTCGTGACGTCATGTGAAACTGCCCTATTCTGATTATATTAATTAAACTTCATTATAATATCTCGAGACAAAAATAACATTGTTGAGAGCCAATTGTTGTATGACCACCAAGTGTGAAGATCAGGTGGTGTCTTCGTCTACTGATGTCTCAGTTCACCGCATCTCTTACAAGTACTTCGTGAGGTAAATTGCTCACAATTTACTTCCGCCCTTGAATTTACAATCTGACTTCACAATTACTTATCTTATCGAGGTAAACGTCGTATAAAAACATTGCAATCGAAAGAAAATGGACATGTTTATACTCGTTTATATCATAGTTATCCAAATTTCAATTATATCAATAATTTCAGTAATGACGATAATTATTATACTGGAAAGCATTTGGCAAGGAATGGAGTTGCTGTGTCTAGTTTAGTTGTGAAGAACGAATGAGAAAAAAGGTATTTTCTTATTGTTTAATAAATAAGTGTTGAGTAAATTTTTACTGAGGTGGTCTGGGTCCCCAGTTTAGGTTTATCCAGATTTGGTCTTGAAAATCTTGCAACTTTCAAAAAGAAAATTTATATAAACATAAATTTACCTACTGTAATAGTTGTTCGCTACCCTCACCATCACCCGCTCTGCAAATGGGGACTGTAATCGGCCCCTTCACAGACCTCTTAATGCACGACAAGAAAAAAAATGCATACACCCAATAACTAGTTACCACATTATGGAGACTTTCCTAATATTTCCTACCATTCCTTTTCTTACAATCACTATATACGCGATCATATAATCTTTTTTAAACATACTGCCTTGCGCAAGCCTGAAGATATTTGAAAAATATAGTACATGCACACATACTTTCTTGCCATGTCCCTCACTATATTATATCTCACATTCCTAAATCTTGTAATATTTTGCACATTTTTAAATCATACTATATGATATTTATCGACCCACAGATACAGGCTTAAAACACAAATAAAAACTATGTCTCCTGCAGGAATCGAACCCAGGACCTTTCACTCAAGAGTCAGATATCTTACCAACTGAGCCACTTGGGCTGATAACTGTCATTGTGTTAACGAATATATTAAATTTATTAAAAAATGGGTTTATCAGACTTTTCATGTTTATCTTGTAAGACCCCTGTTCTATTTTCAATTCAATAAATTATTAAAAGGAAAAACACGTGCAGTTCGGAAGAAATATTGAGGTGGGACGACGATGACGATGCTGGAATAATCAGGTACATAGAATTCCAGAAGCAGACTTCCACATATTATGCTTCATGGGAAAGGTAGAAAACCCCCGAAAAGATAGACAGTAGACAATCGACCTCTCAGTTGACAAATACAGCGACACAAATAGATATATATATATATATTAGAACTATAGAAGAAAGAAAAAGAAGTAAAAGATTAAAAGGATGGGGTTGCAGGAGAGATCAGTCCATCTTCATTATCTGACAGAGTGTCCATCTTCATAGGTCACAATTACACACGTATGCGGTCAAGAAGTGGACATAAGAAACACGCACTAAAGACAATACAGCTCTTCACTTTCTACTCATCTGCTCGACATTCCATCATGCGTATGCGCATCCAACGTTCGTTTTCACAATGGTATATGGATATAGATCTTATATACATCGACTGTGTATTCATCACACGAAACCAAATGGTCAATACTATCAGGAGAAATTTGGACCTCAGATATACAGTGAGGTACGATTATACATAATAATTCTTGTTATTTTTTTTTATTTTTCGCAATTACAATACTATAACATTTTTATTACAGATTATCAGCATGATACATGTTGATAATATGCAATAAAAAAATAACCTTAAAAATTTCGAATTCATTGCTACCCACTATATCCCCTACACTAGTTGGAAGAAATTGCCATATCGCAATAAACTCGCCACTTGCGCAGGGTGAAAGGAAGTGTTTATAATTATTATATCCCCTTGGGGTAGTGAGGAGTAAAAATTCAACTTAATGAAACGTGTATCCCGAAAAAAACTTTAGTTTAAAACTATGTATTTTAAATTTGTTTTGACCTATCAATTCTCTAATGGAAGTGGGTAGGTCATTGAAAAATAATATTCCCCTATATGACAGTCATTTCTATGCTACAGTTGTATTTTTCATTAGTATATTATTTTTTTATCAAGCCATTTCAGGACAGTTCTGCCTTGCCATTTCAGGACAGTTCTGTCTGAAATCAATAATTAAATATTAATTTTACTCCATGGGACATTAACAATTTGTGGTTCTTCCTCGGCCACTTCTGATTCTTTTTCAAGACAAATATAGGGAACTCTATAGGGAAAATTGTGCCAAGCACAAAACTTAACAATCAACGTACATCGAGTGGATCAAACATAGTGGTCCACATCTTGTCTTTTTCCTTTGAACACCAATCCGCGGCATTGTATTATTGAGAGCCAATTGTCTTTCATCCCGAAGAAGAAGCGGTCGCTTTGTTACCGGCCTTGTAAAACGGTTCTTTTGGTGTTTAAACTAAGTGGCTATAAAGTACAAAAAAAATGTAATATAATAATAACTTTTGTATTTGTGAAGAAGCATGGCATAGTCTAAGATCGTAGCAGAGTGGTAAGCTTTTTGGCTTTTGTGCCGACGTCCTAGATTCGATTACCAGCAAAGGACAAATTGATTTATTTTACATGATGTACATTATAATGTATAATTATTTCTTGCAAACCTTGCTCATTCTCTTTTTTCTTACTGACCAATGTTTGCAGTCCAGGGTTTTTATTTTACTTTATCCACCAATAAAATAAAAATATTTTTTATTGATTTTTAGATAGGTGGTGGCTAAGCAGTTAGCGCGCTGGGTTAGTATTCCAGTACCTACAGCACAAGCATTTATGCTTCGCTACTCCTTCCACCACCCGCTCTGCATATGGGTATTGTAAACGGCCCCTTTACAGAACGCTAAATATTAGCGACGAAAAAAGTGCGTAGCACGAAAAGTAGGTCATGGAGCCCTCTAGATTAGCAATCAAGGCACCATAGTGCAAAAAGAACAATCGACGAATGTGAATAGAAGATTCACACTGGTGGACTGGTCATCGACTTCAGACCTTTTTAAATATAAAGCATTAAAGGTGTGACTAAGATCTTTAAAAAAATAAACTTAAACCAAAAGTAAGGCACCATAACTATGAACAGTATTTATGCTTTGTTTAGGTAATGCATGAGGGCTTAAATGTACTTGTCATTATTTAAAAAAAAAAAGATAAATGTTCACGCCACGCCACTGATTGGTACAAACCAAACGTGCTCCTTAGTGTAGAATAGAAATTATGGGTATTAAAAATCATTTGTATGAAAAATGTAATGTCATATTGATTTTTATTTTATTTTTTATTACACAGTGGAAGTTAATTTTAAATACATTTGTAATTAAAATTACATCGAATTCAATAACATTTTAAACTAAAATAGGAACGTTCTAAAGTTTTAAAATTAAGGTCTATTGATCTAAATTTCGTATTCTGTAACTGACGTTGTTTCTTGGATCTACAACATAAATGCATAGATAATAATATGAACTTACATTGTCTGTGGCGTAGATCACGCATGCGTTGTGCGCATTATTCGGCCATGTTTATTTATGTCATGTTGCTTAACCTAACATTTTAATTAATCTGTACATTTAACATTTAAATTCTCTAGTATTAATTTTCAATATTGCGCAACATGTGTAAATAATCCTTTTTATTTATTTTTTTCGTGCACAACTGATGTTTTCAAATTCTAAAATATCCCAGACTGCTGTCAAAACAACTGTTACGTGTCCAATTAGGTGTAAACTAAAATGAGGAACGATTTTACAGTACACTCAAGTAAGAACGTTCCTAAATAAATTATCAAATTTTATTTTTTTCCCGTACAAAACTGATGTTTTTAACTTAACTAAAATGTCCCGGTTGCTGTGAAAATAGCTAGTACGCTTTCAGTTAGGTGTGAACTAATATTAGGAACGTTTTGACAGTTTTTTCGAATAAAATGTGGTTATTGAATAGGGAATTGAGCTAAATTGCGATTTATTTGGAGTAAAAACGTTCCAAAATTAGAATGTTCCTATTTCAACATTATATAATATCAACATGGGCTAAATTGGATAGGAACGCAACTATTTTAGCCGGAACGTTCTTTTAAATAATAGATAAATAGGAAATTTTTAATTTTTTTTTTAAATGAATATGTCCTTGTTAAACAAGTACATATACATCTTCCTACGTTCCCTAAAATAAGCAAATAAATGCTTGTGCTATAGGTGAACGAAATCGGTCGAGGCAGGATTCGAACTCGCGACCACTGGATTACTAACCCAGCGCGCTAACCGCTCTGCCACCGACCCATCTGAAATATCTGTAAAAAAGTTATATTATAAAAATGAAAAATTACAGAGAGAGAATACAGACAGTGAAACATACATCACAATGAGATCTCGCCTCTGGTAGAGCTTGAGCCTAATGTACAATAGATTTCCAAGCCTTTCTGTCAGCAGCAACGGACTTGAACACAATTATCACGAACATACATCACAATCAGATCTCGGGGACATTGTCCATCAATCTCTACAATCAATATTATAAATACAAAATAAAAATATAAAATACAAAAATAATTAGAATAAATACATACTAAACAGACCGAAGATTAAAAAAACCTTAAAAAATAATTTAAATTGATTTTTTTTATAGTTGCACACAGTCGCATTTTTATAACTCTGCCGCGGTACAGGGGTGATATCTATGCGAAAGCTTTGTCACCTCATGTCTAAGGACTGTTGCTTTCATTGTATACAAATCAATCTCTCAATAGATGGCGTTAGAAAAAAATCTCCGTCACTTCATAGATGGCGATGGTGTTTTTAGTTTATTTTCAAACGAACAGATATTTATGATTAAAATATATAATACTTTCAAAAATTGAATTGATAGGAAACTCAAAAGAAGGCATAATTGGTGAACATAGCGCATGTGCATTAAGTGATCACGTAAACCAGCTGTTGACAGATCGTAAATTATGTAGGTGCCTTGACTTCTAGGTTCTACTATAATATTCCAACTTCTTCTCTATTGAGATGAAAATACTGTCATAAAATAAATAAAGTACATAGGTACATACTTAAAGTACATCAACAAGTAATAAAAACAAAACATGGAATAATAATTGTTGATAACTTTTTGAAATGGGATTCACATATAGAATGCTTATCAAATAGAATCAGGAAATTAATATTCATATTTTTATCGGTTCGATCCATTCTTAACGTCACTCAGGTTAAACAATTATATTATGCACTTTGCAATTCAGTCTTAGGATATGGTATAATTGGTTGGGGAGGAACTTACAAATCTATTCTGGATCCCTTAGAAAAAGCACAAAAATCAATTTTGAGAGTCATTTTAAATAAACCTTACAGATATCCAAGTGATGACCTATTTAAGGAATTTGGTGTTTTAGATGTGAGACAAGTATACATTCAAAAAATAATTCTTTATGTGCATATCTATTATAATACTATGTTTACAACACAAAATAATGTATACGAAACAAGGACGAAACAAAAATATATAAAAAAAACCTACAAGACTTTTGGACAAAACCATTATACTTTCCTGGGTTCAAGAATATATAACTCCCTACCTAGTGATTGTAAAAGTATGAGTATACCTCTCCTAAAAAAATATATAAAAAACTGGCTTATAAACATTGGAAGAAAACAATCAGAACTAAAGTTAACGTATATATATGTTTAAATGTTTCATACACTTTACTTTGTATATCTTGATATATTTTTTTGTGTTAATAAGTGCTTTTCCAGTTGATGTGATTTGTAGTTTGTTTCATTAAAAAAAATATATTAATATATTTTTTTTATTTTTATTATTATTACTATTATTATGTTTCAAATCTATACTATCTGACTTAATCTACTAGATACTTCTACTAGGTCAATCTACTAGGTCAATCTGTTTCTTAAGTAAAATATTTTGTTGTTTTTTATTTCTTTTTTATTAAAGGGTGCAGCATTTAGATATATTGTTGAATAATGTTTTCATCATTCAGAACATATATTTGTTTCGGAAGAAAACTATAAAATAAACAAAAAATAAGTTGGCTGCCTTAAAACGGGAATTATTCCTAGTTAGGCAGACAAAGGTAAAAAGTGGAACACACCCTATATACCTACCACAAAAATGGTTTAATTCATGTATTATATACATATTCATATATATATTGTATATATTATTATTTTTTCTTTGTATACATTCAATATTGTTCCAATATAATTTGTTTTTAAAAAGTAAATAAACAATTATTATTATTATTATTAATACAAAAAAACGCAATTCAAACATAATGTAATTAAAATAAAATGAAAAGAAAGATTTTTTTTTTAATTATGAATTTATCCTTGTCATAAGTACATAATATATATCATCATACATTCTCGAAATAAAGCATAAATGCTTGTAAACTATATTTGAAACACTTCCAGTATGTATAAATATAGTTTGATCGACTATTTTCTGTTTTTCTGTTTGTGAATCTGTTTCTTTTTTCGGGTCATAATATTTCATAAGTAGTTCTGTAGAAGAAATTTTTAAAACTAGTAAATACCTAGTATGAATAAGAAATTTTATAAATTTTATTGAAATAAAAATGTTGTGAGCCCTTGTGGTTCGAGCCTTGGCTTAACATTATTGTTTTCCAATCCATCGATAGATGGCAAGAAAAAACATTTTCAATGTATGACAATATTACCATAATATATATCATTCATTACCAAGTGGATTGTGGCAAACATCCAACTATACACTGTATTAATTAGTGCACACTTCATAGATGAATTAAATAGGAAGTCGACCATACGCCACACAAATAGAACCATCATGACAAAACTCGCAATATACCCTCTACGTGATACCCGTTGGAATATTGTAATGATGAAGGTTGGGAAAATTTTTGATCGAGTAACGACAAGTTGCTGGCGGGGCCTCTCCTTTGCTTAGATTGTCGTATTGTCGATTCAAACCGAGCCTTCTTTTCTTCACCATATATGATGAATCTTCACCAAATGTGATGAGTCTTCACCAAATGTGATTAATCTTCACCATATGTGATGAATCTTCATTATATGTGATGAATCTTCATCATATGTGATAATTCTTCACCATAAGTGATGAATCTTCACCATAAGTAATTACTCTTCACCATAAATAATGAATCTTCACCATATGTGGTTAATTTTCACCATAAGTAATGAATCTTCACCATATGTGATGAATCTTCACCAAAAGTGATGAGTCTACACCATATGTGATTAATCTTCACCATAAGTAATGAATCTTCACCATATGTGATGAATCTTCACGATAAATAATGAATTTTCACCATATGTGATAAATCTTCACCAAATGGAATGAATCTTCATCATATGTGATGATTGAAACTGATGCCGCGAGTTAATAATAGTCACCGTCGATCAAGACATTAAGGCGTCCGCCTGGCTATTCCAGGTATGTATAATAACTGAACGGAGCACCAACCCATAATCCTATGGTGGGGCTGTGGCCACCCCCAAATTTACTGGCCAGCCTCTTATGGCCGCAATCTAGCCCCAAATTTACCCCATGAGAAGGATTGTATGTATATGCGTATATACCATCTCACCGTTTCCCTATTTAGGGAAGGCAGAGAGAACCGAACACAAGACTCTTGTATCTTAACGTATCTGCTTCTTCTTTCAGCCATCTCTCCACTACTGATTGTAGCCCTTTTATAAGTACTTCATTCACTTCCATCATTGGCCCACCTTTTCTAAGGCGAGCTTCTTCACCTTTTCATATCCAACGGCCTCTATTTCAGAATGTGTACATGCTCTCCTACATTCCTAAGTACATTCTTATTTCGTATATTCCAACCATCGGCTAACACCTATGTACATTTCATTCCACTCTTATCTTTCTTTGAACACTTGCTTTATCAGACGTTTATCGTTCATAATTTCTATGTCTGAACCATCGCAAGTACTAATATTCATTCTACTCAATTATCTTACAATCTGACGTTCTCATCTAATATCCTCTTTCCTTATCCTATCATAAATTGTTTTGCCACACTTTCGTTTTAAGGATCTCATTTTCACCTTTTTAATTTACTTTCAAGCGTCTTCTTCCGTGTCCATGTCTCACTTGCATCCATTTTTGTTGGAAGTACTACTGCATTGCATGTATAATGGATTCGCTACTTCCACCACCCGCTCTGCATATGGGGACTGTAATCGGCCCCTTCACACAACGCTAAGTGAACGACAAGAAAAAAAAATGCATTGCACAAAAAGTAGCTCATGGATCCCTCTAGATTAGCAGTCTCGGCACCACAGTGCAAAATTTATAATGGATACTCGATATAGTTGATTTATTATGTAGATTCTACTGATCCTATACATGTGTATGCGTATTCGGTCTTTAAACCTAGTATATATGTGTATGTGGCCATGTTTATAATATATTGTGGTAAACTTGAACATATATTTGAGTCTATATAATAGGTACCAACATTACATAACAATTATATAACGATGCATTAAGAAGATATCAAATTAAAAACTTATAGAAGCGCAATTAAAAATACATTTAAAAATCACGGTTCGGTAATTCAATGAATAAAATTACATACAACCTATATTTTTATGATATATCATTATCATGTCCGGTATAATTGTACGGTACATTTGTCAAAAACTCACAACAATTTTTTTATTGCACTGTAACAAAATTTTATTAATAACAAAATATAGAACATTAATTTTGAGCATATTATCATATGATTTAAACAAATTTTAATATGTTGGTCATAATTTAAAATACATTGATAAATATTGTCACAGATGATTATTTATTTATTTATACTAGTTGCATGTAACACATGAGATCCAACTGTCGATAGCGATAGTATGTATAGTTGAAGAATAAGAATCAAACTATAAACCCATAAATCCAAATTATTGAAAATTTTAACACAAGTTAGTATGTATGTCAAGATAGGACAGTATGGAGGTCAGTCCACTTTTCCCACCCGGAATATGAAAACAGCCTGATGGTTCTGTGTGTATGTTTGGAGATGAACTATTAAACTACTAATTCTTCTTAGATACTGTGTATAGGCGACTGCCATACAAATTGTATGAAGCGATTTCGTCACTAATTTCAATTTTTATAAAAATTGTAAAAAAAAAATAGATGTACTACTACAATGTTGATATTTTTTATAGAAAATTAAATTATATAGTTGGGGTGTTTCGGTTTTTTTTTGGATTTTTTTTTAAAACTGTTTGAGGAACACTGGAATTTTTTTGAAAAATTGAATTTGATATTTGTCTATATTTATTCCAATTTTCAGCGTTCTAGCTTTTATGATTTTTGAGATATATGGAAAAATAAAGTTAAAATTCAAAAGTTGATTTAAACAAAAATTCAAAATTCTGAGTATAAAAAATTTGGTAGGCCTATAACTATTTATAGATTTTGAAATGTTGGGCTCTGTAAATTGAGCGGATCAAAAGTTATAAGGACACACACACACACACACACGCACACACATACACACACACACACACACACACACACACACACACCACACACACACATACACACACACACACACACACCACACACACACACACACACGCACGCACATATACACACACACACACACACACACACACACACACACAGACAGACACACACACACACACACGCACACACATACACACACACATACACACATACTCTCACACACACACACACACACACACACACACACACACACACACACACACACACACTCACACACACACAAACACACAGACACACAAAATGTTCATCTTCGAATTATGAGTAAATCCGTGTATGGAACATATATGCTGCGAAGCCTCTAACTTGGGGGGTTTTTGACTTCAAATTTGGAAAAGCCGTGAAAAATATAGACCCTGCATACAATCTTGTTCCTTCATACACGCGTCTTAGATTTTAACTGCCTATTCCTTCAAAAGAATTTCATTCTTGAACTAATCGACATTTGGATTAAGTGAGAAATAAATTAAAATAGAGACGTATGAAAAAAATACAAAGAAAAAAAGTAGATAGTAAAAATAACACTGATCATAGCAATGAGGAAAATAAAGAGAATGAGGGAAAAAAAAGGAATTAAGGAACTATTTGACAGATAAAGTTTGTTTAGTTTACCTTTAAATATTTGAATAGATTAAGATGACGTTACTTCATCAATCAGCGCAGTAGTTCTTATAGAAGCCGAAAATCTTGGCTTGCCTTTGAATACATATTATGTTAATATATTCAAGATCTAATATTTTTGTCTGTTTTATTGAAACCATGCCTACTACAAGATATAAAATTGAACCATATGTAGATACGATGCTTGACAGTGCCACAAATGTAAATATTATTTTGGCATATGTTTTTAAAATTATTTTCATAATAAACAATAAACAACGATGCTAAAAAAAATAATAAATTTTCGACATTTCCCATTTTTTTTCAGGGTTTGCCTAGTCCGAAGGTTCTAAGCACGCCCCTGCAATTAGGCCATTCCATAGTCCAGATGATTGTACTTGAAAAGAGGA
Organism: Molanna angustata; assembly: GCA_963576475.1. Lineage (NCBI taxonomy): Eukaryota > Metazoa > Arthropoda > Insecta > Trichoptera > Molannidae > Molanna > Molanna angustata. Next base: position 1,826,778 of record OY754965.1, on the reverse strand, counting down.
TTTGAAAAATTCTGTATTGTGAATGGGTATAGCGTGGAGAGGCCACCATTGCGATGGAGAGACGACATTGTAAGATATGCTGGTATAAACTGGATGCAGACAGCTCAAGACAGAGCAAAGTGGAGAGAAATGGAGGAGGCCTTCGTCCAGGAGTGGACGGGAGTAGGCTAACAAGAAGAAGAAGAAGAATGGGTATATGTAGTATAGTACGTTCATCAGGTCGAAGGGGTAGGCCGTGACTTGACAAGAAAACGACGTTATTTTTAAAATATTATGGTATATAAGGGTTATAAATTATTCTTATAAAGTAATGATACTATGTGAATGTTACAACGATTTCGTATCTTTAGCTAACGAAGTATATTTCTAGAAGTCGAAACATGATCATATTTTTTTAGATTGTAAATGAACCGTATACAGACATTCTATAATCGTTCCAGTTTATTATATTTTCATAAGCTCGAAAACATTCAAACAATCGAATTGAAGATATGTATACCTACATTTTTTTTTAAATTTACAAAAGTTTTGTGTGGCCTTGCAAATTTATTAATTTATTTATAACATATAAACACATCCCCAATCGCAGAACAAATGGAGGAAGTTCTGCTAGCATGAAATTCCAAAGGAATGTTTAATTTTGAGTTATGCTGGCATGATATAGTAAAAAAAGTAATAGAACGATAAGTGGACAGAGTGCTGACTTGTAGACCTCGTAGATACGACAAAGAGAGGTGTGGAACGACTACAGCTAAGCAGGAAAGATGATATCCAACGATATACAGACAGGGCGACTTGAGGCAAATGAAGGAGACCTTATTCCAGGAGTGGGTGGAAATATTCTGAAGAAAATGTAATGAGCGAATAAATAAGAACCGCTTTGTTCAAGATCGGCAATAGTCTAAGGGTCGTATTACAAGAGTTATTTGAGAAAAGTGTAAGAAAAAGGTAAGGTCCCGTACTGCAATAATACTGCTTGCGCGACCTCAACTTTTTCTTACATTTTTATCAAATAACTCCTGTTATACGACCCTTGAGATAGCGACGTTAACAACTCATTTTTAAATCTACAATTTTCATCTATAAAGAGGATGCGCACTGGTAAACGCAACCACTCCCAGGTGCCAGAATAACCTTTTTCTTACCATACCTATATTTATTTATTTATTGTTTATTTATTTATTTGTTTATTTGTTTATTTGTTTATTTGTTTATTTGTTTATTTGTTTATTTTTTTATTTGTTTATTTGTTTATTTGTTTATTTGTTTATTTGTTTATTTGTTTATTTGTTTATTTGTTTATTTGTTTATTTGTTTATTTGTTTATTTGTTTATTTGTTTATTTGTTTATTTGTTTATTTATTTATTTGTTTATTTATTTATTTATTTATGTACCTATTTTCTTTATTTATTTATTTTTTATTTATTTATTTATTTATTTATTTATTTATTTATTTATTTATTTATTTATTTATTTATTTATTTATTTATTTATTTATTTATCTATTTATTTATTTATTTATTTATTTATTTATTTATTTATTTATTTATTTATTATTTTTTTTTATAAAATAATGAATCCTATGTCCTTGTTAAACAAGTACATATACATCTTCCTACGTTCCCTAAAATAAGCAAATAAATGCTTGTTTAAATTTATATAAAATAAATTTATTTTATTAACGGTATTTGCCATTTACATGAAGTAATCAAAAGATACAAAATATAGTAGGTACATAATGTGTGTAAATAAATAAAAAAACAAACATATCCAATTTATAAACAATGAAAATAAAGCAAAAAGAAATATAAAGAAAAACTTATATAAAATAAAAAAAAGGTACATATAAAAATACATTCAAAGAAAATTTAACCAAAATAATAATCAGAATAACAAATGAAAATATAAAAGAACAAATGAACATAATAGGTAAGGTAGGTATCGAATGACGTATAACGATAAGAAATAAAATATCAAGACATTAAAAAATGATAAATCGAAATCGTTTCTATCTCTCGGACGTTGATTTCGGAGAAACCTGAAAACAAATAATGTTTTCCTGTACCATCGTAAATATTATTCCAAAAATGATTTAAAACTTTTAATTGTTCCCATCCAAACTGCATTTTTATATTAAGTTTAATTTAATTTAAACAAGAGAAAAGCGTGTCGATGCACCGTTACATATTTAATTATGTGTAAAACAAAATGTACTTTATGATGTTTAATAATAACGCACAGAAACAGCATATTAAAAACACTTCCGTCCATATTTTTTACTCCTTACTAACCCAAGGGGATATATAGTGGGGAGTTATGAATTCGCAATTTTTAAGGTTATTTTATTAATGCAGATTATCAACTAGTATCATGATGAGATTTTATGCTGAAAGCTTCATCACAATGTATTTGAGAGCTGTGTGCGGTGTGCTATGTACGGCGTGTTTATTCTACTTTATCGACTATAGACCAAAGTATTCATTAGATTATTTTCAAATTTTGCAAGTATTTGCTATAGACTGTTCCAAACTCCTTAAAATTATAAATATTAATGTAACGTCCAAAACCACAAGACAGTGTGTTATGCTTCGTGAGAGCCATTACCAGAGTAACTACGCCTACCACTCCCCTATTCCAAGGCTACATAAACTTGGTAATACTGTGGGGAGACACTCTGATATATTTTCCGAAGATTTCTTTATTATCAAATGAAGCATTGTAAAATATTTTCAACTGTATGGTGCGTACCAAATTGGAGTACGGAAGCGCAGTTTGGGCACCCTACCAATGAAAATATTCCGATATGTTGGAGCAAATTCAGAAGAAGTTCATGATGTACCTGTATATGCGGATGCACGGAGTATATCCGACATACATGCACCACCCAGAACTTCTGACGTCCTGTTGTTATATGAGTCTTGAAAGCAGACGTGATAACGCACTACTTTTGACCAGCTTCAAGATTTTCAACAATCTTATTGATTGTCCAGAACTGCAAGAAAGGCTAGGGCTTTTTGTACCACCCAACTACATAAGGGGTAGAGGCCATAATCTTCTGAACGTCCCCCATTCCAGAACGGATGTAGTGGTCCGCAGCACTCTGGTGCGTATTATGGAAAAATTGAACTCACTCTCGGACGAGGTAGATATTTTCCATTGGAATATAAGGCGCTTAAAATCGTACCTTAAACAGAGATAGCCGTCATCGAACCGCACATCACACTGTAATTGGCAACAGCTGTCGTGTGATTACAAAAAAAAATTGATTTATTAATTGATTTATAAAAAAATTGAATTTATAGTAATCGTTGTGTTTGGGTTTTTATAATTATTGTATTTTGTTTAATTATGTATAGTGTTTTATAATTGATATTATTGTGTTTGTTAAAATTTACTTTTATTTTTAAAAAATCAAGTTTTAATATTTGTATACTTGTTGGTTTTTTTTAAATAGGCTTCCAAGCCGTAAATGTAAAATAAATAAATAAATAAATAACTCAGGAAACTCGAAATTTGTTATTTTTATTTTCAAATTGCTAAAAAGGCACATCACTTTCATAAAAGGGCATTTAAGAATTATTAATTTTTCATAATAAAATATAAGTTAACAAACTATAATATATATTAAATATGTTATTTTCAATTTGACAAGTAAGAAGACATGTGTGTAAATTGTTAATAAATAAGTAGCATGGTTTAGAACCATACTAGGGGATATTTATTAACGTATTAGAAATAGTTCTTATGTCTAAGGACAGATGTCTATTATTAATTATTGATTTATTGAAATATATTATTTTAGTTGCTATCCAAGAAATGACTCAAAATTAATTTTTGAAAGGGAACAATAAAGAGATTCCTTTATTATTTCAAATCTCATTCTGGTTACAGACATCACCTTGTAGACAGTTAAGTATAACTTGTAAACAATTTACATTGTAATTGTATTATTCTTCAAGTACCTATAATTGTATTAAACAGAATATTTTAATACAAGAGTTAATCATTTAAAAACTCCTCAAACATCAAAAGATATTCTCTCTTCTGGAAAAAGAGAATATTCTACATAAACTCATTTCATGAAAATGCTGAATATTTTTCATAAAAAATTGACTTTTTGTGGAGTGACTTGTTAATGAAGAGTTTAACATTGGCCACAACTCACTCGTTTTATTTATGTTGTTAAGAAAATTCATAATAAAGCTTGGGAACTTTGTCGAGAATGAATAATTACTAGTTAAAAAAAATCTCACCCATTGTGACAAGTGATTTTAATTAATTAAAGTAATTACAGTCGACTTCCGTTGAAGATTTCGGTGTGTTAATTTGATTCTAAGGCAAGGTCAAAGCAATAATTCTTCTACAGAAATGTTTGGTTAAAATTCTCATCGAAAAATTATGTATTCATGTTAATTTCAAAGAAAATTTTGGTCTCGATCAGAAAAACATGATTTATGTAACAGTTACTTGTTCATAAATCTATTTTCGTCCACCCCAGGTAAGTAAACCGCCAAGAATTCGACTTGTAGATAGTCACTTAATGCAAAACTTGTCCCAAATCCAAATATTTACACGCATTTTGAGATTATGCCATAAAGGTCAAAAATAAATATTGTTTCTGTGTTTTTTACTCCTCACTAACTTTATATTGCGGAGTTATGATTTTGCAATTTTTAAAGCAATTTTTTTATTACAGATTATCAACTAGTATCTTGCTGAGATTGTATTCTGTAAGTTTCATCATATATAATGTGTGTGTGTGTGTCTGTGTGAGTGTGTGTGTGTGTGTGTCTCTGTGTGTGTGTGTGTGTGTGTGTGTGTGTGTGTGAGTGTGTGTGTGTGTGTCAGGGTGTGTGTGTGTGTGTGTGTGTGTGTGTGTGTGTGTGTGTGTGAGTCTGTGTGTGTGTGTGTCTGTCTGTGTGTGTGTGTGTGTGTGTGTGTGTGTGTGTGTGTGTGTGTGTGTGTGTGTGTGTGTGTGTGTGTGTGTGTGTGTGTGCTATGTACTATATATTATGAGCTATGCGCTGTGTTCTATGTACGGCGTGTTTATTTTACTTTATCAAATATAGACTAAAGTACTCATTCGATTCCTTCCAAATTTTGCAAATTTGTATATCTAATATGTAATATCAAATAAAACAAGTATAAATTACAATGAGAAAAAAATCTAAATTACAAAATTTAATAAAAACAAACAATTCAAAAATAATAATGATAGTATCCAAAAATAGGAAAAGGGTGGGTTGTGAAGGGATGAAGGATGGTGGTAGGATGGAAGGATATGTATTCGTAAGGAGCTTCTCTTAAACCATTGGGTAATTGGTTCAACAGCCGGGCTGCGTGTATTGTAAACGAGTAAGTGTAAGAGGATGTGTGGTGTATCTATTGGTATCGAGAGTGTACTTTGGGTTTGAGACCGTAAAATTAGACCATGAGATGAAAGATGAGCGAATTTTTCCTTGAGATACTTAGGTGTGAGAGGGTTCTAAAGTGTCTGATAAAGTAAGGAAAGAATATGGGAATTTCTTCGTTCTCGGATGTTGAACCACTTCAACTGTTTCCTGCTTTTAGACATGTGATCAAACTTTTTGAGTTATGTTATACTCTTACTATAATTATTCGTTTCAAAAAGTTTTATTTTTATTAACATTAGATTTACATTAGTTTTAACATCAAAATAAATGTCATCACTACTTTTTTTAAATTATTTCAATATTAAACAATTTTTTTTGTTTCCCAGCGTCTTGAAACCATTTAACGGTATTATTTTTTATTTCCATATCAAAGAAATATTCAACTTGTTTTTGGTGTCATTAAGCAGCATCTTCATTACATACAATATACAATAGCCAACACTTCCTGATCTTTATTAAGGCAGATACACATCGTGGACTAGTGTAATGCTTCCCATGATGATATTAGGTTTAATGGTGAGACTCTGGCAGAGGTGGGTGCGGAAGTCGGTACCGGGTAACCGGTTATCGGCGATGAATATTGATCGAAACCTGTTACGGAGAGAGTGGGTCAGACAAAAGACCAGTGAGAATGAGAGAAATTGAGAGGAACCTTCAAAGCCACATAGCAGGGGGAAACTGGAACAAAAACATTAAATACATACATACTTGATTTATTTATTTATATTAAAATCCTTATCAATAAATTTACACGAGTTCTTTTTAACAACAGTGTAGAATTATTTATATTGACTAACTATTCAAAGAATCAACTAAAATAATGAAATAATTATATTTAATTTCACGTTATATTTAAATTTTTCGCAAACGCGACTCCCATTCACCGGTATCGCTCTATGATTAGCATCGTCAGAATGGTGAACAATAATGATGAAGACCATCTATATATAGATTCACAAAGAGGATAACAATAATAGATATGGAAGGGAGCAATTAAGGTAAATATGTATGTAGGTATAATAAAAATACAATTGAAGTAAAGGAATGAATATACAAATATTGCATTAAAAGGACAGCAATTATATTGAATGATGGCCAACAGAAAATCCGACATTAACTATTCTAATGGTAATAATAATGGAGAAGTATTAAAATCTATTTGTGCGTTAATCAAAGGAACGTTGCTGTTACATTTTACTCTATTTATCTCTAATATTTCATATTTGTATAATTTTTTACCTTTTCTTAAACTATGTATAAGATTGATCCCATTTTGTGAGTTAAACGAATGCTCACTCTCAAGTAAATGTGTCGCAATATTCAAATAATATTTGAAACACTAGTTTTACTTCCACTAACTTTTAACAAATTAATTAGAGCGTTTTTGGACTTTTGTCCATCTTCAGCAACGTTGTTACTTAGACGCTATCGAAGATACACGAAAGTGTATCTTCAGCAACGTTTCAATTAATTTATATCATTGACTCCCGACAGCGAAAAAATCTTTTTGGTTCAAGCAAGTAAACAAACCAATAATGAACTTATAATTCTTTATTTGTTATGTGCATGTACTTTTTGATATTAGTGTTGAAAACGGTTTCTATTTTCATTCCGAAAATATTTAAATATTGATTGTGTACCAAGAGAATTTCCTTATATATTGACTATAGATAACAATTCATAATTTATAGCGGATATTAAATTCACAAGAGTGACCGCTTTTTCCTCAGTTGTCGTCTGTCCCGAGGAAGTCGCTTCGAAATCAGTTTTATAAAATACGTCAATCGTGAATAAAGTAATAATAATCTATAAATATAATTGCACAAAAAAAATGTTATAGACCTAAAGCCAGCGACGGACAGAATTACGTCATAGTCAGTAAAAAGATAACAAAATAGGTATTAACGATCGGATAATATGAACCCTGAGTACTGGTGGTTTTCGGAGATAAAACAGCCTTCAAAGTGTTAAAAATTACTATTTTACAAGTCACCAATTAACAGAATCCTCACCACTTACAATAAGCATCAAAGTACCCTTCAACTAGATATTTTTCATAACTCGCCAAACCAATACAAAAACTTACTATTCAATTTAAAATCAGCATAGTAAGACACATTTTACACATCATTTTACACACCTCATTACACATTTTCATCCACTACACATTCACATCCCAGTATGTTATTAATTATATGAATTGATTTGCCACAAGTAATTGACATTAGGTAGGGATAGTTTAAGAATTATATATTAAGTCTACTCATTGTAATTTTTTACCTAGTGTTGTTTGTGTGCAGTTTAATTATGTAAATAATAAAAAAAAATGAAGCGTTATAGTATAAAGCGTGTTTTTTTATTTTTACTACGGAAGACAATTAGAAATCACATCTTCCATTTACAGACACAATAGTTAGAGGAACCTCCCCAACAGAAGAAACCTTTTAAGTTCAGTATTTCCAAGTTGTTCGATTCCGACTGACAGTAATTTTCACTACGCCTGTAGTTTGCTTGTGAACTGGCAATGTGTATTGCACACATTGAAAAGACAACAATTTATTAAACTTTAATCAACAATAGAGGCAACAATTTACTAAACTTTAGTTAACAATTGAGACAGAAATTTATCAAACTTTAGTTAACAATTGAGACAACAATTTATTAAACTTTAATTAAATTTAAATTTACTAACAATTGAGACAATAATTTACTAAACTTTAGTTAACAATTGAGACAACAATTAATTAAGTCTTGCAGTCGCTGTTTCTTGCTCCATTGCGTTTTACGGCACTCAATAATAAAATAAGAATTAAAAAAAAATCCTGTGGGCCTTCAAATTCTGTTTTACAACGATATTGGGTATTATTTTATTAAGAAACTTCCCTAGTTATTGAAAATGTTGCGTCTTTTGTTTTACACTTATCCTACCATTAGACTTTTGTTCAAAACAGTTTCGCATGATACACACAAAATTGTGATAATTTTCAATTTATTCAAAATTGATTTTTCGGTTCAAAATATTTCAACGCACGGTTTACTAAAACCCCATCATACTTCTTCTTCTTCCGGTGCCATGTCAGGAACCCCCAACGTCGGCTATCACTCGGGCAAATCCCTCTCTGTCCTGTGCTGCCCGGAATATTAGTTGGAGCAAGTGATACTTCTTCCCCCTCATTATGTGACCCAGATATGTGATCTTGCGGACCTTTACTGTGGACAAGAGTTTCCTGGTTGTTCTGGCTCGACTTAAGACTTCTGAGTTCGTAACCAGATCTGTCCAAGGGATTTTGAGCATTCTGCGATGCAACCACATCTCAAAAGCTTCCAGCCTGTTCATGGTGTTAACCTTCAATGTCCAAGTCTCACAGCCATATAGCAACACAGACCACACATAACATCTCATCATCCGCTGTCTCAGGTCCATATTGAGCTTTTCGTTACAGAAGAAAGATCTCATTTTATTAAAGGCAGCTCTTGCTATCTCAATTCCCCATCATACAGAAAATCTTGTATTATAAGTAAATAACATAAATACAATCCCCCCTTTAATGATTTAACGTGTTCTTACAATAAAATTCATCATTTGTATAATTAAATGAATAGTTTACCCAATATAACACTAATAATATACTCAATTCAGACATCCATCTTCCATTTCATCTCACAGTGATGACTAATTGTTTTAAAACGATGTGCCATTTCGTTATAGCATATAAGAGAAATACATTCAATGATTATAGAGTTATTGTAGAGTGGAAATCCATTTTAAAATTAATAAATAAATATTTTTTTACAATATTTTTGCAATTCAGCAATTTCGGCAACGTTCCAACGCAATGTGGCCACGTTGCAAATGCTGAGTGAATAGGTATATTATTAATTTTGTTTAGTTTCTTTTGGATCTTGACAATTCTAAGTCACTTCAATTACTAAGTCAATTTTATAAAAATATTGTGAAAAAATACTTATTAATTTAGAAATAAATTTGAAATAAATAGTCTCAGTCCTGATATTATACCTCCTATTCTGTAACTATTATAACTAAAACAGGAACATACTAAAATTGTAGATTTTAGATTTACGGTCTTATTTCAGCGTTATAAAATATCAACTTGGACTAAATGGAATAGGAACGTACCTATATTGGCCGGATCGTTCTTAAAAGGTAACTGAATTAGACGTATTTTGAATAATTATGAAAATTATGAAATTTTCATCATTTTCATAATTATTCAAAATACGTCTTATTCAGGAACTTTTTTAAGAACGTTCCAGACAGTATAGGTACGTTCCTATTCCATTTAATCCAAATATACATTGTTGTAGTCCATCTCACTGAACATATGAAAAAAAAACTAAAATTAAAATATCTATGTGACAATACCTGATTTCTTCTTCCTCTCCTTATACTTTTATTTTCTTTTAATTGCTATGAACTCTTCTTATTCTCAATCTTTTTTGTCTTTTTTACTTTTTCTTCTGTAATCTTTAATTCCTTTTTATTTTTGTCATGTGATTATACCTAATTGTCGTAGAAACACTGTATTGTATATTTAACATTGACTCTAGTTGGTTGGAAGAAATTCCCGTTCGGCAATAAGTCCGCCTGTATGCAATTTATAAGGTTGTAAATAAATAACGCAGATATACGGAGAATCTGTGAAATATATGACATCATCAGTGTGAGTACATCCAAAAGAAGATATTGGAGAATCCATGAACAATGAAAGGCTCGCTTATACAGCGATCAATGCAGTCCTCGTCAGAACGCCATCTTCCCGGAAGACCTATTAAAATGGAGTTCACCACTTACATATTTAGTTTTCTTGAAATGTTGTGTACGTGTTTAATGTATTTTTTGCGTGTCATTACAACGATAATAGTAATAAATTTAATAATGTCAAATTTACTTATCAAAAATTTGACAACATTCGCCATGTTTCAATGGATACATTCAATATTTCATTTAAAGGACTTATCAATTGAAAAATTACTTGAGAAAGTCATATGATATTATCAAAAGCGAATATGATTATAGTCATACATGTCACCTTAATCTTTAGTACAGTGTCCTAATCTAGGTTTATAAAAATCAATTTAATTATAATTAATAATAATAATTGATAACATTACTAATCTTCATATGTATTCTTAAATTAAAAACTTCCAAATATTTTTTGTTTGATATTTTGTAATTTATCAACCGTTATATAATTAGATAAAATGCATATTTATTTTCTTGTTCACCTTTTTGGCGTATTTTACGAGCATTGCCTATATTTCTTTTTACTAAAAAAGAATATTTTATTCAATTTTCCTAAATTTGTTTAATGTGTCCATCTATGAAATCATTTGAGAGTTAAATTATTTCTTATTCGATTTGAATGCAAAACTGGTATCCATAGAGCCAATGGAAAGTTGTACGCTTGATTCGAAAAAGTTTTGAAATTATCTTTGTAGATGTCTCTGCCGAATCGATTCTTGTCACTTTCAAAATGAAATGACGCAATTTAAAAAAAATACGTTTTACAAATAGTTTTGCAATGACTTTTTTATTGTATAGAGGAGAAATTATTTAAATTGATTTCTCACGCTAATATTGCTTCTCTGGGCTGGAAACACTGGTTATTTGGAAGAAAATTCCATATGGCAATAAACTCGCCGCTTGCGCAGGGTGCAAAGAAGTGTTTAATTTTTTTTTTTTGTATTATTGATTTCCAGATTATTTCATTATATACATAGTTATAAAGGTTGCAGAACTCTCGTGCAAAGATCATGGAGATATATTTGGAGATATCTTTGGAAATATCTCAACTTCAAACCTTAAGTTGACAAGCCATGGACTATAAGAGATGTCTTTAAGACTTTAACATGGAGATATTTCAACTTCAAATCTTATATAGTCATGGACTTTAAGAGGGAAACAAACCATACTCGGCTTCTTTGATGATTAGAATCGGAACTCCGTGATCAAGACGATCTCAATATAAAATTGATTTCTGATGACATATTTTTCGACACAGATCTTGTAGCTGCATAATGTGGAGCCAAGTTACGCAGAGCTTTGATCAAACATAGTTTTTATACAGGATCCTTTAACTAGTTTAGTTCGTGATGAAAAGTATCTAATAGAAGTTTGATAGGTCCCTGGATATCATCTTAATAATATAATGTTTATAATAATAGTTTTATATACTTAATAAAATAATGTATCGTCACACACATTAGAAAGATCTTACAGTTTGGATTAAGAAAATACAAATATATTCTGATAATAAATTATTAAAATAACTAAAACGTTACTTTAATAACGTTAATAAAACGTTATTTTAATAATTTATTAAAAATTTTAATTATCTCAATAGAGACGAAGTTGGAATATTTATTGTAGGAGAACCGGGAAATCAAGGCACCTACAGGGCCCTGATTTCCCGGTTTAAAAAACATCTTTGACTCCCGACAGGGAAAAAAATCCAATGTTTGCGCATATGCAATAATAAAAATATATTCGATTTATTAAAATGAATTTCCACAATGTAAACGCCTCTACCTTAGAATATATTCTGATAATTTTTAAATTCACAAAAAAATGTCGTTTGATTGAGCTATATATATTTTTTCCGATTATTCAGCGCAAATCCCAGAAGGTTTTTGAATTTAAATTTATTTATTTGATATTCCACACAAGAGTTAAGTTTACGAAATATTATCTATTTGGAATTGAAATTAAAATTTGGGATTTGTTAAATGTAAATCAAACGAGGTTTTTGGAGTTTGATTTATATATTTGACATCTCACACAAAAAAAATATTTTCAATTTGGTATTGCAATAAAACTTTTGGAATTTGTTCAGTGCATACCGGAGAATTTTTTTTATCGATATCTCACACATTTTTTTTTATAAATGAACTATTTGGGATAGCAATTAATCTTTGGGGATTTGTTCAACGCAAATCAGCAAACAAAAATTAAGTATATTCAACGATCCAGTAACGTGTTAACCGCTTTTTTGCAGGAACAAATATATTAGACAGAAGGGTCTAAATGGACGGAAAGGAATGCAGGGACTGAAAGGAGACGGATGAGACTAAAAGAAACAGATGGGACTGAAATATGACGTAAAGGACTGAAAAGGGACGGAAGAGACTTACAAGGAACGAAAGGAAATGAAAAGGGACGGAAAGATCTGCAAAGGGACGGAATGGGCTGAAAAGGGACGGAAGAGACTTAAAAGGGAAATTATAACTAGCGATTCCAGATAAGAATCTAAAAAAAAAAAAGAAAATGAAACATATAGATAAACTATTTTTATATGTATAGAAGTAAATAGTTATACAGGCAGGACAACGTCTGCCGGGTTTACGTAGTAATATATAATTAAAATAGAAGAAATCGATCATAATAATAATAAGTATTTGTTCGTGGTCAATGAACTGTTTCATTTCCAGTATACTTTTGACTGGTGAAGGGATTTAATCTCTATTTAGTTGAACTGATTGTATCTTATTTTATAATTAACCACATGAATTAATTATGCAAATGAATAAATTGTAAACATGACAACCAGTACCGGTAACGCATTTGCATAGTAACTAGTAGGGTTGGAACATGGAGTTGTACCGATACAGTGTCAATTTTCAATGGACGAACAATCGGCGACACCGATCCTGCAGAGTTTCGATGAATCTGCGAATCGATTATGTCGATTGATATATCGGTTACGATTTTTTTACATCCCTAGCAACTAGATTCAAACATTCACTGGATGTCCTTTGAAATACACTTTATCATGATTGTCAATGAGAAAATATATTGTAATCATTGCTTATCTTCGATATCCGAACAGCTTATATGGCCTTCAATGTAAATCTTTTCCAAAAAAGATAATCTTTTTCCTCCATAACTTTATTTGCTAGGTCTACCATTCATATTACATACAATGTGTAGGTATGTACTGGTTCAAAAATAAATTCTTTAATTTATTTTGTGTTCATATTGCATTATTGTATAAAAATGTTTTATTTTCCGGTGTAGATTATAGATTAACTTGGAAGAAGTAAACGAATTATGTCTTAAAAAGTTAACCACAGTTCTTCTTCTTGTAATATTAGGTCGTAGATCTGTTATTTCGAAAAAGCTATTCCTGTGAAGCTGAGGTCCAGCTATCCTTCCACCTCTTCGGTGGTCTTCCGGGGAGGCGATGCCCTGGTGGGATTTCGTTTGCCGCTATGGATGGGATTCGAGATGCGTCCATCCCGTTGACATGGTCCCTCAAGAATCTTCTCCTAGCTCTACTCCATCGTATGATGTCCTCGGTCTCACAGGTCCGCCTAATGTCGTCATTGCGAATTCTGTCCCTAAGCGTCTTCCCTGAGATAGCCCTTAAAACCTTCGTTTCCGATGTATGTATGTAGGAGGTTTTTGGTTCTCGTCGTGTCGGCTTTTGTCTAACCACGGTTGTAAAAATTATATGAAAAATCATTATCAAATTGAATATTAGCCAAAATATGTATCTATCTGATAAGACTCGATTTGTTCTTCGTCTCCTCTTTCTCTCCTTATGTTTTTATTTTTCAATCGTTGTTCTGAACTGTTCTTGTGTTCTCTACTTTGTAATCTTTGTTTATTTTTTATAACTGTCATGTGTTATGTTTATTGCTATAGTACACGCTGTATTGTATATTTAACATTAACTCTGGTTGGTTGGAAGAAATTGCCGTCTGGCAATAAGCCCATCCCTGTACAAATTATATGTTCAAGAAGATACAAATGAATAAATAAATAAAAATTTGATCTTCTTTAACTCTTCTGTCTATTTTACATAAAAAAACATATTGTGTAAAAAGAGGATCGACTAAAAAATATGATATTTTTAGAAGAAAAATAAGATTTTAGAAAATATGATGAAAACATTACCATTTTGCTATAAACCCGTCATACAGGGTATTAAAATGTGGTTGAGTTAATAAATTATTTATAATATTTGTGTTTATCTACATAAATACCGACAACATCACGATGACCTGTCTCTTTCCCGAATACGCCACAAGTTAATGTCCTTGGAAAACAGACGTTCTGTATTTGAAATGACATTCCTGCAAAAAGTAGTGAACAGTATTATTGACACCGATGCACTTCTTGCGAAAATTCCCCTCAACATACCGACGAGCCAAACTAGAAAAAATATACATTCAGACTTCCCATCTGTGGCACAAATTATGCACAGCACTCTTTCACATACAGAGCATGCAGAAATTATGATTCTTTCTTCCATGACATTGATCTCTTCAACTCATCGCATAGAAGATTTTAAACTATCCACTTTGGCCAGGTTCCCTCATCGCTCTGAGTGATCTTACGCACGCTTCCCATAACGCCCCATTTCCTTCCAAATTCTTTTTCCTACAGCAAAAAACATTATGTTACTGATGTTTCTTTTTTCAATTCATGTTATTTAACCAGTAGGTAATATTCATCAAACATTTTAGGTTTATTTGTTGTATTACTGTCTGCTTGTCATATGTACTAAATTGGCTGTATGTTTGTTTTCAAAAAATAAAATTAAAAAAAAATAAAAATAAATATTATCAAGATTTTCAGAACTATCTTGGTCGCACATTTTTAAAAATAATATTTATTAACAAGCACTTTTTTATAACAAAAAGGCAGTTATTTGATATTATTTGCTACGAGGCACCGACCAACCTCGAGGAATAAGCTACCACCTGAACTAAGGCGGATCGACAACTTAACCCAATTCAGGAAACACATGGAAACTCACTTATTCCACGAGTCTTACAAAAACCTGTAATGTATTTAAAGCGCCCTTAGGGTGAGATTATCACAAAAACGGCGCTATAAAAGTCATCTTAGCATTATTAGTATTCTTTTTTGATAATACTCTTCAATTCCAATCTAATTTAATGTAATTAGATTTCATAATTAGGCGTAATTGGTGAATGTTGCGCAAGCGCATAAAGTGATTAAGTAAACCAACCAATGGCAAGTCGTAAGCTTTGTTTGTGCCTTGAATTCAACTTCGTTTCTATTGAGATGTTAAAACTTTGTCAAAAAATATCATTGAGTCCCAACAGTGAAAACATCCCAATGTTTGCGTAGGTATATTCAACTAAAAAAAAATAATTTAAATAAACATTGATGAAAACAGGTAAACAAGCTAAAAATGAACTTATAATTCTGGCTCAGTTCAGGGGTGATATCTATGAGAGAGCATTGTCACCACATGTAGTATAAGGACTGTTGCTTTTATTGTTTACAAATACCAATTTCTCAATAGATGGCGTTACAAAAAGGTTTCTTCGTTACTTCATAGATGGCAATGGTGTTTTTCAGCTTCTTTTCAAACGATCAGTTTCTCATTATTAAAATATATAGAACTTTCAAAATTGAATTGATCAGGAAACTCAATAAGAAGGCATAATTGGTGAACGTTGCGCAAGCGCATAAAGTGATCACGTAAACCAGCCGATAACCCATAGCCCCGTAGGTGCCTTGAGTTCCTGGTTCTCTTATATTATTCCAACTTCGTCTCTATTAAGTAATGATAAGAGTTAGCTTTCTTTAGACGTAAAACATATATAAAAATTAATACATCTATTTTTTAACAGATTTTTAATTATCTCAATAGAGACGAAACGGGAAACGAATTGCAGGAGAAACGGGAAATCAAGGCACCTACAGGGCTTTGACTCCCGACAGGGAAAAAAATCCAATGTTTGCGCATATGCAATAATAAAAATATTCGATTACTTACACATTGGTACAAGTAGGTAAATAAGACAAAAATGACCTCATAAGTCTGGCGCAATTCAGGGGTGACTTCTATGCGAAAAATGAATTGTCACCTCAGATATAAGAATTGTAGCTTTCATTATTTACAAAAAACCAATTCTCTCAATAGATGGCGTTACAACAAAATAAAAAAAAAAAAAATAATAAGATTGTTGTTCATAATTTCACCCATAGATGGCTGTAGTAAAAATTCCTTATTTTCAAGCGAAAAGAATTTCAGTATTACAATATATAGAAATTTCAAAATTGAATTGATAGGGATCTCATTAAAAAGGCATAATTGGTGAACGTTGCGCAAGCGCATAAAGTGATCACGTAAACCAGCCGATGACAGGTCGTAAGCCCTGTAGGTGCCTTGATTTCCCGGTTCTCCTACAATAAATATTCCAACTTCGTCTCTATTGAGATAATTAAAAATCTGTTAAAAAATATCTTTGACTCCCGACAGGGAAAAAAATCCAATGTTTGCGCATATGCAATAATAAAAATATTCGATAAATACATCTAGTTTAAATAGAAAAGTAAAAAAATAATTATTTTTTGGAACAAATAAGTATGGTAAGAGTATGAATATTAATTATAAAAACATCATGTAAAACTATGGAGAACATTAATAGTTTTTAACTATGTATTAAGCACCTAACCTACGAAAGGTAACAAGATTTGTGGTTCCTTTTATGTTTGATGGCGAACTAAAATACATTTTGAGACTTTTGTGATATTAACTATTTTGTGTACATGTTAATCTAATTTTTGGAAATCTAAAATCCTAACATCTTCTCGTAAGGTAAGCGTGAACATTGTCGTTGAATAATATATTAAGGAAGCATATTATTTTTTTACATTGTTTGTAAATCAAAGTTAATGTGTTGTATATAATGTATAGCTTTACTGTTATTAATTTTAGTTTAGATTATTTGTCAAAAAATATTTTCATTTAATATTCATTCAAGTTATAATTCAGAATTGAACCCATTATTATTGATGGTTTTGAACTTATTCCATTTCCCATGATATTGATACTTGTCATTGTGAACCGCTTAAATATTCCTTGCTCGGCATCGCTGATCTCATCAGCATCAAAATAACTTTCTCTGAAGCACGTGGACTTTGGGCGGGCCCTACCAACGAGAACAAAACACCATTATAGGTACATGATGTTATATTATTTGGATAGTTAATGAGAATGGATGGTTTGATAATTTGTCCGAAAAAATACATATCTACATCACGCCATGTCACTAACGGGTTAACCAGAAAGGAACGAACATCATAATTTTTTATCCTCGCATCGCATTCTGTCCGCATTGTATTTTTTTTTCGTTAATCATCTCTCATTCATTCTACCCGTGTGCCCAAACCATCTTAATCTGTTCACTTTCATTTTATCGATGACATCACCCTGTATTAAACTTTATTAAATAAAGTATTTAATATTTTTTTAAATATAAATATGTTTAAGCGCGATTTAATTCTTAATATGTAGATATTTTAAAAACCAAGGTTTTTAAAAATATGAACCTCGTTAATGAGTATTATATATTAATGAGTAAGATATATTGATGAGTATGATATATTAATGAGTATGATATAATAATGAGTATGATATATTAATGAGTATGATATATTAATGAGTATGATATATTTACGAGTATGATATATATACAAGAAGACGTTTCTGGAGAGATCACGTGGGGAGAGCAAGCTCAGACCGAGTAGTGAGGATATCAGCTGATGAACATCCTACTGGTAGCAGACCTCCAGGAAGACCGCCCAAACGATGGAGGGACAGCTGGACGTCCTCCTCCCAGGAGCAGGTGCCGAGAAATACAGGACATAGTCCTAGCTGACGAAGAAGAAGAAGAAGATATATTAATGAGTATGATATATTAATGAGTATGATATATTAATGAGTATGATATATTAATGAGTATGGTATATTAATGAGTATGATATATTAATGAGTATGATATATTAATGAGTATAATATATTAATGAGTATGATATATTAATGAGTATGATATATTTATGAGCCGTAGACCAAGTGGGTAGTCGTTTGGTTTTGATGCCGGCGTCCTGGGTTCAATTCCCAGCTGATGTGAAATTTATATGAATTCATTTCTCACGCATTATTTCTCTGGGCTGGTAATACTGGTTTGGTGGAAAAAAATTGCTTTTTGTCAATAAACTAGCACGAGTTAAAATATATACATAAATATATCAGATTGCATTATTTTTCTATCGCTATTTTTTTTTAATTACAAATGAATTATTCGTTTCTTGTAGGTTGAGAAATAACGTAGATTAAACAGACGGTACTGAAAACACTGGTGAATATTTTTGGTTGTATTTTCCTTTTTTGAATTTACATAAAATTTTAAATTTACATAATTTTAAATACATCCTCGAGCATTCCCTAAATTAGCATTTATGCTAATTTGGGTGAAAGGTTATTGAAATCGGTCGAGGCGAGATTCGAACCAGCATCGTCTAGCCTAGCTTACTTATTTAGCACGCTAGTCGCTCTGCCACCGACCAAAAGAATTTATATGTGTTATATACATACATATCTATAAAATTTGTGTGATTTTGAATAGTGCTGCTTCTGTAAATTAATTGTACGTGATAATCTCGTGTGTTTCGTGCAACTAGTAGGAATTACATGCACATACATTATTACAATACAGAATGTCTGTGAAGATATAACTTTTTACCAGTTAATCCTTATATTATCAAAGAGATAGATTGTTATCTTTATCTTCTTGGTCAAAATCCTAGGATTGGTCTGCACCAAACACTCGATCTTCCACTTATCTCTATCGTCCGCCAGTCTCTTCATCTCTTTGTAACTACTAGAGCGCACGTCATCGATTATCTCGTCTACATAGTTGTTTCTGGGGCGACCTCTACAGTTACCCCCATCAATCATTCCTTCGACGATGGTAAAAAGCAGGCCTGGGTGCCGGATGTTGTGGCCTATTCAAGTTGTTCTCTGTCGGGCAATTCTTTTCATAATTTGCCTTGTCTCTCCGACCCTACTTAGTACCTCAACGTTGCTGATGTGTTCTGACCAGTGAACTTTAGCCATGCGTCTGTAGCACCACATCTCAAACGCACACAGACGTCCCGTTTCACGCTGTCTGATGGTCCATGTTTCACAACCATATAGCAGTACACTCCAGACAAGAGTCTTGATCAAATTTTTCCTAGTTTTTATGGAAATATTAGGGGATTCAAAAATTGTTGATCTTTTGTTGAAGGCGACTATTGTTATCTTAAGTATATTAAAAAAAAATTAATCACCTGAACTCTGAAAATACTCCCATAGTTATTAACCAAAACTGAAAACTAATAAGACATCTATACACTGTCTCAGAACAGGTTTTACCTAATGAGGCAGTTTATGACAATAGTAAAATATCTGGTAACTATTATGTAACCTAATGTAGGTTAAATATATTATTATGCATTTAAAAATGTTGTTACTAGATATAAGGAAAAAAGTGTATTTTATATAAATAAATAAATAAATAAAAAAAATGATACCTGTGAGGCCCCGGCTTAGAACAGTGCTTCCACACTTTTCTATTGTTGTTTTGTAAGAGGCGGGTAATCGAAAATACAACAGGCAACAATGAAATCTCACGTAGTTCAGCAATGAGGTGTGACTTACTATGTGAGACGTGACTGGTGTGTTTGTATACACGTTTGTGTTGTGGTCTCTTTTATAAAGTAAAGCACACCCGCACACTTGTCGCTGGTTACCCCACATTGTGGATATGCCATGATGGTATGAATGAATGAATGAATAATACATTTATTTCGAACGGCGATTAAATAATATGTTTTCGGTTTATTTTCGGCGGTGAAATTTTGTGCATGACACTTCTTACAATCATACAATTTACATACAAACATACGATATAATACAATATTCATTGTATTTGAATAAAGACTCAATGTCAAGGTATAATATAATAATCGTAAGAACTATGTATATTATTTTGTTGTTCAATTCAACTGAACAACTACCCGGATTTAAATCAATTATAAAAACTGTTATTAGTATAATATATTTGTGTACTAATAAATTCGTATTACATCTCCGCATAATATTAATTTAATGGTCGAAAATTACTATACTAATCCTTATTGAGTGCTTTTGAAACGAATTAAAATAATGTCGGTGTTTATTAAATAAATATTTACTAAACGAGTATATATAATTTTAAATAATAAGTTTAATGTTGTTTCATTCAAGTTCATGATGAACATTATTGGAAATATAATAATAAATAATAATAATAAACCGTTTATTTGTTGCCGTTATTGTTCTTCTTCTTCTTCTTCTTCTCAGCCTAATCCCGTCCACTCCTGGACGAAGGCCTCCTCCATATCCTTCCCCGCCACTCTATCTTGTGCTTTGAGCAACCAATTCACACCAGCATGACGGCTGATGTCATCTCTCTATCTCATTGGCAGTCTTCCAACACCTCTGACTGTCGTTCTCGGTCTCCAAGCCAACACTTTCCTTGGCCATCGGTCTTCGGGGTATCTAGCAACGTGGCATCTCCACTTCAGAGTAAGAATGCGGTGGACGACATCAACCAATTTTGTTCTTTCCCTGATGGTGTCGTTTCGCACCATGTCTCTCAGACTTAATCCTAACATGGCTCTTTCAATGGCTCTTTGGGTGACTCTTAGTTTTTCAGCACTTTTCTGAGTCATTGGTCATAGTCTCCAAGCCATAAGTAGCTACTGGCAGTACACACTACACAGGTCTCATATACCTTCCGTTTCAGGCTGATGGGAATTTGGATTTTTGAAGATAAGGGCTAATTTCCTAAAAGCTGCCCAAATAAGTCCAATTCGTCTCTTTTTTGGTTTAACCAAACGGGTGAAATAAAAAAAGGGTTATTGTTACATCACATAAAAACAAAAAAATATACAATTTTGAACCACAATGGACAACAAAAAGGCTATTGCTCAGTTACGCATTACCAGCTATCCCTGGAGTGCTGCTGGTTTTCAGCAAAGCCTTGGGACAACACAAAACATTGAGAACAGACCACATGTCATAGCCTATAAAAAAAGTAATTAAAAATAAGATGTATTCCTTCTATCTCTTTTTTACTGCTGGCACCCTTGTTGGTTCAAAAACCTTATCTTGCGGTGTTTCTTAAAACTCTGCAAAGAGGTCATTGCACGTACATATATTCTGCGGCAAATCATTCCAGTACTTTGAGGAAGCATATCTAAAACTACCCTCGAATGCGGCCGAGGTTAGATGTCTGGGGAGAACGAGCAAATGGTCTCTCAAATATAATAAAAATTCAAACAGTTATTATCCATAGAGTCATTATATATTACGCTTTCGAAGGTTATTTTATCATTTTAGTTGTTTTATTGGCTATTACACTATTTTTATTAATTAATTTCTCTATTCAATACCATTTGAATGATATTTTGAAAGAAGGAATCATAAGAATTTTGGCCAATAAAAGATCATGTATGAGACGGTGCATGGATGTAGAGGCAGTCAGGAATGTGTGCAAAAATATAGTAGAGTGGCGCTCGGTTCTCCCTGTTTACCCCGTTACGGACATGGCGTGATGAAATGTATAAATTGTATACGACTTGGAGCCTTTTTCAGTAATAATACAGATGTTTAGAAATTACGAAATAATAAAAAAAAAATATTTGACGCAAAGATCAACAAAATCAATTTTTTTTAATAAATGGGAGGTGGCAGTGATAACAGTTAAGAGTTATAAAGCGAGTGGGTTGTGGCCAACGTTATACTCCTCACTACCAAGTCACTCAACAAAGAATTCAAATTTCGTTTGGAAAATTTTCATACAATATGCATTTATGTAATGAATTGTTTTTACTAAACAATAAAAAATGAATCATTTCAACAAGTACCAAACTAGATAGTAATACCAAAGTAGTATAACTATGTAGTGTTAAGAGTTATAAAGCGAGTGGGTTGTGGCCAACGTTATACTCCTCACTACCAAGTCACTCAACAAAGAATTCAAATTTCGTTTGGAAAATTTTCATACAATATGCATTTATGTAATGAATTGTTTTTACTAAACAATAAAAAATGAATCATTTCAACAAGTACCAAACTAGATAGTAATACCAAAGTAGTATAACTATGTAGTAATTTTATTAGAGTTATCCAATATCGTTGACCATTATTAGCTTCGTGTTTTTTTTATACTTTAATGGTTGATGTTATAATATTATTTTTGTCAATTTATTCAATTATTTATGTTTCCCGTTCTAAAGTCTTTCTCTTACATAATACCTTTTTTTATCTTTATGAAATACAATGCCGTACACTCGATTCCATCAAAATGTTTCAAAGCGTAATATATTATTTGTATATTTTGATTAAATCACAAACAACACAAATTGCTTTTTATTTCTCAAGAAGTCCGAAGAAAATTTAAAAAAAATCCATGCCCTGAGAAGTCTAAAGATTTCATTTATAATATATCAAGCATCATAATATTTTTAATGCTTGTTTTTATTTTTTCATTTATAAGATTTAATTTATAATATATCGCTACCAAGCGTTATCTACTCTCCCCAACCCCGAGTAGGAAACTAATCAGAAAATCAGCATAATAAATGATAAAGTTGTACATTTTGTGGAGAAAAAAAAGATTTGATTTGTAAATTTGTATCTCAAAGATAAATTCACTTATCTTTCAAGCCACGGGCGTCCACTTCGATCTGCTAAACGTGCTTTACTATCTATCCCTATTCATAGTTGTGAATTTTTTAGCTCTTCATTTGAAGTACATTCAGCTAGACTATGTAATAGCCTAAGTCCTGATATTACGTCGTCTATCTCACTAAACATCTTCAAGAAAAGGCTAAAGCAAAAATATTTATCTGACAATACCTGATTACATCTTCCTCTCTTCTTCCTTTCGTTATCCTTTAGTTTTCCTATCATTGCTATGAATTGTTCTTATATGCTATCTTCTTTTTTTTTTACTTTTCCTCTGCTATCTTTATTTACTTTGTAATGTGATTAACTTATTGTCATAGTACACTTTTGTTTTGTATACTCTACATTTACTCTGGTTGATTGGAGGAAATTGCCATTGGGCAATAAGCCCACCAGTGTACTCATTATATGTACAAGAAGATTCGAATAAATAAATAAATAAATAAATAAATAAAAAGAAAAGGTCGTGCATGTACTAATACTTTTTTTGTAATTTGAAACTTGACAATGCCGAGTCACCTCGTAGAAAACTTTTGTTCATAATAAAATGAACTGTACTTTTTCTATTTTATTTGTTAATTTTAAATTAAACTCGTTAGTTTTACTCATTTAGAATGAACAAACTATTCTCGGTATAAAAAAAACTATCGACAGCCAACAAGTTGTGATCGAAATAGGAAAATATAAAAAAAACTAGCATTCTTCGTCGAGTGTTGTTGTCTTGTACCTACCTCGTGATCTGTGTGTTGCCCAATACTTACTCCACTGCAAGTCATGTGATGAGATAGCTTTCTCCGACCGATGGTGGTGCCGCTTGTATCTCTCCCACCATCTGCTCCTCCGTGCTAACCAAGAGGAAGTCATATTTTTGTAATTATTATATTACTACTTGTAATAACAAAAAACAATGTTGCAATCTTACGTCACTTTATGAGGTCTATAATAAAGTGTTATAATTTACGATGCACTTCGTTTCGACACCAATCAAATTTGGACCACATTCATAGTTAAATGAAGTATGTAAGTGTATTCGGATTTCTCGGCGATTTTCAAATTTAAATGTATTTTCGGATTTCTCGGTGATTTTTAAAGTAAAAAATGAATACATATATTCTGATTTCTCGGTGATTTTCAAAGTAAAAAGTAAGTACATATATTCAGATTTGTCGGTGATTACCAAAGTTTAAAGTTAGTACCTACATATATTTGGATTTCTCGATGATTTTCAAAGATTAATGAAGTATATTCGGATTTTTCAGTTATTTTCAAAGTTAAATGAAGTAAGTATATCATTGTTTACAAACCAATTTCTCAATAGATGGCGTTACAAAAAGTTTCTTCGTCACTTCATAGATGGCCATGGTGTTTCTGCTTTTTTTCAAACGAACAGATATTCATGATTAAAATATATATGTCGGCCATCGTTGTTCAGTTGGTTAGGTATTTAACTACTGATCAAAAGGTCACCGGTTCGATTCCCGGTGGATGCACAGTTTTTAAACGTATTATCAGTCTGGATTTGTGAGTCGATAAATAACCCCCAGAGTGTGGCAACTAGTTATTGGATTCATGTTAAATTATTACCTGTTAGTCACCCAAAAAGCAATACAATACAATATTGGAAATGGCAAATTTAGGTAAATTGCAAAAATGATTTAAAAATATATATAAATTACCTATACAGTACTATAAAATTTTCAATCTATTTTAGGTCTCCAGAATGTGGCAACTTGTTATTGGGTGCGTGTCTACTTGATATTTGACATAGTACCTGTTAGTTACCCGAGAAACAATAATAAATATTGAACTTTCAAAAATTGAATTAATAGGGAACTCAATAAGAAAGCATTGGTTAACGTTACGCAAGCGCACGAAGTGATCACATAAACCGGCAGATGACATGTCGTTAATCTTTTGGGTGCCTTGAATTCTTGTTTTTTTCTAATTCCCACTTCGTCTCTATTGAGATGTTAAAAATGTGTGATTATAAATAGGTCATTAAGGGGGCGACTGCTGCCAACGTATATATTTTTTCAGTTTGATATTGCATCATTACTACAAAACGAATCATTTTGAAAAAAATAACTTAGTTTGGTTATTTTATTTTTGTTTTTTATTTATTTATTTGTCACACCATTTAAATAATCTTCATTAAAAATAGATAACTGCTGCCCAACTAGGTATACCTGTTCTAGGGCTAGCAGTGTACATATTATTATGTTTCACAGGAGTAACTATTTGCATTTTTAAAAAGAATCTAAACAATATAAACTTAACCATAAAAAAATAATCTAAACAATATAAACTTTACTAAAACACATATTAAAAAAAATGGAATTTGAGTTATCATGATATGCTTATAGGTACATAATATTGTAAATGTAGGTATCTTGTAATTTTTATTTGTTAATTGCACAAATAATCTGAAATAGTATTTCCTGGGAATACTGAACTGACAAAGCATAGATATGATCCGTCAGTCATATCTTTATTCAGTCGCGCCTCAAATCAAATTAAGACAGTACAAAATTTATAAAAAAAATTAGGATTTTTTGCAAAAAGTAAACAAAGAAAATACAAATAACAATTATATAAATTATGTCTACGATGCCGAACATTTGATGTATTTTAGTTCTACCGTAGTTCACGATGTATTCGGAACATTTTCTTTTAAATGATTTCAGCGATACTATTTCTTTTAATGATGTAGGCAACATTTTATAAATTATTAATAAAGAACAATATACCTTATACTTTTAAATATTGTTTTGTATTATATTCTTTTAGAAAAATAATGAGCACACTCCGGGTTTTTCACATTAATCTTATATTTCTAAAAAAACTTAAAGGTTTAGAGCAATATATATTTTTTAAATTAAAGAAGACAAAAATATCTGGAAAAATAAACCAAAACAACTTTTATTTTTAATGTTTTTTAGGTTTCATTAAAACCTGAATCATTAATGCAACGACACGACATATTTTTTCCAGATATTTTGTTCTACTTTAATATAAAAAAATATATATTGCTCTAAAACTTACAATTTTTTAGAAATATTAGATAAATATCAAAAATCGGGATATGCTTGTTATTTTCCTACAAGAATATAATACAGAACATAATTAAAAAGTTTAATGTATAGTTTTCTTTATTAATATTCAAACTAAGTTTTTTTTTTTCAAAATGATTTGTTTTATAGTAATGAATGCAATATCAAATTGAAAAAAATAGGTACGATGGCAGCAGTCGCCCCCTTAATAACGGAAGTGCAATATTCCACGATCAGATATGTAGGTGCAGTACATTTGTAGGCAAGTACATAGCAATAAATAATGCTATAGAGATGCAGACCACAATCCAAAGTCCATTCTTAAGATCACGTTTTCAAGTTATAAGTATAAAGAGAAAGTGACGCGATGACCTCACACACTTCATCTCAGGATTTCATCATAACTAATATCCTCAACACAAGTACCTACATACATATATAAATTGGTACAACACGCACTTGTAGGTCCATTACATTTTCAATTCTAAAGCAGCCCATTCACGATCGTGTTATTCGGTGTCGCTCCATATGGACCGACTCCATTTGGAGGATTGTAAAAGTTTCATCACACTCACGGGCGCGCCATCTCGCCAGAATTCATCGAGTCATCAAAATTAGTATACACAAGCTGTCGGCGCTTTCGCATTAATAATTTTTTTGTAATTTTCAAGGAAAAATGAGCTATAATTCTGATGATGAGTTTTATACGACTGCTACAACGGTTTGTTTATATATAAAAAGAAAAAAAAACAAAGAGAAAATGTCGTATTTTCGCATTCACGAAAGTGTCAAATAGCTCGGCGCAATGAGATGGCGCAATGTAACGCTGGTTTTGACAGGATGAGCCACGCTGTTTGTCACGGCACTATGGAGTTTCGATCGTTTGGAATTCCATTTTGATGTCAGGCCAATTGGGCTGCGCGGGTTTTGACATTCACGAGCGCTTTTTGGAGTGATAGCAAGCCATTTGGAAGGTTGGCACGATCGTGAATGGGGACCTTGAAACAAACATGATATGATTTAAGATAAACGTCCGATTCTATGACCCGAATGCGCAGTCCTAGGTAACTAAATACTAACTCCTAACCTCACTGGAGTATTTAGTATTCTTAAGTTAGCAATTGCGTTGCAGACTTTATTACCTAAATACTAAATACTACGACAAACTTAAGGTCGATGGCGTAGCATTTCACATTATTGTGATCTGCTGAAGTTGTTTGAAGTTGTTTTACATTCAGCGAGATACTCAAAGGTTTTTCTTAATAGCAAAATATTTTAGTAATTTTTACTAAAACATGAACAGCAAAAAGCTTTGTACTATCCACCTCACGTTTATTTTTCGTTAAACGTTTTCGGATTTTTCAATCCATCTTCAGTAACAACTAAAATGTGCATTTAGTACATTTTAGTTGTTACTGAAGATGGATTGAAAAATCTGAAAACGTTTTTACGAAAAATAAATGCGAGGTGGATTATACAATTTTTTTTGCTGTTCATGATTCGTGTTTATAAATAAGAAAAATGGTCAAATTGTAGTTCAATATTTATGCTACGTTTATAAATAAGAATGTAAATTACTACAGTAATTTCATTTCTATTTTTAAATGGTGTTTCACCAAATTTCACCAAGAAATATCTTCGATAAACTTAATACATAAGGAGCATTCAAAACTAAGAATTACATAATAAATTGTCACAATGCGATAACTAATTGGTGACTTACGCTTTATCTTTAACCTTTAGAAGTGGACATAGGCGACAGTTTAAAAGAAATCGTATGTATACAACGAATATTGTACGTAGCAAAATATTCATGAGATTGTAATTTTTTTTATATGACAAGTCTCGAATCCGCCTGATCAACAAAAGCCATTGGATAACTCGAATCAGATTATATGTAAGTGGTATTATTATGCGAATAGAGATGACGCAATGTGCGCGTGCTTCTAATGTTTCTTCAACAAATGGAAGCTTTGCCAAGACATCGGAATCCGCCCCCACTTGGACAGTCGGCCGTGTAACTTACATCACGTGCCTAGAACGTCAGGTGACCAGGATATTACGAGTATCGACAGTCAAAACATAACATAATATGAACTTTCGCACTGGAGGTCATTGAGAAAAGAGTGGTACCGTGGAGTGTATTGGCCATTTGGAATTTCGACATGTCTTAGATAAGAATCTTGTTTGATCTGTATTCACGAAATTCTAGCAATAAACTATGTTCGGTTTAATAGAAAATTAGTAACTATTTATTTATTTACTTTTTGTACATAATGTAAACAAATATAATGCACACTGGCGGGCTTATTGCCATTAGGCAATTTCTTCCAACCAACCAGATTATCGAGTGACATAATTTTATATGTACCTACATCAACAAAAATGAATGCTAAAATAGGACAAAAAAATGTACATCATAGCAAAAAATAAAAAGGATTGGGAAGAAACAAGAAGAGAAAATCGAGATAAACAGAAATCATCCTATACTACAACATTTACCTGTATTGATATATAATATAATTGTTCATTAATTTTGATTTAATTTAATTTAATTAGATTTAACTTTTTGATCGTCAGTTCTTGATGGAATTCCATTTAAATTAATTTATATTTTTAATAAATAAAAATAAAAACACTTGTTTAGAATTAATTCCAGTATTTATTTAAGGACTACTTGAAAATGTGCTTAGCACGAAACCGGTCGTAGGTTGTAGTTTTTAAATAAATAATGGAATTTATTCTAAACAAGTGTTTTTATTTTTATTTATTAAAAATATAAATTAATTTAATTTAATTAATTAAATGATAATAATAATAAACACTTCCTTGCGTCCGTCTAAGTTTATTGCCGTACGACAATTTCTTCCAGCCCAGTAAAGCAATATTTGAGAATTGAATTTAATTAAAATAATGTTACCACAAAGTAAAACGAGTGGGTTGTGGCCAACGCTAAACTCCTCACTAACAAGTCATTCTATAAAGTATTCAAATTTTGTATGGAAAATTTCCAACATTTTCATGAAATGAGTTTGTTAAATTATTTTTTATTTAAATATTTTATTACGAAAACTCGATAACTCTTCAATGCCATTTTATGAAAGTGATGTGTCTTTTTACGAATTTGAAAATAAAAATTTCAAATTTTAAGTTTCCTGAGCTCGGGGTCACTTTGAAATATTTGACAGTTAAAAAAATTGAGAAGCACTATTCATATATCGTTCAAAATCTAATGGGATCTAATCGAGTATTAGATATACATATTTGCAAAATTTGAATAGAATCTAATGAGTACTTTAGTCTATAATCGATAAAGTAAAATGAACACGCCGTACATAGCACACACACACAGATACATTGTGATGAAACTTTCAGAATACAATCTCAGCATGATACTAGTTGATAATCTGCAAAAAAAATACCCTTGAAAATTGCGAAATCATAACTCCCCACTATATCCCCTTGGGTTAGTGAGGAGTAAAAACAATCGTTTAGCAAAGGTGTATTTGATTGATTATGATTAAATGTATGTAGATTAGATCATGATCGTAAACGGAGCTTAGAGAATACGACACAACGATGAGATCTACAATATTTATAATGAGCCCAACATTATAAAGGTGATTAAAATAGGGAGGCTGCGATGGACAGGACACGTGAAAAGAATGGTCGATGAAAGAGTGCTAAAAAGGGTCCTGCACACAAAGCCACAAGGTAGACAAAACGTTGGTAGACCCAAGCTCCGATGGCTGGATGGCGTGCAGCGGGATGTGGAGGCTGCAGTTGGCGTAAGGGACTGGAGGGGAGCATGTCAGGATAGAGGGAGATGGCGAGGAATTCTGGAGGAGGCCAAGGCCCGCAATGGACTGTGGAGCAATTGATGATGATGATTAGATAATGATCGAGTACTGATGCATACATTTTTTAGATTAAGACAAGAAAAGGACGTAGGTATTATAATCGTGTCACGAGTACCTAACGCCGACTCATCGACCCATCTCATCTAACAATAAAAAAGAGTGGAAGAAGTATTCTAAGACGGTGCTAAATACGATGCTTTATAAATAAAAACAAGCCACGATGAATATTTTGTATCAAAAGGCGTTACGCACTTCTGGAATGATCTATGTATTGAGGAAAAAATTGATGAAGATAATAATGGTCGGAACAAAAACATTCTGATTCAAAAGGATTTAAAAAACCAAGGAAATACCAATAAATATACGTACTGTTTTATGTTTCATTTATATGTATAAGTGTTTTGAATAGTTAACTAATCAAATTAAAACTATTTGAACATGAAAATTTGTTTTTACTCCTCACTAACCCAAGGGGATATAGTGGGGAGTTATGATTTCGCAATTATCAAGGTTATTTTTTTATTGCAGATTATCATGCTGAGATTGTATTTTGAAAGTTTCATCACAATGTATCTGTGTGTGTGTGTGCTATGTGCTATGTACGGCGTGTTTATTTTACTTTATCAATTATAGACTAAAGTACTCATTCGATTATTTTCAAATTTTGCATATACAATGAATATCTAATACTCGCTTAGACCCCATTAGATTTTGAAGGATATCTGAATAGTGCTTCTCATTTTTTTAACTGTCAAATATTTCAAAGTGACCCCAAGCTCAGGAAACTTAAAATTTAACATTTTTATTTCCAAATCAGTAAAAAGGCATATCACTTTCATAAAATGGCATTGAAGAGTTATCAAGTTTTCATAATAAATTTTTAAAATAAAAAATAATTTAAAAAAATACTTTCTTGAAAATGCTGAATATTTTCCATACAAAATTAGAATACTTTAAAAAATGACTTCTGAGGAGTTTAGCGTTGGCCACAACCCGCTCGTTTGCTATGTACTAAATGTCTAGAAGGCCAAGACATACTTAATTGTGGTGTTTTATACTAAAATTCACTGTTTGCTTCGGACCTAACCCTTTTCTCATCAGACTTATAAAAATAAACAGTTAGCTACGAAACCGGACGAGAGGATTGAAAATATACATATAAATTTGATAAGGGATTTCAATAAGAAGGTATAATTGGTGAACGTTGCGCAAGCGCATAAAGTGACAATGACAGTTCGTAAGCCCTGTAGGTGCCTTGAGTTCCTGGTTCTTCTATAATATTCCAAATTCGTCTCTATTGAGATTTTGAAAAGTTTGTTAAAAAAAAATATTATTTAACTCCCGACAGGGAAAAAATCCAACGTTTGCGTATAATATGCAATTAAAAAAATATTCGAAATATTTACCCCTTCATTACGGCAGGAAATGGGTCTTTAGATAGTTATTTTTAAATATAAATAAATTGCTATTTTTGAGTTAAGATTACCATTGCGTATGCACATTATTAAGTATTACCATGAAATGAATTTTATACCAATTCAAATTATAAATATGCTTAAGTAAAGATTTTATATATTTTTACACGCGTACAATTATATTCGCTTGTTACATCAAATGATAGTCTTTAAATAATTTAATGGTAATGAATTGATAAAATCTTGAGATAATAGTTGTATAAATCAATTTCACGTCAAATAATCTGACTGCAAACCAAAAAATACATCTTGTAGTACCTATAGATGTTATTAAATGATACAATGATTACATAATGAAATTTAGGGGGGGTTGTAACCAGCGAAAGGTGTGCGGGTGTACATTGCCTTATAAAAGGGAGCACAACACAAATGTGTATACCCACACACCAGTCTCGTCTCACCTAGAAAGGCACTACATTCAGAATGGGTGGTGAACCTCATTGCTGAACTATGTCAGATGTTATTGTTGCCTGTTGTATTTTCGATTACCCGGCTCTTACGGGACACTCGAAAACAGTAATAGAAAAGAGTGAAAGCACTATTCTAAGCCGGTGCCTCACAGCTACGTTTCCCAATATTATGGAGACGGCTTGCTAGTGAGTGACATTCTGTCTGTGTACGTGTATTGTTGTAATAAAATGGTGCTGTATGTCTGGTGGATAGTCGTGGTATATTGTAATTAATCAGTTCTGTTAGTGCAGGGTTATTTTAAAACAAAGGCGAGTAAAATTACAAAATATCATTTCCTTATGTATTCACACGAGTTGAGCTAATCTAAAATGAGTTGAGCTGCAGATTGATCAAATGGTGAAATCGTTCGCTACAATTGTTTAGTAAGTTAGTTAGTCCATATACAACGATTGAATTATCTTGATACCTCGTAGATAAGTAGATAAGTATATTTTCAACTGTTCCGTGTTGTGCTTATGTATGATGTAATATACTTTATCGCCTTCGAAATAATTACTTTATATTTTTCCTCGTTGATGGCCATACAGATCGAACCCAAATCGTCAATATATTTTGTATTTTTTTTGCTGCAAAGCTAATATATATTATATATGAAACTAGTGGGCCCGGGCAGACGTTGTGCTGCCACAGTTAGCATTTTATATAGACCTCATTTAATGTATTTAACATCTTTGTGTAACACAATGTCAATTGATTTGTTCCCATCGCAATCTATTGAAGAATTACACAACTAATTGACCACGCTGACATTTTCATTGTATGTGAATCTTTATCCAAAATAGAAATTGTAAAAAAGTTCACAGATACAGCCTCTTAGGACCTGGGTATGGCTGGAATGCACTGTTGAAGAAATTATGTATTTTGTTTTATTTTAAAACGACATTCTTGTGAATTCAAAATTATACTTCATCATTTGTTTTTTCAATAATCATAGATTGTCTTTTTATATTTTTTTACTTTTATCTTTATCTCTAAGCACGTCTATTTTTTCATTGTACCTCTATGGGAAATAATTTGATTACACATATAATATCAATTTTATGGTTAACACAAAAATTTTATTGTAATGTGTTATTGTTTTTTTTTTCTTAATAAATACATATATAACCTACTTTAAAATTCCGACCCTTTTTTCCTATAAAAAAATCTTGAGGGGTATATCTAAGTCAAAAATATATTGGCTACAAAATTTGAAAACTAAAAACAATTGCAAAAAAAATCTTTGAAAAATGAACACATTTTTTTTAGATCTCCGTTTGAGCATCTTTGTACTGTTAAGGTATTCGAGCGATTTCGTTCACCTACAGCACAAGCATTTTTACTTGATTTAGGGAACATAGGAAATATATGTACTTGATTAACAAGGACATATTCATTAAAAAAAATACATACACTCACTTGGCTGGGCCGTTCGTGTATGGAGATTTGTATTTTCTAACATATCTTAGCGAAAGAGAAAAATTGAACATACATATTTAGAATATAAATAATTTTTTAATTTTCATATAGTTATTTCATCTCTATATTTTTCGCATCTCTGGAATTGAAACACTGCTTCCTAGGAAGACAATGCCATTTGACAACAAACTTGCCACTAGCACACAGCGCAAGGAAGTATAAACAATAAAATACAATAGAGCAAAATCTAACTAAACCCAAATAATACTAATATTTGATATGATGTTTAAAATATAATCAATTTTCGCTCTCACAAAGTTTCCTCGAGAAACTCAACGCCAACAAAATGTATTTGATATTGAATAACAATATCACCATCATGTTTTACGTTGAAAAGAAAATAATGCAAATATGTCAACGTTTCTCCAGTTCGAAACGCTTTCTTCCAAATCAACACATCTTCAGTATTAGTGAAGAGTTCAGCTCTCAAGAGCAATCAGTCCACTACAAAACGACTATTGTTTCTATGACACACACAACATAACTATGAATGGACTATATATAATTAACATTTTTAATTTATTGCCTCATGCAAGCGTAGTGAGATCACAATGTGCTCTTGAAAAAAAAAGATAAACCGTTCTTCTAGACAAATTGCAATCCTCAACAAATGTATTTTTTTTAAACGACTTTCATAAACGGAGAATGTTATTTTTTTTATTTATTAATATTTATTTATTCAGCAACAAACAGGTACAACTACTTAAAACAATAACATTATGGTAATATGACACAAGTAAAATATGTAGTGCCCCAATAACGTGTTTCCTGTTACATAATATAATACACACATAATTATAATTTTAACACGAAATAATAAAAATGGGGAAGGAAAAGAAAGAAAGGTAAAAAAGACAAAAATGATACAATAATATGAAACAATTAAACATGATACTATACACCCCGCTGAGCCAAGCACCGCAGAACGCTCATCCTGAATTATGTTAAATATGTCCGTGTCGAACATCTTGGCATTAAACAATCTACCTGATCTGTTCAGGAATGAGTTTCTGCAGTAATTGGTGCTACAGTGGGGTATATGAAGTTGTATGTCCGGGCGTCTAGACGCTAATCTAGGAGCGACCACACCGATCCTGCTACGCAGTATTGAGCTGTCAACGTAGTTATTTATCACCTTGAATAAAAATAATAGATCGAGTTGATCTCTACGCTCTCTGAGACTGGTGAATCGGTAATGAGTCAGAGAGGCATCATAGTCCCGAACTACTCGGTGAAGGCCATCCCGACGCAGCAACGCTCGAAAAAATTTCCTCTGAATTACCAATTATCAATTCAACGTGAACCATTTTTAGATGTTCAGCGATTTCTTTTTACTGCGTTGACCGATTTCGATGATTCTTTTTTATTATAAGGGGGGTACC
Source organism: Molanna angustata (assembly GCA_963576475.1). NCBI lineage: Eukaryota > Metazoa > Arthropoda > Insecta > Trichoptera > Molannidae > Molanna > Molanna angustata. The sequence goes on along the minus strand of OY754965.1, from coordinate 1,792,106 downwards.
TCAGATTGGTCCCATGTCTAATTTCTGCGAAGAGAAACCCCAATGAATTGCAAGTGTCTTTCAACGGAAGCACCCTACCTAACAGCAGCTCTATCGACCTGCTTGGAGTATCTATAATGAACCAATTACACTACAAGGGCTCCATCGAAGCTAAGGTGAAACTCGCCTCCAAAAAATTGAGCGTACTATATAGAGCGCGTAGATATTTTACTAAGACCCAGATCTGTATACTCTACAAAGCGCAAATACGTCCAATTATTGAATATGGTAGTCACCTCTGGAGTGGCGCCCCCCAATACCTACTGAATACCCTCGACGCTGTCCAAAGGCGTGCTATACGTTTGATTGATAATACATCACTGACTGATGGATTGCAATCACTAGAACACAGACGCAGAGTCGGTATTTTAAGTTTATTCTATAGATACTACCACGGGAATTGCTCAGAAGAACTTGCATCTTTGGTCCCTCCTCCACCCACTCGCAACAGAGTCACTGGCTTAACTCAATCACAACACCCATTCACAGTAAACCTTCAACATATACGAACCAGTCGTTTCTCGAACTCCTTTATTAATACAGCAGCCCGACTGTGGAACGATCTTCCGAATTCTGTGTTTCCACCTTCGTACAACTCGGGTCTTTTTAAAATCCGAATTAATAAACTCTTTTCTAGATTGCAAACCCCTCCCAACGCTACGTAGTGCGCTTCTTCGGAATAGTAAAATGGACCCAAATCCTAATAGCTGGTATCCCCTACGTGGACATGTTAAAAAAAATTCAATTTGGTCAAGATATGATCATGGGATACACGAAAAATTCCTTTTTTTTACATATTTTTGGCTTCCGTCGTTCCGACGTTCTTAGGCAGTTTCAAGTTTAATATTTGACAAATCATTCTTGCTTTCTAAATTTACTTAATGCAACACGAATCTGTATCGAAGTTAAAATATAATAAAATTAAATATACAAATTATTGTTCTTTGCAATGGAACACACCACTCGAATCACGTCTATTGTCGGATTACATAACAATACTGACATCTTTGTTGGCAAAACAACACCCCCTTGACACCAAAGTTGCCAAAAAATGGTCACTATTTCGTACAGATGGGCAACTGATTAATAACATGGTCAATGTCACTTGTTTCCGCGCCACATGCACATCTCGGAGAATCACGTAAATTAATTTATATAAGTGCGCTGGACAAGTTGTGTGACCCAACCTCAGCGTGATTTTCTTGGAATCTTTGGCTGAATTGCAGCATAATATTGTTTTCCTCGTAAGGAGGCCGACTTGGTCCAAAACATTTGCCATTCCGATTTTCCGATTTCCTCGGATTTTATTTCGGACATTTCCCCTGAATCGTTTGAATAACTACAATGTAAATATCATGTATTTCTTTTTTACCGTTTATTTTTCTAGCTTGTGACGCAACAGTAATTATAATTTTATAATTGGACAAAAGTAAATAAAATTTATCTGATAATAAACATTAACACAATGATATAATTATCGTACGTTCACTCGTCCGTCATCTCTGTACTAAAAATAATTCACAGTTAAAAATTTACTTGTCACGTGAACTTTTCATCCGCTCCTCGCGTAACTTTCTTTCATTATCGCATAACATATTACAACATACTATATAACTTCGAGGGACATTCAATAACATCATTATTTATTCATATTTTTAAATCACGTTTCACTTATCTTTATACATCTCATTAATTAAAAATTGAACGACTGCTAGGGATGTCAATCAATGTTTTTGTAAAGATACTTATAATGTTTTTCTTATCAGGTTGTGAGGAACTTTTAATGTATTTCTTATGAGGATGTGAGGCACTTTTAATGTATTTCTCATCTGGATGTGAAGCACTTTAAATGTATTTCTTATCAGGATGAGAGGCACTTTTAATGTTTTTCTTATCAGGATGTGAGGCACTTTTAATGTATTTCTTATCAGGATGTGAGGCACTTTTAATGTATTTATTATTTGAATAGTGATTCTACTTTTTTTATTATAATTATTGTCGTGTGTCCGGGATGAGCCAGGCAATAAAAAATGCTCACATAGTTCAAAAATGAGATTCACCACCCATTCTGAATGTTGTCTTTTTATAAGAGACGAGATTAGTGTGAGGGCATACACATATGTGTCGTACTTTGTTTTATAAGGTTATTCACACCCGCACACCTGATGCTGATTTCTCCAGATTGTGGGATATACCGTTATGATATGAATGAAAATCGTTTTCAGGGGGGCAAGTCTGGTCAATCGGCGAAATCAAAATCCTCGCGATTACCCATATCATGGATATAATTATCGTATGGAGTTCATATGATAATTATATCCATGATATGGGTAATCACGAGGGTTTTGGTTTCGCCGATCGACCAGACTTGCCCCCCAGGTGTCCCGTAAGAGCCGGGTATTCGAAAATACACGAGGCAAAATACCATCCCAGCAATGAGGCTGACCACCCATTCTGATTGTTGCTTTTCCGGGTGAGATGAGACTGGTGTGTGGGCATACACGCATGCGTCTTGCTTAGGTCGATGTACGCCCGCATGCCTGTCGCTGGTTACCCCACATTATTTTATTTTATTTTATTTTCATTCGGAAAACATACAGCAGTTAACATAAAATCAAACTATAAGAACACTTAATCAATAAAGATACTGTTCCAAGACAGTTTCCACAAGCAATTATTTATATAAAGCAAATAGCAAAGACCGGTACAAAGGTACCTACTTATTAAAAAAGAAAATAATATTAAATCACATATAAAGCAAAACATATTTGGTTATAAAAAGTGGGAATTGGAAATAGGGAGAGGGAGAGGACGGACAGGGAGAGCAAATCTCATATACCTACAAAATTTTATGACTTTAAAAGAAAAATCAAATCTTTAAAATAACAATAAATTTTCATCTATTCCTTTTTCATATTCACTATGTGTATATGTATGTGTGTGTATGTATGTATGTGTATGTGTGTGTATACGTGTGTATGTGTATGTATATGTTTGTATGTATGTATATGTGTGTGTATATGTATGTATGTGTGTGTATGTATATATGTATATGTGTGTATGTATATATATATATATATATATATATATATATATATATATATATATATATATATATATATATATATATATATATATATATATATATATATATATATATATATATATATATATATATATATATATATATATATATATATATATATATATATATATATATATATATATATATATATATATATATATATATATATATATATATATATATATATATATATATATATATATATATATATATGTATGTGTGTACGTGTGTGTATAAGTATGCGTATATTATATGTGTGTATGTTGTATATGTGTATGTGTGTGTATGTATGTGTATGTGTATATGTGTATTTGTATATGTGTATTTGTATATGTGAATTTTTATTTTTTTTAAATTAAATTATGGTTTTTATTCTATATTCACTAAAAAAACAAAAATAATCTTTAATCATCTGTATGTATTAGCTGTAAGTTGAACTTGATTTACAATTTATTAAATGATTCTATTATTATAAGTAAAATGTATGTAATATGTTAAATGTAGATATGTTATTTGCTCCTGTCCCAAGCACAAGTTCTTAACTTTTTTGGGACAGTACCTATTGAAAAAAAAAATTGTATTAATTTAAATATTTGTACTATGTGTATGTTCATATTATGTTACTCAAAAAAAAAAAAAAACAGTATTATATATTTGTAAAACAGATATAATGCTGTATAACACGAAACCACTATTAACTGCTGCAAACTACATATTACCGCATAATTATGTGATGGTATGAATGAATGAAATAATATTTTGATGATTCATTTACTGTGTTATCAGTCCTCTAAGAATCAGCGTTGACATTAGGAATTCTACTATGGTTTGCGCCTAATATTTTAATACTAAAAATAACCTAACACAAATTATGATGATTTTAGATGCGTCATAAAAGTTGATATGTTGTCTTGTTTTCAATAAACAACAGCCTTCACATGTGTGATGAATCCGTATAGATTTCTGGATAATGATTAAGAATTAATTGTAATTGTATTTAGCATAGTTCCTGAAATGTGTAAGAAGTTCTCCTTCGATTCTTGGTAATAAGATGATAATGAAATCAAATTCCCAAGTAAAACACAACTGACATTGTATAATCGTGAACAAACAAGCACGATCATCGACACTGTTTTAGTAAAAATAGTAGATCTATTTATGTATGATAAATACGGGTATCAAAGATTCACCTGCATATATTATATTGTAATCGCGTACGAGACATACTTCCGCTATAAAAGAAACACAAAGTACTCAATGTTAACAATACAACTTATCCAATAATATCTTCTACATCTATTATTACGTATATTTATTTTTATTCTTTGGTAATTTGATGGTTCATATATATTCGCTTACCGTAATATCTTTCGTCAATCCAAAATAAACATACATATTGTATTCTTTTTAACGCTAAAAATCATCCTCAAAATCCTCAAGTCACAAGCCCTTGATTTCCCGTTTCTCCTATAATATTCCATCCTCGTCTCTATTGAGATATTAATTTGTCAAAAATATGCATTTTTAAATAATTACGCAACACAATAAAGAGACCACAGACAGGCATCTTTTCATGACTCCATAGACAAACACGACATTCGGACAAAGACATAAAAATAAAAAAAGGACATGCAGTTGATGAAACATTTGAAACGAATTTCGAAAAAAATATAAACATGGATTAAAAACAAGGACATAATATACTGCTAAAACATGTTCAAGAAACAATAGCTTTTAATTTTTTATGTTATAAAGGCTATAATTTAAAAAAAAATGTAATGAATTAAATTTTTTTTCTGTTCTATATAATGCAAGTAATTTTCTGCCTCATCGGAACATACTCAGCCTAGTGAAGTGGTTTATATTTGCAAATAAAATGATATAGTGTTTTTTTTTATTTATAATGTATTGTGCATATTGGTTTCAATAATAAAAAAAAGAATAAAAACTAACACTGTCGATACGTAGTTAGAAATTTGTATTATAAAATTTAAATAATATTATGAGACCTTAAACATTGAACCATTTGGTTTTAACCTTGTATAATAAACACACATATTTAAAAATACATAAGCTTAAAAAAGGTCGTTTAATATTATATATATATATATATATATATATATATATATATATATATATATATATATATATATATATATATATATATATATATATATATATATATATATATATATATATATATATATATATATATATATATATATATATATATATATATATATATATATATATATATATATATATATATATATATATATATATATATATATATATATATATATATATATATATATATATATATATATATATATATATATATATATATATATATATATATATATATATATATATATATATATATATATATATATATATATATATATATATATAATACCTACCTTTAATAAAAAAATATGGGTCATTAAGTAATGTCGTAATTACTTGAGTCATCTGCTGCTCTTGTTGTGAACACATTAGAGAAGGGAGAATCATGTGAAAACATCAGTATACAGGGCCGATCATACTTGTCAACTGTGAGTGTTATTGCCAATGGAAAGTTTGTTGATACCTACTAAATAAATAAATGTATCAAACCCTGAAGGTTGTGACCCAGGGAAGATACTACGAAAAGAGGATCACAGGGGCAAGTCCCGTCAAACAATGGAATCAAAACTCCCGTGAAAACTTGTAGTACTTACTAACTTTACGTGTCCGGCTGGTTCAAAACCTGCCATTCCAATATATAGCAACTACTATCGCCTTGTCGTTTGCCATAATTATGTCTCCAGTGCTGCATCCTTCCCCCATAAGTGGACTCATCAGATGGTGTCTCTCATCCTGGGTTACGCCGCAGTCACATAGAGTGTTATCTTCATCTCCCATATTGCGAGGTTCTCTCTACATCGAGCCAACACCGACCCTTAGGTCCGAATACAGAGTCCTACCTCAATACTAAATTCTAAATAATAACCATGTTTTCATTGCACAGTCGCTCACTTAAGTTCAGGAGATCACGTGGCTACCTAACTGGAAGATGCTACGACGTTTTTATATGAGAATTGTACTGCAGAGACACATCTAAATACTTGCGCATCGGCGTCAAATAACATTTTCAAATTGTCAAAAAGTAAGGTTGATAGCGAGGAACCTTACGAGTTGTTTGTTACTAAAATATGAAATTTTTTCGGTAGATGATGTTTTTATCGGCTTCATTGAATATGTATTTGGTAATTTTGTCAAATCAAATACCAATCAGAATATTCAACGATCCATATACGAGATGCCGAAAATTCGGTGGAATTCGGTGAAGCCTGTAGAAAGCTATCTATCTCTTTTAGTCATACACAATAATGTGAAATTTTACGCCATCGACCTTAAGTTTGGCGTATTATTTAGTATTTAGTTAGAGATGTCTCTGCAACACAATTGCTAACTTAAGAAGACTTAATACTCCTGTGAATTCGGGTCTTAATCTGTTAATTTAATCAATTGTCAAATAATACCACAAAGTTAAAAACAATCGTTTATCGATGATGGAATAATTTAATAATTTATTAAGTCCTGAAACGGTCGTCAAATTTTGTTTGATTTTAAAATACTTAATGTAATGGAGTTCAACGCCTTAAATACCGTCAGTATTGACAGTTAAAAAAATATATAATAGTTATGTAAAACCAAAACTACTTCATAGAAGGCAATAGTAAATTTGTCTTATTTACAGGTAATTAGTTTATTATTTTTTGTTAATGTTTTTAACCCCGGAGCTAAATGATGTAAAGCATTCTTTTTGTTTTTTCTATATAAAAGAGAATCAACCATATTTGAAGTATACCCATCCCATTATTCACAGCTAAATTTTTAATAACATTTAATTCTCTATTGAAACTATCACTACTCAAAGGAACAGATAAAAGTCGATGAATCAAAGAGTGAAAAACTGTGAAAAACTGATAATTTATGTGCTATATGGTGGCCACTAGTATTATGTATAATGTTATCGCTAAAAGTTGGTTTTCGAAAGATATCAAAGCTAAGTTTATTATCAATAATATTAATAGTTAAATCCAAAAAGTTTAAAGTATTTCCTCCAATTTCCATTGTAAACTGTATGGAATTGTTTATCTTGTTGATCTCATTAAAAAAGCAATTCAACTCGCGTCTGGTGCCATTAAAAATACCAAAACAGTCATCAACATATCGAAAATAACAAATAAACTTTTTAAATCCCGGTAATTTACTAAGTTGTTGTTCGATGAAATCCATAAAAAAATCTGCAAAAATAGGTGATGAAGGACTGCCCATTGCCAGACCTTCTGTTTGGATATATATTTTATTATTAAATTGGAAATAATTTTGATTAATACAAATATTAAATATATCCAATAGTTCTTCAGTTAATATTGGATTTAAACGTTTTTTGGTTAAATAATTAGACAGTTCAGATTTTAATTCATTTAACGGAACACTAGGAAAAAGACTGACTACAACAAAATTTTTAATTTTGTTAATTAATTCTAAAGAATTTGATATTGCATATTTCGGAATAAAATTTAGAATAAATGAATTCATGAAAAATATTACATAATACTAGTGGCCACCATATAGCACATAAATTATCAGTTATTCACTCTTTGATTCATCGACTTTTATCTGTTCCTTTGAGTAGTGATAGTTTCAATAGAGAATTAAATGTTATTAAAAATTTAGCTGTGAATAATGGGATGGGTATACTTCAAATATGGTTGATTCTCTTTTATATAGAAAAAACAAAAAGAATGCTTTACATCTTTTAGCTCCGGGGTTAAAAACATTAACAAAAAATAATAAAAATCGCTGGGTTAAATTAAACTATATTGGGAAATAAACAAAATTGGAAATATTTTGAGAAAAAACAAAAAAAAACATTGCATTTTATAATGACAATACACAATACAGGTAAATTCTTAAATAACACTAAAGATAAAATCGATAAATTAAACCGTAGTGGTGTTTACTCTCTTACATGCAATACATGCTCAGGTATATATGTTGGTCAAACGGGTAGATCTTTAAATACACGCCTTAAAGAACATCTTGCGTGTTTCCGTTTGAAAAAAGACACTTCGAACTTTGCGACACATTTACTTGAGAGTGAGCATTCGTTTAACTCACAAACTGGGATAAATCTTATACATAGTTTAAGAAAAGGTAAAAAATTAGACAAACTTGAAATATTAGAGATAAATAGAGTAAAATGTAACAGCAACGTTCCTTTGATTAACGCACAAATAGATTTTAATACTTCTCCATTATTATTACCATTAGAATAGTTAATGTCGGGTTTTTCTGTTGGCCATTATTCAATATAATTGCTGTCCTTTTAATACAATATTTGTATATTCATTTTTTAACAGATTTTTAATTATCTCAATAGAGACGAAGTTGGAATATTTATTGTAGGAGAACCGGGAAATCAAGGCACCTACAGGGCTTACGACCTGTCATCGGCTGGTTTCGGTGTATATTCATTCCTTCACTTCAATTTTATTTTTATTACACCTGCATACATATTTACCTTAATGTCTTTCGGGTATTTAATTTTTCTTAGAATTGCCCCCTTCCATATCTATTGTTGTTATCCTCTTTGTGAATCTATATATAGATGGTCTTCATCATTATTGTTCACCATTCTGACGATTCTCATTATAGAGCGATACCGGTGAATGGGAGTCGCGTTTGCGAAAAATTTAAGTAGAACATAAAATTAAATATAAATTTTATTTCATAGTTTTAATTAATTATGGAGTTCTACCACGAAGTGACAGTGTCTAATATTGAAAAAAAAAATATATTAAACTTTTAAAATTTGCATTAATAAGGGAACTCAATAAGAAGGCATAATTGGTTATCATTGCGCAAGCGCTTAAAGTGATCAGTAAACCAGCCGATGACAGGTCGTAAGCCCTGTAGGTGCCCTGAGTTCCTGGTTTCTCTATAATATTCCAACTTCGTCTCAATTGAGATGTTAAAAAAATGTAAAAAAATACTTATTATTTTGTTATGGAGTTTCGCGTTTTAATTCGTGTTTTTTAAACCATAGTTCAATATTTGAACTACGTTTATAAATAATACCTACTGTGAATTACTACAGTAATTCAATTTCTATTTTTAAATGGTGTTTTAATTGCATATACATTGGTATGCGTATATGCAATTAAAAATATTCGATATTTCTGTCGTTCCCGTGCGTTCAAGTTTTTTTTCCTAGAGAGGGTCCTGACTTCATATTATTTATGGAGTCTTTTTATGTTTTAATCACGAGTTGACATACTGATATTTGGATGTTAATTAATTCAAACTAATAAGTATGCTTTTAAATAAATCAGAATTTAAATAAATCCATGTTAAATTACACAAGGCGAAAAATCTCCATTTGAAATCTTTATCTATGTAGAAATCATAAAAAAAAATAAACAGAAAATACAATTTATTTATTTCATTTTTACATATTTTTCCTATAAAGAGGATGCGCGCTGGTAAACGCAAGCACTCCCAGGTGCCAGATTTACCTTTTTCATACTGAGCAGGCTCAGGCCCACACAAAAGAAAGAATTAATGATCAAATGCCTGCCGCGGTCTTGGGCGGCAAGATGGAGGATTGCACGATCCCCGGAGCGGTTAAATGCAGCTCTGAGGTTCTGATTTTATGGTGGAGAATCAATGCACAGCTACGACAATTGGTCAATTGAGGAAGGATTAAAGGACTTACCCCGTCTTATGGTACTCTCCGTTGATAACTCCACTAAGGTTTTTTTAAATTTAATGTTCAATAACACTTCACGGCCGTACGGCGTTTATACGATTTTTTGTTTTTTTTTTACGTTCTGATACGGCTTGTCGATGCATTACTGGTTGAGTGAAATTTAAGTGTTGATACTCTTGGTATTAATTGTTGCAACGGGGTTAATTGGGTGTTTTCTTGATTGATGGAAAAGGAAATGTCGGGAAGGTATGGATGGATGTATTGCCAAGCCGCAACACATACCTATATTCAATAAGAAAGGAAATATAAAAAAAAACATCCGTTATAAAATGATTAATCGAAAACGTTACTCTCTCTTGAACTAAAAATATACATAATAAAAAAATAACATATCGGTCCTTGCCAGTGCTTAAAATAAAACATTAAGGGCCTTACTTATTATTTAAAATAAGAGTTTAATCCGATGTTAAGTCAGTTTCGGCCATACAAAAAACTGGGTAGGTATCAGCTTAAACACAAATTGCAAATAGTAAGTAAGGCCCTTAAAATTTATATCTAATATTTTTTGGCAATTTGGTTTTATGAATTCCTAAACCGACAGCTGTAGTTAAGTGGGAAGTCGTTTGGCTTGTGTGCGGGAGTTCTATGTTCGATGCCCAGTAAAATTATATAACTCGCAAAATTTACTTATCTAGGCTGAAAACAATAATTGGTTAGATGAAATTGACGTTCGGTAATTTATAAAAAGTTTCTAAAATAATTTATTACGCAAACCTTGCTCTCTTGGCTATAAACACTGGTTAATAGGAAGAAAAGTGGCCAAGTGACCATGTGGTAAAACCTGGATGAGGAGGGGACAGAATGGAGATGAGTGAAAGTGTATGTAAGAGGCCTACATACAGCAGTGGAGGGACGAGGGTTAGAGAAGAAGAAAGCAATGATATTAATTTTAAATAATTAACTTATAAAACATTAAATTATTTATTTATTTAATATTGCTACTCGGGCAACTAACAGGTACTATGTCAAACATTAATTTAACACGCACTTAAAAACAAGTTTCCACATTCTGGAGACTTATGATATTTATCGTCTCACAGATTCAGACTAAAAACACAATTAAAAACTGTGTCTCCACCGGGAATCGAACCCGGGACCTTTGGATCAGCAGTCAGATACCTAACCAACTGAGCCAAGAAGGCCGACAAATTAATATTGTTTTCACATTCAAACAGCAAATGTTATTTACTCGCAATATTTAATATGACGGAAGTATTGTGAATAAATCTTTTGATCGATGTACAATCATTTTTATTTGCAGCAAAAAGATGTCTACCTTCATCTTGTTAATAATATTTTTGTGGTAAAAACGATAAATTATTACGAAGAAGGTAATATTAATTTTAAACTTGTTTTTCCTATAATTATAAATTAAAATGAATTTTTAAAGTGCCGTTTAATGATTCAGGATCATTCCAAGGGCGCCGATAGCTCAGTAATGTTTTTCCCTACGGAACAAAGCTGACTTCAGTCCCTTAGAGAAATTGCTCAAATATGAGCACTGCGAACATCTGGAAGCAATGCATTTCACTATATTATAGGACAAGTCCCAGCAAAGCATCGATCATAGTGAGCCTCTTTGTTGACACTTTCCAACTGTCTTTAAGTGTTTTGCTCTGTGTTCCAGATATCTCATGACCTGAGTGTGAGATGCTTCTGTAAGATAATCTGATAGATCTTCAGTGTGAATAACATACATACACATATGTACACCTCAAATGGAAGGCTTAATAAGAAAACAATACTCGGTGACTAATTTCTAATAAAAAAACACCAATGTGCTAACGCCATCTGTTAAATAAATGTTAGTAATCCAGTGGTTGCGAGTTCAAATCCTGCCACAACGGATCTCTTTCTCCTCTGGTACAAGCATTTCTGCTAAGTTTAGGGAATCTATGATGATGTATTTGTACTTGTTTGAAGGACATATTAGTATTTTAAAAACAAAAGTTAGTAAAAAAATAGCGTTAGCACCCCTTATTCGGGTACGGAAGTGCGAAATTATAACATTGCATCACGCCCTTGCACTCGTTCTTGATGTACAGTTTTCGCTTCATTTACATCCACGCATCATCTCATACACGCTCTTCTATTGTTCTCACTTATTTCATTCCAGTCCTTCAAAATCTCATTTACGCGATCGTGCTAACTTTAATTTTTTAATGTGTATAAGAATATTTTACTATATGTTGTTTAAATAACAAAAATCAAAGACTGCTCGCACAGGGATTATCCTTAGCATATTGGACAGTAAAAAACACTTAGAGGAATAGCAGTGGTCAGCGTAGAGGTCTATTTTCAGCAGCAGTGATGTTGCACAATGCTGTCGACTGGTCCCACTGGCCTTTGAAGTTTCTCCATTCAATAGGCTCCCCGGAGAATGTCGGCAGTTCGTGTGCTGTAGTTTGCCGGGCCATGAACGCTGACTGACAAGAAGACGTATGTTATGGATGAGAGCTGGGTCATATAACGTTACCAATGTAGTGGGGAAGGAGACTAAAAAACCTCTCAATGTACATGTAAAATATTGTATAGTTTTAATTGTTCTGTATAATATATATATATATATATATATATATATATATATATATATATATATATATATATATATATATATATATATATATATATATATATATATATATATATATATATATATATATATATATATATATATATATATATATATATATATATATATATATATATATATATATATATATATATATATATATATATATATATATATATATATATATATATATATATATATATATATATATATATATATATATATATATATATATATATATATATATATATATATATATATATATATATATATATATATATATTATATTTTCTTACATAATTGTATATAACTTACTGACTTATATATGTTTTATTGCTTTATTGCTGTCGATTCATCTGCGAGTGATCATATAATGATATATCTTTCAATAATTGATACACATTTTCGTCTTATATCCTTGTATCGTCTGATATGCGAAATAATAGTTACCCACGTAATATTATTGTTGTCGGAAGTAAGTGATGGTCGGTGGGTAGGTATTACATATTGATAGTTGATATAACATCCATCCAAGTGTTGTGTGTAGCCTTCACCGAGGCCTCGGTATAGCATACCGAGCCAGACCAAGCAGAGTGGAGCCAATCCAAGCTACCACATAACACCATGTATTGAACTTGATTGGTGAGGAGTCGAAGAACTGGTTTAACAAAAAGCGAAAGTGCTCGCGGTGGACGGTGCTGGACCGACAAAAGGGAAAATCATATGAAATCACTTACACAATACAGAGATTATAAACATTTCCTTTCAAAAAAACATATGGATTGTAGCGACCCCAAACTAATAATACCTTCGTAGTCTTTCCGACATTGACTTTCAATTGAGAGAAATACTTTGGATCCTGAACAGCGCAAAAAAGCCCCTCTACAAAAATTAAAAATATTTATTTTGTGCTATTTTATTTTTATTTGTTGGTAAATTCACAGAATGTATTACGTAACATTATTTACATAATCTAAAAAAAATAAATGCATTCCAATTACGAATTAAATATTACAAATTTAATGCTTGGTAGAAAACAGTATTAACAACTAAAATAAACTAAATTATGTTGATAGAGGAAGTAACAATAACAATAAACTAGTTGCATGTAACACATGAGATCCAACTGTCGATAGTGATAGTATGTACAGTTGAAGAATAAGTACCAAACTATAAACCCATAAATACAAATTATTCAATATTTTAAGATATTTGGTTTTCTATACAACACATGTACCTAGGTATGTATGTCAAGATAGGATAGTATGGAGGTCAGTCCTTTGATCGTACCCAGAATGTGAAAACAGCATGATGGTATGTATGTATGTTTGGAGATTAGTATCAAATTATTAAGTCTTCTTAGATATTGTGAGTAGGCTACTTCCATACAAATTGTATGAAGCAATGTCGTCACTAAATTCAATTTTTATAAAAATTGTTAAAAAAAAATTGAGATGTGCAAATACAATGTTAATATGTTTTATAGAAAATTAAATTTTCTAGTTGGGGTTTTTCGGCTTTTTTCGATATTTTAAAAAAAATTGGAAATATAGGCAGTTAAACTCATAAATTTATCATAAAAAAATATTTTTCTTAATAAAAAATGTTTGAGAAAACCTGGAATTTTTTCAAAAAAACTAATTTGAGACTTTGTATTTGTCTATGTTTATACCAATTTTCAGCATTCTAGCTTTTACGGTTTCTGAGATATATGGAAAAATAAATAAAAATTTCAAAAGTTGATAACCCCTGACTGAAACAAAAATTCACAATTTTTATTTTATTTTATTTTATTCCTTCAACGCCCATTTGAAGGGCTTTTACAAAACATACAAAACACATGTGCAGCGTACAGCAACTATATAAAACAACATATAACCAATAAGAATATAAAAAAGCACAAATAAAATTTAAAAGTAAAAACATAGAAAATAAAATATATCAGTAAAAATAAAGGAAGGATATATAAAATCAACAATATAAAACAACTTATAACCAATAAGAATATAAAAAAGAAGAACACAAATAAAATTAAAAAGTAAAAACATAGAAAATAAAATTTAAAAGTAAAAACATAGAAAATAAAATATATCAGTAAAAATAAAGAAGGGATATATAAAATCAACAATATAAAACAACTTATAACCAATAAGAATATAAAAAAGAAGAACACAAATAAAATTTAAAAGTAAAAACATAGAAAATAAAATATATCAGTAAAAATAAAGAAGGGATATATAAAATCAACAGTATAAAGCAACAAATAACCAATAAGAATATAAGAAAAATCACAAATTAAATTTTTAAAGAAAAAACAAAGAAAATAAAATATATCAGTAAAAATAAAGAAGGGATATATAAAATCAACAATCTAAAACAACACATAACCAATAAGAATATATAAAGAAAAAACACAAATAAAATTTAAAAGTAAAACATAGAAAATAAAATATATCAGTAAAAATAAAGAAATGCTATATAAAATCAACTATATAACACAACATATAACCAATAAGAGAAAAAAAAAACACAAATAAAATTTAAAGCTAAAAACACAGACATTAAAGTATATCAGTAAAAATATAGAAGAGATACACAAAATCAGACCACAATTACATGATGGGCATAAGGAAGCTGAGATCAGTGGTTGTGAAAAATGTTAAATTGTTATAGATGTAATACTGTGTAAAATACTTTGTTTAAATGAACTCAATGGGGTTGCAAAAATGTCAACTTCACAAAAAGTATTCCCTTCCCTCAACAGCCTTTGCAAAGGTGAATTATAGTAATAATTTGTTTTGGCACTGTCACATGCAAAGGTTGTTTTGCTTCTAGTATACCGGGTGGGAACATGTAAATTGATATGCTCTAGAAGGAATGGACAGTCAATCTTGCCGTTAAGCAGTTTGTGGAGGAACACCAAATCTGTTACAGTTCTCCTACATTCCAATCTAGGTAGGCTGAAATTAGAGCGTAGGGTAGCATAATTAATGTCTTTCAATGAAATTCCTAGCTTAAAATTAACGAATCGAAGAAATTTGTTTTGCACTTTTTCGATATTCGCTACATGAATTCTATAGTAGGGATTCCACACAATGGAGTTGTATTCAACTATAGGTCTCACCAGACATTTGAACAAAGTAACAAATGTTTGTATGTTTTTAAAATCCTTACTGAGCCGAAGCAAAAAACCCAGGATTTTAAATGCTTTGTTCACAATGATGTTAATGTGGGGAATGAAAGTAAGCTTATCATCAAATGTTATACCCAAATCCCGCATCTGCACTACAGATTCCAATATTGAGTTGTGAATAACATAGTCATATTTAAGTATTTTGGATCTACAGAATCTAACCACTTGACACTTAGAAATGTTAAGGAATAACTTGTTCTGTTCACACCACTGATGCAGAATACATAAGTTTCTTTGCAAAATTCGACAGTCATCAATGGAAGTGATGGTTTTATAAAGTTTTAAATCATCTGCAAAAAGAATGTATTGTACATGAAAAAAGTTCTTCGTTAAGTCATTAATAAACAAAATGAATAATATAGGTCCTAGATGAGACCCCTGTGGAACTCCGCTCGAAGCAAAGATGACCTTTGATTCAAAATTATATATTTTTACCTTTAGTGTTCTATCACTCAGATAACTATCCAGCCAAACATTAATTGAGTTATTCAATCCCATACTTTTAAGTTTTTTCAGCAATATTTTATGAGACACACGATCAAATGCTTTCGCGAAATCCGTATATATACAATCAACCTGTTGTCGTTCTGTAAAAGCATCCATTATATGTGTTTGGTAGGTAAGAAGATTAGTTTGGGTCGATTTACTTTGTAAAAACCCATGCTGATTGGGAGATATGATGCGGGATAAGTCTTGTTTGATCTTCTCTAACACTAAAAGTTCGAATAGCTTCGGAATACACGATTGTATGCAAATTGGTCTATAATTTTCGACATCAGACTGATCACCCTTCTTAAATACTGGTACCAAGTAACTTGTTTTCCACTTGTCAGGAAAAACACCGGCACCGGCACAATTCTGAGTATAAAAGTTTTGTAGGCCTATAATTGTTTATATATTCTAAAAATTTGGGCTCCGTAAATTGAGCGGATCAAAAGTTATGAGGGGGGGACGGAAACACAGACAGACACACATACAGACACACCCTCACACACAAAACTCACATAAAATGTTCTACTCCGAATTCTGAGTAAATCCATGTATGGCCTCTAGTTGGTGTTATTAGCTTGCAAAAAGTCCACTACACCATACAAAATTTTCCTTCGTACACGCATCTTGGCTTAATAATGTCGATTCATTAAGAGAATTGAATTCTCCTGAACGAATCGACAGTTGGATCATTCATTCATTCATACCATCACGGCATATCCCACAATGTAGGGTAACCAGCGAAAGGTGTGCGGTTGTGCATTGCCTTATAAAAGGGAGCACAACATATCTGTGTATACCCACACACCAGTCTCGTCTCACCTCAAAAGGCACTACATTCAGAATGGGTGGTAAACCTCATTGCTGAACTATGTGATATGTTGTTGTTGCCTGTTGTATTTTCGATTACCCGGCTCTTACGGGACACTCGAAAACAATAATAGAAAAGAGTGGAAGCACTATTCTAAGCCGGTACCTCACAGCTAAACAATAAATCAATTTACAATAATATAAGCGAAGAAAATAAAGAAAACAAATCATAACAAATTGAGTTAATAAAATAGGTAGAAAAATTAAGAGAAAAATCAAGATGCACAATCTCTCAAGACTTACGTCATGAATTTCATCACATATAAAATATATGAAAGAAAAAAAATCTGTGTTACGGTGAAGTTAAAATTCAGTTACAATATCATTGCCTGAGCTGAGGATCTGTTTGATTTTACCGAGATATGGTTTGTATTTAATGTTTATATTTTAAAAAAAATATTGAAATTAAACAAAATAAAAAACAAAATAAGTATCTAAAAAAATTTGATTTGATTTCCATTCTATTTATTTTAGTTTATCATACGTTTTCTGGCATGCCTATGACTCAATCCCATGACCATACCCATGTATCAATTTGGGATAACAATGGCGCTGTGGACAAATATGGATATATTAAAGAATACAAGAATCTCAATATTTTCTAATAAAATATGTACGATTATGAAATTTAATTAATAAGGCTTATAAAATTTACCTTGAAAGTGGAAAAATAATGATGAAAGTGAAAAGTCAATAAAAAAATGAATCATTACGAATGTAGGTGAATGTGAACATCACGTATCATTTGTATGTACATAGTTAGAAATATTTTCATAAACAAGTATTATAACTGCTTACTTATTATTTACTGTCACTTATAACATTATTAATATATTATGTATGTGAGAGTATGTAAAATCTCACTATCATTGCATAGATTCGATTGAGTCATTATTAATGGTGTGACTCAACAGTTTTTTACTGAACATCTCATTGGTTCATTATGAATGCATCTTGTTAAATATTATGTAGTTTTAATTGGACAAATGAATAGAAATTAACATAATGAGTTAAGGAGTACTAAAACCTTTTATAAATGTTTTTTTTTGTGAATACCTTTAAATCAGGAATAGTTTCAATTTATGTAATTTTTGATCATAGGTATCCATTAAATTCGTCCATTTTTTTAGCCGTTTATTTTTTTTTATTTCTTAGCCGTTTATTTTTTTGTATTTACGGTTACAATTACAAAATAGATTAAATAAGACAGTTAATTACCCACATAAAGACCAGAAAATGTAATTATTATTTTATAAAATTAATTAACATACACGAATGATGGCTAATCTGAATCAAAAGGATCTTGGAAAGGATTAAAAGGGATGATTAACAATATGCCACCACGATGAGAACTCCATTATGCTTTAATGATTTATCATAATATTTACATATTCACTCACATACACACACAAACACACCCTCACACACACACACACACACACACACACACACACACACACACACACACACACACACAAACACACACACACACACACACACACACACACACACACACACACACACACACACACACACACACACACACACACACACACTTGTGTCTTTTAAATGAAATGTTTTATTAATTAATGAGTTTAGTGTGGTAGAACGGCTAGAGCAGAGATTATCAAACTTATTTCTTTTACCGCCCCCGTTGAAAATCAATTATTTTTCAGCGCCCCTGATTTTTTATACGCTCCTAAAACTTAATAATTACTTTAATTAATTTAGTTATAGTGTGCTATATTAGTCGGTTCTGGTGTTTAAACTTACATCCTAAACTAGAAATTTTTACCAGTGAGAGCGATTAAAACGCAACTTTGTAATATAAAGATATAGGTAATATTTTAATCAAATTAAAAGAAACAATATAGATAGGTTATCAATTTTAGTTTTATAACTAATCTAATGAGATGAATGAATTTGATGATTTTTAACAAGTTTATTGATATCAGGTTCGATTTTACTCAAAAACATCAGTATCATACAGGGTAGAAATATAAACTAATTATTCGATATTGAGTAGTAGGTAGGTATTAAGTTTAGTGAAATTCAAATAATAAAGTAAGTGAAATTACAAATCAACTATCGCCCCCCTACACCACGCCAACGCCCCCCATTTTTTCTGGGCCCCTTAACGCCCCCTTCTAGGTCTCCAACGCCCACAAGGGGGCGTTATCGCCCACTTTGAGAAAGACTGGGCTAGAGCATTGGATTAGTTATTGAGTTTGTTGACAGACATTTCTTGGTTAAAAAATCTATTATAAAATAGAAAATAAACTATTTTTTATTCATTGAAATATTAATTCACCATCATTTATTTATTTCATCGTCTTAAAAAGAAGGAACATCTCATTCTTTTTTTTTTTATTGACAAACTTTTTAACATCTCAATAGAGACGAAGTTGGGATATTGTAGAAGAACCAGGAACTCAAGTCATCGGTTGGTTTACGTGATTACTTTATGCGCTTGCGCAACGTTCACCAATTATGTCTTCCTTTTGAGTTCCCTTATCAATGAAATTTTTGAAAGTTCTATATATTTGAATAAAGAGTAACAATTCACCTGAAAATAAGGAACTATACAATTGCCATCTATGAAGTAACGGAAAAGCATTTTTTGTAACGCCATCTATTGAGAAATATTGAGTTTATTTGTAAACAATAAAAACAACTGTCCTTAGAAATGAGGTGACGTATATGCAATTAAAAAATATTCGAACATCTCATTCGTTTTTTTACTAAAAAAAAACCATACACCTGTACTGATGATATATACATATATTATTATGTACTAGTTAACACGGTAACGTAATATATGTATGTATGTATGTACATCCTCTCTATCAACAGGAGAAATTTCGGATGCTGTAATGGACCATAAGATTTATAGGTATGTGATAGTTACGACATTCTCATGCGAGCAGTTGATTTAATCGAGACATACATCTGCATAATATAAACCTGTCTTGTTACATATAATTAAATATTATAATATATTCGTGTATTGAATTCAAAGAATTAATCCTACTTTTAATATACTTTAGATCAGTGATTCGTATCATGATATAATGAATGTGTGATAAGTAACTGAATAATAGATAGAAAAGAAAAAAAATACAAAATTACGCCTTGTTTTTGGCGGGGTTAGCTGAGAGGACAGTACGCTACTCTTTCCGCAACTGGTTTTTTTGCGGTAGCCCAAAATATTCTTAATTAATAATAACAAAATTACATTGTATAAACCACTTTTATTAGAAACATGACTACATGTTTCAGGAACAATGTTCTCTTCCTCAGGACACTTAGTGTACTAGTTAATAAAACTTAAAAATAATATATGTAGGTAAAAGCAGTGAGAGGGGAAGAAAGGAAGAGTAGAGGGGAAAGAAGGTTAGGGTGTTTTTTTAATTATGTCAATACTGACGGTGTTGAATATGTAGAATTCCATAATAATGGGTATTTTAAATCAAACAAATGATTTGGTCTACATATATATTTTTTCCTGAATCCAGGACAACCGCTTCAGCTTATTAGGCCCTTATCAATTGATAAGTTGATACCAGCTGATAAGGGCCTAATAAGCTGAAACGGTCGTCCTGGATTCAGGAAAAAAATATATGTAGACCAAATCACTTGTTTGATTTAAAATACCTATTATTAAGGTTAGGGTGACCATATGTAAGGTAACATTATTTTTACAAAAACAGAGTTTTTTATATACCTACATAAATTTACCAAATATTACATTATAAGGGAAATAAGTTTATCGGTGGATTATTTGTAAAAATTATTTGGTTATTTATTATTGGATTATTTAAATTTACAATTTTTCTTATTTCCAATATTTCTAGCTTTGAAGTTTTTAATTCGTTGTGCCCCGTGTGTTGTTATTAATTAACGATGGAGCCACAAAACAATTATTTCGCATTTGATAAAGCTAAATATTCTTATTTATTAATTTTATTTTATTATTACAAGCCCAAAATAGGGTGTGCAGGTATGTAAAACATATTTTTTTATTAATAAATACAATGAAGACACAACGAGACGATGAAAAAATGTGTAACACAGACAAATACAACACAAATTGATAATTCTAATGTGTTTAATTTCTTATTTAGTAATAATTTCAGATAGAAGGGCACCATAACCATGGCAAAACAATTTGAAGGCTGTAAAGTTCTTCTTCGAGACCACTAAATCCGCATGCCCAATGGGACCTTGAAGAGACCCACGGATAGCATCGAGGACCTCCGTTCTGTTGTAGGACAAATTTGTGTGAGAGGATACCCAGAGGATGTACTCCGAAGTTTCGTCGGAATGACGGCATAACTGATATGAGGACGAGTTTACAAGGCGGAAGCTATTTAAGGTGCTGTGTACTGTGATGAACTGGTATGTCCAGAAATCTGGGTTGACCAAGGAAAAACAAGAATGTTGTTTGTCCCACGGGGCATGAGCTCTATCGGACTTGCCAAGAGCCTAGCACCGAGGGAGGCCGCCAATCAAACTATGATCAAGTACTGACAAGATTTCTATAAAGCAATAAACCTGCCTTTAAAAAATAAATAAATAATTAAATAAATACTCACTTTCGTAAAAATTTTGTCCAAATTGAAGGTATTATATATAACCGAATGTTATAAGACGAACATGTTTAGTGTATAGTCATTCTGTCTATAAAATTTTACATTCAGAAATGTATGTGACGCAATAAAGGTAAGCACCTATATGTACGAGTATTAATAGTGAATTTTTGTAAAGTATGCATTGGTTATAATTTAACAAGACCAAGAGAAAGTGTTTTCATGAAAGATACTTAACTAACCCAAATGGACCCGTGACCAAAAATCAATACCACGTTATGGACTAAGTATCAACACTTAATATTGTTCAAATAAACTGATTTAAAATTGTGATCCTCAAGTCGTAAAAGATAGTGATGGACAAGTCCTAAAAGAAGTGAGAGATATTAATTCGGATTCAATAACTTTTTAAGAACGTTCCGGCTAAAATAGGTGCGTTCCTATTCTATGTAGTCCAAATTAATAGAAACGTTATTACTCCATATAACTCACGAATTAGTTCCCTATTCTATAACCGCATTTTAGTCGAATCAACTGTCAAAACGTTCCTAATTTAAGTACACACGTAATTGGAAGAGTACTTGTTATTTTCACAGCAGTCCGGGATATTTTAGTCAAGTATAAAACATCAGTTATTTACGAAAACAAATAAAGCCGACCGCCGTGGTACAGTTGGTAAGCCGTTTGGTTTCTGTGCGGCCGTCCTGGGTTCGATTCCCAGCAGAGGAGAAATTTTATTCATTTTTCACGCTAATGTTGCTTCTCTGGGCTGGAAACATTGGTTAGTTGGAAGAAATTGCCATACGGCAATGAACTCGCCACTTGCCCAGGGTGCAAGGAAGTGTTCATTATTATTAAAGATGGATAATTTACACGTGTTCCGTTATGTAAATATAAATACCTAAAAATATTAGTACAGATCAATTAAGAGCAATTCTGGTCAACCGTCGAAATCAAAACCATCCTAATTATCTTATGGAGTTCTATAATATGTTAGGATATTATAGAACTCCATATGATAATTATATCCAAAATATGGGTAATCGTGAGGGTTTTGATTTCGACCGTTGACCAGACTTGCCCCCTGATATAAAAAAAGCAGAACGCATGCGTAGTCTGCGCCATTGACAATATGACGGTGCACTTACATATTTTGTAAATTTGAAAAATGTTCGAACGTTTCTATTTTAGTTCAAAAAGTTACCGAATTCGTTTGTATTTTATTGGTTTTAATAACAAAATAAAATTAAATAAAAAATATATTACAAAACCACAAATATTTGTTAAAAATTCTCAGATTTTGAAAGTTGATTTACATAACATTTAATAATTATCGATAATCTGGTTAGTTGTCAAGAAAAGATACATACATACATACCATCACACCATGTCCTCAATGGAGTAGGAAGAGAGAACCGAACGCCATATTTTTTCCTGTCACGCATCCATCGTCCATCAACATTCACACATCGTCTCTTACAACCCTACATATTTTTTAGGCAGTCGTTCCTTGTTCATTCTTTCAATATACCCAAACAACCTCTGGGCTTTTACTTTCATTTTCTCTATTGTATCCTTCTTTATCGCATTCGCTCTTTATGTCCTCATTTTTTATTCAATCAAATATCGTTCTGTTACATACTCTTCATAATCTCATTTCAACAGCATTTATTCTACTTTCATGCGTCTTTTGCCATGTTCATGTTTTACGTCAAAGTAGAAAAAATGGATAAATCGTTGGTGTACTAACGCTATAATGTTATTTAAATATATTTTTAAAAAATTAATATTAACTAATGTCTTACTCATAACTCACGATCGTTAGTCTCATAAACAGTAAAGAGGAAAATTGGGTAAACACAAAGATGTGAAGTTATGTAGGTACCAAACGTATCATATGTACAAACACTCAAATATTTCAACGAGAACATCGATTAACAAACCTTGGAGGAAATATGTACCTATTCATCACATTATTTAAACTTCTTGAAACCTTCATAGACAAGTTAACTCAGTACTAACTACCATGAAGTGTATACTTTATATCAGGAAATATTTTCATGTTAAATATAAGAAAATTACATCGTTTAAGTATATTAATTTTATCATGCGCCAAAACTCAGGAAATATTTTTGTATACTCGTACCTACCTACACAATTACTCGTCAATTATTAGTGGGTTGTGGCCAACGCTATACTCTTCACTATCAAGTCATTCCACAGAGTATTCAAATTTTATATGTAAAATTATCAGCATTTTCGTGAAATGTTGTTGTTAAATTATTTTTAATTTCGATATTTTATTTTGAAAACTTGATAATTATACAGTGCCATTTTGTGAATGTGATGTGCCTTTTTAGCATTTTTTAAATAAAATATGAAAATTTAAGTTTCCTGAGTTTCCATAGGGTCTAAGCGAGTATTAGTATTGGCAAAATTTCAAAATTGTAATATATTGATGTTGCGCCTTTCAACAGGCAATCTTTATAGCATTTTATGAGATTGCACGAACAGGATATCGGCATTCTTCGGGAGTCGGGACATTGATATAAAGGAATGTCTGGGGTTAGGCCGGGGGTGGATTGATCGATGATATAGTGCTCTCACGTTTATGGTTCATTTATATACTAATATTGTACTTCACTCTTATAATATCCAACTATTGTATTTATTAATAAACTGTTTAAATAGTAAACGCGTGTGTTTATTAAACAATATATGTTATTTAAAAGTACCAATTATCAAAATAATCGAATGAAAACATTAGTCTTTAATCGATAAAGTAGAAAAAACATACCGTACATATGCACATAGCATAAATCACACGCAGATACTTTGTGATGAAACTTTCAAAATACAATCTCAGCATGATGCTAGTTGATTATCTGCAACCCAATATATCCCTTTGGGGTAGCAAGGAGTAAAAAAGACAGTTTAATAAGATTTAAGGTTAGCATCCACAATGCCAAAGATTCGTTCGTTTTCCTCTTTTAAAGAAAAATTGGCTGACGCATATTGAATGGAGTTTGACAACTATCATTATTGGCTATCAATCGCTTTTTACGCATTCAAATACACTTTCCACTCAGACAATTCAAATATATCCGATACCTAGGCATTATTATTGAAAGCAGTATGAAATGGAAATTACATATGACTACTACTATTGAACGCCTTAAAAAGCTAATTTTTATTTTTCTGAGACTAAGAAATATAGTTCAAACAAACTTGCTTAAAACAATATATTTTTCATTATTTCAATCCATCTTACAATATGGCATTATATGTTGGGGGGGAGCTTTTAAAACCACTTTAGTGCCTTTAGAAGTTTTTCAAAGAATCATTATTAAAATTATATTAAAAAAGAGATTTGATTATCCAACTATTAATTCATTTCAAGAATTTAAATTTTCAACTGTTGAAAATATCTACAAAAAAATCTCATTGTTCCAAATTCATAAAGATATTCTTACAAATTCAAACCAATTGTCATTTTCTTTAAGCAGCAGAATAAATTCACAAGGATGTATTACCATTCCTCTTTTACGTACAACTGCCTCACAACATTTCTATAAGTATAAAGGTACTAAGTGGTTTAATGAAATCCCTTTGAGTCTTAGACTCGAAAAAAATTATAATATATTTAAAAATAAAATTAAAAAATTGTACTGATTTATTTATTTATTTTTTGTTATTTCATTCTTGTTTTGTGTAGCTTCATATTTTTTAGTAGATGTACAATGTTTTGGTAAATGTAACAATATTAAATAGATACTCCCCTCTTTTAACACGAGATTTTATCTCAATTAAAGAGGGTTATTATGAATTATATGATGGAAATTGTATACCTTTTTAAATTATGATTTATATGTGAACCTTGTATTGTTTTTGTTAATAAATAAATAAAAAAAATATGATGAAAATATAAACACATTTATATTTTGTGTTTTCTGAATTAAATGTCCTGGATGTTATACAATTTTATATTAGAACAATATTCATACAACTATATAAAAACCCAGCAAAATATATACCATCATATACCCTGACAATCAATACACGAAATAGACATTTGCTGTAACCGAAACATACACAGACTACTTTTGAACAGAGAAACTTCACATTTTAGTACCCAAAATATATAATACAATTATATCTGATATTTTGGACTAAGTGGGCATAATTTTGCAAAGCTGGCTACTGATTGGTTGATTCGGAGAAGAAAAAAAGCGTCAGAGAGAGAATTGACGTTTGTTCTAAGGTAATACTTCCACTCAGAATGAGATTTTACGCCCTGATACATCATTTATCTCCACATCGTCCTCTGACACCTGCAAACATACCTTCACCCTCACAAACACACTTGTTTTTTACGAGTTTAGTCCTTTCTACTTTTATACCTCACTGAGAATTTATGTAGCAACAATGTATTGTGTTATTATTTTAAGTATTACCTCAGAACTGGCGTCGCTTATTGAGATAATAAATTCCACTATAATATTTAAGTTTTGCTATATCGTATTTATTTAATACACAAAGTAATTGAGGCAGTACACAATGCAATTGTGGTGCCTACTTTGACGTATGCTAGTGAAACATGGACCTGGCAAAAGACACACGAAAGTAGAATAAATGCTGTAGAAATGAGATCACTAAGAAGAGTACGTAATATAACGATATATGATAGAATTAAAAATGAGGACATAAGGAGAGAATGCAAGATAAAGAAGGATATTATATGTAAAATGAAAGTGAATGCCTTGAGGTGGTTTGGACATATTGAAAGAATAAACGATGAACGACTGACCAAAAAAATATACATGGGTGCAAGAGATGGAGTGAATAGCAGAGGTTGCCCCAAAAAGGGATGGCATGACCATGTGAATGATATTTTGAAAGAAGGAAACACAAAAAGTTTGAACAATCGACGAGCATGTATGAGACGATGCATGGATGTAAAGGAAGCCAGAAATGTGTGTAAAAATAGAGATGTATGGCGTTCGGTTCTCTCTGCTTACCCCGTAAGGTACATGGCGTGATGGTATGTATGTATGTATTAATTAGATGTATTATAGAAATAAATAAATCAAAAAAATATAAAATACAATTATAAGTTTTTAAAATTTGGTCGGTTAGCATGTTAGGTATATACTTTTCTTTTATTTTCATTCTTTCTTTCTCACAATACATGCATATATATAAATTGATCGACAACGCCCCACTAGGTATTACCTTTTCTGGGGCTGCTGTTAAGTATATTACAGTATCGTCAATTTGAATATATACAGCAATATAATTTACACATCATAAATATAAACACAAAATACAAAACAAAGAAAACAACATAATTTAAAAGTACAACATAATTTTAAAAAAGTAACATAATTATTTAAAAACATCAATAGATTCACATTATGAACTCACAGAATAAAAAACAACCGAATATAATAAGTGTAGTAAGACATATTAGGGGTCGGAGGCTATGGGTGAATACTCTCCTCTGCATAGTGTCTGCCTTTTACTAATAGCCATTTCTTTATTTTAGTTTTAAAGGAATGACTATTTTTTGTCTCTTTGATTCCTTTATCGAGTTTGTTGAAAGTTCTAGGAGCAATGACTCTAAAACGTCTCTGTCCAAACGAGGTTTTCGTTATAGGCACAAAAAAGTTAAGATCATTTGCTTGCCTAGTGAAACGCGTTTGTTGGCTTCTACTATGCAGAGTTATATTTTTTTTGGAAATGAACCAATGCGGCTTTCAAAAACAGCTGTCTCGGATCAAGGATAGGAAAGATCCTAAACAAATCGTCTGTAGGGAAGGTTCTATTTCTTCTGTTAATAATGCGCATAATACATTTTTGAGCTTTGTTGAGTGGACTCATGACTGTCTTGACATGTCTTGACATACTATTCAAAATAAATGCATAATTAAGATATCTAAATAAATTTATATAATGTGCACATTGACATAATAAACTAAAATAACCATTTGATTATGAATTATGATATCTCAATTTATTTACGTTCATATCTAATAACTTAACAGATAATATCGCAATGCTATTGTGTGGTTTAACATTAATAAATAACTGGTGAAAACGGTGATAAAATAAATGGTGATATTTTGTACTTACTGAGAATTTAAAAAAAATCACAACGAGACGATACTAACCGAATACTGATTTATATGGAAAAACGCACTGCAGCCGCGCAATCATTCGTCTTAAACATCGGTCATATTGGATATAATACCTGTGTACATTGCGGCATGTTCTAACAGTAAATCCAGAATACACTGGCAATGCCGACGCCGCCGTTGCTAGGAGACAAAAAATCCGATCCGTTCGCTGCGCGTATGTGGACTCCCTCCTTTATCTGGTATCAACTAATATTCTTGTACCTTCTAATTTCACTCTACTATTCCTGTTTTTTTTTCTTTTACTGCAATTATTTTAGTAATAACTTTTTTCTTACCCCAAATATATAAACAGCTTATTGCTATGTATGCATGTATGAAGATTAAGTATCAAAGTATTGAGAGTCCCCGTAGGTATTCTGCAATACAAAATTTATTGTAAGAAACTATGTCGACAAATATTCAATTTTTTTTTATTTAAAAAAATGGAGATATAAGAAGTTACACACATAAATTTGTCACAAAAAATGTTAGTCTAAATAGAAAAAGTTTGCGAAACCCTGAAATTATCAAAAAAACACGTTTGAGATATTGGATTTTTCGTTATTCGTACAAATTTTCAGCATTCAAGCTTTTGTGGTTTTTGAGATATATGGATATATAAAATAAATATTCAAATATTGATAACCCCTTACTGAAACAAAAATTTAAAATTTTAACCATAAAAGTTTTATAAGCCTAAAATTTTCTATAATTTTGGAAATTTTGGGCTTTGTGCATCAAATGAACCAAAAGTTAAAAGGGGACAAACACAGACACTATTGGTCGTATTACACGAGTTATTTGAGAAAAATATAAGAAACAGGTAAAGTCCATACTGCGAGAATATTGCTAACAGGACCTCAACTTTTTCTTACATTATTCTTAAATAACTCCCGTAATACGACTTTATATGTTCTACGCCGAATTCTGAATAAATCCGTATACAAAACATATATGCTGCGAAGCCTCTAAGTTGGTGTTTTTTGACTTCAAAGTTGGAAAAATCATACAAAAAGTATACTATCCACAAGACAAAGGTTTATACTGTAGATTCGTTAAGAGAAAGAAATTCTCTTGAACAAATCAACAGTTTGATAATGAAATGTTACTTTTTCTTATATATTGTTGTTTTTCTTTTGATGAATATGCTCTTGTAACAAGAATACATGCAATCATACATTCCCTGGGGAAAGTAATCAGTCGAGTCCGGATTATAACCCGCGTCCACTAGATTACTAATCCAGCAAGCTTTATCACATTGTAATGGATACTATTTTTTTAACTGTTTACATAAACTCAATGAGGGTCAAAAGTCTTGACTAAAATCCACTTATTTTGAAATGTGATTGGTTTCAAAACATCCCCCTCTCTCGTCACGGTGAATTAAAACATATTTATTTAGTTTTCATTCATCAAATTGAAACAATAGCTTATATTTGGATTTTTTTAAGAGAATGGATAATATTGTTTAATGTATGTTTAATATTTTTCTCATCTGGCAATAAAAACATAATTTTCTAGTTGCAAAATTTGTTGATTTATATCAGTCAATGGACAAAGTCATGATAAATATAATCTGACTAGGTATATAATATGACAATTTGAATTATTATCGTTAGCTATTTAGATTCCATTTTACGCAGACAATAAGATTTTCGCACAGTCAGATGGTTTTCAACACTTATAAGATAGATACAGCTATTCAATTCAATAAAGCTATCTACTTGTTATATTATAATCAAATCATTTAATACGTACAAAATACAACGCTGTGTTTTGATGAATGTTTTTGAACAATCCTAGCACCACACAAATTCAAGAATTGTGCCAAAAAATAAGCATCGCACAACTAGGTCGTCTGGATCAGAGTAACGATTCTTTGTAAAGTGAACATAGTTAAAATACATACATAGCTTGCAATGATTGACTAGAAATTAGAATTCAACACAGATCATTTTTACCAATGTCGGATGAGCTGTCAATGTTGACATTAAACGCGAAAATTTTCAACATAAAAATAATAAGTTGTATTTAAAATAGTAGGTATCATACAACTACGTAGGTAAATAATATGTTTGGAAATTAATATAATTTATTTGATAAATGTGATCAAATGCGAGTACATAATAAACTTATTCCTACCTCAAATGGTTAAGGTGTTCTAAATATTTTTCCCGCAACCAATTTCCATTCAATTTATAAAGCAACTCGCTCACGCGATTCGCTGTTATCATTTAATAATAACTGACACTATTCAGATATCCTTCACAATATTGTGGAGTCTAAATACTAAATATACAAATTTGCAAAATTTGAAAAAAAATCGAATGAGTACTTTAGTGTATTATCGACAAAGTAACACGCCGTAGGTACATAACATAGATACATTGTGATGAAACTTTCCTTAGACCAATATCTTTCAAAATTCAATGGGGTCTAAGCGAATATTAGATTTATAAATTTACAAAATATAAAAGAACCTAATGAGTACTTTAGTCTATAATCGATAAAGTAGAATAAACACGCCGTACATAGCAGATAGTACACATCTCACACACACAGATATACATTGTGATGAAACTTTCAGAATAGAGTCTCAGCATAAATCCCCATTAATAGTCATAGTAATTCTATAAATAGTAAATATGAAAAGGTGCGAAAATTAAATAATTTACTTATATATTTTTCATTAATTTCCTCGTCGTCAGTTTATAAAGGAACAACAAAAAACGGAATATAATATGAGTAGGTACTTTTAAGAATAAGTGAGGTCACACTACAAACGTCACGTGACCAACATCAGGGTACCCTCCACAATAAGTATCACGGTGATAGTCGAAAAAACATCATAATTATTTGCCTCGTGATTCGCGATTGCGTAACCACTTAACTATGCTGTGCCTCCTCTCATACACTTCAAAAACCTGTTCGTTTCCCAGAACAGACAAATCTCTAAATATAATATTTACATTTTATGCATTGCTATACCAAAAAACTTTCGCACACATTCAATATTTAAATAACATGCACTAAATTATTGTTCATCATTATCCTACAGAGATGGTTGGGCGAATGACAATTCGTGTTTTCTAATTTTATTTAAGTATAAAATATTTGCCAATATGCAATGAAACATAAACTTAAAATTATATTATTTATTTATTTATTTACACAATAAACGGCATAAGCCATTCACTTGTCACAGTACTAAAAATAATTAATTACAAACAGATTAAAATATAGAACCAGATAAAAATATAGAAACAGATTAAAATATAGCAACAGATAAAAATATAGAAACAGATGAAAATATAGAAAGAGATAAAAATATAGAAACTGATAAAAATATAGAAACATATAAAACTATAGATACAGATTAAAATATACAAACAGATAAAATATAGAAACAGATAAAAATATAGACACATATAAAAATAAATAAACTGATAAAAAAATAAAAACCGATGAAACTATAGAAACAGATAAAAATATAGAAACAGATAAAATATAGAAATAGACATAAATATAGAGACAGATAAAAAAATTGATACATATAAAAATAAAGAAACAGATTAATGTATAGAAAAAGAAAAAATATAGAAACTGATAATATTATAGAAACAGATTAAAAATAGAAAGAAACAGAAAAAAATATAGAAACTGATAAAAATATAGAAACAGATAAAATATAGAAATAGATATAAATATAGAGACAGAAAAAAAATTGATACATATAAAAATATACAAACAGATTAATGTATAGAAAAAGAAAAAAATATAGAAACTGATAAAATTATAGAAACAGATTAAAAATAGATAGAAACAGAAAAAAGTATAGAAACAGATAAAAATATAGACACAGATAATAATATAGAAACAGATACAATATAGAAATAAACATAAATATAGAGACAGATAAAAAAATTGACACATATAAAAATATAGAAACAGATTAATGTATAGAAACAGAAAAAATATAGAAACATATAAAACTATAAAAACAGATAAAAATTACAAAAAATATATTTGATAAAGGAAGCACGACTCATACGTGTATGCCCACACACCTGTCTCGTCTCTACTAAAAAGGCACTATATTTAGAGGGGGTGGTGAATCCCATTGCTGAACTATGTGAGATGTTATTGTTGTCTGTAGTATTTTCGTTTACCCGGCTCTTACGGGATACTGGAAAACGATGATATACAAAAGATGGAAGCACTATTCTAAGCCGGTGCCTCACAACAATAAACAGACCGACAATAACAATGACAAAGGAAGGAGGGAATAAAAGAACTCAAAAGGATAGCTACCTTTATATAAGAAAGATTAAATTAGGAGCTTTGATGAATAATTACACCCCACTAGTAAACTGTTCTAAAGCCGTGTAAGGTATTTATTTGCCTTTTTTTATCAAAAAAAAATAAACTATCACTAGAAAAAATCTCAACTTTTGAGTGTGGATTTAACCCCAAATGTAAAGTTATAATAATTATTGAATAATCAACGACCGCCAAGCATAGTGGTGTGTCGTTCGACTTATGTCCCGAATTCCTGGGTTCAATTCACAGTATGGGGAAAATCACTCAAAATTATTTCTTACGCATTTATTGATTTTCTGGGCTAGAAACAACATTTGTTTGCAAAAAATTGAAATTGTTTACAAGAACTGTCCCTCGCCGATCGTTATAATTTTTATATCAATAGATAGATAAACGCGTATATATTACGGGAAAATAAATTTTATTTGCCGGTCATGCTTTAAAAAATTATAAAAAACAAAAAAAAAATTGCGAGAAATGTATGAAGGAATCCATAATAAAAATAGTTGGTTCCTGACTCCAGTCAAGTTTCCGAAATTCACCACCAGACTTGAACACTAGCGCAATACAATTATATTACAACATAATATTTAAATTATACTCATATTTTAATTTCTTGAAAAAATTATGACTCATTTTGATAATTAATGCAACTCGCTTAGGCGAGTCGCAATGATAACTACCTACAAACCTAACCAACCAATTTTTACCAAAATTTTGGTTTAAGTAGGTTGGTTAGATTATTATGTAGATATTATTGAGACTCGCATGAGCGAGTTACATCATAAACTGTTATAATATTTATACCACGGGTGTGAATGTTGCAAATTGCTTGCATTATTGTTAAGAATTTGCTTTCAAAACGCTAGTAGTATGGGGGCAGAATCGCCACCTAGCGGTGAGTTTCGGATATTCAAATCGTATCAGAAAACTAACAAAGTAATGGATTCCTCCATACATTTTTCGTAAAGCAGCCCATTCACGATCGTGTCATTCGGCGTCGCTCCATATGGACCGGCTCCATTTGGAGCATTGTAACATCTTCATCACACTCACGGGCGCGCCATCGAGCCATCAAAATTAGTATACGCAAGCGGTCGGCGCTTACGCATTAATAATTTCTATTTTTTTTTTTTAATTTTCAAGTAAAAATGAGATGATTCTGATTATGAGTTTTATACAACTGCTATATAGCGGTTTGTTTATATATAAAAAGAAAAAAACAAAGAGAAAATTTTGTATTATCGCATTCACGAGAGTGTCAAACAGCTCGGCGCAATGAGATGGCGCAATGTACCGCTGATTTTCACACTCACGAGCATGCCTTACCGACAAGATGCGCCGCGCCGTTTGTCGCGGCACTATGGACCTATGGAGTTTCGATCGTTTGGAATTCCATTTTGGTGTGTCAGGCCAATTAGGCAGCGCGGGATTTGACATTCACGAGCGCATTTTGAAGTGATGGCAAGCCATTTGGAAGGATGGCACGATCGTGAATGGGGGCCTTTAGTTTATTTATTTTTAATAATTGTTTAAAGCCTTACCGCTAAAAGTTTTTATTTTTCCCGTAATATATACGCGTTCATCTATCTATTAATATAAAAATTATTCCGATCGGCCAGGCAGTAACGAAATAGCTTATAGAAGCCGAAAACCTTGGCTTGCCTATAAATATAATAACATGTATAGAAATACATAAAAATATATAATCACAGGTTAGGAAACGGTCATTTTATGAAAAAAAAAACTTATTTTATTTTATTTATATTATTTTATTTAGAGGAGAACATACAGCATATAATAAATTATATAAAATAAAGATGATTTGATTAATAATAAAGCCAATTACAACTAATTAAAAACTTTATATACATACTTTTTATTGTTTTATTGCAACCATGCTACAAAATTGGATACTGAATTGGAGGTACGATCCTTTTCATGGCCACAAAATCTAAATTAAACTTTTTCCACAAAATATTATTTTGGTATGTGATTGATAAATATTTTTCATGGCCACTGAAATAAACAACGATAAAATTATGGTAAAAATATTCGACATTTCCCAATTCCCTTTCAGGGTTTGCGTAGTCTGAAGGTTCTAGGCACGCCCCTGCGGCCAGAGACAGTACTTGTATACAATTACCCAAGAAATTGCCATTTGTCATTAAACTCGTTACGTGCGCTGGGTACAATATTTGAGTTTAAATACTTTTTACGCGCGTTAATTTAGGTACTCTTCATTATTATTATGAATATACTACACCAATAACTATGCAACTCGCTCATACGAGTCGCAATTTTTGTATTCTGACCCATTTTGTATTTAAATTATATATCACCGCCCCTAGAATTAACAAGGTTAAGTAAATAATATTGAGTATTTGCTTATCCAACTGTCGATTTGTTCAGGAGAACTTTGTTCTCTTAACATATCGACAATGTTTCAAGCCAGAATACGCGAGAATTGTATGGAGAGGTCTACTTTTTTCACGGCTTTTCCAACTTTGAAGTCAAAAAACACCAACTTAGAGGCTTTGCAGCATATATGTTCCAGAATTCGGAGTAGAACATTTCATGTGTCTGTGTGTGTGTGTGTCTGTGTGTGTGTGTCTGTGTGTGTGTATGTCTGTGTGTGTGTGTGTGTGTGTGTCCGTCCCCCCCTTATAACTTTTGATCCGCTCAATTTACAGAGCCCAAAATTTCAGAATATATACACAGTTATAGGCCTACAAAACTTTTTTACTCAAAATTTTGAATTTTTGTTTCAGTCAGGGGTTAACAACTTTTGAATTTTTAATTTATTTTTCCATATATCTCAGAAACCATAAAAGTTAAAACGCTGAAAATTGGTACAAACATAGACAAATACAAAATCTCAAATGAGATTTTTCAAAAAAATTCCAGGGTTTCTCAAACATTTTTTATTAAGAAAAGTATTTTTTTTATCATAAATTTATGGGTTTAACTGCCTATATTTCCAAAACTTTTACAATTATCGAAAAAAGCCGAAACACTCCAACTAGATAATTTAATTTTCTATAAAAAATATTTAAATTGTAGTAGAAGATCTCAATTTTTTTTTAATCTTTTTTTTTAAAATTGAATTTAGTGACGACATCGCTTCATACATTTTGTATGGCAGTCGCCTATACACATTATGTAAGAAGACTTAATAGTTTGATACTTCATCTCCAAACATACATACCATCATGCTATTTTCATATTATGGGTAGGAAAAAAGGATCTTCCTCCATACTATCCTATCTTGACATACATACCTACAGATGTTGTATAGAAAACAAAATATCTGAAAATATTCAATAATTTGTATTTATGGGTTTATAGTTTGGTACATATTCTTCAACTATACATACTATCGCTATCGACAGTTGGATCTCATGTGTTACATGCAACTAGTTTATTAATAATATCTATACAAATTTATTTCATTTAAATACGTAATTTGTCGAAATCTGTCAAATCGTTGTGACATTGTGATTTATGTACCAGCATTATACTTATTTGTCAAAAAGTTTTAAAGTGGGACAAACTTCGATATAATGGACATTTCAATAAATGTTTCAACTTGACATTAAATACAATTATTGCAGCATTATATTATAATTGACGTAATAATATTATTTTTGCTAATTATTGGAAAAATCATAACTAATTATTATTTATACGCAATAAGCAATGGGTTTTCACACTTTTGGTTTCAATAGGAAAACGTCACAATGCGACATTAATTCCGTTGACAATGTTGTAGTGATAAGGAACTGCGAATAACACATTCAAACACTTTCTCTTGGAAGCCATTTTACACGAAAAGTTCCTACCGCTTCAACCATTCGAAGTTTTACACTCGTTGCGCGTGCATGTCCGATGCTACAAACAATAATTAAACATTAAATATTACTTGTCATTATATAAGTATTAACAAAAAAATCTCGTTGTATTGTGAATTCATTTGACACTTAAAAAAATCCAAGTTCTCGCATAATAATACACATTTTAAAATTCTCATTCTATTCCATGGATTTTCAAATGTAAATGCGCGCGCATTCTCCGTGCCGTGGCGGTTCTGTGAAGTTATTTGGCTATTAATAGCTAGTTGCCGGATCCTCGCATAGTACCTACTTTATTTAGGTACCTACCCGTGAAAATTGGAAATATTCGTACGAGCGCGGTCGACGAGAGCGTACGTTCTCTGTTGGATCGGCGGGAAACGGTCACAATATACACAATACAAAAATACGAACAAAACTCCGCGTTCGATGTTTTAAAATTGCACAGTTTTGAATTTTTCTCACCGACCGATCAGATAATAATTACTATTGTTCGAACGCAGCATTGAAAGGAAAATTGCGGCAACATTATTGCAATAAAAAAACATGATTTTTTCTTAATTTTTGTACACATGGTAACAATTATATATTGTTTATGTATGGTTTCGTGTGGATTTGAATAGTGTTTTTTTTTATTATTATTACTATCATCTTTCTTGCAACTGTGCAACTAGTGATTGTATAAAAAATATAGTGATCTGTGCTTCTTAGTCAAGAGAAGATTCTAATCTTTTGAAAATGGTTATATTAAGGTGAGTTTATTTTAAATACAATTATGATAATTTCCAAATTAATATGTTAATGTTAATGCCATATTTCTAAAGTATATTCTTCGTTGATTATAATCCATTAATTTTCAAATGATAAAAATACGTTTAATTCAAGGAAAGTATATTTAATTGTAAAATATTTTTTTCTTATATATGTCAATGACCTATTTATGCTAAAATAAATAACGGCATGGTTATCAAGTTTGCCATAAATAATAGTTATTATTTTTTCAACATAAAAAAAAAAATTATTATATAGTTTATTTTCTATATGTAATGGCTTTCTCGTTTGAGCAAGATTCATCCATCTACCAGCAATAAATAATTAAAAATATGTTTCAATAAGGGCGGCTGCACACTGGGCCACTTGTGACGACCACAAGATGTATTTAGGCGATTTTTTCAGATAGTTTAGTATGGTATATACGCAAGAATCACTAAAAGCCCAGTGTGCGGCCGCTCTTAAGGATTCATTCCGACCTATTTACTACACCGATTTCGCATAAATTGAAAAAAAGATATTGTTTATTAAAGGGATAATTCCTTGAGATAAATAATATTTTGTTTGTTATTGTAAGTAAATTAAAACTTCAGAGGTATTCATCTTTAAAGAACCGGCTTAGGATAGTGCGTCCACTCTTATCTATTATTGTTATCGAGTGCCACGTAATCGAAAATACAATAGGCAACAATAACATTTCACATAGTTCAACAGCAATGAGGTTCACCATCCATTCTGAATGTAGTGCTTTTACTGGTGAGACGAGACTGGTGTGTGAATATACAAGGTTCACACCTGTCGCTGGTTACCTCACATTGAGGGATATGCCGTGATGGTATAAATGAATGAAACATAGAGAATAATAGTCCGGAAGAGTCACCAAATTTCTAAATAAATATATTATAATATAGACTCGCTACTAAAACTGATGGCGTAAATGAAACAACTTTTGCGTTTAAAAAAAAAAGGTCTGATGTAACAAGCTGATGGCGTTTTGGTTGGTCACCACTAGAAAGGAACAAAATAAGCAGAAAGTGAAATGATGGAAAAATAACACAAGAGTTGATTGCTTGTAGGCACCAGTTATAGTTACGTAACTCAAACGGACATCCAACATTACATACATTATATTACTATTAGCTCACACACTCACATTCTGTGTAAGTCGGAACAAGATACATATAATGTACAACTCGTCATGCGATTGTAAACTAACATTAGTTTCATACCGAGTGCTTATACCCGACGACTTCTTATTGCGAACTTAATGTGTGAAAAATATATTTATTTATTTATTTAATCGGGACAGAAACAGAATATTATTACAACAGGATAAAAAAATAAAAAATAAACAGAAAATAAAAACGTTGTTAGACAAATAAAATGGAACAAAAAAATACAAAGATATCAAAATAAACAAAAACAAAATTAGTATTCCCCTTAAAAAAATTTTTCGTCTATTAAACTACTTGGAGCTTCCTAAGACAACATGGGATTGGTTCCGCCTCACAGCCCTTTAGTGTTGAGCAATTTGACCTGAATGTCATGAACAATCACTTTGCATTGAAACCGGTTGAAATTGATCCTGATTTAAAACGCGAAATGCTTGAGGCTATCTCTAACATTGCACCACTCAGCTCAGAACCCTTCAGCTTCTCTCCAGTAACTACATATGTCGTGCGTAAAATATTTTCTTCTATTGACTCCTCTGCGGTGGGATGTGATGGCATCAGTAAAAGAATGCTTTCGCCCATCCTTGAGCAAATTCTTCCTATCATCACTCACATTATCAATTTTTCCTTGTTAAATGGCTGTTTGCCAGTTCAGTGGAAGTCAGCCCATATTATTCCTCTACCCAAATGTAATACACCATCTACAGTTAAGGACTTTCGTCCTATTTCCATCCTCCCTACTTTGTCTAAGATAGTCGAAAAGGTGGCAAACTCTCAATTAACATCATATCTCAATGACCTTAACCTTCTCGATCCTTTGCAGTCTGGTTTTAAGAGGGGTCATAGTACTACCACAGCGTTGCTTAAGATCACTGAGGACGTGAGACTGGCCATGGAGGAGGGAAAACTCACTCTTCTTACCTTATTGGACTTCACCAACGCCTTCGGTAGTATTGATTTTGACTTGCTCCTCTCTAAACTGAGATCTCTTAATTTATCGGATGTGTCTCTTCGATGGTTTAGTTCATATCTGCTGGGGAGAAAGCAGAAAATTGTTACTTCTGAGATTTCTTCAAATGAATTATCTCTGACTACTGGTGTTCCCCAGGGAGGAATCCTGTCTCCACTCTTATTTTCTATCTTCATCACAACAATGACTTGTGGCATCTCCTGTTCGTATCATTTGTATGCGGACGACCTTCAACTATATTCTCACTTTAAGTCTGAAAACATAACCTCATCAATTAACTCAATGAACCTGGATCTTCATAGGATTGGTCTGTGGTGCTCTCGGAATGGTCTGCTTGTGAATCCTACAAAGTCGCAGGCAATTATTTTGGGAAGCCATAGAATGATTTCTCACGTCGATATGACTTCTTTGCCCATGCTCATGCTTAATGGCTCAGCCATCTCTTTCTTCCAGTCTGTTAAGGACCTGGGAGTTTACCTTGACACTAGTCTATCCTGGTGGAAGCAGATTGGCGAGGTTAGCCGTAGGACGTTTGCCACTCTTCACTCTCTTAAGAGACTGCAGCGGTTTCTATCTACTGAGATAAAAACCCTGTTGATCCAGTCCTTGATTTTTCCTATTTTTGATTATGCTGACGTCTGCTATCTCGACATCAAATCTGAGTTCTTATCTAAATTAGACCGTCTGCAGAATGTCTGCATTAGATACATCTTCGGTCTGAAAAAGTTTGACCATGTATCGGAATTTCGTACAAAACTGGGCTGGTCTTCAATGGGCAAACGCAGGGATGTTCACACACTCTGTCTTCTCTATAAGATTTTGTATAGTGAGGTGGCACCAAAGTATCTCAGAGACAGGTTTCATTTTTCATCGGAGCATGGTCTTCCTCTGAGATCGGGTAATAACGGTCTTCTTGTGATTCCCTCCCACCGATCGGACTTCTACACTAATTCTTTTACTGTTCATAGTGCTAGGCTCTGGAATCAACTTCCCGTTGATACTCGAACCTTACCATCATTTTTCTCTTTCAAACAGCGGGTGAAACTCTGATGTCTCTCTTCCCTCCCTGCCTCATTTTCCTCCTTACCACTATCTCCGCCCCTTCCTTTTTTCCCCTTCCCATCCCCCCTAAATGCATATGTGTGTATATGTGTGTATATGTGTGTATGTATGTATGTGTGTGTATATGTATATATATGTTCTGATATATATGTTCTTATATATTCTTATATTATTTTTATTTTCTAAGGTTGACTGGAAGATGTTAATTTTATTAACAAGTCCGCCTTTTGGCTTTTTTAATGTTTTAACTTGCTCTTGTTTGCACTTATTTTGTTATGTTATTTTAGCCAATAAAGAATTATTATTATTATTATTATTATTATTATTAAATTTGAAATGAAAATGAAATGAAATAATTTATTTTCTATTACTTTTATACATGACAATAACCACAAAGGAACCATATTAAAACGATTGGGTTTTAGCCAACACTAAACTCTACACAT
Source organism: Molanna angustata (assembly GCA_963576475.1). Taxonomy (NCBI): domain Eukaryota; kingdom Metazoa; phylum Arthropoda; class Insecta; order Trichoptera; family Molannidae; genus Molanna; species Molanna angustata. The sequence goes on along the minus strand of OY754965.1, from coordinate 1,751,678 downwards.
CATAGTAAGCGTTCATTTTTTCTTCTTGAAAGGTTGACAATCTCTGCGAAATTCCAGTATAGACAGACAGACAAGGAAGATGAAGAAAAAGTAGTCTCTACTTGAGTCTCTACTTGAAAAAGTGCTTAGCACGAAACCGATTGTAGGTTGTAGTCTTAAATAAATAGTGGAATTGATTCTAAACAAGTTTTTAATTTTTATTTATTAAAAATATTAATTAATTTAAATATAATTCCATAAAGAACTGGCGATCAAAAAGTTAAATCTAATTATATTTTTAATATTTTTTTATAAGGGGAATTATGTGACGAACATTCACTAGAGAAATGTTGAAAATACCCACTTATATTTGAGATTTTTTTTTACAAATTGGGGTGTTTAGGTTTACATGCCCTCTTTAACATTTTATTAAATATATCAAACAATTGACCATGTGAAATATGTATATTTTGAATAAATGACATATCAGTATTTTTGAGACGTTGCATCATTTACCCATTATTTGTGCATTCGGAGATTTGGCATTAAATTAACGAAGTGTTCAGCAATCTCAAAACGCGTTATTTCCTTTGAAAATTTACATAAAATTAATCGTTTATATATCTATCTGTTCTTTTTCTTCTTTTTGTTTTTTTTTTACCTTGTCCTACTTTAGGTAGGGTCCGGCTTTATAAATCTATCGTGTAATAAAAATAACCACAAAGAAACCATAGATAGATGAAGAAAAATTTCATTACTAGAATTAAGGTGAACACATTGAGATGGTTTGGTCACATGAGGAGAATGAATGAGGAACGCCTGACGAAGAAAATATACAGTGCGGGACGTCCAAGATAGGGATGGCACGACCATGTGAACGATTTTTTGAAAGACGGAAATGTTAGAAGTGTAAACAACAGACGAAAATGTATGAGACGATGCATGAATGTGGACGAGGCGAGGGATGCGTGCCAGGATAGAAAAATGTGGCGTTCGTGATGGTATGTATGTATGAAAACACTCGATTCTAAGAACAACTGAGTTTTGCTTTATTAATAGATTTAAATATACATACAAGATCAAGTAAAAACATAGATAAGAATTCTCTTAATTAGCGTAAAACAAGATGTACATATCACTGAATGACTTAGTAGATTTTTATATGCATAATTTTATCATAGGGAAGTATATTAACAATCTTATTTGCAAACAATACTACGGTGTTTTGTACACTAATGAGTTACTTTAATCCATAAGTATCGTGTGTCGTCTTTCGAGATTATCATATCAATACAATTAATTGTACACGTAGGTACCTACTAAGAGGCTTTATAATACTAAATATAAATCTATTAAGTGACTGAAATCATAATATATTAAAACCGCCAAGTAGGTACATTATGATGTATTATATTAGTAAGGATAACTATCGCGTGTTCGTAAAATGAGATTATATGATTGAAACCCAAAATTTCCTGTTTTTTTTCATTTTCAACGGCTCTAAACTCACTGTGTAATTTCCACCCGCATAACATAATGTAAAATAGACACTGCACCTATCTCACACTGCACAATGAAAGTGTATGTAGTGTGGGTTGGAAATATTTACCCACACCATAGATACTTCCCTTTTTTTATCTACCTTAAACTATTATGCATAGATATATTTTGATATTCTTGCCTATATCTATGGTTAATAAATTAATTAAAAAATAATATAACACACTTTCTTCTTATCATTACATAATAATCAGCGTATCGTGTTTGTTGTGATAGCGTGGTATGAATTTATAATATAAAGTTAGGCTCCTCTATGTGTAATTGTAGAATGGGTGCCAATATAGTGACCTTGCGGAGTTTCAATAATGGTGAGCAAATGGGACCGCAGTCAGACGATGGACTTGAATACTAATATTGTATTACTGACACTGAACATTTCTTCATTTATCTGCATATAAAGTTGCATTCAAATGACAATTTACACGTAAGACTGGAGGAATAAAGTTCATCGTATGGTAATGCAGTCTTTCGGTAGTTCACGAATGTGGCTCACGAATTAAGAATTCCTATAAATTAAATCTCAGGGAGATATCTCATACTTGGACCGTCCAAAATATCCAAGTTCTTAGAAAAACAGCCAGATGACACTTTGGCTAGTATAATAGAAGACTTCTTAAGAAAGATTAACCAAATATCTTCCACTCTTAGTGTACGAAATTCTTAGTATAGATTATGATCGAGTACTGATTTATACATTTTTAAGATTAAGACAAGATAAGAACGTATTTAGAACGTGTCACGAGTATTCCTCCAGCACTTATATTCTTTGGTTTTTATTTTCAACATAACACATGTGTAAATTGTACATTTTTATTTTTTTCCGTACACAACTGATGTTATCAACTTAGCTAAAATATCCCGGACTGCTGTGAAGATAACTAGTACACTTCCAATCAGATGTGAACTAAAATTAGGAACGTTTTGACAGTTATTTCGACTAAAATGTGGTTATAGAATAGGGAATTAACTAATTTGTGACTTACTTGAAGTAAGAACGTTCCTATTCCAGCGTTATATAATATCAACTTGCACTAAATGAAATAGGAACGCACCTATTTTAGCCGGAACGTTCTTAAAAAAAGTTACAGAATCGGACGTAGTGTACATCTTTTTTTTAATTAAAATGAAAGGACTTAAACCTATAATTTTAAGCCCTAGACAGTTCTCTCGATGCGGTCGTACAATTAACAATTTCAAATAAAACACACGTTTGATTTCACTGTCTTACATGTAATACTTTATAAAAAATATTATTTAAATGATATGAATAAATGAATTTAAATGAAAAACTAGATTTGAAGACAGCTAAATTAGTGTACAATATTATTTTTATTCCTCATATTAACTACTGCTCAAGTGTACTATTTATGAGCAATACAACGGAGAATAAAAAGTTACAAAGTATACAAAATAGAGCAATGCGGACAGTTTTAAAATGCAACAGATTCACACGAATTGAAAGTATGATTGAGCAGTTTAATTTGTTGACAATAAAACAACAAATAATTTCAAATGTGTTAATTTTCATATTCTTATCAGTTTCAATCCTGGGATTGGTTTGCAACAGCTATGACTGCCTCTCTTCTTCTCCACTCCGCCCTGTCCTCTGTCAGCCTATTCATCTCCATGTAGCTACTACAGCACATGTCGTCGATCACCTGGTCCATGTAGCTCTTTCTTGGTCGGCCTCTATAGTTGCTGCCCTCTACCATTCCCTCCGCGATGGTTATGAGCAGACCCGGGTGCCTCATGTTATGGCCAATCCAGTCGGATCGTCGTTGGGCGATTCTTTTGAGGAGTTGCCAGCACCTCACAATTTTGGATGTGGTCCGACCAGTGGATCTTCAACATGCGTCTGTAGCACCATATCTCGAATGCAGACAGGCGTTCTTTTTCCCTCTGGCCTACGGTCCATGTCTCACAGCCATATAGCAAGACAAGACACTCCAGACAAAGGTCTTAATGAGGTTTTTCCTTATTCTTAGGTCGATATTGGTGGATTCGATAATTTTAGATTTTTTATTTTATGCTATCTTAGCCTGTACGATCCTGCTGATAATTTCTACATTTGAACGCCCATCTTGCCCATTTTTCAATTCATATATAAATTAAAAAATGGACTATTACCGCGATATTTGCAAATAAAATGTTCTCCATAATTTTGAAGTTCACACCTACCCGACAGAAGTCGGTGGAACTTTAGACTGCCTCAGACTAACCTGGCAGGTACACAAAATAATGTGTTTTCAACTGTTTAATGATTTTCCAGAATGTGTTAAGGAAAGAAAAGTTATTTTATGATATTGTGTGCTTCCTTTGTTTTTTGTGTAAACTGGCATATTATCTTGCTTTTTGTTGTTTTTATATAATTCATACTCTGTAAATTTGTTATTATTTCAATTTGTTTATATTTTTGTTTATACTAGATGTAGGAAATGTATTTATTTTTTACATCTAAAAAATATACATACATAAGATCACTACTTGTGTCATCTTTATCATAATGATGGTATATGCTAAGTAATCTGCAATCCCTTGGCGTCAAGCTCCAAGAACAATAGCCCCAATTCTCACGAGATTTATTCACGGCATTATATCACTCATTTATTCAAACTGAACACAAATTTCCATTTCATTGTTGCTTATATCAAAATGCATTCACGGATATCACCATCTTGTGTTCTTTGAAAAATGTGTGTTTTACTTTCAACACAGATCAAATGTCATCAATCTGTGAGAACTGCACTGATGTTGTAGCCATATGAACAATTATAATGAATTATTCCGAGTAGTGTTGTTTTACATAGATACAACAAAGAGCGAATAAATTCACGGTTCAATAAAAAAATAGTAAACGTTTCTTGTTCAATATATTATTTGATATTTGAAATAGAAAGAAAGCCACTTAGTGATAAGCATTGTTTCTTCATATTAACGTTCTGATAATCATTATAATAGCAAAACTGAAACTGAATAGCAACGATTTTTTTTATCACTTTTAAATCGATGTATTTTTTTTGACGATTCTCTGACAAATTCACATCAAACCTGCACTTTTGTCTTCATGCAATGGTAAAAAAACGAATATTCTTCACCCACATACTTTCACCCACATGTTTGTGCAAAATCATGGTGCATAATTTTGTTCTGTGTATGTTTTAACTGTGTTTTTTTTACTTTATATTTTGTTTTTATTTTGATAATATTTGCAAGGATAGGGTGCATGGTGCTAGGTTATCTCTGCTTACACCGTATGGTATATAACGTGATGTTATTTTTTACTTTTATTTTATGTCATGTGCAAATTTATCGAGAGTTTGAAAGAGAATACAGTTTCATGCTTACCCTATCGTCGACATTATTGTTGAAATTATTCCGATTTTATTACAAAAAATGATCATGTCCGGATTTTTTTACGTCTATAAACGGTTCACTGACAAACTGTGTTTATAGTTCAGTGCAAAAATAATATATCCTAAAGTAAATTTCATAAATTAATAAATAATAAAAAAAAATTCGCGGTATAGTTAATTAGTAAATATAAAAATAATAGTATGAAAGGGCGTGGCTAGAACCTTCGGACTAGGCAAACCCTGAAAGAAAATTGGGAAATGTCGAAAATTTTATGTTTTGTAGCATCGTTGTTCATTTGAGAGACCATGAAATTATTTTAAATTCAAATGCCAAAATAATATTTAGGTACATTTGTGGCCAAGTCAAGCATCGTATGTACATACGGTTCAATTTTTAGTCTTTGAGTATAGTTTCAATAAAACAGACAAAAAATATTAGGTCTAGAAACTCTTAATATAATAGTCAAAGGCAAGCCAAGATTTTCACTTCTATGAGCAATTCCGCTACTAATGGTAATAATTCTATGGCTTGTTTTTTTTTATCTAACCTTAGAGCAATTTAGTAATAATCTTTTTTTATTTTTTATTGTTAATAACTAAATAAAACTAAAAGGCTTTCAGTGTAGTTTTTTAATATAAATGAAATAAAATATGAAAACATATAGACTATTTTTTGCTTTTCAGTTTTTGGTTACGTCAGGGGGGAAAGTCTGGTCCAATCGGCGAAATCAAAACCCCCACGATTACCCATATCATCGATATAATCATTATATGGAGATGTATAATATCTTTAGATGTCATGATATGGTTAATCACGAGGGTTTTGATTTCGCCGGTTGGACCACACTTGTCCCCCAGGAAACAGCTATAAAATCTTGAAGTAAGCATACGCTAGTTACCATAACACGAAACTTCATAGAGTATTGGGTGGTTTTACTATATATATCGAGAGGTGAAAGCATATTTGTTTTTCGCGACATTTTTGCGATATTGACATTTATTTTTGAAGCCAAGGCTATATTTATTTTTATAAATAGTGACCTTACCCAGTTTGAAATATAACTACTAGTTTTTTAATAATGATTTTATTTATAAATATAAAACTTCGAATGGCTTTTTTGTAAAGTTATAAAATGTCACTAAAAACAAAAAGCCTTTCACTCCTCGATATGTACATATCACGTTTTCTGTCATTTGGTCGATTTCGACTTAACGTTATATAGCCAAGTATATTTATATGGCTGTGTACTCCTAAATTCATTGATAACCGTAGTATTAATTGAACATCGAATCAAACATCTCACTCGTGGCTATTTTATAAATATAATTGTTTTTAAATGTGCCACAAGGTTAACTCTGTAAGTATTAATTGAACTATGTATATTATAAGGTTTTTATCACTAAATGAATGAGCGTTGATCACAATCAACTCTTTTTTATGTCTACTTAATTTTAATCCTGTCGATGATTTCTGGGGTGACCTCAGATGTTCTCAGAAACAAATACAATAATTGAATACCGACCGTTCCACCAAATTGTGTTGACAAATTTCGTTATAATGATAATGCAAAAATGCCACGGGCTTTACGAGGCGACCTCTATCAAGTCAATATATAATTGAACTGACTCGACGAGTTCTGTGGAATTTTCACTATTAAAACTAAACAAAATACAACAATATCAATATCAAATCGCATCCTTGTTCTGACACAACCGACCTTGAGATGGGAATCATCATTTCGATCATTCACATCATTTTGATTCAATCAATATATTTGTTTTTTTTTATTATTATTGAAACCAAACAAAATATAGCAATATACAAACAATAAAAATATTTAAAAAAAAGTACAATTTAAATAAGTTATATGAAACATTTTTTTTATAGTATTTTTTGGTATACACACCTCACTAGGCTGAGCCTGTACCGAGGTGGCAGAATTTTTTTTTTTGCGTTATGTCTGACAGAAAAAATATTAAACTTGTATTTAACTAAAACTTGTAATAAAATGTACCTATTATAAAATAAAAATATAAACTATTGTAGCTTGATCATGTTTCCGCAGTATATAATGCCCTTGTTTCTAATCCATGTTTCTATTGTTTTCTTGTATTTCAAATTATTCATCAACTGTACGTCCATTATTTTACTTTTTATCTTATTAAAAATTTTTGGAGCTAAATAATAGTAATGTCTTTGTCCGAATGTCGTGTTTGTCTTTGGAGTCATGAGAAAATTCCTGCGTGTCGTCTCGTAATTGTGTTGTGGTGTAATGTGAATTATTTTATCTTTATGAAAATGTATAGAAATAATTTTGATATATAACTGTGGAATGTTGAAAACTGGAAAACTGGAAATTTGTCTATTTATTTCATATTATACAAAGTAAACTACTGCATGTTCATTGAATGGTAGACTTATGCGGAAGATATCTTCATGAGCTTCATTTACCTCTTTGTCCTTTCAACCCTCCATTATGCTGTTCTATCATTTTTTTTCATTTTGATAGGTCTGTAAACAAAAACTCAAAATAATATACAAACACGGGCAGCACTCGTGCAATTATAATATTCCAAATTATAAAACAAATTTGCGCAAAGAAGCTATACCTATATAACACCTTAAGTCTTCAACATACTGGATCCCTTTGTCAAGACAATCAATAGGAAAACACTTTTTAAGAAGCATGTGCTAATTTGGCTCTACGACATTGGTCGGGAAAGGACCGAGAGCATTCTTTATAACGAATATTTGCCACATAATATATGATGTAAAGAACTCAGGGATTGTATGGCGTTGGCGGACTATCGTTTTTTTTTTTTTAACATGTCTACGTAGGGGACGCCAGCTATTAGGATTTGGGTCCATTTTACTCTTCCGAAGAAGCGCACTACGTAGCGTTGGGAGGGGTTTGCAATCTAGAAAAGAGTTTATTAATTCGGATTTTAAAAAGACCCGGGTTGTACGAAGATGGAAACACAGAATTCGGAAGATCCTTCCACAGTCGGGCTGCTGTATTAATAAAGGAGTTCGAGAAGCGACTTGTTCGTATATGTTGAAGGTCCACTGTGAATGGATACTGCGATTGAGTGAAGCGAGTGACTCTGTTGCGAGTGGGTGGAGGAGGGACCAAAGATGCAAGTTCTTCTGAGCAATTCCCGTGGTAGTATCTATAGAATAAACTTAAAATACCGACTCTGCGTCTGTTTTCTAGTGATTGCAATCCATCAGTCAGTGATGGATCATCAATCAGACGTAAAGCACGCCTTTGGACAGCGTCGAGGGTATTCAGTAGGTATTGGGGGGCGCCACTCCAGAGGTGACTGCCATATTCAATAATTGGACGTATTTGCGCTTTGTAGAGTATACAGATCTGTTTCTTTAGTGTTTTTTTTTTTCATACCCTGTTCTAATGTCTTTAAGTTTGATTTTTGTTTAATATGTTTTGTTTCTACTTTTGAATAGGCATTCGTTGATTGTTGTTTTTTTCCAATTTGTAATGCACTTTTTTATGTATGTATTTTTAATGTTATTTGTAATTTTGTTATTGTATTCTATCTATATTTGTAATGCTATTTTTGTGTATGTTTTGTTAGTTGGCATTCACTGTTAAAAGTATCATTATTTCAAAATGCTTTAGCCCCGACACAAGTGTTTTACCTAGTGGGTCATTGCAATTAAGAATATTATTTGTCAATTATGTATATGTATGAATAAATGAAATGAAAATGAAATAGTAGTTTTGGCTAAGTATAATTTTATTGTTTGGTATATTATTTTGTTGTCGCTTTTTTCTGTCCGAAACAAATAAATAAATGAATTATAGGTAAAATAACAGGTTTTACCTTTGTTTTTCTGACTAAAATGCTAACTACCTATGTATTTAATAACATTAAAATATGACGCGGTTGTTGCAAAGGCTTTATAATGAATTGTTCAAATAATGCGTAATTTAATAAATAACTTTTTTATTAACACAGCAGACCGGCTATGGAACTTGCAACTCGGGTCTTTTCATGTTCCAAATCAATATTTTATTCAGCATATTGCAAGCCGTCCCCAACGTTACGTAGTATGCTTCTTCATAAGAAGAAAATTAACTCAAATCCTCATAGCGGATGTCCTCTAAGATGCCATGTAAAATTAATATACCTATATTTCATTTACTGACAGACACCTAAAGTGGTGATAAATATCTTATACGGAAGTATCATACTTTTCAGAATCAGCTTTTGACCGTTTGTCTATTACCCAATGAAAGTGTATTCCAACTGACTATTGCTTTCGCCTTAGAGAACTCACTGTTGGACAAGAAATAACAAAATTCATACTCTCGATACTCGTTGAAAATACAGTCTAGAAACATATGATGAAAAATTCCAAATTAAACTGTTCAGTGGGTCTGATATTTCTTTGTAGGAATCATTAAAGTTTAGTTTTCAAACTGAAAATTTTAAAATTTAAAATTTTAATCATCTATTGATCAATGTAACCAATAGTTTTGATAAAAAGTAAATGTTTTCTATAATAATGAGTTTATCTAATCCTTGTTGATATGTCAATACATCTTGCTTAGTTTCTAGTCAACAAAATATTTATTGGAATTCCAATTTGATTACCACATCACTTATTCAAGTTATTTAACAATTTTCGTCTCTAGAGCCTAGGCTCAGCTGATTGTAAATACATTATGACTATTGATTTATTAGTTGTTGTTTAGATGAATATCTATAATTCTTGAATCACAAACAAAGTAATAATATACTATCACGCAATTTCCTTATTAGGATTATATAGAACACTGAATGCCAGACTTCTCTCTATTGACATACTCAATTCGTTCCCGTTTTTATGGTTTTCTCATATACGCTCTTCTATTAATTCTTACCCCTTATTTTCCTATCCTTCATCAAGTTCCTGTGTCTGTTAACGTATCTCGTATTTTATCTTTAAACTCACTTTCTGTTTAACTAACGGCATCAATCTCTAACAATCTATAAAATATAATATCTTGAATTAGACTTCTTTCTTTCTTCTGTGGTACAAATTATTCTACTTGGGTTGCATAGATAGTCAAAAAAAATCCCATTTTTACTTCTTTGATTAAAGATGAAATCTCTTAGGTGGAATGTATATACGTCTGGGAAGTAATTTGTAGTGATTCGTTCTCTCTTACAGTTTGTATGAACCAGTATATTTTTGTTTTGTATCAATATACTAATTAATTGCTTTTAATGACGTCATAAATAATTTATTTTTCTATTAGCTAATGTTTATAGATTGACCTTGCTTATAAAATTCTTGTGTCTGACCATCTTTCATTATCCATAATATAAAAGACATTGCCAAGAACTGACGACATGGAATTTTGTTTGATGTTAACTTGGTAGTAATGCATTTATTATACCAAAGCCTTGATCTTCAGCAATGACCTTGGTATTCATTCATTCTGATGATAATCATATTATTTAATATAGGTATCTACAAAATGTTGAATTTTCGTCTGAGCCTCTAATGACCACAAACCATTTGAATCGAATAAGAATGTGTATGTTATATGAATATAATATTTGAGTGTTTGCTTATATAATCATTTGATTTACGTATTCCAAAAAGTGTCATGTTTTTTTCAACTTAGCTATGTATGTACCTACTAAAAAATATTCGTCAAAGTCAACCTGAAAAATAACTTTGTTTCGTAGAGTAACAGAAAAAAGAAATCATTGCTATTCGAAAAATACTGATTCTTCATACGTCACTAAAATATAGCAAACTTTAAAATTGCCAATTTAATCGTAAATCAACAAAGTAAAAACCTCTAAAATATCTATAAAATGTTTAAAGTTGAAGAAAAATCGATAGTATTATGGTTGTATTTTAAAAACAAAGAATTGTATAGCATTTTGTTTTAACAAATACATCAGTTCAAATAAATTGATTTAGATTTTTACTTTTACATTTATTTTAGTTCCCAGCTTTAGATTTTTCATACAATCTTGGTTTTATGTCAAAAAATACTTTAAAATAATTATTAAAAATATGTGAAATAAAACGTAGTTATTTAATTTTTGTATAAATTTTTGTATATACCACGTATATTAGTATCAGTAGAAATTTAAATTCGGTTTAAAATAACATATACATAGAAATACCCCAAGGATCGCAAATAGGTTCGATTTTTTTTCTTTTTCTTAATTGTTTTTTTTCTGAATATTGTGACAATCATGGTTTAGTATCGTATTTATTCAATAAGTAGTTTGTAATACAAGTTCTAAGATTTGTGCAACCAAACTACGTCATGACCCTTGAGACGAAAATTCAAGCAAATTACAATGACGCAACACGACAGAGACATTCTTGTTGGAGAGTTGGGCGGCAACCGGCAGTTAATGCGGTAGTTGATATTGTTGTGCAATCTGCTGTTGGTTGGTATCTACAACAATGTGGACGATTTCACTTATCACGCACACTCCACTTACACTTTCGTAATAAACTGTAACAACTACCTACAATCCAACAATTCTTTCACTGCCATTGACGACCTTGCGAAGGTCGCGGTTAAGACACGTGTACAGAGCAAAATGACCATTTGCATTTCATATTGCCCACAAGCCATTACGCCATCTCTCTATAAGTACATCATCCTTTAAAAACATCCACAAATATTCTCATGCGGTTGAAATAATAAATAATAAATCTAGAACTTCTTATTCCAAAAGAGCTCTGACATTGATTATTGGCTTGACTTTAACATAATATGTAGGTAATACTATCAATGGATTTTGTATATCAGAAAATTCATATAGATATTTAACAAATTCCAAACATCTGTAGTCACGCAAATTTCAATTTGTAGCATCCCTCTGCATTTTCTTTGAAATTGTTTTTTTTTGTCCATTTATTTTACTATTTTGTCATTCTTTAGGTAACTGCAATAGCTATCTGATAATTTCATCAAAAAATAAAACAAAAAGTAGTAAAATGAAGACCATCTAACAAATTTCATTGAACCGAAATACTATTGAATCGAGGCCGTTGGTTTCAAATACAACACAATAAACTCTCCTACAATTTTCTTGTCCAATTATTCTTTATTTTCCACACACAAAGTCCAATATAATATTTCATTGTTTCACCATACCTACTTCCCTCAAATAATATCACAAAATTGCACCATAGGCAGTAATAACATCCAATATAGACTATGCACTGTGCAACATGTCTCCTTATTTTATTACCAACTACTATTATTGTTGCCATAATAATATGACATCATAAGGAGCAATCAATTATTGTAATACAAACATCAATTGCGTATTTGCCTACTACTATAAAATGAAACATTACTACTTGTGCTGTGAATTTTGAGCGGCGTATTGTTCCAGTGTTAATGTATTTTCTATAATTTGTTAACATCAGAAAAATAATTCATGTTTCGTATGTACAAGTTATTATAGAACTATTGTATAGTTAAATTCACCGACAAACAGAAATCTCAGAACTGAATCTACACCAAAATAAGATATTTTTTATAACTCGTTTAAAGATGATTTCAACAAACCAACCATATTTAATACTGAACACTCCCTAATACACAGCCATCACTCTCTAATTCTTTTTATATTTCTCTTTATTTCTTTTACTTTTTCAGTTTCAGTTTTCATCAATTGTTTACTTTAATGTGTACGTGAGCTGGGTAGCACTATCTGTACTTTGTTGGCTATTTTTTTGTTAAGTGTGTATTATAAGATGGTTTTTATAGCTGTATGTTACTTTAATACATAAAATAAAAATAATGCAACATTTTGTCCATCAAAAAAATTGGTTACGCGAGAAATACTAGATATTTTGACGTTGTACGCGAAAAAGCTCCAAGATTTAATGCACAATTGCAAGTATTTCTATTTTAAAATACGAGAAATTAACAAGGGACCTTTGGAAGAATCCTTTGGCGGTGTTTCTTCAAAGAGGGAGAGTACATAGCGAGGTGATCTTTTGTAGGTTACGTGGTCGCACAAAAGAAATAATTGTGTCATTACTTTTTGACCTACAAAATGGCTGCCATCACAAAACGATTTCAGCTATGGCAACACCATTATTTCGCTCGTTGCGACAGACTTTACTGTCATACCGTTCCGATACGCCATTTTCACGGACATTGAGTTGGAAATTTTTGTGTATAAAGATTCTATGACCGCGGGCTGTTGCGATAGCCATCAAGTTCATTAGTGTTATGCAAGAAAGAGGCGAGTGCCAATTGAAAAATATAAAAGGTTGTTTTAAAAGTCATATCGTTTTTCTCTCTCTCTCTCTCGTTTTAAAATCAAAGATTATTTGGCAGCAAAGCTTCGCATCTTTTCTTTGATTCAGTTGTGTTCTGAGCGACCCATTTCAGCTCCTCATTGGTGCTGTAGCCCATATCATCGCACAGATTTTTCTGGATATTTCCGGCGAGGACGTCACCTGGAATTTGTGTGTTAATCGGGTGATACAGCAAGGATTGTTTTGAAAAAAATGCGTAGTAGTTTTTGTTCGGTGAATTATTCAGAATGTTTTACTTTAAAAAAAATACCTGCCAAAATACCAGTGCCAAAAATGGTATACAAAATATCGTTAAGACATTTTTTGATGTTGAAGATGCACCATGTTCTAGAAGGCCAATTGAATCTGATGAAGACAAATTTGTATTAATTGATTCAATTGATTGATACAAATCGCCACATTACATATTTAAGAATTCATTGAGAGATTAAACTTTTCGAATTCTGTCATTTGTGAAAACGTTAAATGCCTTGGTTTTAATTTGTATTTCATTTTATTTTACATTACTTCTCGGGAAACTAACAAGTACTATGTCAAATATTGATTTAACGCGCACCCGATAACAAGTTGCCACATTCTGGAGACTTGCAATATTAATCGTCTCACAGATCCAGACTGAAAACACAATTTAAAACTGTGTCTCCACCGGGAATCGATCCCGGGACCTTTGTATCAGCAGTCAGATACCGAACCCACTGAGCCACGAAGGTCTCATTTTCACACAAAAAATGAATACGAAAATTGGCTGTGCTTTCGTAATAATACAAAAAATAAAAAGACTTTCTGAACAACCCAATTATAATTTCATTCTCATCAACATGCCATTTAATTATATAAAACTCTCTGTCCGTTCAAAACAAATGTGGCGTAACACTTCTTCGTGTCGTTTTATTCTCTTCGGGAAACATATAAAATTGAAGTGTCGATTTGTTCAAGAGAACTTTGTTCTCTTAACATATCGACAAAGTTTCAAGCCAGGATACGCGAGATTTGTATGCACGCTCTACTACATTTTTCACGGCTTTTCCAACTATGAAGTCAAAAAACACCAACTTAGAGGCTTCGCAGCATATATGTTCTATGTACGGATTTACTCAGAATTCGGAGTAGAACATTTCGTGTGTATGTGTGTCTCTCTGTGTCTGGGTGTGTGTCTGTGTGTGTATGTGTCTGTGTGTCTGTCCGTCCTCCCCTTATAACTTTTAATCCGCTCAATTTACAGAGCCCAAAATTTCAGAATTTATAAATAGTTATAGGCCTACAAAACTTTTATACTCAGAATTTTGAATTATTGTTTAAGTCGGGGTTTATCAACTTTTAAATTTTTACTTTATTTTTCCATTTATCTCAGAAAGCAAAAGCTAGAACGCTGAAAATTGGAATAAATATAGATAAATACAAAATCTCAAATCGGTTTTTTTCAAAAAAAATCTAGAGTCTCAAACATTTTCCACTAAGAAAAACTTTTTTTCTGATAAATTTGTGTCTTTAACTGATACGATGATGTAGGTAATAAGGATGGAAGTGAAAGAATTAAAATAAAATATCTCACTCTGCCTACCTCAATAACAGATACATGACTTACTTAAATTTAAAACTTATTTTGTGCATTTCATAAACCGGTAAATAAGCGTAGGACTACTTTCTTCACCCAAAAATATTAACCGCAATTCACAAACAGAACGTTCGTAATATTAAATACAAGACGCACACATTACGCCAACGAAAATATTTAATATAAGTGTTATGAAACAGTGAAATGCTGTTTTCACTTTCACCGCTTCTTTTGAATTTATTTACCGACACACACTCACATCAGGACCGGACCCATCGTAGGTTAAAATGATGCAGACAAAATAATTTTGGCGCTCCAAATAATATTATGAATATATCCGAAAAACACTGAGAATAATAGCAGGCAAAACCTTGAAAGAATAAGGGAAATATGTGAGGTTGGTGATATCATCAGACAGATGGAGTAGGCAGAGGAGGAGAGAATGGTTTGGTCACGTCAAATGAATGAACAGCACTAGACTTCCTCATATCGTGCTGCAGTATCAGCCTCACGGAACCCCCCCTCACAGTAGACCACCTAAAAGATGGAGGGATAGCTGGGAGTCCACTTCGCAGTAGGAGCAGACCTCTCAAAACAGACCAAAAGGTCTACATAATTAAGAAGAAGAAAAACACAATGTTTAGATTTTTTTTGTATATCCGTGACCGCCGTGGCATAGCTGGTAAACCGTTCATCGTCTGTGCGAGCGTCCTTGTTTCGACCCCCAACAAAGGACAAATTTATTTAAAATAATTTACCACGCAATACTTGGTTATCTGGGCTGGAAAAACTGTTTAGTTGGAAGAAATTGCTATATAATTAACTCGCCACTTGCGCGGGGTGCAAGAAAGTTTTTTATTATTATTATCAAAACTGTGACATAATAAATGACATGATAAATAATTTTTAAAATCTAATCGTAGAGTTTTTGATTAATGTCAATAGCCCTTATATTTAAAATTTTATTTAGTTTTATCAGAATTATTTTTTTTTTTATTATTTTAATAAGGCACAGCCACCAATAGAGGTGGATTTGTGCTGTACAATTTAGAATATCGATATTAGACAAATTATTTCAGGACCGGTGGTAAGGACCCTTTTTAACAAAAATATATTATTATGAAAAACTACAATAAATAATAAAATATTGTCATGATTTTCAAAGGGAAAGGGAGTGCCTTTAATTTATTTAATTTAATTTGTTCACCGGACCCCTGTAAACCTGTCCGACCCTGCTCACATACAGATGTTTTTTTGTATATACGAAGCGTATCTCTTTCATAATATCGAATTCCCTAATTAATTCGTCCGATACTGACTCCGCTTCATATATCAATATTTTTTCGACAGCGCAAAATACTTCCGCTTGTATCATAAGTCAATCAAAATTATAAACGCATGTTGATGATCGATATACAATATCTCAACAGAGACGAAGAATGACCACATTTTTAAACCTCAAAAGTGCAACATGCATTGAAATTATTTCATCCAATCAGATACTTGATAAATTTTTATTTATTTATTTGTTTATCATCACAGAATTAGTCCCTATAAAACCGATCAATTTCTGAATATTTATGCTTGAAAAATCTTTGGCTATCATTCTTCTTCTTATTGCTCCCCCAAAGTCGGCCTCCACTCTGGCATAGAAATCTCTGTCTTGAGCTAGCCGGAACAGCATCTCCACTCTGCGAACTCCGGTCCATTCACTGATGTGTCTTAGCTCGTATCTGCCTACTACCCACACCGCGACTATCCTCAATTTTTCCTTTCATACAGTAGACCGTATTAATTGTTACGGAAACTGTAAACTGTGTCACCGGGAATCGACCCCCGACTATTGAATCGAACCAACTGAGACACGAAGGCTGACAATTAATTATATAGGTAGTTCAACATTAACAATAATAATAATAAACACTTCCTTTCACCCTGCGCAAGAGGCGAGTTTATTGCCGTATAGAAATTTCTTGTAACCAGCCCAGAGAACGTATTATGCGTGAAATTTATTTTTTTATATTTTATTTATTGGTTGATACAGAGTTATACATTCTACACAATTTATAAAACAAAACAATGTTGCATTGCTTCATTAGTGGAACAGTGAAAACTCTATGCATTATTCAAAAAATAATATTATATAAATTTCTCCTCCGCTGGGGATCGAACCCGGGACGCCCGCACAGAAACCAAAAGACTTACCAACTGTGCTTCGGCGGTCGGCAATATTTAGTTTTATTTTTATAACATTTCAAAAATAAATAAATCAGTTTTTAATTATTTTATTTTATAATGGCAACACGATGAGATATGACAAAAAATGACATGGGCCTGTACGGCCCCGCGTGCCTGTCATATTGCGCATGCGCGTAGATTTTATCGGTACAATTTTTGGCGCAGTTTTATGTTATTGATATGTTGGTAAATGAAAATCCACTTCAACATAAAAAATAATAAGTAAGTAATATTAAAAATCATACAATTACGTAAATAATATGTTAAGAAATATAATTTATTTGAAAAATGTATATATAATGACAAAGGTATATTCATAACATTTTCCTGCAATCAATTTCCATTCAATATATAAAGCAACTCGCTCACGCGAGTCGCTATTATTATTAAAGACTAACTGAACCTAACCAAAAATTAATAAATGGTATTTATGTACACATCATACTATTATTTTTCGCTGTCGTAAAATTTCCCCTTTATTCATCTGTGGCTAGTGTTTGAATAGACAACATTTGCGCATGCGCAATATGACAAGGTACGCGGGGCCGTATAGGCCCTCGTCAAAAAATGTGCTTCGGACATTTTGACACACAACATACAATCTGTCAATTCAATATACTATTTAGTTGTAATGGCGGGTACAGATTTGCATTTGCGTCTCGATATCATTAGAATGCAGAACGAACGTTGAATGTTGCGTAATATTAAGTCAGTCTGGTGTAACACTATAGACTACAAGTTTGTTAACTTATTACACCTAACCTATAACTAAATTGATATTATTTATATGTATGTTAATTTGGTATCTTGATTGTATGTTTTGTTTTTTATTTAATTTTTATAGTTTTAAAAATAAAAAAATACTAACACGTGTATAGTACGACATATAAACCAGCAAATTCGACAACATATTAACTTATAAGTCTTACTTAAAATATTCTAGTTAGACAGGCATGTTGCCGAGTTCGCGATATTGTCCGCGACGTTCTTTATTGACTGTCGTTACATTGCACTCGCGTAGGCACCTGCCAATACAGTGACATTCTGCCGTGTCAGAGTGTCATCGTATTGGTAGATTCAGACGTTGCGTATGAATCGTTGTGACAATTTAATGTAATGACAATGACTTACATATTTCATAGAAATTGATCTATGATAAATTGCTTATTTTTATCCTTTAAAATATGCTGGGCTAAAATCTATTTTTTTTGTCTCAGTTCAATTATTCCTTCTATTTTTGTTTTATCCTATTAGTTCAACATTTGTTTTCTTTTTGTTTTCCTACATATATGTATATGTTTATTTTAAACTTTCCTTTTAACTGTGCAAAATAATGTCTTTTTTATAACTTGAATGGTCAGGAGACGTTGATTGTACCCATCTAACTATGCACAATAGCCATGCGGGAGATACCTGTTATTGGAGCACTGGAGATTCTATTTTTTTGTTTCATGTTTTTTTTTTATTTGTGTTGTTCAGTGTTCTGTTGGTGTCTCTGTATATTAAATAAAAAAATAAATAAATAAATAATTATGAAAGTTGACTTTGTCCCACCACATAAGTCAGCATCTCCAAGTTAAAATAATCTTCATAAATATTAATAATTGTCCTCGATTGTAATAGTTGTACACAATTTTATTATTGACATTACAACAAAATGTTTAGAATACCTTTTATTGTATCATTGAATCTTTAGTGGTTTTTTGGTAAATCGAATAGTTCATTTTACGTTATTTTTTTTCTTTTATTACACGTACTACATCACACAAAAAAAATAATGTTCAAACGAGTACCTATGTCGACTCACCTTCGAGTGTCATGTTGTGAAAATTATACATACATACATACATACATACCATCACGCCATGTCCCTTACGGGGTAAGCAGAGAGAATTGAGCGCCATGAAAGTTATCATATTATTTTATGGCAACAGTAATAAGGGAAATAACGGAGTAACGAGGAAATAGGGAGGAGGATAGTGTGTATGTGGATGTGTGTGTCTGTGTATGTGGGTGTGTGTAGGTTTGTGTGTGGTGTGTGCACGAGATTGAGTTTATGTATAAGAGCCACAAAAGAGGTTTTTAAAGATGTGAGAAAGCTACCTCTACCTTATCATAAGGATTTTTTTTTAAATGTTGATCTTGACAGATGAAAAATGTCCAGGTCACCAGTTTCATTTAAAAAGGTATTTTTTATAAAACATAATCTTATATACGAAAGATGAGTCCAGATATAATTCCATAATTGTCTAATAGAATAATGGACCCACCCAATTAACTTGCAAATCGAATATTTTTTGAGATCATTACAATCAAATCAATTATAATTAAGTATCTGAATTACATTTTTTGTCATTTATTAAAAAAACATGAGTGACTTCATTACATGAATCTAATCTCAATCTGATTTTTTTACTTTCCGCTTGGAATACAACCATAATGATATTGCAATCTTAATATAATCTAATTATATTCATACCAATCTATTGTTCTTTATTACACATATCAAATTACCATGAATTCATTTGAGTCATCAACGACATAATATGTATGAACTTATGTACATCAAAATATCCAGTAGCGGAATTAGAACTAGAAATAAGCACCCTGTCTAGGTGACGCGACGTGTCAAATTTAGCGATAAAAAGAAAAGAAAAGATTACTCAATAGATGGAAGTGATAGATGTCACAATACATCATAAGATAGTAAATAAAATAAACGCTGTCTCAATCACAAGTTCATTCCACAGATGTTATTTTTTTGTTTATTTATTTAAAAAAAAAATGGGCAACGTACAATAATATTTTTTTAAACAAATATAATAAATAAGAATAACTACATAAGTAATTGTAACTTAATCAGCCCACCTTTGATTTCATGTTGCATTGTACTCACTGCTGGTAACAAAACAATTAATTATTCCTGTCTGACGTGGCTCCTGATAAGGACATACAGAATATGTCCACGGAACTGATCTTTTCAAAATTATTATACGTGGTAAGGCATCGGTACAATGGCGAATTATGAGCAGCATTAATGTTTTTTTTTTCTAAAAAGAACGTTGAGGTGTGCCTTGTTCATCTGTTTGGTATGTTGAAGTTAATAATTTTCAGGTCTGTACAGTCAATATTGGAATTTATTATGTCATGAAGGTACATTAAGTCTGAGGTCCTTCGTCTTGTTTGTAAAGTCTGCAATTAGTGTTTGTAGTTATTACCAAATTTGTACTTTATGTTTCAAAAATATTTGTTGAATTCGTTCTATACTGGTATTATAGGTATTATATTGTGGATTCCTGATGACTGTATAACAGTATAAAATGGTTTTGGTTCCTCAATACCTTTTTGAATATTGTTTGCACTGGATATTAGACGCTTCAACTTATTCATTCAAAGAAAAATAATCATGCATCAACAAATTGATAAATTTTTAATAATTCTAAAGTTTTTGTGTTCAACAGAGTACATCAATTTAAAAATTAACAAATAAACTGTCACTTCATGAAAGAACTCCATAATCAACAAAAATTAAGAAAAAAAAAAAATTTAATTTTACGTTCTACTTAAATTTTTCGCAAACGCGACTCCCATTCACCGGTATCGCTCTATGGTGAGCATCGTCAGAATGGTTCTGACGATGCTCAGCATAGAGCGATTTAAGTAAAACGTAAAATTAAATATAATTTTTTCATAATAAAGTAGAGCACACTATTTTCGACAGATTCGATATATTATGACCGATCGTTTCCGCCGAGGTGTCTTTGTATTATCGAGGTCTAAATAAAACGAAATTTAATAAATATTTTTAATAAATAAAAATAAAAAACTTGTTTATAATCAATTCCACTTCTTCTTCTTCTTCTTCCTAGCCTTCCCTCCACTGCTGGATGTAGGCCTCTTCCATTTGTCTCCATTTTCCTCTATTCTGTGCCGCTTCAATCCATTTCTTTCCGGCGATCGCAACAATATCGTCGGCCCATCTCTTCTGTGGCCGACCGACACCCCTTTTGTCTTCCCATGGCCTCCACTTTAAGACTTTGGGAGTCCATTTTGAATTTGGCTGTCTGGCCACGTGTCCTGCCCATTGCCACTTCAATTTTGCGATCCGATCCATGATATCGGCGATTTTTGTTCGGCGTCTGAGATTTGGGCTAGAAATGAACCACAGCAAAACCAAAATCATGAGTCCGTCCAACAGAAATATAAAAATTGATGACAAAATAATTGAAACTGTTGAAGAATACATTTACCTCGGACATAAAATAAGAATGGGAAAAGAAAATCAGGTGGCAGAAGTACCCAGAAGAATTGGACTTGGTTGGGCAGCCTTCGGGAAACTCAGTTATATAATGAAAAATAAGGATATCCCCATCAATTTAAAAAGAAAAATCTATGAATCATGTATATTGCCTGTAATGACATATGGTTTGGAAACAATGTCCCTGACCATAAATACTGTCCACAAATTAAAATGTGCACAACGATCCATGGAGCGGCAAATGCTGGGCATAAGTCTGAGGGATAAAATAACCAATATAGAAATCAGACAAATGCTGGGCATAAGTCTGAGGGATAAAATAACCAATATAGAAATCAGACAAATGCTGGGCATAAGTCTGAGGGATAAAATAACCAATATAGAAATCAGACAAATGCTGGGCATAAGTCTGAGGGATAAAATAACCAATATAGAAATCAGACAAATGCTGGGCATAAGTCTGAGGGATAAAATAACCAATATAGAAATCAGACAAATGCTGGGCATAAGTCTGAGGGATAAAATAACCAATATAGAAATCAGACAAATGCTGGGCATAAGTCTGAGGGATAAAATAACCAATATAGAAATCAGACAAATGCTGGGCATAAGTCTGAGGGATAAAATAACCAATATAGAAATCAATTCCACTATTTATTATATAAATAGTGGAATTGATTATAAACAAGTTTTTTATTTTTATTTATTAAAAATATTAATTAATTTAAATGGAATTCCATCAAGAACTGACGATCAAAAAGTTAAATCTAATTAAAACGAAATTTGACAAGAATACTACAACACCTCATCAAATATTTTCAATATTTCCCAATTCAGTTTTATTAAAAACATGACAATGGCGAGACACCTCGACGATAACTTTTGGTCAAAATACATCGGATTTCGGGAAAAATGCTGTATTCAATTTTATTTCTTATTTTTTGATACATTTGTATATTTCATCTCTAATTCCATTTAATTATATATTTTTCATTCTTAAGATTTTTTGAATCAACAGAATTCTGAATGCATCGGACTCAACCGAGAATCTTTAGAAAGATCTCATCATGATGATGATGAATACATCCAAAAGCGATTTTTTGAATTTTGAATGGAGCACCAGGTGTATGGGAGAGCTGGATGGCCGAAGCTTCGGCGGTTGGACACAGTTGCGAAGGATGCTCATAGCATAGGTGTCCAGGAATGGCGTGGTGCTGCGTAAAGCCATCAGACAGTTGTATAGCCACGGACGACGGCGACGGAGACTTTTTGATTTGACAGAATTTTTCAACGATTCAAAGATATGACATATGTTGTCATATCTCGTGCGACAAACGTCCGTCGTCGTTTGTATTGTGGTTAAATATTAGACCCACTTGAAGCGGCAGAATGTCTGTCTATTGTAGACCACAAAAAACATTCATATTTGTATTGTAATGAATACAATACATTCAACAATCTAAACAAACAATCGGGCGCCTCTAAATTCTCCATTTCAATATTAGTTAGTATCGGTGAAAGTTCACTGTGTATGATATGTAATGCTTTCTCTTACAATTTCATGCAACAAATTTTAAAGTATAAACATTCAAATGTATCGCATTATATGAAATAGATCACCGTGCGTTGTAGCATAATTTAAAATATTAACTAATTTTAATAATTTCACCGAAATTTTAATTGTTAATGAATAAATAAATAAATGTTTTAACAATTTTAATTACTGTATTTTACATACATACATACCATCACGCCATATCGCACAACGTGAGGTTACCTGTGACAGGTGTGTGGGTGTGTATTACCTTACAAAAGGAAGCACTACACCTGTGTGCATCCCCGCACACCAGCTTCGTCACACCTAAAAAAAAACATTGCATTCAGAATTGGTAGTGAACCTCATTGTTGAGCTATGAGAGATATTTTTTACGCCTGTATTTTAAATTAAGTTTATCTAAATCAGGTAATTTTCTATTATACATAAACTTTTCAACATCCTCTTATACAAAGCGAATGAATTTTGCAGGGCTAGCTCTCTATGAATGGTAGTAGTTTTTAAGATAGGTTGTAGAAAAAAAATGTTAAATTATTGTTCCAAGAGCCTTTAAAAAGTTAGTGGAAAATTGATACTTGCAAAATTTTTTAAGAAAAAGTTATTGGGCAATGACTCACAACGGTATTGTTTTCCATAAGCATTACTATTGAACTATTCCCAAAAAAATAATGATCGCAGACATAATAGTTTAGCTACAGTGATATAGTTTGTTTCATGAATTTTTTTTTTATTATTATTATACGTAGATTGATCTCGGTTATGATCCGGTAATTTCCTTCACAACGGAGCGTACTCAAGTTGTGAGGCTATGTGTTTGTGTGTCTGTGTGGTTGTGTGTAGTTTTTTAAAGTGGTACCTGTAGAAATTTTCTGACTATTGTGCATGTGTTGATAATTGTAGTTTTTTGTATGTTGGTGATTACGTATGGGGGTAACTTTAGTATGTCTATATTTTTTTGGAGAGTTTTTGGTATGATGCCTGTAGACGATAATATTATTGGGACTATTGTTACTTTTTCTTGTTTCCACTGTGATTTTATCTGTTCTGCTAAAGGTATGTATTTATCTATTTTTTCTAAATGTTTCTTTTGTAGATTTGCTGTATTTGGTATCGATATTTCTATTAGATATGTGTGTTTATGTATTTTGTCGATTAATGTAATGTCTGGTCGGTTATGTAGGTTTGTTCTGTCTGTGATTATGTCTCTATTCCAGTATAGTTTGTAGTTATCATTTTCTGTTACAGCTGGGGGTGTGTATTGATACCACTTGGGGTGTGTTTTGATAAGTTTATGTTTGTGGGCTAGTTCCAAATATATGTGTTTGCAGATGTTATCGTGTCTTATTGTATATTCCGTCGGTGCAAGAGTTGAGCAGCCACCTGTTATGTGTTCTATTGTTTCTTTTTGTAATTTGCACTTTCTGCATGTGTCGTTTGTTATTGTATTGTCTTTTATAATATGTTTCGTGTAGTTTTTTGTTTTTATTATTTTGTCCTGAATAGCTATGATAAATCCTTCTGTTTCTGCGTATAGGTCTGAGTGTTTGAGCCAATTATTACTAAGGGCTTTATCAATATGTTGTTGTTGTAGATGACTTGGGTGTATTCCATGTAATGTTTTATTTTTCCATGTTTCAATTTTTGCGTCATGTGTTGTTATTTCTAGATTGCGTTCGTTGTCGTTAAGTGTAAGTGGTGAGTATGTGTGATCTATGTTTATGATTTCGTTATGTATTGGGCTATTTCGTTTTGTGTAGAAGTATTGTCTTAAGTTATTTATTTGTGTATGGTGTAGATTTTTTATGTCTATGAGTCCTCTTCCTCCTTCCTCTCTTGGCAGTGTGAATCTTTCTATTGCTGAATGTTCGTGGTGAATTCTATGTTTTGATGATGTTGTTCTGAGTTTAATGTTGAGATCGTCAAGTTCCGTATTGGTCCATTTAATTATTCCAAATGTATATGTTAGTACTGGTATTGCGTATGTGTTTATTGCTTTAGTCATATTTTTTCCATTTAGTTGTGTTTTGAGGAGGATATTTAGTCTTTTAAGGTATTCGTTTTTGGTGGTTTCTTTTATCTTTTTATCTTTTATGCTTGGGTTCTGGAGAATTCCCAAGTATTTATAAAATTCATCTTCGTCCATTGCGCGTATTATTTCATTCGTATCCTTCAAGGTGCTTCCCGTGTGTTCCTTGGGTTTACCTCTTACTATTGAGCATGTGTTGCATTTATCAATACCGAATTTCATTTTTATGTCATTACTAAAGCGTTCAGTTTTATAAATTAGTTGTTTTAGTTCGTCATTATTTTTGCCATATAGTTTTAAATCGTCCATGTATAAAAGGTGGTTGATTTTTATAGGATTGGTATTTAAGTTGTGTGTTGTGATTTTGTAGCCAAGTTTGCTTTTGTTAAGCATCTTGGAGAGTGGGTTGAGGGAGATACAGAACCATAGTGAAAGATTCCGGTTTTAATGTTTATTTGTTTTGATTTTATCATTTTGTTGTTTAGTTTTAGGTATATTGTCGTGTTCCAGGTGTTCATTATTTGTTTTAAAAATTCTACAAGTTTTATGTCAATTTTGTATATTTCTAGAACTTTTACTAACCATGAGTGGGGGACACTATCAAAGGCTTTTTGGTAATCTATGTATGCACAGTACATGTTCCTTTTCTTCTTTATCGCCTGATTTGTTATTGTCCGGTCGATGATGATTTGTTCTTTGCATCCTCTGCTTTGCTTTCTGCATCCTTTTTGTTCTTCTGTTAATATGTTATTTTGTGTTAGGAAAAGATCTATTTTTGTAGTTATAATTGAGGTAAGAATTTAGTATATTGTGGGTAGACATGTGATTGGACGATATTTAGATGGATTTTTTGTGTCTGTTGATTTAGGTTTGAGATATGTGATACCTTTAGTGAAAAAAGATGGGAGGTTTTGGTTTTCCGTTACGCATTTGTGTAATAGTTCGGAGAATTTTTCATGTGTTACAGGGAGATATTTGTACCAGTAATTTTGGATATTATCTATGCCTGGTGTCTTCCAGTTGTGTGTCTTCTTTATAGCAGTTTTGAAGTCAGTTATATTTATTTGTATTGTGGCCATGTTTTGAAATTGGTTATTGTCATTTTCTTCCTCTGTTATCCATGTGGCATTTTCGTTGTGTTTTTTGTTTTCAGACCAAATGTTCTCCCAGTATGATTCTATTTCATTTAATTTAGGTGCGTCTGTAATTTCTATATTGTTGTTTTTTAGGTTGTTGTAGAAGCTTTTTTGGCTTGTTTTCCTGTCATAGCATTTTTTGTAGCGTTTTAATCTATGTGATTGTGCTGATAACTTTTGTGTTAGCGTATCAAGGAGTATAGTTAGGTTGTGTTCATTGTATTTGTCTTTAATCGTTTCAATTTCCCGTATTTTTCTTGGATTTTTTAGATTATCTTTAATTTTTTGTGTTACTTTGCCTATTTCATTTCTTAATGAGTTGATTTTGATTTGTATTCTGTGTTGCCATGCTGGTATAGTGCTTCTATGTGTTCTATGGGAGTTTTCTGTTTTATTGTTTATATTTTGTTTGTTTAGTGTAATAATGGTGTATGCACTACAGTAAACTAATAGATGTAATTTTTCGAGTGTTGTTTCAGTGTTAATCATGTTATGTAGAATTGTGTTGATAATATTGATCATGTTAATGGTTTGTTTGTTGATTTTGAGCTTTGGTAGGTGTGGTCTTGTTGTGGGGTCGCTATCTTTATATATTTCGATTGTGTGTTCTAGTGTGTTTGTGATTTGTGTTTTTGTGTCTGGGTTGTGTTCTGTTCTTCCGTTGGTCTCGTCATTGTTGTTAGGGCTTATTGTTGTATTATTGTTCATATTGGTGGATTCGTTAGTTATGTTTATATTTGGTTGTTCAGTGTTATTTTGCTGTGGTATTATTGATATTTCCTGTGGATTGTTGTGGTTTATTTGCGTATTTGTTATGTCTTGTGTTAATGTACTTATTCTATTTTGATTACTCATTCTGATTGCGTCTTGTTTTATTTGATCAAGTATTGATAGTTGTATTCTTTTGTTGTTTATTATAACTCTTTTCTGGTCCGCCAGTCGCTGTTCTGTGATGTGTGAGAGTTCTGGATAGATTGTGGTGAATTGTGTATGTAGCTCCTGTCTGTATCCAATTATTTGTGTGTCTCCTTGTGTGATAGTGTAGTAGCAACGCATGGTTTTCCCGCTTTGGTGGTTGTCGGTTGACTTGCCGGCAAAGCACTTTCAGCAGGTCGGGTGTGTTGGGTTTCGGCTGTTGTTTCTTCGGGTGTCCCGGCATGTGTCCGCCTGTTCGACAGCATGTCATTAGCGGCTCTCATGCTGCTACGCCCAGCGCTAACTCCGGACGTGCCCTGGCGCTCCCCAGGTAGCGGTGTTTGTCCGAGGCTTGTGTTTTTTGTGTGATCCATGTATGTGTTGTGTGTTTGTACCCTTTACCCGTTGGCAAGCTACTCGATGTAGTTGTGTAGCTCCCCGCCCCTCACGTAGTTCTAGATGTTTTTAACTGGACGTGGGTTTGGTTTTTGAGGGGCTTATTATTATTATTATTATGTTTCAAATCTATACAATCTGACTTAATCTACTAGATATTTATGGTCAATCTGTTTCTTAAGTAAAATATTTTTTTGTTTTTTTTTTTTATATTTAATTAAAGGGTGCAGCATTTAGATATATTGTTTAATAATATTTTCATCATTCAGAACATATATTTGTTTCGGAAGAAAACTATAAAATTAACAAAAAATAAATTGGCTGCCATAAAACATGAATTATTCCTAGTTAGGCAGACAAAGGTAAAAAGTGGAACACACCCTATATTACCTACCACAAAAATGGTTTAATTCATGTATTATATACATATTCATATATATATATATATATATATATATATATATATATATATATATATATATATATATATATATATATATATATATATATATATATATATATATATATATATATATATATATATATATATATATATATATATATATATATATATATATATATATATATATATATATATATATATATATATATATATATATATATATATATATATATATATATATATATATATATATATATATATATATATATATATATTGTATATATTATTATTTTTTCTTTGTAAACATTCAATATTGTTCCAATGTAATCTGTTTTTAAAAAGTAAATAAATAATTATTATTATTATTATTATAGTTTAGTTTTGAACCACCCAATATCGCTGAACATACATTTGGGTTAAATCGATAGGTATTGAGGTCCCCTACCTCCCTACTTCGGTTGATCCACTCCTCATTATACACCGTGTATATATTTTAATAATTTCATATTCGAATATTTTTTTAATTGCATATACGCAAACATTGGATTTTTTTCCTCTTCGGGATTATAATATTCTTCTTTGGGGTTGTAGTAGAGATGATGAATTTTCCAATTTCTTCAATATTCATAATATATTATCATTAAAATATATATGTAATTACAATACAATCTTGTGGGATTGCCAGAGTGAACCGGACGCCTCATTATTCTATATTGACACGAATCCCTTGTCTCTTCAACATTAATACGTATTACGGGAGCTTACAACCAACATGTATGAAAAAGTTCTGTAAGAGAAGACTGCTCACATTTATTCGTCTAATGTACAATCGGATCTTGACAAACTATCTGATTACTGCCGAAATAACAACCTCTTAATTAACGTCACAAAATGCCATAAAATTGGTTTCTTTCGCAAACTATCTCACATAGCCTTTCAATATACTCTCAATGGTAAACCTATTGCTTCTAGTGATAACGTTAGAGACCTTGGTGTTATTATGGACACCAAACTTAGGTTTAACTTACACATCGACTGCATTATAGATAAGGCTTACAGAATGCTTGGATTTTTAGTCAGAACCAGCAAACCATTCACAAACTTGAAAACGCTCAAACTTCTTTATTTTTCCCTGGTTCGCCCTATCCTGGTATACGTATCTTCTGTCTGGTCTCCCCATTATGCAACACACATAAACCGTATCGAAAGGATACAAAATATATTTATTAAACACCTAAATCGAAAAGCATTTCTTGATTTCCCATCGTATCGTGAGGCAAGGATTTACCATGGCATTGATTCACTCGAAAACAGACGTACTCTATCTGATATGATGCTTCTCCACAATATTATTAATAATAAAATTGATTCTCCTGCTCTTTTAAACTATATATCTTTCAACATCCCTACCCGTAGAACTAGACACACTCCTCTTTTCCGTCTTACCACTCAACACACCAACTATGCTCAACATGCAACAATGTACAGAATCTGTAATACATATAATAGGCATTTCCAAGAGATTGACATATTCTAACTTAGCGCCCCCACATTTAAAAAATATATCAAACTTAAAATTTCATGGTCATAATCAAATTTAACACTTAATTATACTGACACATTTATATATGCAATTTCACACATCATTCACACAATATCTCACCATAATATGTAACCATTCCTAATATATCTTAATATACTACAATAACTTCAGCGACAACCTGTAATTGGCTTTATTATTAATCAAATTATCTTTATGTTTTATAATTTATTATATGCTGTATGTTGTCCTTTTAAATAAATAAATAAATAAATCTTATATTTTCCTCCTTCTGAATGGTAGGCGTACAGAATATAAGTATTGTATATTGAGATAAATCAATTTGGATAATTTCTGAACGGAGTTTAATCGATTCATAATTCGATCAAATAAAGATATTGATCCCATACACCTGCACTTAGTCCATCGCACCGTTAATAAATAATAAATTGTTCAAAAATCCGCTTGACCTCTGCAAAGGAGTATTGACATTTCAAAATTCATAATTCCCAAGCGAAGAGTTCACCTCCGGGTCGCGGACAACGGGAGACCGTCCGCCATCATTATAAATAATAGTCAGATGTATCGTAGGAGGGGTCGCTTCTCAATAATCTTTAATCTCAACATTCCAACGGAACAGAGGTCTAGGGGAGTTAACAGCCTCCGCCTTTCGAGAT
Organism: Molanna angustata; assembly: GCA_963576475.1. Taxonomy (NCBI): domain Eukaryota; kingdom Metazoa; phylum Arthropoda; class Insecta; order Trichoptera; family Molannidae; genus Molanna; species Molanna angustata. The sequence continues at coordinate 1,721,764 of OY754965.1, read as the reverse complement.
ACCTGACGCTAAAAATAATAAAAATATCCTTGCACTGCAACCAGAATATTCCGAGAAGATCTATCTTGCGTGGCTAATTCAGTATAACACGCAATCTTTTTAATTCTTAGAATAAGTACATAGTTGTTTTTATCTGTGAATCATGGAAATACCTACCTGCACATTTAGAATATTATTTAATATGAATCATGTATTATTTTTATTGCTTTATCTTATAAAATCTTGTAGAGTCATAACAAAATATGAAAGGACTGATGTGAAATAATATTTATTCTCAGAAGCAATTTCGGAAATTTTAATAGTACTTTGACTCATTAGATTAATTATAAAGCATCTTTAATTATTAACGTTATATTTAACCAGATTTTATTCCGATTTGCGTTCAACCCGATTTTGTCCGCTAATTTTGTATTTTTTTCGCGAATAACACGAATTTTCACGTTTATAAAAAATAAAACCGAAATTTGGCATTTTTAGGACATTTTCATAAAAAAATACACAGCAATTATCCACCGAAATTACCGAATTAAAAAAAAAATATTGGTACTCAAATTTCTGTGGGTGAAATCTTCACAGTCAATGCACCTATTTAAATGTAATCCAATTGTCATAAAACCAATTTGTTTTTCAAAGATCAGTTCTAAACCTAATTTTTGTATGAAACCAAATTTATATTTGCAATCGATTTCATTGAATTTCCGCCTTGTGCGATTTTAAATATTTTATCATTTACCAGACTTAGTTTTTGAATGGGATACATTGTGAATATCTGTGGATTTTAAAATCGAAATAATAATCAAATAATGTAAATGAACTTTAATCCTATGGGAATGCACTAACTTCTCCGTGTCAACATTCCTTATTTAGTTGGACATGTGGGTCTTGTAGCCAATTCAAGACTCTCGAGACTTTTTGCTAAAAATATTGTGCACACTTAATGTCAATCAGTGAACGATGAGCCCGCATTTTTTTTTATAATAATCTCTCTTCGGATCTTTAATTGCAGTGTCTGCAAGGTTTAAGACTTCTCTAGACTCTTCTTTTGTCTATTTATATTATTATGCTCAATAAGCAGAACGGATGGTAATATTTAATCATTGCAAGTATACGGCACTGGTGTGGCCACGATCTTCCACGGCTAGAAACAAATAGCAAAGTTTTTATTTAATTAAAATAGCAAAGTTTTTATTTAATTAAAATAGCAAAGTTTTTATTTAATTAAAATAGCAAAGTTTTTATTTAATTAAAATAGCAAAGTTTTTATTTAATTAAAATAGCAAAGTTTTTATTTAATTAAAATAGCAAAGTTTTTATTTAATTAAAATAGCAAAGTTTTCAAACAACGAGCCGATGAAGAATATACAGATGTGAATTTAGATCCATGTATGAACTGTCTATGCTGCCAATGTCGCGAAAAACACTTGGCAAATCCAAAACAAATTCAAATGGGAATATTGACGTTGGTGTGCCTGCCTAGAAATGTGCCAAACCTGTTTTTCTCCAAAATACTCGGGGTCATCTGGCACGGGACACGATCTAAGGTCACGTCCGTTTTATCAAATTATATTTAAAGATAGAAATTAAATGCGTGGTTAAAAAAAAATATGGTGACGTACTACACAAACGCCGTTGTATATATAGCGTGACCAGAGACACTTAATCATATTTTAAAAAGACAAAAATAAGTACTTTGAAAAGGTCCACGAACTATTTTGTGAGGATCAATGACACATTTACCGAGTTGGATTAAGCTTGACGTAGGAGACTAACCTCAAATAATATTTTTTATCATTTTCGTACATAAATACCGTCAGGAAATATCCCAAAATGTGGAGTAACCGGCGACAGGTGTGCGGGTGTGAATAAACTCATAAAAGGAAGCAGGATACATCCATATATCCCCATACATCAGTCATATCGCCTCGTTCAAAACAGCACTACACTTAAGAGGCTATGGTATATTTTGAATATCTTTTCACCAGTGCCCTCAAAATATATATGTTCTTGAAATAAAGAACAGGTTGTGTCTACATATTTTTTCAGTTTCATGAGTTTTTTGAAATTTGAATTTGTTTATTACTTTTCATGTAAAATTAGTTTTAGTAAAACCCTATTTTATTTTTTTATTGTATGTAACTAAAAAACTACAAGGCCTATGCATAGTATGCATGTTAGTTGGTGATGGTTCATAGGCTGGTTTATGTACGTGATCACTTTATGCGCAAGCGCACAATCAGCCTATGACACGATCGTAAGCCCCGTAGGTGCCTTGAGTTCCTGGTTCATCTATAATATTCCAACTTCGTCTCTATTGAGATGTTGAAAACTTGTTAACAAATAATATTATACGGAAGTCAGATACGCGCAAATTATTATGACAGATAGTGTACACAAAAAATAAAATATTTATCATAAATTTATTCATATTTTATTAACATGTCGATTTTCACACGTTTTGAATTGAAAATATATTAATTTGTTTACCTATGATATGTGTTTGAAATACAACATCATAAAAATAATCATTAAGGACATTTTTTAAATACCTTTACAGTATTATGATAATAATTACTTACATAAATAATAATTGTAAAAGAAAAACAAGTCATCTTTATTTATTGAGGTTTGCTCGATTCTATACGTTTAACTGTACGGGATGAAATATTTTTTTAAGTACCTACTCGATAATAATTATTGGATAACAACATGATATATTTAATGTAAATTAAATACGAAAAATAACCATATAAAATTAAATTTATATATACATTTAAATATTTATTCATCCCTCGTTTGAGATCGGATCTCGTGTTCAAGAGAGGAACATAGTCTTTTCTTCATTTATTTATATTCAACATAATTTAATTTTTATTTGTTTATATCATAATATATGTTTATATTCAGTAGAATTTGATTAGTAGATTTTGTTAGCTTATGATTCTGCAACAGAAAGTTAACGCTCCTTTGGTGAAGCACGCGTCTGCATGCATACAAACCGAAGAACGCCAGCGCGGCGGTCTTCGGCAATATTATAACTTTTTAACTCGCCTATTATAACTTTTTCCTCGTTTAAAAATTACTGTATGATGTAGGTAGGTACATTGAAGAAATAAAATAAAATAATATTAATTTTATTTAACTGATAAAAAAAATACACAATACTAGTAAAGTGTTGTTTAGTATACTAAAATGTAACATTGATTATTATCTTAATTTATTTGTTTATTTATTTATTTATTTATTTATTTATTTATTTATTTATTTATTTATTTATTTATTTATTTATTTATTTATTTATTTATTTATTTATTTATTTATTTAATTAATTATTTATTTATTTATTTATTTATTTATTTATTTATTTATTTATTTATTTATTTATTTATTTATTTATTTATTTGTTTATTTATTTGATTTTTTTATTTATTTATTTATTTATTTATTTATTTATCTATTTATTTATTTATTTATAATATTTTTTTATTTATTTATTTATTTGTATCTACGGCCAGAAGCCTTTTACAATTATACACAAAAAATGAAGCAGTTACACAATATATAACAAAAATAATAATATTAAAAAAACAATTATTGTATGCAAAACAAAAAATAAAATTTGACAACAAAAAGGCGATACAAAAGAAATAGAAAAATATATGATGTCAATGTAAATAAAGAACGAAACATTATGTATTATACATATAGGCGATACAAAAGAAATAAAAAAATAAATGATGTCAATGTAAATAAAGAACGAAACATTATGTATTATGGGCCGGTATTACAGTCTTAGTTTAAGAGATAAACTCAAGTTTTACAAAAATATAGCGTATTACAGTGTCCGTTTAAGCCTAATCTTCCCTCAAATACGTCACTAAAACGAAAATATTTAACTCAACGTTTCTGGCGGATTGTTATTATTGTAATTAAAGCTGATTAATATGTTTTCATACTAATTTCTTAAACAACGTGTAGTACGTTATTTTCCTTAATTTATCTGGAAGGTTATTGAAACATTTTTTTTATATATATACAATGGTGGTATTTATATTTAGGTAGTTATAATTATTTTACTATATTTTTTTTACCAAAATGTACCTATATGAATTGATTTATATGTACCTACTCCTATATGTAATATTTTTTTAAAAATTATATTCTATGGAGAGAATCAAAATATACCTGTTTATATTCAAAATCAGTCCGTAAATTCTTAACTATTGGAGCGTTAATACATTTGTGGCATATGTAATCACTAGGTAATCACATAACAAATTAATTTTAATATATCACAAAAAAATGTTCTTTATGCTCTGTTCTTTCGGAGTCTTGCAATGGGTCGTTATAAGTTCCCATAAGCAGAACGAATGGTGGTAGTGAAATAACATAGCACAGAAATTAAAAACAAAATATGTATTTAGGATTTGTCACCAATTTATTGTAATTTTTTAAAACAAATTGATTCTCTAAGACCGACCACACTGAAAATCCGATTCACGTTATTCGATTGCCAATATGTGTTGTATCAAATTGGCAATATATGTATTGCTAAACAAATGATTTGCAAAAAATAATTCACTGTGTTAGGTTGATATAATAATGGCTAGCCACCGATTATCCGCACTCTCGTTTGTCCGTCGACCTTTACTCCGATATCCGGGTCGTTGTAGCAATCAATACATGTAAATGTTTCGTCTCGTTATGCACAAAAATATCAGTCGAAATATCTGCAACGATACAAAATAACATGTTTACTAGAAATTGGTTTTTATTTTGTAACAAAATAGTCGATTTCTCTCAGATAGAACCCGTACGCTACATTTTTCTATCTTAACTAGCATGTATCGATCGGAAGAGAAGATTAGCCTAAACGGGAAGTGAAATATATATCTTATAATTTTTTTATACTTATACAATTAAACATATGCAAAGCACCAGCTTAGAACATTAAATCCTCTTCTATTGTCATTGTAACGCCGCTCAGAATTCGCCATTGTACCGATGCCTTACCGCAAATAATAATTTGGAAAGGATCAGGTTCATGGACATATTCTGTATGTCCAGGACCCTTTTCAGGAGCCATATTAGACAGGAATAATTAATTGTTTTGTTACCTGCAGTGAGTACATGTTTTTTTTTCTTTTTTTTTCCTTTAAAATAAAAAAAAATGAATATGTCCTTGTCAAACAAGTACATCTTCCTACGTTCCCTAGATTAAGCAAATAAATGCTTGTGCTGTAGGTGAACGAAATCGGTCGAGGCAGGATTCGAACTCGTGACCACTGGATTACTATCCCAGCGCGCTAACCGCTCTGCCATCGACCCATCTTTTATTTTTACATGATGTAACATGAGTACAAAGAGTTATAATGTAACATGAGTACAAAGGTGGGCTGATTAAGTTGCAATTACTTATGTTGATTATTTATTAAGAAAAATATTTTTTTTATAATATTTTTATTTATTTACTTTTTGTACATAATTTAAACAAATATAATGCACAAAAGAGGGCGTATTGTGACTAGGCAATTTCTTCCAACCAACCAGAAATTAGTGTTCAACTTCCTATATTTCCTATTATTCAAGTTTTTAAAAATATCGAAATAGCCGAACACCTCAACTAGATAATTTGATTTGCTATAAAAGATACCTATTGCCATTGTAGTAGTACATCTCAAATTTTTTTTAACAATTTTTATAAAAATTTAATTTAGTGACGACATACAATTTCGTACAATTTGTAAGGCAGTAAACACTACACAATATCTCACTCAATAGTTTGAACACTACTTTATCTCCAAGCATACATAAATACCATCATACTGTTTTCATATTCTGGGTGAGAAAAACATACTGACCTCTATACTATCCTATCCGGACATACATACCTACATGGTTTTATAGAAAACAAAATATATTTATTATTAAACTATATTTATTTATTTGTGTTGAAGTGTTTACAGTTTGGTACGTATTCTTCAATTATACTTACTATCGCCATCGACAGTTGTGTCTCATGTGTTACATGCAACTAGTATATTTAAACCAGGGATCCACTCAAAGGAAGGAGCGGTGATAGCCCAGCGGTAAGGTAGTCGCCTCACATGCGTGAGGTCGACGGTTCGAATCCGGGCGGGGCACGCAAATTTCAAAAAATCTTTGTGCGGATTTATATCACTAGCTATATGTAGCCATGATCTAATTTGTCTGGTTCCCCTTTCTTAGGGTTACGAAGGTCAGATGGCAGTCGCTTCAATGTTATAACCAGACTAGCCAATTCCAGGATCATGATCAAAGCGTACTCCGATAGAAACGGGACTAAAGCGCTAAGGGGAAAGAAATTATATATAAAGACAGAACTTCAATAATAGATACAGACACCATCATGCCATGTTCCAGCAGCATTCAATAATTTTGCAATATGAATTATTTAATTTCTTTTTGTATTTGTACGCTCCGCTTTGTTTGCTAGTTTTCTTTGTCAGTTCTTTCTAGCAACACTAATTGAACTGACGGAAAAAGAGAAAAAAAAAAATAAATAAATAAATAAAAGTATAAAAAAAAAAATAAAAAAAAAAAAAAATAATAATAAATAAATAAATAAATAAATAAATAAATAAACAAAAAAAAAATGTTGCAAACCCCTTAACCAGATATTATATAAACACCAACCACCTCTTGTTTTTTCACACTTTGAAAATGGTCACTGGATGACCGAAACTAGTCAGTGTCATTAAATTAGTAGAACTGAAAACTTTGGTTTTATTTTACCATTCCAAATTTATTTATTATATAAAGATATGTTTATGATGTCGCTATGTTATATTGATTCTTTCACTATCAGTTTGATCTTTGACAAATCTCTAGAAATTTTTCATTATATAATGAATTTTTTTAACTGTCGTAACGCATGTTATTTTTCATATATGTAGTTACGTTCAAATACATAATAATTATGTTAATACATCGAAATATTGTCACGAGTTCTTTTCTAAATATTTCATATTGCGGATTACGTATGCAGTATATTTCAAAGAAACCAGTTTAATTTTATCATTTAAGACTTTAGGTTTAAATTTATTCAAATGCGTGAATTCATCTGTCTGATTGTATTCACGTAACGCACAATCAACGAAATTCCGACGATCGTGACATAACTACGAAACAAATAATTCGCCTTTTTACGACGCTTATATTATATTGACACATGGCGTGTTGTATGAGTCAAATCAATTTTAAACTACTATACATACATACTATAGTTTTTATCTTTGTATACATACTATAGTTTCAGGCGAAAATATTTGCCGCAGACAAATATATCAAAAAAGAGAAAATATTTTTTTATAAAGGCTGAAGGTAGAAAATTAAATTTACATTTTCTTTAAATGCTAAGTTGATTTTTTAAGGATATTTTTTCTTTTCATGTCTATGAAATAATTATACAAGTAAGTAATAAGGTCGTAAGCTCTGTAGGTGTCTGTATAGGTGCCTTGATTCCCCGGTTCTCCCTTAATATTACAACTTCGTCTCTATTGAGATAATAAAAAAAAATATGTCATACACTAGTGTTCTTATTTCATTTTTTTATTGCCATTATTTTATTTTTGGGCAACTAACATGTAGGTACTATGTATATATGTATGTATATATTATTAAGATATAAAAAATAAATGCATTTTCTTACATCTAGTATAACCCATAAGTATATTTACAAGTTGAAAAAATAAAAAGTTTTCACAGTATGAAATATATAAAAACACCAAAAAACAAGAAAAAAAATAACTATGTCAAATATTAATTTAATACGCACCCAATAACAAGTTGCCTCATTCTGGAGACTTAACGATATCTATCGTCTCGTAGATCCAGACTAAAAGCACTATTAAAAACTGTCTCCATTGGGAATCGAACGCGAGACCTATGACTCAGGAGTCAGATACATAACCAACTTAGCCACGAAGGCCGACTGTGGTGGGATGGATAAAAAATAATATAAATTTTAATGAATCATGTCATTAGTGTCTACATTTTTTTTTCATATTTTTTAGAAGAGATTTTTTTTCAAATCGTTTTTAATATGTCCAATTCTGATTCGTCTAAATTTATCCGTCTGAATTTTAGTACATGAGATATGTGAAAAGGTGCTTGCATTTATACGGGACTCATTACGTCACACCAGGCGAACAAAATCCTTTTATCCATGGTCGCCCGTTGGTTACAGACGTTTTCGTACTCTGAAACGAATCAGAATAGGACATACTTGATGAAATTCCTTACGTATGTTTTATAATGATTTGTTTTCTATACAATAACTGTATTTATTTCATCTCGCTTACTTTATTGTTTAATTTATTTGTCGTTATTATATTTCATCTATCAATTTAGTTTTATTTATTGTATTTGTTAATATTTTTATATTCAAAAGAATATGTGCACAATGTTATATTATTTATTCTGTGAAAGCATAGTGGACTAAACTACGTTGACGTAATATTTGCGGGCGGTAAAACTATTATTAACAGGTCAATCTGTCATTAAAAAATAATTCTGGAAATTTTAGCTTCTTTTTACAATTATTGTGTCATAATTGTTGTAAATTAATAAAAAGAATGTCAAAATTATTTATTTCCGTGCGACATCTGGGTTCACTCACCTCAAGCTCAGTTTCTCTCCTAAAAACTCGTTTTTCCGCATTTTTTGTAATTTATGGAATTAGATTTTAGGTAATATACTTGTGCCAAGTCACCTTGTGAGATATACATTAGCAAGATGGCGCCAGGGAGATCCTTCTCCGTGTCGTGGATGATGTTAAATAATTTACATTTGTTTTAATTTCGTTTGAATTTACATAAATCTACCATAAAACACTAAAACTATTCGAGAAATATTTTTTAAATTGTCAATACTGACGGTGTTTAATGTGAAGAACTCTATTATATCAGTTGATTAGGCCCTAGTCAGCCGAAACGGTCGTCCTATTATAATGAAAATATACATGTAGAACCATAATCATTTTTGTTCGATTAAAAAATACCTAGTATATTCGAGAAATATTTTAAGTAAAATCTGTAAGTATATTAAAACACTAGTTTAAAATATCGAAACACCCCAACTAGATAATTTGATTTTATACAAAAAAAAATATGCACACTAAAGAAGTATAACTCAAAATAGTTTAACAATTTTTGTTAAAAATTAATTTAGAGAAGACATTGTTTCATACTATTTGTATGGCAGTAGCCTATACACAATATCTAAGATGACTTAATAGTTTGATACTTAATCTTCAAACATATATACATACCATCATGATGTTTTTATATTCTGGATAGGAAGATAGGACTGACCTCTCCATATTATCCTATCTTGATAAACATATATACCTACATTTTTTGTATAGAAAACAAAATATCATTCAATAATTTGGATTTAAGGGTTTATAGTTTGGTACGTATTCTTCAACTATACATACTATCGCCATCGAAAGTTAGATCCCATGTGTTATCCTATCTTGACATACATACCATCATTTTTTGTATAGAAAACAAAATATCATTCAATAATTTGGATTTAAGGGTTTATAGTTTGGTACGTATTCTTCAACTATACATACTATCGCCATCGAAAGTTAGATCCCATGTGTTATCCTATCTTGACATACATACCATCATTTTTTGTATAGAAAACAAAATATCATTCAATAATATGGATTTAAGGGTATTGGATTTTGGATTTATTTTTTCAGAGTTTAGTACGTATTCTTCAACCATACATACTATCGCCATCGAAAGATGGATCCCATGTGTTACATGCAACAAGTCCAACTGTCGATTTGTTCAAGAGAATTTAGTTCTCTTGAACAAATCGGCAGTAAAATTTGTCTTTATTATACTGTAAATGTTAGCTATGCGTTTTTTCGTCATAAACAACATTTTGAGAAATACCTAGAAACAGTCACCATATGCGAGTGCTACTAAAGTATAAAAAAATCAAAATCTATATTTTATAAAGTTCGATTTCCCCTCAAACAATAATTGATGATGATTTTCGGTTGATGAAACTTATTATATCTTTGATGTGTTATCATTGTACGTAAGTATTTGATAGTATTAATATTACCCTGACATTTGTAACTGACGGATCATAACCTAATCTGTCCAACAGCAAATTGTTGATGTTACAATCATTTCCTCTAAGATTCAATACATGCCATGAATAAATGAGTGGGTGCTGCCCAATGCTAAACTCTTCACACCACGAAGATATTATTTTATTTTTAAGGTGATATTTGAAGATAAATTGACTCACAATGAGCTGTATTACGAAATGGTTTCATAAAAAACGATGTTTTAAAATAATAATTTTTTTTAAATCCTATTTGATACAATTTTGAATGACTAATAACATTTTATCACTTTGTTTACACTATAGCGAGTTAATTTAAATCATGTTTTTATTCAAATATATTACATTCCATGTTTCCATTTGTATGTCTACGAATATCTAATATCAAATTTATCTGAGAGAGAAACGTTAAGATCGATTTCATCGCACATGTACTTGAAGATTTTCATAGCGTTTTCTAGAACATTAAAATTTTCTTTTTTTTCTATGAAATATTTAGATTTATTAGGTGGTGGACCAAATTTATCAGTCAAACCTTATTTGAAGATCAAGTAAATCTAAGATCTTAAATAATAAAAATTTTAATTTCGTTCCGTTTTTCTTTTTTTTTACTATAAATATTTAGTACACAGTTTTACAGTATAATATTTTAATACACGAGTTACAAAAAACTAGCCAACAAAAGTTATGAAAATCATAGTAAAAAACAAACGAAAAAAGTTATGCTTATTTGATAGGAAGACGGAAAATGTGGTCGAAAAAGAGTATAAAAATGAAAAAAATAATTAAATAAGGAGGTGAGGAGAAGAAAGAAGCACTCACAACAATAACGCGAGAATTAGAGTTTGTAACTAATGTCCTAAATTTCAATACTGTTTTGTATGTGAAATGAAATAAGGATTATTTACAGCGTACTTTGAAAATATATTTTATGTAACTATAATTATATTGTTGAAATATAAATAAAATTTACTTAATATTTTTTAAATTAACAGGCAATTAACAATTTTAACAATAAAAATTTTGAAATTGACAAAACCATAACACTTCACTATTACATTGTTGGGTGGTGTTAAAATGATAATAAATTCTGAAAGTCATGGCTGTTTTTAATATACCATAATACTTACATTCAATTGATAACATTTTTATTGTATAAATATGATATCATTAAAATATAAATTGCTCTTTTGTATGAACGTATTTGATAATCAAATGTCAATGTGATACGAAAACCATCAATATCTATGTAGTAATAATTTGACATAGGAATTTGAATAAAATATTGTAGCAAAATAAAGAATGTTAAACCAGAAGTGAAATAATTTCATGTACCTAACTGTAATCAATCTTTACATAAACATTGGTACAAATAGGTAAACAAGCCAACAATTAAATAATATTTCAGGCGCAGTTCAGGGGTGACATCTGTGCGAGACACCATCACCTCATTTATAAGGCCTGTTGCTTTCATTGTTTACAAATATAGCAATTTCGCAATAGATGGCGTTACAAAAAAAGGTTTCTTCGTTACTTCATAGATGGCAATAGTAATAATGTCTTATTTTCAGGGGAATTGTTACACATTATTCAAATATATAGAACTTTCAATAATTACATTGGAACTCAGTAAGAAGGCATAATTGGTGAACGTTGCCAGCCGATAAATAAATTAATTTTTCTCTCTACTATTTCATAAACATTTTTTGAATCCTGTAAATGTTTAACAAGTATGAGTGTATGCTATGAGGTTAGTTTGATTGCCTCATTCGTTTTAAAAATCTTTTTTTTCGATTTTATTTAGACAGATAAGATACTTATTGATTTTCAGTTAAAAAAAAAATCACAGTGTGAAGAAATATCAAAAGGCACATAAAACTGAAAAAATAGGTCCCTGATATTTTTAGAAAAAAATAATTAAAACCTATTTTCATTTAAAATTCAGGTAAAATATTTGTAGTAAAATATTTGCGTTGATCTAGCGCTGGTTTTCAAGTTGATATACTATTACTAAAGTCAATATTGTTTTATATTATATTCAACTTAATAATATATCCGTAGGGCAATTATTCTTGATTTACTGGTTATTTCTTAACCTCTGGGTAATACAGTAGTATTATATAAATACTATTAGCAAATAATACCTAATTATATTCGAGAATATTCCGGCATTATATACGAGAATATTCTGGCCTTATATTTTGACAACCTATAAAATTTATTATTTATAGTAGATATCAAATATAATCGCTTCTTAACACTTCCGTGTTGATTGATAGCTATTAATTTAAAAAAACATTTTTTATCATTCAATCAATGAAATGTATGACATTATATAATGAAATGCCAATATGTAGATTGTTTTGCATGAATATCCTGCCTAATATTTACTTTTCTTACTTTTCAACGAACAAAGTGCGCGCGTAATCAGTCTGCAGTTGGATACCTTCAAATCATATATCTATCGTCCTTTTATTCATAACTGTACTAAGGATGGTGTTTGTAATAGATTACAATTTCAGACCTTATGTTCCTTCATAGTATACTAAATGGAAACATAGAATGTCATGAAATTCTTACCAATATCAAATTTAATACATCTACTCGCCGGACAAGACATACGTCACTTTTCTTCTCCAATATCTGTAAAACAAATGCTTCCAAAAACGCTCCGATTAACAGAATGATAAACTTATTTAACTCTTATGAAAAAAATGCCGACTTAGACATATTTTTCGATTCACATATAACATTCAAAAATAAACTTATATCTAACATCCTGACATTATAACAATTAGGTACTGATTAATTTTATTTTTCCCAACCACCCTCAGCAATATATTTTCTTTTTCTTCCCAAATCATGAATCTGTCAATATATGTTCGTCTACACACACATGCACACCCTCTCTCTCACACACACATACACACCCACACACTCACACTCTTTCTAGATATCTCTTTCACTCACACATGTATTACTCTTCTCTCATGCGCGCACCCCACTAATTCACACTTTTTTGTTGTATTATTTTGATATTAGGTATAATACGTAAGAGGTACATGTTATTTTTGTATTTTTATTTATTTAATTTCAATAATTGTATGCATGTACTGTGTGCTGTCCTTGGTAAAATAAAATAAATAAATAAATAAATTACTCTTTGTGTGACCCGCCTCCTGATCAGGGGGGCAAGTCTGATCAACCGTCGAAATCAAAACCATCCATAATATGGGTGATGGGCAGAACGTAGAGCATCAAATCATATAAGCTGAGAGTTTAGACGATTTTTCGTTAAAGCCACGTCCGTTTTAAAAAAAAGAATATCCAGTATATTAATTTTGTATTATTTTTGTACATAAAAATACATATTGCACAATATAAGGCTAATTAATTCGTAATTTTTCCAACCAACCAGATAAATTACGTAAACTGAAAAAAACAAATAAGTGTTTATTTATAAAATGTTATTATGATCATGAAAAACTAAACGAGTTTGTTGTGGCCAACGTCATACTGCTCACCACAAGTCAATCCACAAATTTTGTATGGAAAATTTTCAGCATTTTCATGAAATGAGTTTGTTTTATTATTTTTGATAAAATATTTTATTTTTAAAACTTGATGATTCTTCAATGCTATTTTATGAATAAAAATATCACGTTTCCTGAGCTTGGGACTAAGCTAGTATTAGATCTACAAAATTGTAAAATTTGAAAAGAGTACTTTAGTCAATAATCGATAAAGTAGAATAAATACGCCGTACATAGCACCTAATACACAGCACACACATACATTGTGATGAAACTCTTAAAATATAATCTTTGCATGATACTAGTTGATAATTTGCAATTAAAAAAATAACTTTTGCGAATTCAAAACTCACCACTATATCCCGTTGAAGTAGTGAGGATTAAAAAGCGTACATCTATAACTGGTCCTCTATAAAAGTAAATTTCTCGTAAAACTAATTTTCTATTTTCTTTTTGTTTCAGATGTTTCCTGGCGCCATTACTGTTCTTGTTAGTGTTGGTTGTGCCCAGTCTCTCGCAGTCTTCATTGCGCCCCCACGCCTTCGCCCTTGCGGAATACGCAGCTGCCGTAGCCCCTGTGGAACTACGTAGGCAGGTAGGCGCAGCCCTACACTCGGAGAGGAGGGCTGCCAACAGAACGCCATCTGTCAAATATGGCAGAGAAAGGTATGTTTATACATAAATTCGCTAAAAACCATTAACTATTTCAACCGTACATCAGTGTTTATTTATTTATTTTATGTTGTTTTGTATTGATTCTCGGCAACAATTTGCAAAATTTTGTTTACTTATGATATTTATCAGAAGTCTCCAAATCACTAAAACTGATGAATGAGCCCTGGAAACTTTTGAGGGGAAACTGAGAAGGGTCTACGGCCCGATTTGTGACAACGAAGAGTGGCGTATTAGATACAACCAGGAACTGTATGATCTGTATGAGAATCCTACATACCATCTTGAATGAAATAAAAATCGGAAAACTCAGATGGACCGGACACACGTGAGAAGAGGACGTCCCAAGATCGGCATCCATGACTGGCGTAATACATTACAAGACTGACAATCATGAAGACAGGCTCTGCAGGAAGCTAAGACCCGACCTGGGTTGTAGAACCACATATAGATAGATAATTTTTATGGTCTCACAGATCTAGGCCGAAAACACAATTAAAAACTGTGTATCCGACAGGAATCGAACCCTAGGCGAATGCGCTTAGAATTCAGATATTTGACCTATTGAACCACAATGGCCAAAAGTGTTGTCGAAATTTGATTGATTTATAACTAAAACTAAAATAGATGGGTAGTAGCAGTAGCAGACACCTGTAGCACAAGCATTTATGCTTACTTAAGGGTATGTAAGAGGATTTATTTGTACTTGTTATAAGGATATTTTTTTTATTAAATATACTCCTTCATAATGCCAATGTTGTTAATATATAGAGCGCTATACTCTACGAGATATTCTATACGTCATGTTTTTTACTCCTCACTAACCCAAGGGGATATAGTGGGAGTTATAAATTCCTAATTTTTAAGGTAATTCTTTTATGGCATATTATCAACTAGATTCACACTGCAAACGATTACAAATACTTGGTTACATATGTATATCAACATATTAATATTTCCTTTCCTAATTTAAGCTAGAAGCTTGTGTTTATATGTCCTCTGAATTCCAGTTTGTGAGCGGGGGGTTGCAATGCTAAGCAAACTATAATTTACGTACAAAATGTTAGTAATAAGAAGAAAAATAAATAAATATATAAACAAAAATGTGGAACCGTAAATATCACTAATTAAAATCACGTATAGAGTACACTACAC
Source organism: Molanna angustata (assembly GCA_963576475.1). Lineage (NCBI taxonomy): Eukaryota > Metazoa > Arthropoda > Insecta > Trichoptera > Molannidae > Molanna > Molanna angustata. Next base: position 1,706,276 of record OY754965.1, on the reverse strand, counting down.
TATTTTTAATGACCTCATGTTGTTTTAGTTGGTTGGAAGAAATTACCTTATGGCACTAAGCCCGCTATTGAACACATTATTGCACATAAACCAAACAACAAAAATATTGTAATCAAAATTCTCTACTATAACAACATCAATTAATCTTCACAGCTGTGTATATGTAACTTGATATCGCACTGAAATCATTTATCACTTGATTATAAAGTCGTGATGTGATGTTTTTTTTTCGGATCTCTCTTAAATTATATACAAAAAAAATAAAAATAATAGATAAGTAAACAAAAAATTATTTATGTTTTATTTCCGTGTGGACACGACCAGCTGTTATGACCAAAAATGTTCGACCTTCGAAAATAACAACAATAAAACCCATAATGTACGAATCGAGTTTTTTTGTTTATTTCAAATAGGTATAGTGTAATTTTTTGTGAAGTAGTACAGTCATCCTATAGTTTGCGATAAAATGAGTTGTTATATATAATATATAGCTCTGCATGACAATAAAATGAAGCGCCTGCATATTATGCATGATACTTGAAATTTATAATTTTATTTAGCTACACATGCAAATTAATAATCAATACTAATATTTCATATACTAAACAACTTGTTAGTAGTAGGGGTTCACTGTATAATAAAGTTTAAATGAAAGAAATATATCCACAATACCGCAGGAGTTTATCGGCAATGACGCAGTGATATGAGGCATGGAATGCCTACCTCCTTTATACCTCCCCACTCCCCCCAATTCCTACATATCCCTGCATCATGTGTATTTTTTTTTATTTTGAATTACTTATCTTGTACGGTCTTCTTATTTTTTTTATTTATATATTTTATTTCAGTTTTTTATACCTTTGATTTTAAACCTACTCAACTTTTTGCATATGTTTTAGTAATTTTATTTTTATATTACGGAAACCATTTCTCCCATCAGTGCAATACATATATACCTGTCAGCGAGGGGAGAGCTCTCTCGAAACTATTGGTGTGTAAAAATAAAACATTTACTAGTGCAAACCATAGAAATAACGCCGTAACATCAACATTCACAGAACAATTTAAATCATTTGTTGATAGATTAATGTTTTTGGTTAAGTATTTTTTTTATTAATGATTTTTGAAGTGACTTTGGCAGACCCAATATTCGACAATAGACTATTTTAGAGTTTAGCCAAATGTACTTCAAAGCTGATAAATAATGCACTGTCAAATTGGAATGAATTGTGTAGTTCATTTGGAATATTGAATTGGTCGTCCATGATTATATACCTAAATTTTCATTTATTTTAAGATACATACTTATCACAAAAAAACCTGGTATAACAGGTTTCATTTCTTATTTTGCTATTGTTATTATGTAGGTATTTATGTTAATATTTTGTTATTTGCTATTCATATTGTAAATTATATTATTATAAACAATAACCAAACAAACAGTAAACAAAAACGAAACTTATGCATCTTTGGTCGCTCTTCCACCCATTCACAATAGTCACTTGTTTTACTCAATCTCAACACTCGTTCAAAGTTTACCTTCAATATACACTAACTAGAAGCTTCTCGATTTTTTTTTATAAACACAGCAACCTGACTGTGGAACGATCTTCCGAATTCTGTGTTTCCTTCCTCTTATAACCCGGGTCTTTTTAAGGTCCGAATGCATATATTTTCCTGAGCAGATTCCAAACCCTCCCCAACGCTAATACGTAGTACACTTTTTCGGAAAAGTATAATGGATCCAAATCCTACAACCTGAAGTCTCTTACGTAGCCATGTTAAAAAGAAAATATGGTTAAATGTAATTTTATTTCCAGAACTGTGACCTCGACTCCATGTTCCAACGAGTCAACTCCTCCGTGTCCTCCCAGCAAATACAGAAGTCCAACAGGAGAATGTAACAACGTCAGACATAGATCTTGGGCCAACAGGGGTGATGTCTTCCTGCGTCTCGTCAAACCACAATATGCTGATGGTAAGTCTACATACGTTGATGAACATTACCTATTTTGATTTTATTAATTTTACTAATAGAAGAAAATCTCCTAGGTTGATGGTTTTCAAGAAGGCACTGATGTCACACTTCCTAATCCACATACATTTAAATATAATAGGAATTAATCAAGGAATTAATTCCTTAATCCTTCTTCCGTTTTCAGAAGGCGATTTTGTTCTCCAACATGAATGATGTTAAGATGTTTGGTCCCTGCTTTAAATGTTAAGAGAAACATATCGTTTTCTCTGTGTATTAAAGATTATCTGAATTGCAAAATAAATAATAAAAATAAATAATTACAAATCACTTTAAAAACGAGTGGGTTGTGGCCAACACTAAACTCTCCACTACACAATGAAGCTTCCCTGCTAATATTACACTCTAATATCAATATGAAATCAAATATGTAACTAAACATTGCTAAACATAAAAATTCTCCTATATATTTTTCATACAAAATATTGATTAATAGAAACATAATTATTGAAAGGATATATATTTTTCTTTTAAGGTTGGCAAACTCTGAATGCAGTTTTGTGAAAATTCTTTTTTTTGCATAAATAATTCAAATAAAATGAAAATATCTCAAATTTCCAGGTCGTGAGAGCATTTTTAAAGTTTTAACAGATGAAATCATAGAGAAATAATTAACTGTTGTCTATGGAAAACTAACCAGCTCTAAGTTTATGTACTTCACACATATGGTATCAATATGAAGTTCATCAGTCATTTGGTTTGGGCTGTACAGAAGACACAAATTTTCAAATTTGTGTACGGCATACACACAAAAACATCACGATGAAACTCAAAGTATACACTCTCTACATGATACCCATTGAGAAATTGATGTAAAAAAAATACGCTTAAAAATTGTGAAATCATGACTCTCCACTATTCCATAGTTGGTAGTGGAGAGTAAAAATAATAATGTCTATAGGCATGTTGCACAAAGCAAGATTTGCTCAAGCATTATATGACGACAGTAAATTATTTAATTGTAAAAATAATTTAGCGTTGAATCTGAGTGACCCATTTTTTATGGGCATAATGTCGACTAATAGACATGCTCTTAACATTGAATTCAGTATATAGATATTTACATACATTATTGTAATGAATCAATTGAATACTTAGGTACATTCATCTGTATAGGTGTATCAAATACATAAATCATTTTATGTAGGACATTAAGATTATTATTACAGATAAAATCAAATAAAGTTTACGTTCTTCTTGTTCTTTACTTCTTCCCAGACCATCTGGAAGAAGCCTTTCAGTTGAAACAACATTTCAATTTTACTAAATTTATTGTGCTTTTGAGAAGACATAAAACGCTAAATCTAGTTAATGTTTGTCTTCTTAAAAGTATTATTATACCTGTTTTTATATCTAAATACAATTTTACTACAACTACAATCTGCCTCTTGAATTTCTTTACCGAGTTTCATAGTGTGTCCAAGATAAACATAACTTTTAACATTCTCTATGCCTTTTACATGTACAATGATGCTCTTTGATGGCTCTGCATTGCTCATAAACGTGATATGAAATGAATTTTTTTATCGATAATTCACTTTGATTTTATGCACTTTTTAAGTAGGTACATAAAAGATTTATTTATCAAGGACATACAAATATTAATGGAGTAATTTTAAAAATGCTAAAATTGAAGCTGAATTTTAAAACTGTGTGACGGATATTCACTAGAAAAATGTTAAAAATACCTACACACTTTTCACAATACATTGTTGAAAATTTTGATTTCAAAATGCAATGTTTGGGTTTATGTGCCCTCTTAAAGGGGACAATCGTTTCGCCCAGTAAATGACTTTTTAATAAATTAAAAAGAAAACACAAACTTTGTTAATACTTCTACTTTACAACTTGCGAAATCAATTTGAACGTTTTCGAGCTAGATTTTTTTTTAAATGCACTTCTACAAAGTCCACTTCTACTTCCACTGCCTTTGAAGGGCTTTTGATGCCTTTGATCCACCTAATATTGGATTGTGTTGCCGCAGTACATTCGTACGGCAGCCTCAGTGCAGAGCTTGAAAAATCATTGCTGTGAATAGCTGTTTAGTACACAAAATTAACTAATGATATGCGTTCTTTGTTTATTTATTTACTAATATTTTTTTTCTTATGTTTTTTTTCTATTCTTTTCTATTTTTTCCTGTTCAGATTTTTTCACATATAATTTTGTGTTATTTTTTTTTTATTATTATCTACATATGTATCTAAATATATATTTTGTGATCGTGCAAGGTCTTGCTGAAAACCAGCTGCACTGTGGGTCTCCACGGGTGTACATCAGCTGAGCAATAGCCTATTTGTTGTTAAAAGAGCAAAAAATGTATAATTGTTTGTTATTTTTATATATATGCAACAAATAATTTACTGCTTATTTATTTATATTAAAGTTTCTCACGCCAAGTTCGAAGAATTATTATTAACTTTTTAACTTATTAATGTATTGATGCTTTATTTTCCTACTCAGTGGTGTGGATAAATATTTTAAAACAATTGAAGATAGTGAATGACCAAAAAATGTCCTGATTAAAAAAATAGTACAGAGATCTTTTCAGGGCTAATCCTTTAAATATATTATTTTTATCCGATTTTAGTTAATTGTATATATAGTTTAAACATTGCCAATATATTTTGTTTTGACTATTTAGTTATAAATAGTTCTGAATAAATTTGTTTTTATTATTAGACAACTCTTAACTTGGAATGTTCGTCGTACAAATTAATTAATGTCGGTGTTCTGTGATTTATTGTCGTTGAATTGTTTAGAGTTTTGAATGAAGGCACATGTTGTCTTCAATCAATGGTACCTTTGCTACAGAAGATTAACATTCATGGCGACGAGAAAGCATACCCATATATTAAGACGAAACTCGAGCTGAATTGTAAACAGCGATGATGTCATGGCCAAAGTATGGCAGATGAACGCTGCGCTGAGCCAAATTCCATGCTTGAATCTTTGGCGGGAGAAAATCAAACCAGAATCAATGTGATGCATAGATGCGATAGAAATAGAAAGTTTTTTTGTTTGGATATCAAATTTAAATCAATTTTGGTTAAATGCATACTGTACCGCTTTTACCGCCATCTGTTCTACTTGCTTTCCAAAACTCTGAAAACAGACAAAAAACAGTCAAGAAACATCAAAAAACTTTCAAATTGTAAGTATATCCAATAAACGAACACTATGACTACCCTGAACTGTGCACTATGTCTGACATGTGTACCTTGTAGCCACGAAGAGCAACTTCAGAGCTTTGGAGATTTTTTGTCAAATATGCGGTTCACTTTTATCTTCACTTTCAGTGAACGGTGAGCCTGCTGTTACCTCATGATTAGTTCTTCGACTCTTCTTTGTGTTCTTTCAAAGTTTTTCAAGGGGCCGTTAATAGCCCCCCATATCTACCATTTTAAACACCATATCTCGAAGGCATCAATTCTCTGACTCTAAGATCGGAATGCACAGTCCTAGGTAACTAAATAATAACTCCTAACCTCACTGGAGTATTTAATAATCTTAAGTTAACAATTGCGTTTGCAGAGACGTCAATAACTGAATACTAAATACTATGCCAAACTTAATGTCTATGGCATAGCATTTCACATTATTGTTAGATAAGAAGGAGAAGAAGATAGTTTTCTATGGGTTAAGACTGACGTTTGAAATACTCTGTGTGGTATTTGAATTAAATACCAAATACCTACATATTTGACAAAGTCGCTAAAATCATCATCCATCGAAAACATCTTAGTATTTTCTAAAATGTATTTTAGTGTTAAACCACTAGTTAATGTTCCTCGCGATCAACCTTACTTTTTAACAGTGCGTAAATATTGATTGACGCCAACGTGCATGCACTAAGTATATATGTATGTATCTGTCTACTCTTTCAATTTGTACTCCATCTATTATGATGGGGAAGGACTCTTCTGCGTTACTCATCATTTTGGTCTTGGAGATGTTCATCTTCAATCCGATGTTCACACAGACGTGTTCACAAAAACTATTACATTGAAAAAACTTTAAATTACATCCAAAAGTGCATAAATTTACTGACAATTTACAAATGTTTGCCAATATATTATGTTACATATTATATTATGTTGTACAATAGTTGTGACACCTACCCTCATTGTGACCATTTTAAGTATTGTTGTATTGCATGTCTGTTACCAAACACTCTGTGACCCGTCAAATTTCACAACGACCATAGACTATTGTACTGAACCTACTTGAGATATGTACGCGATAGTCTATCATGGGTTCCAAATGTCAAACAAATTGCTGCTTTATCTTAATTGTCTATACAAATCTCTGAGAGAGTCTTGCAACAAGAATGACTATTATAGCAGACATTAAATGTTCGTTAAATTAATTAGTATCGTACAATAATGGAAATGCCTGTATTAATTTGTATAAAGGTCAATTTATCTATTTGTCTTTTGATGTAATTATTTCTTTGGTTTTATTGTGAATTAAATCACATTTAATTAAATAATAATCATTAATTATTTTCTCGCATAGTTAGTTATGTTTGCAACGATTTCATAATAATACATTACAGTTATAATTACATCGTCAACATTGGTACTTTGCTTGACTGTGCGTTGAGATCTTTAGTATGGAAAGTCACGTTTAAGACAAAAAGATTTTTTTTAAATATATGGTACCTACACTGTTTTTACCATATTAATTTACCACGAATTTATAAGAACGTCAGGCTGACGTCATAGTATAAAGGCTGATTTTCTGTATACGGATACCACAGCAGGTAACAAAAATAGTATTAAATTAATAACATGAACCCCAAGTATTGGTGGCTTTCGGAGATGACAGCCTTCAAAGTGTGGAAATATACTAACTAACACGTTATCTATATACCTATAGTATGAAGATTTATAGTTTTAAAATATACTTCTCCCTTCATTTACATTCTTGCTTCACGTTGTGACGTTGTTCCTCTATTAATTTAAACTTTACATGCCGTACCGTGTCGTTCCTATTTTAATTTAAATTTTTGTTTATGCATTTTGGTTTTTTCTTAACTTAGGGGAACAGTTTAAGCTCTCTTTTTACAATTTATTATCCTTGTCAGCTTAGTAATATACTTTTACAGTAATATAGTGATAAAGACAGTAATATATTGTAATACATAATAATATATTCTTACTTACTAAATTTTGAAATGTTACTATAAAAATAAATAATCCATCCATACCATCACGGCATATCCCACAATGCGGTCTGACTAGCGACAGGTGTGCGGGCGTGCACTACCTTATACGAGAAATCACCGCACATGCGTGTATCCCCCAGGGGGCAGCCTCTTCACTCCTAAAAGAAATAAATATAAGTTGATAATCAAAAACTTATAATGCATCACTCAGGCTCAGCCTCAATACTAGGCCAAACCAATGACATTAACAATTATAGTATCTTTTGAATGTCAAGATTATAATGACATTCATAATGACGTCACGATCATCAGCGCCGATGGTCTGACCCAGCCCTGCTTTCACACATATCACTATTGTCTCACATCTCATCTGTTTACTGTGAAAGTGATTCTCCATTCAACAATATACCATTCAAATTGACATACAAACAATAACGCATATAATAAAAAAAAACATTTCAATATTCGATATACGTTGGAATGGTTGAACATATGACCCGCCAACACTGAACTCTTCACTGCACGAGTATACTCCATAAATAATATGTAGAAGCATATTTCCTTGTATCTCTTCCTTGCCATTGTCCCCTCACCGATGCGTTTGTGAATTGTCACCTGGAAAGTTAGTCGCAATAATTTTGAGTAATATTAAGTGACAAGTGAAAGAAGTTTAGTGCAAGATCACCTCGTGTTGTGATGTATCGACCAGTGCACAGAAAAGAAAGAATCACAGTGAACCAGAAGTAAAGGAAGCATCGGTGAGATCGTTTATTATACAGTCCACTATCCAATAACATTAATACGCAAAGATGTATAATTTGGTTTTTAGAGCCCGCCTATTGAAAAAAAATATTTTATCATAAACATAAAAAATTCCGGAAAGTGAGAGCATATAAATAAATAAATAATCTAAATTATAAGATATGGAAATTGAGAAGAATTAATGCGTTCATTAAAAATAATAAGCTCCAAGCAGTCTAAGCTAATGTATATTTAGGTAAAACATTCATTCATACCATCACGGCATATCCCACAATGTGGGGTAACCAGCGAAAGGTGTGCGGGTGTGCAAAAGGGAGCACAACACATATGTGTATACCCAAACACCAGTCTCGTCTCACCTAAAAAGGCACTACCTTCAGAATGGGTGGTGAACCTCATTGCTGAGCTATGTCAGATGTTATTGTTGCCTGTTGTATTTTCGATTACCCGGCTCTTACGGGACACTCGAAAACAGTAATAGAAAAGAGTGGAAGCACTATTCTAAGCCGGTGCCTCACAGCTGAAATATATAAAAGAAAAGATAGAACATTAAATATATATAAAAAAATAGGACATGAAATAAAAATCGATAGAATATGATAAAAGAAAAGAAAATGTAGAACATGAAATATATAAAAGAAAAGTAGAACATGAAAAATATAAAAGAAAATGAAGAACATGAAATATATATAAGAAAAGATAGAACATGAAATATATAAAAGAAAATGAAGAACATGAAATATATGAAAGAAAAGATAGAACATGAAATATATATAAGAAAGATAGAACATGAAATAGAAATTAATAGATCATGAAATCGATAATCGAGAATATTCCCTAAAATTCTAAAATGTTTGTGGTAAATGAAGTCGTTCGTGGCATGATTTAAACCAGTTTCGTGACAGGATTTAAACCAGGTTACAAACCCATGTATCTAGATACATTTAAATTTATATTTATGTTCAAATGTTAATATTATCCCAGAATCACGGATTCAACAAACTTCATAACTGAAATACATATTATATTCGCTATTTCTACATATGTATAAGCAATTAAAGAATCTAGTTGGCTTATATTTTAGCCGCAGGTCGAAAGGTGATTTGAGTATATTTTTAATTAGCTTTAAGCACGACAGATTATGTCTGTTCATATCGTTTGATTGACAATATAATAACATACTCATACCTCCAGATATCAGATTACAAAATGTCCTTAAGGTCTCCGAAAAGGCGTAACTTTAATCAATAAATAAAGTATACAACAAATGCCTTAGGATTTAGTCCTTGGGCTGACTTGTGCTATGAACACAGTTATTAAGTTTTAATTGCGGTGTATAAACGGTAAGCTAAAATTATATGCGTCGAACACTAAATGTATGAAATCTATTTATACCATGTGTAATATGTGAAATCCGTTTTCACGTGAAATATGTAGGTACATATTTTAATTTTGTGACATATTGTTTTGTAAATTTATACCTCTTCAATTATTACAGATTATTTCTGCTCCATGCAAAGCAGAACACCACGTAACACTGTACCTCATCTGTGACACTCCTTTATGACACTTTTATGACATATGTTTACTGTGGCAGCCTGAGTTTTAATGGCAGAGTGAGTGAGATAATTTCTATTCTATAACTTTTCAAGAGCGCCCTAGCTAAAATAGGTGCATTCCTATTTCACTTAGTAACGCTGAAATATGTAGGTAAGTCACAAATTAGTTCGATTCCCTATTCTATAAATACATTTTAATCGAATCAACTCTCAAAATGTTTCTTATTTTAGTTCACACCTAATTGGAAGCGCACTAGTTATTTTTACAGCAGTCTGAGATATTTTAGCTTAGTTGAAAACATCAGTTGTGTACAGAAAAAATAAAAATAGACAGTTTAGACGTATTGCGTATGTTGAAAATAAAAACCAATGAATATTAGTGAAGATCGATTGAAATGTTAGGTTAGGCGACATGACATAAATAAACATGGCCGAACAGTGTGCAGTACGCATGCGTAGTCTGCACCATAGACAAGTTGAGTTAAAATTACTATCTACGAAGCACTATTTTTTTAGATTTTAGTTACTCACCCTGGTGGGATTTCGTTTGCCGCTATGGATGAGATTCGAGATGCGTCCATCCTGTTAGCATGGTCCCTCCAGAATCTTCTCCTAGCTCTACTCCATCTTATGATGTCCTCGATCTCACAGGTCCGCCTAATGTCGTCATTGCAAATTCTGTCCCTAAGTGTCTTCCCCGTGATAGCCCTTAAAACCTTCATTTCCGATGTTCGTAGGAGGTTTTTGGTTCTGGTCGTGTCGGCTCTTGTCTCCACCGCATATGTCATGATTGGTCTAACACATGTCTTATAAATTCTGACCTTACTATCCGTTTTTATATATTATTTGTTATGCCAGATTATAATTTTGAGACATCCTGAACTAGCGGCTGCTTAATTGGTCTGTATTCTTGTAAGTTTATAATAACATAGTCTAAAAAATAAATGAACAAACTAAATATCAAGGGGTCGGTAAATCTCAGGAAATCATGATTGATTATTAGTTATTATCTCGGGCAGCATAATGTTTCATTCGCTCGAATCTGCGTGTAGGTGAGAGGTTTTCATATTTCAAGGGCGGATGTGTCAGGCCCAATGTGACAGCTATCACATCTAGAAATTCCTGTTCTCCTTGTGATTATTGAGATTATATTTTGCCTCGGTATACTCGTACAAACAGTTTCTACTGTGCGCCTTAAACGTAGGTACATAATTTCTTTATTTGTATCAGATGACGTGACAAAATACTTTTAAAAAATAGGTACTTTAATTATTTTAATCAAAGTGTACCCATTATTATTTATAACCATTTTTTTAGATCAACCAATGACTTATTATTGTTTCTTGGATTTTCGAATTTTACTTTGTAGGGTAATATTTATATCTAAAATTGAATAAAACGAGTGGGTTGTGGCCAACGCTGACTGCCAAATCACACCACAAATTATTCAAATTATGAATCGAAAATTTTCAACATTTTCACGAAATGTGTTTGTTAAATTATTTTTTATTTAAATATTTTATTATGAAAACTTGATAACTATTCGATGCCATTTTATGAAAGTGATGTGCCTTTTAAGCAATTTGAAAATAAAAATATCAAATTTTATTTTTTTTAACTTGGAGTCACTTTGAAATACTTGACAGTTTAAAAAGTTGAGAAGCACTGATCAGATATCCTTCAAAATTTAATGGGGTCTAAGCGAATATTAGATTTATGAATTTGCAAATTTTAAAAAGAACCTAATGAGTACTTTAGTCTATAATCGATAAAGTAGAATAAACACACCGTACATAACAGATAGTACACATCACACATACACATAGATACATTGTAATGAAACTTTCAGAATATAATCTCAGCATGATACTTGTTGATAATCTGCAATAAAAAATAACCTTAAAAATTGCGAATTCATAACACTCCACTATATCCCCTGGGGTAGTGAGGAGTAAAAATACCTTCGTTAATTCCACTTACTAAGGATTTATCACATTTTTCCTTTAAAAATCATTGTATTCTATCTATTTCTAGACGATTTGTCCATTTTATTTTCATATATGTGATTAAAATAAAACACTTTGAACCATTTTGTGAAACATATTTACGAAACATAATGTTTACGTTGCCTATTACAGATTTTAACAACTCGCTACTAGTTTATAGTGTATGTTTTACCAACTCCACTTTGAATTACCTACATGTCAATTTACACGTCATATTATCTCGATTACAAATTTTGTAAGAGAACGAACGGTGTTTTTATAAATATTTTTCCCTTGTGATACTAGAATTTAATTGCATTTAATTACAAAAACCCACTATTTTGTTTTCCCATATTATTATTATTTTATACTCTCGTTCAAACTAAATGTACTCTTAGGAGCTTGCTGAGTACTGTCCTTGTCACACTATGTACTTACGTAACATTTGATAAATTCTTTATTTGTTTTTAATATTTGTTAGCAGCTTCCTGATATTCTTAATCTAAACATTTAAAAATCTCGTGTTACGATGCTCATACACGCCAATCACCAAAACCGCCCAACCGATGTTTATGAAATTTTTTAAAAATACATATATGGTTATTTCTGGATGGAAAGATAGAATTGTTTAAGATCCGATAGGTGACGTCGTTATTGAGATAAAAAAAATACTTATACTTTTAGGTGGGCAACAGAGCGATTAGCATGTTGGGTTTCTAATCCAGTGGTCGCGAGTTCGAATCCTGCTACCACCCATTTCGTTCATATAGTGCAAGCATTTATGCTTAGTTTAGGTAATATATGAGGATGTATATATACTTGTTACAAGGACATATTCATACTTTATTTTGTTAATAAAATTCTTCGACGAATTTTTTTTATATTACTCATCCAAAAATACATATAACCACAATTTTTGATTTCCCTACACCCCCATTAAGAATATTTTATAGGAAAAAAAGGGGGTAAGTCTGGTCCAATCGGCGAAATCAAAACCCTCATTATTACGACGATTTCGATTTCGCCGATTGGACCAGACTTGCCCCCCATGTTTGTAATTCATTTTTAACAAGCATTTATTTGCTTATTTTAGGGAACATAGGAAGATGTATATGTACTTGTTTAACAAAGACATATTCATTTTAAAAAAAAAAACTTGTGTAATCATTCAATAGATGGCAGTGTGAACAAATCGTTTGTCACCTGTGTTACGCATCTAGACAATATACCACACTTAATGTACGATTAAAATAGGTAAAATACAGAAAATGAAGTCTATATAAAATGCGGTCTACATAGAAGGCGGTCTGTGACAGAACAATGTCTACCTGGGCCCACTAGTATTTTATTTTATTTTATTTTATTTAAGATAGCCTCTCGGTCAACTAACATGTACTATGTCAAATATTAATTTAACACGCACCCAATACAAGTTGCCACATTCTGGAGATTAAAAATATTGATCGTCTCACAGATCCAAAGTGAAAATACAATCAAAAACTGTGTCTCCACCGGGAATCGAACCCGGGTCTATTGGATCAGCATTCAGATTGACACGAAGGCTGACACTGAACTATGAAAATATTATTTTATACACAAAAATTTAAAGTAATAATTTTCGTATTGGAAATATAATATTTTATTTATGTGTAATTGGTTAGTTTCAAAAGACATTGGTTTTATAATATGAGCTGTCACTGTCTCGGTTCGTTGGTTTTATTTGTCAACGGTTTCGATGCACAGCCAATTTAGGTGATCGCAATATAAAAACAGAACCATTACAATTGCTTTTGAGTGGTGACTAGTTGTTAAATTTTGAGTGTGGTATGTCACATTGTCTTCAGTTGTACAAATCAGAGTTGGTTGTGAATCTTTTTGTAATTAAATAAAGTATATTTTGTTTAAAGAATAAGTAGGTTAGACGTGTGTCCTATTGTTGTGTGTCACAGTTAACTAATTATTTCTGTCTGCAGTAAGTGTTATTCTTGGTTGTGTTTGTTCACTCGTACACAATGTATGTACTTATATAGGTGAACGCCTTCCTATTATCAAAGTGAATGCTTATTTACATAACTAACCTGACACAGATTGATAGTGTATTTTTTTCTTTTACCCACAAATTAAATTTAATAGCCTGATCCAAGATCAACAAATTAATTGACATGTTTTTACTAGATTCATGCATTCATACCAATGGAGACATTAGATTGCCTTTTCAAGCAATCGTCAGTCCACCCTATCTACCCGTTCCCACTTGTCGTGTGTCGGGCACGATAAAAAGTCGTGTGAACTAGTGGTAATACATTTTAAATGGAGCTGTTTACACTTGTTACACCCGTGTAAGTGTGAACATCTTCATTGTTTATTTATTGCCACTAGATCATATAACATTTTATCGTGCCCGACTACAGAGTAATATGCCCGACACACGACAAGTGGGAACGAGCAGACACCAATTATCACCAATTACCCTGCGACACCAATTATCTTAAGATATAATCTGACAGATCCTTTAGTTAATATACATATACACATTGAAATGATCTAATGGAGGGAATGGTTGAGGGGACAAACCACAGGGGGCGCCCCCGACGGGAGTATTTGGCCCAGGTGTCCGAGGACATGAACTGTGTCACATATGTTGAGCTGAAGAGGGCTGCAGAAGATAGAGAGAAGTGGAAAGCGAGATGTAGACTTCTTCTGCAAACCAATCCGCAGGATTGAGACTTTCGATTATGACACATTAAAATTCATCAAAATCATTCCAGATAATTCCCATATTTGAAAAAATAGTCTTTGTAATAATTCAGATAGATGATAATTCCTAACTAGTAGTAGTGAGGTCAGCACTACGCTCCTCCACTTCGTCCTATCCTGAGCATCGTCCTCAGAGACATTAGATGCCCGCATGCATGTTCTCGGTTCCCAAGCCCTTCCTCCCATCGTCTTTTGAGACGTCCTTTGGATCTTTTGCCGGACACTGGATTATTCAGTGCAGTGTTTCATGCGAATTCTGGCGATTTTCCTTGGATATGTCCGAGCCATCTCAGCCTCCTTCTTCTTCTTCGTGCCATATCAAGTCCTCCCGATGTTGGCGTTCACTGCTACGAAGGCATCTATATCTGCCGCCGTTCGAAACAATTCGCCACTCCACTCACAAACGTTGAAGAGCCATGACATCTGACGTCTTCATTTTCCTCGATGTCCCTCTATTTTACCCTTAATAATTAGTTGAACAAGCCTGTACCTTTTGCCTCGCAGAACGTGACCCAAATACCATACCTTTCGTAGCTTAATTGTGTCAACTTGCTAGCGCCTGACGTTTGCTTTCCTGAGTTCTTCCACATTTGATATCCTATTGACCCAGGAAATTTTCAGCATGCGGCGATGCAGCCAAACGGTAAGGCTTATTGACCTTTATGGTCCAGTTTTCAACTCAATATAGAAATATGAACCATATGTAACACCACCAGGCGCTGTGTTATTTTAAGGTTAAGCTACCGTCACAAAACATTGTCTTCATTCAATCATCGCGCATCTCAGCCTATTTTCCATTCATTCCTAACTAATCAACTCAAATTACCCTTAAAAGTTAAAAATGAAAGACATTTCAAAATATTTTGATTCAATTTTTATTTTCAAGTTGGGGTCATCCAAGAAAAGGATTGCTTGACCATAGGAACGATATTCTGATATAGTAAATGTAAGAAATTTCAACAACACGTGTCATATGAGACGATTTATTTAAAAAACAAGCTTTCTATTTGTATAATCGTGGATGGCCATATTGATAAGCCTAACAAGTATGCCTACGAATTTCTATTCGTTCTCAAAATCACAAATTAACAAGAATAACTTAGTGGAAAAAAATTGTGTGGCACAGTTGGTACGCCGTTTGGATTATGTTTGAGCAGTTGAAGTTGTTGTCAATAAAACAGCAAAGAATTTTAAATGTGTTAATTTTCATATATAAATCAAAAAATGAACAATTACCGCGATATTGGCAAAAAAATGTTCTTTACAATTTCGAAGTTCACACCTACCTCACGTTAAGTCGGCGGGACTTTATATTTGTTATTTTCTCAAATTTTTAATATTATTTTTGTTTATACTTGATGTAAGAAAATGCATTTATTTTTAAAATCTAAATAAAATATACATACAAATACTGGGTCGGCGTCCTAGGCTCGATCCCTGTGGAGGAGAAATTTATTTAAATTCGTTACTCACGAAAATATTACTTCTCTGGAATGGAAACACTAGTCTGTTGGAAAAAAAATGTTTAATAACAATCAACTCGCCACTTTTGCAGGGTGCAAGGGATCTTCTTCTTCAGCTTGTTTTTTCCATTCTAAACATAAAACAAACCACAAGTCTTGCCACCTTTCGTAGGCAAGGTGCTGAGCACATAGTTAAAAAATATTAATGTTCTCCATACTTTACATGTTTTAATAATTTAGTGTCATACTCTGTACCATAATTTATTATAGTATCAAAAAAAATGTATACAATAGATGTATTAATTTTGTATTTTTTACGTCTAAATAAAAGTTACTATTATTATTATTATTATTCTTGGACATAGGCCTCTCCCTTGATCCTCCACAACTCCCTTTCTTGGACACACTGCATTTATCTCCCTTCAGCGCATTTCTTGATGTCATCAAACCACCTTGCCTGGGGTCTGCCGACACCTCTTCGGCTTGTTCTCGGTCGCCATTCTACGATCTTTTTGGTCCATCGTGAATCCTGGCATCTAGCAATATGCCCAGATGCCCAGCCCAGCTCCACTTAAGGCCAGCGATCCTTTCCGCTGTATCGGCTACTTTGGTTCTTTCTCTTATCATGACATTCTGAATTATGTCCCTTATTGAAATACCCAGCAACTTTCTCTCCATAGCTCTCTGTGTCACTAACAGCTTGTGCAATGGATAATAATGATAAACACTTCCTTGCGCCCTGCGCAAGTGGAGAGTTTATTGCTATATGGCAATTTATTCCTAACCTAACCTAACTAGTGTTCCAGCCCAATTATGTTACTTTTAGACTGTTATAACTTTTTTTAAAGTTTGAAACTGTCACTTTATGATAGAACTCCATAATCAACTAGAACTGTAAAAAATATATATAATTTTAAGTTCTATTTAATTTTTTCGCAAACTCGACTCACATTCACCGATATCGCTCTATGATGAGCATCGTCAGAATGGAATGTTCCATCGTCAATTCTAACGAGCGATAGAATTGACGATCATAGTGCGATACCGGTAAATGGGACTCGAGTTTGAAAAAAAATTAAATAGAACTTTAAATTATATTTTTTTTTCATAATTCTAGTTGTTATTACTTTTATTATCATCTTGATACAAATCCTGCGATAGGAGGATCTGGGTAAGATTCCCAGTTGGGGATTTTCTGTATTTTCAAATTTGTAAGAAAACCAACACCAAAATCCTCTCAAACTTTACAAATTGTTACTTATCGTATATGAAAAATTACGTAGTTGACATTTTCAATTCAAATCCTGATTTATATACATTCGGTTTTTCCACGATTTGTAGGATATTTACCTATTACCGGCTGGTTTTACCAGAAAACTAATTGTACATTTTGAATGGTTTAAGTAAAGTATGAAGGTACGTGATATATGTATGTTAAAATAATGTTCTCTTTTAGTTAAAGGTTAATACCCACGTTAATTATAACCGAGTAATTAATTTGTATGAAAATTCACACGAACAATATAGAATACGTAATCGAATTATCATACGTCAAATAAATACGCAAATAAAATCATGTAGAAATGATAATTATCTTACATTTATTCAAAGCTAATTAAGTATGAAATAAAAATTATGTGATTTTATGATATTAAATATAGGTTAAAAAATAAATTGTAGGTTGTGGTCATCAATAAACTTTCCACTGCTTATATAAGCTTATGTTGATACCCTTTTTTTCGCAAATGTTGAATATTTCTAAATGCATTTTTTTGAAACCTAAATAATCGATTTCCGACTCCCAAACACAGATAGATTATCAATTCGAAGTGAAATTTTAATTATCATATGTTTAGCGATTACTTTTTGCTGCATTTTCCGATTTCGTTGATTCTTTTTCCATTAGAAAATGGGTAACTTTCGATTGGTCCCATTTCAAATTGGCCAAGATCTGATGATGGGATTCTTGAAAAAATCATCCAAATCTTCAATTTTCACTTCAGCGATAGTAATTCTTTACGATATTAACCGATTTGCACGATTCCTTTTTTAATGGGAAGGCAGTGCTTCAAAGATGATCACACATATAAGTTCAATTGAGGTCTGATAAGAGGAGTCATGAAAAAAATCATCAAACTCATCAATTTACGAAGACGTCTGCATTTTCAGTTATCATAAAAATCATTATCAATTATAATTAAAATCTGTTTAAGACATACTATCGTATTATTGTATAAGCAAAGTGTATGAAAGATAACATTACTACATACGTACATACCATCACGTCATGTCCCTCATGGGGTAGGCAGAGAAAACGAAACCCCATATTTTTTGTATGTTGATACACATTCATTACGAGGTCCTTTTTTTATTAACCACTTAAAATAAGCATCAAAGTACCCTTAAACTAGATATTTTCCATTACTCGCCTTACCAATATAAAAACTTACTGTGCAAGATAACACCTTATTACACATTTTCACCCACTACACATTCACATCCCAGTACGTTATTACTTATGTACATATACGAAATCGTTAGCCACAAGTAATTGACACTAGGTAGGGATTGTTATAAC
The DNA here is from genome assembly GCA_963576475.1 of Molanna angustata. Classification (NCBI taxonomy): domain Eukaryota; kingdom Metazoa; phylum Arthropoda; class Insecta; order Trichoptera; family Molannidae; genus Molanna; species Molanna angustata. Next base: position 1,687,967 of record OY754965.1, on the reverse strand, counting down.
AATTAGGTATATAATAATATTAAGCTTATTCATTGTAATTTGTTACCTAGTGTTGTTTAAGTGCAATTTAACTATGTAAATAAAAAAAATTAAAATTAAAAAACATAATTTTCTCCCGGCAGGAAAAAAATCATATATTTGCGAATATAATAATATTAATGATAATATATTTTAACAGTTTCATACAGTTTCTGATTTAGCCATGTTTTAATTTGCACACATCAAGGACCGCACTAAAATAACAATTATGAAGAACAAAAAATGTCCAAAAACAATAATTAATGCCGCCGTCGATTTTTACTGCTCTTTATGACACGACATTCTAAATATAAACTTGATGATGAATGTAAAAAGATAATTATTATTGTTGCAAACATTTTTTATTTACAGTTGGTAGTCGGATAATCATCACACATTATGGTACTCGACAACCATGAAGTCATAGTGTCTTAGTTGTTGAGTAGTTTAAAATTAGTCGAATATGTTTTGCTTCTGTGTTCAAATGAGAAGTAACGCGTTATATTGTTGTATTATTGATAAAATACAATTGGCAATGAGATGGAGGGACGATATCAGCCGTCATGCTGGTGTCAATTGGATGTTAAGAGCTCAAGATATTGGCTTTGAAGGAGTTAGAGGAAGCCTTCGTTAAGGAGACCTATAAATGGTTAAAAATATTTTAATGACAATTTTAATTAATATCTCAATAGAGACGAAGTTGTAATAATAAGGGAGTACCGCGAATTCTAGGCAACTACAGGAACTACGACCTCTCATCGGTTGGCTTACGTGATCACTTTAAAGATTGTATAAATTCTGTGTACTCCTTCTTTTTTTCTTTTCATTTTTTATTTTTGTTTTTGCTTAGTCTTTTGCTTGTTTTTCTTTAATTGTATTTTTATTGTACTTCACTTTTATTTTGTAAATTTATATATTTTTTTCTTGATATTTTTTTGTTGTTACATATATAGGTACCTATTTATAATTATGTATGTATGTATTTTGCTTCGTGGTTCATGAACATAATATGTTTTATTAATTTGTAATTGTGAATGTAAAAGCCCATTTAGGGCTTTTATATAAATAAATAAATAAAATAAATAAGTAAATAAATATTTTAATCATAGATATTATAGTTCTTGAAAATAAGCTGTTTTTGTCATTGCCATCTATTTTTTTGATCGCACTCTATTCAGAAATTGGTTCGTGAAAATATTTACCGGTTCTCCCTTGCCAACTTACTCTTTATGCCAACTTCGTCTCTATTGAGTCATTAAAATATCATTGACGCCCGACTGAAAAAAAAACGATTTTGCGTTTATGCAACTTTTAAAAAATATTCGATGATTTAAAAATGTTACGAGAAAATGATATGTTTGTATTTGGTAGTATAGACACGCCTATGAATACACGTATTGTTAATATTGTTTCAGGTATATCGATGCCCCGTGTATCAATGGGAGCTCACGCCCTACCATCAGGTGCTACCGTGGCCCACACTGTGCAACATTCAGCCCCAAGTCATCCTCACATGTACGTCAACACACTCCTATCAGCCTGGGGCAATTTGCTTCTCAACGATCTTGTGGAGACAGTCAATCCCAATATACAGACGGTATTACTTCATTATTTATACTTTTTTAGTAATATTTACAATCCAGTACATAGTTTAGTACTATGCACATTACATAGTACAGCACATAGTACACCACATAGTACAGCACATAGTACACCACATAGTACAGCACATAGTACACCACATAGTACAGCACATAGTACACCACATAGTACAGCACATAGTACACCACATAGTACAGCACATAGTACACCACATAGTACAGCACATAGTACACCACATAGTACAGCACATAGTACACCACATAGTACAGCACATAGTACACCACATAGTACAGCACATAGTACACCACATAGTACAGCACATAGTACACCACATAGTACAGCACATAGTACACCACATAGTACACCACATAGTACAGCACATAGTACACCACATAGTACACCACATAGTACAGCACAAGCAATACATAGTAAAGAAAAGAAGGGCCTATCATTTAAAGACGAGGAGAGCTGACACAAGTGTAGAGTACGTGAGGTAGAGCAAGTATAAACCTAAAATTTCTGTGCAGTGTCTAAAGATATATTAAATTATTCGTGCATTTCAAACATAACAAGACTGAAATTTTCTGGCTACAAATATGAATCTGAATACAAATATGAAAATATTTTAACACAAAATATATGTTTTAATATTGTCAATGATGACGGTATACTAATATAACATAACAAATATCGTTTTTACAACCTTTTTACTCCTCACTAACCCAAGGGGATATAGTGAGGAGTTATTATTTCTCAATTTTTAAGGGTATATTTTAATTGCAGATTATCAACTAGTATTATGCTGAGATTGTATTGTAAAAGTTTTATCACAATGTGTGTGTGCTACGTACGGCGTGTTCATTTTACTTTATCGATTATAGACTAAAGTAATTATTCGATTCTTTCCGAATTTTGCAAATATGTATATCTAATACTCGCTTAGACCCCATTTGATTTCGAAGGATATCTGAATAGTGCTTCTCAATTTTTTTAACTGTCAAATATTTCAAAGTGACCCCAAGCTTAAGAAACTTAAAAATTTGAAATTTTTATATTCAAATTGGTAAAAAGGCACATCACTTTCATAAAATGGCATCGAATAGTTATCAAGTTTTCATAATAAAATATTTAAATAAAAAATAATTTAACAAACTCATTTGATGAAATTGCTGAATATTTTCCTTACAAAATTTGAATACTTTATAGAATAACTTGTTAGTGAAGAGTTTAGCGTTAGCCGCAATCCACTCGTTTTTAACTTCATTTGTCTGTGAGTCTGTAAATTTAACTAGTCGGGAAGTTAGGTAAAATTTATCACAAATTTAATATGTGAAGAAAACATCTTAAACGGTGTCCTCAGATGGGTTGTGACAGAGCGGTTAGTGTGCTGGGTTAGTAATGCAGTGGTCCCGAGTTCGAAACCAGCCACGGCCGATTTCGTTCACCTATAGCACAAGCATATTACTGCTTAGTTTAGGGAATGCATGAGGATGTTAATGTGGCAATATCTGGAAAACTAAGGCACTTTTACTGAGGTCATATTTGCATATTCTGGCGAGTCATGAGTTGGTATAACAACCCTTAAAAGGAATACGTTGGATTATGGGACATCCTGTATACCTGTTACATGGACATAATTCAATATTTAATTAAAATCAATAATGCAAAGACTACTGAAGATCGCGAGGCTGTGCGTTTAAAAATTGAAATAGAAAGTACAATGAAATAATCTGTAAGAATAAATAAATAGTATTTGCTAATCTGGCTGTGAAATCAAAACGTTTAAAAACTTTCACAGAGATCTTGCATCCGCCCGATTTACTCCAAGAATTTATATTTTTTATCGAAACACAAGTATTGCCTCGCATATAAATCAAAACATTACACATAACAGTTGTTAACAACTTATCAAGACATATTTACTCCATTTAGAAACTACATAATTCGAATACTTACATATTATTATAAAAAAAAACTGATAGTAATGGGTTACTTCCAATATTTATACTCGTAACACGCATGGATTTTTACAAGAAAATGTTTGACGACAGTAATAATGATATAATAATCAAAAAATTCAATACAAAGCCGCTGAATCAACAAAATACTGACTGACTGCTGATCCAAAGGTCCCGGGTTTGATTCTCGATTGACATAGTACCTGTTATACAATAATAATAATGTAAAATAAAATAATATACACTATGAACATCCATGCTCTGTCAGTGTCTTTTCTTCTTCTTCGTTAAGTAGACATGTTGGTCTGTAATTCAAAAACTATGCCTACTGAGATGACGATATCCAACTATCCTTCCATCTCTTGGATGGTCTTGCGGGTAGACGGCGACCAGAAGGTATTTCATTTGCTGCTATATACGCAAGTCTATCACTGTCCATTCTGGCTACGTGGTACCTCCAATGTCTTCTTCTGGATCTACTCCTCCGAACAATGTCCTCTATTCTACGTGTTTTTTTTTTATTTCAACATTGCCTACACGATCTCGGAGAGTTTTTCTGGAATGGTTTATACTATTTTGTTTATTTTTTACTCCTCACTAACCCAAGGGATTATGATTTCGCAATTTTTAAGGGTAATTGTTTATCTCAGAATATCAACAATTTTAAGCAATTTTCGCAATTTTTAAGGGTAATTGTTTATCTCAGAATGCTGAGATTGTATTTTGAAAGTTTCATCACAATTTATCTCTGTGTGTGTGTGTGTGCTATGTGCTGTGTGCTATGTGCTGTGTGCGATGTACGGCGTGTTTATTTTACTTTATCGTTTTTAGACTAAAGTACTGATTATTTTTGAATTTTGCAAATATTGTATATCTGATACGCGCATCCCATAAGATTTGAAGGATATCTGAATAGTTCTTCTCAATTTTTTTAACTGTCAAATATTTTAATGTAACCCCAAGCTCAGGAAAATTAAAATGTGAAATTTTTATTTTCAAATTGGTAAAAAGGCACATCACTTTCATAAAATGGCATTGAAGAGTTATCATATTTTCATAATAAAATATTTAAATAAAAAAATATTTAACAAACCCATTTCATGAAAATGCTGAATATTTTCCATACAAAATTTGAATAAGAGTATAGCGTTGGCCACAACCCACTCGTTTTCATTAGTGTATTATAATAAATGCTTTATGACTGTATGTTTAAAACAAAGAAAATAAAAAATATATATAATGATAAATAAAGTGGCTTACTATAATCGCAGTTTCCCTCTGACATAGGTGCTTGAATTTCAGATTATTGCCACTTTCAGTTAATTGGTTATTGTGTAATTTTCATAGAACACATAAATGAAAGATACTATATGAGAGAAAACTGTAGAGTTAGAGAGCCACGGAATCTTAAGGTTAACTCAAGAAACTAAAACAGGTGATAAAATGACAACCCCAAATGAACGAAAACAGTAAATTAAAGATGGCCGCAGTACTGCAGGGGCACCATAAATCGATAAGATGTCACGATTATTATCACGGGTAACCAGCGAAAGGTGTGCGGGTGTGCATTGCCTTATAAAAGGGAGCACAACATATCTGTGTATACCCACACACCAGTCTCGTCTCACATCAAAAGGCACTACATTCAGAATGGGTGGTGAACCTCATTGCTGAACTATGTGATATGTTATTGTTGCCTGTTGTATTTTCGATTACCCGGCTCTTACGGGACACTCGTAAACAATAATAGAAAAGAGTGGAAGCACTATTCTAAGCCGGTGCCTCACAGCTAAATTAATTATTATGTAATGTGATAAAAAATATATTTATCCTCAAATGCTTCAATAAAAAATAACTTCAAATCTCAACATAATCTATAACAGTTATTTTTCTAACAGGAAGTAGTATGATGTGCAAAATGTTTGGTTATGTTTAAAAACTGATTGTTTTATAATAATTGTGTATAACCACGGAACGCAGTTTTGTACTTCCGCAACTCATAATTTCACGAGCATTTACGCAATAATATCTTTATGATTCCCGCATTTTTCATCAATTTGACATCACTTAACCATATTGAAGGATTTATCTGTCGTTTACACTTTAAACTTTGTTGATTTTCCTTCCGTCAGCGCCAATCCTATGTACTCTAACGTCATATTTTAATAACCTTCAAACTTAAATACCCTGCGTTGTTCCGATCCAGCGAATCAAGATTATTCGCACATACAAACAGATTTATTAGCGGTGTTTGGAAATTCCGGAAACAAATTATTATCGGTAAACGTGTATTTCCTTTCAAAATAGAGTAAAAAATCTCCACTGTTATTCAATAATAATTATAATAATAAACACTTACTTGCACTCTTCGCAAGTGGCGAATTTATTGCCATATGGCAATTTCTTCCAACTAACCAGTGGTTTCCGCCCAGAGAAGCATTATTAGAGTGAGAAATAAATTACTCCTCTGCTGGGGATCAAACCCAGGACGCCCGCGCAGAAACCAAACGGCTTACCAACTTTGTTAAATAGTGTAGAGTTGATTGATGTCGCATTTTTCAAGCGTATTAATTTTTAAATCTTTTTAGAAGATTGATGGATTTGACAGTTCCTTTGTGGTAGTCCATGATAACAATAATAATGGTGCAAATACTTTGTTAAATACCACTTGATGAGTATACTAGTTTCGGGAGGGCACTGCTCCCATCGACACGTTCATTATAACTATATATAAATTATAATATTTTTAACCAAATATTTTCCAGGATCCAAGATCTAAGATCTCATTCATGAACCGTCCCATCCTATTTTATTATATTTCATCTCAAAAGCTATTTCATAAATTGCGTAAAAACATATTGTATTGTTTGTCGGTTTTTAAGGTTCCTTGTCTTTCAGAATATTTTCAATTTGGTCCTGTCAGCCTTTTTATTTAAGAACCTCATATGATTTACCTACTCCTACAGCCGTTTTCTCATTCCTAAAAATTTTCTTCGTCTTACGTTCTTCTTTTATATTGCTAACATAACCAAACCACTTTTTTGCAATATTTGTTTTGTCTTTCGTTGTATTATGCCACAGTATTGTTAAATTCTGTCCTATCTTATGTCCATCATCCTATGTCCTCCTTAGCAATCTCTTTTAACGACTTTATTCCACTTTCAAGTCCCATATCACAGTTCCACTTGCAAACAGATGATTATTTTGGCCATGTTTTAATTGTTGAGATCAGATATCACTATTGAAGTTATCATTACTTAAAATGGCGGGATACTTTCTCTCTTTTATCTAATCAAATTATTATTTAAGTTGATTCGTTCATAACAAATTGTATTAAATCAATTAACCTGATTATTAATTTCCTTTTTTATATTAAATCAAAGATACAATTCTGAATATTTCTATTCTTCACAGGTGAAATGCTGCGGTGAAAAAAAAAGTATCCACGGAGAGTGTTATGCTGCTACTGAGGATGGAAAATGTACTGAATACATGAGGACGATTCCAGGAATGGCTGTAGACACTTGTGACTTTGGTAAGATCACTGTTTGCTCGAGTACTTAATATGTTTTATTAATACTGTCCTTTTGTTATCATTTTCCTGGATTTCCCTTTAAAACTAACACAAAGTCATATTTCAGAGCATCGAGAGCAAATGAACCTCGCATCAGGTTTCCTAGACGCATCAGCTCTGTATGGAAACACGGAGAAGAACATGAGAGCATTGAGACTGTACGATGCTGGGAAATTGGACCTTGCAGCTTGCAGAAGGTAATATCTTCAACTCCAATTATGATTTGTCCATTACATATGTATTATAAACTTGACTTGACTTAACTTATTAACCTGATTATGGCATTTCAACAGTCATCAATAACATTCCTTCCTAGTACAGATATCTCGATATTAATAATTGATACAATATTGAATTTGGATACAATTTTGTGATTATCCACGATTATAAATAGAAATGGTATTAATATTATATGATTTTAATTTCGTTTGTAACATATATGAGTGTGTTATGGTTCAATCATGTCGGAACATTTAGTGCGTTCACTCTTTTCAATTCTTCTTCTTGTCGTATCGGTCAACACATATGTGACTAAATTCCCATCTGGACATAGAAAGCTACAAACTCCTTTGCGTCGTCCTCTAGGTGGGCTCGTACATTAATAAATTCCCCATCACATTGGCCAGGAGCCATTGGACATGCTAGGAGGTACTCGATGTCCTGCGTCTGTCCACAGTCGCACATCGCGTCTTCAGCCATTCCACATCTATGGACATTTTTCCTTGTACGACCATTATCGCATTACATTTTTCTATTATCATGATTTTCATGTGTCCCGTAAGAGCCAGGTAATTGAAAATACAACAGGCAACAATAACATCTCACATAGTTCAGCAATGAGGTACGCTATCCAATCTGAATGTAGTGGCTTTTTAGTTGAGGCGATACTGGTGTGTAGGAATATATGTAATACTATTTTTTGCAACGTCAAATCCCATACAAAAAAATAACGTTTGGCGATATCATTAAGCGTTTTCAACTTGGCTCAGGCCTCAGGTCATTTTTCTCTAGTTACCCCACATTTTAAGATATGCCATGATGGTATGTATGTATCATAGGAGAAGTACCCCCCGAAACTAGTCTGTAGGAATATATGTATCTGCCATGCTTCCTCTCATAAGGCAATGCACACCCGATCATCTTTCTCTAGTTACCCCACATTTTAGGATATGCCATGATGGTATGTAGGTATGTATGATAGGATAAGTACCCCTTGCTTCCTCTTATAAGACAATGCACACCCGGTTCTTTCTCTAGTTACCCCACATTATAGGATATGCCATGATGGTATGTATGTATGATAGGAGAAGTACCCTCCCGAAACTATTAATGTTAATTTTCAAAACATCAAGTCATAGAGCAAAGTATTATTTTCGCAGATATTATTTTCTAGTTATGTTTCGTCTATTGAGGTACACGTCCCGTCCCGATGGTGTGTCGTGTGTAAACACGATTGCAAATAGAAGGAAATAGCGCAGTTGATTGGTGGTTTTCTGTTCTTGAACTTCCATAGTCCGTAGTTCACAATGTGCTGTACCAGGTAAGTTGGTGTAGCTTATGTCTCCCACCACGAATATTCTCATTGGTGATGACATGATGCATGCCAAGGTTCTCTGCATCACGCGGCAGTAAATACATATATAGCCATATTGCCAGATACAATGCGGTGATTGACTCCATTTTCGTTCAACATCTGCATAGTATTAACTTATACAAAAAGACGAGCCAAACCCTATAGTATAACAATAATTGCTTTCAAATATAAAAAAAAATATTTAGTTATGGGCAGCACTTTAATTTCCACTACGTTAGTGAACATACATTAATATATCATTATGAAACAAATAACGAGAATTTCTGAAAAACTGTAGACAAAGATGTTTATCGTTTCTCATGTCCAAACCATAAAACATAATATTCAAAATTGTTTTTATTGATTTGTTTTATTTTTATTTATTTAATAAAAATTAGATACCAACATACTTTAATACAAAATAACATTATAGTAATAAACATCTTAAAACCAAATCTTAGTTTTAAGATTTATTCATCCCTCGGTTGAGATCGGATCTCGTGTTCAAGGGAGGAACATAGTCTTGTCTTCATTTATTTATATTCAACACAATCTTATTCCTTTATTTCGATTATTGCGCAGATATTAGTTTGTGCTCCATTCGATAGATGGCCAGCTAAGAACTCCTATATAAATGTTTTTTCCTCGATTAAATAAATATATCTTTCAAATTATTAACAGCTTTTACAAGAAAAATTCACTATAAAGGCACTAAAAATAGGTAAATGTGATCACTAAAGCCAGCCGCCTCACACTATCCTCCCACCTCAGCCTTGGTCCACCTCCTTTTTCCACCCAGATGTCCATATAGAATCCTTCTGGGGACCCATCTTTCCGGCATTCTTTGTACATGGCCCGCCCATCTCAGTCTAAGTAACCTTATAGTTGAGACACAATTCGTCATCACGCCGAATTCTCAATGATCCATCTTCAAAAATGGGTCCACAGATCCTCCGCAGGACTTTTCTCTCAAATGAGTCCAACTTTCTTGTCAAATAAGTTTTAGTAGATTTTCATATTCTCTTTCGATTGGAGTAAAAATCTATTTCATAGGCCTTGTAGTTTTTAGATACATACAATAAAAAAATAAAAATAAATTTCTTGTCAAATTAGTAAAACCCTTTTTTATTTTTATTATTGTATGTAACTAAAAAACTACAAGACTTACGAAGTAGATTTTTACTTCAATCGAAAGAGAATATCTACCGGCTGAATATTTTATTATTATAATATTTTAATTTCTATTCTTGCTATTAAAAAATCCTCTAAATTTTACCTTTTCATACATTAGAAGGTAATTTAGTGTGCATTTTACTGTACATCCGTATACCTATGGTATACAAGGGCATATATAGATCGCACATAACTCCCTTGAGTGTTGTCCATTTACTCCAGATCAAGTTCACCCTATGGGAGATCACAGCATCCACACTGGCATCCGTCGAGAAACCGACCCTTAGTACTTGAAATTTGCCACCTTGGGTACGGCATTGGCATCTGAGAAGAACACCGCTGGGAAGTTCTCGATAGCCGCGACTGTTAAAAGGTTATAACTTCTGCTCTATATGTCTAGCCTTGGTTCTAGCCTATTGACCAAGTCTTCTTTCTGTTATTTAGGTGCAACAATGTCCACGATCCATCAGCTCCCCTCTACACAGCATTACTTAAGGAACACAACAGGGTCGCCAGAGGACTGGCACAGTTGAACCCTCACTGGGGAGATGAGACACTCTTCCTGGAGACCAGGAGAGCCATCACTGCCATGATACAACACATCACATATACAGAGTTCCTCACGACAGTACTTGGAGAGGTATACTTTATAACAACTATACTTTTTATTAATTTATTCATTTAAAAATTATGAATTAATATTATTTTATCTTTATATATTAGATTTTTTCGACCTAACGTTTTCGCCGAGGCGTCTTGCCATTATTTAATTTTATTTATTTTTTATTATATTTTACAAAGGACAACATACATTACATGTATACAATTATTAAAATTAAATAAGTAAAACTACAAATATGACATGTACATTTACGTACTACACCTAATATCAAAAGAAGACAACAAAAAAGTGTGAATTTGGTGCGCGCATGAGAGAGGAGTAACAATATGTATGTATGTGTGTGTGAAAGAGATATCTAGAATAATTTTGAGTGTGTGGGTGTGTATGTGTGTCGGTGTCGAGGTATATATTGATTTTTTTATTTAATTTGATAATTTGAAAATAGATTTCTACTCTGTTTACAAAAAAAACCATTATAACTTTGTTATTGGCACAGTTGGTAAACCGTTTGGTTTCTGTGCAGGCGTCCTGGGTTCGATCCCCAGCAAAGGATAAATATGTTTAAATTCATTTCTCACGCAAATATTGCCTTCTCTGGGCTGGAAACACAGGTTAGTTGAAAGAAATTGCCATATGGCAATAAACTCGCCACTTGCGCAGGGTGCAAGGAAGTGTTTATAATTATTATTATACTGTTTTTTGGGGATACACGCATGTCTCGTGTCGTGCTTCCGTGCTTCGTGGTTATTCACACTCGCACACCTGTCGCTGGTTACCCTACATTGTGGGATATGCCGTGATGGTATGAATGAATAAAAACGAGAGTGCTCAAAAAATTATGGTGCGCTTGGGAACCTCCCAAGTACTTTTACACTTGTGGCTTAAATAGTGCGTAATTCGCCGCTACATAAAATGAACTACTTTGAATCCATACGATGACGATACGATACGACGGGCAATGTTCTATAAAATGTTGTAAACCACTGATGTAGATGATATGAGTATGATGAGTTTATGGTATTGTAAATGTTTATGCAAAGTTAAATGTTGTCACCCCCTAACCTTGACACAACGATGTAAATAACTTGTAGAGCTATGTACTCTACACAACCTTGAAGGTACCATCAGATAGATGACATACAAATATACATTTTTGAAGGCGTGTTTCATAATAATGTGTCGTAAAGTTAAACCTTATCTAATTGTGCAGCACGTTATAAAAATTAATATTTAATAATACAATGGTAAACATTATATTGTAAAACTGCAACATACAGTCACGCTATAAAAGTAACGGTAAATCAGCTTTAAAAATAAATAAATAAAAAATAAAATGATTTCTTAATTCAATTTTATAATCGGGAATACACAAATTCTGAATTTTTTGAAGCTTTAACTGGTCGGGAAGTCTATTGAAAAATTCCAGTACAGACAGACATGTGAAGTTAGTTAGAAAAGGGTGTAGTTTACTTGTATTTAATGATAATTGGCTGGCAGAATATACATATATTAGACACATTTGTTTGATTATTTGGTTGGCAAAATATATGTAAAATTTGACGCATTTGTTTAATTATATGGTTAGCAGAATATATGTCAAATTTGACACATTTATTTAAATATGGTTGGCAAAATATTTATCTCATCCGTTGACCACCGAGACATCAAGGTTAGCCGTTTTATTTCTGCGCCAGCATCCCGGGTTCGATTCTCGGCTGAGAAGAAGTATGATAATTAGTACTAAAAACACAAAAGTTTGTTGGAATATTTGTTTTTTGAGCTTAAAAGAAATGTTTTTAGTAATAATTTTATGACACACATATCAAATGCAAAAAAAAAAAAAACAAATATCTCTAATAAATTGCCTGCAATCAATAATCATTTGGTTAGGTATTTGACTGCTGATCCAATGGTCCCGAGTTCGATTCCCTGTGGACTCATTTTTTTTATTGTGCTTTCCAGAATAAGTCGCCAGAATGTGGCAACTTGTTATTGGGTGAATTAATACTCGACATAGTAGCTGTTAGTTGCCCGAGAAGTAATATAAAAAATAAAAATAATATAATACAACTACTTAAAGCTTATTCGTTTAAAGATTTTTGTTTTTTTTTTCCTGATACAGAGAAAGTATTTATTCGTATCTTTAGAACTACAACCAACATCATCTCCTCTTAGCGATTTCTCTTATTTTCTCGAACGGTATCAAAATTATGATGAAAATCAATGTTCTGCCATAATTTTTTTTTTAAGTTGACGTCATTTTAACGCATGCGATTGTAAATATAATCTATCCAAAACACTGCTCATGCCTGAAAAAAACAAGCTTTTTAACTTAAATCAATATGAAAAGACTAAATCCTTGACACATACACGCCTTTAATATCCAACAGATATATCATTGCTAAATTGCACATTTCAACGAGAATTAGACCCTTTATATTTTTTTAAAACAATTAACAAGTCCTTGTAACAATAACATAAACATCATCAAAGGCTTGTGCTATTGGCTATAAGTACACTACGGAAAAAAAATGACAAAATTAAGACAAAATTCAGTTTTAAAAAATCAGTGGTAATTCTGGTTTAAAAAAAAAATCTGTGATAACTAAACCGGCCGATCGAACCCACTTCCACAGTATTAATTAATATCCAAATCGATACCCTCTCTGTTATCGACCTTTTATTATCATTATTAACAGATTTTATTGTAAACAAATCACTTACTGCCAATAAACCCCCTTTGCCGCAATATAATGCCGAAGAAAACCTCTTGGTCCTCTGATCTGGGGAGCAAGTCTGGTCCGACCGGCGAAATCAAAACTCTAGTGATTACCCATATCATGGATATAATTATCATATGGAGTTCTATGACAACTAAAGATATTATAGAACTCTATATAATAATTATATCCGTGATATGGGTAATCGTGAGGGTTTTGATTTCGCCGGTTGAACCAGACTTGCCCCCCTGATCTTCTCGATCAGATGCTGATCAAAACTAAAATTTACTTATGCTCTCGATGCAAATATATATATATATAAACCACATATAGTATATAAACCACAGCGTGAGAGCAATATATTCACAATAATATCTGAGATATCGGAGAGAGACCTTTCTCCTGTTATTCCATTCCTAACTACGGAAAATACCGAACTTCTTTATTCGTATGTTTCCGTCCATACCGAATCTTAAGGCTACTGATTTCTGCTAAGCAGCTGTAACATCATTATACTACAGAAATGTAAATAAAAATGTGTTTTGATGAAGTTTGACAATCTATGATTATCAACAATACTCACATTGACATTTCTTTATGAGTAAAAAAAAGTGGCATTAACGTATGAAGAATACAATAAATAATTCACAAGCATATTATGAGAGGGTTCAAGTGGGTGAGTGAGCCGAAGAATGAATATAGATATTCAAGAATTTTCAATCTGATTCACAATATACTTTTTTGAATTTTTTTTAAAAACGTTTCTTTAAAATATTATTTTCTTTTACTTTTTTAGGTTGCTATGTCAAAGTCTGAACTCCATCCACTAAGCCACGGCCACTTCCAAGGATATTCCAGCGCCAATAGAGCAGGAGTCTTCACAGAAGCTGCCCTCACAGCTCTACAGGCATTTGGATCCATGGTCAATCCATCTCTGGTAAAGTATATTCATACTCGTTTTTTTTATAAAAAAAATAGTTAATCCCAGATCTCTCATTTCTTTAAAGTGAAAACACCTAATCATTTATTTTCAATACATGATGAGGAATTTTTTCGCTTCTCGCATTGCAATCCATATAAAATCTGTATCGATATAATAAAATCTTAATACAATCCATCCTATAAGAATTCACCAACAATCTACAAACAGGACATTTTATAAATTTTACTAACCACCTTCCTAAAACAGAGTAGGATATCAATTCGACGGGATTTTTTTTAATAGTTGTTCAGTAATGAAGTTTTACTACAATATCTGATTACAATTATTATTTTTTCATTAGAAAGACCAAATCTTTTCATATGTCCCATTTCAATTTGGTCGAGATCTGATTATGATATCCATGACAAAACTGAAATTTGCAAAATCAGCGATGACTATTTACCACGTCCGTCGTCCGAATTCGATGACTCATTTGTTATACGAAAGGAATTACTTCTGGGATGGTTCCATCAGAACTATTGATGATGGGATGGGATTTGATGATGGGATTCATGAAACTCATCAATTTGCTTATTATTTGTAAAGGCGAATTGTATGACGGATAATATCACTACATACATACATATCATCACGCCATGTTCCTCGTGGGGTAGGCAGAGAGAACCGAACGCCACGTTTTTTTCTATCTTGACACACATAAATTTTGAAGTCGTTTTTAATATTATTCTTCTTGTCGTGTCGTTCAACACATATGAGACTAAATGCCCATCCGGGCCCAAAAAGCCACAAACTCCTTTGCGTTGTCCTCTATGTAGGTGGGCTCGTCCATAAAGAAATTCCCAATCACACTGGCCAGGAGCCATTGGACATGCTAGGAGGTTCTCGCTGTCCTGCGTTCGTCCACAGTCGCACATCGCGTCTTCAGCCATTCCACATCTTTGGAGGACCGACCGACACCAGTCCTAATCCTTTAATATTATTATTTTTTATAACTTACGCGTATTTTTACTATTTGTTGTACTATTTCTTTACTTAAGCTTAATTCGAATCAAATCTCAATTATTTTATTTATTTACCCTTTACAGATGAACGAAACTGTTACGATATCCAGCCTTCTACAGACTCCAGCACAAATTCCATCTCTGAATTTCCCCGCGGATCAGAATAAGAACTGGGACACGGCGGCTCTTCTCATCCACCAAGCCAGAGATCACGGAATACCCTCCTATATTCACTTTTTCAACATTTGCGACAACATCATGGATGTTCAAAACAGAAACATCACTTTCGACGATCTGGAGAAAGCGGGAATCGACAGCCAAGGGAGGAAGCTTCTCAAAGAACTTTATATGTAAGTCATTCAGTATTTTTCCATCGCCAATCGTGGTAAATATTTCGATTGATGTTGCTTTCAAAATCTATGTCGTTTTGTATGTTTGTTTGTCTCCGTAACGCTTCTTAAATCAAATATTAACGTATCAGGCCCACTGTAGCATATGCACTGTATAAAGGTAATTATGTATGTATACTAATTAAAGTTAGCTCCTCCTACTAAGTGGTTAACTTAGATGTCCTTAGGGCTAGAGATGTCATCCAAAACCAGTTGTTTAGTTACCACTAAACAGTGCAATACCAGAATAAATCCTGGGTGAGTACCAAAGATATCTATATGTTACACCCATATAGAGTACCAAGAGGTAGAATATAATATAATTACAAACGGTGTGATTTGCGTAATTCAGCTGGTGGCGCATCAATCACAAAATTCAAATATTAAGGGAAGCAAAGACTATTCTTCCCCTACCCCCAACCCATTCTGCTTGTGGAGACTAATAACGGATTCTTGCAAAACTCTGAAAGAATACATAGAGAACATAAGAAGAGTCTAAAACCTTGCAGACACTGCACTTAAAACGCCAAAGAGAGCTAATTAAGAGGAAACAGCTGGCTCAGCGTTCACTGAATGAGAAGAAAAGAGTAGACCGTAATTTTTGACAAGAAGTCTTGAAAGCCCTAAAGTAGCTCTTCGGGGCAACAAGGCCCGCATGTCCAATGGGTCCAAAAAAATTCCCTCGTACAACGTCGTAGAGTTCTCGTCGGAAAGTTGACCCAAGTTTGTGAGAAATTGAGAGAGCATAGACTAAGAAGTGTGTTTCACTGAATTGAATAATAACCTACGCGGTTTGATAAATACGGTTCAAATTTTAGGATCGATTAGAATAAGGTGATTAATAACATAACATCGAAATAAGTTCCATCTACCAGGTAAACATAACGTGCAAAATGTCATAGATAACATTAAATTCCTTCATTTTTGACGAGTTTTACCTAGTTTTAACTATTGCTTTGTATGTTTATCTCAAAAAAGTTTTAACCACATCTTGCACTCCGGTCATTACAAGCTCACTTTTCTAAACTGCTTAGCCAAATAAATGCAGAAATTCTTCTGCGTCTGTTTCCATCTCATTATCACACAGTGAGATTTTAATACGGTGTGACAGAGAAAGACCATTCCATGAGTCGTTTGACTTCGGAATAACTTCTGACTTGGCCGAACGAAAAAAATCTCAATTATGTTCAAAAAATTTAATTACAAACAATTGAAAATGTTCTTAATAAATGCATCAATGAATCGTGCCTTAAGCTGCAAACTTCTCGGGGATATGTATAATGTACAGGTAATAAATATGACAGTGTTTTGTTTGACATTTAAAACCCATGCAGCTGTTGCATACAAATCTTAATCAAAATACAATAGTACATTTTGTGAATAATGTGAAATCTAACGGATCACAGCATATAAAGTGTTGAGTCACATAATGTAACATTCTTACTAACGTAGGTAAGAAAAATATCATGTATAATTGTAGGCAAACACCCGTTGATTATTATCGAATCTCGTTAAAAATCACATTTATTTAGACCACAGGAACAAACTATTCTTAACTTACTGTTATTTGTTGGGGAAATATTTTTCTTACGATAAAGATCCTCAATTGTAAGTTTACTTATGAATGTCATAACTATAATTTGATCAAATATTGTCGGAAAATAGATACCCTTACATCCCTTTTTATCAATTTATTGCATATAAATTGACGGTATACACGTGCCGTGGACTTATTTAGTGAGCATCGTAAAGTTTCTGAGAAGAGCTAACAGCTTAAAATGTGTAAATATCCGCAATATCTCCTATTTGAGTCACATTCTGAGTGGGCCGAAATATGAGGTCGTGCAATTGTTGCTGATGGGCAAGATTGAGGGACGGCGTGGACCTGGCGGAAGGCAGACGTCTTAGCTGCGTAACATCAGAGAATGTACGGGAGTGAGGAGTTTGGACGAGTTGTTTCGGATAGCACAGTACCGGGAGATCTTTGTTTAAGTGAATGCCAATGTCGAGGAAACCTGATATGACATATTTAGAAGAAGATATAAATAGTCTTCATTTACCTCCTGACGTATTAATTTAATATTTTACAGTACATAACTATATATTTTCGGCCTTCTTTCAGCAACTTTTAAATTGGGAGACTCCGATGATCAAGATATTCTTTGACTGAATGACTTGTGAAGCGACCATGAAGGTTTCTAAAGTATAGGCATAGGTAATATTGTATGGCTGTGAGGCACCGGCTTAGAATAGTGCTTCCATTATTTTAAATCATTGTTTTTGAGTGTCCCATAAGAGCCGGGTAATCGAAAATACAACAGGCAACAATAACATCTCACATACTTCAGCAATGAGGTTCACCACCCATTCTGAATATAGTGCCTTTTTTGGTGAAACGAGACTGGTGTTTGGGTATACATAGATGTGTTGTTCTCCTTTTTATAAGGTAATGCACACCCGCACACCTTTCGCTGGTTACCCCACATTGTGGGATATGCCGTGATGGTATGAATGAATAATATTGTATGGAAGATAGTCTATCTCTAACATAATGAATTGAAAAAATTGAGTAAATAAAATTTCTTCGGAAAGTGATAATTGACAATAAATTTGTTTTAAATTTTAGATTTGTAATGAGATTTTTTTGATTTCAGGAATGTAGAAGACATAGATCTTCTAGCTGGATCAGCACTGGAACAACCAGTTGATGGAGCATTAGTTGGACCAACAACAGCTTGTCTTCTTAAACAGCAATTCATCAAATTGAGAAACAGCGACAGGTTCGTATCATTTCTATGTCTTTATGCAGATAAATTTAGTCATGTAGAAGAAAAACAAAGATGTATTATCCTCACATTCACTCATTTTTACCATATCCTACACCAATTATATCAATCGATCCATATTGATATTAAAGGATGTAACTTGATGAACTCGAAATCGAGTCTTTGACAGTATGTTTTTATTTTTTTGTATGAACATTTAAAGCAAGAGCCCATGACCGTCGTCATAGTATAAAGGCTGAAAAATAAACCCTGAGTTGTGGTGGCTTTGGCAGATAACAGGTAACAAACGTTCAGAAAATTACTAAGCAACAGTCGATAAAAAATATATTCCAATCTTATCTGTAATCTAGAGTCACTTAAAATGTTGGAATTTCTTGAACTCTTTTTTTGTCTGGGTGAAACTGCAATACTTCGTTCTTTTCGTACCACTAAGAAACTAATATTATAAATTATTACTATTTCAGGTTCTGGTACGAAAATGATCTTCCACCATCATCTCTGTCACCAGACCAACTCCAAGCCATCAGGCGAGTGTCCCTAGCAGGTCTTCTGTGTGCAGCCAACCCTGAGCTGGAGCAAGTGCAACCCAAAGCATTTGTTATCGAAGACCCGTACCTGTAAGTTTAAATATTTATCATAAATTATGAAAGGATCCATTTATATTTATAATTTTAAAGTATATTTTTTACATCAATTTCTCAACGGGTATCGTGTAGAGAGTACACACTATGAGTTTCGTCGTGATGTATTTGTATGTATGACGTACGCCGTTTCTTTTTTGTGTTTTCTACATCCCAAACTATAAGTCCGATTGACTTTATATTAACTTTATCATGTGTAAAATGCATAGACCTAAAGCCGATTAGTTTTCCATATATATCCGTCAATTTCTTCCTTATGATTTCATTTGTCAAAATGCTTTCATGGTCTAGACGGTCTCTTCAAAGATACATCCAGGAATTGTAAGCCTTTAAAGAAAAAATCTATGGTCTATTTGTGTGAAATTAAGTGTGATGTATATTTGTATGAAAAATGTATATAACAGAAGTTAAATAGCGTTTCTATGGAAAAATTGAGTTGTCAAATTCATATTGATATTGTATTGTCTCTATAGACGTATTTTTTTTTTTACTCTCCGCTACTGTCTTACTCAAAGGGTAGGCAGAGAGAACCGAACACCGCATTATTCTTACTTGATCCATCGCCTCATCAACATTCATCCATTATTCATGACCATCTTGCTTGTAAAGCATTTTTTACATCAATATCTCAACAGGTATCATGTAGATAGTGCATACTAAGCATTTCGTGACAATGTTTTTGTGTGTATGGTGTATTATGAAAACTTTTGTACTCTGAGATAGTATAATTTGTTTTGGAATCTAATAGAAATGTATTTCGTAAAAATGCATTTAGGGATTGGCAACCTTTCAATAAGAAAAAATAAACACTTACTATATAGTGAAGAGTTTAGTGTTGGCCACAACTCACTCGTTTTAAGTCGGCTATTAAGTTTGTCCAAATATGAAGAAAAATTGATAATACAAATTTATATACCAATATTATTTCATTGATAACTATTTTAATATTTCCAGCAATGCCGGTCAGTCTTGCGGCCAACACCAGCACTTGGAACTGTCAGCCTGGC
Organism: Molanna angustata; assembly: GCA_963576475.1. Classification (NCBI taxonomy): domain Eukaryota; kingdom Metazoa; phylum Arthropoda; class Insecta; order Trichoptera; family Molannidae; genus Molanna; species Molanna angustata. The sequence continues at coordinate 1,667,960 of OY754965.1, read as the reverse complement.
TGGACCAGGAGCACATGGATATGGAGGAGCTATCTGGAGAGCTTCTAATGAGTGCCATACAGAAAGCCAAGCAAGATATGGTCAAGAGGAAGAAACTCGAATATGAACTGTGGGAGATATGTAAGTTGATGGTCACATACACACCATGCTGGCTTTTACAGCCTCCATAGTTCCTTAATAGTTCCTCCGCTCTTTTTCATTAGCATTATTAACGCGTATAACATCTCACATAGTCCTGCATTGAGGTTTCTGAGACGAGACTGGTGTGTGGGAATAAAAGCGTGAGTCGTGCTTTTTTAAGGAAATGTGCACCAGCATACCTGTGATAGTATGAATGAATGAATGAATTTACTATACATTCAAAATATTAATATGAGTTAAAATGTATTCATACGACATGCCTACCGCCGTGGCACAGTTGGTAAGCCGTTTGGTTTCTGTGCGGGCGTCCTGGGTTCGATCCCAGCAGAGAGAAATTTAATTTAATTAATTTCCACGCTAATATTCCTTCTATGGGCTGTAAACTCTGATTGGTTGGAAGAAATTACCATATGGCAATAAAATCGCCACTTGCGCAAGGTGCAAGGAAGTGTTTATTGTTATTATTATTATTATTATTATTATCATCATCCCACATGGGGTAACCAACGACAGGTGTGCGGGTGTGCATTTCCTTATTAAAATTAAACACTACACATGCGTGTATCTACTCACCAGTCTCGCCTCACCTAAAAAGGCACACAAATCTGAATGTGTGGGAGAACGTCATTGTTGAACTATGTATGTGAGATGTTATTGTTGCCTGTTGTATTTCTATTACCCGGCTCTACGGGACACCCGAAATCGATGATAATAAAAAAAGTGGAAGCACTATTCTAAGTCGGAGCCTCACAGCAAAGAGAGACGTTACGGTGGACGTTAGTCCTTATGAGTGGTATAAACAAAGTGATTTTGAATATTGTAAATAATTTATAATGACCAACAAAGTTACCTTCCGAACATAAACGAAATAAAACAATGTTTTATTATTTCAGCTGGTGGTGTAGATCCCAAATCTCCAGCTGGTACTGCAGCATCCTTCTCAAAGGCCAACAAACACGCCCTCAGCTTGGCCAACACATCACTCTTCTTTGAATATGCTACCAACGAAATCATGAACAGCGTTTTAGGGTAAGACACAAATACGTTTTATAGAAGTAAAATATTTTCATAGTTTCATTAATGCACAGTTGAAATTGATATCAAAATAACTTTGTTACAACTAGCTCGGTTAAAATTATTTGTTTGGCAATAATCTCGCCATTTGCACAGGTTGCAAGAAAGTGTTTACAATTCAATTTATAGAAATTTTAAAATTGTTCATATATAAAAAAAGTTATTATTACTGTAATATTACTGTAATATGTTGCGCCTTTCAACAGGCAAACTGTATAGCAGTTTACGAGACAACGATATGAGATCGGCAATCTTCGGGAGTAGAGGAATTTCTATAAAGGAATGTCCGGGGTTATGCCGGGGGTCGATTGATTGTGTATTGATCAATGATATAGTGCTCTCACGTTGTGGTTCATTTATTATACTATTATTTGTACTTCACTCCATTAATATCTATTTACTGTAATTATCATTAAATTGTGTATATGTAAGTTAAACGCGTGTGTTTATTTACAATATAATGTGTGTTTAAAAGTACCAGATACCAAACTGGTGCAAGTTACCACAATTACGAAAACTGAAATTGATTGCCATACTAACAAGCACAACAAAATTGATTGCCATACTAACAAGCACAACAAAATTGATTGCCATACTAACAAGCACAACAAAATTGATTGCCATACTAACAAGCACAACAAAATTGATTGCCATACTAACAAGCACAACAAAATTGATTGCCATACTAACAAGCACAACAAAATTGATTGCCATACTAACAAGCACAACAAAATTGATTGCCATACTAACAAGCACAACAAAATTGATTGCCATACTAACAAGCACAACAAAATTGATTGCCATACTAACAAGCACAACAAAATTGATTGCCATACTAACAAGCACAACAAAATTGATTGCCATACTAACAAGCACAACAAAATTGATTGCCATACTAACAAGCACAACAAAATTGATTGCCATACTAACAAGCACAACAAAATTGATTGCCATACTAACAAGCACAACAAAATTGATTGCCATACTAACAAGCACAACAAAATTTATTACAATGTAATATTTTTATTTCTGTGTTATTTGCACATTTTCAAATATGTGGTTTACAAATTCACTGAATGTTGTATTTTCTACACATCGCAAGTACTCTTTTACTCTAATATTGATATTTCTGACCAAAACCGGTCGAGGATCGACGGAGTTAAGGGTGGTATTACGGGAGTTATTTGAGAAAAATATAAGAAATAGTTGAGGTTTTGTAAGCAGTATTCTCGCAGTACAGGACCTTACCTTTTTCTTACATTTTTCTTAAATAACTCGCATAATACGACCCTAAGTGTTTGACGCGAAGTTTGAAAGTCTAAACATAAGTAAGGTTTACTTAATGTATAGAATTGGGACTTGAGGGTACACTGTAACCGGAAACCTAGAAACTAAGTAGGGGGATCTCAATAACTCATCATTTCCTGCCCCTCTATCCCAGTTCACCCGGGGTCACCTTGACAATAGTCGCCATCATCTGCGACTCTTGACATCTGGGACACCTTGTACCGCCAGTTCCCTCTCAATACTCGTCCACCATGTCGCCGGCGGCGGTCTGCCTCTTCATCGCGGCTTTGAGGGGATACAGAGCATAGTTTTGACGGAGTAGGTATCCTCCCTTCCCATGACATGGCCATACCATCGTTGTCTGCCCTCTTTCAATTTTTCTTCTATTGGGGCTACCTTGAAGGATCCTCTGCGTACTCGTTGCGAATTTTATCAAGGCGTGTTACACCACCTGTCCATCGCAACATCTTCATTTCAGTCGTGTGCAGTCGTTGTGCGTGCTTTTTTGATTTTGTCCAGGACTCTGATCCGTATAACATTGCAGGTGCAGGTCTTATGACTGTTTTGTATATTTTACAATAACTATTAACAATATTTTTTTACATACAAAAGATTTCAACGCACGGTTAAATAGTACATACAAACATACCATCACGCCATTTCCCGTTCGGGATGGGCAGAGAACCGAACGCCAAATTTTTCAATCCTGACTCGCACCCCTCACCTCGTCTACATACATTTTCGTCTGTTGTTCACGCTTTTTACATTTCCGTCTTTTAGAATATCGTCCACATGGTCGTGCCATCCTATTCTTGGGCGCCCCCGACCTCTAATTCCATTCCTGTCCGCACAGTATATTTTCTTCGTCATGCGTTCCTCATTCATTCAAACATTCCATCACGGCATAATATATCCCATTATGTAAGGTAACCAGCGACAGGTGTGCATTACTTTATAAAAGTATGCACGACACATTAGTCCACGCAATAGTCTCGTCTCACCTAAAAAGACAATACTCAGAATGTGGACAAAGTTTGTAGCTATTTTTTTTCGGATGAAACTACAATATGACCAAAAAAACATTCAAAACTTCTGTCACACTATTGTAGGCAAAGAAGAAAGAAACGTCAAGTGTTCGACAGCAACTTCTTGGGTTTCGCCGGATCTCCGGACTTTGCTGACGCCCTCCAGAGTGTGGATGTCACCGGACTGCTTCAGCAACAGGGTCTTGGAGTGGGTCCAAGGATAGAGCCACACTGCGATGAAGTGGAGGCACCATGCGACACCAGCACTCCGTTCAGAACCTTCACTGGACACTGTAACAACCTTCGTAATCCAACGCTGGGAAAGAGTTTGACCACATTCGCCAGATTACTGCCTCCAGTTTATGAAGATGGTAAATATAACCGAAATGTTTACTCCTCTCTACCCCAAGGGGATTAAGTGGGGTGTTATGAATTCCCAATTTATACGGTTATTTTTAATTGCAGATTACCAACTAGTAGTATCATGCTGAGATTGTATTCTGAAAGTTTCATCACAATGTATCTGTGTGTGCTGTGTACTATGTACGACGTGTTTATTCTTCTTTATCAATTATAGACTAAAGTACTCATTCGATTCTTTTCAATTTTTGTAAATATGTATATCTAATACTCGCTTAGACCCCATTAGATTTTGCAGAATATCTGAATAGTGCTTCTCAATTTTTTTAAGTGTCAAATATTTCAAAGTGACCCCAAGCTCACGAAAATTAAAAAGTGATATTTTCATTTTCAAATTACTAAAAAAACACATCACTTTCATAAAATGGCATTGAAGAATTATCAAAATTTCATAATAAAATATTTGCTTCAAAAATAATTTATCGAACTCATTCTATGAAAATGCTGGAAATTTTCCGTTTAAATAGGTACTTTGTGGAGTAACATGGTAGTTAGGAGTATCACGTTGGCCACAACCTACTCGTTTTCTAGAGTTATCTGAAAAATTTTGATTACCTATTTTGACAATTCTTTATCAGTTTTATAAATTATTTTATTCTGTTTTACAATCGTCGATTCTTATTATTAAAAAAATACATTTTAAAATACTTTTACTGTGTATTTACTAAAGTTAATGACCGATATCGATCTATCTAATATCATCAGCAAATCCCAACAACTTTAATAAATTGTAATATTATATTCTCTGTTTGTGCAATACACATTGCGATTCACAGGCGTTATCATTCAACTATTATAGACTTGATTGGTTTGAACGATTCGAAAATATCTATCGGAGGGGTTTCCATCAACCAAAATGTCTGTAAATGACGTGATCTTTAAGTCTTTGACGGCTGTTATCTCCGAAAGCCATCACTTCTCAGCGTTCATATTATTCAATAGAAATAAATCACCCTTTATACAATGACGTAAGTCTGGCACTCGCTGGCTCTTGGTCTATTACTATTTAAATGGAGTTTTATTTTATGTCTAATTTATTTTATTTGAGTTAAAATGTACCTAAGTTATAATTTCAGATTAGATATATTTAAGATAACTTGATAGCTCGTCTAGTTCTTCCTTATAATGTTCTGTTATGGACTTGAATTCTAGGTGTATCCAGGCCTCGATCTACTTCTGTTACTGGAACTCCACTTCCATCTCCCCGTGTCATCTCCACAGTCATCCATCCAGACATATCCAACCTTCACAACAGATACACTCTCATGGTGATGCAGTTCGCTCAGATTCTGGACCACGATCTCACCATGACCCCAATCCACAAAGGTAATATTATTTTAGCCAATAATTTATTTATTAAAATTCCTTTTTTACAAGTATAATAATATCCGATATAGGTACAATATAAATTGATACAGCTGTAAATAAAAAACACTATAATTAGGTAATGAAAAAGAATTTTCTGGGTTAACCCGTGTCAGATAGTCCTGAGAAGGACTGTTTAAGACCTGACGTTTCGCCCGAATATCATCGGGCATTGTCGAAGGAACGCAACGAAAACCGAGCGAGAACGAACGCGCGCGAAACACGACCGCACACAACTAAGGCTTTCCGTCAAGTGAGAAGCGCCAGTCTATGCATGAGCGCAGAGGTAGCGAGCGGGTAGGTTCCCCTCCCCCCTCCACCCAAACGTCAGGTCTTAAACAGTCCTTCTCAGGACTATCTGACACGGGTTAACCCAGAAAATTCTTTTTCATCTTATACCCGTGAAAACCTAAAAGTTAACATATATATATATATATATTGAGAAGGTGTGTGATAGTGAAACAGATTTTGATATGCTTCAACACTTCCTTCCACCAACAGTCAACGATAGAGGCAATGAGACTCATGAAAATTTTACTCTCAGGGTCATGTTTTTAATCGTGAACTTATATGAAGACAAAATAAATTCAAACAATTATATTAAATTAAATAAAAATATCAACTGAATATGAGAGATAATGATGTACTGCATTAGGAAGACAGAGAGATAACGCACTTTGAGATATTTACATTTTTATTGTAGAAATAAATTATAATACATGACTCTAAAATATCAAACTTTGTTTGTATAGTACCAACTATTTCCTATAAGAGGAAAATGAAAATTGAATATAAAAGTGAAATTTTTAAATATTTGTTATAAAAATAATGTTAAAGATTGAAACTTATATATAACATGAATTTACATCAAAATCAAACCAAACAAAATCTCTTTCATATCATACTCAAAATCATGATTTCAATCTATATTAGGTTCAAACATAATGGATTCACATTCATATATTCAGACAATAAAATCATAAAGATATAACTCATCATACAGCTATGGAGTAAACATTATAAAACAATATCGACTCGCAGCATGAATAAGGAGATCCTCTCGATGACCAATATCTTCAAATGAATCCGGTTGTAGAAGATGTATTTAGATTTTAAAATTCTCGTGACTATTTGTATCTTGATCCCTCTATGTTACAATAAAATCCAAGTGAAGAAATTTGTTTGTGTCCAAGTAAAAATCCAAATGAAGAAATTGTCTCCGACAATTTCCTATATGTGACTCCTTTGTCGTCAGTTATAAAATTTTAGGTTAGGCAGAATTAAATGTCGTACATTTCATCGTCGTGTATATGCAAGCATGGTAATTGCAAAATAATATCCAAATAAAATATATTTCCAATGGAAAACTAAATGGAATAACATTCGAATAATCCATTTGTAGAATTAAATAAAAATTATTTTCGTCAGAATGGGTGCGCAATATCAGGGTAGGATTGAATTTGGGATGACTGACATTTATATCAGCATCTAGATTATAGAAAAGAAAACAGGATTATTGGTTTGAAAAATGATCTCTCGCCAAACTATCTTGACATACGAACACATAAAACAAACTTACCCCAAATTCAGAAATTCAAATCGACGTCGGCCGCCATTTTCCTACACTGGCCGTACCGCTTCGATAGGTGTATGCAAAAAGAAAGAATTTGACATAAGCTTTGCTAATCATAAAAAATATTGCCACCTGACAAAAATCAATTTAGTGTGTTCGCACAAAAAAAACTATAAATTCCCAATTATTAATTTTTCCCTATACATAATTTTCTATAACATGACATACCCGCAACCCCACATAAAAAAAAATTTAATAGAAATTTTTTTTTAAAAAAAAACTGAAAATTGCAAATTATGAAACCAACCCAGAGATCATAAATCAAACCGAAGGATATGAAAAGAAAAAAGGAAATCATTTGCATCATAAATCATCATCCTGAAACAGTTACACAATAGACATGGTAAAACAACGATATACTTATCTACCATTCAAAAAAATATAACCTGAAACATACAAAATCATGTTAACGGATTAAAAAAATATTGACCTATAAAACGAATACTGTTTGAAATATAAAATATTATTCCTTCAGAACATAACCTTCTAATATGTATCCCCAATTCCTAAATACAAATATCTCAAAAAATTTAACTTTAAAATATTTAAGTACAATTTGACATAACAGAGTTCCGCTTGTAAGAAAAGAAAACTCCTAACAAAAACAAAAAAAATGATCCCAATTAATGAAATAACATAACACCCAATTAAATGATAAAATAAAATTAAAACGACTCATTTAGAGTTACTTTATGATCTTTTATTACATCAATTTTTACAAGTATCACTTTATAACAAGTGAAACTTACACCCTAAATCCCAAAAATAATTGAAGGCTCACAAGAAGACTACAATTTTTAAATTTAAAACTTTTCCCCTAACAAATTTTTAATTATTAGTAGAAAATTTGACTAAAAATACTCTCATATATCGCTCATTTTCATTTTTTAGCTAAAACGACCGAAAAGGCTTTAGCATAAAGAATAATCTCTCAAGTCGCAAAGTACTTTCAAGCGAGATATAAAAAAAAAATGATCTCTTGGGAAATCAGATGTCCTCAAGCGAAATACAAAGATTTCTTGGCTCATCGGATACCCTCAAGCGAGATACAAAATGCAAAATCCAATTATAAGCCGGAAAAATGCAGGAGCTATCATATGGGATGGAAAGTCTTAATATAAATATTATATAATTCCTAAAAAAAAATATAACATTTAACACAAAAACTGGTTAAACATTATTTAATACTATTCCTAACATCAATTATAAAAAATTAAAAACCCCAAATCTTCAAAATAAATTTTAAAACATTTAATAAATTATGACAAAATGTCAATTATCACATCTATGAGATTCCATAGAATGAAATTCAGTTCAAGACCAAACAACCACACCTTCATATCTTGTATATAAAAGAAAATAAATAAATAAATTATTAATTAGCAGTGACATCACATACAAGATCCCTTCTCAATTAAAACTATTTAAACAAATAGATTCTGGAACCTATATATTTTATGTTTTCACACAGATTACTACAAATTAATATTAAAATTATTCATTATTAAAAATTAATTTTAAACCCTTCTCATGTTTCCTGTGATTTGATGTCTATCACTCAATGATTAAAGAAATTTGTATTTCTTTTACCCACAAAACGATGTAACCCATCACAATAAAATCTCAAATTCAATATTAAAATTTAATCTATCAGAATCAAATTCATAAAACTGATTTATACAAAAAAAAATATATAATACCACAGAAATTTAAAACAAATTCACAATTTGTTTCTACTATTTGATCTCCATTACCAGATTTTTAAATTGTTTTGTATTCAAGCGCTGTACAATGTTGTAATACTCCACAATAAAATTTCAAATTCAATATTAAAATTTAATATATATCAGAATCAAATTCTTAAAAACTGATTTATACAAAAAATATACAATACCACAGAAATTTAAAACAAATTCACAATCTGTTTCTGCTATTCAATCTCCATTACCAGATTTTTAAATTGTTTTGTATTCAGATTATATTATATTATGGTCGCACAACCATAACACCATATAACTAACAATAACGATGTAATGTGCGAATTTACATCATTATCTAAGAAACAAAGTAATTCTGACGACAGATACCTAACAGCATTCACAAATAAAAATTGATCAACTATAAATTGTGAAGTAATACAACTAACTGATGACAGTAAAAAAAATCATAATAAAATGTAAAATATTCATTTGTAAATTTTAAATCCCCAGTCTACATTATAAAAAAAATAAGATTTGTACCTAAAATAATCTTGTATGTTATGTCGATACCAATATTAACACATCACATCAAAATAAACATTCAAAAATAAAAAAAATAAAATGTTTAAAACAAATCTATCTACAATAAATATTTCACCCCCACTCTGACAATCACCATTCATCATAATAAAAGATTCTAAAAATCTCTAAATAAAAAAAACTATTTACTTTTAATTAAATCTTTAAATTTGAATAAGGTGAAACAATTATCATTAAATACTAGTTGGATGATATTGAAATGCAAAATATTATGTTTAAAATGGTTTGAATCTAAAATAAATAATCAACGTTAACTTTGTTTGTGTTCATTATGCATTTCTCTCATTACTATACTGAATGTAAATAAAAAAAATTCCCTAATCAATATAAATAAGTAAACAAGAATAAAAAATTAAATGAATCCATTATTAATGATTCATCAATACCTTACTCAAATAAAATAACATTAGAAATTGAGACAGTCCATCCACCTCAAAGTGAAATTCTGAAAAAAATAAATACTTAATTATATCATAACGAAAAACAACAAAACGATTAACAATTGACATCCAATCGTTAACCCTGCATAACAATGTCTTTACTATGGAATTTAATACTCTATTCTTATCCAAATTAGAAAAAATATAAACCAGAAATGAACTTCTATTTATTATTTTATTTTTTAAATAACTCAGAGACCTTTTATTGGAAAAACAATTCATATTCTTTGATAGAGGAAAATTATTTTCATAAAAATAATCCCCTATATTATATTCTTCCTCAATTCCAGCCTTTTCACAATCATTAGTATCATTTAAATATGACTCGAATGTATTATTTTGAACTTTCATGAAAGCATCTTTAAAATAAGAAACATGATTCATATAAATGTTGGTGGACGCAACCGAAACTTCATTAAATGAGGAGCAAACAGGATTATATTTATTATGGTATTCCATTTTTATTATGTATTCTTTTTTAGACAACGTAAAATATGGGATGTATCCAGTTGACATCTTAATTAAAGAATTCATCGCTGAGCGAATAGGGACAACATGGTTATACTCATCTCGTTGATTATCATCAACCAATGTGGTAAGTGCCGTAATGGATTTTCTATGTTGAACTTCAACAACGTTGGCCTGAGGTGAATAAAGATACGAACAATATAAATAAGGAGTGTCATTTTTCTTAATTAAGTCCACTGATTCATTCATTGTGTAATTAACTTCGCTATCAGAGATCGAATACGTCTGCTCAATATTTACAGGATCGACTAAAGGATCATGGATATCTGAGTTATTATTATCATTGAGCAAATTCGAATCACTAAATTCATTCATTTCCACCTCACGTACACACTGTGTAGTTTCGGACTCCGTATTTGACAAAATTATGGAAGTATTATCCGTTAGTTTCAAATTTTCATCATTCGTAATTATTGATAAGTCTATATCATCGTTACCATTAGACAACTGAGGTGGGGAATCATCCACTAAAATTTCTTTATCCTTATTATCAACATCAATATCAACATATGGTATACCATAGAATTTTTTCAAGCTTCTAATTGAATCATCGTCAACCTCTGATTTTTTCAATTCTTCTATTATTTGTCTAATTGCCCCATTACATGCTTCTGCCTGTAATCTCAAATCCCTCCATGTGTTTGCTGATGGTAAACCACGCATTTTTAATTGTATTTTTAATTCCTCGATTGATTTAAAAGCATATTTTGGAATTAGATCCATAATTATTCGTTTTAAAAATAAAAAAATTGAACTAGATTAAAACTGATAATCAAACAATAAAATACTTCACAAATAATAAAAAAAATGTTGAACTTTTGACACTTCGGTTCTTATAAAAAAAAAACTGATTTCGGAATAATAATTTATGGTTTACATAAATGGACTACTCGAAAAGAATATAAATGAATATAAAAGTCAACGATTACCCAACTATTGTTCAATATTCTTTAGATATTATGATATCTCAAAGATGAAACCAAAACTTTATTTTGAATTTGACAAGATGATTTCTGCGTCAAACAAGTATATGAAAATTATGATTAACTTTATAGTATGTTGTATTAAACGTTCAAAAACCATAAATAACATAAGACTGACCTTAAAACGATTCTGAATAACAGTAATTTGATAATATTCATCCTATAATCAACTATATTTAACGTTTAATATCATAGAAAAGAGATGTTTAATATTAACGCATTATACAATGTCAGAATGACAAATCGTATTTATGTCGGTAAGTAGATTTCTATAATATAAAACAATCAATTGCTCGTGATATTCGAAATACAGAAAATATTGAATAGATAACTGAATCACATAAAAGTATGACCGTTTATTCACAGGTGGCGTTAATTCGTTTCTATAAAATTCATTGAACAGATAATTATTGATTCCCTTTAAAATAACAAATAATGACCTCTCTTTAAAAATAAAACACTATATTTAATGATAAACAAAATCACACCTCAATATGGAATATTAATCTTCCTAAAAAAATAACTGGAAAAACGCATAATAAACTCAAAACATGTATAAAAAAAAACTGTAGTAGTGAAAAATTCAATAAAATAAATAATACCTTTTTACCTCCACTTATTTGTATTAAATGTGAGATTTTCCCTTTAAAATCATCTGAATATTATGGTATTAATATAAAAGCTTCCAGAAGTGAATCTCGAATAAAACAAAATCCAAAATCTGAAAATTGTAAAAAGAATTAATCACACCTGTTAAACAACGATGAAAATTTTTCACACTTCCCCCTTTAACAAATAAATCCCCAAGAATACTAATTGAAAATTATTTAACAATTCCTTTCCACACTATAATGAATTTAAAAAAATAAATCTTGATAAAACACCAAAACTAAATTGTTCATATTTAAGAAGAAAAGAAAACATTAAAATGATTATGTTGAAATATTCTCTCTAAAAAAAATCACTAAGTTATTCTTCCCATTAATAATCAACTTTTCAAACAAGAACTCTCCTTTCAAAAAAAAAATAATCAAAATTGAATTTGTAAATATGACTGTTCACTTCCAAAGTTAGAAAAGATCTGTCTCCCCACAGAATGCAATTACAATAATACAATAATTATAATTTCCCTCAAAAAAAAATACACTCAACAATAATTCTTGTCACTAGGTAATTAATAATTTTTTACTGAAACAATACATTCTGTACAACATTCTGCATATATAAAAAAATTCAAATTATGTAGGTAATGAAATTTCTTTTGACATTGAAAATTTGTCAAATATAAAAAAAAATCTTCAAATAAATGCTTCTGTATGCTGGAATAAAAAGAGACATAATAAAATTCAGATTCTTTCAACGATCAGTTATAAAATGATAGAAAAAACACAAAACAATCACTTAACTTTTGATGATGTGAGATATGCTCAAAGCCAAATTGTATTGATGTTGTACATAACTGAGCATCAGATCTTTCCTGGTCATCCTCCAAGCCATGTTGATCATCTTAGTGTCCTTGTCAGTTTTAAGGAAGGTTAAAAGGTGGGATTTATATGGAATATAGGAGTTCCTACCTAACGTAAACTTTCTATAGATTCTACCTATTAATCTCTCCCCTCCAAACACAGTACAACAAAATAAAGGTATAAAATTTAAAATCTGGGCGCCAGTCCTCACATAAATTCACGATCCATGAACGCCTAATAGTCCACGCCAAAGAATTTTTAAAAATTAAGCTCCTCGATGTGACTTTAATGAGAAGGGGTTCCACGTTGGGCCGCCAATGAGAAGGTGTGTGATAGTGAAACAGATTTTGATATGCTTCAACACTTCCTTCCACCAACAGTCAACGATAGAGGCAATGAGACTCATGAAAATTTTACTCTCAGGGTCATGTTTTTAATCGTGAACTTATATGAAGACAAAATAAATTCAAACAATTATATTAAATTAAATAAAAATATCAACTGAATATGAGAGATAATGATGTACTGCATTAGGAAGACAGAGAGATAACGCACTTTGAGATATTTACATTTTTATTGTAGAAATAAATTATAATACATGACTCTAAAATATCAAACTTTGTTTGTATAGTACCAACTATTTCCTATAAGAGGAAAATGAAAATTGAATATAAAAGTGAAATTTTTAAATATTTGTTATAAAAATAATGTTAAAGATTGAAACTTATATATAACATGAATTTACATCAAAATCAAACCAAACAAAATCTCTTTCATATCATACTCAAAATCATGATTTCAATCTATATTAGGTTCAAACATAATGGATTCACATTCATATATTCAGACAATAAAATCATAAAGATATAACTCATCATACAGCTATGGAGTAAACATTATAAAACAATATCGACTCGCAGCATGAATAAGGAGATCCTCTCGATGACCAATATCTTCAAATGAATCCGGTTGTAGAAGATGTATTTAGATTTTAAAATTCTCGTGACTATTTGTATCTTGATCCCTCTATGTTACAATAAAATCCAAGTGAAGAAATTTGTTTGTGTCCAAGTAAAAATCCAAATGAAGAAATTGTCTCCGACAATTTCCTATATGTGACTCCTTTGTCGTCAGTTATAAAATTTTAGGTTAGGCAGAATTAAATGTCGTACATTTCATCGTCGTGTATATGCAAGCATGGTAATTGCAAAATAATATCCAAATAAAATATATTTCCAATGGAAAACTAAATGGAATAACATTCGAATAATCCATTTGTAGAATTAAATAAAAATTATTTTCGTCAGAATGGGTGCGCAATATCAGGGTAGGATTGAATTTGGGATGACTGACATTTATATCAGCATCTAGATTATAGAAAAGAAAACAGGATTATTGGTTTGAAAAATGATCTCTCGCCAAACTATCTTGACATACGAACACATAAAACAAACTTACCCCAAATTCAGAAATTCAAATCGACGTCGGCCGCCATTTTCCTACACTGGCCGTACCGCTTCGATAGGTGTATGCAAAAAGAAAGAATTTGACATAAGCTTTGCTAATCATAAAAAATATTGCCACCTGACAAAAATCAATTTAGTGTGTTCGCACAAAAAAAACTATAAATTCCCAATTATTAATTTTTCCCTATACATAATTTTCTATAACATGACAATATATATATATATATATATATATATATATATATATATATATATATATATATATATATATATATATATATATATATATATATATATATATATATATATATATATATATATATATATATATATATATATATATATATATATATATATATATATATATATATATATATATATATATATATATATATATATATATATATATATATATATATATATATATATATATATATATATATATATATATATATTTATTTTAATTTGTATTATATTTATTTTAATGCTGTCCCAGAGTAGCATTATATAAATCAGTTCTAATATTTTTTATTCCCATAGTAACTAACAGGTACTATGTCAAATATTAATTTATCACGCAGCCGATTACAAATTGCCACATTTTATTAATACTGAGTTATCACTGGGAATCGAACCGAACTAAATGAGGCACAAAAGCCGACCTCGATAACCTCGTCATCATGAAGAACTTAGAGGTCGCTTAGAGAAGATACAGAGTTCGCTCATCGATCCGTTTGAGTTATCTCTTTAAGTCTGCTACAGGATATTAAATCATCAAATCCCTTTGATCTTCCCAAAACCGTCCTCCGTAGAGGTGGACTGTTCGGAGAGTAATAAGTGTAGCCACCATACTCAGTCATGAAGTCAAAAATAAAGAAGAACTTGAGGATTTTTCAAGTAGAACACCAGTCGCGATTTTATAACCAAGTTTATTTTTAGGTAGGACCAAAATAATTAATTTGTGATTTGTTTGTTTTCAGGTTTCCACGAATCAATTCCAAACTGTCGCTCGTGTGACTCCCCCCGCACAGTCCACCCCGAATGTCACCCCTTCCCCGTACCAAGAGGTGACCACTACTATCCCGAGGTCAATGTCACCAGTGGAGAGAGGCTCTGTTTCCCATTCATGAGGAGTTTACCTGGACAACAACAATTGGGTATGTACAATTAATATATGATCTGGAAATAACCTTTTTTTACCGTTATTGCATTTTGATATCCGGATATATCACAGAACAATTTGTAGTATCCGGACGCATCACCGACTAATATTTCAGTACTTGTTTAATTCGAAATATAATGAATGAGTTCATTATCTGCGCTTTTGAGGAGAAAACATAAAATTGCGCTATATAAATAATAATCCATTTCTATCTGTAACGATTATACCTTTCCATGTAAGCCATCTACCTTACCTGGAAAAGTATAATCATTATGTCAATATCAAGAAAAATCATAAGAAAATGGTTTAAATATCCGTATAAATCACATAAAGATGTAGTATCCGTACGCATGATTCAATAATCCAACTGTCGATTTGTTCAGGAGAACTTTGTTCTCTTAACATATCGACAATGTATCAAGCCAGAATACGCGAGAATTGTATGGAGAGGTCTACTTTTTTCACGGCTTTTCCATCTTTGAAGTCAAAAAACACCAACTTAGAGGCTTCGCAGCATATATGTTCCATACACGGATTTACTCAGAATTCGGAGTAGAACATTTCGTGTGTCTGTGTGTCTGTGTGTGTGTCTGTGTGTCTGTGTGTCTGTGTGTGTGTGTGTCTGTGTGTCCGTCCCCCCCTTATAACTTTTGATCCGCTCAATTTACAGAGCCTAAAATTTCAGAATATATAAACAGTTACAGGCCTACAAAACTTTTATACTCGAAATTTTGAATTTTTGTTTCAGTCAGGGGTTATCAACTTTTGAATTTTTATTTTATTTTTCCATATATCTCAGAAACCATAAAGGCTAGAACGCTGAAAATTGGTACAAACATAGACAAATACAAAATCTCAAATTAGTTTTTTCAAAAAAATTCCAGGGTTTCTCAAGCATTTTTAATTAAGAAAAATATTTTTTTTATGATAAATTTATGAGTTTAACTGCCTATATTTCCAAAACTTTTACAATCATCGAAAAAAGCCGAAACACCCCAACTAGATAATTTAATTTTCTATAAAAAATATTTACATTGTAGTAGAAGATCTCAATTTTTTTTAACAATTTTTTTAAAAATTGAATTTAGTGACGACATCGCTTCATACATTTTGTATGGCAGTCGCCTATACACAATATGTAAGAAGACTTAATAGTTTGATACTTCATCTCCAAACATACATACATACCATCATGCTATTTGCATATTCTGGGTAGGAAAAAGGATCTTCCTCCATACTATCCTATCTTGACATACATACCTACATATGTTGTATAGAAAACAAAATATCTGAAAATATTCAATAATTTGTATCTATGGGTTTATAGTTTGGTACATATTCTTCAACTATACATACTATCGCTATCGACAGTTGGATCTCATGTGTTACATGCAACTAGTAATTTCAGTTTAAGATCGTGAATAATTCCAAATGAAGATTAATTGAAATTTTGAAATAATCCAACTGTCGATTTGTTCAGGAGAACTTTGTTCTCTTAACATATCGACAATGTATCAAGCCAGAATACGCGAGAATTGTATGGAGAGGTCTACTTTTTTCATGGATTTTCCAACTTTGAAGTCAAAAAACACCAACTTAGAGGCTTCGCAGCATATATGTTCCATACACGGATTTACTCAGAATTCGGAGTAGAACATTTCGTGTGTCTGTGTGTGTGTGTGTCTGTGTGTGTGTCTGTGTGTCTGTGTGTGTGTGTGTCCGTCCCCCCCTTATAACTTTTGATCCGCTCAATTTACAGAGCCTAAAATTTCAGAATATATAAACAGTTACAGGCCTACAAAACTTTTATACTCGGAATTTTGAATTTTTGTTTCAGTCAGGGGTTATCAACTTTTGAATTTTTATTTTATTTTTCCATATATCTCAGAAACCATAAACGGTAGAACGCTGAAAATTGGTATAAACATAGACAAATACAAAATCTCAAATTAGTTTTTTCAAAAAAATTCCAGGGTTTCTAAAACATTTTTTATTAAGAAAAATATTTTTTTTATGATAAATTTATGAGTTTAACTGCCTATATTTCCAAAACTTTTACAATTATCGAAAAAAGCCGAAACACCCCAACTAGATAATTTAATTTTCTATAAAAAATATTAACATTGTAGTAGAAGATCTCAATTTTTTTTTAACAATTTTTTTAAAAATTGAATTTAGTGACGACATCGCTTCATACATTTTGTATGGCAGTCGCCTATACACAATATGTAAGAAGACTTAATAGTTTGTTACTTCATCTCCAAACATACATAAATACCATCATGCAATTTGCATATTCTGGGTAGGAAAAAGGATCTTCTTCCATACTATCCTATCTTGACATACATACCTACATATGTTGTATAGAAAACAAAATATCTGAAAATATTCAATAATTTGTATCTATGGGTTTATAGTTTGGTACATATTCTTCAACTATACATACTATCGCTATCGACAGTTGGATCTCATGTGTTACATGCAACTAGTATTTAATAATCGCAATTCATTCAAGGAAAATTATTCCATAAACCACAGTCAGATAATATATATTTGGTAAACAAATTGTTTTAGCGCCTAGTTTATGTCAGAATAATATTACGTATGACGTAGGAAATATAACAATTTCAGATTATCAGGCGTTTTAGAAAAAAAATGATATACAGATATGTATATTATATATTATTATTATATTTGAATTTTCAGGTCCACGTGAACAGGTGAACCAGAACACAGCTTTCCTCGATGGATCGATGGTGTACGGAGAGAATGGATGCCTGGTAAGACAACTGAGAGGATTCGGCGGAAGACTTAACTCCACAACACATCCTGTCAGAGGAAAGGAACTGTTGCCAAGAAGTGACTCACATCCCGAATGTAAAACTGCCTCAGGATATTGCTTCATTGCTGGTTAGTATTTCGTTAATTCCAACGACAACTGGCGTGTTTAAAAAACAATTTTCAACCCTTTGAAAACTATTATCTCTGAGCCACTACTGCTCTGGGTTCATATTATCCGATCGTTGATACCTGCTGTGGTGTATTAAAAAAAACAGCCTTTAAACTATGACGTAAATTTGGCTGTCACTGGTTCTTGGTCTATATGATTGTTAAGGAACTCAAAATGAATTTATTGGTGAATGTCACATCAAGCTATCACAAATAGACCAATCTATTACATATTGTAAATTCTGTACGTGTCGAGTCATTTCAGATCTGTAAAAGTGTTCGGAATAATAACTAACAGTAACAGGTGATTTAAAACTCTGTTTCAAAGTTACATTTTACTATGCTGTTTCAATCAACTCTAAAAAACTTATAGGTTTCATTGAAGATCTCTCTGAATGTTTGTTGTTTGTAATTTCCAGGTGACGGCCGCGCCTCAGAACAGCCTGGTCTGACTGCCCTCCACACCATGTTCTTGAGGGAACACAACCGTCTTGTTGAGGGACTAAGAGGAGTCAATCCTCATTGGGACGGTGACCGTCTGTTTGCTCACGCCCGCCGTATCCACATCGCTCAACTGCAACACATTACCTACAACGAATTCCTCCCTAGACTTCTGTCGTGGAATGCAGTCAACCTGTATGGACTTAAACTTTTGCCAAGTGGTGAGTTAATTATATTAAATACAAGTATTGAGTAACCCCAAGCCAAGGGCGAGTCTACAATTAGTTGTCTCCATCACATGACTCAGACAAAGATTAATCTAATATACAAGGTTGCCAAAAATATGCAGAACAATTAATTTTCAAGGGAATTTTATACAAACAAAAATATACATAGATATCGTAAGCAGTACAATATTAACACTAAAATCGTAAATTAAAAGTACAATAATTTATATTAACACTTAAATCTTATAAACAGTAAAATAATTTATATTAAAACATAAATAAACAGTACATAAATTTATATTGACGTTAAAATAAATAAACGGTACCATTATTTATATTAACACTTAAATTAACAGTACAATAATTTATATTAACACTAAAATCGTTAATAAACAGTGTAACAATTTATATTTACACTTAAATCGTAAATAAATACTAATAGTAAAATTTACCACAACAGTATAATTAATTTAGTTTAATTAATATGCCTTTCTGACAACAGTATTCACTTGATAAGTCTGCCAAGTTCATTTTTAAACACATTGACACTTTGTTCAGCAACAAGTTCCTGTGGCAGACCATTCCACAACTCTATTGAAATTGTGTTTGTTAAATTTCAATCCGTGACCTCTTAAATTAGTATTTTGATTGAGTAAAAACTTCAGTTTGAGTTCAGGGCAGTCATAATGTTCGTTTAGTACTTATTTTTAATGTTTATTTAATTAATATATTCATTTGTCATCATCACAGTGACACAGTGGTATTTTTTTTACTTCTGTTGGCTTCCTGAGCTTATTATAAAATTGTTTCTTCGTTAAAAAGTCTATGGTTGCATTTCGAATTCAATTTCCAGCTTATAAAATACTTTACTTAATTATTTTATATACAAATTCACACTATATTGCCATTTAGAAATAAACTTGTCACTTTTACAGGGTGCAAGAAAGTGATCATTATTTTTATTTTTTTCTTATTTATATTTTCTATACAAAGTATGTACATAATTACTAATTCATTTAATATCCAAGTTAATTAATAATGGAAACGTTTCTTTAGTTCTTTGGGTTTCCTTTTTTTCTACTGAAACATTTTTAATATTACAGGATACTATAAGGAGTACTCCCCAACATGCAACCCCGCTATTGTGACAGAGTTTGCTGCAGCTGCATTCAGAATAGGTCACTCTTTACTGAGACCTCATCTTCCCAGACTATCACCTTCCTACCAGCCAGTCGATCCACCGATCTTGCTCAGGGATGGATTTTTCAAAGTCGATATGTTCTTACAAGTAAGCACTAAATTAGAAACCATCCTGAGATATGAATCCACTTAAATTCATATGTCAATAATAAAATATAGAATATTTCAGTTTCAGAAATAAAAAGTAAAATTGTTTCCAAAATTTTGCTCCATTTGTAACAAGGCAAATAAAATTGTAACGGCCATAAAAAATATTAATTAAATAAAATATAGACCCTCAGATAAGTAAACCTAAAAAGATATGTATTAAAAAGGAAATAACAAATTCAAAAATATTAGCAAATTATATCAGGCTGCTCATTATTCTTAAAACTTGACCACTAAATAAAACTACTCTTATAAGTACACAAGTCAATATCGTAGTACACAAGTCAAAATCGTAGCACACAATTCAATATCGTAGTACACAAGTCAGTATCGTAGTACACAAGTCAATATCGTAGTACACAAGCCAATATCGTAGTTATTAGAATACAATATAACTTCCTATGCTTATTTTTTTTTTTCACTTTAGGTATTTTGTTAAAAACAACATTTTCCATCAAAACCATCCATGATATGGGTAAACATGGATGGTTTTGATTCCACCAGTTGACCAGACTTGCCCCCTGGTGACTAAAATTTTAGAAAATTTACTACTTTAAAAACTACATATATGAAACGATGTTTTATAACATTTTTTTAACATCTCAATAGAAACGTAGTTGTAATATTATAAGAGAACCAGGAACTCAAGGTACCTACTGTCATCGACTGGATTACGTGATCACTTTATGCACTTGCGCAACGTTCACCAATTATGCCTATCAATCCAATTAAAATATCATATACTCCCAACAGAGAAAAAATCCAATGTTTGTGTTTTTTATATAAAAATATTCGATTCATATGAAGAGAGTTTAACATTCTCTTCGAGATTTTTCAGGCAGATTCTTTTAAAGTTACGACTAACGATTTTTTCAGCCCTCTATGACAGAAGAACTGATGCGTGGTTTGTCATCAACACCAATGGAAACCTTGGACCAGTTCATCACGGGAGAAGTGACAAATCACCTGTTCGAGGACAGAAAGATACCGTTCTCTGGTATAGATCTGGTGGCCCTCAACATCCAGAGAGCGAGAGACCATGGAATACCTTCCTACAACAACTATAGGGCACTCTGTAATCTCAAGAGGGCGGCGTCGTTCGAAGATCTGTCGAGGGAAATTCCACCGGAAGTTATTGCCAGGTGAGACTGAAAAGCCTTTTTGATTATTCCTCTTCTACTCCTGTACGAAAACCTCCTCCACTCACTTCTACGTAATCCTGTCTCGTGCAGTCTGCATCCTGGACATATAACATATTTTATATATTTTTTTTAATTATTTAATTAAATTTTAATACATATATAAAAAACAGTAAAAAAACATAGAAAAAGATAGACAGTAAGTAAAAACATATTTCCCTTTACCAAAGTGCAAACACTCGTTTGTAAGAGAATATTGTATGGTTTTACATATATTTATTAAATGCTATGTATGGTCAATCCTACTCTATGGTGTTGACGCATGGGGACAGCCTAGTCTTCACACCATTTTTTTTTAACATAACCTACAAAAGTTTGGTCAAAATACTAATTTAGTAACTTTTTTAATATGTAATGCGACTTGCTCAAATATAACTACAAACGAACCTAATCAACCTATTTTTACCAAACTTTTGTAGGTTAGGTTTAAAAAAAATATGTTAAGACTGCTCCGACGCATGGACCCTTAAGGTTGATACCATAAACCGCCTGGAGGCGTTCATAATGTGGATGCACCGAAGAATGTTAAGGATATCCTGGACCAACATGGTGAACTACGTTGAAGTAGCTATCCTGGCTCCGAAACATTCGGGAATAGACCGGAATGAGGCGTGTGGAGTACCGGTTCCGCACCGCATAGGACAAGGAGAGTTTTTCCCAAGTGATCGTCATGTTGGGGGGGAGGGGTTTATATTAATAGAAAGAGAATTTTGATATCATAAATTTTCAGCATCGTTTTTACATCGATTTAAAAAAAATGTTTTAATATTACAGATTGAAGAGGATATATGCCACAGTAGATGATATTGATCTCTTCCCAGGAGGTATGAGCGAAAGACCACTTCAAGGAGGTTTAGTAGGACCGACCTTCGCTTGTATCATAGCCATACAGTTCAGACAGCTCAGGAAATGTGACAGATTCTGGTAAAATAATTGTGCAACTGCTCATTTTTATATACATAATAATATCGTAATACTTGATTTTTTTATCAAATTGCAATAACTAATAGCTGACAACCGTGGCTGGCATACCTAGTAGTTATTTGTTTAACTTTTATGCCGGCGTGCATGGTTAGATCCCCAGCACGAGAGAAATTTATTTAAAGTTATTTCTCACTCAGGAGCTGGAAAACATTAGCGAAAATCTCGCCACTTAGACAGAAGTCAATCTCAGTCGTTTTTCTTTAAATTTTGTGCATTAAAACTATGAAAAATATTTCAGAACATTCCTGATTTCCACAATCTATATAGCTATTAATTTAATATTTTTATTATTGCATATGCGCAAACATTGGATTTTTTTCCCCGTCGGGAGTCAAAGATATTTTTTAACAGATTTTTAATTATCTCAATAGAGACGAAGTTGGAATATTTACTGTAGGTGCCTTGATTTCCTGGTTCTCCTACAGTAAATATTCCAACTTCGTCTCTATTGAGATAATTAAAAATCTGTTAAAAAATATCTTTGACTCCCGACAGGGAAAAAAATCCAATGTTTGTGCATATGCAATAATAAAAATATTCGATTACTTACACATTGGTACAAGTAGGTAAATAAGACAAAAATGACCTTATAAGTCTGGCGCAATTCAGGGGTAACTTCTATGCGAAAAATGCATTTGTCACCTCAGGTATAAGAATTGTTGCTCTCATTATTTACAAAAAACCAATTCTCTCAATAGATGGCGTTACAACAAAAATAAATAAAATTCCTTATTTTCAAGCGAAAATAATTTCAGTATTACAATATATAGAACTTTCAAAATTGAATTGATAGGGATCTAATTAAAAAGGCATAATTGGTGAACGTTGCGCAAGAGCATAAAGTGATCAAGTAAACCATCCGATGACAGGTCGTAAGCCCTGTATGTGCCTTGATTTCCTGGTTCTCCTACAGTAAATATTCCAACTTCGTCTCTATTAAGATAATTAAAAAGCTATTAATTTGTTTCAATGCATTCCGCAATGGTAGGTATACTGAATATTTTTTGTTTAAATAAACTCCTAATTTCCACAATCTATATAGCTATTATTAATTTATTTCAATGCATTCCAGGGGGGCAAATCTGGTCAGCAGGCGAAATCAAAACCTTCCATGTTTACCCATATCATGGATATATTATCTTATGTAGTTCTATAACATCGTAAAATATTATAGAACTCCATAAGATAATTATATTCATGATATGGGTAATCGTGAGGGTTTTGATTCCGCCGTTTGACCAGACTTCCCCCCCTGATTTCCGCAATGGTATACTGAAGTTTTTACTTAAATTTATGTTGTTTTACACATAGTTATTAGTTTGTTTAAAAAAAGAATTTAATTAAGTACCTATAAAAAATATGTCACTACGATTCCGAAGCGATTTTAAAATTCATAAATGTAATACTAGACAATTTTTTTCATTTACATTTACATGGGAATAAAGAATTTGAATTGCCTCCCAGATGAAATATAACAGATTAGTGATTTTAAGAGGTTCAAACAAACACTGAAAAAACATTTCACAATCTAAACTGGTGTATGTAATGATATATGTATTGATATGACCAAAATTGTTTTCGAATTGCCCGTTTTCTATGTATTTTTTTTTTATTATCTAATATCAAATGATTCCCTATCATTCCCTAATGAAGCATAAGGTTTTAATCTTTTTGATGAGGTAATGCAACAATTTTACCATAGTATTTTTTTTTTTTTTTTTCATTATTTATTTTTTTTTTTTGTAATATTATTTAAAAAAAGGATGTTAAATAAATAAATAAAAAATAAATTTACATTATTAGGAATTGATCCAATTGAATGCAAGGATATATACAATTTTTCATTATGAGGCCCTTAATATCTTGAAAAATAATTAATCATTACTAATAATCTGTACAGGTACGAAAATGAAGATCCCGTTGTTAGGTTCACGGAACCACAGCTTGCTGAACTTAGAAAGACAACTCTTTCCAAAATACTCTGCGAAAACTTTGATTATCAATCAGACATTCAGAGAGCCGCCTTTGACTTACCAAGCAACTTCCTGTAAGTTTTATAATAATATATATTTATTAAATTGATTTTATAACTATTGGCCAAGAATCAACCAATGAAGCTCAAAAAATACTTCTAATATATATATTTTATATTTTTGCCTCCTCACCTCATGGTGGTATTCCCAGGAATTCTTATAACAATCTAAAGGAGACAAATATCAGGATAAATGAATTGTAATTTGTGAAAACACATATTATAGTTCTAAAAAAATATTGCTAAATACATTACACTGATATCGAGCGGTGATATCCCAGTGGTAAGATCGTCTCCTCACATGCGTGAGGTCGACGGTTCGAATCCGAGCGGGGCACGCACCTCGGGATTTTTAAAAAATTAATGTAAATGATCACTATTATTGTTATTATTATGTGTATCCATGATCCAATTTGTCTGGTTCCCCTTACTAAGGGTTACGAAGGTCAGATGGCAGTCGCTTCAATGTAATAACCATACTCGCCAATTCCAGGATCATGGTCAAAGCGTATCCCGATAGAAAAGGGGACAAAAGCACTAAGGGAAAAAAAAAACATTTAACACAGATATCACACTGTTAATAAAAGATATGTAAAATTGTTTTTTTTTTTAGCTGAGTACTTAAGTGATTATTAAGTTAAGTACTTTAAAAAATATTTTATAAAGTGAAGTTCATGTTTTTATGACCTAAAAATTAATACCTTAATGCCTAAAAACAAATATGATTACTAATTTTTGAAGGAAAGGGGGTGTATTTAAATTTAGTGCACCAGGTATCAGAAATTATTAAAATATTTCTTTATGTCATACCAGTTATAATAACTATATTTCAATTCTTTTAATTTAGGTAGGTACTTACATCTTGTTGTATCATCAAACTTGTCATTCAGAATTTTACAGATTATTTACAAATGAATATGTTTTAATATGTTTAGAAATCCAAGAGTTCCGTGCCAGTCACTGCCTCAGATAGATCTATCAGCTTGGAGGGAGAGCACAGCGCAAGGATGTCAAATTGCTGGAAGAAATGTTCCTGTTGGAAGTTCAGCTTTCCCTTCACCGTGTACATCTTGTATATGTACTATTGAAGGCGTAAGTTACAATTCTCTTTACTTTTAATGCTATTTATACTAATTAAATTTAATTATTTTTAGCATTTCATTTTCAAAAGAAACAGGCCAGATCAATTGGATTTTCAAAAAGTGGAGATAAATCGGTAGTAGAAAGCCATGCCATATTAAATGAAAAATAAAACAAGAAGAGATAAAATAAAAAGTACCAAAAATGCGCATTACAGTAGAAAATACATATTCTACTGCTTGATATATTTTACATTAATATTTATGATACATATATACAATCATGTCACTGAAAGATTTGTTTTGATACCATTGGCTGAAAAAAATATAAGTTAATTGTAATTAGGCATTAAGTAATATTTAAAAATATTACACTATGAACACGATTATACATGGACCAACCCAGAACAAGCTAGTCATCAACCATTCGCTAATTTTCTTGTATTTCATTATTTGTGAAAAAAATCTCTTTATAATGGTGAATTCTACGGCAAACGTTTTAAGGCTTTTAAAATTTTCTATGTGGATAAATTATTTCAGGCCCAATGCGCTTCACTCCGTATCACAGACTGCGCCCAGTTACAGAGGGAATGGCCCCGGGAGACCATCCTGAGAGACGACGTCTGCTCCGCTCAGTGCGGAGGTCTCATTCTCAACTCTCAACAGGTCTCCTCGGCCTCCCTCACAGAGGACCTCATACCACCACCGCCGAGACAAGCCAGGAGGAACCAAGGAGTCTTTTCGGGATTCAAAGTACCCGACCTGGCGCAGTTCATTACAAAATAAATAAACAACAACCAATAAAAAGTGATGAACAATTGCAAAAATTGTGATAAAATTATGTGTATGGCAAAGATGTTTACTTATTCTTACAAAAAGTCAACCCATATAAAAATGACAAAAATTACAAATTAGACTTCAGTTTGTTTTATAAGAATGATAGAAATTGAGTTCAAAAAATTTAACGCAATGAAATTGAATTAAACAATCTCATGGTTTTTTTGTAAGAATATTTAATACACTTTACTACAGAAGAAGTACCTAATTGACGTAAAACGCTTCCAATTTATCTTAAATAGTCCTAAAGGATCCATAGATAATTTGTTGAAGCAACTTACAAAACAGATTAATAATTATGCAATCAATAAACATAGAAATAAAAGAAGTAATTCTACACTAGAAATGAATTAACTCCCCATCAAGATACAAATAAATTTCAACATGTAACTAATATATTAAATTATTACATACCTATTAATCTTTCAAGGCTCAATTAACAACATAAAGATCTCAAAAAATAGATAAAATACCTTAAAAAATATTTTTAGAAACGGTGAATGTTAAAAAATATTCATATCCTCTGTTGTAAAAATTTCATAAACTATAATTTATTATTTTATATAGACATTTTAGTTTGCTGCTAATCAGCTGTACCGATCAACACTGCCTTAGGCTGAGTTGTTTCAACAAAAGTATCAGTAATAGTAGGTATAGTTAAAATACTTTGATTTCATAAAATTGTTCAAAATTGTGTCGTTTCACGTCATTAGATTTCTATGAAACAACCAAAATTATTGCACAATTTTATGAAATCAAAGTATTTTAACTATACTTTTACTGATACTTTTGTTCGAGAAACACAGCCTTATTGTTGAATAATTAAAAAAATATTTTAATATTTAAACTTTAGTAATGCATTCATGTTATTATTTAATAGATTGATTTTTTGATTGGATCAAAATGTAGTCTAAATGGACGTTAAAATGGATCAATGGAAAATTTTAACTGTTTGTTTATGTGAGAGATAAAAAGTGTGTGTGCATTTAAGTGAAATTACATACAACAAATGCGAATCAACACAATGGCTCTGTGCATCTCCACTTTCACTGAGAGAATCTTAGCAATTAAATTTGTTAAGAATCTTTTCAGATGAACGGGCAAATAAGTTTCCTTTATTATTTCTTTCATTACGCACATAACTACATTAATTATTTCCTGTACCAATGAGAAGAAAGTGTTATTTTTTTTATTATCAAAGTCGGCCAGGCGTGAAGTTCTATTTTATACCATTGGCTGAAAAAATTATGTCTCTTTTGAGAGAAAAGAAAACCAAATTTCTAATTTAATATCACAATTTAAAAAATAATCATAAATAGTAACAATGAATGCACATACCATCGTAATCGAGATTTTCAAAATATTATAATAAGACTTTTTATAACACCCTTTTCTTTAACATCACATGTCTGTACTGGAATTTTGCAATCAGTTTTAATTAACTTCCTGACCAGTTAAAGCTCTGACACTTTCAGAAGTTATGTATTTCCGATAACAATGTATGTTATACTTTTTCAGCTTGGTTCGTATGATATGTAGATGAAATTGAACAATTTTATATTTTTGAACTTAAACTGTGACTGCTATACGTTTTACATAATATTCAGACGTTATTTATATCTACATTAGATCGCGTTCAGTTTTTTTTTAACTTCACGTCTGTCTGTCTGTACTAGAATTTCGAGATCGATTTTATTTTAATTTGAATTTGAAAAGGGTGCCTTCATTTTTTTTTTATTTAATTGTTTGTTATAAACATTGTTTTCTGTACAAGTCAATACTAGTATTTATCCCAGGAAGGGTATATCATATAATATGATTTATTATGTATCAATAGAGACGAAGCAGAAATATATTAATCCATTAGAGAAGTTGAGAAATTAAGTATAAAACAAATAGATGTTAACCAGATGGTGTCATACTTTTATGTACCTAATATCACAGATTCTCTTTATCGAAAATGTATTTCTACTTTGTCTATATCGAGATATAGTAATAAATGCAATTATTATGTACTGAAATAAAATATCCTTGTATACATTATGATGTCATATTAATAATAATATTTATCTCTTGTGCCATTATAATGTTCGTCTGTTTCTGATGAAAGAACATTCTTCGAGATAAATTGCACATCGGACAATATAAATATGTATTTTTGTAAATGTATCATTTTAGTTTTTAATAATTATTATTGATTTTAGTTTGTAAATAAAGTTTTTAAAATTATTGGCTCTTTTATTTACCTGTTTTACTTGAAATACAAAGTGGATTTTCATACAAAGAAAAATATTTATACCGAAATTAATGTTTTTTATAGTTTTTTCGATCCATGGAGTATATGTTTTACTTTGTCTAATAGGTCTTTTTTTAATAGAGTCTATGTTTTAAAATGATAGTTATTGAAGTTTTCATAACTAATTGACATGCCATCCAATAACAAGTTGCCACATCACAAGATCACTCTTCTAAGGGTGGATTTAGGGATCGCAATCCAACAGCGTTTTCAATCCAGCAGGATTTTTGTAGATTTTCTTAAAAATTGCTGGATCCAGCAATTTTTGATTTTGAATGAAAACTAAAATATTTTCATAAATATAAAACAACTTATTTATAAATAAATTTTAGTCAGCTAAAAATAGTATGAATAATTCATATCTCTCCTTTAATGTCTATTTTTTCGTGTAATGTGTTGATTAATGTTTTTGTACGTTAAGAAAAATATTTCTCCATGACAATGACTTGTTTATCCAACTGTCGATTTGTTCAGGAGAACTTTGTTCTCTTAACATATCGACAATGTATCAAGCCAGAATACGCGAGAATTGTATGGAGAGGTCTACTTTTTTCACGGCTTTTCCAACTTTGAAGTCAAAAAACACCAACTTAGAGGCTTCGCAGCATATATGTTCCATACACGGATTTACTCAGAATTCGGAGTAGAACATTTCGTGTGTCTGTGTGTGTGTGTGTGTGTATGTCTGTGTGTGTGTGTGTGTGTGTGTGTGTGTGTGTCCCCTTATAACTTTTGATCCGCTCAATTTACAGAGCCTAAAATTTCAGAATATATAAACAGTTACAGGCCTACAAAACTTTTATACTCGGAATTTTGAATTTTTGTTTCAGTCAGGGGTTATCAACTTTTGAATTTTTATTTTATTTTTCCCTATATCTCAGAAACCATAAAAGCTAGAACGCTGAAAATTGGTATAAACATAGACAAATACAAAATCTCAAATTCCAGGGTTTCTCAAACATTTTTTATTAAGAAAAGTATTTTTTTTATGATAAATTTGAGTGTAACTGCCTATATTTCCATTT
The DNA here is from genome assembly GCA_963576475.1 of Molanna angustata. Classification (NCBI taxonomy): domain Eukaryota; kingdom Metazoa; phylum Arthropoda; class Insecta; order Trichoptera; family Molannidae; genus Molanna; species Molanna angustata. Next base: position 1,638,254 of record OY754965.1, on the reverse strand, counting down.
TTTTTTAAAATATATAAAAAAGCCGAAACACCCCAACTAGATAATTTAATTTTATATAAAAAATATTAACATTGTAGCAGTACATCTCAAATTTTTTTTAACAATTTTTATAAAAATTGAATTTAGTGACGACATCGCTTCATACAATTTGTATGGTAGTCACCTATACACAATATCAAAGAAGACTTAATAGTTTGATACTTCATCTCTAAACATACAATATACACATACCATCATGCTGTTTTCATATTCCGGGTAGGAAAAAAAGACTGACCTCCATACTATCCTATCTTGACTACCTAGGTACATGTGTTGTATAGAAAACTAAATATCATAAAATAATAAATAATTTGTATTTATGGGTTTGGTACTTATTCTTCAACTATACATACTATCGCTGTCGACAGTTGGAACTAGTATTAGTAAGTCTCCAAATAGCTTACTTTTTTTTTTATTTATTTTATTTGTTAATAAAAATACAATTAAAGTGTTTTATTTTGTCTAATCCCTTAAGGGGATTTTCGGCTGTGATTTTGATACTAAATTTTCTAATAAAACAATAATACCTACACTAAATTTTACTTGAATACTCATATTATATCATTTTTACAGTGAATATTCTATGTAAGAGTTGTTACAATTTTACATGGAATCTTAATGTTTTGATAAAACAACATAGTCTTATACGGCATTATTTGGAAATTTTAATATCAAGATAGTCTTTTACGGCATTATTTGGATCCTTAATTCCACATACATGGTCGCAGGCCCATGTGGCTCGCCTGTTCTGGCTGGTACTCTGGTCGCCTGTGCTCGTGGACCTAGATTCATGAATCCAGTGAAACCACGATTGCCTTTCTCTTTTGTATCTTAATGCAGATCCGCAGTGCTAGATCCAGCAAGTCGAAAAATGTGCTAGATCTACCTGGATTGCTGGATGCCGGATCCAGCAATTGCAATCCCTAGGTGGGTTGCCTTGTATTATAAAAAAAGTTGTCACATTTTGGAGACTTATGATATTTATCCTCTGATAGATACAGACTTAAAACACAATTTGAAATTGTGTCTCCACCAGGAATCGTACCCGGGACCTTTGGCACAAAAGGCAGATAGATATCTTACTAGTTGAGAAACAAAGGCCAACATATATTAAATAGTATAAAATTGAGTAACAAAAAGTCAAAAGTGCACTTCATGGTAATGTTGGTATGACTTAATTATCAGTCAAATTAACTGAATAATGTTGCCATATCGCCAAATTAAATTCCTGTAATAAAAAAAAATTGTAATCTCATATTTAAAACATAAAAATTGTAAAAGAAAACAATCTTAGTTTTATATGATAGATTGAAATATTATGTTTTCTATAATTATTTTAAACAAAATACACATTTTTTTAACAATTTGTGCAGATTTATCAAAAGTAACTTTTACATAAATTACAAAAGAAAAAAATCCCTAATTGTAGGGAATATCCTGTTTTTGAAGCATAAAGCCAAATGCAATCATACCAATAAAACCACAAGTGCACCTTTAAGTGAAACTCACTCTATGTACGGTTATTAAAACAGTGTATTATATAAAATTGGTTTTTATTTACAAAAAAGCTTCAGTAATAGGTACTTTCAATATTGATTATACAAAATGCATGACAACAATATACAGAGGAATATTATTTCTCTCCAAATCTCTTTGTCTTTGTGGCATTCATTAATTATTATTATTGTTACATAACCAACAGATCCTACCTAACGATTATATTTGATGTCTATCAATATATAAAAAGTTTTTTTTTTAATTCCAATATATTAAAATAATGTTTTATTTCATATATTTCTGAAAGTGAAATATACTCTTCAAGTTGTATCACATACATATAAAATTGATATTCATTATTATTTTCCAGTGTATATAAACTAAAATTTTATTAAAATTAAGTTTATGTAAATTATTAATTTTGAATCACAAAAAAAAAGTTTTTGTATATAGGTACACTGGTAAAATTGTAAACAATGAAAATGAAATAATAATTCTAAAGCTTTTTGGTGACATCTAGTTTTCAATAGTTACACTATTTTTCAATAGATGGCATTAAATGTTTGTATATTTCTAACAACTCTAAACTGAATTGTCATATCCAGTGCCCTCTGGATTTGCTGTTTTTCTGTTTCCAATATGGCCGACATTTCATTCGAATTATTAATTTTTGCATACAAATCAGTTTTCAGTTAGTTTCGTCTCAGTATGTGGTTTTTAAAATCTCAGTAAACACGAATATGACCATTTTTCACTATTTTGTTAAGTTATTTGATATCAACATAAATACATTGAGATTTATTGTCAGAAAAATTTTCATGGTGATTTTAGTTTATTACGTCATTGTGCACATTACATAAATTAATTTTGATATCTTAATTATGATTTCATTTTGTTTAATGTGATCACCATATAGAGACTAAAATTTGTCTTTCAAGTATTCAATTATTTTAATAATTGTGTTAATATTTTCATCATTTATTGAATTGTTTTATTGGATTTACGTTTAAATCTAGTTTTATTGCATAAAATGTGTGTTTAAATGTGTGAAAAGTGATTTATCACCAATAATGATAGCTGTCAAACGCCATACAACTTATGTGTGTTGGTCATTTTTTTCTTCTACCTATCGGCCTGTCTAAGAGGAAAACGAACGAATACAGATGGCCTTGTCATATTGCGAAGGAACATAAAATATATTTTGTAAACCAGCCAATGGCATATTGTAAGTCCAATAGGTTTATAGCATTTATAGATTTCCATTTTTTCTTTAAGATTATTTTTCTATTTCACATCTTTTGATTTATAAAATTTAATAAATAAACAATTGATAATGTGCCAATAAAGAAAAATATTAAAAACTACAAAAATCTAAATCGATTTTTAAAAATTTGGTCATTTCAAAATCCACCCACATGAAAAATTGAATTTAGAAATATTATTTCATTTAAATCGACAAGTTTGTTACATTATAAAATTAAAATAAATTACCATTGTTTGAGCAAAAGAGTTACAACTTGAGAAAAAAAATTACCTTAATTAAGTTAGTTTTTCAAGAAACTGAACAATAAATAAACATACTAAAAATATATTAGTGATTTGTGAACCATTCACAGTATCTAGTGAAGACATCTGCTGCTCTCATTACTAAGCATGTGTTTGAATAGTTTGTGATATTCTCAACAGATGGAATAATTTATATTCAAGTAGTAAAACACGCAAAAAAATTATATATAGTACTTCCAAAAATAGGATTTACTTATATTTTTTATTTGTTTAAATATTGTTCAGTTTTATCCTGTACCGTGTATAGATATAGTTTTCTTTCACAAATAATATTAGAATTTATCACTAAGCTCTCGTTAAATACAATGAATGCACGTGACTAGCAAAAGGAAATAAAAATCACAATGATACAATACAATTGTATATCTTGGCATACAGTGAAAAAGCACTATTGCAAAATTTTGATTTCAATACTTGAAAAAGTTCATGGTTTTAAATTTATATTGATTTTGAATAGTTGAATAATTCAGTTTTTTGCCACCAGGTGCTAAGTTATTCATATCTTATCTGATGGTGAAAACTGTAGACAAAACAGTAAATTATATAATGTCAATTAAATCAGATGTTGATCATTTGTTTAGTGTGACACAATGACAAAATGTTTATCAGATCTTTAGTAAAAAAACTGCTTAGGATATCTTATTTTTGTCATAAGAAACTAGAAAGACAAACATTTATCTATGATAATAAACTTCATTTTCCATGATTTCAGAGAAAATGTTGCCAACTTTAAAACCCATTGTGGAACCCAAATAAAAAAAGGGAGTGAAATTTTAAGCTGCATATTAATTAGTGCTTTTTCCAGTATTAGTATTCCAGGATACTATAAAATATGTTGGTTGCGACAACAACAAGTGATATATTATATTAAATGTGCATTTTATAAATAATCAGTAATATAAAGTGTAACCAAGTCAATGTTTCAATTCACCGGGAAATGTTTGCGAAGAATCCTTCGACAAATTCCTATACGATAAAAAGTATGCTTCACAAGCAAAAATAATTATATCATTATAACTACAAATACACACATTATTTATAATAAAGAAAGAAAGAAAATCAAAAATTGTTCAATATACATAACCTACAGAAAAATATGATTATTTCAAGCAAAAAAAATAATATACAATTTGTGATTCAGTCATTTTCCAACCAAGGTTTTACATTATGCATCAGAATATTTATTCCATTTATTCATCTTTTAGGTAAGTACTAAATTATTTTCTATAATTTTGTACACTGGCGGGAAATTCTTCCAACCAACCAAAGGGGCAAGTCTGGTCAGCGAAATCCATATCATGGATATAATTATTATATGGAGTTCTATAATATCGAGATGTTACAGAACTCCATATGACAATTATATCCATAATATGGGTAATCACAAGGGTTTTGATATCGCCGATTGAGCAGACTTGCCCCCCCCCCAGATATATTCAAGATTGCCATAGAATTTAACTAAAACTAAGATGGCTTTCAGTTCATTTTTGACAGTTTGATTGGCAAAAGCGTTTTTGAAAATACTCAAGAATGTATTGGGACTGATTTATTATTTGATAATAAATAAATTTATAATAAACGCAAGTAGCAAGTTTATTGCCATATGGCAATTTCTTCCAACCAGCCAATGTTACTGTAATACATTAAAATAAATTTCTCCTCTACTGGGGATCGAACCCAAGGAGCTAGAGCAAAAGCCAAATGGCTTGCCAACTGTGCCACAGCAGTCGGCAATAATACAATGTAATCAAAATATTTTTTTTTCATTACAAAATATTCATATTTTCTATTTGAGATTTTATAATTAATATTATGATAATAGTAAGTCCAATTCGTCCACAGTAAATTTAAAAAAAAACTAGTGAAATTAATATTTTTAAAAATAAAAATTATTATTATAAAATATATATCACAAATAAATGTAAGTTGCTGTTTTCAATACATAAATTACAAAATTCAACATGTCTATATTAATTTATAATAATGAAAGTATATTGATGAATATTGTGAAGTTGTCTAGATTTCCTTATATTAAATGCTATGTACAATTAAGGCGATTATGAAAGAACCCTCTCCAGTAAAAATATATTTAAGCACAGATATACATGCACAGTTAAACCTCCATCAATCGTTTTTTTAATACAAAATCAACTCTTTCATTTCATTGAGCATACTCACATTGGCTGGCGTCTACATTCAGAAATGCCTTACCTATACTCGACACATTGTGAAAAACACTCCCCTGAACTCGGAATATCATTGGTATAATAAGCGATGTACAAACAACATCAGACCTGCAAAATGCAGACTGGATAAGGTCGTAAATATCTTTGTGGGACAGAGTATTAAGACAGAGTATAATAAACTGCCACCTCACATACGGTCTTTGAAAGAAGGTTGTTTTGAGAGAGAAAACAAAGGAGTATATAAAAAGTGGGAGCCTATGAAGGATAAACCAATACAAATACTAACGCGACATCCTACGTAGGCGATTCAAATCGAACGTGAAGCGGCGCGAAAATAACAAACAGTTGGTAACTATGGAAGTGTCCAACGTTACCAACCGTGAGTAGAGTGTGGTGTGGAATGCGATCAGTTGGTTTGAATTGGAAGCGGTGTCATAGTTTTTTTTGGTCAAGTATAATACCAGAAGCGCGATTCGCGCGCATGTAGGACAGAGCTGCCGCATCGCACCGCTTTGAATTCGCGTATAACCGCTTCGGATCGCTTCGCAATCACGTTTGCTTTGAATCGCCTACGTAAGACGTCGCGTTACTCAATGAGACATAATTTTTATAAATCATATTGACAAACTGATGGTTAAATGTTAAAACATGTTTATCATTTATCTGATAAATTGTTAGTATGTAAACAATGTATTATTGTATCAATTATTAGTAAAATATGAATGTAAACACAAAAATTTATATTTCATAAATAAATTAAAAAAAGTATAAATCTAAAAAACTACGATATAACTGTGGAAATGAGATCCCAGAGCCGAATGTGTGATAAAACAATCTATGATAATGTGTAAAATGAAGAAAACAATGTGAATTGTAAGAGTAAAAGGGGTATTTCAATTAAATACAGATAATTGGGCCAAAAGAAAGGTTGGAAAACCGAGGGTGCGATGAGAGGACGATATTGTAAGAGGTGCATTCCAGCTGCTGGAGGGTCGCCGCAGAGGTAGTAGGAGGAAGTTGCTGGAGGCCATGGCTCGATATGGGCTGTAGAACCATTAAAGAAGAGAAAAATTGGAACATGAATGACATTAGCAGTATGAAAGTAAAAAATCTACGTTTTGACGTGAAATACTATTATATTTCATTTATTTATCTTCTTTTTTGTGTACATTAAATGTACAGAGGCAGGTTTATTGCCATATGGCAATTTCTTCCAACCAACCTGAGCAACGTGACTTCAGTAAAGTTAATTTAGTATATTTAAAAAAGAAAAAAAATACAAATAAGAGAAAAAAAAATAACACTGATTGAGAAAAGGAACGGAAGTATGCAGAAGGAATATATAGGAACTATGTATAGAATGAGATGACTTCATAACTTCATCATTTAGGCCATTCCATAGTCTAGCTGATTGTACTTGAAAAGAAGAGCTGAAAACTTCTGTATTGTGAATGGGGATAGCTAGTGTGGTACGTTCAGCAGATCGAAGGGGTAGACGATATTTTTTTTAAATATTGTGATAAATAGGAGTTATAAATATATTATAAAGCAATGACAGTAGATGAATATTACGACAATCTCATATATCATATTTTTTAATATTGTAAATGAAATGTATTTTCAACATATATTATGTATAAATTTTCAATTTATGCACTTCTTCTCTATATGAACTTTAACTATGCCAAATCTCACACTCCTACGTGAGCGTAGTTTGTTTAAAAAAGAGTTCAAAGTTTTCGCTTCACATATTAATATATAGATAATATAATAGAACACAAAAAGTATGACAAATAGGAGTTATATTTTATCAAAAAGGCCTTATAAAAAACTATCAAATTCGTTGATATTGTCACTATGGAATAAGATTGTGTAACTCGGCTTTTAGAACAATATTTGGTACAATATTGTGTCATAATATTTGTCACTTTTCATACATCTTTTCATTTCAATCAGTTTTCTTTAAAAACGATAAATAGAGGTTATATTGTAATACACAGGTCCATAATTACATATTATTATTAATTTTCATCTTATACGTTAAAATTTTGTTAGACATTCATCTTATATGTTTGATAAATACTAATTTCCCATCTGAAATCATTCTCCGGATCATATTATTCAATACTTACACCACAGACATTATAAAAAGTAATAAAGAAAAGTTGAACAAAATGATACATTGCAATCCAATTAAAACGCAAACTCCATACAGTTCAAAATCAAAATTGAAATTAGTTGAAACATTCAATTTGTATATATTCCATTGAAACACATTTTATGAAACAAAGACTGATGAGTTATTTGAGCAAAGTTAGAAATTTAAAAATAAATTTGAAAAGAGGATACTTTGAGGAAAAAAACATATTCTTTATTATCTATTTTGTAATCAAATTATAAAAAAAAATTATGCTAATTTATATTTGAAGAATATAAATTCAAGGTTTAACTCCGTAATGTAAGTGTATTTTAGCATTTAAGTCTTTGTCTAAATACAGCAATAAAAAACTAATCAAAATAACTGTTTTTGATTTTAAATATATTTATGAATCTATAGAATTAATTTAAAAACATTTTTTAATTATAATTGATTTAAATAATTTAGAAATATTATCATTTAAAGTACGTAACTATAAATAATAGTGATTTACATTTACAAAGAAACACATTATAAACAAAATTGATTTTTCATACACTAAATTGCTTGTATTTTATTACCAATGGAAATTGTAACATCATCAAGAATTGCTAATTGTTTCCAAGTATAACAGGAAAATTATTAATTTGATATATTATTATACCAAAAATAGAATAACGAATCAGATTGTAAGATTTATTTATAACAGAAATTTGAAATGAACGAGACTCTAAATGAATGTGATTTTTAAAGGAAACTGTCAGTTATGATAAAAAAAAGGGATAGCAGGATCTCACAAAGAAGTCTAAATAATCATTTATTGTATAATTGTAACAGTTTCTATTGCAAATTAATTTTAAATTGTCTAACAAAATTTCTTGTTCATATATTTATTAAAAATTAAAGGTATTACATATTATGATAATATAATCCAACTATAAATAATAACAAACGTGTCTTTAAATTTAAATAATTCCACACTAAATACATAACAAGTTCCAATATTTTGGCCATTATATTTTATAAATAATGCACATTATAATTAATTCAATCTTACGTTATTTTACATTTCTGAAATTATTATGCTTTGAAATTCGTCATATTAAATTGATTAATAGTTACAAATTTTAATTGTAATGAAATAAATATTAAGAATTTATAAATAAGTATGATAACTTACTGTGATAACATCATAATCATTAAAATATAATTTAAATGTGTACCTAGATCTAGTGTGATGATGCAATAATTTAAATGATTTTTATACACAAAAACTTGGATTATCATTATTTAAAAATGAAAATATCTGATGTCAAACTAAATTATACTAATGTTTCATACAACTAATATGGGAAGCTATCAACTAATTATTCATTCACATAAAAAAATACCAAATTCCCTGTTTGTTTTAGTACAAATTATTGTAAGAGACAATGACAGTAATATTCGTGAAAATTTTACGGTACTAAATAATGAAATAACAATAATTTCACTAGTACGGTTGGTACCTACTTAATTGTAGGGGCTCATGTGTTTGAAAATTGAAGGTTCCGTATCTCTTAGTATAACTATTCGTTTAAAAAATGGCAAAAAAAGTCATAAATCATAGCTTTTCACTATTAGATTAAAAATACAATTCAACACAAAAAACATACAGCTGGGTACAAAACAAACACACTTATAGATTTTTTTTTAAAACAATTCGTTACATTTGAAAGTATTCCTATGAGATTCAAAATTCAACATTTTTATGAAATCATCAAAAAAAAATTCTTACACCTTAATTAGGAAAAGTTTCATTAATACACATACATGCATATTTTTAATACTTATTTGTATTGATATTTAAAATGTAAATAAAAGAATTTACATTACTTTAACTAAAAAATAAAAATTGTTAGTTTTTAAATAATTTATATGTACTTTTGAAAAAGACTATGAATTCAATTTACGTTCCTTAAAGGTTATGATTATGTTTAAATATTCATGAATTTGTACTATCATATAATTTCAAAACTGAGTAATTTTCATACATTCATTTAATATACACACTTCGTGGCATACAAATTACATCTGCTACGAAACAAAACTGCGTTTCACATAAATAAGTGCATTTCATGGTTATGTCTGTATGACTGTCAGTCTGTCAAATAAACGGAATGACATTGCCATATCTATAAATTAAGTTCCTCTAATTACATATTTAAGACTTAATAATAAGAAATTTTAAAAGAAAACAATCTGAGTGTAATATGATAGAATGATGCATATCTTATGTAATAATTTTAAACTCATTTTTTTAACCTTCGTGCAGATTTATCAGAATAACTTCTACAAATATTAGAAACAATGAAAAAATATTCCCTAATTGTAGGGAATATCCTGTTTTTAACGTATGACAACACAAAATGCAATCACACCAACTTATCTACGAAGTGCACTTTTAAATTAAATGTATTTTAGCATTGCAATCTTTCAAAATTCAATTTATATGGACAAATCATTTTTTTTTAATATGGACAATATTTTTATTTGGTTGTGAGATTGAGCATTGTGATAAATATGTCATAAAAAATTCCTGCGTTCAAATACTCTAAATCAAAAAATATTTTTTATGTATTATACACAATACATACGTACTACCATACATTGTTTTATCTTTACAAAGTAGGCAAAGAAAGCAAAATGCCACAAACATTGACTAATCCCCTCAAATATTATTTCTTTTTCATATACCATTTCTCTCCCTCTCAGTTTCATATATTCTGTCAATCATTTCTCTTTTATTCTTTCAATGTGGTCAAACCACCCCCAAAATCATTACTTATCTATAACATTGTTTTTCTCTTAGTTTTACATATTTAGTAAAACTATGATCAGACTCTCACACATAAATACAAATTATTCATTACAATTATAAATAAAATTTATAGAACATAAAAAAAAAACATGACAAAATGATAAATCAATAGAATAAATTTGAAAAAGCGAAGAGTCATAATGAGCCATTCCGGGAAAAAAAGACCCAACGGAAAAAGCATTGTCCCAGCAATATAATAATCACTTACAAGAATATCTTGCTTTTTTTTCTCTATATATATTTTTTAATTAATAGTAAAGTTCATTAGCATTTAAAAAAATACCTGACAATGCCAATTTTTGTTTAATTTAATTTGTTATAAATTAAAATATGAAACAAAACGGACAATTTTAACGTGTCCCAGCTGGTTTGGTCAACTTTGACTATCCACAATTCACGTTTTTTTTAGAACAGTTCATTATGTTTTTATTTTTTCGTTAATATTTAGTATGGTTTGTTTAAACTAGATCAGTTTTATTCTAATTATCTTTTAATATCTAATAAAAAACAATTAAAATACTAAAGACCATATTTCAATTACGATGGACATGTCCACTTTAGTCACCACTTTTCTACCTATACTATGTTTTAAAAAACTACCAATAAATATAATTTTATCATCCTGGTAACATTATCAAGCTATGGCAATCATTTTATTTCATCTTTTATCCATTGCAATGCGAGTAATCCGTGACGACAAAAGTTCGCTGGAGATTAGACAAATAAAAAGTCCACTTTAGTTACAGCTATTTAAAAGAACCAGTGAATTTTTCAAACATTCTGTCATTCATAAACTAACAAAGAATTAGTATGGAAACTAATTAAACAATAATTTCTTATAAAACCACGCAGAATATTGATATTTTTGTGATTAAGTTTAACAAAGTGGGAGTTCGTCACGTCCATTTAGTTACGTGACATATAAGCGGAACAATTTTTGTGACGAAAAGGACACATAAAGTTATGTTCACATTGTAGTTTTTACCCGACTGCAAAAAAAGAATTGTCTAATATGTACTAGATAAGTTTAGGGTTAAGAGAGCCTATTCAGAATAATTTTGAGATTAATCATAGTGACATTTTTATTTACGTAGGTACATAGTGCCATTTTTTGTCTGAATTTCAGGCAGTAAACAAGATTGTTTAATAAGTTTTCAAAATTATCTATAAAGTGATGACAAATACATCGATTTTTATTGAGAAATTTATTTGTTGCTGTCTTGTCTTGTATGATTAAGCACTTAAATCCTATTTTGTAAAAACATACTTTACTAATAAATACTTAATTATTTTACCATTTTGTTTGATTTATAATGATTATTTAAAATCTATACTAGTTGGATGTAACACGTGAGATCCAACTGTCAATCTATCAATAGTAGAAGATTTAATATAAAAATTATGATTATAAAAGTTTTGTAGGCCTAAAATATTCTATGACTGCTGAAATTTTAGGCTTTGTGCATTAAGCGGATCAAAAGTTATAAGGGGGGAACAGACACAAAATGCTCTACTACGAATTTAAGGTTCATCCATATATTATAAATAACAAATATGCTGCGAAGCCTCTAAGTTGGTGATTATTGACTTCAAATTGGAACTCACTAACAACATGTAAACTCCCCAGAAAATTCTATAGGTACGCGTGACTAAGGTTTTTTTCTGACGATTTGTTAAGAGAAATACTTTCTCTGGAAAAAATCGACAGTTGGATTATATAGCTGTGTGACTACAACTTTAGTTTCCATTTAGTCGCGATAGCATGTCTCACTTAGTCACGGTCACAAATTTTTACATCATGTTTTAGTCTAAATAATTCAAAATAAATCGCAGAATTGGACTTTAATTAAGACAATATGGTAAAATTTGAGGCGTTTTTTCATTTAATTGTAGTTTGGTTGGATTTTTAGGTCAGCTAAATAGTCAAAAAGTGAAAAATAGAGTCCTTATGGCCAAAAACGTGACGAAAAAAAATTAGCATGTGATTTTAATCGTGATTTGAATACTTTTTTGAATTAATTGTTTACTTTTTGGAATCTTTATAATGATTTTTATGTAAAATGACATAAGTTAGGTAAAAAAAACCTTGTATTGTTGATAAAATGTGAATGAGTAATCGTGACTAAAAGGACGTACTTTTTGCGTCGATCATGTTTGAAATCGCAATTCCTCCTAAATTTTTCATTTTTTATGTGAATTGTATTTATTCCTAAAAACTTTAATATGTACTTTTTCGGATAACATATAAAAATATTACAAAAAAATAATTAAATGTCCGTTTTGTCCATTTCGTAACGGGACCAAATTTGGCGGAATGGCTCTAATATGAGACATATTATTTTCAACATAAATATATAACTTGTCATATGAAACATTATTTTCAAACGAAAATTAAAGTTTTTAAAAACTGGCTGGAAGATAAGTAATTTGATATAAGTATGTAATTTTCTTACCTCCAAAAGTGTGATTTTTTTTATTTTTATAGAAATATGCCATTATTATGATCGGAGTAATACTAAGTTTATGATATTGCTTCTAAAATAAAAAAATCACATCAAAATTTGAAGTTATAATTATAATAACTAAAGGTTTTTTGTCACATTAACATCACCACAATTTAAGTTCTTTAAAGTACGTTGAATTCCAGTCTTTTTTTTTATTTATAATATTTATTAAAAAAAGATTATTGGCTAAATGACAATTTATACTTACATGGTAACATGGTAGTCATTGTACAACAACACTTAACTTCAATGCTTGATACAAACTCTAGTTTTCAATACCCATTGGAATGCCTTTTCGTTCATAGTTTTTATTTGTTCTGGCAATTTATCATAGGGCCGGTATTACAGTTGGTCCTCAACTCATTGAGTTTGTTAAACTCAAGATTAATGTTAAGGGGAGATTGAATCCATTTCCGTATTACAGTGCAATATGACATGTCAGTACTAAATCTTCAATTATAGACATAATTTACTTTTTGTGTGGTTATCTGTCAAATTTTAAATAACCTCAAATAATACGAACTTCATAACAGGACGCTACGACTTGAAATACTATTGTTTTATTATCCAACATGGTAAATTTAATTTTTTTTCACCAAAATACAACGCCACCGTCGATACAACTAATGCCTCTAGTGATAGAACACTGAAACTACACGCGTTGCCTAGCAAAGAGTCGAGAAATGACAGTTGACTCACCGTTAAGTACTTAATCCACCAGAAACATTGAGTTAAATATTTATCGTTTTAGTGACGTATTTGAGGGAAGATTGGGCCTAAACGGACACTGTAATACTCTATATTTTTGTAAAACTTGAGTTTAGCTCTTAAACTGAGACTGTAATACCGGCCATAATCACACAGTCGTTTGCACATTATTCTTTCCAGTCCATTTTTTGTAGTTTTCTCAGTTTTGTTTCAAAGTGATTTTTTTGTATGTGGATTTATGTTTTCTGCTTATGTCTTAGTTCAGGGCCTTCTATTTTAATTTTGTGTACTAGTTATGTTTCAAACTGTGCCATCTTCTGTATGTTATTTTTTTGTGTATAGGTATTTCAATGGTGTGTATGCATTTAGATTATAAGTTATTTTTATTATTCTATTTTGCTTTTTTGTAGCTTTTGGATTTCTGTATTATTGCCAATTGTCCAGAATGCTATTAGATATGTTAGATTGCTTTTGATGTATGCCTCATATAAAGTTGTTTCAGTTTTTTGGTGCCTCATGTTTTATTTCGAACATTAATACTGAGTACATTGATGCATTATTCAATTCTATGTAGTGAAATTTTCAACACATGGTAAACAAAAGTTTGTAATAATTTTGAATTGATTAAAAATGTCTTTGAAAGATAGCTTTATTAAAATTAAATAATATGACAAAATTTAAAATTTTTCATTAAGTCGAACTTTTTCAAATGTGAATTGCTTCTTCTTTCAAACATATACAAAAATACTCAATAACTGCAACATATAATTTGAGAATAACACGATAAATACAATGAATATTGGAATATGCATCATCTTTAGATGTAAGACAAGAAAAAGATATTGAAAAAAGAAATTATTTTACTGTCCAAGGCAATATCGTTATCGACAGCACAGTTCCTCTTAATTTGCAAGTTTGACAATAGTATTTATTTGCTATCACAGCTGTCAGAATATAAAGGCTATTCAGTGCAGGAGTGAAATTGTTAGGGAGTGCAGTATTTTTCTTACTGTAAAGTATTATTAAATAGAAAGCATTGTCAATATAGAATGTCATTGTCATTGTAGAATGCTATAAATTTGGTACTTGTAACAAATTCAACATATAAACCATAAACTATGAAAATTATAAACACATGATTGAAAAGTATTTTTGTAATTTGTGGTTATTTAATGTAACAAATAACTACTCAAAATAAATTTAAATTAGTGTCAATTATCATATACAAATGTTTCATGAATATACTTTATAAATAAAGTGTGGAAAGTAATGTATTACATAATAATATCCTAGTTACATTAATTTAGACAAAATCACAAATAAAATAATATGTCATAAGATATTTACAGAAGTAGAGTTACAGTAAACACTTCACTAAAACATACACTGTACAGAAGTAGAGTTACAGTAAACACTTCACTAAAACATACACTGTACAATTTTTTTCAAACTTTTTTGAATCAACGACGAAACGATTGAAAGCATTTTATTGTTTTTTTTTTATTATTTTTTTACATTATGTAATTATTCAACAGTAAGTTTATATTAAGTATATATTTATATGATTTTTTTTGATTCAATAAATAGCACATCACATAATTTGTTTGTTCACATGACAATTTAATAATCCGAGTCTTCACTTGATGAATCCTCAGGGATAAATGCTGAAAGTAATAAAAAAAATAATTATATTATTATGTGGGTTAATAAAAATAAGAATAAATCAGTTTTGGGTGGGTTAAACGATCCAGTAACGAATGATACAAGATAGTATCTCTAATACGATAGGCAGAGAGAATCAAATGTCATATTTTATATCTTTGAACTCATCCATTGCTTCAACAATATTCATGAAACGTGTAATACATATCCATAACTGCTGTTAGAACTTTTCATATTTTATATTTTTTGTGCAATTCTTTTCTTGGATAACCCCGACTTCTTGTTCTGTTTTTATCGGCTTTTGTATATTTTCTATGTCAGGCGTTCTTCATTAGTTCTTCCCATGTGGCCAAACCAAACCATCTATATATTCTAAATTGTTTTACGGCTATCCACTCGTCTACGAGTGATCCAAAGGCAAAACCATCTAATCATGTTGATTTTCATTACGTTAATGACCTCTTTCTTCATCTATATATAACAGGTAAATTGCTTAATAAGTTTTTCCCATCTGTATACATAATGCATAAAGCTGGATAGTTTTGACAAAGATTATTACAGAAGAGTATAATAATAGTTAATATTTTTATTATATAAAAAACTTACAGAGCACTTTTACACACTACTTATATCTTGTTTATTCAATATATGATATATAGGCCAGGAACATGCCTGTTGCAATACAGGCGAAACGTTGGTTGATTACTGATCCTCCCAAGGATTAGAATCTGACGCAGATTATCCTCAAAGAAATCAATACTAACATTTATATATTTTAGTCTTTTTACTAAACAACAGAAAATTATTAATGTACTTTGAATCTATTGGCAGTTCATTAAATATTTTTGTTACCATGATTTATTTAATAATTCTGCATTTATTCTGCTTTATTTATTTATCTTTTTTTTTACATAATATAATGCGGGCTTATTGCCATAAGGAAATTTTTTCCAAGCGACCAGATTACAAAATATGACAAAATTGTATATTATGTACATCAACAATAGAATGAAAGCGAAAAAAAACTAAGAAAAAATACATTACACTAAAATATCATCATATCAAAAAAGGGATTGGGAAAGAACGAAAGGAAATCGATATAAATATTCCTTCTTTAGTTTTTTCTTGAAAATACAAAGAGTTATACGACGCAATATCCGGACTTAATAGTCTTGCTGATTGTACTTCAAACGTTTTAAGCACAGGGATGGATAGAGTCGTACTTTCAGTAGATCGGAGTGGAAATCTATGATTGGATAAATAAGTGAATTGATTTTTAAGGTACTGTGGGAGGTTTGGATTCGAGAGAATATTTTGCAATAGTGACAGACTGTGTATATTGCTCCGCTGGCATATCTTGGGCCAACAAAGAAAATTAGGGTAAGATGATATATGATACATATATTTTCGTACTACTTCAATTGCATTTTATATATAAAAACTTATTAATTACCGGGTCAGTTAGCCGTCAGTTCCTTGAACGTGGGGCTCCCGTTGACCTGTCCGTTGGTGAGGGGAGGGGGCTGTGTTGGCTGTGGCGCCCCCTGAGGGTGCTGAGCATCCCCCGCCCCTCCCTCTGCCCTCCTCCATAGACCGTACGACAGTCCCACTCTGGTCTGCCACATGCGCACTGTACCGTCCTCTGAGCCACTGGCATACAGTTCACCGTCGGGTGAGAAACGGACGCAGTGCACGGGACCAAAGTGACCCTTGTTTGATTCTAAAAACACAACAAATATAGTAAAAAAAAAAGTACTTTAAACATATTAAGATCTTATTAACTAATCAGTTAAAAAGAAAACTATCTCACAAGTAAAATATTATTTAATTTTTCACCATAACAAGAAATAATTTATGGCAAGCTTGCAACTGTCATTTCAATTAGTTTCAGTAATATAAGATACAAAAGAGAAAGGCAATTGAGATTTCACTCGTTTCACGAATCAAGGCCCGCAAGCACATGCGAGTACCAGTCAGAATAGGCGAGCCACACGGGCTTGCAACCATGTATACGGGCTTAAGGGGCCCCTTTATGACTCGAGTCACACTCATAACTAACCCACCAACTGGCACTCAACTCCCCTGCGCAACCATTATTTTTACTACAAAGCTGGATTGTATTTTTTATGATATGACTAAAATAATAAATCTCCAAATTTAATAATTGTGGATGATATTTATCATCTCAGAGATCCAGACTAAGAACACAATTATTAAAAACTGAAACGAACCCAGGATCTTCCTAGGACATAGAATATTTTATTATCTTAAACAGAAAATGAAAGACGTTTTAATTAAAAAAAAAATAAAAGAATGTCTCACCCATCTCCTCACCACTGGCATAGTGGAACTTGTATACCTTGAGGTCCTCACCACCGCAGACAAATACATTCTTGTCTGGGTGGAGCGAAGCAGAGTAACACTTGGTTGGTACTGTGACCTCCGCTGTCTTCTCCAATGTATCAGAGTCTAAGAACGTCACCTTGCAATCTATAACATGTATTTTTTTTATTTATTTAATAAAAATTAGATACCTACATACTTTAATACAGAATAACATAATAATAATAAATATCATAGTTAAAGATTTATTCATCCCTCGAATATGAGATCGGATCTCATATTCGAGGGAGGAACATAGTCTTGTCATCGTTTATTTCTATACAACACAATCTTAACATTATTCAATTCAATATCATTAATATGTTTCATATACATAATATATCGATGCAATTGTTTAAGCAATATGTTTTTATAAGACTAAAAATTATTGTAAAATACATTCAATACAACTATGCCAGAAAAATTTAATATGTAATGCACATATACGAAATATCATGCAAAAAAATGAATCCATCATATATCATCGTTCATCAGTCGTCTAATGTCGTAGAGACCTTCCTACTCCCGGATATCTGCGGCAATTTCTTGGTTGCCACTCCAGGGTCCATAATGAATACATTTATTTAATACATTGACAGTTAAGACTGATATAGCCGTCAGGAAATAATGGCAATATGTTTATGATAAAAATGTCAATGAGACATTTGTATAAAAAATAACTGTTATAGCCATATTGAAACTAAAGTACATAGTATATATACCATTATGCCATTTGGTGTAGGCAGAGAGAAATGATCGCCAGACACTTCTATCTTGACGTTCACCTTTTGCCTCATTTACATCCATACATCGCATCTTACATGCTCCCCTATTATTCTGACTTTGTATGTTCTCATCTTTCAAATTTCATTTATATGATCGTGCCAACTCTTTCTCGGCCGGATTCTACATCTCATTCCACTCTTTTCAGTCTTGTATATTTGTCAGACATTCATCGTTCATTCTCTATACATGTCCAAATGATTGCAAAGCATTTACCTTCATTCTACTCATAATATCTCTTTCAATATTACATTCTCTTTTGATATCCTCATTCCTTATTCGATCATAATTTGTTACACATTCATCTTAAGAACCTCATTTCCACAGCGTTAATTTTACTTTCATGCATCTTCTACCATATCCATATCTCACTTGCATACATTATTTTTGGAACAACTATTGATTGTATTGTGCACAGCAAGCTTTGCTGGCCTCGAGATAATCGGGTCAGCCATTATTGTTCTTAATGCACCATTTACTCTATTTGCTGTCATTGCCCTTCTTTCTAGATCTTTTTCCAATCTTCCATCACGTTGTAACATACTTTCTAATTACAAATATTCATCCACTTATTTTAATAGTTCATTATCAACTCAAAAATCAAGTAACTAAATGATAATAGGAAGCGTTGTATCCCTATAAAAAAATGTCTGCAATAATATGACACAGTATATTCTTTAAGTCTTTCTGACTGTATTTTGGAAGAGAATGGGAATGATAAGCCATAACTATATATCAAAGATATTGTGGTGATTAGGTATTATTAAGTATGTTTTATACTAATCGTATTATGAAGATTATATGTAGGAATATAATAATAAATACATACAATGTTAACATCAATAAATTAGACAGGATAGGTACATGTTGAAACCAAATGTAATTATGAATATTGAAAGAATCCATATATGTGTGATACTGATAATCTTATTGGATTACAAAACTAAACTTGTTTTGACATTTTTATTCACAGTATAATATCAATGTATGCCAAAAAAAGTTGAAGGACCTGTAATAAGTTTATAATATATTTATAATAAAAATATGCACGTCTTACCATTAGCTACTGTCAAAATAGAACCATCTCGTGATACTTCTAAACTGCTGGGTATAGAAGAAAACTCCAATTTTTTTACTTCCTATAAAATGTATAAAAAAAATCAAATAAATATATTTTCATTTCAGGCTACTAACAATTACTTAAGTCAAAAAATAATGAAATAGGTATCTGTGTGTTCAATAAAGATGCATAAGATAGGATTAATTACAGGCATCTTATAAAAACCACTTTTAAAGAATTAAACTGATGCATGATTAGACGATCAAGTAATCCAGATGGCCTTCAAAGCTAGCTAAGCTCCAAACTAATATATTACGTAATGCTTTTATGCATCTTCATAATTCTTTTGAGTAGTGAAAATCTCAGTTTCTGGTCAAATCTCAGATTGAAAAAGAGACCTTTCTTTAAAATTCCAGTGGCCATGAAAAACTCAGTATTCTCTGTAAAAATTCTCATAGAATCTGCATATTGTTTCAGTCTATCTGAGATATATTAGATATCAAGCGTGTTTTCCCCAAATTTGTTTCATCGATTTCTCCATTCCACAAAGTTTAGTGAAAAAAATGATTTAACTAGAACTCTTGAATGATCCACTTTTTCCAAATATCGGTTAGATTTATCATAGCTGACAATTCATTATAATCTGGGGGGCAATTCCGGTCAAACAGTGGAAACAAAACCCTCATGATAACCCATATCGCAGATATAATTATCTTATGGAGTTCTATAATATCTTAAGATATTATAGAGCTCCATAATTATATTCATAATATGGGTTATGCTTGCCCCCCATATTTGTCATTTGAGATTAAGTTGTGCAATTAAATTAAGTGACCCGTACCTCTCCAGAATTTCTATCCCACACTCTTATTGTGTTATCATCTCCAGCTGACACTATTGCTTTGTCATTTCGGAAGAACATGGCGTGCCGTATTCCACTTGTATGACCAGAAAACTTTTGAATTGCTAAAAAAGAAAAACATATATGCAACACATCATCAATATAACAATCAAACCAGCTCTTTTAATTACATTTACTAAAATTACAAGATTTTAATGGCTGGGACATGTTTTGAATATAGGAGACCTACAACCTATGAAGCAAATGTTCTACAACAGAGATTTGAAAATAAAAAAAAATGGCAAATGAAATAATAGATGTAGATCTGTGTATTCTCGGCATAAGGAACCAAGAAGAGACAACATGGTGATTGGATTGATAGAAAATTATTGATAAAATCTACATCAAACTATAATAGCAGAATGAATGAAATAAATAGTATTTCTCTTGACTTGTTTGTAAAGTACCTGTGTCCGGTTGGTTGAGATCAAAGACCCTAATGAGTTTCTCGTTGCTGGCCGTGACGAGAAGTTTGTCATCGGAACTGAAGTTGACACTCTTCACAATGTGGACATGCTCCAATGTGTGTATCAGATCACCAGACACAGCGTCCCACAGTTTTGCTACAAATATAATAAAAACGTTATCTTAATACGATTAACCTCTTTTACATTTTTTCTGTTGAAGTAAACATTGGATTTTTATTAGAAAGAAATAAAACATATAGAATTACTTAATTGTATTCCAACAGAAACAAAGCATAACTATATTTTAAATTAAGAAACCATGAAAATCTAGCATCTAAAGAACTAATGACCAGTGATTGGATGTTTTTCAAATTTTATTGTAAAAGGCTATATTATTATAAGTAATTTATTATATCTCTATAGAGGACATGTACATCTAAATTTGTTTTGTGGATGTTTCTTACTATAGTTTTGGTCAAACTTCTTGAGCCACTTCACAGTGGAGGGGGGCGATTTGCACATAAATCAACCAAGCAAAAAGACACAAACTATCTTATACTGATTGCAATCTGCGCACCCGGAAGGTTGGCTCAAGTTATTTTTCGATAACTATACATATTTAAGAGTGACGATTTGTGCATTGGTAACAGGGTGTTTCAATCATTCAACATTAGCGATACAGCCCATTGTGAGCTTTGTCCTCCTCCAAGAATGAATCTTGCGATACTTTTTAAGTTAGCAACAAGTAGTTACTGAAGATTACTGCAAACCCAAAAATTGTTTTAACTTAGATTTATAATTTAGGCTTTGTCCTCCTCCAAGGATTTTCGTCATTTAGTCCGGTCCATCACCATCACAACAGGGTGTTTTTTTTCTATTTGTAATAACTTAACAAATGTACAGATACCTGCTTCAGAACACATTTTTTTCTAATAAAGCAGCTATCTTATACTGATTGCAGAGAAAAACATCCTGGGATCGGTTCCCTGTGGAGACAGTTTTTAATTGTGTTTCCAGTCTGGATCTGTGAGACGGTAAATATTGAAAGTCTCCAGAATGTGGCAAATATTTGACTTAGTACCTGTTAGTTAAATCCGAGAAGCGATACTTGTATTTTGCTATAAAATAAATAAATAAAACAAGTATAGTTATCGCCAAACATCTTGAAATTTATCGGTGTGGAGTGGGGTGGTTTACACACACACGTGATCAAACCAAACAAGCAAGCAAGCAAAATTTGTGTTCTGTGCACCCACATGATTTTTTCAAGATGTTTTAGGATAAATATATTTTTTTTTTTTTTTAAACCAGGTGGTGTATTTAAAGGTACCTGTGAAGTCGGCTGCACCAGTAGCAGCATGTGTGGCGGGTCTGTTGAGTGCCACCCCCCATACGGCCCCCTTGTGACCCTCAAATGTTCCAATCCAGTCACCTGTTTCACCCTGACGAAGCATGGGATTCCCATCTGAAATGGACAAAGTGTCAACATAGGTCAATATACCTACTATATTATTGTTTGTAGGATCATTAACTCATAACATAACTAATGTTCCAATCCAGTCACCTGTTTCACCCTGACGAAGCATGGGATTCCCATCTGAAATGGACAAAGTGTCAACATAGGTCAATATACCTACTATATTATTGTTTGTAGGATCATTAACTCATAACATAACTAATGTTCCAATCCAGTCACCTGTTTCACCCTGACGAAGCATGGGATTCCCATCTGAAATGGACAAAGTGTCAACATAGGTCAATATACCTACTATATTATTGTTTGTAGGATCATTAACTCATAACATAACTAATGTTCCAATCCAGTCACCTGTTTCACCCTGACGAAGCATGGGATTCCCATCTGAAATGGACAAAGTGTCAACATAGGTCAATATACCTACTATATTATTGTTTGTAGGATCATTAACTCATAACATAACTAATGTTCCAATCCAGTCACCTGTTTCACCCTGACGAAGCATGGGATTCCCATCTGAAATGGACAAAGTGTCAACATAGGTCAATATACCTACTATATTATTGTTTGTAGGATCATTAACTCATAACATAACTAATGTTCCAATCCAGTCACCTGTTTCACCCTGACGAAGCATGGGATTCCCATCTGAAATGGACAAAGTGTCAACATAGGTCAATATACCTACTATATTATTGTTTGTAGGATCATTAACTCATAACATAACTAATGTTCCAATCCAGTCACCTGTTTCACCCTGACGAAGCATGGGATTCCCATCTGAAATGGACAAAGTGTCAACATAGGTCAATATACCTACTATATTATTGTTTGTAGGATCATTAACTCATAACATAACTAATGTTCCAATCCAGTCACCTGTTTCACCCTGACGAAGCATGGGATTCCCATCTGAAATGGACAAAGTGTCAACATAGGTCAATATACCTACTATATTATTGTTTGTAGGATCATTAACTCATAACATAACTAATTAACCCATATCCAAACATATTGTTTAAGCGTTTTATTATATTTGTATGTTTATTAATGCATATTTTTTCTCCCTATCACAGTACAAGCATTGAATATATTTTTTTAGAATGTGGGATGAATAAAAGTATTGTGATTATTACGAATATTTACAAAATATGAATTTTGAGACATATTTTTCAACAACTTTAATAGATAATATGTAATTTCCTTTTTACAGGACAAAAATCTATATGTATTTAGAATCAATTTGTTTATTGGAGTTATACAACATTAATATTGACAAAAAAAACAATTTATAATATATCACTTATTCAAACCACAAATATCACTTATCACTTTGTTTCAACCACGAATGAGTTATTTTAATATCGCATCACTTTGTTTCAATCACAAATGAGTTTTTTAAATACCACTTTGTTTCAACCACGAATGAATTATTTTAACTTTGTCCAATCACAATGAGTTTTTTAAATATCACTTTGTTTCAACCACGAATGAATTATTTTAATATCACTTATCACTTTGTTTCAATCACGAATGAGTTATTTTAATATCGCATCACTTTGTTTCAATCACGAATGAGTTATTTTAATATCGCATCACTTTGTTTCAATCACAAATGAGTTTTTTAAATACCACTTTGTTTCAACCACGAATGAATTATTTTAATATCACTTTGTTTCAATCACAAATGAGTTTTTTAAATATCACTTTGTTTCAACCACGAATGAATTATTTTAATATCACTTATCACTTTTTTTCAATCACGAATGAGTTATTTTAATATCGCATCACTTTGTTTCAATCACAAATGAGTTTTTTAAATACCACTTTGTTTCAACCACGAATGAATTATTTTAATATCACTTTGTTTCAATCACAAATGAGTTTTTTAAATATCACTTTGTTTCAACCACGAATGAATTATTTTAACTTTGTTTCAATCACAATGAGTTTTTTAAATATCACTTTGTTTCAACCACGAATGAATTATTTTAACTTTGTTTCAATCACAATGAGTTTTTTAAATACAACTTTGTTTCAACCACGAATGTATTATTTTAATATCACTTATCACTTTGTTTCAATCACAAATGAGTTTTTTAAATATCACTTTGTGTCAAACACAAATGAGGTATTTAAAATATCATTTTGATCCATTGGTCAGGCCACATTCCAAACAACGTGGTTATACGGAGTCTGAGAAATGAGACCACTCCTGAAAGAGAGTTGCCCAACAACGATCCAAATGGATAGACCATAACATCAGGCATCCAGGTCTACTTGTTACATCGCTGAAGGAATGACGGAAGGCAAAATCAAGAAAGTCACCCCAGAGTCATTTATATGGACCAGGTGACGAATGATGTGCGCTGTAGCAGCTACCAAGAGATGAAGAGGCTGGCGGACAACAGAGATATGTGAAGAGACGGAGTGTTTGGTGAGTACCAGTCCTAGGATTGTAACCATTAAGAAGAAAACGCTATGTTTCAACCACACACGAGTTATTTTAAAAATCACCATTACTTTGATTCATCCACGAATTGTTAGTCATCCATTCTGACCAAGAAGCAGTCACTTTGAAATTGGTTGTATGTAATAACTCATTTGTGATTGAAACAATTGATGTAGATTATTTCAACATTAACAAATGATTATAAGATTTTCGGCATATGTTTTGACAACTGGGATACCAAAAAAATACCTGCATTAAATTATTATCTAACAAAATTATATTTTTGTGATTATGTACCTACTTTATTTAATTAATTTTTACTCCTCACTAACCCAAGGGGATATAATGGGGAGTTATGATTTCGCAATTTTTAAGGCTATTTTTTTTTGCAGATTATCAACTAGTATCATGCTGAGATTGTATTCTGAAAGTTTCATCACAATGTATCTGTGTGTGTGTTCTATGTACGGCGTGTTTATTTTATTTGATTCTATTCAAATTTTGCAAATATGTATATCTAATACTCGATTAGATCCCATTAGATTTTGAACGATATATGAATAGTGCTTCTCAATTTTTTTAACTGTCAAATATTTCAAAGTGACCCCAAGCTCAGGAAAATTAAAATTTGAAATTTTTATTTTCAAATTCGTTAAAAGGCACATCACTTTCATAAAATGGCATTGAAGAGTTATCAAGTTTTCATAATAAAATATTTAAATAAAAAATGATTTAACACTCATTTCATGAAAATGCTGAAAATTTTCTATACAAAATTTGAATACTTTATAGAATGCTCGTTAGTGAGGAGTTTAGCGTTGGCCACAACCCACTCGTTTTTTAATGTGGCCAAACTACATTGATCATAAATTTTACCAATAAAGACCTTAATAATCTATCATTCTATTTCTACATTTTAAATTTGATTCTCAGTGTTCATACTACACTAGTTCATACTCTGGCCAGACCACACCGGTCCAGGAACCACTTATTATACAAAACAAAGGTTTCAACCTAAAGTGACCTCTATAAAGAATCTTTAGGCATCTTGATGACTTGTTTACATGCACAAATATAATTAAGATTTTATCAATTGTGTGCTTTATAATCAAAGTGAACCATTGTTAGATTTATAATATATACATATACCATCACACAGTTTCCCTATTTGGAGTAGGCAGAGAGAACCAAACACCAGAACTTTCTATCTTGACATACATGTTTTGTCTCATTTATTTTTAATCAACATTTCTTATTTATCCATTTATTCACTATTTCCTATTTGTATGTCAAGTGTAAGCGTAAACAATGAAAACAATCTTCGTTTTCTGATATTTCATTATCAGTTCATTTAGTGCCAATATTCAGGATATGTTTTTTGGGGATTTTTAAATTTGAATTATTTCTAACCAATCTAATTTATTCCATTGGTTGCATTTATGAACCACCGCCACATTTTTGTAGCCAAAAGAAGTTTCTAGTTTCAGTGCCGGCAACACGACTTTTATTATTCAAAATTACATAATTGACAAACAAATTTTTTGTTCCCAGTGTCATTAGGATTACCTGTTCTGAGACGGGTCACTTACAATATTCCTTTTTAAATATATTATACATTATACACAGCTAGCCAAAACAAGTATGGTCATGAAAATTATTTAATAAAAAAATACAAAACAATAAAAAGAAAAAAAAATAGATAAAACAAATTTGATAAAAATGAACAGAAAATATATATAAAAAAATTTCTTTCTAGCATATTTTTTTTTAACATAACATGTTTTATATACCTGTTACCTATATATATTTTTTTACATAACATTATTGTGACAACATAAGTTTACATAGAAGAACATCTAAAGCAGCCCATTCACGATCGTGTCATTCGGCGTCGCTCCATATGGACCGACTCCATTTGGAGCATTGTAAAATTTTCATCACACTCACGGGAGCGCCATCGCACCATCAAAATTAGTATACGCAAGCGGTCGGCGTTTTGCATTAAAAATTTCTATTTTTTTTTTAATTTTCAAGTAAAAATGAGTTATAATTCTGATGAGTTTTATAAAACTGCAATATAGCGGTTTGATTATAAATAAAAAGAAAAAATCAAAGAGAAAATGTTGTATTTTTGCATTTACGAGAGTGTCAAACAGCTCGGCGCAATGAGATGGCGCAATGTACCGCTGGTTTTCACACTCACGAGCATGCCGTACCGACAGGATGCGCCGCGCCATTTGGAATTCCATTTTGGTGTGACAGACCAATTGGGCTGCGCGGGTTTTGACATTCACAAGCGCATTTTGGAGTGATAGCATGCCATTTGGAAGTATCGTGAATGGAGGCCTTTAGATTATATAATATTTTTATTTTAATAAAAAATTAATATCTCCTTGTTATACAAGGACATATATACATCTTCCTACGTTCCCTAAAATAAGCATATAAATGCTTGTGCTATAGGTGAACGAAATCGGTCGAGGCAGGATTCAAACTCGTGACCACTGGATTACTAGCCTAGCGCGCTAACCGCTCTGCCATCGACCCATCTAAATATTTTTTTTTTTTTTTTAATAAAAATGAATATGTCCTTGTTAAACAAGTACATATACATCTTCCTACGTTCCCTAAAATAAGCAAATAAATGCTTGTGCTATAGGTGAACGAAATCGGTCGAGGCAGGATTCGAACTCGCGACCACTGGATTACTAGCCCAGCGCGCTAACCGCTCTGCCACCGACCCATCTAAATATAATATATTTAATAACATAATTACATTTACACCAAGAGATCCAGAAACGAATGAATGTTGCGATACTTTCACTGGCTCAAGTGCCCTGAAAGGATAGAGTACAAGATATGCCTAACAACATTCAAGGCAATACACGGTCTGGCCCCGCAATACCTATCCGAAATGTGCACTCCGCTCACCTCAAACAACAGACAGAAATCCCTCCGTTCAGCTCAAAGCTCAGCAATCGGTAAACTAAACGAAGTTAACCGAGTGCACAAATCACACTTTGGTGATCGTGCGTTCGCTGTTGCTGGTCCATCCTCATGGAATAAACTTCCATACCGACTCAGACAAATAGACGATATAAACACGTTTAAAAAACAACTTAAGACACACCTGTTTAATATTTCACACAATAACACCTCCTAAATTTGAATATAATGTAATGAAACCAACTTAATAACACTGTAATTAACTGCTCCGTGACACTTCTCAATGTTTCATGGCATTAGATTCAATTAAATAGAATTTACTAAGTATTGTATACATCGTTTTTATGTCTATTTTTAATTTAATTTAAGATCAATAACCTAGATTTTAAGCTTTTACTAACATGAAAAACTAATAGCTACAAAGCGCCCTTGAGGTGAGTTTTCACGAAAACGGCGCTATATAAATTATCCAACCATATATATAAGTTATCAACAAGTACCTAGTTACTGAAGATTACTACAAACCCAAAAAATATTTTAACTTAGATTTCTAATTTAAATGTGTAAAAGGATTACCAAGTTAATTATTTTTATTTGAAAATAAACTTCTAAAATAAATATCTGAAGGTTTAAAAAACTACTTTGTTTCATGTAGTCGACAATCAAATAAAAGTGCATTTTGAATGATGTGGGTATCATAAATGGCGTTTAAATTATCATTATGCATAAATTATGCTATAAAAGTACTTGAAACTTTCAATCATCCAAGTACAAAAACCTATTAATATGCATTGCATCAATTTCCTATTATCATTGTGCTAGTAGAGAATGGCTTTTACAGTTATTACAGAGAGAAGTGTAAATAATGCAAGTACTCTTGACTGACTGCCAGTCAAATAGTGAACTAGTGTTGGATGTTTATTGAAACTTTCTATGTGACCATGATGCTGTGACCACTCCCACCTTCTCTTTCATCTTGTAACAATAATAATAATATACAACAACTGTAATTATCTTCAATGTCAACAGCTCACCAACCCTGAATATACTTTTTTATATACTAAAGTATAAGCACTGATAGTGTTTTATGGACCTTTTTACTCCTCACTAACCCAAGGGGATATAGTGGGGAGTTATGATTTTGCAATTTTTAATGCTATTTTTTTTATTGCAAATTATCAACTAGTATCATGCTGAGATTATATTCTGAAAGTTTCATCACAATGTATCTGTGTGTGTGCTATGTATGGCGTGTTTATTTTACTGTATTAATTATAGACTAAAGTACTCATTCAATTATTTTCAAATTTTGCATATATGTTCATCTAATACTCACTTAGAGCCCATTAGATTTTAAAGGACATATGAATAGTGCTTCTCATTTTTTTTAAACATCAAATATTTTAAAGTGACCCCAAGATCGGGAAACTTTAAATTAGAATTTTTTATTTTCAAATTGGTAAAAAGGCACATCACTTAATGTGCCCGCCACTATTCGACAGAAACAGAATTTTTTCATAAATATTAATTAAAAATGTGAATTATTTTTATTTATTTGTTAGAGTTTTGATTTTTTTTTCTTCTTGTATTTGTGTTTTTTGTTTACTTTGTTTAAGTTTTGTAAATACATTTCTCTGTGTGTATGCAATTTGGATAATAATTTTATTATATTGAAACATTTTTGTTTATTATTTATTATTATTTAGAATGTGCTCTAGAGTACAAAAAGGTTGGGAACCCCTGATGTAGGGGACACCAGGGGGGCAAGTCTGGTGCAATCGGCGAAATCAAAACCACCGTGATTACCCATATCATGGATATAATTATTATATGGAGTTCTACAATATCTTTAGATGTCATAGAACTCCATACTATAATTATATCCATGATATGGGTAATCACTGGGGTTTTGATTTCGCCGATCGAACCAGACTTGCCCCCCAGATGTTAAGATTAGGGACCATGGTATTCTTCATAAGATGCGCACTATGTACCGTTGGGGAAAGTTTGCAATCCGCTCAAGAAAATATTGGTTCGTATCTTAAAAAGACTCAGGTTATAAGAAGAGAAAAACACAATTGGAAAGATGGTTCCACAGTCGGGCTGCTGTGTCAATAAAAATGAGTTTGAGAATAGTTTGTGTATGCTGAAGGTTTACTGTGACTTGAGGAAAATGTCTGATTATATATAACACTTCTCTTTCTTATATTCCACATTCAAAAAGATTCTCTCCCAAATCTTATCTTATCCAGCTAATAAACTATCTTACTTATAATAATTAATTTTGTTATAATCCACAAATGCACAATTCGATAACTAATTATAAATGAAGGACAATTTCATGAAAAAGAGGACCTGATAAGATTTTTGTGTGTAAAGTTTATTTTCTTTTTGTCAATATTTTAGTGAGGTAAATCTTTTTCATTCTTTTAATAATATTTAGGATTCTCTTCTAGACATTTTATTCCCATTTTTTATAAATATCATTTTCATTTTAATAACTTATATTCTCATAAAAATTGCACATATTTCCTAAGTGACACAATTTTATTGTTTTTTTTTTATATGCATTGTTTTTTTGAAATTCGTTTAATTTTTTTGACAGTGAAATTATTTATATTTAGCATTCAATGTCTTAGTATAATAAATATTTATTTTTTATCATAATCTCATGTCAACTTCATGTTACGTAAGTGACATGTCCTTTTTTACTATTTTTGCCTTAATGTTGAAAAAGATGATGTGAATGTTTCAGAAATAGTTCAATAGATATATCAACAATCTTAAAAAAATAAAAATGTTGTCATAGAAGAACAGTAAAAAAATAAGAAGTAATATTTTAATCTACCTCTTTATGTTGTCAGTGATTATAGAATTCCCCTAAACTTGACTCTGGCCTAAGTTCCTCCACTTGAGGTTACAGGAGGCATTAAACTAAATCTACCTCTTTATGTTGTCAGTGATTATAGAATTCCCCTAAACTTGACTCTGGCCTAAGTTCCTCCACTTGAGGTTACAGGAGGCATTAAACTAAATCGAACACCTCTCTTCTTGGCAAACTACACTGGTCCAAAAGTCCGGGATGAGAAGACTTAGAAATTTCGCATGATATGGACGAGTCAAATTATTAAAAACTGTAGTTACTTTTATTAAGTAGATATAACTTGAGAATTTTCGTCGTGGAGGGGCGATTTGCACACATATCAACCAAGCACAAAAACACAAAATTACGCTCTGCACACCCCATGCACCATGCTGAAATCGTTCCAGATAACTGTACATATTTTGGTTATTTACATTGTGCAAACATTAAAAATGTCCACCTATATATCTCAGTTTTTATACATCATATGGTTTTAACTTTATTATTAGTCTGAATTTGTGAAACGATTTCTAAAATACCACTTACAATTTGTTATTTGAAACATGTTAAATAAATATTTGACATAGTATCTGTTGGTTTTTCGTAAACCAATGTAAAATTAAATAAAATATGCTATAATGGTATGATTCATACAATTTTGCTTTGAATAAGATATTCCAGAGGAAGCGGTCAGCTTGGAAAATGTTCGACCTAAACTACTTAAACCTATGTTTTATACAAAGTTGTTGTATATTTTTATTTATATATAAAATTTTATATAAAGATTTGTATATTGTCCTTAATAATAATTAATAAACACTTCCTTGCACCCTGCAAAATTGGCAAGTTTATTGCCATATGGCAATTTCTTACAATTTTCCAAACATTCAATATTTGCGTGAGAAATAAATTTAAATAAATTTCTCCTCTGCTGGGGATCGAACTCAGGATGCCCGCACAGAAACCAAACAGCTAACTAACTGTACCATAGCGTTTCTTCTTTCACAATCTCCATCTCTTTCACCTATAATTATCTTTGATTCTTTCTTTGTGCTCAGACCACCTAAAGGCATTTATTTCATTCTTAAAATAATATTCTTCCTCATCTTACATTTCCTATTTTTTTTTTGATAAATCACCTTGTTAAATTTTCTGATTCTGTGACGTCATGTCACTAAAAATATAAATAGATATTTTATGGACATATTTTCTTTTAATTAAGGAAGGATTAATATGTCATTGTGACAAGAATATAATATTACTTTCAGACTTATTAAAAATTTGTGATATATATATATAAGCTGAGGTAGAATTTGAGAATAGCCACACAAAAGATTACACACACACACACACACACACACACACCAGATTTTTTAAACCTAACCTACAAAAGTTTGGTAAAAACTTTATTGGTTAGGTTTGTTTGTAGTTATAATTGACTCACGCCAGTCGCATTATATATTAAATAAATAACTAAATTGGTGTGAATAATATACAAACCGTTGTACATGATGTATCAAAAACAAAATCTGGTGTACAAACAAGGCTATTCAGAATTTGATTCCACATCTACTAGAAAACTGAACCAGTGCACTGACCGTTGTACAAGATGTGTCAAAAACAAAATCTGGTGTACAAACTAGGCTATTCAGAATTTTTTTCCACATCTACTAGATAACTGAACCAGTGCACTGACCGTTGTACAAGATGTGTCAAAAACAAAATCTGGTGTACAAACTAGGCTATTCAGAATTTTTTTCCACATCTACTAGATAACTGAACCAGTGCACTGACCGTTGTACAAGATGTGTCAAAAACTTGCTTACATTTTTACTGGCTTGCGGTACATTTTTGAATTATCATTTATGGCAATACACAATATTTTCCCCATGATTTGAATAAATGTCAAATTTGTTTACTTAAATTTGTAAAATAAATATAATATGGTCATATTTTTAAGCACGAAAGCAAGTTATAATACGATTAAATTAACTTCTTTTGTGTTTATTGAATGTTTTGAGAGTAATTTTAAAAATTATTTTTAATAATATTTCGATCAATTTATCAAGTGTGATGACAGCAGCGTGTTATTTTTTTTACTAAAAACTACGCCGAATTTTCTTTTGTTAAGTGTTAAAATACATATCGCTTGATAACTTTCACAACCTCGTATCTCAAAATCCTGCATTCTCATATCCATAAATAAACAATGTTTTTAAAGGCTTAAAGAAATAAAAAAAATGCAATTAATGAATTACTTAGATGCATCATTGAATGAACTTTCAATCCACATTAACAGAAAAATAAAAAATAAATTGTTTAGAGAAAGTTATGAAGGTTTTAATGTCTCCTGTAAAATGATACTTTTTGAGATACGAGATTGTGAAAGTTATCCAGTGATATGTGATAAAATAGCTTACAAGAATACTTTCTCAAAATCAAAAATTATTTCAAATCTATACCTACGGAAAACATTTACGGACGCATAGAATTATAATGTTATAATCTAAGTACGGACGCATATTTCCAATAAATATACAACCATATAAAACTTTTGTTACGCGGTAATTAGCAATAAATGAATTACGCGGAATATTTGAAGGGTTTGAAGAATCTCTTAAACGGCGTCGTTTAACCCGTTTATATAATTATTCTCAAAATAAATATGAAATTCGGCATTGTTCGCGTAAAAAATGACATTTTATTCAACATGGCGGCGTTAGATCTTGTCTCTCGACCCAATCTCGCCGTCAAATAAGTGGGCGAGAACGATTCGACGCGTTATCTGCTTAGTGACTACCAAAACTGTCAAAATATCGACTAGTCGATATTTTGACAGTTAATCTCGACATTTATCGGTCGAGATCTACTTACAGACTTAGCCTGCAGTGCACTAACCGCCACACTGCAAACGATATATTATATCAACACAACAGATAATATCTGCAATTGCAAAGTCATAGCACTTGTATCATAAATCTAACCTCTAAATTTGTTGTTCTAAATCTCCTACTCAAATCACTGTTAGTTGATCCGATTGTTGATCTTCAAGTAAAAAAAAAAAGTGTGATTGATTCAATATAATTAATGAAAATATTATAAGTAATGATTCTTTGTGTTGTCAAATCTTTGAATATGGGAATTTGCCAACAAAAAGCTTATTTGTTGCATGTTGATTATACGAATCAACAGTTATCGCACTTTCCAATTTCATATTTTCAAGTTATTCTGACAGAAGTTTATGTTTCCTGTGATAAAGACAAGTACCTATATCTACTAGTGAAAAATATACATGATATTGGAGCATACAAAAATATACATGATATTGGAGCATACAAAAATATACATGATATTGGAGCATACAAAAAAATGTGCATATCGAAATAAGAAAAAATACAAAATAATAAAGTAAAGAACTGTATATTGAATCCTTTCGTATATATAATAGATATATTCTAACAATTAATAAAATTCAATCATCACTACACAATCAATTAATTATAGAATGTCCATAAAAGGTTAGAATAAAATAAACACGACTTAAAAAATGAATTCACATAGCATTAATATAAGAGTAGGAAGCTAAAAACACAGGATACTTACTATTAATATAATTAAATTGCAGGATGTGAATGTATAAAGTACATAAATAAAGCAAGTAACATTAAAGATTCATCACTATAAAAGGGCAAAAACGCTTCCTAGTCACATTTTTAATGAAAATGTATTACAATACATATAATAATCAAGGCAATTATAACAGTCATTGTATGACAAATGCATTTATTTCCCCTGACAAGGCAAACCGCCTTTAATGAAAACACATTGATAACAATATATCAAGGTATTTCCTATTTGTCTACACAGAAGGTCGGAACATGGGACAGGACACAGTACCTTTTACAAAGGTTTGCAGACGTCATTGACTTAACGTGCCACATAACGCGACAGACGCAAAATGTCAAAACAACGAAATTCTTTAAAATATAATGAAGATGACAATAGTTCAATTTCAGCCGGCTACAACGCCGCGGGCCCAGGGCACACTTGTAAGATTTCCGTGAAAATCAGGCCAAGGTAAATGTTCAACGAATACAAGAGAGGTTATTCAGACATAACGTACCTTTACACGCCGAAATCAGAAAATATCCACAGTCGGTAACGTCACTAAAATCTAAATGCACCACAGGACGTGTGTGTCCGCTACAATTTAACGATATCTGTTTCAAATTTGCCATTATTTCGCGAATTAAAAGAGTTATTCTACAAAAGTTTTGACTTGATCCAAAAAAGTTTGAGTCCGACCGCAATGAATGTTGACAATCGACTAGTGAATGGCACCCGTGAGAACAAAATAAAAGCAACTGTCGATAAAACAGAAAACTATAGTAGATTCAAACTATTTTTCAATTGTTTTCAATATGTAGCTAAGATTTATGTGAATTTAAATTAATATGAATATTAACAAATTGTTACAAATTAGATATGTATTTTAAGATTAAAATTTATACAAAATACAGAATACAATTAGCGAATTTAAGTAATATTATTTTCGAAAATTATGAAAAGACTAAATCAGTATAACCAATAGTATAAAATTAAAAAAAAAATTGCTGATCATAGATTTTTATTATAATATACTAGTGAACCCCCGGCAAACTTCGTATTGCCTGTATAATTTAAAATCTTCCTCCATAACCACCCGTCGCTTCAGACTCTTCAATACCTCCCATCCCTTCAGTACTTCCCGTCCCTTCAGTACCTCCCGTCCCTTCAGTACCTCCCGTCCCTTCAATTAATTCCGTCCCTTCAGTTACTCCCGTCCCTTCAGTTACTCCCGTCCCTTCAGTTACTCCCGTCCCTTCAGTTACTCCCGTCCCTTCATTACCTCCCGTCCCTTCAGTAGGTCCCGGTCATACGCTCGACAATTCACCAAAGTTTCATTGCGATCGGATGGACGGTTCCCAGGATAGTCCACTTTCATAAGTAAAATAACCTTATACCCGATGAAGAAGAAGAAGAAGAAGAATTTTTTTTAATCAAGAAACCATCGTGGGCATACGCTCGACAATTCACCAAAGTTTAATTGCAATCGGATGAACGGTTCCCAGGATAGTCCACCTTCATAGGTAAAATGACCTAAAACTCAATGAAGAAGAAGAAGAAGTTAAAATTTTTTGATTCAGAAACCATCCCTGGTATACTCTCGACAGTTCACCAAAGTTTCATCGCAATCGGATGAACGGTTTAGGAGCGCATTCAACACATACATAGATACATACATAGATACATACAAACATTCAAATTTATAATATAGACTAGAACGCGCGATATTATACTGGATTACTGGAGTGCTAAATGTTGTTCAAATGTTCTGCCGAGGTAGTAGAAAGAGACAGATAGTACAAGTGGCATTCCTATCTCTTTCTAGAACTCTCACTTCATACAATATATGAGTAATTTTGAAGAATAGAATGAGATTATCCGATAATAAATGATGTAATTCAATCAAATGAAAACTATACATAATCGGGTTACATATATAGTAAAAGTAATATATAGATTATCATATATGAGTACAAATTACTTATTAGAAACATCTCATAACTCAGAATATTAGAACATTTATGTGAAACCATATATTTTTAAAACCAATATTATAACTACTTACAAGTATTTGCATTTTTTGAGATGATTTCTGTATTTAACATTTTTCCTATCCACGCTGAGAATATTTTGTCATTAACTGTTCATTCAATTGAAAGTTTTAGCAGAATTAATTCGGCGTTGTCTATCAAAAAACACAAGATCTTGAACGTTGATATAATATCTTTAGAACAGTTTTAAAAGGGTCACATTTTTCATATATAAATATATATATATATATATATATATATATATATATATATATATATATATATATATATATATATATATATATATATATATATATATATATATATATATATATATATATATATATATATATATATATATATATATATATATATATATATATATATATATATATATATATATATATATATATATATATATATATATATATATATATATATATATATATATATATATATATATATATATATATATATATATATATATATATATATATATATATATATATATATATATATATATATATATATATATATATATATATATATATATATATATATATATATATATATATATATATATATATATATATATATATATATATATATATATATATATATATATATATATATATATATGTAGAAGCATATTTCCTTTAAATCCCTTCCATGCCATTGTCCCCTCACCGATGTATAAGAATTGTCACTTGTCAAAATAATTTTGGGTGACAATAAGTGTCAAGTGAAATTAACCAGTACAAGTTTGAAGACCACTGCGTGTGGATGTGTACACAGAAAAAATAATCAGTGAACCAGGAATATAGAAGCATCGGTGAGATCGTTTAAAAATACAGTCCACTACCTACCATCTAATACCCATCACCTGATGTTTTCTACATAATATTTTGGCCCTTCTAACCGAATTTGAAGTGTTTTTCTTTGTGTTATTTGTTGCGAATTCTGCATGTTGCGGTGGATTCAAATAGTAATTTGTAGGTACTCAATTTTGTTACAATATTATGGTGATTAATTATCACATAATATTATTTTGTGATTATTGTGAGGTATAATAAGGTACCATATTAATGTTAATAACATTATTGTGAATGCAGTCGGGTAGAATAAAATACCACATTATTATTGATACAGTGAATTTGTGTTTGCATGCAATTATAGTTTATAAGTATAAGTTTAAAGTTTTAAAATGGCTGATAACATTAAAGCAAGGATGTTAAATGCTATTTCTAGAATTATCTAGCTACTGGATTGAACTCCCGGGGCTCAGGCAGGCTAAGGACCTGCTCGGTAATTATGACCGAAAAAGGTCCGGAACATGTTTGAGCCTCGGCAGGAAAGCCCTAAAAAGTCTGACAGGGTTCCTCACAGGCCATTGTAGACTTGGGGAACATCTGCGGAAAATTGGACTTGAAGAAGACGGAACATGCAGATTCTGTAGGGAGGGGGCGGAAACGCCACACCACCTCCTCATGCAGTGTGTTGCAGTGACACAAGTTAGAATGAGGACCTTGGGCAGGCCCCAAATGGACATTGGATCCATACGCTCATTGAATCCCCTGCGAGTCCTAAACTTCCTAAGAGGGCTAGGACTCGAGGGGATGCTGTAACAGGAAACCCGGTAAGCAAGTAGGGGGGAGCGCAAAAGATCCTAAGGGTCGCAGTGCATAAGAACACCCTCTAATAATAATAATAATAATAATAAACCCGAATAGCTGGCAAGTCAGCCATTATTGGCTGCACTGGTGAAGCACTAAATCGCTTACACACAAGACACTTTGACAAAACAGACTTAATTCTATTTCTCGCTGAAACAATCCAATATTTCCGTTGTATTAAATGTTGCAGTGATCTGGGACCCACATGCAAATATGATATATGAAAATAATTTATCAATAATTTTCCAAACTCACTATGCTTATGCAATAATATTGGAAATTTCATTTTATCAGGTAGTGCAGAATATCTAATTTTTCCGCCCACTCTGACAAGTCCCTGTTTATCTATAAAACAATTCAACTTCTGCAGTTGAGGATTATCGCATTGATTTTTGCATTTTAACATATTAATATCCTTCATAAAATATAAACTCTGATCATATTTTATAATTGCTTGTAAACTAATTTCCATTTCCCTATTACACAAATCTCCTTTAGTGCGATTATTAACATTCAACAGACAATTATTTTTAAACCTTAAAATCCAAGCTACTACACGTGTTAACTTTGTATATTTATTAGTTATGTTATACAATCCTAATCTATCTTTATCTTCTAAAATTAAAGCATTAGATTGATTAACTAACCCTTTATATTCTGGCAATTGTGCAGGTACAATATAATCATCACACCGTGGCCATCTGTCAACAGGTTCTAACAGCCACTCTGGACTGTTTATCCACAACGTGTGACCAACTAATTCTTCTGGATATAATCCTCTAGATGCACAATCTGCTGGATTACATTGAGATCTCACATGAAACCATTTTCCATGAGGCACGTTTTCCCAAATACGTTCTATTCGATTTGCAACAAATAATTTTAATAGATATGATGGTGTTTTAAGCCACGACAAAACAATACTAGAATCTGTGTACATATATACATCCTTTATAATAATTGCATCTTGAAATACAGATAAAGTATATTTAATTAATTTTGATAATAATAATGCACCACAGAGCTCCAAGCGTGGTATCGTTTGCATCTTAATTGGAGCAACCTTAGACTTGGCAGTCACCAGAGATATTTGTTTACTGTCCTCAGTAACCAAATAACAAACAGCGCTATATCCGTCATTAGAGGCGTCAGAAAGGCCAACTAAATAACACTGACTATCAACGCTTGTT
This sequence comes from Molanna angustata, assembly GCA_963576475.1. NCBI lineage: Eukaryota > Metazoa > Arthropoda > Insecta > Trichoptera > Molannidae > Molanna > Molanna angustata. The sequence goes on along the minus strand of OY754965.1, from coordinate 1,599,325 downwards.
CCAAAAAACCTACTCAATTTAAATTCCTCTAATAAAGACATTTGATCAACTATTTTATTCCACTGCACTTTCGTGGATTCTGGAATAATATCATCCCATCCCAATTTCATTTTCCACAAATTTTGAATGAAACTTTTCAATAAAAATGTAAACGGAGTGATCCATCCTACAGGGTCATATATCGATGAAACGACCGATAGAATCATACGCTTTGTATATTTAATATCAATTTTCTTAACCTGATAACTAAAAACATCATTCACAAAATCCCATTTAATTCCTAATAATTTAATATGATTACTGTCTTCAGCAAAACAGATCACACTGCTATCAGATTTATTAAAATCTTGAATAAATTCAGGACAGTTAGTTGCCCATTTTGACAATTCAAAACAACCACTTCGTAAAATAGAAATCAACTGTTCTCGTAAAATAATAGCATCTTCAATATTATGATCACCGCATATAATATCATCTACATATGTACTATTACGAAGAGCTTTAGCACCTAATGGGTATTTATCACTTTCATCCAAAGCTAACTGATTTATTGTTTGAATTGCATTATAGAGTGAGCTTCCTAAACCATATGTCACAGTGCATAACTCATATTCTTTGACAGGTTGTGACGGATCTTCTCGCCACAATACATGCTGATATCTTCTATCTTCATGCCTGATAGATATTTGTCTATACATTTTAGTTATGTCAGCAGAAAACCCGATTTTATAGATTCTAAACTTTAACAATAATTCGATTATATCCTTTTGCAACTTTGGACCTACATGTAAATATTTGTTTAATGCACCAGTTGCGTTCGTATTAGAACTGCCATCAAAAACAACTCTCAATTTAGTAGATAAACTATCAGGTTTCAGAACACAGTGATGAGGAATATAATATACATTTGGATCGCCTTGTAAAGGAACTTCTTTCATGTGTCCTAACATCTCATATTCCTTCATGAACTTTGTATATTCAAGTTTAATTTCCAAATTATTACAAAATTTTCTTTCCATATTAGTTAATCTTTTAAGAGCAAAACCAAAAGTACCAACACATGGTACGTGAATATCTTTTTTTAATAAGAGCGGTACTACAAATCTACCGTCGTCATTACGATAATGTAAATCATTGTATAACTGAACACATTCCTCATCCGAATGTGACATTTTCCTACTACTTGATACTGTGTTTACCTCTTCTATTTCCCAAAACCCTTTTAATTTTTCATCTAACACATCAGATGATACAAAACATGTTAACAACTCATTGTTATCATGTACAAAATCTTGACCTAAAATTACAAACCCAAATATGGTCTCAAATGCATATAAATCTTCTGATAATTTTTTACAATTTCCTGTGAACAATTTTCCATACATGTCAGCACCTAATAATATATCAATATTACTGCTTTTCCAAAATTCATTATCTGCCAATTCTAAATCTTGAGTCAAAACTCTACACTGATGAGATAAATCTCTCCTAGGCAAGTTTGATGGAAGCGCATCCACCACTACACTCTTTACAAATAGCGACTTGTTATATTTATTATTAAATAAACAAAATTGCATAGAACCCTTTACATCAATATTAGTAGAAGACAGCGTTGTCAATGATACAGAATGCCCTTTTGTATAGAATCCTATATTCTTACAAAACTTCCCAGACATCAAAGTAACCTGACTTCCAGAATCAACTAAACACTTGGCCTTATAAAATTGCCCATCTTTTCCCTGGACATATCCTATAATTGTTCCTAATATCACTTGACCAATAGATTCATTACCCCGAATCCCTTTATGGCAGATACCTACTACCGATGAATTATCAGTATGCAATAAAACATTATGTTTCCTATCACAAGTTTGACACTTTTTGTTAGACTTACAATCCTTTATCAGATGTTTTCCAAAACAACAAAAACATAATTTCAATTTAGAGACAATATCCTTTCTCTCTGATACAGTTTTATTAATAAATGTGTCACAATTGTGTATCGTATGACTACCCTTACACATATAGCATTCAAGTTGGCGAATATTACCTACAAACCCTTTGTCTGATTTATGATTATAATTATTACGCTTTACTTGTGAATTACTCTGACGTGAAAATTTTAATACTTGCAATTGACTTCGAATTATTTCAAATATTCTATTTATTGAAGGAATTTCCTGAATATCTAATCTACTTTCCACTATTCGACGTGTAGATTCATCTAATTTATTAATAAATATAAATCCCCATACCTGATCTAACATTTTTTCACATTTCATATTTGACAGAGCTAATATATTTTCATTAAATGTATGATATAATTCGCTTAATTGCCCTACATTTTCACCAACTAAAGATTTGCATTGAAACATTTTATTCATGTAATATTCAAATTGTAATCTTGTATTAGTATAATGTCCACACAATGTACTCCAAGCAATATTATAATTATCACTAATCAGTGGTAAATTAACAAATGTTGATGCAAATCCCTTTATGGACGTTCGCAAATAATGAAATTTTTCTATGTCTGTATATCCAATATTATCATGAATCAATGACACAAACATGTCATGAAACGAATTCCAATTTTCGACGTTGGAATCAAAAACAGGTAAATTTATTATAGGAGCTCTCTGAATTTTATTACATACATCAGTTGCATTTATTTTCACACCATTAGATAAACGATTTTTAATTCTCATTATTTCAAAATACATAATGTCACCTTTCTGAATTATTTCACTCAACTCTTTCAACTCTGTATCACATTTTGTATCAGTATATATTCCAATCAAGCTGTCACTTAATTCATTGACCAATTTATACCATTCATCAACTCTCTGACACCTAGCTAAAAATATTTCATCTCGTTCGATATTGCCTTTTTCACACAGATCTCTTAATTCATATGTATTCCTAATTCTAGAAATAGCATTTAACATCCTTGCTTTAATGTTATCAGCCATTTTAAAACTTTAAACTTATACTTATAAACTATAATTGCATGCAAACACAAATTCACTGTATCAATAATAATGTGGTATTTTATTCTACCCGACTGCATTCACAATAATGTTATTAACATTAATATGGTACCTTATTATACCTCACAATAATCACAAAATAATATTATGTGATAATTAATCACCATAATATTGTAACAAAATTGAGTACCTACAAATTACTATTTGAATCCACCGCAACATGCAGAATTCGCAACAAATAACACAAAGAAAAACACTTCAAATTCGGTTAGAAGGGCCAAAATATTATGTAGAAAACATCAGGTGATGGGTATTAGATGGTAGGTAGTGGACTGTATTTTTAAACGATCTCACCGATGCTTCTATATTCCTGGTTCACTGATTATTTTTTCTGTGTACACATCCACACGCAGTGGTCTTCAAACTTGTACTGGTTAATTTCACTTGACACTTATTGTCACCCAAAATTATTTTGACAAGTGACAATTCTTATACATCGGTGAGGGGACAATGGCATGGAAGGGATTTAAAGGAAATATGCTTCTACATATATATATATATATATATATATATATATATATATATATATATATATATATATATATATATATATATATATATATATATATATATATATATATATATATATATATATATATATATATATATATATATATATATATATATATATATATATATATATATATATATATATATATATATATAATATATATATATATATATATATATATATATATATATATATATATATATATATATATATATATATATATATATATATATATATATATATATATATATATATATATATATATATATATATATATATATATATATATATATATATATAATATATATATATATATATATATATATATATATATATATATTATATATAATATATATATATATATATATATATATATATATATATATATATATATATATATATATATATATATATATATATATATATATATATATATATATATATATATATATATATATATATATATATATATATATATATATATATATATATATATATATATATATAATATATATATATATATATATATATATATATATATATATATATATATATATATATATATATATATATATATATATATATATATATATATATATATATATATATATATATATATATATATATATATATATATATATATATATATATATATATATATATATATATATATATATATATATATATATATATATATATATATATATATATATATATATATATATATATATATATATATATATATATATATATATATATATATATATATATATATATATATATATATATATATATATATATATATATATATATATATATATATATATATATATATATATATATATATATATATATATATATATATATATATATATATATATTATTGATACAGTGAATTTGTGTTTGCATGCAATTATAGTTTATAAGTATAAGTTTAAAGTTTTAAAATGGCTGATAACATTAAAGCAAGGATGTTAAATGCTATTTCTAGAATTAGGAATACATATGAATTAAGAGATCTGTGTGAAAAAGGCAATATCGAACGAGATGAAATATTTTTAGCTAGGTGTCAGAGAGTTGATGAATGGTATAAATTGGTCAATGAATTAAGTGACAGCTTGATTGGAATATATACTGATACAAAATGTGATACAGAGTTGAAAGAGTTGAGTGAAATAATTCAGAAAGGTGACATTATGTATTTTGAAATAATGAGAATTAAAAATCGTTTATCTAATGGTGTGAAAATAAATGCAACTGATGTATGTAATAAAATTCAGAGAGCTCCTATAATAAATTTACCTGTTTTTGATTCCAACGTCGAAAATTGGAATTCGTTTCATGACATGTTTGTGTCATTGATTCATGATAATATTGGATATACAGACATAGAAAAATTTCATTATTTGCGAACGTCCATAAAGGGATTTGCATCAACATTTGTTAATTTACCACTGATTAGTGATAATTATAATATTGCTTGGAGTACATTGTGTGGACATTATACTAATACAAGATTACAATTTGAATATTACATGAATAAAATGTTTCAATGCAAATCTTTAGTTGGTGAAAATGTAGGGCAATTAAGCGAATTATATCATACATTTAATGAAAATATATTAGCTCTGTCAAATATGAAATGTGAAAAAATGTTAGATCAGGTATGGGGATTTATATTTATTAATAAATTAGATGAATCTACACGTCGAATAGTGGAAAGTAGATTAGATATTCAGGAAATTCCTTCAATAAATAGAATATTTGAAATAATTCGAAGTCAATTGCAAGTATTAAAATTTTCACGTCAGAGTAATTCACAAGTAAAGCGTAATAATTATAATCATAAATCAGACAAAGGGTTTGTAGGTAATATTCGCCAACTTGAATGCTATATGTGTAAGGGTAGTCATACGATACACAATTGTGACACATTTATTAATAAAACTGTATCAGAGAGAAAGGATATTGTCTCTAAATTGAAATTATGTTTTTGTTGTTTTGGAAAACATCTGATAAAGGATTGTAAGTCTAACAAAAAGTGTCAAACTTGTGATAGGAAACATAATGTTTTATTGCATACTGATAATTCATCGGTAGTAGGTATCTGCCATAAAGGGATTCGGGGTAATGAATCTATTGGTCAAGTGATATTAGGAACAATTATAGGATATGTCCAGGGAAAAGATGGGCAATTTTATAAGGCCAAGTGTTTAGTTGATTCTGGAAGTCAGGTTACTTTGATGTCTGGGAAGTTTTGTAAGAATATAGGATTCTATACAAAAGGGCATTCTGTATCATTGACAACGCTGTCTTCTACTAATATTGATGTAAAGGGTTCTATGCAATTTTGTTTATTTAATAATAAATATAACAAGTCGCTATTTGTAAAGAGTGTAGTGGTGGATGCGCTTCCATCAAACTTGCCTAGGAGAGATTTATCTCATCAGTGTAGAGTTTTGACTCAAGATTTAGAATTGGCAGATAATGAATTTTGGAAAAGCAGTAATATTGATATATTATTAGGTGCTGACATGTATGGAAAATTGTTCACAGGAAATTGTAAAAAATTATCAGAAGATTTATATGCATTTGAGACCATATTTGGGTTTGTAATTTTAGGTCAAGATTTTGTACATGATAACAATGAGTTGTTAACATGTTTTGTATCATCTGATGTGTTAGATGAAAAATTAAAAGGGTTTTGGGAAATAGAAGAGGTAAACACAGTATCAAGTAGTAGGAAAATGTCACATTCGGATGAGGAATGTGTTCAGTTATACAATGATTTACATTATCGTAATGACGACGGTAGATTTGTAGTACCGCTCTTATTAAAAAAAGATATTCACGTACCATGTGTTGGTACTTTTGGTTTTGCTCTTAAAAGATTAACTAATATGGAAAGAAAATTTTGTAATAATTTGGAAATTAAACTTGAATATACAAAGTTCATGAAGGAATATGAGATGTTAGGACACATGAAAGAAGTTCCTTTACAAGGCGATCCAAATGTATATTATATTCCTCATCACTGTGTTCTGAAACCTGATAGTTTATCTACTAAATTGAGAGTTGTTTTTGATGGCAGTTCTAATACGAACGCAACTGGTGCATTAAACAAATAATTAAACAAATATTTACATGTAGGTCCAAAGTTGCAAAAGGATATAATCGAATTATTGTTAAAGTTTAGAATCTATAAAATCGGGTTTTCTGCTGACATAACTAAAATGTATAGACAAATATCTATCAGGCATGAAGATAGAAGATATCAGCATGTATTGTGGCGAGAAGATCCGTCACAACCTGTCAAAGAATATGAGTTATGCACTGTGACATATGGTTTAGGAAGCTCACTCTATAATGCAATTCAAACAATAAATCAGTTAGCTTTGGATGAAAGTGATAAATACCCATTAGGTGCTAAAGCTCTTCGTAATAGTACATATGTAGATGATATTATATGCGGTGATCATAATATTGAAGATGCTATTATTTTACGAGAACAGTTGATTTCTATTTTACGAAGTGGTTGTTTTGAATTGTCAAAATGGGCAACTAACTGTCCTGAATTTATTCAAGATTTTAATAAATCTGATAGCAGTGTGATCTGTTTTGCTGAAGACAGTAATCATATTAAATTATTAGGAATTAAATGGGATTTTGTGAATGATGTTTTTAGTTATCAGGTTAAGAAAATTGATATTAAATATACAAAGCGTATGATTCTATCGGTCGTTTCATCGATATATGACCCTGTAGGATGGATCACTCCGTTTACATTTTTATTGAAAAGTTTCATTCAAAATTTGTGGAAAATGAAATTGGGATGGGATGATATTATTCCAGAATCCACGAAAGTGCAGTGGAATAAAATAGTTGATCAAATGTCTTTATTAGAGGAATTTAAATTGAGTAGGTTTTTTGGAACAAGCGTTGATAGTCAGTGTTATTTAGTTGGCCTTTCTGACGCCTCTAATGACGGATATAGCGCTGTTTGTTATTTGGTTACTGAGGACAGTAAACAAATATCTCTGGTGACTGCCAAGTCTAAGGTTGCTCCAATTAAGATGCAAACGATACCACGCTTGGAGCTCTGTGGTGCATTATTATTATCAAAATTAATTAAATATACTTTATCTGTATTTCAAGATGCAATTATTATAAAGGATGTATATATGTACACAGATTCTAGTATTGTTTTGTCGTGGCTTAAAACACCATCATATCTATTAAAATTATTTGTTGCAAATCGAATAGAACGTATTTGGGAAAACGTGCCTCATGGAAAATGGTTTCATGTGAGATCTCAATGTAATCCAGCAGATTGTGCATCTAGAGGATTATATCCAGAAGAATTAGTTGGTCACACGTTGTGGATAAACAGTCCAGAGTGGCTGTTAGAACCTGTTGACAGATGGCCACGGTGTGATGATTATATTGTACCTGCACAATTGCCAGAATATAAAGGGTTAGTTAATCAATCTAATGCTTTAATTTTAGAAGATAAAGATAGATTAGGATTGTATAACATAACTAATAAATATACAAAGTTAACACGTGTAGTAGCTTGGATTTTAAGGTTTAAAAATAATTGTCTGTTGAATGTTAATAATCGCACTAAAGGAGATTTGTGTAATAGGGAAATGGAAATTAGTTTACAAGCAATTATAAAATATGATCAGAGTTTATATTTTATGAAGGATATTAATATGTTAAAATGCAAAAATCAATGCGATAATCCTCAACTGCAGAAGTTGAATTGTTTTATAGATAAACAGGGACTTGTCAGAGTGGGCGGAAAAATTAGATATTCTGCACTACCTGATAAAATGAAATTTCCAATATTATTGCATAAGCATAGTGAGTTTGGAAAATTATTGATAAATTATTTTCATATATCATATTTGCATGTGGGTCCCAGATCACTGCAACATTTAATACAACGGAAATATTGGATTGTTTCAGCGAGAAATAGAATTAAGTCTGTTTTGTCAAAGTGTCTTGTGTGTAAGCGATTTAGTGCTTCACCAGTGCAGCCAATAATGGCTGACTTGCCAGCTATTCGGGTTTATTATTATTATTATTATTATTAGAGGGTGTTCTTATGCACTGCGACCCTTAGGATCTTTTGCGCTCCCCCCTACTTGCTTACCGGGTTTCCTGTTACAGCATCCCCTCGAGTCCTAGCCCTCTTAGGAAGTTTAGGACTCGCAGGGGATTCAATGAGCGTATGGATCCAATGTCCATTTGGGGCCTGCCCAAGGTCCTCATTCTAACTTGTGTCACTGCAACACACTGCATGAGGAGGTGGTGTGGCGTTTCCGCCCCCTCCCTACAGAATCTGCATGTTCCGTCTTCTTCAAGTCCAATTTTCCGCAGATGTTCCCCAAGTCTACAATGGCCTGTGAGGAACCCTGTCAGACTTTTTAGGGCTTTCCTGCCGAGGCTCAAACATGTTCCGGACCTTTTTCGGTCATAATTACCGAGCAGGTCCTTAGCCTGCCTGAGCCCCGGGAGTTCAATCCAGTAGCTAGATCTCACTTTCTCTGTAATTCTCTTTACTTCTGCCTGAAAATATGAATTTCCCAGGCCGCAGAATGGCTCTGGTCCTATCAGATGCTCTCTCGCACCCTTCCTGGCGAGTCTATCAGCTCGCTCATTTCCTTCGACGCCCATATGCCCTGGTACCCAGAGCAGGGAGACCTTATTATTCTTGCCTAGTTCATTAAGTTTTGTTAAGCATTCCCAAACCATTTTTGAGTCAATGTTTGGGGAATTCAATGCCATGATGGCTGCTTGACTGTCAGATAGAATAGCAATATCCTGTCTATTGTATCTTCTGTCGAGGTTGAACTGAGCGCATCTCTCAATTGCGTGAACTTCCGCTTGAAAGACACTAGGGAGTTTGCCCATTGCTTCAGAATATTCTGTCCTTGGTCCATATACTCCTGCTCCAGTTCCCTCTTCTGTTTTGGATCCATCGGTATACCATTTAATAGTATTTTCCCTGAGTGATTGGATGGTGTCGTTGTTCCAATCATTTCTCGTGTTCAGCTTGATATCAAAGTTCTTTTCGAGACTGAACTTCTTGACCATTTTGTCTCCTGGTAGGTCGATTAGGTGTGTGCAATTAGGCAAAGCTAGCTCAGCATGCCCACCCTTTATTGACCCTTCTTTGTACATTCTGAGGTAGGCCTTTGTTGCGACTTCCTCCACTACTATGTGGAGTGGAGTGAGGTCTAGGATGACCTCCATTGCCGCACTCGGACATGTCCTCATACCGCCTGTTATACATAAACAGGCTAGCCTTTGCAACTTCTCGAGTGATTTCCTCGTTGTTTCAAGCTTGGTTCTGCTTGACCATACTATTGCACCATAGGTGATGATAGGTCTTACTATTGCAGTGTACATCCATAGTAGGATCTTTGGGTGACATCCCCATATTTTTCCTGCAATTCTTCTACATATCATTATAGCTGATTTCGCTTTGCTGATTTTTTCTTCAACATGCTTGTTCCACAGCAACTTTTTATCTAGTATCACTCCTAGATATTTTGTGTGGTCTCTCCATTCAATATCTTCTCCATTTATCTGGATATTCTTTATATTGTGGAGATTTCTTTTGTTGGTAAATGGTATTAGTGTGGTTTTCCCTGAATTTAGATTCAGGCCCACAGATAAACACCATTCTTTGGTGATTTTGAGGGCATCCTGCATTAGGAGACACAGTGTTTCCTCAAATTTACCTCTGATTAGGATGACGATGTCGTCGGCATAACCGTTTACGTGATATCCACACTCGGTCAGCCGCCTCAACAGCTCGTCAACGACCAGACTCCAGATCAGTGGTGACAGTACTCCTCCCTGTGGGCATCCCCTTGTGGTGCTTACCTGGATGGTTTTTCCACTAGTGTTTGCCGCCACTGTTCTTGTTGTTAGCATATTGTTAATCCATCTGGACAGTGTGCTGTCCACTTCTTTCCTAGCTAGAGCGTCCTCAACTGCCTTGTGTGAGGTGTTGTCGAAGGCCCCCTCTATATCCAGAAAGGAGCATAGAGCTATCTCTTTTTCATCAAGTGATTTCTGTATTACCTCTGTAAGCTCAAATAGAGCGGTGTCGGTTGATTTGCCCGCTCTATATGCATGTTGGTTCTTATGCAGAGGTGCCTTGTCCAGAATTTCACTACGTATATAGTTGTCCACCATCTTTTCTAAGGTTTTTAGTAAGAACGATGTGAGGCAGATGGGTCTGTAGGACTTCGGTAGGGTCGTGTCCTTCTTACCATTCTTTGGTATGAAGATGACTCTTGCGATCCGCCAGGCTTGGGGAATATGTCCCAATGCTAGGCTACATCTATATATCCTAAGTAGGTGAGCGTGCATTTCCTGTGGCCCTCTTTGTAGTAGGGCAGGAAATACACCATCTGTACCGGGTGATTTATACGGCTGAAAGGTGTCAATTGCCCATTTCAGTCTCTGTGGTGTACAGATAATTTTACTCACCTCCCAATTTCTTTTGTTCGATCTACAGTGCATTGCCTGTAGTTCCTCTGCCTTGACAGGCTCACTTCCAGGGAAGTGGGTTTCCAGAAGTAGAAGGGCCCTTTGCTCTTCATCTTCTGTGTAGCTGCCATCTGGTTTCTTAAGAGTCATGGGACCTTGTATTCTTCCTCTTGCCATTGCTTTGTGTAGCCTGGCTGCTATAGGAGTTTCTGTGATGTTTTCACAAAACTCTCGAAAGCTCTTCCTCTTAGCTTTTCTTATTTCTTTGTTGTAGTTGGTTAATGCCTCCCTGTAAGCCTGCCACTCTCCGTTATTTTTGGCTCTGTGAAAGAGTCGACGTACGGATGTTCTCAATTGTGACAGGTAGTTGTTCCACCAGGGAGTGTCCCTACAGTTAACTTTTTCTTTAATAGGGCAGCTGGATTCATATGCATCTATTATTGCTTCAGTTAATGAGTCCACTGCTCTTTCTAATCCTAAATGATTCCTTGCCCTTGAATCTACCGTTACAAGGTTATACTTTAGATTGGTGTCATATTTCTCCCAATCTGTTTTCTTTGGGTTCCTTATGTAGGTTACTGTAGTTGACAGTCCCTCCACATCGAACCTTATGATTCTATGATCAGAGAGCGAGGGCTCGTTTGATACTCGCCATCTCTTCATGGTAGGACTTATGCTCGTACTTGCAAGTGTTATGTCCAGTACCTCCTGTCTTGCCCTTGTCACAAAGGTGGGGGTGTTTCCCACGTTGAGGATTTCAAGGTTTTCTTTCAGGATAAATTCTAATAGTTCATCTCCTCTTTTGTTTGTGTCACTACTTCCCCATATGGTGTTATGTGCATTGGCATCACATCCGAGGAGGAGTGGCAAGTTATTTTTGCCACAAAAGTCAGCCAGTTTCTGCACTTCCATTGGTGGCATCAGCCTATCTCCTGCAAAGTAGGCTGATGCAATTACTATATCACGATGTAAGTTGCCAATTTCGATGCAAGCTCGAACTGGCACCAAGTCTCGTGATATAAACTCTGACAGTGTAATATATTTAACCTTATCCCTTATCAGGATGCATGCTCTGGGGCGATCCTCTCGGGTGTCCCATATTGCTTTTGCATCTTTACTTGGAAGACCTCTGATTTGCCCTTTAAAGAACCAGGGTTCTTGTATTAATACAATGCTTAGTTCAGCTTTGGTGAACATATCTGCAATAACCGCCGATGCTCCTCTCGCGTGGTGCAGATTCACCTGACCTATCTTGGTGTTCGAGGTCACTACTGGGTGTGTCATATCTAGGTGAGTTGAAGGATTCCTCACTCAGAGAGTCGAGACTTCTATTCCTCTTCTGAGGACAGGGTACAATTGGCCCCCAGGGGTACACGCCCCCTAAGATCAGCCAATAGGAGAGCAACAGATGTATCCATTGGAGTCATCCCTCGCTCCCCCCCTGCTGTGAGCAGCGAGCCATCCCCCCAAGATGTGGAGGGACGGGCATAGTCACCGCCGTCATTGGAGGTGGATGGGCGAGTGAGACAGTCCTCGACATCCATCACATTAGAGCTTGCCTCCCCAGGGATGGCAGGATGGGTACCATCCATACCCTCCCTGGAAGTGGAGGGATAGACTCTTTCCTCCAGGGTCTCATCTATTGGATGGACCACTAAAGTCCCAGCCTCCGCTGGGGCGGAAGAAGGGGGAAGAGGATTCTTCCCCTTGCCTTCTACCTTCTTACGTAGGCCCTGGACAGGGATTCTCCCGAACCTGTAGAAGATGGTGTAGCCCATCCCCTTTATGATGTTGCAGGAGTCCTCGTCCATTCCCACGAGGAGTACTCGGCCAGTGCCCTCGACTCTACTGCTGTGCACCTTCCAAGCAGTGGCATTTAGCCCTCCATTCTGCCTGCTGATCATGCTCAGCAGGCATTGAGTGTCCATCGTAGAGCACTTGGGGATGAATATTGTGGCACTGTGCGCCCTGGGAATTTCATCCCCAGGACACACCGCCAGTTCTACTCCTTCCCAATTTCTCAGCCTAGTGACTGTGTTTTCCAGCCACTCTGCTGTTCCCTTGTTGAGGCACTCTAGGACGAGCATACTAGGGCGGAACTTTATGCTCTTAAACTGCAGCATAGCGGTCGGCAAGACCGATGGCTGAGCCAGTTCCCCCGCAATGATGTCCTCTAATAATGTGAGGTCATTGCTACTTAGTTGGGCCCTTGGGTACTCTTTAGGGAGTACAGCCACTCTTATTATACTGGCAGCGCCAGCATAATTGGCGACTGGCCCAACTAGCTCAGTTCTTGCCTGAGCTTGTACAGGAGCCTTTCTCCTCTTAGGGTCTGACCCCTTTGGAGGAGTGATGACTCTTTTTGCACCTCGAGTAGGCTGGGGATTTCCCAGCCTCCTCTCAAGTGCCTTCTTCCTTGCTTCACTAGGTGTTAGACCTTCAGCAAGGAAGCGGAGATACCACTTTGTCCCTGCTCCACTGAGGCCTTTTCTCAGTGGATCATCCATGCCTCCGGGCACTCCCGGAGGTGGCAGATTCGTGGCCTTCCGTACAACACCTTGCTTCTGGGGTATTCCCAGAGGGCAGGTGGATGTCTTGGGCTTCTGGAGACTGTGCTCCATTGGTCCAGACAGCATGGTTACCTGCTTCTGGGGTATTCCCAGAGAGCAGGTAAATGCCTCGGGCTTCTGGAGGCTGTGCTCCATCGACCCAGACTGCATGGTCACCTGCCTCTGGGGTTCTCCCAGAGAGCAGGTGAATGCCTCGGGTTTCTGGAGGCTATGCTCCATTGCCCTAGACTGCAAGTTTACCTGCTTCTGGGGTATTCCCAGAGAGCAGGTAGGCATCCCAGGTTTCTGGAGGCTGTGCTCCATTGACCCAGTTTGCCTTGTTGCCTGCATCTGAGGATTTCTCAGAAAGCAGGCAGGCACTCCAGGCTTCTGAAGACCAGCTTGTTTTGTTGCGGTGTTGACCCGCTGTTGGTGGTATGGTTTTTGTTGGTTTTTTTTATTTTTTCTACTCATTTTGGTTCCCACGAGCATCTAGGGAAATAGGGATCGACTGCATCAGAGCCCCGAATGATGCAGTAAGGCTAGTTATTCCAGGAGGTCGCCCGGTATCCTGGAAGCTCCGTTAGCGATACCATATAGCCCTGGTATCATTCAGCCCTCGGCACGGGTCGCCTAACACCTTGGCTTGGGCTGGGATTGTGTGGATATAGGAGGTTGTGGAGATGTGGGAGATCTGGTATAGGAGAGCATTATCCGTGACGTGGAAGAGGGATAGGATAAAAATGCTCAGCTCAGGTACCCCGGGTTCGCCATACCCGTGACTTACCGGTAAGGCAAGTCCCCTGGGGGATATCTCTGGTGACTGCCAAGTCTAAGGTTGCTCCAATTAAGATGCAAACGATACCACGCTTGGAGCTCTGTGGTGCATTATTATTATCAAAATTAATTAAATATACTTTATCTGTATTTCAAGATGCAATTATTATAAAGGATGTATATATGTACACAGATTCTAGTATTGTTTTGTCGTGGCTTAAAACACCATCATATCTATTAAAATTATTTGTTGCAAATCGAATAGAACGTATTTGGGAAAACGTGCCTCATGGAAAATGGTTTCATGTGAGATCTCAATGTAATCCAGCAGATTGTGCATCTAGAGGATTATATCCAGAAGAATTAGTTGGTCACACGTTGTGGATAAACAGTCCAGAGTGGCTGTTAGAACCTGTTGACAGATGGCCACGGTGTGATGATTATATTGTACCTGCACAATTGCCAGAATATAAAGGGTTAGTTAATCAATCTAATGCTTTAATTTTAGAAGATAAAGATAGATTAGGATTGTATAACATAACTAATAAATATACAAAGTTAACACGTGTAGTAGCTTGGATTTTAAGGTTTAAAAATAATTGTCTGTTGAATGTTAATAATCGCACTAAAGGAGATTTGTGTAATAGGGAAATGGAAATTAGTTTACAAGCAATTATAAAATATGATCAGAGTTTATATTTTATGAAGGATATTAATATGTTAAAATGCAAAAATCAATGCGATAATCCTCAACTGCAGAAGTTGAATTGTTTTATAGATAAACAGGGACTTGTCAGAGTGGGCGGAAAAATTAGATATTCTGCACTACCTGATAAAATGAAATTTCCAATATTATTGCATAAGCATAGTGAGTTTGGAAAATTATTGATAAATTATTTTCATATATCATATTTGCATGTGGGTCCCAGATCACTGCAACATTTAATACAACGGAAATATTGGATTGTTTCAGCGAGAAATAGAATTAAGTCTGTTTTGTCAAAGTGTCTTGTGTGTAAGCGATTTAGTGCTTCACCAGTGCAGCCAATAATGGCTGACTTGCCAGCTATTCGGGTTACTCGTCATCGACCATTCATAAACATATCAATTGACTTAGGCGGGCTGTTTATTTTTAAGGAAAATAAACGTCGCAATTCGAAAACGTATAAGGCATACTTTTGTGTTTTCGTATGTATGACTACAAAGGCCATACATATTGAAATTGTCAATGAATTATCTACTAGTGCATTTATTGCTTGCTTAGAGAGATTTGTATCTCGACTTGGTTTATGTACTACAGTATATAGCGATTGCGGAACAAATTTGGTTGGCACACGTAAATATTTGACTGGAGTTTTTAAATTTTATAGTGACTGTATCCAGGATACAGATTTTCGAAATTTCTGTCTCGAAAAATGCATCGATTGGCATTTGAATCCTCCTAAAGGTCCACATTTTGGTGGCCTACATGAGATCAAGGTAAGATCTATAAAGTATCACTTAAAGCGAGTTGTTGGCAACCAAGTGATGACTTATGAGGAATTTAATACAGTATTAATTAAGATCGAGGCGGTAGTGAATTCCAGACCACTTGTTCCTATGTGTAATGATATTGACAGCATAGATGCCTTAACGCCAGCTCACTTTATTATAAGTGAGGTATTGGTTGGTATTCCAGAGTATGACGTCACAGATATTAAATTGAATAGGTTAGATAGATGGCAGATGATCACAAGAATGTATCAGGATTTTTGGAAACGTTGGAGTGTGGAATACCTCACTTCACTTCAACAGCGTAAAAAGTGGTTCACTTCAGTGCCTAATATACAGGTGGGAGATTTAGTGTTAGTGAAAGAAGAAAGGTTACATCCTTTACAATGGAAATTGGGAAGAATTGTGGCTACCATGCCAGGAAAGGATAATATTGTACGGGTGGTAAAAGTTAAGACAAAAGAGGGAATATTTGTTCGACCTGTTGTGAAAATATGTCCCTTAGATGTTTAGTAGAAATAGTTAAGAATAATGTTAGTCTTATAGTTTTAGTTGGTTATTATAACAATTAAGTTAAATGTGTTTTCGTTATGACAGAAAGGTCTGTCTATTGTTTTCATTGATATAGTCTGTGAACTATCTTTTTGAATTTTTTTTTAATGTGATTTTGTTGTGGATAGTATGTTATTGAATTTTTTTTGTGTGTTTGTAATTTCATGAATTGGACAATGTGGAGTTTTATTTTGTGATGGCTGCATTAGTGATATGAGTTTGTTAAAAGTTAATTTTGTTTGTGGCCACCGTGATATGTACAATTCGTCAAATTTTGTTTAAAATTTGAGTGGGCGGTTATGTAGAAGCATATTTCCTTTAAATCCCTTCCATGCCATTGTCCCCTCACCGATGTATAAGAATTGTCACTTGTCAAAATAATTTTGGGTGACAATAAGTGTCAAGTGAAATTAACCAGTACAAGTTTGAAGACCACTGCGTGTGGATGTGTGCACAGAAAAAATAATCAGTGAACCAGGAATATAGAAGCATCGGTGAGATCGTTTAAAAATACAGTCCACTACATAAAACCTTTTATACCCATCACCTGATGTTTTCTACAATATATATATATATATATATATATATATATATATATATATATATATATATATATATATATATATATATATATATATATATATATATATATATATATATATATATATATATATATATATATATATATATATATATATATATATATATATATATATATATATATATATATATATATATATATATATATATATATATATATATATATATATATATATATATATATATATATATATATATATATATATATATATATATATATATATATATATATATATATATATATATATATATATATATATATATATATATATATATATATATATATATATATTTAATTTATTTAATAAATATGACTTAATAATTCATAAAAGTAGGTACACAATTAAAAATATATGTCGACAGAAATCGCAATTTAAAGAGAATAAATACAATTAGATATTAAAAAATATATAATATTATAGATGCAAACTTGAGCATAATGATTAAGAAAAATAAAAGCATAGTTATAAAATACATCAAATTATTCACAGTAAAAATTAAAAAGTAAAATAAAAGCATATTATTAATGAGAAGTTTTAACAAATTAATAATAGCACAAGTTTTAATTTAAAAAACAAACAATGGCCATTAAAATTGAAACGTAAAAAGAGCATATTATTAATTGTGACAAATAACGTAAGACAAGTAAAAAAATACAATAAATAACTATCATAAAAATTGAAACGTAAACCAGAGCATATTAATAATTATGACAAATAAACACAAGTTATAAATCCATGTAATAATTAATTATCGGTAAAAATAAAATGTAAAAAAAGAGTGTACATATATTATGATATGAAATAAATTCACAAATTGTAAATACAAGAAATAATGAAAGCAAAATACCATATTAATTAATGCCAAATGTTGTTATTAATACAAAAAATAATTTAATCACTCTGACAATGGACGTGGATCACCAGGCCTTTGTAGGGGGAATTTGGAAGCAATAATGGCATAATTGATGACGATAATTGAGATTTACGTAACATAAATTCATGACACAATCTTACATAAATTTTAAATTACTGTAGGTATTTTAACAAACATTAAAACGTAGATCATATTTTAATGCAAATAGTTGAAATATTGTTGATATTACAGTAGCAATCTTTGAGGACGCCATTGTAAAGTTTTTTTTACCCATGAAAATTAATTCCGCTGTTAGGATAGGTACCAAATGTTTTGGCATCCAAAGGAGCTGCAGCATTTAACCATCGTCTTTATTTCTTTTAATTTGTAGAAAGAAAAACAAATAATACCAAACACAGACTTAAAACAACACGTAGAACCAGGGCCGGATAAACGTGTTTTTGCGCCCGTAGCAATATATTTGAAACCGCCCCCCCCCCCTCTTTCTCACATTTTTTGGATTTGTTTTCACCAGACAGAAGAGAGAGAAAGCAACAAAAATATACGAATGATTGAAAGAGATAGGTAAGATATTAGCACTAAGTGGGATTTTTTACATACACACCATCACGCCGAACCTCTTTCCGGGTACGCAGAGAGAACCGAGCGCCACACCTGCGGATTTTTGATTTATATATTTAACATTTTAGGATTTTAAGCGCCCTTTCTAAGACTACCGCCCTGACTTCTTGTACCTGATTGTTCTATGATTTATCCGGCCCTGCGTCGAACTCAGGAAAACACACTAACTGGCAGCCAAACGCTATATAAATTGATGCTTAGACAGAGACACGTATCCCAATTGCAGCGGCTATATTTGCACACGAGATCGGCACAAAATTATGTGTTTTGTTGTATGGACACTAGCACTCCAGTATACCTATAGCTCATTGCTTTTTACACGGATTACTCCATCTAGTATCAATATAATAATAAATATTGAAGGGGTTAATAATAGGTAGAGAAAAAAAAAAAACAAAATATTCGAGTAACGGAGACATCCGGGTTGAAAATAAAAAAAAGCGATGGATATTTATCGACACAAAAAGGTGCCGTCATGCACTAAATATTCAATAATTACAAAATGATTGTCTTCAATGACAGGTATTGGCAGGAAACAGAGTGAATGGAGTACTAATAGGAATAATGAATGATCGCGACATATTAGAAGAAGCCAAATTTACTTTAAAGTGACCTCGTCCTCTACGCTGTCCAGAGGGATAGGTATCAAAATACATCAAGTTTTGATGAGACGTCTCCTTACCTGTCAAAAGTTTTCCTACAACCCAGCACGAAAATATAATCATACCTCAGAAATTTGGAAATTAAATCTTATAAGCTTTAAAAAACTCTTATAACGATACTGATATTGGTTATGATAGCTAAAGAATACGCCCATGGCAGATCTGGTATTTGCTGATAATGACCAATATCGGCGATCACTCATCTCTCCTACTCTCAGAAATATTTTTTCTCAAACGAATATACAATTTGATTGTGTAACGTAGTAATAAAGGATTTTTCCAATCCCGTTTTCTTTTTTTTTTAGCAGATTTTAATACACTCTGGTTGAACAAAATGCCATTTTCCTATGGATAAATAACTGATTTATTAAAAAAATTCTTGCTATTTTTGATGTACCCGTGGCGTATGCACGTTCGTATACATTTTATATGAAACGATGTTTAAAAAAAAACACGTCCCGTCCCGTCCACGTCGTAGCCTCGTCCCGTATGCAGCGGCCTTAATGTATACTTTTTGCAATATTTATTCAGCGCTGTCCACACTTTTTCGTATCGGGAATTATCCATTGCTAAAAATTCTAAAAAATAATGAAAATAAATACTGGTAACATCTATATTCCTCTAAAGGGTAACATTATGTAAGCAGTAATACCAATATAAATATAACTTGTCATTTTTTAAGTGTTCTCAATTTTTCTGAAATATTGTGGTTTCTAACCTAGATATTATCTCATATTATTATTCTATTCAAATTATATAAAAATGAACGCACTCAAATCAGTTACTCAAAAATCAATCTCACAATGGAGAAGTTTAATTCGATGGTAATATTATTTCCTAATATTCCTGCATGCCCTAACCTCTCTTTGCACAATGTCTGTTTATACAACCCAAATATATATTCGATGATATATTATTCAATAAAAAAACTAAATAATTATATACCGTTTTATAATTACAGCGGTGTTGTACGCCAGTCGACTGCGGCACAAGTAGCACCGTCAGAACCCTTAGTTGTTCCACCACCGGAGGGAGCCGATAAAATATACTCGGCAAAATTGGAGAAAATAGCCAGTGAAATAACTACATTGAATCTGTTGGAAGTGAGCGAATTGAGCCAACTCTTGAAGAAGCGACTGAACCTACCCGACCAGCCTGCAATGCCAATGGGAGGGTTTATGATGCAGGGGCCAGCTAAAGTTGAGGATGAAGACGTCGCAGCACCAAAGAATGTGCAAACAGAATTCACAGTATGAACTACTGATTTTTATTTAATTATCTTCCTTTGTATTTTCTTATAAATTTCTAAAACTAACCAAAAACAGGTTGCATAACTAGAAATGCACAGAACTTAAGGAGACACATTTTAAAAATTTACCAGAAATTGAATACAAGAGTAATATGATTATGGCACTGTAAACTGTAACCAAATATTATTTTCTATAATTGCTCTTGTGTATAAAGGCATACTTCTTACAACCCGTGTCTTCAGCAGATTCAAAACCTGCCCCAACGCTACATAGTGTGCTTCTTTGGAAAAATATATATATAATGGGCCTAAATCCTTCAACATAATGTATTCAGCATCTGCATTGATCGATGCTGATTATTTATTTTATTTTGTAGACATAGTCTTAATTACAAGTGAAACAAGAATAATTAAGTATTTATGCTGATGTTCGAGTTATCGCATGTGTTATTAAAACAATCTACCTAATTACTAACCAAGTACATATTATAAGATTGATTTTCTTTTATTAGAAGTTGCAAAATTATTAAAACAATCTTTTATTTCAATATCAAGGAATACTGTTCAACTTTTGGAAATAAATTCACTTTATGCCTGATTTTTTAAGATAATAATTAAAATCAGCATGCGCAAGTGCTAAAAGTGTTTTACGTAAACCAGCCAATGACTGGTCATAAGCCCTGTTTTCTCGATTCTATACTTCGTCTCATTGAGATATAAAGTTTCAAAAAATGAACTTGTTAGTAAATCATTTATTAAGCCATGTTTTTAATTTTCAGGTTAAAATGAAATCATTTGACGATAAACAGAAAGTGGCGATAATAAAAGAAATAAAGAATGTAATGGAGGGATATAATTTGGTACAAGCCAAGAAGTTTGTGGAATCTCTTCCAGCCGTTGTAAGGGCAAACATTTCCAAAGAAGAAGCGGAACAATTGAAAGAGCAACTAAGTAAAGTTGGTGCTGTAGTTGATGTAGAATAGATTCACCTGCATTTCTAGTGTACTATAGAATTAAGAAAGCGTCTTTTATTTTATTGTTATATTATGTGCATTTTCAAATAATTTAGTAATAAATAGGTTTTTCAAATATTTATGTGTATTTTATTTACACAAAGGACAGTTTCACCACCACTGGATAAAGTGCTAATTCAACACTTCTCTTCTTCTGGGTCACAATCCTAGGATTGGTCTGCACCAAACACTCGATCTTTCCACTTAACTCTATCGTCCGTCAGTCTCTTCATCTCTTTGTAGCTGCTACAGCGCACGGCACCGATTATCTGGTCTATATAGTTGTTTCTGGGGCGACCTCTACAGTTACCCCCATCAATCATTCCTTCGACGATGGTAAAAAGCAGGCCTGTGTGCCGGATGTTGTGGCCTATCCAAGTTGTTCTCTGTCGGGCAATTCTTTTCATAATTTGCCTTGTCTCTCCAACCCTACTTAGTACCTCGTCGTTGCTGATGTGTTCTGACCAGTGAACTTTAGCCATGCGTCTGTAGCACCACATTTCAAACGCAGACAGATGTCCCGTTTCGCATTGGCTGATGGTCCATGTTTCACAGCCATATAGCAGTACACTCCAGACAAGAGTCTTGATCAAATTTTTCCTTATTTTGATGGATATGTTAGGGGATTCAAAAACAGTTGATCTTTTGTTGAAGGCGACTCTTGCTTGGTGGATTCTGCTTTTGATGTCTGCTGTTGAACGTCCGTCTTGGATATTCTGCTTCCCAGATATATAAACTCCTTCACCTGCTTAATTTCGATGCCACCCAGAGCAATATTTGCGGTGCATTCCTCCCTTCCAGCAACCATGCATTTTGTTTTGTCCTTATCCGACGGATAAAACAAATTTGACAAAAATATATTATTAGATCACTGAAAACGCATGAAATTATAACGCTGTCACCCATTCTCGTTACAAATTTATCTTATAGATAGTTCGGAATATGGTGAAATAGCCTTTCATCTTTGTCCATTTGGGACAAATTTACTTCTGTACTTATTTAGTTTTAAGAATATTGTGATGTCTGTTCTAAAATATAAAAATTCTAATATTATCATGGTCTTCCTATTAAAAATCGCTAATCTAGAGTGTAAATGAGTAAAAATATTTTATATATGTATTAGGAATGTACGATTATTCCTGAAAAATATTGATTTTTGAATTAATTCGAGTGTTAAAATCAATTCCCAAAAAAATTGCAATTGTCAATGTACCTTACAGTATCAAAGTGGAAAATTTGATTCTTAGAAACAGAAAAACTGAGTCTCGATAATTATGTATAAAACATATATACCATCACGCCATATCCTTTACGGGGTAAGTAGAGAAAACCAAGCGCCATACTCCTATTTTACACACATTCCTAGCTTCCTTTACATCCATGCATTGTCTTAGAAATGCTCGTTGATTTTTCAAGCTTCTTATATTTCCCTCTTTTAAAATATCATTCACATGGTCATGCTATCGCTTTCTGGGGCAGCCCCTGCTATTCACTCCATCTCTTACTCCATCACCCACATATTTTTTTGGTCAGTCATTGTTTCACTGGCATACATCAAAGAAGGCACTACAATTGCATTATGTATGGCAATTTGACTTCCTTTGAGATGCTTGGATGGGACTTACTGGTCTGAGTGCTCCGTTTATTCTATTACCTGCCATAACTCTTCTTTCAAAATCTTTATCAGGTCTTCTATTCTGTTCAAACATACTCCCCAAGTATAAATATTCCTCTTCTTGTTCTAGCCATTCATTTTCTACTTTTATCATACATGCAGTATACTTTCAGTTTTTTCGAATACCAATATTTTACATCATTGATAAACAATTGTTTTTTACTTTGTGGTATCATTTTGCAATTAATTAAATGAAATAAAACAACTTTGTGTACACCACTAAAATTTTAATGGTGTACACAATGTTGTGTTTTATTTCATTTAATTAATTACCAATATCTTAGATTTACTCACATTCATTCTCAGTCCGTTCTGCAAGCATCCTTCATACACTTTATTCACTAAATACAGTAACTCATCCGCACATTCAGCAATCACCGCTTTATCATCTGCATACATCAAATAACGTACATTTACAGTACTTAGTTTCAGCCCCCCTAGACAATGTGTCATTTAGCTCAAGAAAAGATAACTCAATGTATGGAAATGACAGTTGCCAGTCACGTGACAACTGTCACTTCCATACATTGAGTTTTCACTTCCACCTTTTCTTGAACTAAATGACACATTGTCTAGGGGGCAGGCCTATATTTTCATTCTTTTGTGCTCTTATGCAGTGATCAATATAAAGATTGAAATAGCCATGGGGATAATACGCAGCCTTGCTTCACCCCCTTATTAATAGGGAACCATGTTGTCAGCACATCATTGACACGAACACAAGCCAGCCGACCGCCGTGGCACAGTCCTGGATTCGATCCCCAGCAGAGGAGAAATTTATTTAAATTAGTTTCTCACGCTAATATTGCTTCTCTGGGCTGGAAACACTGGTTAATTGGAAGAAATTGCCATATGGCAATTAACTCGCCACTTGTGCAGGGTGCAAGGAAGTGTTTATTATTTTTACTTTATTTTATTAAGCTCCACTATTTTCATACAGAGATGATACAACACGTATTAGTTTGCTCTTCACTCCATACATTCATAGGATATACCAAAATTTGTCTCTATCAACTCTATCATATGCCTTTTCTAGGTCTATGAATGTACAGAAAAGTTTCTGGTTTTTATGCGGAAATTTTTCTGTAGCCATGCGTAAAGAGAAAATTTGATCGATACATCCTCTGCCCCCTACAAACGCACCTTGAGCATCCCATGTCTTGCATTCCGTAATCGTGCGTATTCTCTTATAATTAATATAATTCTTGCAATCATCTTGCCAACTGAACTTAACAAGCTGATAGCTCTATAGTTTTTGCAGTCGAGTTTCAATCCCTTCCCTTTGAAGAGAGGAACTACAACTGCATTTCTCCAATCCGACGGAGTGTACCCAGTTTTATTGAAAAGCATGAGACACCATTCCGTTGATTTTTTACCGCCACACTTGATTAGTTCGGCTGCCACACAATATACCCCAGCGGCTTCACCTGTTTTAGCGTGATTAACCGCTTCTTTCACCTCTTCTTTGGTTATTTCATCTCTTTCATTCTCATCAATAACCCATGTCCTCTTGTCTCAATGTGTCACCTTGTACACTTTTATACGATTCTTTAAAATATTCACACCGTCTCTCTCTTTCACACTTTCGTCATCTATCAGCATATTTCCATCTTTATCATTTATACACTTTGAACCTTTTACTTCCCCTTGCTTTTGCTTAGCTACGCCTTTCCAGAACAATTTCATGTTACCCGTAAAGTATTTCACTATTTTCTGGCTTTCTTTTTCTTTTACACTATCTTTTTTATTCTTCACTGTAGTTTTTGCTCTTCTCTTGCATTCTTTGTACTTTTCTTTGGCTCTATCCTCTTTGTCGGTACCTTTTACTGATATGCAAATCATCCATGCTTCCTTTTTTGCATCAACTGCCTTTTTTGCCGATTCATTCCACCAAAAATCACCTTTCGTTTAATGTATAAAACACAAGTTTTATAAAAATGAAACGTCAAAATTGGAAGAGGAAAAAAATTAAAAGATTTTTAGTACAAAAATTTACTATAAGCCTCGAAGAAAAAATTGACTTGACTGAATTGATACAACATGACTGTCAACTGCCATGCATTAGTGGTAGGACATTTGACTTAAGTGCAGGTGACCATGGTTCGATTTCCAGCAGAGGAGAAATTTGTTTTGATCAATTTCTCACAAAAATTGATACTCTGGACTAGAAATACTGGTTGGTTAAAAGAAATTTCCCTTTGGAAACAAACTTGCCACTTGCACAGTTTGTAGGGAGGTGTTAAATTAATGATTTAACAGTTTTTAATGTTAAAGTGATCATTTTATTTTGGATAATATCACAGATAGATGTGATCATTTAAAATATATACATACCATCAGGCCATGTCTCTAACGGGGTAGGCAGAGAATATCAAGCGCCATACACCTCTATTCTTGCAAACATCCATGGCTTCCATTACATAAATGCTCATCAATTATTCAGGCTTCTTGTTTTCTTTCAAATACTTTCAACTTACTTACTTTCAAGTATAGATATCATTCACATTGTTGTGCCATTCTTTTTTAGGGTGACCTCTCCTATTCACTCCAACTCTTACACATTGATATATTTTAGGGTGACCTCTCCTATTCACTCCAACTCTTACACATTGATATATTTTAGGGTGACCTCTCCTATTCACTCCAACTCTTACACATTGATATATTTTAGGGTGACCTCTCCTATTCACTCCAACTCTTACACATTGATATATTTTAGGGTGACCTCTCCTATTCATTCCAACTCTTACACATTGATATATTTTAGGGTGACCTCTCCTATTCACTCCAACTCTTACACATTGATATATTTTTGTGTTAATTTTTTATTAAGAAAAATAAAACAATGTAATCCTTGTAAAAAATACTAATTTATTTTTTCAATTTTATTACAATCCAGTAGCAATTTAATTTTTACATATGTGTGTGTGTGTGTGTGGTGGTATGGTAATGTGTGTGTGTGATGTGATACGATGATGGTGACTAATTTATTTATATTATATATTTGCTTAAGAGTTTAATAGCGGCAATGTGTCTCACTGTGAGATAATATTTATTAACAACTCACAAAAGTTATAATCCCTTTGTTATATACAAATTATTATATTTATTTATTCAATAATATGTTCACTATATAAATAGATTATTTTATTTTTCTGTTTTCAATGCACGAAAACTTCTATCAATAAGTTCCCAATCAAATATAATTGGCAAATTTTTGTCAAAAGCACTGATTATTTGTAAAACATGACTTGAGTTGTATAATTTTCCAGTTACTACTTAGTTTTTACAAGTTACTTTATGAAATGTTTCGGAGGATTTGTCCCTCCATGGACTGGAGTCTCAACACGCCAGTCGATGGAAGGACAGCCATTCCGAAACATGTCGCGAAGTGATTAACTACCACAAAATATCTGCCTATTCTTTGACCTGTAAATATTCACGTATCTCAAAATCAATTCAATATTATTTTGATTGGTTCTTTATCAAAGGTTTATCAAATATAAATTCAAAACAAGCTGAGATGGCAGAATGACGTCAGGAAGGAGACAAGACAAATGCTCCAGGTGTTAGACTGGAAGACAATGGCCAGAGATAGAGGGCGATGGAGGCTGAAGTTAAAGGAAGCCATGGCTGGCTGACTGTGTGGGGGCTGTAGCGTCATTATAAGAACAATCATTTGAGATTTGGAAATTTATGATGTTGATTTTTTCATAAAAATATTTATATAGTACCAGCTATATATTTAAATTTGCCATTTGTTTAAATTAAATACACAGTATAAAATAATTTGCCAATTAATGAAAGGGAACATATTTTTAAAATGATAATACTTCTAAGAAAATAGAATATTAAAAAAATAATTTATTCCCTACAACATACCAAGATTATTTGCGACATGTTTGTGTCGAGGACAGAATATTTCCATTACATACTATAATTGTTTATTATTAAATAACACAATAGAAACTGCGTCGGTTGGAATCCTGAATTTATATTCAACATTATGGCACTTTCATTAAATGACACATAATTCATTTATATAGTCAAAAAATTATTGCCAAAGAAATATGTACAATAAAACTTTTAAATTACATTATTCAGCAATTTTCTCAGAAAAAATATAGAAAATATAAATGTTTCACAATTATAGGTGGATTATACATTTTAAAACAACTTTTGTTTTTGGTACGAGTTGTTCCTTTTATAAACATACACAACTGTACATTATTATTTTTTTTTATTTTAAAACGAGTTATAATATACTAGATGTAGAACTCCTTGTAAAAAGTGAGTCATGGAATATCGCACGTTTGACATTTTGGTTGACAACATATTTCAGTTTTCCTTTCATTTCAACACATCTTAGATAACTGTTCTCTAAATTTTAATAAACAAAGTGTTTTTTTCGACAAATAAATCCAAAAACAATTCAAATTAGTCGTTATTCTCTATGGAAAGACAAATAACCAGTAGTTTTAAATGAAAACTTTCTTTCAACATTGCTTTTATTTTTTTCGTTTTCTTAAAATACAAATTAAGTAGTCATTTTAAAAAACGCTATTTGTGGTCATCTCTTTCCCTCACTTTGAGACCTTACTCAAGACTGTGGGATAGCTGTCTCAAAGCAGTCTCAACTCTTCTATACATTTCGAGACCAGTTTTGAGATCAAGTTTAGTGACTTTTTGTATCTTTAATATCGGTCTCAAGTTGGAGAACGAATCTATAATTCAGGCCTTAATGTTGAAAAGTTAAAGTCACTGTTGGACAAAAAAAAACAATCTTATTACAGTTAACCGTTTCAGTGCTAATCTCGAGACGTTATCGTGATGAATCATACGCTACACCAGTGCGGATCTCGATAGGTAATCGTGATGGACAATGCTCCACTTTAACTCGCTGTAGAAATCTTATTTATCGACATATCCAAAAAATAATAATTACATCGTGTAACCGAATCATTTATCTAAGTAAATACGTTTTTAAAAAAATTAAAAAAAAATTCGGTAGATGGCAGTAGAGTGTTTACTTTTTATCTATTTCATCTCGATACGTAATCGAGACCCGCACTGAGATACCGCTTTGTATGGATATTAATGTTGCTTATAACCCATATCCGAGTTCGTAGAGATTGTGCGCCGGTTTAGAAAAATAATTATGTTCGGTTTTTATTTAGTTTATAAAAGCAAAGTATTTTGTTGTAAATTTATATGTTTTTATTTGTGTCTTAAACGTTGATTCATATTTCAAAATAACTTTTAAGTTCATGAGTTTTTTAGAGTAACTTCGATTTTTTGTGTTACCGACTTTGAAAATTTTACTAGGTGATAGACAAAATACATTTAACATTTTTTGCTATTATGAATGAATTTTGCTTTTATAAATGTTCCGAAAAAGTAAGTACTCAGAGCCTGTTGAGTTATTTCAGTATTATATATAACAACCAATGATTTTATGACTATTTTCTACTATATAAGTTGATAAAGTCGCGGTGCAGCGGCGCATAGGTCATAGCGCTTACAGATAAACTTCATACAAACGTATAAGGTACTAAGCAATTGTTGAAAACTGTGTTTGTTTTCGAAGAAATACTTAAAAATTCATAAATTTTAAGCTGATTTTTATTCACTATATACATTCCTATATCTTTTTTTACCTATGTGATATTTTTTTGCTAATAAGTCATGGTTTTGTGAGCTGGAATGTCGAAAAAATCAGTTAAATAGTATGCAGAAAAACAAAATAAACAAAAAAATGTACTCAACATTTAAAACAGCTAAAAACGAATATTCTCGTCGAAGATTTCAAGTATCTCAGGTGAGTAGTTATTGAGATATGACGATTTTAATTTTGTCCGAAAATTGCGCCGCACTGAGGTGTTACATTGTTTCGCATACGCTTAGCACGGAAAAGGTTAAAAAAAAAAGAACTTTCATTCTTTTCTATTATCAATGTTTTTGGGTGTCTCATAAGAGTGCCGGTAAATATGAAAATGAATGAAAAAAAAACAAATATTGAGCAAGTAGATATGTTTTTGAAATAAGAGACATGAATATGTTTAAGTTAAATACAAAAATGTTTACATCTTTTATTTTAAGTAAAACAGTTTTGTCATTTTGATGTGATAATGTTGCGTTAAATTATATAAAATAGTCTGTTATATAAATTCAGGAATGGTTGTACTAAAGCAGGATATTGACTGTTGACAAAAGATGCAAATATTATTATTTATTAAATTTGAATATGTAAGAATTATAATAAATAATTTGATTACACTCTTCACTATACAGCCAGCTGCCAACCAATACAATATTTCTGTCCATAGTCGACATACAGACAAAATTATCAGCCAATTTTGATAAAGAAGATGATGCTGCATGGAATGAGTGACATATAACACTAAATCTAGTGACTGAAAACATGATACATTAAAATTTCTTAATACACTATGGGCAGGTATTACAATCGGCCCTCAACTCATTGAGTTTGTTAAACTCAACATTAATGTTAAGGGGAGATTGAATCCATTTCCGTATTACAGTGCAATATGACATGTCAGTTACTAAATCTTCAATTATAGACATATTTTACTTTTTCTGTGGTTATTATCTGTCAAATTTTAAATAACCTCAAATAATACAAACTACAAAACGGGACACTACGACTTGAAATACTATGGTTTTATTATCCAACATGGTAATTTTAATTTTTTTTCACCAAAATAATGCTTTATGCCCATGTTCGTTTCAATATGGCTGTCAATTTGTTTTGTTGTGGCGCCACCGTCGATACAACTAACGCCTCTAGTGATAGAAACTGAAACTACAAGCATTGCCTAGCAAATGACAGTTGACTCACCGTTAAGTACTTAATCCGCCAGAAACGTTGAGTTAAATATTTGTCGTTTTAGTGACGTATTTGAGGGAAGATTAGGCCTAAACGGACACTGTAATACGCTATATTTTTGTAAAACTTGAGTTTAGCTCTTAAACTGAGACTAATACCGGGCCCATGAGTTTGTGTTAGTAAGGGTAACTATAACATACGTTAAAAAGAGTTTATATGTGATTTAAATTATCGTAAACCCAAAATTTGTTGATTTTTTGCATTTTAAGAACAAACCTGACTTGAAATGAATAAACTTTATCTGTCATTCACTTTGATTTTATTATTAATTGGGGTGTTTGGGTTTGTATGTCCTCTTAGCACCACTCATAACATTTCCATTTACATGTTAATACAGTTGATGGAATAATCAATGTAAATGTCTTATTTCAATGTTCAATCAATGGTGATATTTATAATAGGTTATTTGATTTTGTGACCAACAATGTATTTACTTGTGTCCAAATAAAAGAGTACATGTTTTCAATTAAATGAATTATTATGTGATAGTTTTTCTTATTAGGAAAATTTAGCATATCAAGTGTGATAAAATAAAAAATTGTCAATATAATCAAAGGATTATTTTAAAATAATAAGAGGATGTTTTTATATTGAACAAGATAAAGAGAGTAAACACTACAATATCTTCATTATTTTTCTCTTTCCTATGTATTTATATATTTTACAAATTGCGTTTAATTTTGTCTGAATGTGACTTAAGAAATTATTAAAACATAACTTATACATGCAGCATTATTTACCAGGAAATAAAATATGACAATATTATTTATTGTGACCGGTGACTTGTCCACAATCTTGTGAATGTTTAGAGAACATTATTATTTTATCTAAAAATAATTAACATATCTTGTGAATGTGACAACAAATATAACAAACATAACTTGTGAATGTCACAACATAATAGTGTGACTAACAAACATAATGAATTCATCTTGACTCATTAAAGTTCTATTTCTGAAAGTTTTAAGGTGATACAGGAATAGATAAAAAAACAAATAATAGACAACATTACAAGGTGTAAATGGACAAGTCACAGGTAAAACAATAAATAAATCTAAAAATTATTTAATATTTTATTATAGACAATTTCTTTACAAGGCCATTTCAGATAAATGGCAAACATTAATAAAGGCACAATTTTACGCACCCAATTTTTTCACTAAGTATTATTTGTGACCGGGCTTGTTTATTATTTACAATTAATTTCATAATTCGTAGAGGAAATGGGAGACAAAAATAAGATGGGGAGATGTAAATATGTACTTTAGTAAAGGCTAATCATCTGTTTCTGAACACAGTTAGCACTAGAAAATCCTCAAAAATCCTCATATAGAATCATGCACATAAAGAGAAAAAAATAAGCTACAAAACTCTTTTTAAGGATAACATATCATCATGACATTTCCTCAGAGGACCAAACACCAAATGTTTCTACCTTGACATGCATCTACATTCATACATCATCTTATACATGTTCAAGATTCGTGCATTTTCCTCTTACAGAATGTCATTCATTTATTGCAAATTAGTTAATTGCTCAGATCATTCAGAAACCAAAATCGATTGCTTCTCTAAGTAACTATTGATTATTACATCAAGCTAACTATCTATAACACTGTTGATTAACTGTATAACAGCAAATATAATTATTTTTATTTATTTGCATTGTTAAAAAGTTTTTATATAAAAACATGAATATTTCAATCAAATGTTATTTAATCACAAAAAAATGTTTTAACTCTATAGAACTTGATCAAAAACATGGACTAAACAACATGGGTGAAAATTGTGTTTCCCAATTCTTTTCATTATTAAGGCAGTAGGGTTGAAATTGCTAGGGTTGCAATAATGAAAATTATAGAAAGATGGAGACATATGTATATAATAGTGAAAGGAAGCGCAGAAGCCCAGCCACAAAATAAATATGGTTCCTACCTAAGTTTTGTCAGCTTACACTAAATAGACGATACTATAATATAATATACGTAACAAGATGTGCAATTCTCTCTTATTAATAATTCTATATAAAACGTAACTTATCATAAGTTATCCACGTAAAATTAAGTAAAAACAAAAATTTACTAACAAGCTAAATGAAAATATATAATGTATTCGGCAAGTTAATCTTTTATACATCTATTTATTTACATCATTACATTTACATCTATTTTATAATAATAATTAAACAAACATTTTTAATAATGGTACCAAAATCAATTTTATATCATTACAAATTAATCCATTTTATTTTGTCTGAGAAATGATTTATACAGGACATGAAGACTTCTCTTAATAATATTTATCAGGGAAAAGATTGAGATGGGAGGACGACATAAGGGGGGATGCAGCATAGCTCCTGCATGTTTCAAACTGAAGAAAGAGGCAGCCGAGAAAAGACAACGACAGAGGAAGTAGTTGAAGGAGGCCAAGGCTGTAGTACCATCGAAGAATAAGATAAAAGAAGGTTTTATGATGGTAAAGATCAACATAACAGTGTTACCAACATCAATAACAACAGAAATATCTAAAAGGTTCTATATTCTTGGCATGAAAGGAAAAATAATAAAGGATAACAGCACAGTTTTAGGACTGGTGAAATATACTTACTCAATTTTAAAGGCTTTTCTTTTTAATATAAAGAATGACTTTGTCATTCTTTATATTAAAAAGAAAAGCATTTTTAATGTCAATGCAATCAGCTAATTATTGGTATTTTTATAGATGACTGATGTAATGTAAAAATAAAATAAAGTTCAGTATAAATTGTCTGGGATTTTGATATATAATATTTGGTGTGTTCTAGTTGTACGAACAGAGAATATAAAAATTAATAACGCTTTTGTTGGAAATGATTGAAAAAAGATCCAACTTTAATTAAACTTGAAGCAGTTTAATGTTTATAATGTTTTACGGCAATCCACTTGTCTCTGAGAGATCCTAAATATAGATCCTAAGTATAGGTACATAGCGTCTAGAATGTGATATATAGTTTTATGTTATATTTAATAGCAACTGTATTTCATGTCCTGTATAATTAATTTCTGAATATAGTTAATATAGTTTGGTACCATCATAAATATACAAAGGTAGGTATTTAATAATTATTAGCCATCAGTCGACGTTAATAAAATAAGTCAAAACAGGTACTGTGACCTTTGAATTAAAATATAAATTGGATAAATGACTTTTGTTTCGTGCCAAACACAAAAATACATATAAAACAGCTGCTTGAAATATAATATAAATGTGAAAAACAATTTGAAATAAATATATTTATGTTAAAATAAAATAACATAAAAAAAATGCGAAACATTCGTAAATATTTAAAATGGCATAATTTTTTTTCCTCTTCTTAAAAATTAAACGTGTATAAAAGATCTATATTTCAATGTTAAATAATTACATCTATACAATACGTGTTATATTGTCGCGTGATATTCAAGTGAAATATATTTTTATTATTTCAAATATTTAAATTTTCAAAATTCGTTAATTGAAAATAACCAAAAGTCATTGCACGTTGCACGCATGCCCTGTCAACAATATTTTGCTATGCCTGAAACATAATAAAACCTTTGACAATATATACAAACTTTGTAATGATACAAAATAATTTTCTAACTTAAATAAGTATTTTGCGATGTTGACGAGAGATGGTAGCCACTTGTTTCACTTTGACCAAAACATTCAACTAGAATATCAAAAATAATTGTAATTGTGTAAAAATAAAATATGCATACAAATTAAATAAAGCAATGCATCATCGCAACATTTGAGAGAGATGTGTTGGAAAGTAACTAATTATACCCGTTTAAATGTGTCTATTCTGCGTAATCTGTAGAATAAGTACACCATAATAATATAAAGTTCACAACATAACAAATGATAGTATATAATATATGTGTCCACTTCACTTCACAATCACTCACTCAATGTTCTTAACACGCGCCATTATCTTTCCATCCCACAAAGGTAGGAAATCAGAGTCATTGAATATTTCCTCCTGAATCACCGTGTTTTCCAGCTCCTCACACTCAGTCTTGAAGAAGTATCTGAAAATATTCAAAGTTAAATATTATGTAAAACCATTTGGTCACAAATAATATATTGTAACAAATGAAAAAAATATTTTCAGTTTAAAAAACTACCTTAAGGTACTAGAATCATACCAGGTTACATCAAAACTGGTATGGGACTGTCTAAAGTGCCTTGAAACACTAGGGGATTACAACAAAATACACCTAGTATGGGTACCTGGTCATAAGTTATAGAAGGAAACGAGAGGGCAGATAAGCTAGCCAAAAAGGGATCAGGGCTACCTTTCATAGGACCTGAACCAGCAGTTGGCCTATCTGCAACTATGATTAAAACATCGATGAAAGACTGGAAAACACTTCAGCATAGAGAATTCTGGAAGGCCAGTTGTGGACAACGACAGGCGAAAGATTTCACTGAATAGCCCTCTAAAAATAGGACAAGAAAGCTGCTAAATCTCAGCAGAGAACAGTGACTGGTTTATTCGCTGGTCACTGTCATCTGAAGAGACACCATTACATAATAGGGATCGCTGATGAACCAAACTGTAGAAAGTGTCAACAAGAGGAAGAAACAGCCTCACATGTGATCTGTGAGAGAGAAGATAACTTTCGAGACATTATTCATACATCGAATATTTTTATTATTGCATTATGCGCAAACATTGGATTTTTTTCCCTGTCGGGAGTCAAAGATATTTTTTAACAGATTTTTAATTATCTCAATAGAGACGAAGTTGGAATATTTATTGTAGGAGAACCGGGAAATCAAGGCACCTACAGGGCTTACGACCTGTCATCGGCTGGCTGGTTTGCGAAAAATGCATTGTCACCTCAGATATAAGAATTGTAGCTTTCATTATTTACAAAAAACCAATTCTCTCAATAGATGGCATTCCAACAAAAATAAATAAAAATAATAAGATTGTTGTTCATAATTTCACCCATAGATGGCTGTAGTAAAAATTCCTTATTTTCAAGCGAAAAGAATTTCAGTATTACAATATATAGAACTTTCAAAATTGAATTGATAGGGATCTCATTAAAAGGCATAATTGGTGAACGTTGCGCAAGCGCATAAAGTGATCACGTAAACCAGCCGATGACAGGTCGTAAGCCCTGTAGGTGCCTTGATTTCCCGGTTCTCCTACAATAAATATTCCAACTTCGTCTCTATTGAGATAATTAAAAATCTGTTAAAAATTATTCATACAAATCTCTAGTGTAATTAAGATGGTATGATTGCATTTGGTCTTGTTATACATTAAAAACAGGACATTCCCTGCAATAAGGTATTAATTTTTTTCTTTTGTAATATTTGTAAGTTATTTCTCATAAATGTGCACAAAAAGTTAAAAAAGTAATTTGTTTTGTTTAAAATAATTAAACATCACATGTATCATTCTATCATGTTAAAACTCTGATTGTTTTTGTTTTAAATTCCTTATTATTAAGTTTTATATACGAGATTAGAGGAACTTAATTTGCAGATATGGCAACATTACTCAGTATATTTAAATGATTGACAGTTGTACCAACATTGTCATAAAGTGCACAGTTATTAATTCTGTAATACCAAATGGTATTAGAGAATTTATAATAATAGACTACATAATAAATTGTAGATCCGGGACTGATGGAACTGATGATGTATACATAAATATACCATTCTCATATTTGGGTCACTGTTAATTATGAATGAGTAAAAATAACATCTCTAAAATAATGAATTACTAGTAGAGCGTTATCATCAAATGTAATAATATAATAATTACATAGTATTATATTATAAAATACTAATTGGTTATGCCATCTTAATTCTGGATAGCAAATAAAATCAAAGAAAGATGATATAAAATGATTATTGTATGTATACCTATAGTTCCCCTTCTTAGGCAGGTACTCTTTGAATTGTTTAAGTGTGACAGGAGCGGCGGGTATCTTTGTTCTGTAGGGGAACTTCTCCTCCAGGAAGGTGAAGACGACAACTGTTGAGGGGGGTGGAGGAGGGGTGGGGTCCTGAGGAGGGGGAGGGGCGGGGGCCTTGCCAATGGGAACACTCGATCTGAAATAAATTGAAATTTAAAATATCAAAAATATGTATATTTTAGTGCTTAATGTAATAATTTTTACTAATATTTAAAAAATATTTCTTCGCAGATTTGATTTTTCATATTCGAACATTTACACCAAGATTTCTCAGCATTTTCAAGGTATAAATGAATCTAAGTTTAAAAGACTTATCCAACGCTACTTAAAATATTTACCATGTTGTCAAATGTGTGGGCGGAGATTCAAATGTTGACAGTACAGTTGGACATCACTGTAAAATCACTGAAACTATGCTCACACATCTGGCAACATGGTAAATATATGAAGTAGTATTGCATTAGTCTTTTAAATTTTAGTTCTTTTACTACACCATTTTCTTTAACTTCACATGTCTGTACTGGGATTTTGGAATCGATTTTTAACTATCTGACTAGTTAGAGCTGTGAAACATTCAGAATTTTTGTATTCCCGATAACAATGCATTTTTAAACTTTCCAGCTTGATTCATTTGTTATTTTGATAAAATTGAACAATTTTGTATTTTTGAACTTGAATTGTGACTGCTATACATGTTGCATAATATTCAGGCGTTACTTATATCTACATTATACTGATTTCAGTTTTCTTTAACTTCACTAACTTGAATTGTGACTGCTATACATGTTGCATAATATTCAGGCGTTATTTATATCTACATTATACTGATTTCAGTTTTCTTTAACTTCACTAACTTGAATTGTGACTGCTATACATGTTGCATAATATTCAGGCGTTATTTATATCTACATTATACTGATTTCAGTTTTCTTTAACTTCACTAACTTGAATTGTGACTGCTATACATGTTGCATAATATTCAGGCGTTATTTATATCTACATTATACTGATTTCAGTTTTCTATAGCTTCACATGTCTGTCTGTACTGAAATTTTGTATTTACGAACTCGTACTGTGACTGCTATACATGTTGCATAATATTCAGGCGTTATTTATATCTACATTATACTGATTTCAGTTTTCTATAGCTTCACATGTCTGTCTGTACTGAAATTTTGTATTTACGAACTCGTACTGTGACTGCTATACATGTTGCATAATATTCAGGCGTTATTTATATCTACATTATACTGATTTCAGTTTTCTATAGCTTCACATGTCTGTCTGTACTGAAATTTTGTATTTACGAACTCGTACTGTGACTGCTATACATGTTGCATAATATTCAGGCGTTATTTATATCTACATTATACTGATTTCAGTTTTCT
Source organism: Molanna angustata (assembly GCA_963576475.1). Lineage (NCBI taxonomy): Eukaryota > Metazoa > Arthropoda > Insecta > Trichoptera > Molannidae > Molanna > Molanna angustata. Next base: position 1,561,932 of record OY754965.1, on the reverse strand, counting down.
TTAACTTCACTAACTTGAATTGTGACTGCTATACATGTTGCATAATATTCAGGCGTTATTTATATCTACATTATACTGATTTCAGTTTTCTTTAACTTCACTAACTTGAATTGTGACTGCTATACATGTTGCATAATATTCAGGCGTTATTTATATCTACATTATACTGATTTCAGTTTTCTATAGCTTCACATGTCTGTCTGTACTGAAATTTTGTATTTACGAACTCGTACTGTGACTGCTATACATGTTGCATAATATTCAGGCGTTATTTATATCTACATTATACTGATTTCAGTTTTCTTTAACTTCACTAACTTGAATTGTGACTGCTATACATGTTGCATAATATTCAGGCGTTATTTATATCTACATTATACTGATTTCAGTTTTCTTTAACTTCACTAACTTGAATTGTGACTGCTATACATGTTGCATAATATTCAGGCGTTATTTATATCTACATTATACTGATTTCAGTTTTCTATAGCTTCACTAACTTGAATTGTGACTGCTATACATGTTGCATAATATTCAGGCGTTATTTATATCTACATTATACTGATTTCAGTTTTCTTTAACTTCACTAACTTGAATTGTGACTGCTATACATGTTGCATAATATTCAGGCGTTATTTATATCTACATTATACTGATTTCAGTTTTCTTTAACTTCACTAACTTGAATTGTGACTGCTATACATGTTGCATAATATTCAGGCGTTATTTATATCTACATTATACTGATTTCAGTTTTCTATAGCTTCACTAACTTGAATTGTGACTGCTATACATGTTGCATAATATTCAGGCGTTATTTATATCTACATTATACTGATTTCAGTTTTCTTTAACTTCACTAACTTGAATTGTGACTGCTATACATGTTGCATAATATTCAGGCGTTATTTATATCTACATTATACTGATTTCAGTTTTCTATAGCTTCACATGTCTGTCTGTACTGAAATTTTGTAATTGATTTTTTTTCTAATCAAGGTGTGTCCTCAATTTTTTTGTTGACTTACTTGTACCCTAATAATGATTGATAATGAGTACATTTTAATTTTTATTAGGAAATTTAAAAATCAATTTCAACTCTGTTAACCCTTGGTGTGTTTGACCTTGTGCGCAAATTGCTTAATGGTCGTCTGCTTGGGTATATCGTTATCTCGACAGCCCGTATGGAGGTGTTTACATTTATATGAAAATTAATTAATTATGCTTCGGGACGAAATAAATTTGCGGTTATTATCTAAAGCTAGATAACTAACCAACCTTTTACAATATTTTTTATTGTGAACACATGTTTTATTTATTTTATATAGGCCATTGAATATAGAATTCAACTTGTAACAGTTCCCATCTCAATAAACGAGGAATTTTCAATATATGTTTTATTTCAATTCGCGATTTTTCATGTTTTCTACTTGGAGCGATAATAAAGCAATCATATGATACAAAGAAAATAAATACTTTAGAGGAAAATGAGTTATTATTTCCGATTTGAAAACTGCAAAAAAAATACGCATTTACGCCATTTTATACTTCGTCAAACTTGACTTTCAGATACTCGCAAGACGTAATTATTTGGTCTTGGATGTTAGAAATCACTTTTTTACACAAGTTAGTTATCGTATTTCGTAAATACCACATAAAAATTCACAATCTAAATTGAAAAATTGATTTTAGGGCAAATAAACTGAACATAACCCCATTTTAGTAGTACAATTTGATATTGCCTCTTGTAAATGACCTTGATGTAAATTCCCAACATATTGTATATCATTGGAAAGAAGAAAAAAATATCTATCATATGACGTAATAAATTTCTAACCAGTCAATAATAAAAAAGTGAACAAAAAAACATTTGTTTCGGTTGTCTTTGGTCTACTACTTGCGTATGTATTGGTAAAATTTGAAATTGGCGCACGTTTGGTATTGGTCAGCAATATTTCAAGATGGCGCTGGCACAATGCTCGTTCGCTATTGGACGAGCCTTACAGAAGGGACTCACAAACAATGGCGGCAGGGATTCACAACACATTTATTTTGATAAATAATTGAAATGAAACAAACAACTAGAAAAAATACTTTTGTTTATTTTGTCAATATGTAAAATTTGTCAAAAATAAAATTCAATAGCACAAAAAGAACAAAATACAGTTGACATTAAAAAAAATTATAAATAAAATTTACGGGATAGACAAAAATTGTCAAAAAAAATTTACAGCCCAAAATACAATTTACATATTTTTTTTATAACCCGAGTTTACGGGATAGTAAAATGTGTAGATGACAACTATCTGTCAAAACAAAAAAAAAATTATAACCCATAAAGTTATACTTAGTTTATTGTAAAATACAAATGGTTGAATTTTTTTTGCAAATATTTATTTTGACAGAATTACTTTAGAACTGTCAAAATAAAATACAAAAGCTACAAAATACATTTTAGATATTTTTTATATAACCCGAGTTAACGGGATAGTATGTGTAGATGACAACTATCTGTCAAAAACTGACAAAAAAAATAATTTTTATAACTCATAAAGTTATACTTAGTTTATTGTATAATACAAATGGTTGCTATTTTTTTTTTGCAAATATTTATTTTGACAGAATTACTTTAGAACTGTCAAAATAAAATACAAAAGCAACAAAATACAATTTACATATTTTTTTATAACCCGAGTTTACGGGATAGTCAAATGTGTAGATGACAAGTATATGTCAAAAAAACTCTGACTGGTTGGTTGGAAGAAATTGCCGCTTGGCAATAAACCCGTCAGTGTAAAACTATTTGTATAAAAAGTTGAAATAAATAAACATATTAATAATAAAAACGGTGCCAAAAACTCTGACTGTTTGGTTGGAAGAAATTGCCGCTTGGCAATAAACCCGTCAGTGTAAAACTATTTGTATAAAAAGTTGAAATAAATAAATATATTAATAATAAAAACGGTGCCAAAAAATTTGGCTGGTTGGTTGGAAGAAATTGCCGCTTGGCAATAAACCCGTCAGTGTAAAACTATTTGTATAAAAAGTTGAAATAAATTAATAATAAAAACGGTGCCAAAAACTCTGGCTGGTTGGTTGGAAGAAATTGCCGCTTGGCAATAAACCCGCCAGTGTACAACTATTTGTACAAATAGTTGAAATAAATAAATAAATTAATTAATAATAAAAACGGTGCCAAAAAAAATAATAAAAATTGTTATGTAAAAAGTGAAAATAGAACAAAGAATATTTATTTGTCATGTAACTAAAATTTTGTATACAAGCTAAATAAATGTATACAAAATCAAAAACAATAAATATAACAAATATTGTGATATCCCTGGCCGTCTTTGTATACAGATAAGGAGCCGCCATCTTTGTTTGCATTTGTATGTGTGTTGTTTGATGATGAATTTCTCGATTGCAAAATATTTTTATCACACCATTTGAATTTATTGTAAAAAACTTATTGGAATCTGTTGGATATTTGTTCACAACAAAATTATCTTCAAAATGAAATAAGTGGTTCACTCAAAGTACTCTTCTATACGTAGAAAACACTCGAACAAATTTGTACTACGCACTTCGTTTTTACCGTTTCAAATTTTTAACAAGATTTTTTCGATAATTATGACACAAAATTACAATTTTTATTTACGCACTCACTTTATTTTAGTAAATAGTAACGAAATATAACAATAACTTATATTTTCTAGTTATTTACGTCTTTCTTTTCCACAAAAACAAAACTTCGACTCACAGTACAAAACATTCAAACTTGGTCGAAACATTCAACGGTATTGAATGACGAATTAGTCGCATATTTTGACCGGATGTTTTTTGTTTATGGTAAAATAATTCATTAGGATTAGATTCAAGCGAATCTAAAACTTATTTACTGCTTGCATAATATTTAAAATTGAAAAAAATAAACACAATACCTCTTGGTACGGATCCGTACCGTAAGCACACGACGGGGTATAATGTCCTTGGTACGGATCCGTACCGTGAGCACACGAGAGGTTAAGACAAAAACTATAGAATTATGGAATTGATAAAATAATTTACTGGATAGTAATGTTCACAACATGCTAATGACCTCTCTAATTTCTCCATTGTATTTAATGTCTTACCTCTTGCTGTGTCTGGGCAATATCTGTTGCTGCTGTTGTTCCAGTCTTCTCCTGGCCTCGTCCAGTTGCGTGGGAGTGTGCGGTGAGGGGAGGGGAGGCATCTGAGGATCGGTGGCGACTGGTTGACCAGGACGTTCTGCAGATCCACTGCGGCTGAATGACCGACGACCGTATCTGACAACATCAAAATCATAATTATTTATCAATCAAAAGCCAACAGTGGAAAATGTAGAGCCCATAAATAAAGAGAATGTGGGTGACTGTTTGTGTATATATTTTAAATTGAAATTCAAATCAGAGTATATCTTCTGGTTGGTTATAAGAAATTGCCTGATGGCAATGAGCTCGCCAGTTTGCAATGTATTTGTTTGTACTAAAAATGATTTGTTAGCTCTAATAGGATATACTAAGCATAAAAATGTAAATATAAAACAAAAAAAGTATTTTTAATTTATTTTTGACAGTGAAGTTTTACTTTGTAGAATTCCATTTTAAATTAAAAAACAAACATATAATTTTAATTCTACACAATTTTTCAATTACTAGTTGCATGTAACACACGAGATCCAACTGTCGATGGCGATAGTATGCATAATTGAAGAATACATACCAAACTTTAAACTCTTAAACACAAATTAATAAATATTTCGTTTTCTATATAAAACATGTAGGTATATATGTCAGGATAGGATAGGATAGTACGGAGGTCTGTTTTTCCTACTCAGAATATGAAAACAGCATGATGCATGTTTGTAGATTAAGTAGGTATCAAACTATTAAGTGAGATATTGTGTAGTGTTTAGTGCCTTAAAATTGTATGAAACAATGTCGAAACCTTGGAGGAATAAAGGATGGAGGCGCCTTCAGTACATTAAAAATGCAATCAAATTCCCTCATTTTGGAGTTTAGTCACAAGTTACAGTATTGACAACAAAATATGTTATCCGAGCAAACTAGCGCAAACTTCATTCTTATTGTTTGCAACGCAAAATATTTCGTAAACATCTCGTTTTTTAACCTAAAAATATTATTGCTTCCAAAAATCGTTTTTTCTCGTTTTTCTAACTAATTATTGCAAAGAAAATGTCGAAAAGGTCTTGTGTGGTGAAATGTAGGAATAAAGGACACGGTATATCTTTTCACTCGTAAGTATTGAAACTTACCTACTATATTTAACAATATTTAACGTAATATTGCGTGTCCAACTGGCCATGGTTAAATTATAATTGTATAGTTATTTTTTTGAATGATTCGTTCTTAATGATTTAATATTAAGAACGATATAATTATTTGTAATAGTTTCTTAAAATTTTACTTTTTTTTATTTCATTGGTTTTGTAAATTGTGGATAAGACCGTAATCCGCCATTATATTGTAATATGTTTCGGGCACAATTTGAGAAAAAACATAATTTGTATTCACTGTTAATGCTTTTTCAATCATTTTGTCACATATTTGTAATGTTTTTATATTGTCACCAAATATTTTATTAATGATTTAAGATAATTGAGCATGTCAATCACATCACATATATCCGCTGCGATATTGGCCAATGGCCGCCATATTTCATTCGACCGTAGAGTTGGGCATTGGACATGAATTTATTTTCAATATTTATTTTCTAATAATTTTTCTGCAAATTCAAAATTTTATTTGTTTATTTATTTAAATCCACATTAACATACAAAAATAACAACAATACAATAGTGCAACATAGTACAATTAATTTATGAAAAATAGACAATTTAGAATATATTATGTTGGCACTGACAAAATGAATACCTATAAGTTACTGGCGTTATTATTTTATATTTCTTGTGAAACGTGATTTCATGTGATTAAAATAATCTTATACGTACTTTATTTATTAGTTTTATTTTATCTGACATCTTTAAGTAATACACAATATTGTGTATTTTTTTTTATTTTATATTTATAATGTGTTTAATTTATTTATGTAAATGGACGTGAACAACAAGTGTATTTTTTACAGATTTCCAAAAAATCCAGCTCTTAGAGCTTTGTGGATTGCTGCTGTCAATCGTCCTCCAAATTGGCAACCATCTTCAAGTACAGTCATTTGTTCAAAGCATTTCAGAGATGATGAAATTGACCGAAGTGGTTATAAAAGTAAAATTAAGAATAATGCTGTCCCTTCAATTTTCTCTCAATTAGATACTGTTTGTCCTGAAGTAAGTTGATAGTTTTTTTCTGACTTAGTACTTATCATATTATGTGTTGATTAAATATTACTTATTTGTTCTGTTTCGGACTTTTTTGTAAATTTTATATACCTACAAGTTTTTAAATATCCTTACCTATATACTTATTGAATCATTATTTTGATATACGTTAATAAATTTTATAACTAAAACACTAGCGGACATTCTTTATTTACATTGAATCTTTTTTTTTCAGATAACTTCACCCATCCTTCTTGAACCTTCGGTGCCTAGTTGTTCATCATCAAATCCAACATTGCCTGAAAATGCTATTTCTATGCAGGACACTCCAAGAAAAATACGTTTAAAGAGAGAGCTGTTTCGTTCATACATACTTGATAAAAATCGAAAAAAGAAAATCAAGGCATTACAAAATAAAGTATGGAGAAAATGTAAACAAGTCACTAATTTGAAAAATATTCTTAGGGCTCTTCAAAACTCACCATATCCAGTCGCGGATTGTTTAGAGCAATTATCGGGTTTAGGGATTGCTCAAAAAGATATTCTCAATCGTCAATTTGCTAAAAAATCTGGTTTGCGGGTATCAAGAGTTTATTCTCCGGATATAAGGAAGTTCGCAATTACTTTGCATTTTTACAGTCCCAAGGCTTATGAATATATTAGGTCGTCTTTCGATACGTGTCTTCCGCATTCTAGAACCCTTTGCAAATGGTATCGAAACGTTGATTGTCAGCCAGGATTCACATTAGAGTCGTTAGAAGCTCTTCGTTTATTAATAAAGAATTCAAATAGTCCATTAGTTTGTTCCTTGATAATAGATGAGATATCTATACGTAAGCTTTTAGAAAGATTTGGAAATTCTGAAATGGGTTATGTTAATTTTGGCAATAATTTAGAAGGCGATCACATCCCCTTAGCAACTGAGATTTTAGTTTTCATGTTAGTGTGTGTTAACGGTTCGTGGAAAATACCCGTAGGTTACTTCCCCTGTAATGGTTTAACAGGTGAACAGAAATGTTCACTAATGAAGCAATGCTTGAGTCTTCTAAAGGAAACTGGAATCAAAGTCGTTTCCATAACATTCGATGGCGCTCCATCTAATGTTACAATGGCAAAACTTCTAGGGTGTCGTTTTGACAATGATAATTTCAAAACCAATTTCCAATTCAATGATGAGAAAATTGTCGTCTTCTTTGATGCATGTCACATGTTAAAATTGGTTAGGAATACATTTGGTGATAGAAGAGAATTGTTTGATAGTCAAGGTGGTAAAATCGATTGGACGTTTATAGAAAAATTGCACAATATTCAGGATAGTGAGGGTCTTCACTTAGGAAACAAGTTAAGAAAAGCTCATATAGATTTTGCAAAACAAAAAATGAAAGTCAAATTAGCTGCTCAACTTTTTAGTGATTCTGTTGCCGATGCCTTAGAATTTTGTTCTCAGAATTTGCTTCTTCAAGATTTTTCAAACATTGATCCCACTGTTCGTTTCATTCGTAATATGAATTGTCTTTTTGATATTCTGAATTCGAGAAATCTACTTCATCCTGGTTTCAAAAAACCTCTTTCCATTGACAATATTTCACTTGTTTTAGATCGTCTTCATGCGATAGAAATATATATAAGGAATTTGAAGTTTTCTTCTGGTCAATGTGTGATCAATTCCAATGGAAAAATTTTTTGGGTTTTATAGTTTGTATTCATAGTTTGAAATTTTTATTTACAAATTTGGTTACTTCGGATATTCCTTTCTTGAAATATTTACCTATGTATAAGTTTAGTCAAGACCATCTAGAACTCTTTTTTGCTGCAGTACGATTGCTAGGAGGTTTTAATAATAATCCAACAGTTAGACAGTTTAGATCTGTGTATAAGAAAATTTTGATTCATGCTGAGATATCAGATAGCAGAAAAGGTAATTGTCTTCCAGTTGATCAGATTAAAATCCTCAACTGTTCTAGTACTCCAGTTGATTTAATCAATTCTTCTTCTTCGAGATCGAGGCTTCTAAATTCTGATGATAGCTTAGAATGCGATGATGTTTTTCCCGATTTTTTAGGGATGTATTCTTTGAGTAGTTTTTGTAATGAAATAGTCATTTATATAGCTGGTTTCGTAGTAAAATTCTTGAAGTCAAAATTAAAATATGTGTGTATCAGCTTTGGGTGGTGATAGGATTGATTTAATGAATTCTTTGATTTCCAAAAAAAGTAGGGGCGGTTTGACTTATCCATCTAAAGATGTAATTGATGTATGCCAGAAGAGTGAGAGGATTTTACGTGAGGCATTATCGTTAAGTCTAGGTTGCAACCAATTAGATCCAAGAATAACCGTGCATCTTCTTGTAAACAAACTGCTGCGTTTATTTATAAACGTTCATATATTTGAAACCATTAGGGAACACATGTATGATCATGGCGCTATGGAAAATCATGCTATCCAGTTGATAAAAGCTGTTTCTTCTAAGTATTTTGATATACGCCTTCATTTTTTAGCAAAACAGTCTTCTTCAAACGACACAAAAATTAGACAATTCTATAATAGGCTCGTTATTTTAAGAAACCAATAGTTATTTCTTAAACGAGGACATGGGATAGAGACAGGCGAAAAGGTAATAAAGCATAAGATTGACTTTATCCTGAAGCCCAGGTTGTAACTAATTAAATCCATGAATAACGGTGCATCATCTTGTAAACAAACATGTCGCGTTTGTTTATGAACGTTCGCATTTTTTAAACCATTAGGGATCACATGTATGATCATGGTACAATAGAACACCATGCCATCTAGTTAATCAAAGCTGTTTCTTCAAAGTATTTTGATATACCTACACCTTCATTTTTTTAGCAAAATAGTCTTCTTCAAACGACACAAAAATTAGACAACTCTGTAATAGGCTCGTTATTTTTAGAAACCAATAATTATCTCTTATATGGGGACATAGGTCTGAGGCTAGCGGAAAGGAAACAGAATTTTGTGTTAGCTTTTTCTTCGTCAAATTATGGTTTGTTTACATGTTTTTTGATTTCACGCTATTTCCCTATTTAGGAAATAAGAGAACCGAACGCAAGTCTCCTCTCTCTTGACATACATTTCTCGCTTCATTCACGTCTATGCATCGTCACATAAACACTTCTAATATACTCCTAACATCTCCATGTTTCAAAATTCCAGTTATATGGTCGTGTCAACTTTTCGTTTGCCGGCTTCTACTTTTCGTCCACCTTTATCAGCCTTATATACTTTTTTTGTCACACGATCATCACTCATTCTTTCTTTGTGGCCAAAGCCACCTTAGGGATTTTTTTTTAATCTTACGATATCTCTTTAATGTCCTCGTCTAATGTATTCATTTCTTATTCTATCTATCATACATCGTTTTTACCACACATTCTTCTTAGAGACCTCATTTTAACTGAAACGAAAGGATTCTGGATGAAAGAGTATGAAAGTAAAAAGTGCTGGGAGTAAGATTTGAGATGTCCAAGGAGCGTTTGTGGGCCTGAAACTGAACAATATAATAGTGCGTGATTTGATTGAGCAGGCGACATGTTACTGATAGTAGAAAGCATGGAAGAGTTAGTGTCTTGTATGGTAAATGGATAAAATGAATGCTATCAAATCAAAGGTGAGAAGAATGAAAATATATATATATATCTTGACGAATATATCTAAAGTATGAATCAAACAAATTAGGTTTAAAAAAAAGAGGATTATCGAGATATATGAATAACTATTATTCTTTTTAGGCTATCTGCTCTTATGTGTTTTTAGTCTGTCAATAGTAACGAAAAAATTATGATATTGTTTTATTTAAAACTTATTTTTTATATAATAATGTTTTTGTAGTTTGCCAGTTTTCTTTATCAGTTCTTTCTGGCAATACTAATAGAACTGATGGATTTTTTTTAAATAAAGTTAGGTATCTAAAAAATATGCATTTTTTAATATATATATCCCCTTTTCTGTAAATCATTTAGAGTTGCTAAGACCACCATAACATCTGATTTCCGCCATGAGGAATTAATCAAAAATAATTAATCATATAAATCATGAAGATATGATACTTATAATTTTTGTTTTAAAAAAAAACATTTAAATTAATAAACTATCAAGTTGTAAACACGACAATGACATCTAATTAATTTCAGAAAAAAAATTATCAATTATAATTTAGTATGTAATAATAATTGTCTTATCATTGTAGAAAATGACATTTATTATAATATGCTTTATCACAATTGTAAATTGTTGTTCATTTATTATAATTGAAAAAGATTTATGCTTGTTCATTTATCATATTTGTAAATTGAAAAATATTCAATTTTAAAATAATATTTGTCTGAATTGAGCCCATCTCTAACTTCAGGGTCATTTGCTTACTTCAATATTGCCACTAAAAAAAAATTGCCATTAGATAAAAAAAGTACTTATTTTATACTTATTGTTGTCAGTACTGTAACTTGTGACTAAACTCATAAATGAGGGAATTTGATTGCATTTTTACTCTAAAGATTATAAGGTATGGGCGGCCCCTTGGTCGAAACTAAATTTAATTTTTATAAAAATTGTTAAAAAAAATTTGGGATGTACTACAACAATGTTAAAATTTTTTATAGAAAATTAAATTATCTAGTTGGGGTGTTTCAGCTTTTTTTTATATTAAAAAAAATGGTATAATAGATAGTTATTATACACATAAATTTATCAAAAAAAAAAAAATTTGTAGTGGTGTTTTTGGCATGCAAAAAGTCCACTACACCATACAAAATGTTCCTTATCTTGGCGTCTTTGCTTACAATTGTCGATTCATTAAGAGAATTAAATTCTCTTGGACGAATCGACACATGGAAAAAGAAAGGATGGAGTGGGTAATATTGTTATAATATACATACATGGCATCTACAAAGCACCCAAACTGTCTGAACATATAAGACTAAGCAGGCTAAGATGGGCCGGGCATGTTCAGAGAATGCCATCATCACGGGTACCAAAAAGAGTCTTAGAGGGGCACCCAGGTGGCAAAAGAAAGGTCGGGAGACCGAGGCTGCGATGGGAAGATGATATTGGGAGGGATGCATCCCAGCTTTTGAATGTGCCAAACTGGAGGGTCGCAGCAGGTGACAGGAGAGGTTGGAGGAGAAAGTTGCTGGAGGCCAAGGCTCGATATGGGCTGTAGAGCCATTGAAGAAGAATATACATACATACTATCACGCCATTTCCCTATTTGGGGTAGGCAGAGAGAATCAAATGCCAGACTCTTCTATCTTGACATAGATGTTATTTACATCCATTCATCGTGTCATACATGCTCTCCTATTATCCTGACTTTGAGTATTACAATATATTTATTTGTATACAATTTCCATACCTGTCTGTGTTGTTGACTCCTTTCTGTACCCACATCAGTACCCTGGAGTGTGTCTGGTGCGATGGTAATGTTGGGGGTGTGTCGCTCACCACAGACACTCCGCTGTCTGTTAGATCTGTCAGGGTCTTTCTGGTCATACACCTGAATATATTACATCATTACATTGTTAATACATACTTATAATGTCTTTCTTACAATCACGCAAGTTACTGTTATTATTATCGCACATTCCCAACTATCAGCACGCATCCTTGAGGAGAGATATTCACTAAAACAATGCAATTATCCAAATTAATAAAAAATAATAAAGCATTTACGGTTAATTTGGGGAATATATATCTCACTAAACATCTTTAAGAAAAGGCTAAAGCAAAAATATTTATCTTCTTTGTTTTTTTTTATTACTTTTCTTCTGCTATCTTTATTTATTTTGTAATATGATTGCCATAGTACACATTGTTTTGTATATTTAACATTTACTCTGGTTGGTTGGAAGAAATTTCCATTAGGCAACAAGCCCGTCAGTGTACTAATTATATGTACAAGAAGATTAAATAAATAAATAAATATAAATATATGAGCAAGTTTATGTACTTTTAAAAAGGACAATTCTTTTAAAAATATATAAAATGAAATTGCAACACATTATTGTAGGTACTTAATTTCTCTTAGGTTTCAAAGGATGCTCGGAAATAGATGAATAATAATAAAAAAACTGTAAGAATTTACTAATCCATCAATATATAAAAGTGTGTATATATATAGAAAGATTAGTAATAGAGCAATAAATAGACTTGTGAACACAGGTTCAAATCCTGTCTCGGTCAATTTCATTCAAATATAGAAAGTATTTACTTATTTTAAGTAAAGTACATTATAAAATAAACTTTGACACATGTGTGTAAATATGTATATAATCCGCACCTCCTGTTTGGAGGTTCTCTGAGGTAGGTTCCATCTCTATAATCCGGCACCGACCTGCTCTTGTTGACGCTGGCAACACCACTGGAGGTGTCTCCAAAGTCCCTGACGTTGCCCGAGTCTGCTGAGAGGGCCGACTGCGCAGACAGCGTGGAGTGGGAGTGCAGCTGCAGCTCCCTGATCTTGCGGCTGTATGGTGGGGGGGTGGGAGGACGGCCAGGGGACCTAGCGGGAGTTAGATCCGACCACACTCGGGACACATGTTGATCTGAAATATGTACATTGCACAAGTTTATGTATTTTCAACATTCCAAAAACACTGTCAAATACTGTGGTCATAGTGGTGAAATGAGTAATAATTTCATAACCTATGTGAGTTTATAAGATAATAATTAGTATAATTAAAGGTGTTATTAGACAACTTTATTTTTTGGTTAAGGCAAAAATCAGCTTCAGTTCAGGGCTTCATAATGGCTGTCAAAGATTTGAGGTAGTATAACTAATAACTACCACACATTACATATTTTGTTTATAACTACATTCATCTACGCTGACACATAATTCTGAATATAAAGTTACAAGCAATTCTATAACAGGCAGGTAGCTATTGGTGATGGGCCTGTATCATGTTCTTTGTGTTATGTGCATCCAACCTGTTTTTAAATTGATGGAGTATTCCATCACACACAACTTCATCTGGTAAACTATTCCAGGCATTCATCACCCTATTGGTCAGGAAGTAATTCTTTGGTTTCAGAGAAAAGGATGTTTTATTCAACATTAATTGATTTCCTCTCAGTTGTGGATAGTGATTTATCATAAAAAAGTTATCAAAAACACTGATAATACCCATATGACTTATTATTTACAGCAAGCAAGAAAGGGGTGTATAATTTACATATTATAACATTGATTCGTTACATCTTCATATAAATAATCCTTTACAAACATACCATCACGTCATCTTCCTCGCCGTAGGCAGAGAGAACTGAATGCCGCATTTTTCTATCCTGGCATGCATTGTCTCATACATGTTCGTCTATTGTTCACGCTTCTAATATTTCCGTGTTTCAGAATATTGTTCATATGGTCGTGCCATCCCTTTCTTGGACAACCCCGACCTCTCATTCCATTCATGTCCGCAATGTATATTTTCTTCGTCAGGCGTTCCTCATTCATTCTCCCCATGTGGCCAAACCATCTCAATGTGTTCACTTTCATTCTATTAATGACATCTTTCTTCATCTTACATTCTTTCCTTATGTCCTCATCTGTCGTACATCTCTTACAGATTCTTCTTAACAATCTCATTTCAACCATTTAATAATTCATGCAGCATTTTGTTAAAATATATAGATTAATATAAGTTAATAAAAAAATAATCACCTAAAATGTCTTGATCATTGTCATCATCCAGTTGTAACTTTTCTCGAAGTGCAGCGGCCAATAACTTGGGCTGGTTGGGTCCTTCATCTTCATTCTACATATAAATAAATCAAAATTAAAAACATACATAATGTTATTTACTATTTCCGACTCCAAATATAAAGCACAACTTAAATTTTCTGGAGACAGATTATTAGATGATCAGAACTATATATTATATTTAATAATTCTAATATGTTATGTTAAATAAAATGAACATAGTAAAAAAGATATTAATTACCTCCATAAGTTTCCTGTCAAGTTTCTCCTGGTTTTCCTGGTCCCTCCTGACTTTCTCCAATTTCTCAATAAGAAGAGGTGCAAACTCCTCTGGCTTCATCACTTGACATTGTCCTTTCTGTATCTTGAATGTTCTCGGCATTACCTTCATAAAGAAAACAATACTTAGCTGTGAATATAGCTCCCAAAATACAACACATTGCACACTAATCATCACTGATCATATTGAACATGCACAAATAAAGTTGAGCAGTTAAAAATGAATAACTAGGAGATTCAGGCTACAAATTCATTAAATACTAATATTAGAATTACTTCTTTAAATATTTAAAAAGTAATTATTTTAGTAATTTTTCATTCTTATATATTCATTTCATTAACCTGTTAACCGGCCGGGACGTATAAATACGTCAAACGTAAACAATATCGGGTACGGGTAGGACATATGAATACGTCCACGAAATATATGTTGTGCCCTGGAACGTGCGGGACGTATATTTTGGAGAAACAAAGGTATTAGTCATCAATACATGTCTCAACATGAATTCAAGACGCGGAGGGAATCAGTATAATTTCGTTATTGAGAGTGGTTATCGTGTTTTGCATGAGCAGTGACGGGTACGTACTTACACTTACCTACCTATTTTCATATTATATAATATTATTTACTATATTTTTTATGTTTCCAACCTTTTTATTTTAGAATACATTTTTATAAGTATCCCATCAACATGAATGAAAGCGATAGAAGCGATGACGAAATCAATGTACCGGCAGGTAGAAAAAGGAGACGTATGAGTACGTCATCGGAGTCATTCCATTTTTTTTGTTGGTATTCTTTTCTATTTCTTTGTAATTTTGTATTTTCCTTTGTGCTTTATATATAAATAAACGAAAATATATATATTTCATAGTCTTTTAAATTATTTTAAGCATAAATAAAAAAAAATAACAATAAGACATTACAACCTCCGCGCGTGACGTACTGACACCTCCTAATGATAGAGTTCGCGCCCGTTATATGGTGCGTAATTAAAAAGGTATCTTCCCGGTTAACAGGTTAAAAAAGTAAGAACAGTTGAAATATATCAAAAACTAAGTTGTAGTCAGATCCAGTTGGGTACCAAATATGACAAATACAAAATTAATATTGTATATTACTCATCAATCCAGGGGGGCAAGTCTGGTTCAATCGGCGAAATCAAAACCACCGTAATTACCCATATCATGGATATAATTATTATATGGAGTTCTACAATATCTTTAGATGTCATAGAAATCCATACTATAATTATATCTCTGATATGGGTAATCACTGGGGTTTTGATTTCGCCGGTCGAACCAGACTTGCCCCCCTGATAGACATTTGCTGTCAAATTTTCAGCGAATCCATTTCCATATCCTTCCATACATCAGGCAACATATTAAACATTTTTAGATCAAGAAAAGTTCAGAATAAAAATGTTATTCAATGACATTTGTATCAACACTATTACTTCTCTTAGCTACATGTCAACTTTCTAAGTTCAATATTGTATTATTTGTAATTATAATCATTATCCGATTGAAATTAGTAGTATGTATAATTACCATGTCCTGTGTTCTAATATCCTTGTTGATATGAGCGCTCTCCATGATGGAACGTAAGTAACGGACATGTTCTCTTTTAGCATTGTGGGGACCTCGACATGCACTAACCCCATCTCTGAAAGCACGGTAAATAAAATTTACTATTTTGTAATTTTACATCATATTTAAAACCTTAATGGTGTCATTAAAAACTACCTTAAATTTCTTTTTACTACTTTGAATGGTGTAATTTGAAAATATTTTACAATGATTTACCATGTACAAGCTTTTAAATTCTTAAATAAGAAATAAACATTTGCAAATAATTTGAACAGTAAAGAATGAATTGATAGCCTCCTTTTTTGAAGTTGGTTAAGAAAGGATGCTTGTATTTTAAAAATAATAATAAACACTTCCTTCCACCCTACAGAAGTGGTGAGTTTATTGCCATATGTAAATTTTTCCAATTAACCAGTGTTTCCAGCCTGGAGAAGCAATATTTGCGCAAGAAGAGAAATGAATATAGATTAATTTCTCCTCTGCTGGGGATCGAACCCAGGACGCCCGCACAGAAGCCAAATGGCTTATTAACTATGTCATGGAGGTTGGCACATATTTTTAAAATACCTATAATTTTAATAAACGAAGAAAAGTGGGTAGTATCACTAGAGTTAAAGTACAGAATGCGTTGAAAATAATCTTATGGTAGTGACTTCATTATAATATGTAAGCTTGTTAAAACAAATTTGACAGTATGTATATATTTATCAAGATTGGTCATTACAACTGTATTTGTAGGTTGATAAATATCCTATAGTACTTACATGCTGCTGCCAGACATGGACAGTATATCCGAGTCAGCACGTCCGCTACTCATCGACTGCAGCTCCGAATCCTGTCTTGAGGCTGGACAGTAAGCCGAGTAGGACAGATGCGGCTGAGAGTACACCGAATAGTTCTTCCTGAACACTCCGCTGTACATCCAAACAACCAGGGCATGCCAATCAAGCCAAATCAACCACACAAAACATTTCGTTTGTTAATAATTGCGGCCAATGTCAGACGTTATTATGACGTGTTAATAAATGTTTGTACGTTGTTTTGTGAGACACAGATTTGGTTTGACGTGTGTGTAGTTGGATGTGTTTAGCGACGACGAGTGTTGAATGTTTGTTGATGTCGGTAGCGACGGAGCAGATGGCGGGGGAGGGCAGCAAGCAAAACAGCGACACAGGGGAGAACGGAGTGGGGGGGGGGAAAACAAAAAGATCAAGTCAAGAATAAATAAAAACATCAACAATTTGCATGCAACATTGTCTAGTAATACTTGACGGTGACATTACTGTAGGTATATATATCAGACTAAATAAATTATTTGTGAATATTAACTACTAGAAACATAATAAAAACTAATATAGTTAGGTATAATCCACGTCATTATGCATGTATAAGACGATGCTTGGATGTAAAGGAAGCCACGATGTGTGCAAAAATAGAAGCATACAGCACTCGGTTCTCTCTGCCTACCCCATTAGGGACATGGCATGATACAAAAGCAATTGCGGTTTCACTGGATTCATAAATCCAGGTCCACGAGCACAGGCGACCACAGTACCAGACAGAATAGGCGAGCCACACGGGCTAGTGAACATGTATGCTGGCCCCTTTATGACTCAAGTCATGTATGTATGAAATCTACATAATGAGTTCAAAACAACAGACTGACTTTTTAATATTACTAGTTGCATGTAACACATGAGATCCAACTGTCGATGGCGATAGTATGCATAATCAAAGAATACGAATACGTACCAAACTATAAACAACACAAATTAATAAATATTTGAAGATATTTTATTTTCTTTATAAAACATGTAGGTATGTTTGTCAGGATAGGATAGTATGGAGGTCAGTCTGTTTTTCCTACACAGAATATGAAAACAGTATGATGGTATGTATGTATGTTTGGAGATTTAAGTATCAAACTATTAAGTCTTCTTATATATTGTGTATAGGCGACTACCATACAAATTGTATGAAGTGATGTCGTCACTAAATTCTATTTTTATAAAAATTGTTAAAAAAAAATTGAGATGTGCTAATACAATGTTTATATTTTTTATATAAAATTAAATTATCTAGTTGGGGTGTTTCGGCTTTTTTCGATATTTAAAAAAAAAATGGAAATATAGGCAGTTAAACTCATAAGTTTATTATACAAATAAAATATTTTTCTTAATAAAAAATGTTTGAGAAACCCTGGAATTTTAAAAAAAACTAATTTGAGATTTTGTATTTGTCTATCTTTATACCAATTTTCAGCGTTCTAGCTTTTATGGTTTCTGAGATATATGGAAAAATAAAGTAAAAATTCAAAAGTTGATAACCCCTGACTGAAACAAAAATTCACAATTCTGAGTATAAAAGTTTTGTAGGCCTATAACTGTTTATGTATTCTGAAAATTTGGGCTCTGTAAATTGAGCGGATCAAAAGTTATAAGGGGGGGGGACACACACAGACACACTCACATAAAATGTTCTACTCCGAATTCTGCGTAAATCCATGTATGGGAACATATATGCTGCGAGGCCTCTAGTTGGTGTTATTCGCATGCAAAAAGTCCACTACACCATACAAAATTTTCCTTCGTACACGCATCTTGGCTTAATAATGTCGATTCATTAAGAGAATTAAATTCTCATGAACGAATCGACAGTTGGAATATGTGGAATATATAACTATGTATATTTTTATTATATTTCTAATGATATTCATTTAGAATAACATTAAACTGAATATTTTCGAATTATTTAACAAATAACATTGATAACAAGAAAATGAGGCTTTCTGGGAAGCATCTCACTCAGATAGTCTGGTTCACAGAGTAACAACTCCTTAAAGCATAAGACTTGTCCTATATAGTAGAATGGATTGCATCCAGATTCCCATTGCGCAGTTCACTTTCTCTAAAGGATTAAAAATAGCTTTGTTTCATAGAACAACACAAGAGAGGGCCCTAGGAATGATCCCGAATCATTAAAAAGTGCATTTTTTGTTATAATAATACATTATTATTACTAGACAATGTTGGTAATACAAAATAAAAATTAAAAATATGTACAAAAAATGAGGTATGTAATTTAATTGCTCATGCTAAGAGGGAAGGAAAAATATGACATTTATGATAAAAAACAATTATTATTACTAAAAAATAAATACTAATATACAACTTTACAAAAATCAATATACAAGAAATAATTAATTACTGGGGTAGGTACTCCAACAAATGTATGATAGCTCCATTTAATTAATCAAATGAATTGGATAGTATGTAATTATGTAAAGGGTATCACATTGGTGGAAAAATTAAACAAGCGGGATATTTGGGGCCAACCAAACTATGGTAACATTCAGACTCTATTTATTACTATTTCAAAATACCTTTCTATAATATTTATATTGCTAAAAGTATTTTACGATAATAATAAATATATTAATCACACTCTAGTACCAGGTACTAAAGATTGTTTACATTTATAAGAAAGACCGTTAGATATATTAAAGTAGTCTTGAAGGAGTTCATTATAAAGAGCATGTCATTTGTTTATTTCTTTGCACCCCGCATAAGTAGCGAGTTTATCTCTTCCTAGTGAAGCAGTTGTACCAGAAGGCTTTGACTGGAGGCATACGTTTATCGCAGAGCATGCTAAGACAGAGGAAGAGGAGACTGTGGTCCACTTCCTATGTCACCGTCCTGCTCTCTCTAGAAATAGGAGAACATAGCGTCAGCCGATATTGTAGACACGATAACATTCATTAGCCACTCAGGCTGGTTTCAGGATGGATAAGTAAAAGGTGGGACAATCCCATCTGAGGTATATGCACTTCATGCTAACCACATTAATTCCGATCGATCTTAAAATAATATTTATTAGTCCAGAAAAGCAATAATTGCATGAGAAATAAATTTAAATAAACTTCTCCTTTGTTGGGAACCAGACCCAAGCCACCAGCACAGAAGTCATTTGAATTTTGTTGTCGTCTAGTATTATAGTCGTGAGAAAAGTTGACATATTGTCATGTTTTTTTTTGTTAGCTATAAGTACAGTGTACAAAGTCTAAAAAGAAACATCTATTTTTCATTATTTGTGAACTCTTCCTTGCATCCTGTGCATGTAATGAGTTTCTTGCCATATGGAAATTTCTTTCAACTGATCAGTAACAAATGTATAAATTAAAGTAATTATTTATATAATGATATACCTATTGTATTTGTTATAGCTTACAAAATATTTTTAAATTTATTGATTTATATAACAATTATAAATATAGAAAGGTATTTGATAATAAATATAAATGATGGTATTGGCTTCACGGGACAACATAACAAATAAAGAAGTGTAAAAGGTAAATAAACATAAAACATACCCATGCAACGATTCCGGTTGTAATCTTCTGTTCTGCGTGGCGATGAGTAGCTCCTTGGTGAGACGCTGGGGCGCTGGAGGGGGAGGCTGCTGGCTGGAAGAGGGGGGAGGGGGCAGTGGAGGCGGAGTCTGCAAGGTTAGCTCCTCCCCCTCGTGTAAAGTTGCCAGGGGAGGGAGGCTGGCGGAATAAAGCTGAAAAAAACAAAATAATATGGATATATAACGGCCATCGAAAAGCATAAACAAAGATTCAATTTGAAATAACAGAAAAACGAGACAAATGAAATAATTGAAAGAAATTTTGAAAGTATTCATTTACCACTATTCAGAGCATAAAAAGTGAAGGTTGGAAATAAGTTACCTCCTTAGCGCTAGAGGAACTAGAGAGACTCCCGCTGGAAGACTGTGTAGCTATAGCACCCTTGGTAGACTGTGCCACTTGAAGGTATGTGTCGGACTTAAGGAATGATGGATAAGTTGTCTCCTTTATCAAAGCTTCCACCTAAAAACATCATATAAATCGAGAAATGATAAACTTAATAAATTAAAAAAAAAACACATTATAATAAAAAAATCAAAATGAATATTATGAATAAATAATATGAATCCTATCCTGACTTCATTACTGCAACATTTCGTAAACTGGACTGCAAAAGATCAGTTTGTAATATGTATGTATTTATTAATTGTATTTAATGAACCACAAAAACCATGTAACAAGAATCATAATTTTTAAAAAAACACAAATAACTTCTGTTTGCACCACTTTAAGAGTTATTTTTAGAAGTCTACCGGTTTCGAAGCAACTGCTTCCTCCTCAGGACTGATTATAACTAACTTTCTACAATTGTGTGTTACTGCTGTTGCAAGGTGGGAGTAGAGGGGGTGAGAGGGGTGGTAATGGGGGCGGGGTCAATTTATCCAATGGAAACATATTTATGAGTGGACTATTTGTTAAAATTTGGTTATTTTAATATTTTCGCCTTTGTTTACTGCTTTCCTAATTTCTAAAGCTTCTAGATTATCTAATCTATGACCCTGTTTGTGAACGTGTAAAATTTGAAACCCAGTATTATTATAGAAACTATGATTATTTTCTATGATATGATCTGCAAATTCCGAAAAATTATTATTTTTTAGGCACCGCATATGTTCCTTTATTCGCGTTTCAAAGTTTCTCCCTGTTTTACCTATGTAGATCCTATGTAGATCATAATGGTTAATGTGTCTACAGCCAATTGACTACGTTTTTTTATAGCACTCAATAACCTGTACAAGAAAATTTTTCAAGAACTTGTCTTGATCATATTATCCAATTTTTCAAATTTGTTTATACAATTTAACAAAGTAGCTTACTATAATTGATTTTTTACTCTAAACCTGTGTTTCTCGAATGATTAAAGTAAAAGTATAGTAAAATATTTAGACTTCATAAAATTGTTCAAACCCCTTGGTTGTTTCATTGAAATCTAAAGCCGTTCTTCTTCCTAGCCTTCCCTCCACTGCTGGATGTAGGCCTGTGCCGCTTCAATCCATTTATTTACGGCGACCACAACAATATAATCGGCCCATCTCTTCTGTGGTCGACAGACACCCTTTTTGTTTTCCCATGGCCTCCACTTTGACTTTGGGAGTCCATCTTGAATTTGGCTGCCTGGTCACGTGTCCTGCCCATTGCCATTTCAAATTTTGCGACCCGATCCATGATATCGGTGACTTTTGATTGACGTCTGATTTCTGTATTTGTACTTCTATCACTCAGACTTATGCCCAACATTTGCCGTTCCAAAGCCGTTAAATGATGCAATTTTGAACAACGATAGATGCATTTATATTATAGGTGAGATATTGACCTAGACTCTTGTGTAATCTTGTGTAAAACAAAACTATGGGGATAATTTGAGCCACGTCTCTATAATATTTACATGTTACAGAGATGAATTAATAATGATTACCTCAGCTTGCATGGAATCAAATATTCCAATGTCCAGATCTTCTTCATCCTTAAGTCCACGCTTTATCCTCCTCCTCACATCCTCTGGTATCGTTAGCTGTGATTTTCGTAAAAAACTGAAAGCAACACATACGATTCTCATATTTCAACACTAAAAAATAAATTAATAATTTGCTCACATGTAAAACCAATAAAAATTGTAATATCTTGAGTTCATTAAAATACCAATAATGTATTTCATATAGTCACAGTATTAAAGCACCTAGCCATGTAATGCAAAATTTCTATGCCAAAAGCTAATTTTTTGAGAAATTACAATTCAATTGCAAAAATATTGATTTAGATAAATTGTTTTAAAATTCACATACAGTTTTGAAATTAATTTGGTGTCATTTTAATACTAAGTTATACTTGTTTAATATTCAACTAATAACAGATGAGAATTATGATAAATAAAAAACATTTTGTTTGTAAAATTAGAAATGTTATACATACTTGTAAATGGCCGAAACCATTGGCTTGGGTCTGTGCGGGTCCCATTGTTGCTTGAGCCCCTGACAGGCAAAGTAGAAGTCCAGGCGGTCTGCGTGCTGAGCCCCCGCCTCACGTACAAACCACTGGAACAGCCGCACACCCTCCGGATCCTGTGACATCATCAATCATCAATTTGTATTACTGTGACATTCTGTTAAGTCTCGCCATACTCCAAATTGTTGTGTTCTGTCATATAATGTAATTAGAAAACTGTTTTCATACAATTGAATATACTATATACAACCAATATGTTGTATCACTTTAGTGTTCCCCTATATTCAAAGATTACCAACATTAATGTAGAAATTTGTTATAGACTATCTAGTTCCTGAATGTTGATGTTGATTGAGTCTAAGTCCAAGGCGGAAGTTTGTAAAACCCAACATATTTATGATGGACAAATTTGCGTAGGGCATTATAAAAATAAACTGAAATATTTAATAAGCTTTTTGCTGGGATCATAAATAGATAGTGAAAATATATAAGAAAACAAGATTGAAAAAAATAAATAAGAAGTGACCTCAAGCAGATCCTTGAGACTGTTGGCCCAGCGCAGGTATGCAGCATGTGGTGAGGTGGGTGTGGTGGCTCTCTCCGTACTCTCCACCCCGGCACATCCCGGTGCTGAAGCACGCCGAGATCCTTTATTCCCATGGTACCTGAACAACAACAAAACATCAAACAATAGAAATACAAGATCACACCAAGAGCACTATAACTTAATTGTTAGCTATACAAAACAACAGTTATTTTAAGTAATTTATTGAATGTGTCGATGCTTGAGCTCCACGTATGTAAGAGGTAATTTATATTTTCAAAGGCCTGTTTACACTAAATACTATGCTGTATGATTCCTTTAAAAATGGTCCTGTGTGATTCAAACAATCTTAGTGCCGAGATATCGTCATCTGGTTCAAGCTGTCGCAACATGGCGGTCTGTAGTTACTATACAAAATTCTTATTTACAATATACAGACTGATCCAAGCAGTCGTGCTGCAATTGAACTGACTGCTTAGATCAGTCGGGACACAAAACACAAACAGCTTCAAGCTACTGCTACAACAATTAATCATGATATACAATAATTACTTTATTAATTGTTTTATACGCTTAATTATTGATTGTTTTTTTTGCCAAAATATATTTTAAGTAAAAGTTAATATTAATTTATAAATGAAAACCTATTATTGTATTTTTAGTGCTATTATATGCCAGTAACAGTTATTTTTTCATAAATCATAACAACTGAATGAACGCTGGCATCATGAAACAGTAGTTTTGTTGTAGGTGATCCGACTACTTGAAGCAGTCCCTGCATCTCGGCACTTAATCTAAGATATCTTTCCAAGACACAATTCTTGTATTGTACATCTTTACCTAACACACACAAATACTAGAGTTACTTTATATATTGACTTTTTAATTAAATTTGACATTCTGATGTGTTGAATCTCTCAACAAATAATAAAATCCACTTATTGACGTAACACACGTCAAATGATAAAAATAATAGTAAAACCCTAGAATCATTAAAAATAATAGTATATATGATTGAGTAAAAATAATACAACGAAAGGGAAAATTGGTGTACAGCCAATGACAGGTTGTGAGTCCTGCACAGGGCTACTCATGACACAATCTTAATGTGTTCTTATCTTATGATAACCTAATCTTAAAACAAAGTTAAAATATAATATTCAGATGAAGACCCAAAACATATGGTAATTTAAATAGTACTCTTATAATTTTCTTTTTAACAAAATAACATTTAAAATACGAGTGTTAGAGTATTATTACCTGTGCAAATGTGATGGAAGATGTTCAGGATATAGGGCGGAAGGCCGCCCCCTCTCCTCTCCTAGCACAGGGGGGAGTGACGCCCTGTCACCAACCTTGCTTTCCCAGCCTTCAAAAATATAACAAACAGTTATTACTACAACACATCCATTTTGATAGACTTTTTGTTTATTTATGATTCAGAATCACTCCATTTGAAACAATAAATGTAAAATGTAAATATCAAATGTAAATGAAGGTCAAGCCCATAGCAGCTAATTTCCAGCATGATCTCTCGATTTAGGCAAGAGATATGGAGCTTTTAATTGACCCATCTTGAATAGACAAATCATACTAAGTTGTAATGTATTTCATGTACCTATTTGTAATATTGTCAATGAAACATCAGCCGCCCTTAGTGGCTCGGTTGGTTCTAATTATTCCCGAGGCAATGGTCCTGGATTTGATTCCCTGTCGAGAAACAATTTTTAATATTGTTCTCGATCTAGATTCGTGAGACGATAAACACCACCAGTCTCAAGAATGTGGCTTCTTGTTATTGGATGGATATTATATAAATCTGACATAGTGCCTACTTGTCAGTTGGCCGAGAAGCTGACTTCAGTATTTCTTCTCTACATTTGTACAAATAAAATACAAAAAGGTTTTTTTATACATAAATTAGATAATATTCTAAATCTCAGCAGTTACATAGTACATAGCATATGAAAGTTGAAGATGGTTGGACTGATTGAACCTTGAAAGAAGAGAGGTTATGTGTGACTTTACCTTGCGGGTGACCACCGACAGGGACAGGGACAGGGGTGTGGCTCATGGCGCAGTGGCCCTCCCACCCGCGGACAGCATGGCGAGACACACACTGCAACAACAAAATATTTATACATTACTATATATACCTATTCACAGATCAACATCAACAAACTTGAACCATATTTATTTCAAAATTATTTTACCAAATATTAGAAGAGTATTCGAAAATATTTTCAGTTTTATTACTTTCACTAAATATTTTTATTTATATTATTTTAATTGTTTTTGAATTATTTTATATTCATTGTAAAATGGTACAGTCTTACTAATAAAAATGGACTGCACACACGTTGACCAGTGTTTTAGTTACATACTGTGTAAAGCCCGTGCAGCAATTATTTAAAAATCTTACTAATAAACGCTGTATAATGACTGGGTATTTGCAACAGACACAAAATAAATTAATCCGACAACGATGTATTACCGCACCCGGGCATGCGCAGAGCCCCCCGCCGCCATCCTAATTCTGACGTTTGTCGTGGTTAATATTTTCATTTTTTTCATATTTTAAAATAGGAATATGGAAAATAAAACAAATGATTTCATCATACGAATAGCCATGCGAACACGTTTGTAGATATTATAAAGGAGCTAATTTTTTAACAACTTTTTGCTCCTTTAATGCACAAATATCGATATTATTATCGATAATTTGTGATGTACTGTGCTGCCATACGATAAAAAAAAAAAAAAAAATCGATATTATTCATCATATTGTTCTTTTATTTTACCTCTATATAACAATATAGCTCTGAGGTAAAATAAAAGAACTTTTGGATAGGGTAAAAGCAGCATTATCAGCGTCCTATTGGATTTGGTTGCGCAGGGGAGTGGAGTATCAGTCGGAGGTTGGTGGGTGAGTGGTGTGTGAGTGGTGTGTGAGTGGTGTGTGAGTGGTGTGCTCATGGACGTGGATTTGTGAACCCAGTGAAACAACACATTGCCTTTCTCTTTTGTATCTATATAAACAACAGGAACAGTCTCAGCCTAGTGAGATGGTTAATACAAAAAAAATGTTATATATCATTTTTAAATTTTATTGAATTGTATTTTTACTTACATTTATTGTTTTCAATAATAAAAATAAACATGCAGATCAAAATGTAATTTCATTTATGATATATGACATTTGTCTTAAAACACCGCTAATCTACCATGGACAGGCGTACAAGCGTTGTGTAAAATTTGTATGACAGATACACAGTCGTTCCCTAAATTAAGCAGAAAATGCTTGTGCTATAGGTGAACGAAATTGGTCGAGGCAGGATTCGAACTCGCGACCACTAGATTGCTAGCCTAGCACGATAACCACTCTGCCATCGACACATCTAAATGTTTATTGGTAACGTTTTGCCTACAAGGGTGTTAAACGGTCGTGACTCGTACAACACATTTATTAGTAAGACTATAAATGTATTGTATAATTTTATTGCAATGACATTGTATGAGAGAGTTTGCACTGACAAACTGTTAGTACACTTTAGTGTAAAAATAATATATTTTAATGTAAATTTTGAAAAATTAAATAAATAAAATAAAAAAAATTCTCAAACAGACGAACATGTATGAGACGATGCATGAATGTGGACAAGGCGAAGGATAGAAGGATGTGGCATTTGGTTCTCTCTGCCTACCCCGTTAGGGACATGGCGCTATGGTATGTATGTATGAAAAAAAGAAATTTTGAATAAATTGTTGAAACTTTTTCGAACTTTTGTCCATCTTCAGCAACATTGTCACTTAACACAAGCTGCTGAAGATGAACGAAGAAATGAAAATTTTTATGAAAATTATTGGAAGTAAAACTGTACAGTTTTTCAAATATTCTTCTAATATTTGACCACTATAAATAATTTATAATGACAATGACACTGTTATTAATAAGGAATTTGTAAAATTTCAAAATTATTACTTTTCGTTCATATTACTTATTAACATACATTATGTATTCATATTCATACCATCACCGCATATCCCACAATGGAGTAACCAGCGACAGGCATACGGGTGTGCAATACTATATAAAAAAGTAGCTTGACGTATATGTGTATCCCTACACACCAGTATCATCTCACTTAAAAAGACAACATTCGAAATGGGTGGTGAACCTCATTGCTGAACTACAACTATGTTATTTTGCCTGTTGTATTTTAAATTATCCGGCTCATACAGAACAGGACACCCCAATAGGATGGAAACACAAATTTTCTTTGTTTATACATGCATACATTTTATCTACATATTTATTTGCAATGTAGGTAATATTCCAATGGTAATAGGTGAATTTACACATTTAATTGATGAATAAGCTGGCATGACATAATTAATGGAATCTTGAAATAAAAAAAACGAAAAGTGTGAGATTTGATTGTCGCAACCTACAACTAACAAGAAAAAGGCATAATGATTGGATAAGTAACTGTAAAATGTATAAATTAGTTTATAAAAGTGAATAATAACATATAGCCGACCGCCTTGGCACAGTTGGTAAGCCGTTTGGTTTCTGTGCGGGCGTCCTGGGTTCGATTCCCAGCAGAGGTGAAAAATTTATTTAAATTAATTTCTCACGCTAATATTGCTTCTCTGGGCTGGAAACACTGGATAGTTGGAAGAAATTGCCATATGGCAATAAACTCGCCACTTGCGCAGAGTGCAAGGAAGTGTTTATTATTATACAAATGATATAATTAAATCATAATCAGGGTCAAGTAATGTTTTTTTACTAATAAACATTGAAGGCATAACTAAAGTATAATTTAAAATTCAAAACAGATTGTATAGAAAAGGTTGAGAGTTATCTTGATAAAATGTTAAATCTGCATTGAGAAATTATATTCTTTAATATTAGGAAGGTGCAGTTAGTTTTATAAATAAATTATTTTTAGGGTGTTTCAAAAGCTATTTTTGAGAGTAAAACATGGCATTATTATTCTTATAATGATTATAAGTATTATTTATATGACTTCCAAATATCATTGATGAGAGAATTCAATGAAATACATAAATGGTGAATGTTGCAAAAGCGCCCTTAAAAGATGTAGTACAGCAGTCAATGATAGTTTGTAAACTCAGTTGATGTTTGTTTTCCCAGTTTCTAATAAAAAAATTATAAACCTGGTTCATTTCTATCGAGAAATAATTAAATAAATAGTATTATATACATTAATAAAAAATGTGTCTTTTTAATATACTGATTACTTTAAAAAAATAAAATATTTAAAATTTATCAAAGGTATAAAATAATACAAGAGAAAAATCTGACAACAAATAAATTAAGTATTTGGGCCACTTTAATAAAATAAAAAAAATATATACAATCCAAATTACCCCCAAAATTCATATTTGATAGTATTCAAAACAACGATACCACAACCATTGAAATTAAAACCCACGAGTAAAAATCTGTCTGCAGCCATTTGCAACGCTACGGATAATCAATACTCACAATAAATATTGAAGGGCATACATCAAAATCAAAACACAAAAAAATGCATTCGGCATTTATGAGATTATCAAATTGAAAATATGTTCAAATATTATAAATTGAAGGGACTATTGTTGAGAAATATGAAATACCTCAGGTATTGTGAGATGATTGCATTCATAACAAATACAAAGAAAAAATATCAGGTAGCAAACTCAATGAAGCGAACCCATTACATAATGCCTGTCATAACAAATTAAATCATAATTTCATGGTTGGATGTTTACTCAACTGGCAAAGTAAATAATTATGATGAAGAGTATTCTATTATGATTTTTAATAAAATAATTCCGACATACCACAATGTTATTGTATACCATAGCCGTGTTTGTGTACGACGTTATTAGCCGATATGATCGATTGTTGAAAACAAAAAATGCGACATTCAATGAAATATGACTAGTTTGATCCATGTCAGAACGGAGAATGGATGCGGGTTGAGATTGGATGGAGAAGCGTAGCGGACCGTGCCACAGCACCCCTCGTGAAATATATATATTGACTCGGAGAACACAATAGCAGGAAAATATAAAAAGACTCCGGACTCGGTGCGCCGTGTCAATAAAATAAAGATTACTCTAAGACGCACTCGGAGAGGACGGTAAAAATTAAACAATTGCCACAATAACCATATATTGATGAAATTTCCATAAAAAAAAAATACTAATAAAAAATTGATTTGATTACATATCAAATGATGAATGGAAGCAGATACATGATACAGAAATATATTTTTTTTAAGTAATTAAAGTTTTGATTATTTTAAATATCTGTGAAGATCATTTAAATTTGTATCATCAAGCTATGAAAAACTCAATTCAAAATTTGATATATTAAAAAGACACAGAATATTAGAATAGGTAGTTATTTTTTCCTTTAAAAAGATTTGAATACAAGGGATAAAAATCATCATTTTGAATTCATGCATTAGTAAAAATAATAGTAAGTATTTGCTAATTTTAGGATCTGTGATATTTTCCATTACTTTTCAGTGCAATTTTAGAGAATTCATAAAAATTGTGCTATGAGTTGTTTGGTTTGAAAATTTAACTCAATTTAAATGAAAATGTAAAACCAATCATATCGCAAAATAAATGTCAGGTTTTATGGCTCCATTAGATAGACATTATATTACTATCAGGTTCAATACCCAGTTGGGTCTGTTTGTGAGACAATCAACACCAAATTCTCCAAAATAGAGATTTTGTAATAGAAAGAATATCAATCTAATTGTTTGACAGTATCTGTTGATAGGCCAAGAAGCAAAGTAAATGTTGGTGTGTTTTGAATAAATTTAATATTATGTTACTACACACATAATTGATTATTTCATTCCTCAAAACATCATCCATAAAAAATGGATTCAATTTTAGCGATGCATAAAAAAATATAAAAAAGGTTAATCATTGTTTGTACGTCGTAACAAAAATATGATGTGAGTGTGTGCACGTATCAAATGTGAGTGTACGGAACATCTGAAGGGTGGCATTGTAATTTGGTTCTAATGCTTGATCAATAACAAGCGATGCGATGCGCCTGTCGACAAACATCAATACCAACTTTTTGATATGGGGAAAAATAAGCGTGTGCCATCATAATAATACTTGAACGACAGACTTGAACCTATTCTATATGTTGTAAGATAATTATAATGGTTATTTAATACTAAAATGTAGTGCATTATAAACAAATTTAAAGGGATCAGTTTGTGAATTAGATTACTCATCCATTTTTTATGTTTTTCATGCATTCAACACTACAATTGATTTTTTATAAATAAAATGATTAGTTCTATAACTAGACATGTGCAGGGTTAGTATCAAAGTATATTTTACTAGTGTTTAGTGAATGTTAAATTAACCTAATGTGTTGTCAAATCGTAAATACCACAAACAGTGCTTAAAAAGCATAAGAAATCGTTTAAAAAACCTCCAAAGACGCAAAACGAATGAAATACAGGCAGATATATCAAGGAGAGATCGGGGACCATAAAAAATAACAATAGAAAATTCCGAGAAACGCCGTGGTCAATACAGATTCGAAACAACAACACAAACGTTAAAAATATAATAAACTTAATGTGAGTAAATAAAATAATGAAATAAAAATAAAATCAAATGATAAGTACCAATAATAAAAGGGAATTCCATCTGAAAAACAGAAATATGATATTTTCACGCTCCGACGCGCATCCTTCAAACGGGCAAGGGATGATGCTCATAGAACACACTTTGACAGCTACGAGGAAGGGCCCGTCATGACTGCCATCTATCGGCCGGTTGAAAAAATACGGTATGGCGGCAACGCAGATGATAAAACAGTTTGTGTAAATATGCAGATTACGTACCGACATAAGGCGGACAACTACATCGATATGCAAAAGAGAGCGGTAGCGTATCCAAATGTAAGTGGAAATGGCGGGAATTCAAAACTTTTTCGATAAACGATATTCATTAATTGCATTTAAAAGTTAGTTTTTACTTGAGATTTGCAAAATTGTCAAATTTCAGGATACAAAAACAAAATTATTAATTTTAATGATTAAAATTGGTCCGTATAGATGAAATTGTACACCGACATATTCTGGATATTTTTTTGCAAAGCGGAGAACATTCACGGCATGACATTTTCTAAAATTTAAAATCCTTGTAGTTTATATTTTGAAATTGGATAGAATAAATTGTAAAGCAAATACCTAGTTGCAAAATTACAATTTCGCGAAAAATATTTTTTTGTTTTTTTTTTTTATTGCGTCTCGGGCTACAAACCAGACTATAGTTTGAAATATAAATTCAACACGTATCCAATTTACTTTCCAATACCAAGATGTCACATTTTAGGGATGTCCACCGTCACGCGTTTTCAGACAAAAAAATAAATATCCACCGGGAATCGAATCGAGAAGATATATATAACTGAACTACCAAAGTCGACAGTATCATTTAACTTCTTCTTGTAAGAATCCATCAAAAAAAAGTTTTAGATACTTAGCTTAGCATTATTCGTTGTGATATATTAAAAAATGGTGTCATTATAACTGGACGAAGTAAAAGATTAAATTATAAATTAGGTGAAACAGACCGCTCGTTTACGTCAGGCGTTATTCCCATTATTCGATCGTCCACCCACTCCACAACATAATATTCTTCACATCACTGGACTGAACTGTACTGTATGGACTTGGATGTGAAGATTAACACCTCACCTACCCACATCATGTCTCCACCGACTGCCGCCAGTTGTAGTATATAAGTGACTGGCTGATGTGATGAACTATTCAATATCTCAATGCGCACCGCACATAATTTCACAAACTTTAGTAAGTTCTATCTTCTTGGCGCCATTAATAAATACTGGCTATTATAAAAGCTCTTCATACATAATGTAAATATGTGGTCAGTCGTGTTATTTTGTGATTATTGAGAAACGTCCAGTATTTTCTACTCGACATCACCAATAATACATTGTCAACTTGATTACATACATACCATCACGCGATGTCCCTTACTGGGTAAGCAGAGAGAACCGAGCGCCACTCAACTCGATTATTACAACTTGATTATTACTTTAAATTAACGATCAATACTTTCTACAGCATTTTGAGTAATATCATTAACATAAATACAAAAAATATGGAACAAGTATGACACTTCGCTTGTAATATAATAATTATAATCTGGGATGATTTATATAGCGCCGATTTTGTGATTACTTGACCCCGAGGGCACTTTGAATAGATTGCTAGTAAATATTGCTAGTAGACATGGTTACAAAAATAATAAAAATACGTAATTGTTTTTTTTTATAATTTGAAAGTTAATATCCAAAAATAGTGTTTTTGTATATTACATAATATTAAAAATGCGAACTAAACCGAGTAGTAAAGGATGTAATAACACTTCAAAATACGAAGACCCAAATAGGAGCCTTGGGGCACACCCGATGTAATGTGTAATAGGAAGTATTACAAGACACATTTTTCAATGTATAATAATTATCTTTGATACCGATCATAACTCAATGCAACGACCGCCAAGACACGGCCAATAGGCCATAGGACTTCGCCCAACGTCGCATAAAAAGGTGTCACCTTCGTTAAATAATTTAGGAACTAAGTCGACAATCGTATAGTAAAAAATAATTTTGAATCCGTAAAAAATATATTTTATAAGTTACACGCTGCTTATAAAATTTTGTCAGTACCTATATTTATTTATATTAGCAGGAAATATAGTAGGAAAAAAGTACCTACACACACATTAAATAAAGCATAATAATTTACAGATCCGTACACCCAATAATATAAACTTAAACCTAACGATAAAGAGTTGTCAAAAGAAAATGTACACTATGCATTAAATCGAAAAATAAAAGTAAAAAAAAAAACTACAATGTCATAGTAATGGAAAATCTAAATCAAATAAGTAAATCGATAATTGATACACTAAATACAATTAAAAAAATATAAATAAAAACATCAACATTAATTTCTATTTAAATTGATTAAAAAGTCTCCTCCAAAAAGAATAAATATTCTGTGATAGAAATTAACAAAGATCAAATATTATTTAAAATTATCAAACGATATATTAATATTGCTTACCATTACGTCTCTTAGCATATTATTTGTAACCACAAAAAACTAAAGATACTAAACAAAATACCCTTTCAATTACAGTATCAAACTAGAACTAAATTCGTTAAAACATTTTCCACCACCTTCAAAGTTTCAACAATTAGGTAAGTATTTATTTGTTTTATGACACAGCCAATACAATAATAATTATTTCGAGTTCAAAGCCCGAACCGCCAAGTTCCATAGAAGGAGTGCGATGACTCATCCAGGATTATAAACCTGGTAGCAACATTCAATCGATTGTTTAACACACCTACCTACCATATTATAATGGCCAGGTAATAAAAATTGACAACAAAGAATTTAGTTTATAGATAAAACAAGAATAAACTTGTATGGCTTAAAACTGAGGTAGAGTGTTCATAATATACAGACCACCACGCCGCGCGCCGTGTCCTTATGTTTCCGACCTGACATAAATCGCGGCGTCCTATAATTCCAAATATCTTTTCAGGACCTCTTAATTTCCCATGTTTTTTTTATTCAAATGCTCGTGCGACCTCTTGAGTTTGGCTTCATTAAACATATTAGCATCTAATCAGATCAGCTAACCCCACCTCCCCAAAAAGTCAAATGCCGAACTCATTTCTCGAGTATCGAAAAAACGTCTGCTAAACCATCTGTCGGGTCTGCTAGTTTAACAAACTTCAAACCAAGAATAAAGTTCACGGAAACAATATTTATTTTTAAAAATCTATGATTTCTTGTTTACATTCTCCATTCATTTTGTAATGATGACAATTTTCGCTATTTTTAGGCGGTTTTTACTCTCCACGGATTAGTGGGAGGTCATGATTTCACCATTTTTAAGCGTATTTTTAGCATCAATTTCTCAACGGGTATCATGTAGAGAGTGCACACTGTGAGTTTCGTCGTGATGTGTTTGTATGTATGGCGTAAGCCGTACGGATTATCATGAACACTTTCTATGGTGTGGAGTGTTTACAGTTGGCTACAACCCACTCGTTTAATCAAATTCTCGAAATGTAGAAAGTATACTAAGTAAGTATAAGTTTTTGTCTTAATAATTTTGAGGGTTTGGCGTATGGCGTTCTATCAAATTTTGCGTCCAATGTACAGCATGTATTAAAGATTTCAATCGATTTCGTTTTAATATAATAAAAAATATTTCTAATAAGTTGTTACAGAAGATAATATTTGAAGCTTGTGGTGCTGATTTTGATATGTGCTCCAAAATGTGGCAACTTGTTATTGAATGAGTGTGTATTTAACGTTTGATACTCTAGAAGTGATATTAGCCGTAACAGTGCTGAATTAGTAAAAAAATATGCAAAATAAAGTTAACGTTTTGTAAGAAAAATATTCTGCTAAACATTTCTTGTGTCAGGCAGATCTAGGAGTTAGGTTATGTTAGAACGGGTGAGGGGAAGTAGGCAAGGTGGAGATGGTAGTGGGGGGGGGATTCGTGTGCTAATTGCGATTTGCATTACTTTATTACGAGTTGGTGAAATTTCTCAAAGACGAAGGGCGGGGCGTGCCGGACGGCAAAGATCAAAGGAGCAAATGTATTCATACACATTATGGTCAAAGTGAATGGAGCGGACTGGCCCTAAAAGGCCCGGCCCGGCCCGGCTGTGCCTCAAAGCGGGGAAATTACGCCGAGTAAGTAGGCAGGGGGGAGGAGGGGTGGGTGGAACAAAAATAAATAAAAATTTACATACATTGCTAAACTTTTGATGAGCCGAGCCGACCCAACTCTTTCGCGCTCGCATCAATGAAGGCACACAACATCTCTATGACCGTATAGATCAGAAATCAGAACTAGCCTAACATTGACGGGTGGGGGCGAGTACTTGAAAGTTTGATTCGAACCTTAAATAAACCATCGAAGATAGGTTAGTTCTAATTTTTTAAGAGCAACTTACGAGTATAAAATGCGTTAATACAGCTTTGTAACTAAGTTCCTCGAACATAATGGTAAGGTTATTTAGCAACGTGTGCATACATACATACCATCACGCCATATCCCTTACGGGGTAAGCAGAGAGAACCGAGCGCCATACTCCTCTATTTTTGCATAAATTCCTAGCTTCCTTTACATCCATGCATCGTCTCATACATGCTCGTCGATTCAAGCTTCTTATATTTCCTTCTTTCAAAATATCATTCACATGGTCATGCCATCCCTTTCTGGGGCGCCCCCTACTATTAACTCCATCTCTTACACCCATGTATATTTTTTTGGTCAGTCGTTCATCATTCATTCTTTCCATATGTCCAAACCACCTCAAGGAATTCACTTTCATTTTATTTATAATACTCTTCTTCATCTTGCATTCCCTCCTTATGTCCTCATTTTTTTTTGCAAATCACGTGTGCAAATGTTGCATTAATACATACCAGCACGAAATATCCCACAATTGGGGTAACCAGCGACAGCTGACACATGCGTGTATGTCCACATACTGGTCTCGTCTCACCTACAAAGGCACTGTCTTCAAAATGGGTGGTGCACCTCATAAATTCATCGTAAAAGTGAAAATGCGCAGTAATTTGTTCTAGGGACTTTAGCTAAACTGCACAAACAAAATATCCCTCCCAAATTGCTCGCACTGTCCATGAGTGAAATATGAGACAATTTATAGATTGATTTTAGCGAAGTAATATTATAGAGTCGATTTCACAAAATGTGCCACCAAAATTTGGTGGCAATCAATCGATATTTGAATATTTGTGGAATGAAAATTGAAACAGCACATCAACACTAATATCAAAAGGGACATGTTGTTAACAAAGGAATTTAAATTTCGCAAAACAAATGCTTTTACTGATATATAAATGTGTCATTTATATCTGATTTATATTTTAAACATTGAACGCGTTTGGGACACCCTCGTTCTACCTCACTTTGTGTACCATTCCCCTAGCTTTACGTGGGCTATTATGTCAGCTTTGTATGTATATTATTTACATACTCGCGGTTCATTACTATCAAATTAACTTATAGTTATCAAAAATCAACTTGAGCCCGTCACTTGGGTGCGCAGTTCATATGTGCAAACCGCCCCGGCCCGGCCCGGCCGCCTCCACGACGAAAAGAAAAGGCCCTAGTATACCCTGGATATACGGATGTACGCAATAATGCACAATAAATTAGCTTCTAATGTATGAAACACGAGAAAATATTACATATCACCTGATATGTGATATACAACATTTTATCGTGCAAAAATGGTGAAATTTAGAGGTTTTTTTAAATAGCAAGAAGAGTTATTGTAATATTATAATAATAAAAAATTCAGCCGGTAGATTTTCATATTCTCTATCGAATAAAGTAAAAATATACTTCATAGGTCTTGTAGTTTTTTAGTTACTTACAGTAAAAAAATAAAAAAGGGTTTTACTAAAACTAATTTTACAAGAAAAGTATTAAACAAATTCAAAATTCAAAAAAATCATGCAATAGATTAAAGATGTACATACATACAAACTGTTTCTTATTTCAAAGACGTATCTTTTGAGGGTATTAGGGAAATTATTTTCAAAATATAATGTGTAGCCTACTATATATAGGTATATAGCCTCTTAAGAAATTTTGCAGCATCTATATTTTTGAATTATTTTTTTTTTTGTGAGAAACTGTATTGCAAAATTTAATACTTCCACTAAAAATGTATAGCAGAAATAAACAAGGACTAACAAGTAATGAATATCTATTCAATCAGAACCCCAAAATGGCATTAATTGGTGAACCAGAGACGACAAGTCTATTGCAAGAGGAAATCGAGGACCGAAACGATCAGAAGTGGAGAACAGATGAAGGGTGGAAGGTGGATACAGGATATAGATAGAGCATGACCTCTCAAGTTGGAACAGACAAAAAAACGATAAAACTAAACATTTATTAATTGGGCGTTGTGTTAATTTGACAAGATTAATAGGAAGAAATTACGGTTTGGCAATAACCCGCCACTGTACAAATAAATAACGTTACATAAAATTACAAATGAATAACGTAAAATAGGGCAAAAAAGATTGAATATAATAATAATGAACACTTCCTTGCACCCTGCGCAAGTGACGAGTTTATTGCCGTATGGCAATTTCTTCCAACTAACCAGTGTTTCCAGCCCATAGAAGCAATATTTGCGTGAGAAATAAATTTAAATTAAAGAAGGAATATTTATCCTTGAACACCTGATCCCGATTTCCTCTCTTGTCCTTACCATATCCTTTTTTCTTGCTGTGAATTATTATTTTTTTAATAGTATTTACATAAGTGTTATATATATTTTCTTTTACTCTAATTCTTTTGCTGTTGTACATATAAAATGTTGTCATACTTTGTAATCTGGTTGGTTGGAAGAAATTGCCTAATGGCAATAAGCCCGCCAGTGTACAATTATATTTGTTTATATTATGTCTTGGAGGCTTCCACTAAGTTTCTCAAGAAAAATTTCCCACACCCACAGTCAGGACAATCCCATTTTTTCCACCTCCAGAGTAAAGTAAGTAATTTATTGCAGCAGCCCTGGTCTGTCTTGATGTAGGTACCCAAACCCTCCGGGACAGTTCAAAACGAGGTATACTTTTCGTCAAACATCTTGAGCCTTTTGCCGTGGAGGGTGGCGATGTGCACATATACCATCCCAGCAAAAAGACACAAATTTGCGCACCCGAAAGTCTGGCTCAAGTTACGATTATTATACTTTTTAATTTATTTTATTAAGGGACACGCACAGAAAATTAACAATACATGTATACAAAATATGTACATTAATAACAAAAATAATCTCGTTAACCCTACAATTAAGCGCGTCCACAGCTTGATTCATATTAATGTGTCAAAAAAGTCACTATACATATACATAAAAATAATAATATTGAAACAATTAGTAGGTGGGTATAAATGATACTTGGGTTAGCGCGCTGGGTTAGTAATCCAGTGGTCGCGAGTTTGAATCCTGCCACGACCGATTTCGTTTTCCTATAGCACAAGCATTTATGCTTATTTTACGGTGTGAGGATGTGTACGTACTTGTTGCAAGTAAAAAAAAACAATTCCAAGAGCTAAAAACGAGGTCGACCCTCAACTGAACCTAGACTTTCCACCCATTGCATGTTGGTACCTGATATCAGGTGCGATGACAATGGGCATCTTCCAGTGTTTATATCGAGAAGCAGCAGAGATGCAAACACTGCATCCAAGAAAAGATATACATGATGTGGGTTTTTGTTTGGTGAAACAGCGAAACTGTTCTTGATGTCCGTGCTAAAATTTAAGGTGAAAAGCATGATTTTATGTATTTTATTTATTTATTTATTTTATTAATAATGCATATAAAAAAGAACATTTTTTTACAGCGCCTGCCTCAATAGGATTTCATCCCGTGATGAAGAGGGCACTTTACAAAAAAAAAATAGTAAAACTTCAAAAGAAAAAATAAATAATTATAATAAAAAAAAATATAAAAATATATAAACAAAAAATATCCATATAATAAACAAATTAAAAAGATAATACAAAAATAATAATGCAATATAACTTATTCATCACTGACTGCATAATACAACAATAATATAAGAACAATATTGTAATAATAATAAAAAAATATAATATTTTAATAACAATATAACAATACACTTAATATAAAAATCACAGCAATAACAACAATAAAAGAGATAAGTTCAAACAAACCCAAACAACAACCATGGTCCACAGTATACAGCTTATGTACATGAAAACATTATAATATAATGATGTGAGATAGAGAGCTGTCGATATCAATTTTGTTACTGAACATCCACATTGTTATTTTTTTTAATAATTTATATGCATTGATGTTCTTAATATCTAAAGGTAATCTATTAAACATTAGTGGTGCAAGAAAACCAAATTGATGCTGTGATTCGGTTTGATATTACCTATTATAGTTGAATAGTGATCTGTAATAGTTGTGGTGTAAATTGCCGCGCGTGTATTTTTTGTTGTTCTTATGGAATTTATTGTTTTACATTATGGAATTTAAGAAAACAGCTATATTTTTTATTTTTATATACATTTTGATTAAAAGACCTATTGAAATAATATTATAAATTTGAAAAAGTTAGTTCCTCCGGAGAGGACATAGGGCCAACTCCTAATTGGAGAAAGGTAAATTTTTTTTCCTAATGTCTCTTCTGGAGGAAAGAGAATATCTTTTGATGCTTGAGGAGTTTTTAAATGATTGACTCTTGTATTAAAATATTCTGTTTAGTACAAATACTTCAAGAATAATACAAGTACAATGTAAATTGTTTACAAGTTATAGTTTACTGTCTACAAGGTGATCAGTCTGTAACCAGAATAACATTTCATAATTTTCAATTAATAAAGAAATCTCTTTATTGTTCCCTTTCAAAAATTAAAATCAATAATCATTAATTATGAGTCATTTCTTGGATAACAACTAAAATAATACATTTCAATAAATCAATAATTAATAATAGACATCTGTCTTTAAATATAAGAACTATTTCGAATACGTCAACAAATATCCCCTAGTTTGGTTCTTAAACATGCTACTTATTTATTAACAATTACACAGATGTCTCCTTACTTGTCAAATTGAAAATAACATAAATACAATATATTACATATTTTCAAAAGCAGCTAAAACATCACCTGTCCTGAAGTAGAGGGCCGTTTCTATAGGAACAGGAATTCAATCTAAAGTAATACGAAACATGGATACCTCAAAATGTCTAAAGCTGTCTTTGATATAAACTATACACCCTAATATTATTTGATTTGTTTTTATCTAGTTTTTATGTTCCCTTAAATGTTTATAAAATATAATAATTATTATGAAAGGAAAGCTTTTAGTATTCCGAAATGAACAATTTGATTAAACAAAATAAATTACGACGTCCGGTTCCTTAATATTTTATTTCTCGGTATAAAGTCACATCACATCATATTATAACAGTGCAGGTACTGAGGGTTTAAATCACCCAGTATCACATACAGTTAAAGAGAAAGAAGACTATGTAATATAGAGAGATTATAAACACTTATTGATTAGAATAAACTGATAAATGTAGCATTAATTTTATGTAACTTTCATGACGCTGACGTAATACGAGTATTGAGAAAGAATCTTCTTATTTAGCGTAATATTAATTTTCAACGGTGAAAAAATATATTATGTTTATACTAGATGTGAGAAAATGTATTTATTTTTTACATCTAAATACAACAAACATACCTACGTGTATGTATTTTTCTTTTTGAAAGTGTGCTGAGATAAAAATATGTATATAAAACCAGAATTCCTCTTAAGAAATCATTATTCTCGATTTTTAAAACGAAATTCTGTTTTTTAAATAACATTTTTAATGCTAATGAATTGTAGTTACATGATTTGTATTTTTTCATCTATATTTGGGAAACAAACAGCGTATACAGAGTTTATGGTAAGAACAATAAAATTATAACAACTATGCCAGTAATATGAATTTAATTATTCCACATGAATTGTTTTTTATGCATGTATGTATATATTTATTTATTTAAAATACAAAGACAGTTTTGCTAAATAACTTATTATTATATTATAAAAGGAGTGTGCATTTAAAAAAATAAACCATAACTGAATGTATTTTTCATGTAGCTCATTTCTATTGTACACATACTTCAAATAAAGAAACTTAATTTTCCAAAACAAGAAATTATTTTTAAAATCAAGAATAAATTAAGAGGGTGACTGCTGCCAACGTATCTATTTTTTCAATTTGATATACCATCATTATTACTAAACGAATCATTTTGAAAAAAAAATAACCTAGTTAGTTTGGATATTAATAAAGAGAATAATACCTTAACTTTTTAATTATGTTCTGTATATATTCTTGTAGGAAAATAATAAGCATACTCCGATTTTAGACATTTATCTTAAATTTCTAAAAAAATAGAAGGTATAGAGCAATATTTTTTTAAAAAAATTAAAGAAGAACAAAATACCTGGAAAAATATGATATGACGTTGCATTAACGCATCAGGTAAGACTGAGTGTTGATGTTTAGTTTTTGGATGTGTCAGATGTGTGGGGAGGTCCAAAACACTCAGTCTCAACTAGCCGGTCGATGGCAGGACAGCACTGCCGAAACATGTCGCATAGTGACTCAAAATATAGTGGTTTAGGGCAAAATTCACATGCCAAAACGGTCAAAAAAACTTTTATTACGCAATGGCGCTGAATGGAAAATAAATGTTTTTTAGGTTTATTTACTAAACCTGAAGCATTAATGCAACGTCACATCATATTTTTCTAGATATTTTTGTATTCTTTAATTTAAAAAAAATATATTACTCTACGCCTTATAGTTTATTAAAAATATATGATAAACGTTGAAAATCGGGGTATGCCATTATTTTTCTACAAGAATTTATACAGAACATTATCAAAAAGTTAAGGTATATTTTTGTTTATTAATATCCAAACTATCTAAATTATATTTTTCAAAACGATTTGATAAGAAATAATGATGGTATAATCAAATTGAAAAATAGGTACGTTGGCAGCAGTCCCCCCTTAAATGAAAGAAATGAATCGTAGTTGGAAAACAACTCTTGTTTATAAACTAAAAACATTATAAATATGATCAATATGAAAACGTTAAAACTAATAGTTAGGGATCTACTGGGGATTTAATAGTTTTAAAAAAATTGTCACAATTGCATAAAAAAAGTAACGGTGATTGAAAAGATAATAAAATGTTAGTTGTAAAATGATACTCGGAGCGTATTCAATGTTAAGAGGATATCTCGCTACGGTCCTGTCACTTGTTGAACCACTCTCCTTTAGTAAAGAAGCAGGTTATGGAACTTCCTTTCATACTGAAGGCTGCGAAAGGAAAAGCTTGCCTGAAATTAATTGCATTATCCAACTAATATCATTATTTTAATACTGTTAC
The DNA here is from genome assembly GCA_963576475.1 of Molanna angustata. NCBI lineage: Eukaryota > Metazoa > Arthropoda > Insecta > Trichoptera > Molannidae > Molanna > Molanna angustata. The sequence goes on along the minus strand of OY754965.1, from coordinate 1,519,527 downwards.
TTTGTAGCTTTTAAATATTAATAATACCTTTAAGGTGAATGGAATAGGTATATACCAACCTATTGGAAACTGTATAGGTAGTCAGAGTAAGTCACATTTTCATAAAATTAACACCTCCCCTTCTCCAACTATAAACGGTGTTATTTTATCAAATGCGAAATTATTATTTTGTGGCTCCATCGTTAATTTATTAATAACAATAAAATAACTTTGTAATAACCACTTTTTATTAGAACCAAGTCTACATGTTTCAAGACAAATGTTCTCTTCCTCAGGACACTTAGTGAACAAGTTAACAAATCTTAAAAATAATATGTATATGTAAAAGCAACGAGAGGAGAGGAAAGGAGAAGTAGAGGGGTAAAGAAGGTTAGGGTGACCAACTCTGAAATAAGGGTTAGGGAACATTTAAGATGCCTTCACAGTGATAACAATTCTGAATTACTATTAATTGAGAAAAACCATTCTTTTGATGTAGACGAAGGTATAAAAATTTTATACACGGGGCATAATGAATTAAAAACCTCAAAATTAGAAATATTAGAAATAAGGAAAAATGTGAATTTAAATAAACCCATAATAAACAACCAAATTAATTTTATAAATAATCCACTGTTAAACTTATTTCCTTTATAATATAATATTTGGTAAATTTATGTATATAAAAAAACTCTGTAAAAAAAAATAAAAATAATGTTAGCTTACATATTATGGTCACCCTAACCTTCTTTACCCCTCTACTTCTCCTTTCCTCTCCTCTCGCTGCTTTTACATATACTTATTATTTTTAAGATTTGTTAACTAGTTCACTAAGTGTCCTGAGGAAAAGAACATTGTTCTTGAAACATGAACACATAATACAGCAGCCCGACTGTGGAACGATCTTCCGAATTCTGTGTTTCCACCTTCGTACAACCCGGCTCTTTTTAAAATCCGAATTAATAAACTCTTTTCTAGATTGCAAACCCCTCCCAACGCTACGTAGTGCGCTTCTTCGGAAGAGTAAAATGGATCAAATCCTAATAGCTGGCGTCCCCTACGTAGACATGTTAAAAAAAAAACTTGGTTCTAATAAAAAGTGGTTAATACAAAGTTATTTTATTATTATTAATTAACAGTATTATTTTCTTTATTTTACTCTTTTACCTTTATTATCCATCACTCAGTAAATATAGCCCAAATTTTCTTAATATAATATGACCAAAAAGCGACCAATGATAATAGTATCATTTTGATAATATTAGTGATGAGCAGCAAAAGTCTTGCAGGCTTGGTCTTGCGATACTTGCAAGACCAAGATTCTTACAAGACCTAATGCAAGAGTCTTGCTACATTGCAAAATTTTATAAACTTGTTCATTTTCAATTAAAAAGAGAGCAATCAACTACGTACTATCGACAGAATACTTTAAATTGATGCATTTTGTCATATTTCATTGATATTGAATTTTAATAAAAAAAAAATGAAACGTTACGAGGCTTGCAAGACCAAGACCAGGGGGCAAGTCTGGTTCGACCGGTGAAATCAAAACCATAGTGATTACCCATATCATGGATATACCTAATTATCGTATGGAGTTCTATGACATCTAAAGATATTATAGAACTCCATATGATAATCATATCCATGATATGGGTAATTAGAGGGTTTTGATTTCGCCGATTGAACCAGACTTGCCCCCCAGGGGTGCACAACCAAGACCACTCCGGTCTTGGTCTTGCATTTTCTCATCACTAAATAATATGTTGCATTGAAAAAAATATTTTGAGTCAAGAACCGGAATTCCGTTTTAAAATTCATTATTCTAGATATTTTAAACAAAATCATTATTTTTTACTCAGTGAATATAAATAATAAACGCTTATCCTGTACAAGTGGCGAAATGATGCGGAATGGTATTTTCTAGTAACTAAGCAGTGTTACCAGGCCAGAGAAACGAGAATAACATAAGAAATACATGCATGTAAATATATAAATATATTTTATTTTCTCTAGATGCAAGCTTGGGTTGGGAAAGAGGACACAAAGTTTACACCATACGTAGTAATACGCCATACACACAGAAACTTTAGGACAAAACCTATATTTCTAATAAATTTACGCAAAAAATAAGCTAAAAATTATGAAATCTCCCCAATTTATTCCATAGTACTTAACTATCTAGTTGAGAGTAAAAAAGGTAGGTATGATTTTAATCTTCATCTTGCGGTAGGTACACATGCGGTATGATTACCAAGACGCCGGCTATATTGGTACTATCTCAGGTATGTACATAGGTACTTGCGCTACGTCATAAATCATATACACCGCGTACAAACCTAACGCGACGTCCTACGTAGGCGATTCAAAGCGAATGCGAAGCGGCGCGGCGCGGCGCGAAAATAACAAACAGTCGGTAACTATGGAAGTGTCCTACGTTACCGACCGCGAGTATTTTTCGATTCGGCGCGGCGCGATGCGAAGCGAACGCGATCAGTTGGTTTGATATTTTCGCGCGAATCGAAAGCGGTGCCATTGTTTTTTGACATGTCAGAAATAGAAATTTTAATTTCTGTCCATGAACGTCCCATATTATGGGACAAAATAATTATTTTTATCGAACCGCGAATTGTAGGATTTGGCAAAAATAAATGGGACTACAAGTAAACACATTTATCCATTATTGCTATTTTACAATAGGATGTTGTTCAAAACACACAAAGTTTTCTCTCGCTTGCACGAATGTCAAATTTTGATATGTTATTCAGTCTCATTTATTAATTCAAGATCACGTAATTCTTCATACAAATTGTGATATCCCTCATAAATTAGTCCACAATATTAGTTTCACTTCTCTGCCGAACATACTTCTTGAGTATTTTATATACGTACATCCATGACAGTAGCTGGCGGCAGAGGGAACGAATCGCGCACACGTAGGACAGAGCCGCCGCGTCGCACCGCATCGCATTGAATTCGCTTGTAACCGCACCGCATCGCTTCGCAATCGCGTTCGCTTTGAATCGCCTACGTAGGACGTAGCGTGAGAGCATACGCTAATAAAATGTGCACAGCCACAAAGCGAGATTTAATTTCTCATTCGGCTGCAGCGGGTGGTGGTAGGAAGGGGACACCACAACCACCACCACCCGCTACAGAGGATCATCCCTTACAAGGTGAGGGAGGAGACTGCACTGCGGTAAACCAGAAAAAAAAATATTCTAATACAATGATGCGAATGCCGTGTTTGTATAACGTAATATAATAACACTTATTCAAACTTAACCTGACAACATTAGATTTTGAAATAATTGACAATGTGTATGATGAAGGTTTGCCTAAGAAAGTGAGGAGTGTTAGTTGAGGGGGGAGGTATATGTTCAACTCTGGACGTCAGACAGGCTTATGAATTTTATTTATTTATTTATCAAGGAAACATACAGTTTTATTAATAAATTGTAATGGTACAAAATAATAATCAAATAAACCAGCAAAGTTTCCATAAATGGTTAACAATAAAATATTTTTTGAAGAAAAAGAACATTAGTTGTAGCAGGAGGAAGAATAAACAAGATTGAAATAAAACATAACATAATAAAAAACAAAAATAATAAAATAAATAACCAGTTAACCAGTCAAGAAATGAAAAAAAAAAGAAAACAGTTAATACGTACCCACATATAAGTTAAAAATAATTCTTTTCACACAACATTATAAAGTTTTCTTTTAAAAGCTGCAAAATCGTCATTTAAAATATCGATTTCAGACTCAATGACAGAATTATACAATTTACAATTACGTCTGACAAAAGAGTTCTGCGCATAATTAGTCTTACATATAGGAATAGCACATGATAATGGAGAATAGTTTTTTATTTAATTTCACATCGCTTATCGGGCAACTAATAGACAAATAAATTATTTAACAAGCGTACAAAAATATTAATTATTTAACAAGTTGTCACATTCTGAAGACACGAGGTTGTGAGAAATAATAATAGGTAATTATAATTATTTGCTTTAGAAAAATACATAAAGGGATACAAATTTTACAAACATAATAATTTCATAATACAGATTTAAACAAACAATGGAAAAAAAAACATATTTTTGTAGATATATTAGAAATATAAAAAAATGCTTAGTCAATTGAAATTTATTTGATTGTTGACGGGTTTCGTGCAAGGTACATCGTCAGAATAATACTCAACAAGACTGAGACTAGTGATTATATAAAACAAATACCTACATATCAGATACACCAGACACCAACATTTTTAAAAACCACACATCCATTATGAGACATGGGTTAATCTCGGAATTGTATTCAATATACGGTGTATTCAACGTGGTAGGTAAGTTAATGCCGCAAGAAAGTAGAAATTAATTTTGAATGTCCTTAATGGGAAACGTATACAAGTTGAGATTTACGGCGCAAAGGTAAGAGATGAAGAGTCGAGCGAAGAAATGAAGAGAAGACAAGGGACCGTATATTAAAGCGTAGAGAACAAACACAAAAGAGTCGTAGACATTTCACATGGGTTTATATGTAGTAATACAAGGAGCAACATACATTAAGCAGTGGCTGTTCTCTCGTGCAGCAATTGTAAGCAATACTCAGCTCTATGTAATGCCTAGTTTACACCAGATTAGTGTTTAGTCAAGTGGCAAGTGGACAGTGATCGTTTACATTACATTTCTTACGTCGCTATGTATTAACAACATCGCATATTAATAACTAGGTACGCGACACGCACGCTTACGTCTACTTGTACTAATGCACTGTTCTAAATTGACTGATTACGTACGCCAAGTAGCGAGTAAAGTGCCACGCGGGAGGATAAGCTGGCAGACGACGGGTGTTGTTACTACTACTAACTTCTCAACAGAACTTGAGAAATGTATTCGATTCATTCCTCCTACTTTTAAAAATTATACAAGATTTTCTGGCTTGATAAGGAAAATTGCCAAAAAACACATTCCGCGAGGATTTCGAAGAGAATATATTCCTGGATGGAGTGATACCAGTGAAGAACTTTACCAAAAGTTCCTTGCCGAGGGAGAAGCTGAAATTGCTGACGAACTACTATTATCCTTAGATGAAACAAGAAGAAACAATTGGACAAGGCTGGTTGAAAACATGGACTTTAAACACTCCAGTAGAAAGGCATGGAGTCTACTCCGAAAGCTGGATAGCTCAACACCAAACAGAATTGTTTCAAAATCTTCAATCACGCCAGAGGAAATTGCCAATCACATAATCAAAATGGCGAGGGTACCCTCTGATAAGAACCATACAAGAGAGGTGAAAAAACTCTTAAAAAATTTGAGTGGTTCACTAACTCCATCTGCGCAATTTTCCTCTCCCATTACTAAGCAAGAGGTAGACACAGCTCTGAAAGACACTCGCCCTGGCAAAGCTGCAGGCATAGATGAAATTTATCCGGAATTTCTTTTGAATTCTGGCCCACGCGTGAGAAAGTGGCTTTCTGAGCTGTTCACGGACATACTGACATCTGGTAATTTACCACCTGACTTCAAGAAAACCAAGATTGTTGCTATTCTCAAGCCAAACAAGCCCAACAACTCCCCTGAAAGCTACCGCCCTATAGCGTTGTTGAGCGTGTGCTATAAATTGTTTGAAAGAATTATATATAACAGAATTGGTCCTACAATTCTATCCGCCATTCCCATAGAGCAGGCTGGATTCAGACCAAACAGAGGCTGCTGCGACCAAGTACTTGCCTTAACAACCCATATAGAAGCTGGTTTTCAGAAAAAACTTTAGACTTCTGCTGTATTTGTCGATCTTACAGCTGCTTATGACACTGTGTGGCGGCAGGGTCTCATATATAAGCTTCTGAGAGTGATTCCTTGTATGAAAATAGCCCAACTTATAAACAATATGTTATCGAATCGAATTTTCAGAGTGACCTTGGGGGATAGTAAGAGAAGCCGTGGTCGAAGACTCAATAATGGATTAGTACAAGGCTCCGTTCTATCTCCCCTCCTGTTCAACCTGTATACAGCTGACCTCCCTAACACTGTAGCAAGAAAATTTACTTATGCTGATGATCTGGCTCTAGGGTTTCAGCACTCCGATATACAGACAACAGAAAGCATCCTCACTGAAGACCTAAAAATTCTCGAAGATTACTTCCGCAAATGGAGGTTATGCCCAAATCTAAGCAAGACCGAATCATCCTGCTTCCACTTAAATAATAAACAGGCGAACATAAAATTGAATATAGTGTTCCAGGGAACAAGACTTAAATACAACCCTCAGCCTAAATACCTCGGTATAACACTGGACAGGACCCTATCTTTTAAAAAACACCTCACGAATATCGCTGGTAAGTTGAGCACTAGAAATAATATCATCCAAAAATTATGTGGGACTACATGGGGTGCATTCGCTTCAACTTTAAGAACTTCAGCGATTTCGCTAGTCTACTCAGCTGCTGAATACTGCGCTCCGGCATGGTTAAACAGTGCTCATACAAACAAGATCGATGTCCAATTAAATACCAGCATGAGAATTATCTCAGGAACACTTAAATCAACGCCCTTGATCTGGCTACCAACTCTGGCCAACATCGCACCACCTGAAACAAGACGAAAACTTTCACTGATGAGAGAGATGACCAAGATAACATTAAACCCGATGCTCCCTATCCATGCTGACATAGCAAACTTGCAAACGCTTAGGCTAAAATCTAGGAAGCCTTCAGTAAAAACAGGTGAACAACTACTTGCTGACAAGTTTAATTGCAACGAAGAGTGGGAACATACCTGGCTTCTCTCAGCACCCGCAAGATGGAGGGGCATGAATCCTACTCAACAGCCCGCTGGTTTCGGATTCCCTCGTCGCACCTGGTGTGCTCTTAATAGAGTACGTACTGAACATGCCAGATGTGGGGAATTCCTCTATAAATGGGGTATGAGACCGAACCCTGAGTGTGACTGTGGTGCTCCTCATCAAACCGTACAACACATAGTTCACGAATGCAGTGTACGACGATATCATGGGGGCGAAAGCGACTTTATCACGGCCACTGCATTGGCTGCTGCCTGGCTTGATGACTTGGATATATGCCTGTGACGAGCACCCTGCGTATGACCTATCATATATATATATTTTTACTTTTGACGTGCCTAGTGCTATTTTTCTTTTCTAAATATTGCCATATGCCATACGAAATAATAACTACTACTAAATACAACTTACAAGGCAGCTTGCAAGCCAACTTGACTCGATACTGTCTGAGCTATTTATATTGCTGTATCTTACCGATTTGACTAAACACTAAACCAATGTAAACGAGGTATAAAAGTGGCAAGTTAATGTGGAGAAAGAAATGAAAGGGATATATAAATATAATTAGGGTTGCCATAACTTCCAGCACATGGAGGAGAACCGAGACCCGAAGAAGATTCTTAACACACGGCCGGATAGGAGGCGAAACGTGGGGAAGATCCAAATTAAGGTGGACGGATGGTGTAGAAATAGACTTGAAAGCAATCTGTACCTATAATAATTAATTGGAAGGTGCGGGTGATGGACCAGGTGGAATGGCGGTAAGTTCTCGAGGAGGCCAAAGCTCATGATGGGCTGTAACGCCAATGGTGATGATGACTTCCAGGAACCAATGACGGACGTTTTAACACTTTCGATGCCCAAAATTATCAAAATGAAAGTTTATATTCGAAGGAGTCGTAGTATATTCATACCATCGCGGCATATCCCATAATACCAGCGACGGGTATGCGGCTATGCAATACCCACACACCAGTCTCGTCTCACCTAATAGGTGGTAAATCTCATTATTTTCTATTGTATTTTCGATCACCTGGTTAATTACTTTTTAAATTGTTGAAAACGTGCCGCCGATAAGGTGACAGTACCGTACGTAGGGACGTATGGCAACCCTAAATATAGTAAAAAGATGCGGAAGGTGAAGGTTTCTCTGTAAATACTAGAGCTACAGTAGATAGATAGTTATGTAGCTACCTACAATGTGGTGCGAGAGAGAGAGAGAGAGAGAGGTGCGGTGCGATGTTTCTAACGTTAAAGGCCTGATTCGACTCTGCGCCGTTATTACGTTTTGTGGCCTCCACGTAGGGCAGAATACACACTAACTGACTAATCAAATATTAGTAATAAATTCATAGTTATAATGAGCGCAGTTTTGATTATTAAATACTTTTTAATTTATTTATGCGATATAATCACAGAGATGTTATAGAACTCCATATGATAATTATATCCATGGTATTCTTAATCATGGATGGTTTTGATTTCGCTTGTTGACCAGACTTGCCCCCCAGGTTTAAAACTAACGTAAGAAATTTAATCATGTTAAACGAAATAAAAAAAATCTCTATGTAAAAATATATATACTGATTACTTAAAAGTTTAACTTATTTTTTGTGATATACATTTTATTTCGTACTGTATCAACTTATACTGTACCTACATCAGACATTATTATAAACGTATCAAAGGATTTTTAAATAAATAAATAAATAAATATTAGGTATGATTAGGTATATCACATTAATAACATAATGGAATGATAACGCGATGTTCGATTTTCTCTATTACATGACAACAAACCTCACGTTGATGTACGGAGAACGTAAGAATATTCACGATGTTCCATTTCCAAACTATAAGATTGCATTATACAGAGTTCATTAATCAGTCAGAATATGATGATGTTAATATTATAGACTAAATGACAGAAAAATAACACAATTCAGACCTGATACTATTTGAATCACATAAAATAAAATAAATTGTCTGAATTTAATTCATTCATTAAGAAAATGACTGAAAAAAGAATATTTACTTTACGAAGAGAGTCTACCTCCAGGAAATAATTAAATGCCTAGGTAACAGGTATGTAGGTAGCTAAAAAGTTGAGGATTTAAAGGGGCAAAAAAGTCGGCCTTGAGGTATACCAGAAACTGGGTAGATTCCCCCGTTCCTTTGCATACAAAGTTAGGAAGCCTTTTGATGTTTCTTGTTATTATTGCGAGTTTTCATTTGAGGGCTTTGTGAGCTATGTGCTGTGCGATGATATCAAAGGAGGGTTTGGGATGAGCGTGAAAAGTGAAAAGTTTGTTGCTAATCTCGGGATAGAGATAAAGATAGGAGATAGGATAGCCGATAGACACAGGTCTGGTTGAACAGTGTCAAATAACAACATATTAAACTGACTTATCCTTTTCTATTTACTATACACCATGCTGGGTATTTTCAAAGACTTTAGGGTTCTTCTTCTTTATTTAATAACTTTATACATTGAATATGAACCCATGTACTATGAAGCTTTAACCTTAAGGCATTTTAAAGATACGCCGTCATACAACAATTTGCAACTCGTATGTAATCCGACACTTAGCAATATAACAAACTGTCTAAGTTTCGGATAATAGTCAAGGTACAAATAATAAGTAATGTATATTTGATAATATACAACGCAGAACATAATAAATGTGAATAAAACTTCAACGACAAACTTGTTTCCAGAAGATGAAAAAAATTAAATATTTAATTGAATTAGGTAGTTCATACGCATTTATATAGTTAAGAAGTGTAACTATTTAGAAGGATTGCAGATGCTTACCTATTGTAAAAAAATATCGATATGAATATAAAAATCAGCTAATGATCAAGACATATTTGGAAAAATAGAGCCCATTAAAAATATAATACACGTCACGAATATATACAAGCAACGCACACGAACCATTCGCTTCTCGAACTCTTCTATTGACACAATAACCCGACTGTGGAACGATCTTTCGAAATCTTTGGTTTCCACTTTCTTACAACCCGGGACTTTTTAGATCCGAATTCATATTTTCTTAAGCAGATTACCAAGACTCCCCAACGCTACGTAGTGTGATTCTTCCGAAGATTATAATGGACCCAAAACTTATAACTGGCATCCCCTACGCATAAAAATAATGTTAATAAACTTGATGGCTCTCGATATATTCGCAGGTAGCAAGTTAAGGCACATTGCAAGATCAACTGAAAGAAAACAAAGGATAGTCAAAGAAGCAGAAAGATCCGAAATATTACCCTTCCAGACATCCAGACCAGGTTACATTTACAACCAATTAACCTAAAACAATGAGGTGAGTACATACAATTCCTTTGAAAACATCGTCTGTTGACTGTTACAATAGTATACTTTTATTGTATGTTTACCTATTCTGTGTAGTACAGTGCAGTGGTGCAATTATTATGATCTATACACGCGGCCGCCTCCGTAACAATACTCACACACAATACATCGGATGGGGATATGTAGTTTTCTTTATCATACTTGGTACACTCGACAAAGACGAAAGTAGTTCAGTTCCATTTCAAAGACACATTTCTCTGTGTGTACATAAGCGAAGCGAATTATATTTGTGTATACGTATCAGCTATATTCATAAGATTAAAATTAAATCATATGTCAATTGTTGTCGTTGTCGGCTATGTGAGAGACACTGTTAGGAATAATAAACACATGTGAACACATGAGAGTAAAACTAGAATATACAAGACACATTATGATTTATGCGATTAAAGCCAGAGCGGACACCGAAAGAACAAAGAGCCTACTCCGGACGACAGAGATGAGAACCCTATGCTACATCGCGGGATTCCTTATGGATCAAATGCGGAACGTAGATATAAGAAAGATCTGCGACGTCAGGGACATCGTCAGATGATGCAGGAACCGAAGACGATTCTGGTGGGACCACGTGACGAGAATGGGAGACAACAGGTTACCCAAAAAATTTCTCCCAATAAATTAATCCTGGCAATCGACAACGAGGTATACTGCCTAAGAGATGGAGAGACAGTTGGGGCTCGGGGTCACAGAAGGGCTTGCGGAAGGGGTACACTTCCTGAAGAAAACTAAAAGAAAAAGAAGACATATCAATCAAAATAAGTTTTTAAAGGAAAATATACTTTTTTTAAGGGGGCATTTAAACCTAAACACCCCAATTTTAAATCGAATTTATCAAATATGTGTAACAGTGTGTTTCTAAAAAAATACCATAAATATTATAACATAATATTTCTCTAATGAATGTTCGTCACACAATTTTAAAATTCAGCATAAATTCTCCTAAAATAATTATTTAAAATATCCTTTTTTACAACATTTTTTTAAAAATTACTCCATAGCTGTGTCGTTATAGAGAAATAAATCTTTTATATGCTTAAATAGTGCATAAAATCGAAGTGAATAAACGATTTCTTTTTTCAATTCAAGTCTGGTTTGTTTTTAAAATGCAAAATATCAACAAATTGGGTTTCCGATATTTTGAATCACATATAAACCATTTTTAACGCACGCGACAGTTACCCTTATTATTGTCTGTTTAATGTTTTTTACTATTGGAGTTACCTTTTAATTAGAATAATATTAAGGATTTTTAGAGTTACATTTCATGATATATATTCATTTCAAGGTCGTCGATAGCATATTATAGTTTTGTATTACCCTTCAAAACAAACTTGTTTTCAGTTTTTAAGAGAAGATGCATTCACTCTAAGAACCGCAGACTTCTGAAGGCAACTTTGAATCAATGAAGACAACTTATGAAATTTTCCGTGTCCTGAGATTGAGTCTAAAAGTCAGGAATAACCTGGGGGGAGGGGGGGGGGTTCAATTCCTTTTCTTGCGGGAATAAAACAACTAATTACGAGGATTGTAATAATTTTTGGTTTGCTTTGTAATCATGTCGGATTCTTCTCAAATCTAAAGCTCAGATTAGAATAGTACTTCCACTCTTTTCTGTTATCATAGACTTTAATACAACAGGCAACAATAACATCTAATATAGTTCAGAAAGGACGTTTACCACCCATTCTGAATGTACATAGTGACTTTTTGGGTGAGGCGAGACCAGTATGTAGGTATGCTTGCATGCGTCGTGTTTCCTATTATAAAGAAATGTACACCTATCGCTGGTTACCCTACATTGTGGGATATACCGTGATGCTATGTATGAATTAATGTTTAGCTAAAAGCGGCTTTTTTGATGATAAGTTGTGATTTGGAAAATCTAGGGGTTTTTAATTCCCATCAATTGAAAAAAAAGACAAAATTACTTCCTTAATTAAAATAATGATTTATTGTATTTTTCCAATTGACTGTAGCCCAGGACCATCTAAACTCATAAATTCCCAACTCGATGACCATTAAAAATAAAAGAAATGAATTCGGTTTACCGCAATATCGAATAATACATACATTAACGTTAATAACGGCAGGCACTCGATGTCGCCGAACACTTAAATCAGATCTGAAAACGATACAAAATAACGACGAAACCCGTCATGTCTCCGCTACTGTATTCTGTGATCTGTCAAATTGGCTTTGTTAAACATACGAATGGGGGTGGGGGTGGGGGGGGGGTGGATGAATTTCAACTCCCAAAGCGACACCACGACTTGAATATCTCTCAAAGTTGTACAAACTTGAAGATTAATTAATGAAATACATCATAATTATTATACACATTATATCGATGCAATATGTACAGTTATTCAATAGATATAAAACTGTATTGCCTACTGATATGATATTATTTCTTTTTAGATCTTTTTTTTTAACGTGTCTAGATCTATATTATAAAACAATAGAAAAGGCCTTAGCAAGATTGTATGCCTGCACAGACGTAACAAGAATTGAATGGGGCCTTGAGAAAGATAGAAAATATCTTGAACTTCAAATATAATATGAGAATAAATTACGAGACAACTGCTAAAGAGGGTTGCCCAACAACGATCTAAATGGTTAGGCCATAACATCACACGTATCCTAGTCTTCTTGTTACTATCGACTAAGGAATGACGTAGGGCATAAACCATAAAGGTCGCCCTAGATACAGTTACATGGACCGGGTGATAAGTGATGTGTGCTGTAGCAGCTACCAAGAGATGAAGAGGCTGGCGGACAACAGAGATATGTGGAGAGATGGAGTGTGCGGTGCAAACCAATCCTAGGTTTGTAACCACGAAGAAAGGCGAAATGGTCGTTGTTATTAAAAGGAATACAATTCAAAGAACTATTAACCTATTTATTTTTTTACCTTTATAAGAAAACTTATTTTATAACTAAATTTAATGACAACAGCTACAGTAACGTGGAATTATTTTTTTTTATTTTAAGAGTAACACGAAAATAAATCATAAAATTGTGCGAAATTAAAATATTATTATAATAAGACACATTAATGAACAATTTCTTGAAATTAAATAATTGAAGTTTTGACTATATTTACATAAAGGTCCCGGGTTTGATTCCCGGTGGAGACACAGTTTTTAATTGTGTTTTCAGTCTGGATCTGTGAGACGATTAATATCGTAAGTCTCTAGAATGTGGCAACTTGTTATTGGGTGCGTGTTAAATTAATATTTGACTTAGTACCTGTTAGTTGCCCGAGAAGCAACATTAAATAAATAAATAAAGCTATGTTATAACAATTAAGGCTATAACTGAAAAAAATATGATTGTTTGCAATACAGTTTAATTAAACGACGTAACAAATCAATGATGAAAACGAAGTACACCTCTCTTTAATACGACTTTTCCTTCAATTCAGCCTACTAGGTACGTTCAGCTTATATTAAAACAGGTTTCGCAATACAAGGTTTAAAATAAAATCTTAATCAAACAACGTGGTACATCTTATGTTTGTAAAGCACACACACGTAAAAATAGATTAAAGAAATCTAAAAAAAGAAAGGGGAGGATTGTCTAAAAGTAGACTTTACATACGTAAAAGGGGAAAAATGCCGAACAGTCTAAAGTCGAAGAAAAACAAACCAAAAAGTACGATATATATATATAATATACAACAACATGGCAACCAGAAATAGAACAGCAAAGTATAATAAAAGTATAAATGGACGCACGCCAAGAAATAGCGGCAATTAATCAAATATTTGTAATTCAAGCTGTCACCTAGTTATAGTGGATATGCGTGACAAAACAAATTAATACTTCAAAATACTAAGTACATGGCAATAATTTATTAATACCACCTTGAGACCGTGTGTCTGAGTACCGAGATTAGCCATGTGAAGTTTGCCCTAGCACTATGATCATGTTTTGTTATGCTTCTCCAGTTTTAGGTGATTACTTTAACGGAAGATTTGATTTTTGTTGAAACACAACATCGCAACAAAATAAGGTAAGAAAGACCGAGTGAGGAACACCAGAATAAGGGAAATATGTGAGGTTGATGATATCATCAAATGGAGTAGGCACTGGTATGGTCACGTCCAATGGATGGCCACCACCAGACATCCTCAAACCGTTCCGCTCAATCAGCTTCACGGAACCCGCCCTAGCGGTAGACCTCCTAAAAGATGGAGAGACAGCTGGGAGTCCGCTTCGCAAGAGAAGCAGACCTCTTAACAACAGACGTAAAGGTTTAAACAATAATAATTAAAGATTTATTGAGACACAAGTTTGCATACAAATAACAATTTGCATGAGAGAAATCATTTACAAAAATAAACAATTTTTCCGTCTCAAAAGGACCATGCTCAGCTATGTTGCAGAAGGACAACCCCGGTACAAAAGGATCATGCTCAGCTATGTTGCAAAGGACAACCCCGGTACAAAAGTATCATGCTCAGCTATGTTGCAGAAGGACAACCCCGGTACAAGAGGATCATGCTCAGCTATGTTGCAAAGGACAACCCCGGTACAAAAGTATCATGCTCAGCTATGTTGCAGAAGGACAACCCCGGTACAAAAGTATCATGCTCAGCTATGTTGCAGAAGGACAACCCCGGTACAAAAGTATCATGCTCAGCTATGTTGCAGAAGGACAACCCCGGTACAAAAGTATCATGCTCAGCTATGTTGCAGAAGGACAACCCCGGTACAAGAGGATCATGCTCAGCTATGTTGCAGAAGGACAACCCCGGTACAAAAGTATCATGCTCAGCTATGTTGCAGAAGGACAACCCCGGTACAAAAGTATCATGCTCAGCTATGTTGCAGAAGGACAACCCCGGTACAAAAGGATCATGCTCAGCTATGTTGCAGAAGGACAACCCCGGTACAAAAGTATCATGCTCAGCTATGTTGCAGAAGGACAACCCCGGTACAAAAGTATCATGCTCAGCTATGTTGCAGAAGGACAACCCCGGTACAAGAGGATCATGCTCAGCTATGTTGCAGAAGGACAACCCCGGTACAAAAGTATCATGCTCAGCTATGTTGCAGAAGGACAACCCCGGTACAAAAGTATCATGCTCAGCTATGTTGCAGAAGGACAACCCCGGTACAAAAGGATCATGCTCAGCTATGTTGCAGAAGGACAACCCCGGTACAAGAGGATCATGCTCAGCTATGTTGCAGAAGGACAACCCCGGTACAAAAGTATCATGCTCAGCTATGTTGCAGAAGGACAACCCCGGTACAAAAGTATCATGCTCAGCTATGTTGCAGAAGGACAACCCCGGTACAAAAGGATCATGCTCAGCTATGTTGCAGAAGGACAACCCCGGTACAAGAGGATCATGCTCAGCTATGTTGCAGAAGGACAACCCCGGTACAAAAGTATCATGCTCAGCTATGTTGCAGAAGGACAACCCCGGTACAAAAGTATCATGCTCAGCTATGTTGCAGAAGGACAACCCCGGTACAAAAGGATCATGCTCAGCTATGTTGCAGAAGGACAACCCCGGTACAAGAGGATCATGCTCAGCTATGTTGCAGAAGGACAACCCCGGTACAAAAGTATCATGCTCAGCTATGTTGCAGAAGGACAACCCCGGTACAAAAGGATCATGCTCAGCTATGTTGCAGAAGGACAACCCCGGTACAAAAGGATCATGCTCAGCTATGTTGCAGAAGGACAACCCCGGTACAAAAGGATCATGCTCAGCTATGTTGCAAAGGACAACCCCGGTACAAAAGGATCATGCTCAGCTATGTTGCAGAAGGACAACCCCGGTACAAAAGTATCATGCTCAGCTATGTTGCAGAAGGACAACCCCGGTACAAAAGGATCATGCTCAGCTATGTTGCAGAAGGACAACCCCGGTACAAAAGGATCATGCTCAGCTATGTTGCAGAAGGACAACCCCGGTACAAAAGGATCATGCTCAGCTATGTTGCAAAGGACAACCCCGGTACAAAAGGATCATGCTCAGCTATGTTGCAGAAGGACAACCCCGGTACAAAAGGATCATGCTCAGCTATGTTGCAAAGGACAACCCCGGTACAAAAGGATCATATTTCACATTTACTCTGGTTGGTTGGAAGAAATTGCCATTAGGCAATAAGCATGCAAGTGTACTAATTATATTATTTACAGAAATATTCAAATAAAATAAATAATAAATAAAATAAAGTATTGATGAAAATATATGCATACCTTTTTTATTGATTTATTTATTTTCTTTGTTCAAATCATAACAAAATATATAAACATACAAAGTTTGTACATTATATAATTTACATATCGCCTCCCACATAAAGCTTATTAACTTGTGTAGAGGGAGGATGTGTGTTACTAAATAACTAAAGAAAAATATAAAAATAGAAGAAAAAACCATCAAAATTACACCAGCATAATATACAAAATTAACTATACATGTATTAAATACAATGTATTACTTTTACTTGGTATCCATTTCTCGCCTAATCAATTATGTTATATAACATTAGATGAAAGGAATTATCAAAAGTCAGTTTTACACAAGACAATGCACAGTAATCACCACCATAAAACAACATAAGTCACAAACATAATATATACATAAAGAATATAGGATTTGATAAATTCGGTGGAGGAACACACATACCTAAATTAAAATTATGAAGATATTAGTCGGCAATTGGTGGCTCAGTTGGTTGTGTATCTGACTGCTGATCCAAAGGTCCCGGGTTCGATTCCCGGTGGAGACACAGTTTTTAATTGTTTTCAGTCTGGATCTGTGAGACGATTAAAATCGTAAGTCTCCAGAATGTGGCAACTTGTTATTGGGTGCGTGTTAAATAAATATTTGACATAGTACCTGTTAGTTGCCCGAGAAGTAAAATAAAAATAAAATAAAATTTGTTCAGAAAAATAACCATTATTGAAACCACTCCTGTGGTCTGGTTAATTTTTTTATTTGTATACTTGAAAACTATATTATTAAAATATTATGATAATATGTATAAATACAATAACTTGCACAACGTATTATAACAACAATTTATGATCTCTGATAACACTCAGTGCACTATGACAATTAAATAATAAGAAGAATATCACACACCGATAGGAATGTCCCAAACCCATGTGTTTGGTTTTTACCGGTAAGCTGTTGGCGGATATAAGATTAAGTATACCTATTTATAAAAATATATTTCAGAATGATTTCAAGTTTTGTTAAATCGAGTTTTTCAATAGAAATATGCTCCATAAAAATACGTTTAGATATTGACACTCTTTTACTATAGGTATTTCATATTGTCTAGCGTTTATGAAGTCGAGAGTTTTTTTTTATTTGAATGAACTTTACAGCTTTAAGTTATATTAAAAACAACAAAAATTACATTGATTCATAGCGCCAATTACAAAGTTCTTATTTAATATTATGAATATTAAATTGTTTGATTAAATTTAAAAAAAAAATTGAAACTGCATATAGCATTGCAAGAGGGTTTAGGATATAAGGAAGGGTCAGGGAGGGGAAAAGGAGGAGGAGAGGAGAGGGATTTGCTAGTTTTTGGAGAAACAAGTTGATTGATAGTTACAAATCGTCCGATTTAAAGAAATCACACATCATTCCAGCCACTTCTTACAAAAGAAAACATGTTCCACGTACCTTAGAATGTCCTGCTGTAATACGATCGTCGAAAATATTAGTCACATTCTGATGTCTTGAGTCTTAATATAAATTTGTAACCAGCAATTGATTTGGTAATGGAGTGTAAAAATAAAATTTTCTACCGATGAGGAATCTTTGGTTCTCGTTGGTGGGTAAGTAGGAAACCACTAAACACAACATTTGTTGGGAAATAGCAGCAATTGTCGTGTAACAAGAAGTTGATATGGAGGGGAGGGTGGCAGTGGTAGGCCACTCTGGGGACCCATTAGCGGCAAATGGGAATATTTTTGTTTCACCGCAGGCAACGACACCACCGTCACCAGTCAGGGGTGAATCCAAGGTATTTTATTGGTAATAATATTTTACTGTCGTTAAAAAGCATTGTTAGCATTTTCCACTTACGCGAATTTAGTCACGAAACGTTTTCAGATATACCACAACGCGTTGGTTCAACTCCTTCATAAGGTATCTTCTTCTTTCCAATGCTGGCTAAAGACCTCTTCATTCAGGTGCTTCCAGCCAAGTGGACAATGTCGTTAAACCATATTTTAGAAAGTCTACCAAAACACCTACTATTCAGCTTATTAATAAAGCTACTAATATTTTTTTATGAAAAATTCAATTTGTAATTATTTATAACTCACTCTATAGAACAAGAATTTGATAAGTTCAAGGAATGTATGAGAATGAAATTTTCTTCATACGAAGACATATTTATTCATTCATTTGTTTATTATATCGTTCGTAGAAATTTGATTTAAACAGCTTTCTTATTTTAGTTGATTAACTTTTTATTGTTAATAATAGTTAATTATATTTTATTGCTTTTTTTACTTATTTTATCTTTTATGGCCTTTTTATTGTATTTTTTCACTTCGCAATTTTTCACTTGTATACATTGTGAATAATGTAAGGTTTCAGATAAACGATGACTTATATGTTGCTATTAGTTATACACACATAACTATTCTGTAACTGCTTATATTCTTTAATGAATGAATAAATAAATAAATAAATTATATATTACATTTATATATATTGCATTTTTTTAAAATGAATACCTATGTCCTTGTTAAACAAGTACATATATATCTTCCTACGTTCCATAAAATAAGCATAAATGCTTGTGCTATAGGTGAACGAAATCGGTCGAGGCAGGATTCGAACTCACGACCAGTGAATAACTAGCCCAGCGCGCTAACCGCTCTGCCATCGACCCATCTATTACTTGTATTTTTTTTAGTTGAATTCATCCTATTGAATTATGCATGGAGTTTTCACTGTTTCACTAATAAAGCAATGCAACATCTTTTCTTTTATAAATTGAGTAGACTGCATAACTCTCTATTAACCAATAAATAAATAAATAAATATCATCACGGCATACATCACGATGTAAGGCAACCAGTAACAGGAGCGCAGATGTGCATTACCGTATAAAATGAAGTACGACACGTGCGTGTATACCCACACACCAGTGTCGTCTTGCATAAAAAGGCACATCGTTCACAATGGGTGGTGAGCTTCATTGCTGCCCCGTGTCGCCTCTGTATTCAGATGGGGCGGGGCAGGCACTCAAGCCGCGTTGGAGGGCCATACAAAATAATTGCCGAATAAAAAGGTGGAGATTGGTGGGAAGGTATGGGGATGAAAACAAATCGCGACAAGTACCTACTGCAGACGGCGTGGGAGGAGAGGTAGTAGGGGAGGGGGGAGGATGTAGATATAATATAGGTACATACATACACTTGGGGCTAAACAAGCAATTCCAAGTGTAACAACATCACAAGTATGCAATGTGCTACCGTTGAAGGTGTATTGTTCAAATTGCCTACTTGAAATATACTTTTGTATTGAGACACAATGGAAACATATCGATAGTATCACTATTATTATTAGAATTTTCCACCGGTGGTTTCGACACCGTGTCGCCCCTTCTTCAGCCCCACGATATACGAATGATATAGGATGGTGTAAATCAAACAAGATTTATACTCTGTGTTTTATACAGAGTTTTTTTCTATAATTTGCAGATCGATCGTTTCGCCTTGTTATTGGTTGATCTTGTTTTAATATATTATAGGTAGTGCATACAAACATATCATTACGCCGTTTCCTTCACGGGGTACGTTCAGATAAAACCCAACGCCATATTTTTTTTTTGTTTTAGTCGGGACAATAATGGTTTTTAGTTTTAGCAAAAAAAAATATTACAAAATAATTTATGAACTTCAATTAATATTTTTATGAAAACGACTGTCCATGATTTCTAAGTCAGCAAAAGTCTATAAATTATTGGAGTCACATGGGTGTATCCACTCTCTCTACCAGCCCATGGATATGTATGTGCTAGAGTGTACATTATTATGTAGGTAAATATATTATAAATATAATATATTATAAATAGATTTTTTTTACTACTCATTAAAGATATATAAAAATAAAATCTATAATAAACTAGCGGACCCGACAGACGTCGTCCTGCCCGAACTATTTGTGAAACGAAACAATAAAATACATGTAACAAAT
The DNA here is from genome assembly GCA_963576475.1 of Molanna angustata. Taxonomy (NCBI): domain Eukaryota; kingdom Metazoa; phylum Arthropoda; class Insecta; order Trichoptera; family Molannidae; genus Molanna; species Molanna angustata. Next base: position 1,499,160 of record OY754965.1, on the reverse strand, counting down.
ATTTGAATCAAATATTTAACTTACATTTTGTTGTTCGATGAGCCGTTAAACACTTTGAGGTTAGATTAATTTGACATTTCGTATATAATTGCAATACAGCATATATTATGGTCTGGACACGGAAACGAACGAATTTAAATATGAATACCTAATAACAAAACAGTGAACAGAAATTAAAATTCTAGACACATGTATATAATTGAAATAAGCGAAAAGAACTTTGAATGTCAAAAAAATCCAAACTACGACGCAAATGACAGATTTCTTAGTGTTGTCAGATGGAAAAACCTAAACATTGCCAATTCTACACTAGCGCCACCTATTGTAATTTATACTAACAAAAAATCATTTTTTTATTATCCTTTTAGTATATTAATGTTTAAAATTCCATTTTTTGAATGTAAACCATTCAGGGACTCACACAAACACACACAAAACAATTTCATCGAAATCGGTTCAGCCGTTTAGAATAGTTAAGTGACATACACACGTACAGAATAATTATATACCTATATAAAAATAATGTAAAATTGTAAAATAAGGTATAGAACAAAATAATGGATTTATCGGATGATGGTCTACAAAATTTGCAAAATTCGCATTATCCATTCATATTCTTGGAAATCGTAAAGATTTTCGAAAAATATTGAAGCAGGTAAAACTGAAAACTCCAAACGGCAAACTTTATTTCAAATTCAAATTTCGAATCTGGAATATCGAATTCCGGAGATAATTCCGTTTCGCGCCGCGCCGGAACACCGAGACCGTGAAAATATTCCGAAATCAAAAATGGAGAATACAAATCAGACAGACGGTCGAATTGGCGGGAACCTCAAACATTCGTGAAATATGTCCCAAGGGTGGATATTGGGGAGGTGGGTGCTGTCCATATATCCTAGAATGCTACGGGCCGGCGCGGTGTATCGGAGAGGAACGTCCAGATTATGGAGATCTTCCGGAAGGTGCATCCGAATATGTTATACATTCTTACATACATATTATATAGTTTAAATGACAATACCAAATACGATGTACCTATTCGATCGGAACGTTTAGTTAATACGGACTTGGAACGAACATTCGTTTTGAATGCATCCCCACAACTATTTTTCTTGGCTCTGTCAGAAACTGAAGAGTTTTCATTAAATAGCATCAATCTCATGATGACATCAAATGAAAACTACAAAAAATATAAACGTGAGTCAATAATAAAAAAAATAAATAGGTACTCCAGCGCCATCTACTTGTGAAGCCCACAATACAAAAGTATAGAGGCTTCAAAACCTTATTTAATACATAACACGAGAAGCAATACGAAATATAAAAAATAATTCGCATTATCGAATTACTAGGTATTATAAACTTATGATATTCTATTTGTTTTATTCAATGTGTTTTTTATGTAGTTATGTAAAAAGCAATTTATGCCGTTTATAAGTAAATAAATAAATAAATAATCAAAAGCGCCATCCACTTGTGAAATCTAGAGCCCACAATACAAAAGTATAGAGGCTTCAAAACCTTATATAATTCCTTAATATATCGCATTAGTAGGTATTAATATTTTCACACAATAAATATAATATACCTAAATTCCAAAAAATCATTAATATAACATGTAAAGCAACCGACACCGGTCGTAGGCACGGTTGGTGCTCGATTTCCAAGCTTTTACTTGAAAAAAATCTCTATTTATCATCTTTGAAAGCATTAACTTCAATATCATATATATTTTTATTGTAAAAGGCTTCTAGCCGTATAGACAAATAAATAAATAAACAAATAAATATCACTTTAATTGATGTGCCAATAAATGAAATTAATAATAGTTTAATAAGTTAACTCCAGGTGTCTCCACGTAAAGTGAACTATGACGTTGAACCAAGACATAAGTATAAATGATGGAATGTTAACATAATTCAGAATCCATTCATACAAGATTATAATACTGTGAATTTACATCAAAATCTGAAGACGAAAAAATTGCCTCCAGTCGCAAATCACCTCCGTTATCCGTCCGTTCACTTATCTCATTATAATGAAAGATTAACGGAAAATTGACTAAACGCGGTGCAGATTGAAAAATAAAACGAATTTCCTTAAAAGTAATGGAAATGATAAAACAATCGCGATTTTTAAAGAGAGAATAATGATTCTGAATGAGAAAGCCCCGAGGAACGCCAGATGGTGCGAGAGAGGAAGAGTATTGTATCTATTATGGAAGAATTTTTGCTAAACAAACTATGGCGCAGGCACCAAAATCATTAAATTATATTTTTCCGGAATAATAACAGTTATGCTTTCACAGAACTAAAAATTAATTCTTACTCTGTGCGTGTTTCGTAGATTTTATTTGAATCGAGACAAATAATTTAAAAAAAGGGATACCCTTGTGTCAATTATGTGAAAAAGATCATAGTTAGTTTAATAGTGTAAAAATAAACATTTTTAAAATGCTTCACTTCATTTAATTTATTTTTTACGATCACAATAGTTAAAAAGGGCAATTCTTGACATTAAATAACTAGAGTAAAGCTTCTTTAGGCGTATGAGTAAATATTTGAATACTATAATTAGTATACCAAGGTATTTGAAGAAATATTTTGGTTTCCTTATTTTATATGAAATCGTTCATTATAAAAAATATTTTATTCGATCGTTTGTATTAAAAATCAAAATTTTCAGTCTTCAACTTAAAATTCTAATATTAATAAACCTTGGAAAAGGAAAATAAAAAAGTTTTTCGTTAATCCCGCATCAAAATTTAACCAATGTTTCAACTGAACTATTTAACGTTTGGGTTCTTTCCGTGTAATTGAGTTCTAGAGAATTCATTCCAAAGTTATTGAACGTTTTCTTTACATAAATAGTTAATTTTGTACAAGACGAAGACAGTTTGAGATGCTGTGAGGGTTTCGTCCCGTCCCGTTTGGATTCCGCGAAGGGTGAAATTTTTCCATTTCCAAATCGAATCTTCCATCGGGCGCAGATGGGCGAGGGGAACCGAATGCAATCTGGATATACGAGAAGGAATATATACCTGAAAGAAGACGATTCAATAGATACCAACTATCTGGTTGAATGGCTGATGGGCGAACGTAGAGCTCACATGCCAGGTGCCTTAGACTCATCAATTATGTAAGCCACTACCGCACAACCGCACCGCACTTAGCCCAGAGACAAATCGAAACGTTCAAAGACTCACAAAAAATCCTTCGCTTCGACTGATGGTTTGCTGAATCCCGTATCTATGCAAGAGATTTCAAGACAAAAAATATCACTCAATTACATAAAATATATTAAATACAAATCATAACAAAAAAAAAAAAAATAAGGACACACTTTTCAAAGTTTCCTTCACGTCTTATTCGATTGCAATCGATTTTTCACTTGCATACACTAAATTACTAAGTTAATAACTTTTATTCTCAAAATAATCATTTTATGCTAGGCATTTATAAATCAATCGCCTAGTCAGCCGAAACGGTCGTCCTAGTATAAGGAAAAATATATGTAGAATCATAATTAAAGATACCCATAATTAAAGATAATGGAGTTTTCTACACCTTAAATACCTACCGTCAGTATTGACAATTTAGAAACATTATAATCATTTAATTTAATTTATTAAATTTACCTTAATATTTTAATTGACATTTAAATTACATTTAGAAATGTATATCATAATGATTTTCGATGAAAATATGTAAAGACATTACAACATTATTGTTGCATCTTCTTCTTCGGCGTCTCCGTCCACTCCTGAACGAAGGCCTCCTCTATTTGACTCCACATCTTCGTTGCTTCTAACCGAATATAATAAAATTTGTATTTATTTGAAAGAAAAAAAATCAATCGTAAAAATATATACAATCCTAAAAATAAACACCCGAATAATGTAATTATAAGATATCTACTATTTCTCGTAAACAAAAATCAGTGTCCGTTTATACCGCGACTGGGATGTTAAAAAATAGATACAACCATGCATTGAACGATCCAAACAATGGAGGAAAATATGAACACAACTAAAAAAGAGAAAATACCAGGAGCTGGATGAACAAGATTATGTTAATATATTGTAGTGTGCGGTCTCCCACTGCACCGTGCGCCTTATTCATCTTACAGAAGAAAGCACTTAGGTATTTCTATCGAACCAAAGCTGCACCTGTCTGGATGCCGTCCGATGAATAATGAGAATCCATCAGAGAGACATGGAAAGCAACTTGAATGGCGATAGACTCCACCATCGTGATATAAATCGGAGATTATGCAAACTTAACAAGACATCGACAGAAAAGAGTTTCCCGCTATAAAAATGAATAGAATCAATCGATAAAAACGAACGACAAAAATTGTCGCAAACCGATTTGCAATGCACTCGACAAGACTTCACTTGATAGTAAAGAAATAAGTTGAATTTTTACCCATTTTAAGTTACTGGATTTTACACAACTAAAAATAATTGATGACTAACGTAAGATTCTTCAGATTTATTACAATAATAAATTGATTTATAATATAGACATAGCTAAAATATGTCAGATCACACCTTGAATTCAATTCCATCATATGGAATCCCCAATATTGATCGCATTGAGATAGTCAAAGTTAAACTTTTCAATTATTTAACGTATCGTTTTGGGGAAAACTAATATAGTTTATATAACTATAAAAAAGGTGTTCGATTAGATATTTTTATTTAAAATAGTGAACTAATAGTAGATTCCGCATATCTGTTGGAGAATATTGCCTTTCGTTGCCCTTTCTAGATCGAATGAATTATTTGCAATTCCTATGTGTAAAACTAATAAACGATGTGTATCGTAACTTCCTACGCTGATGAATTGGGTTCACTTAAAAGTTCATACACATACACACATCCTCCCCTCCATTGTGAAATAAACTATGTAATTTTTACTTAATAATAAATAGATAAAAAAAAAACTTCAATTAATGGTTGATAAATAAGAAAAAGCTGACTTACAGGTTGAATGTAGTTCGATAGCAATATTAACCACAACTTAATAATTCATATCATACTCCTCGGAACAGGCTCAGCCTAGTGAGGTGGTTTATACAAAAAGCTGACTTACAGGTTGAATGTAGTTCGATAGCAATATTAACCACAACTTAATAATTCATATCATACTCCTCGGAACAGGCTCAGCCTAGTGAGGTGGTTTATACAAAAAGCTGACTTACAGGTTGAATGTAGTTCGATAGCAATATTAACCACAACTTAATAATTCATATCATACTCCTCGGAACAGGCTCAGCCTAGTGAGGTGGTTTATACAAAAAGCTGACTTACAGGTTGAATGTAGTTCGATAGCAATATCAACCACAACTTAATAATTCATATCATACTCCTCGGAACAGGCTCAGCCTAGTGAGGTGGTTTATACAAAAAGCTGACTTACAGGTTGAATGTAGTTCGATAGCAATATTAACCACAACTTAATAATTCATATCATACTCCTCGGAACAGGCTCAGCCTAGTGAGGTGGTTTATACAAAAAGCTGACTTACAGGTTGAATGTAGTTCGATAGCAATATCAACCACAACTTAATAATTCATATCATACTCCTCGGAACAGGCTCAGCCTAGTGAGGTGGTTTATACAAAAAGCTGACTTACAGGTTGAATGTAGTTCGATAGCAATATCAACCACAACTTAATAATTCATATCATACTCCTCGGAACAGGCTCAGCCTAGTGAGGTGGTTTATACAAAAAGCTGACTTACAGGTTGAATGTAGTTCGATAGCAATATCAACCACAACTTAATAATTCATATCATACTCCTCGGAACAGGCTCAGCCTAGTGAGGTGGTTTATACAAAAAGCTGACTTACAGGTTGAATGTAGTTCGATAGCAATATTAACCACAACTTAATAATTCATATCATACTCCTCGGAACAGGCTCAGCCTAGTGAGGTGGTTTATACAAAAAGCTGACTTACAGGTTGAATGTAGTTCGATAGCAATATCAACCACAACTTAATAATTCATATCATACTCCTCGGAACAGGCTCAGCCTAGTGAGGTGGTTTATACAAAAAGCTGACTTACAGGTTGAATGTAGTTCGATAGCAATATCAACCACAACTTAATAATTCATATCATACTCCTCGGAACAGGCTCAGCCTAGTGAGGTGGTTTATACAAAAAGCTGACTTACAGGTTGAATGTAGTTCGATAGCAATATTAACCACAACTTAATAATTCATATCATACTCCTCGGAACAGGCTCAGCCTAGTGAGGTGGTTTATACAAAAAGCTGACTTACAGGTTGAATGTAGTTCGATAGCAATATCAACCACAACTTAATAATTCATATCATACTCCTCGGAACAGGCTCAGCCTAGTGAGGTGGTTTATACAAAAAGCTGACTTACAGGTTGAATGTAGTTCGATAGCAATATCAACCACAACTTAATAATTCATATCATACTCCTCGGAACAGGCTCAGCCTAGTGAGGTGGTTTATACAAAAAGCTGACTTACAGGTTGAATGTAGTTCGATAGCAATATTAACCACAACTTAATAATTCATATCATACTCCTCGGAACAGGCTCAGCCTAGTGAGGTGGTTTATACAAAAAGCTGACTTACAGGTTGAATGTAGTTCGATAGCAATATCAACCACAACTTAATAATTCATATCATACTCCTCGGAACAGGCTCAGCCTAGTGAGGTGGTTTATACAAAAAGCTGACTTACAGGTTGAATGTAGTTCGATAGCAATATCAACCACAACTTAATAATTCATATCATACTCCTCGGAACAGGCTCAGCCTAGTGAGGTGGTTTATACAAAAAGCTGACTTACAGGTTGAATGTAGTTCGATAGCAATATCAACCACAACTTAATAATTCATATCATACTCCTCGGAACAGGCTCAGCCTAGTGAGGTGGTTTATACAAAAAGCTGACTTACAGGTTGAATGTAGTTCGATAGCAATATTAACCACAACTTAATAATTCATATCATACTCCTCGGAACAGGCTCAGCCTAGTGAGGTGGTTTATACAAAAAGCTGACTTACAGGTTGAATGTAGTTCGATAGCAATATCAACCACAACTTAATAATTCATATCATACTCCTCGGAACAGGCTCAGCCTAGTGAGGTGGTTTATACAAAAAGCTGACTTACAGGTTGAATGTAGTTCGATAGCAATATCAACCACAACTTAATAATTCATATCATACTCCTCGGAACAGGCTCAGCCTAGTGAGGTGGTTTATACAAAAAGCTGACTTACAGGTTGAATGTAGTTCGATAGCAATATTAACCACAACTTAATAATTCATATCATACTCCTCGGAACAGGCTCAGCCTAGTGAGGTGGTTTATACAAAAAGCTGACTTACAGGTTGAATGTAGTTCGATAGCAATATCAACCACAACTTAATAATTCATATCATACTCCTCGGAACAGGCTCAGCCTAGTGAGGTGGTTTATACAAAAAGCTGACTTACAGGTTGAATGTAGTTCGATAGCAATATCAACCACAACTTAATAATTCATATCATACTCCTCGGAACAGGCTCAGCCTAGTGAGGTGGTTTATACAAAAAGCTGACTTACAGGTTGAATGTAGTTCGATAGCAATATTAACCACAACTTAATAATTCATATCATACTCCTCGGAACAGGCTCAGCCTAGTGAGGTGGTTTATACAAAAAGCTGACTTACAGGTTGAATGTAGTTCGATAGCAATATTAACCACAACTTAATAATTCATATCATACTCCTCGGAACAGGCTCAGCCTAGTGAGGTGAGGTGGTTTATACAAAAAGCTGACTTACAGGTTGAATGTAGTTCGATAGCAATATTAACCACAACTTATGTAATAATTCATATCATACTCCTCGGAACAGGCTCAGCCTAGTGAGGTGAGGTGGTTTATACAAACATAACATGTTACATAACATTATTGTTTGTATTGTGTACATATTTGGGTTTCAATAATAAATACAAATATTGCTTCGATTCCTCCTTTGGTTTTTGCTTTTTCCATTTCAATTTCTCATTTCTCTATAATTTATGTTGACTATTTGTTTGCAAGATATTTAACCAAGATATTATTATTTAATATTAATAATAACTCGAATATATTTTTATTGCATATGCGCAAACATTGGATTTTTTTCCCTGTCGGGAGTCAAAGATATTTTTTTAACAGATTTTTTTAATTATCTCAATAGAGACGAAGTTGGAATATTTACTGTAGGAGAACCGGGAAATCAAGGCACCTACAGGGCTTACGACCTGTCATCGGCTGGTTTACGTGATCACTTTATGCGCTTGCGCAACGTTCACCAATTATGCCTTTTTAATGAGATCCCTATCAATTCAATTTTGAAACTTCTATATATTGTAATACTGAAATTCTTTTCGCTTGAAAATAAGGAATTTTTACTACAGCCATCTATGGGTGAAATTATGAACAACAAAATTATTATTTTTTTATTTTTATTTTTGTTGTAACGCCATCTATTGAGAGAATTGGTTTTTTGTAAATAATGAAAGCTACAATTCTTATATGTGAGGTGACAATGCACTTTTCGCATAGAAGTCACCCCTGAATTGCGCCAGGTCGTAAGCCCTGTAGGTGCCTTGATTTCCCGGTTCTCCTACAGTAAATATTCCAACTTCGTCTCTATTGAGATAATTAAAAAAATCTGTTAATAATAACTATTTTCAGATATTTTTTCACGTCAAAATATATCCTAGTGGTCAACTAGGTGCTTAAGGAAGAAAGAAATCAGAGATCAATCAAATCAATGAGAGGTAATAGGAGATCATAAAATAAAAATGGAATGTATGAAAGCAGTTTAAGACGATAAAAGATTGTTCAATTGGAGGTAACAGGAGAACATAAAATACAGACAGTAATATGATACTAGTTGCATGTAACACATGAGATCCAACTGTCGATAGCGATAGTATGTATAGTTGAAGAATATGTACCAAACTATAAACCCATAGATACAAATTATTGAATATTTTCAGATATTTTGTTTTCTATACAACATATGTAGGTATGTATGTCAAGATAGGATAGTATGGAGGAAGATCCTTTTTCCTACCCAGAATATGCAAATAGCATGATGGTATGTATGTATGTTTGGAGATGACGTATCAAACTATTAAGTCTTCTTACATATTGTGTATAGGCGACTGCCATACAAAATGTATGAAGCGATGTCGTCACTAAATTCAATTTTTAAAAAAATTGTTAAAAAAAAATTGAGATCTTCTACTACAATGTTAATATTTTTTATAGAAAATTAAATTATCTAGTTGGGGTGTTTCGGCTTTTTTCGATAATTGTAAAAGTTTTGGAAATATAGGCAGTTAAACTCATAAATTTATCATAAAAAAAATATTTTTCTTAATAAAAAATGTTTGAGAAACCCTGGAATTTTTTTGAAAAAACTAATTTGAGATTTTGTATTTTTCTATGTTTGTACCAATTTTCAGCGTTCTAGCGTTTATGGTTTCTGAGATATATGGAAAAATAAAATAAAAATTCAAAAGTTGATAACCCCTGACTGAAACAAAAATTCAAAATTCCGAGTATAAAAGTTTTGTAGGCCTGTAACTGTTTATATATTCTGAAATTTTAGGCTCTGTAAATTGAGCGGATCAAAAGTTATAAGGGGGGGACGGACACACAGACACACACACACACAGACACACACACAGACACACACACACACAGACACACGAAATGTTCTACTCCGAATTCTGAGTAAATCCGTGTATAGAACATATATGCTGCGAAGCCTCTAAGTTGGTGTTTTTTGACTTCAAAGTTGGAAAAGCCGTGAAAAAAGTAGACCTCTCCATACAATTCTCGCGTATTCTGGCTTGATACATTGTCGATATGTTAAGAGAACAAAGTTCTCCTGAACAAATCGACAGTTGGAAAACACACGAGGTGCATTCGTAATGTCATTACCGAGTAATGGGAGCAGAAACGCGTTAGAAGTACCATGTAGGTACGTACCGCTGCTGTGCGGGGCGCTGTGGAAGCGGGTCATGTTCAACCGCCACTCAAAGGGCCAGAGATAAATCCGTCAAGTTCATAATACATACTATCCCTGCACACCTTTGATGTATTCCTGTTCGCCTGATACATTTCAGTGACGATGTTACACACACACACACACTGATATACGTTACACACGCACGTGTACTCTCACCAATGTTGTAGATTTAAATGATTCGTTCAAAATTAACGATTAAGATTATATCAACAAATAATATTCTAAGATTTTCTTATATGGGTAAAAATCAAAGAGATTAATGTGTGTATTACTGAATTTCCGTAGATATTTTATATTCTGCCATACAAACGAATTAAACGATGTCGTCATTAAATTCAGTTTTTCAGAAAAATAAATTATCTAGTAAGGGTGTTTCGTCATTTTTCGTGTTTTTATTAAATTGGAAAAATAGGCAGTTAAACACATAAATTTGTTATAAAACTAGTTTTTCTAAGTAAAAAAATGAGAAACACTGAATTTTTTTTTCATAAAAACAAGTTTGAGATTCATTTATACAATTTTCAGCGTTGTAGCTTTTATGGTTTTTGAGATATGTGGAAATATAATTTAAAACAAAAATTCAGACTAAATTCTAAATTCTAGTATAAAAGTTTTGTAGGCCTTAAATTAAATTAAATTCGTTACAAAATTGGCATTAGACTGAATGATTCCTAACTTTGAACGAAATTCACCATTACTACCTGGGTACAACACACATTAACCACAGCACCTTTGTATGTATGTATGTATGTAGTACGTACGCACTGACCTTTCCACACGTCTGGGCTTCTAGCCTCATCATCAAAGGACGTGTTATTATAGCCATTATATATTAGTAGGATACATATTATACACATTATATTATCACGGTATGATACAAAGGATATTGACTGAATCTTCACCCGTGTAGAAAATGTCGAATGTCGAAAGGAAAAGGAAGCGAACGGAGTATAATAGAAATATCCCTTTTTGTATCGACGAATTAGGGTTGAATATTTTTAATCTAACAATTATCACTAAAACGATAGGTTTATTATACTCAAATCGAAACCCCGGTTTCGAATTGAAGAAAAAAATGTTTTGTTAAAATATTTTTATTTCACACCTAATAACTTTTAGTTTTAATTAGGTAAACCTAGGTTACAATTTTACAGCGACTCGATGTTCACAAATGCATATGTGGAAATAGGTAAGCCTAGGTTACCATTTTACAGCCACTCGATGTCCACAAATATGTGGACATAGGCAAGCCTAGGTTACCATTTTACAGCCACTATATGTCCACAAATATGTGGACATAGGCAAGCCTAGGTTACCATTTTACAGCCACTATATGTCCACAAATATGTGGACATAGGCAAGCCTAGGTTACAATTTTACAGCGATGTCCACCAATATGCACACTAAAATTACCTTCTAATGTATGAAATACGAAAAAATATTGTATATCACAAAATCTGTGATATACAATATTTTGTCGTAAAAAAAAGGTAAAATTTATATTTTTTTTAAATAGCAAGAATAGTAATAGTACTAAAATATCAAAAATTTAAAAATCTCAGACGGGAGATTGTCAAATACCCTTTCGATTCAAGTAAAAATCTACTTCATAGACCTTGTAGTTTTTAAGGTACATAGAATAAAAAAAGGGTTTAATTAAAACCAATTTCACAAGTATTAACAAATTCAAATTTCAAAAAATCTCATGCAATAGAATAAAGATGTAAAAGTAAATTGTTCTTTATTTCAAATATGTGCCTTTTGAGAGTTCAGGGGAAAAGACCAAAAATATCATCCAGAGTAAGACCAAAAATAAAATCTGAGTAAACAATTGCTGCAAGATCCTAAAAAACTGCTTGCACAAAAGCAATAGCCAGAGCCGCTGAGTATATCTACAGCCTGAGGACGAGAAGTGTCGACTCAATCTTAATGGCCAATATAGCCAGGAAGAAGAAAAATTATATACACAATCAATACATAATGATCCAACAATAACAACACATGTAAGAGAAAATTACTATATTATCGTTACGTTAAAAAAATATGAGCGTTAAACAATGAAACAAAAATAGTCATGAAAAAAATCGAAAAGATGACATAGGTCATTATGTCCTTATAACAAGAACTTGTACACAAGTTTTTTTATTACAAGGTAGTATTTATAATGGAGTTCTATTCTGTGACTGAAAAAAAAAGTCATACAAAAGACAAAACAGCTTCTAAAAAAATCAAATAAAAAATGTCGGCTTCTAGAACAACGCTACAAATATAAGCATCAAACGAGCGGGTTGTGGCCTAAGCTATACTCCTCACTACCAAGTAACTCCATTAAATATTCAAATTTTGTATAGAAAATTTTCAGCATTTTTATGAAATAAGTTTGTTAAATTATTTTTGATTTAAATATTTTATTTAAAAATTTGACAATTCTTCAATGCCATTTTATGTGCCTTTTACCTTGAAATATTTGACAGATAAAAAATGAGAAGCACTCCTCAGATATCCTTCAAAATCTAATGGGATATAAACGAGTAGGTATTAGATACACAATTTTTCAAAATTTGAAAATAATCGTATGAGTGCTTTAGTCTGTAATCGAAAAAGTAGAATAAACACTTAGACAGTACACACACAGATACATTGTGATGAAACTTTCTGAATACAATCTCAGCATGATACTAGTTAAAAATTGCGTATTCACAACTACATAACTCCCCACTATATTCCCTTGGGGTAGTGAGAAGTAAAAAGTATATCTAAATAAAACCCATCCGTGGTGTGTAGACAATATAGGCAACCATATTATAATAAATAACATCAACGAAAATTTCAGTAACATTTACTACTACTAACCTGTTTTTTAGTGATGCTGCTAACATTACACACTCATTAAAGAGGAGACGATATGTTGCTGGTCGGAAACTAAAACGGGGCGAAGAGTAACAAGGCGATGCGCAATTTGCTTGGAACGTTTCTCTGAGGGTAGTCGAGGGACGGATCTGTCGGTGAAGAGCGCCACGAGCTGATGAAGATTGTGCAGTCGGCGGATCCACGATGTGCGGTGACACGGACGGCTTCCCTTCCGAAGATGAAAGAGATGGTCGAGGAGAGAAGAGGAGAGGCCGGGCGGGTGGGCGGACACTCTTTCATCAGCCGAATATGATAAACACCGGATCAGACTGACCGTCCACCATTAATAAATTACCCGATTAGGTGCGCGTTGACTAAGTGTCTTTAAATGTCACCAAACTTGAAAGCTCCCGAAATTATAGGTCACTTCCGCCCGCGCGGGACTTACCAAGGAGAGTAATGACAAAGGTTTATCAATGAACGCGTTACCTACACAACACCACACACGCCCACAACAGTTCGGACCTAATTGACCTTAAAACCAAAATAACAACTTCGATATTATATAATAAATAAACAACATTCAAAACAATTTGATGGGTAAATTTTTGAGGTAAAGCATGAGATCTATTTAGATCCTGTAGATATTAATTTTGAGGTAAAGCATGAGATCTATTTAGATCCTGTAGATATTAATTTTGAGGTAAAGCATGAGATCTATTTAGATCCTGTAGATATTAATTTTGAGGTAAAGCGTGAGATCTATTTAGATCCTGTAGATATTAATTTTGAGGTAAAGCGTGAGATCTATTTAGATCCTGTAGATATTAATTTTATTTATTTTTGTATAATCTATTATCAACGAGATGCCGCAACGAATTTATTTATTTATGTCCCTAATTAGTACACATATGAACATGGTATGTACATATGTGTATGTGTGTTATAATTTGCTATTACGTGTATATTCCAGACCTAAAATAAATCAAGATATACAAAAACAAAACTGTTAGGGTCTGATGACACATTTTTTGTACGGAGTAGTTGGTACATACAACTTATGTATGAGCCGTGAGATCTATAACAAATTGAGCCGAATCAAGGTCAAAATAAAATTTCATTCGAAACGTTCAGTTGTCCTAGCAATTCAGCTTCCAATATTGCTTCATTTTTCTATGTAGATTATCAAATGAATTGTCAAAAAAATCATTTTGATTGACAAAACATGAAACGGAAGTGATCAGATGTTGAACGGTGCAATAAAATAAAATAGATATCACTGGGATAGGTCAAAGCAGTGCGGGGTGAGGGTGTGGGTGTGGGTGGGGAGCTGAGATTGTTTCAGGAGGAACCGGCTCCTTTGTTCGGACGGGGTAAGGAGGGGGTGGAGGAGGTGTAGGGTGACGCTGGTCAACAAAACATCAAAGGAACACACCGGCCGGCCCTCGGCGCGCGGCGGGAGGACACAGAAGATTAATTCAGGTTCTGCGAGAGGACCATCTCTCTTTCTCTCTCCGTAGTGGTGTCGGGATGGACGCTTTCCGCGAAATCGCGCCTCTATTTGCTCAGAGTATGTAGGTAGGTACACATCTACCTAAAGGGACAAAAACGAAAATTCTTCTTTGACTGGTCCAAGTACAGAGAGCTACCTACTGGGGTTTGTTAAAATAATCGGCGACAGTTCAGGTCGACATTACTCTCTTTGATATCAAATGGTTCCATTCGCAGATTCTTTTATCTTTATTCAATAAATATCTAAATGTATAAAATGTAAGCGTTCATTGGAATGATACCCTCATGTTTTATTTATCTGAAGCTCCTGCAAGTATCAAGCTGGATAACGGCGACTGGTGGCAGATGGAGTTAGTTGCAAGAGTAGCAGGAGGCCATGACTCGATGTGAGCTATTTATTAGTTATTTCATAATACCATTTGAGAAGAAGACACTTCAAAGGTCAATTATACACTAGTTATACTGGATTACTGAAACACTGCCATATAATAATATATGCTGGTATGTCAACGTAATAGCTTCATGTTTTGAAAAAGTAGAAGCTGCGACACTGATAAAATAATGAATAGGTATGTCATAAGTTGATAAGTCTTGATCGTTTTCTTCATTGATGAAGGTCCTGTCCGTTTTGATGACCTATTGGTGCCTTCCCGACAGTACTTTTCCAGACGCACCCAGTCCTCTGCCTATTTTAGGGCTTCAGCTAACGAGTATTCTGAGTAATATATTTTGTTTATTTTAATTTTAAATAGCTTATCGGGAAACTAACAAGTACTTTGTCTAATATTAATTTAACACGCACCCAATAAGAAGTTTTATTTTAATAAAGTTGCCTAATTCTGGAGACTTACGGGATTTATCGTCTCACAGATCCAAACTGGAAACACAATATGAAAACTGTATTTCCACCGGGATCTTTGGTTTAGCAGTCAGATATCAAAAAAATGAACTAAAAAGCCCGATATATTCAGAGTAAGTACATGATAAAATTTGCGGTATTCAATCTTGAAACTAGTGTTATAGAATCAGTCTCACAGTAACGAAGGATTAAATAATAAAAATGAGTTATGAAACTGTGCAGTGCAGTGCAAAGAAGGAGTTGATTATAAATAGAATATAGAACATTTTAAACTACTTAGCCACCATACATTGAAACATTGCCTACCAGCCACCATACATTGAAATCGGTCCAATAATATCAGAAAGTAAATCGGTCCAATAATATCAGAAAGCTTTTGTACGGTTTAAAAGATGTCTCTGTTTAGAAATCAGAAAATTTTGCCGTAAGTAAAAAAAAAACATCGATCTTTCAAGTATATTTTAAATTTTTCATGAGCGAATACATTTTATCTACTCAATTTATTAATATAATTGTTATTTCTTATTTTTAGCATATGTCGCGTTTGCTCAAAATATTGAGATTAATTGATTTACTGAAATAACTGAAAATGATGTTGGAAATTTGTTTTATTCTGGCAATAATATATTCTTCACGTGTTGGTGATGTGTTCTGTCATCTGTCATTGTGCGTCATTGTGTTTTCCGTGAAACGCGGTCCAAAACTATTATTTCTTATTTCGCATTTCATATTTAAAAGCTTTGTAAACAACTTAAATATTTTAAAATGCCACGTCGATGTTGTGTCACTTCATGTGGTTCGAAGGAATCAATCAAATCAATACAACGGCAATTTTGTTTTCCGTCAATACGAGATCGTTGTAGATTGATAAAGTGGATTTCCGCGCGTGGAAATATTCATCTTCTCCGCAAAGATTTTAGCAAATTTCATTTAAATAAGACAATATGATACTGTGGTATGATTTGGCATATTATATTATTTTATAAATGTCGAGTAATTCGTTATAATAAACACCATTGTTCGTTACAATTGTCTTTTCTTGTTAACCTAAGAATTTTTGTATGTGAATTTTACTTCCTTCTTGCAGTGTTTCTCATAATGGTTGAATAATATAAGCATATTATACAATTTCAACCATTATAAGAAATAAATGCAGAGGCAATATTCAAATAAATAAATAAAGTCGAATTTAGCCCCCCCCCCTATAGGCCTAGCCCCGCCTATGCCCCGCCTCTTAATGAGCTTTTGTACGGTTTAACAGATGGCAGTAAGCAGTATTGTTATGTTGCCAACTTCAAGTTGGTTCAGAAGTTGGTACAATTTCAATATACGGTGGCTTGCGTTCTTTAGTTAGTGTGTTCTATGATCCAAGTTTTTTGGAGAAACTATTCGAAATAACAAATACAAAACGTTTGGTAAAAGGAAGCAGACGAGGATATCGTTACCTCGCACGAATAGAACGATCACGTGAAGGACGAAAGGTTTTTGAAAAAATAATTACCTATACATGAAGTTAAAACTGACATTTTATTTGTGCGATTGTCGCAAGCAGTGATACTGCACAATTATTGTTAAATTCTTTTACGAAAAATCAATTATAATAAAATGATATTGACGTTAGAAAGACTGAAGCGACACATACGAGAAAATTGACTATGAAATAAAATTATGAAAAAAATTAAATTAATTTTTTTTTTCTTGATTTCAGTTGATTATGGAGTTCTATCATGAAGTGACAGTTTCAACCATTGAAATTGACTATACTTAATACGTACACCACGAACATCTGCAATTTATATTATATGAATTACTTCCTAACAATCTGTCCTTGAAATCAATTATTTTTTCCTGGATGCAAACAAAGGCACAAATTAATTAATAGATAGTTATTTCAAAGACCGTTTATATAGTGAAAATTATCAGAAAATGTTAAAAACTGATACCTTTTGAAAATTATTACCTTCAACATACCAAACAGACGAACAAGACCTCAACGTTCTTTTTAGGGAAAAAAACTGACGCCGTTCAGAATTCGCCACTGTGCATCGGTAAACCAAATATAATAATTTGGAAAAGACCAGGTCCGTGGAAATATTCTGTATTTCCAGGACCCTTTTCAGGAGCCATATTAGACAGAAATAGTTAATTGTTTTGTTACCAGCAGTGTGTATATGTAACACGAGTACATAGGTGGGCTCATTAAGTTACAATTACTTGTTATTCTTATTTATTATATTGTATAAAAATATTATTGTACGATGCCCATTAAGAGGGTGACTGCTGCCAACGTACCAATTTTTTCATTTGATATACCATCATTATTACTTAACGAATCATTTTGAAAAAAAGAACCTAGTTAGTTTGGATATTGATAAAGAGAAATATACCTTAACTTTTTGATTATGTTCTGTATATATTCTTGTAGGAAAATAATAAGCATACCCCGATTTTAGACATTTATCTTAAATTTTTAAAAAAATATAAGGTATAGAGCAATATTTTTTTTATAAATTAAAGAAGAACAAAATACCTGGAAAAATATGATATGACGTTGCATTAACGCATCAGGTTAATAAACCAAAAAAACTTTTATTACGCAATGGCGCTGAATGGAAAATAAATGTTTTTTAGGTTTATTTACTAAACCTGAAGCATTAATGCAACGCCACATCATATTATTCTAGATATTTTTGTCTTCTTTAATTTAAAAAAAAATATATTACTCTACGCCTTATAGTTTATTAAAAATATATGATAAACGTTGAAAATCGTGGTATGCCATTTTTTTCTACAAGAATTTATACAGAACATTATCAAAAAGTTAAGGTATATTTTTGTTTATTAATATCCAAACTATCTAAATTATTTTTTTCAAAACGATTTGATAAGAAATAACGATGGTATATCAAATTGAAAAATAGGTACGTTGGCAGCAGTCCCCCCTTAAGAAACAAAAATCGTACAGCATTAAAACTAGTAGAAAGTATTCGCCCAATATAATGGCCGCTAAAGCTAATATACATCTTACGAAAACAAAATAAAAAGAAATCAATACACGTATGTTGGCTTTGTGGATCTAGAGAAGGCTTTCGACAAAGTAGAATGGAAGAAACTTTTTGAAATACTAGGTGGGATTGGTGTAAAGTATAGAGACAGACGTATCATCCAAGCTCTTTACAAAAACGAAGCCGCCATAATCAGATGTGGAAAAGAAGAAAAAGAGGCAAATATAAGACAAGGTGTGAGACAAGGCTGCTCTCTCTCTCCAATGCTTTTTAACGGCTATATTCAATGTGCGATAGATGAAATAAGAGAAGTAATGGAACATAGAAGAGGCATCAGAATCCATGGACAAAAGGTAGATATGATTAGATTTGCAGACGACATCGCTCTGATAACGGATAGTAAAGAAGAACTAAAAGAAACCTTAGAAACTATGGAGTTAGTCCTAAACGAAAAGTACAACATGAAAATAAATAAGGATAAAACTAAGGTACTAACTGTAGGCAGGGATGAACGCCAAATGAATCTACTGATGTCTGGAGCTGCTCTCAAGAATGTGAAAGAATTTGTGTATCTAGGGAGTAGAATCACATGGGATGGCCGTTCAAGTAGAGAGGTGGACAGTCGCATTCACCAGGCAAAACTCGCCTTCAACAAAAAATCCAAGATGTTCTAGTCCAACAACATGGACCTTAAACTCCGAAAGGAACTAGTGAAGACATTTGTATGGAGTATTTTGTTATATGGTTGTGAGACATGGTGCATAGGTGAAAGAGAACGCAAAAGATTGGATGCCTTCGAGATGTGGACCTATCGCCGAATGCTTGGCATATCTTGGAGGGACCATATAACAAATGATGAGGTTCTCAGCAGAATTAAGGAAACCAGGCACCTGTCAAACACTATATCGAAAAGGCGTGCAAATTGGATAGGCCATGTGTTGCGACACGAGGATCTCCTACATATCATCTTGGAGGGAATGGTTGAGGGTACAACTGGCAGAGGGCGTCCCCGCCGGGAGTATTTAGAACAGGTGTGCCGCGACATGCATTGTACCTCTTACACGGAGATGAAAAGAGTCGCTGAAGACCGAGCGGAGTGGAGGAGGAGATGCATCAATTTAATGCTGCCAACCAATCTTCAAGATTGAAACAAAAGAAGAAGAAAACAAAAGTCTCGCAGAACAAAAAACTATATTTGCAACATGCATCCCAAAGGTAACAGAGCGTGATCTTGTGAGCGTTATTGCGGAGACGCGCACAACGACTGCACTAAGTTAGTAGTCGCATGCGATAATTGTGCTAACCGAGCCGCACTTGCTACAAAACGTAAGCGTTCAAAGATATGAACACTTAGCCTCCATTGTAAACTAAACGATGAATAATAGAAAAGGTAAATGACATGTGTTACAGCAGATAAATGGAAGGCACATATTTCCTGAATCCAATTACTTATTTATAAGAGGCAGAATATGGCAGATCGTGACGTGACAGTGTAGCAAACGAATCGTCGGCGTCGTGGACAAAAAAGAGGAAACGTATAGAATCATTTTCATCATCTTCATGCTTTGCACCAAAACCTTGCAAGAATACATAAAATAAAAACCATTACTGCATTTATTTATTTAATATTGCTTCTAGGACAACTAACAAGTACCTACTATCAAAAATATTAATTTAACACGCACCCAATAACAAGCAAGTTGTCACATTCTCACTGATCCAGACTGAAAACACAATTAAAACTATGTTTCCGCCGGGAATAGAACCCGGGACCTTTGGCATATCTCACAATGTGGGGTAACCAGCGATAGGTGTGCGGATCTGCATTTACTGGGTGGTGAACCTCACTGCTGAACTATGTGAGATATTATTTTGCATGTTGAATTTTCGATATTCGGCTCTTACGGGACATCCGAAAACTATGATAATGGAAGAGTGGAAACACTATTCTAAGCCAGTGCCTCATAGCAAACCTGTGAATAAACCTAAAAACATTGGAATGAAAACAAATAATGAATTGAAAAAAGGAAGTTTGAAATTTCAATTCCAAAGGAGGAAGCTATACTATCTTATCTATGTATGTATATAATGTAGTTACAAATGGGTAGGCATAACATTTTAAACGAAGAATTTATTAAAACAAAAGGACCGCGACCTGCACTCAACTAAAAATAAAAATTCCAAATTATCTTCAAAATCCAGTTAACCGTTAGAGAAGCTAGTAAGTACAATTTATAATGGCTGAATGATGTTATCATCTCACAAATCAGAAATCTCAGATCTCTTGTTACAGGAGCCAAATCAACAGGAAGATAAAAGCTTCAGATGCATTGAACAAACATGTCCTAAACTGAATAGATTCGACATAGAAGTATTGAATTAAAGAATTGAACAGGTCGGTGAGTCCCTCCCGAGACGAGAGGTCCGAAAGTGCAAAGGTAACGAATCGGCAAAGGGCGCAGCAAACCGTGAAGATTATTGACGGATAGACTGGAGGAAGAATATAGGTGGGAGGGATGCAGCCAGGACACTTGGAGGGAGGGGGTAGGGAGATCCTGGAAAGAGACCCGACCAGGCGAATGATAATCAAATATTGAAACGGCAAGGCGCCGGGGACAAAAAAAGAATGTTATACTTTGATTTGTTCAATTCACGAGAGAAATACGAATTATATCGGGACATGTTTTTGAAGAAATGAACAATGACTTAGTGGTAGTTATTTTCAAATCGAACAATCGATTATGCATTTTAATAGTATTTTATATGGAACATGACTAAGAAATCTTCTTCTCTATGTAGAATGTGGAGCTACGTGTTAGTAAGGATAACTATCGCGTGTATTAAAAAGGGTTAATGCGTGATTTAAAATATCGGTAATCCAAAATTTGTTGATATTTTGCATTTTAAAAACAAACTTGACTCCTCATATTTATAAGGAAAATTAAATTTAAGAGTTCCTACGCGATTTACCAGAAATAATGATCTCTTCAGTATTCTGACAGTACGTAATAATTACACAAAATGCTTCAAATTTAATACAAACTTTGGAAATAGACATTTTTTCTGAATCATCTGGGGTATTCAAGCGATGTCTACAAAGTAACTTAACATTGTAATAAACGAGTGTGCGTGTGTATACGTTAGCATGTATGTATGTAAGTGAATATGTAAATATTATGATAAATCTCATTGTATTACATTTTCAGGTCTTTATGTGGGTAATTAATTGTCTTATTTAAAGTATTTTGTAATTTTGACTATTTGAAACCGCAAATACATAAATAAATAGACTTGACTAGAAATGAAAAAACATTGTCGGTCCTTTACTTTGCTACTACATATGTAGTAATTAAAAATGGCGTAAAAAAGGATATTGAAAAAAAAATATATGGGAAAAAACTTAATTTTAAAATTGTATGACGAACGTTCACTAGATAAATTTAATGTTAAAAATACTTTTTAGAAACACACTGTAAAACTGTTTAATATTTGAGAAATATAATTTCAAATGCGACGTTCAAATTGTAGTGTGTATCTAAGATTATATGCCCTCATGTCATAATGCCACATGGAATGAATGAAGAACGACTGACGAAGAAAATACTCAAAGCGGACAGAAATGAAATGAGAGGCCGGGGTTGCCCATCAAAGGAATGGCATGACCATCATGTGAACGATATCCTGAAAGACGGATACGTTGAACGCTTGAATAACAACAGACAGACATGCATATGTAAGACATATGCTTTGATATTTTTTAACAGATTTTTAATTATCTCAATAGAGACGAAGTTGGAATATTTATTGTAGGAGAACCGGGAAATCAAGGCACCTACAGGGCTTACGACCTGTCATCGGCTGGTTTACGTGATCACTTTATGCGCTTGCGCAACGTTCACCAATTATGCCTTTTTAATGAGATCCCTATCAATTCAATTTTGAAAGTTCTATATATTGTAATACTGAAATTCTTTTCGCTTGAAAATAAGGAATTTTTACTACAGCCATCTATGGGTGAAATTATGAACAACAATCTTATTATTTTTTATTTATTTTGTTGTAACGCCATCTATTGAGAGAATTGTTTTTTTTTGTAAATAATGAAAGCTACAATTCTTATATCTGAGGTGACAATGCATTTTTCGCATAGAAGTCACCCCTGAATTGCGCCAGACTTATAAGGTCATTTTTGTCTTATTTACCTACTTGTACCAATGTGTAAGTAATCGAATATTTTGATTTCCTTGATTTCCCGGTTCTCCTACAATAAATATTCCAACTTCGTCTCTATTGAGATAATTAAAAATCTGTTAAAAAATATCTTTGACTCCCGACAGGGAAAAAAATCCAATGTTTGCGAATATGCAATAATAAAAATATTCGATTACATATGCTTTGCATGCTTACTACCAAACCGGTAAGGAGCATGGCGTGATGGTATGAATATATTTAAGGATATTGATTCCAGTATTTAGAAATTAATTGGAACAAACCGATAATTAGGTACACCGTCTTTGGTGGAATCTACAATATATGTAATAAATTTTATTTATTTTGACTAATACGGCTAGAAGCCTTTTTAATTAAACAATAATTTATACAGTAGGTCAACACTATTTAAAAAAAATAAAATTGCAAGAATTGACGATGTGTAAATACATAAAATAACAATAATAATAATAAGAATAATATTTATTTATTATAAAGGACCACTGTATAATAACAAGTTATTATACATCATAGTTCCATAAAATAAGGGCAAGCTATTACAAAACTGATCAACCAATTACAAGTGGCCACGTCCTGCATTAAAAGTACAAATACAAATTTATAAGAAAATGAAAATACCTAATAGAAAGGATCTATATAAAAATGAAAAGATACAGTAGAAACCAGTATCATAACAAAGAAAATTAATAAATGATATGAACGAATAAAACAAAAAGGAAAGAAATACAATATCAAATGGGTGGGTTGTGGCCAACGCAATACTCCTCACTACCAAGTTACCCCGCAAAGTATTCAAATTTTGTATGGAAAATTTTCAGCATTTTTATGAGTTTGTCAAATTATTTTTGATTCAAATATTTTATTATGAAAACGTGATGATTCTTCTATGCCATTATATGAAAGTGATGTGCCCTTTTAACAATTTGAAAATGAAAAGAATCTAATTAGTGCTTTAGTCTATAATGATAAAGTAGAATAAACACGCTGTACATAGCACACAGTACACAGTACGCGCGCACGAACACACATGGTATTCGCAAAATAATCAATTAATGAAAATTTTACTTATAACGGCAGAATTCGGTGAGTAAGAATCATAATGAAAACAATAGTGTTAGTATGCCAATATATAATGATGAAGGCGACTAGTTCTGTCCATTAGCGGCCCCATAGATCACGACCCTCAGCATTGAGGAAACGAAGAAGAAGTTACCAATAGTGGAATCTAGTGATAAGATCAAGACCACCATCATATCATGGTTTTCTTGGTTTTGAATACTCGATTGTATTTTATTAATGAAACTATCAAGTGCTCAAATGTATTAGCTAATATTTTATAATAAGGATATTTTTTATGGTGTTCCAATTTGTGAAATTGAAAAGCGAGTTCCTGAAATATTATGCGTAATTGATCAGAACAGTTGATAATGTACAAACTATGATGATATGGAGGACACAAAAGGATCGTTTGACTGCTTAAGTTCTCATTATATATATATATATATATATATATATATATATATATATATATATATATATATATATATATATATATATATATATATATATATATATATATATATATATATATATATATATATATATATATATATATATATATATATATATATATATATATATATATATATATATATATATATATATATATATATATATATATATATATATATATATATATATATATATATATATATATATATATATATATATATATATATATATATATATATATATATATATATATATATATATATATATATATATATATATATATATATATATATATATATATATATATATATATATATATATATATATATATATATATATATATATATATATATATATATATATATATATATATATATATATATATATATATATATATATATGTTATAATATTTTTATCTCGGTTTTCCCGTGTCAGTAGGTCTTGACTAAGACCATTTGTCTTCCGACGTTTCGCCTGAATATCACCAGGCATTTTCAAGGACTTAACGAAAAGCACACGGGAAAACCGAGATAAAAATATTATAACATATTTCACCCGTGAAAACATCAAATATAACATATATATATATATATATATATATATATATATATATATATATATATATATATATATATATATATATATATATATATATATATATATATATATATATATATATATATATATATATATATATATATATATATATATCTTAATTTTTAGATATTATCAATGAAGTTTGCCGGGTGAAGTTGTTCTGCGCAGTAAACGTTGGGTGGATGTTTCGTATATTGTCCTCCCTCGATACTACCACCCCCAATAATTTGAGTACCTACCCTAGAGATCTACCTAACAGCCAACACACATACGACAGCGCCCAGTAAAACGTAAAGCAGGGGAGGTAGCTACTAATCAAATCTGCCATGACATACGATCCTATAATTGAAGGACAAATAATACTTACCCTGATATACCCAACATCCAAGAATTGTAGATTATATTGTAATATTATATAACCCACAAGATATCACATTACTTAATATCACAAAAGCTCTTTTGAAATTATTTCCATATAATTTTTCTTTTGATGCTGAATCAGATCTGTCTAACGTTGGAAATAATCGAAGTTTTCCAACACCAATAAAACAAAATACCAAAAAATAAAATAACTGTTAAAATAATCCAAAACCAAAATAAATAAAAAACAAAAAAGGACAACCCTATAGGTACAAAAAGTCCAAATAAGCTGAGAATATAAAAATTGAAGAACAAGCAAATACACGAATAAGAAAAAAAATGTAAAATTATACATTTATAGCAAAAGCATGACATGTATAGATATAATTTAAGGAATATATGATAATGGGCCCACGTTAGTAAGGGCCCATGACGCAAGTCCCAATAATGTATATGTCATTTGATACATTGAAATTCATAGAACGTTTTAAAAATTATTGTTATTTTTTTTCTATTTTGTTTTATTTTTCTGTTGTTTATATTTTATTTTTTGTTTTCTCTTTATTATGGTTGGATTTTTTGGACCAGTGTTGTGTATTTGTATTATGTTTGCATTCTATGTGTTATGCCTTGCCATTTTTAAATATATTTATCACTTATCACATGTGATAAATATATTTAAAAAATGACAAACCTAAAATAAAAATTCTAAGCAAACTGTATGTAAATTAAATCTGAAAAAAATCCAACGTAATGTTTACATGTAGGTATCTATGTATATATAAGTGATACGTGTGCACAAGGTTTACTTATGTCACAAGGTCTATAGGTAATGTCTTATGTGCACAAGGTTTACTAATGACACAAGGTCTATAGGTAATGTCTAATGTGCACAAGGTATACTTATGTCACAAAGTCTATAGGTAATGTCTAGTGTGCACAAGGTTTACTTATGTCACAAGGTCTATAGGTAATGTCTTATGTGCACAAGGTTTACTAATGACACAAGGTCTATAGGTAATGTCTAATGTGCACAAGGTATACTTATGTCACAAAGTCTATAGGTAATGTCTAATGTGCACAAGGTTTACTTATGTCACAAGGTCTATAGGTAATGTCTTATGTGCACAAGGTTTACTAATGACACAAGGTCTATAGGTAATGTCTAATGTGCACAAGGTATACTTATGTCACAAAGTCTATAGGTAATGTCTAATGTGCACAAGGTTTACTAATGTCACAAGGTCTATAGGTAATGTCAAATGTGCGCAAGGTTTTACTAATGTCACAAGGTCTATAGGTAATGTCTAATGTGCACAAGGTTTTACTAATGTCACAAGGTCTATAGGTAATGTCTAATGTGCACAAGGTTTTACTAATGTCACAAGGTCTATAGGTAATGTCTAATGTGCACAAGGTTTTACTAATGTCACAAGGTCTATAGGTAATGTCTAATGTGCACAAGGTATACTTATGTCACAAGGTCTATAGGTAATGTCTAATGTGCACAAGGTTTACTAATGTCACAAGGTCTATAGGTAATGTCAAATGTGCGCAAGGTTTTACTAATGTCACAAGGTCTATAGGTAATGTCTAATGTGCACAAGGTTTTACTAATGTCACAAGGTCTATAGGTAATGTTTAATGTGCACAAGGTCTACAGGTAAACTATACCTATAGGTTTGTCAATGGATAGCCGCAATAGCGAAGCTTGCCTCTATAATGAGCTACATGGTGGAATGGTGAACCAGTGAACAAGTATTCTACACTACACAACCCAAAGACCCAAATGCTTCATAACAATTTCAAACAAACTTATACATATATCTAAATCTCAAACAATAAAGACAAATGTAAATGATACATGAGTATGGAGGAATGTTCCCAGAAGTCGTGATGTGTACCTATTGGGGCCCAGTCTCAACAGAATGATGTATAATTACACACATAATAATATAAGAGCTCACACCTCGCGGGAAACCCACCAAACCCTCCTGTTTCTTCATACTTAATATCTCCGCCTCGGGGCACACAATCGACAATAATAATAATCTGCCATGCCACCTACCTTTATATTAATATTACACGGTGTAACAAAAATATTATATGATACACATTTTGTATGATCATAAAACGGTAAGTAAATCATAAGTGTCAGATAAATATCATAAGTCTCAGATAAACATCATAAGTGTCAAATAAATATCATAAGTCTCAGATAATATTAAAAGTCTCAGATAAAAATAATAAGTCTTAGATAAATATCATAAGTCTTGGATATATGTAATAAGAACGTAACTCGTTATTGGAGGGGGGGGGGGGGGCAAGTCTGGTTCGACCGCCGAAATCAAAACCCTAGTGATTACCCATATCATGGATATAATTATCGTATTGAGTTCTATGACATATAAAGATACATATGGTTTTTCGGTATGTTTCCTTTTTATCACTTAACATTCTTATCTAGATTCGCTAATTATAATTCCGTATTTTTTTCTCTTCCATCCCTACAGTCCCTCCCGTTCCTTCAGTACTTCCCGTCCCATCAATACCCCTCGTCCCTTCAGTACCACCCGTCCCTTCAGTACCTCCCGTCCCCTTAGTACCTCCGGTCCCTTCAGGCCCTTCAGTACCTCCCATCCCTTCAGTACCTCCCATCCCTTCAGTACCACCCATCCCTTCAGGCCCTTCAATACCTTCAGTACTTCCGTCCCTTCAGGCTCTTCAGTACCCCCCGTCCCTTCAGGCCCTTCAGTACCTCCCTTCCTTTCATTACCTTCCGTCCCTTCAGTAGGTTAAGAAAAAGTTTAATTCCCGAAACAATACTGGGAAGACCTACGAAGAGATGAAAGGACAGTTGGACCTTCTTTTTCCAGGATCCTCTAACTTCATAGGTAAAATGAACAAATATACGATAAAGAAGAAGAAGAAGAAAGTTTGAATCCAGAAACCTTCCTGGAAGACCTGAGAAGAGATGGAAGGACAGTTGGACCTAATTCTCCCAGGATACTCCTCCTTCATAGGTAAATACACAAATACACGATGAAAAAGAAGAAGAAAAAGAAAAAAGTTTAAATCCAGAAACTGTCCTGGAAGACCTGCGAAGAGATGGAAGGACAGATGGATCTTCTTTTTTACCCAGAGTATTAGGTAAAATGACCTAATACCCGATGAAGAAGAAGAAGAAAATTTTTTTATTCAGAAACCATCCCGGGCATACTCCAAACAATTCACCAAAGTTTCATTGCAATCGGATGAATGGTTCCCAGGATAGTCCACCTTCATTGGTAAAATGACCTAATACTCGATGAAGAAGAAGAACAAATTTTTTTTAAATTCAGAAACCATTCCGGGCATAGGCTCAACAAT
The DNA here is from genome assembly GCA_963576475.1 of Molanna angustata. Classification (NCBI taxonomy): domain Eukaryota; kingdom Metazoa; phylum Arthropoda; class Insecta; order Trichoptera; family Molannidae; genus Molanna; species Molanna angustata. Next base: position 1,470,792 of record OY754965.1, on the reverse strand, counting down.
TCGTCAAAGTTTCATTGCAATCGGATGAACGGATCCTAGGATAGTCCACCTTTATAGGTAAAATGACCTAATACCCGATGAAGAAGAAGAAGAAGAAAATTTTATAACATACGTAAATCCATTTTTATATATTTAGATACCATTTTATGTATGGGTATATAGGATTTTTGCTAAACAAACCCAATAAATATCAATTCAATACCATTTTTTTAGATATCGAATAAATAAATAAATAAATTATAATGCATAAACCTTCTCCTGAATGAGCTGAACAACTTCCCAAAGTTTCATCGCAATCGGATGGTTGGTTTAGGAGTTCATCGCGAACAAACAAATATACGTAAATCCATTTTTATATATATAGATATACACAGAACCTACCTACCTAAAGATTGCATGAGAAGCAATACAAAATAAAATAAAACGTATTATGAAGAGATTAAAAGCGCAAATTAAACAAGACAGAGATGAAGAATTTTTATTTAGATTCAAATTTATGTTTATTTTTATCCAAACATTGCTGATAATACGAAGCATTGGAATCGCATACGTGGCGATTTTTTTCAGTAGGAATTTATTTGAATTTTTGTCTATCAATTTCTACCGTCAATTGATCGAATGCTGCCGGTTTTTAATTCCGCAGGTAAACTTTGTATTTGATGAAACCTCGCAATAAAATCGAGTAGTAATCATTCTGTGACACCTTTTCATCAAATCCATCTGATCGGTAAAAAAAAGCTCTCGCATCACGATGTGGAGATAGTGAGGAGGTGATCCATATTGCTAACATTAATAGTCCTCTTCGTCCTCAAACTGCTCGCGAATACTTGGCATGACATTTCCTGCAGCAAATACAATTTAACGAATAACGCGTGTAGTGTGTATACACCCTGTATTGTTATTATATGTACATAAACACCAACGTATTTCCTCTTCTTCGCTGCTTTGATTCCATCCGCTCTTGATGCCGATGCCGAGAGGTTCAAGGCGCCCCACTTCACCCTACCTCACCGCACTCCGTATGCAGATTCATACTAATGTTACAGATAACACATTCAATCGAGTTCAAGGATTTCTCAAACTCGCCTAATCGTAGTGCGTATTCAAATTGATTATTATAATAAGCGAGACAAGAAAACATATCCCAATCTGATACATCTCAACAGAAACGTATCAAATAATAGATAACAGCGAAATTAATAACAGCGAACAACGACCGTATACCTTCTTCATAACTCTGTATACTGTATACCTTCATAACTCTGTTGGTTCGATGAGGCGTATGGATTCTGATACATCTCAACAGAAACGTATCAAATAATAGATAACAGCGAAATTAATAACAGCGAACAACGATCTGTATACCTTCATAACTCTGTTAGTTCGATGAGACATATGATGGATTCTGATACATATCAACAGAAACGTATCAAATAATAGATAACAGCGAACAACGATATGTCTACCTTCATAACTCTGTTAGTTCGAAACTTGACGAAAATCTAAAATGTGTTGTGGACAACGAATAACGCCCCACTAGGCAAAAGCCTGTTCTGAGACTGTTATTTTTTACACAGTTGGGTATTTTTATTCAGCTGTAATTTTCACATTCTCACAGGTTATAACAAATGAGTAAACACAAAATATACAAAAAAATTACCTATTTATTTATTAATTTTATTTTTTGGAAACAAAACAGCCATTACATATTTTACCTTAATAAAAAAAATTATAAAGAAAGTAAGCCAATTTCATTGTTTCACAGATTAATTAATGTTCGGGCGATTAGGTTCCTACCTACCCATATCACATCCTTTTCAAAGTATTGTCACCACGCTGAGACGACCGCTAGTCGTCGGCTCGCCGCGCCGCCCGGAGAAGCCATTATTCAGTTACATACGACATATCGCGTGGTACAGAAACCTTCTACAGAAAACTTCAATAACGCGCGTTATCATTCATCTTCCTTCATCTTATACCTGTATCTATTTTGTGCTGTGTTTTGTGTATGTACATTTTCTCTAGTGCTCTGGTCAGTGTACATCTGAGGGCGGAAGGCAACCACCAGTGAATCGCCGGAACGGGGTAAGTCGCTCTCAGTTCTGGTGATAATATTCCCTTGTCTTTTCCTTCCTCGACCAAGTTCATCAGTTCAACGGTTCGGGCATCGTGCCGGCGAGCCAGAATTACCAATTCACTGAACCAGCGCCGAAACAATTAATATAAATACATTTCAAGCGAAAAAAGATAAGAAAATATTTGAGATTAGTTAAATGTGTGGTGTAAATGTAGAATTGTGATGTGTATGTATGTGTGTTGTAGGCAATTGTTAAAAATATCTGACTTATGATTAAGATTATTGTACGTATTATAGCAACGGTTAAAAAAAGTGTTGAGTATTTGGTGTAAAAAATGAGGTTCTGGCGATTTTGTCTGGCGGGGCAGTTTAAGGGTATTTGTCCAAGAGATACGGACTATCTATTTGGTTATTGAGTAAAAACAATGATACAAAAACATTTGTACAAAATATTAGAAAAAGTAAGGATAAATAGTATTAAGTAACAAGAAAAGAAATATGTGCCGGGTCAGAAGTCACGGACGGAAAACTACCTCTGCATAGTACCTACCTGATATCTTTATACAGTTTAGCAATGCAGCCTTGAAGGATCTATATGGTTGTAGTCAGTTCCTTTATACTACTTTATCCAACTTAATCCAACTGTCGATTCGTTCATGAGAATTCAATTCTTTGAATGAATCGACATTATTAAGCCAAGATGCGTGTACGAAGGAACATTTTGTATGGCGTAGTGGACTTTTTGCATGCTAATAACACCAACTAGAGGCCTCGCAGCATATATGTTCCCATACATGGATTTACTCAGAATTCGGAGTAGAACATTTTATGTGAGTTTTGTGTGTCTGTGTGTGTGTCTGTCCCCCCCCCCCCTTATAACTTTTGATCCGCTCAATTTACAGAGCCCAAAATTTCAAAATATACAAACACTTTTATACTCAGAATTGTGAATTTTTGTTTCAGTCAGGGGTTATCAATTTTCGAAATTTTGGTTTATTTTTCCATAAGTATATCTCACAAACCATAAAAGCTAGAATGCTGAAAATTGGTTTAAACATAGACAAACACAAATAGTTTTTTTTTAAATATTCCAGGGTTTCTCAAACATTTTTTATTAAGAAAAATATTTTTTTATGATAAATTTATGAGTTTAACTGCCTATATTTCCATTTTTTTTTTAAATATCGAAAAAAGCCGAAACACCCCAACTAGATAATTTAATTTTATATTAAAAGTATTAACATTGTATTAAAACATCTCAATTTTTTTTTTAACATTTTTTATATAATTGAATTTAGTGACGACATTGCTTCATACAATTTGTATGATAGTCGCCTACACACAATATCTAAGAAGACTTAATTGTTTGATACTAATCTCCAAACATACATACATACCATCATGTTGTTTTCATATTCTGGGTAGGACCAAAGGATCTGGGTAGGATAGACCTTCATACTATCCTATCTTGACATACATACCTAGGTACATGTGTTGTATAGAAAACCAAATATCTTAAAATATTAAATAATTTGTATTTATGGGTTTATAGTTTGGTACTTATTCTTCAACTATACGTACTATCGCTATCGACAGTTGGATCTCATGTGTTACATGCAACTAGTAGTAGATATTAAGAAAAAAATTATACCGCTGCCATCTGTGTGTGGTAAATATAAGTAATTCAATCAATAAAGCGAATAATTTATTCCGTGTCCCTTGTATGTATCGAACAAAACGAGTTTACTAGTACATATACCTAGCAATACTTTGACACAAAAAAACAGCAATTCCAACGACAATTATAAAATAATGGATACCACTTCCCATCACCTTCACATCACGAAACAATAAACCTATAATTACAATGTTAAACACGGTTTTAATAAAACACAACAACCACCTGATATATTTAGGTAGGTATACATTCCCATTGCCCGCCAAAGAAAACCACCATACAATTTTTAATTTGCAACGCATTCTCGATAATACAAGACCCAATATACATATATGTACGCTACGGTTTAATATAAACATCAATTTCTGAAGACTCTTGAACCAGTAAATCGACCGACCTATTAAAAATATGTATACCTACCTATAAGTATTAAGAAATAAATAATACACAGTGGAACATCATTGATTCGTTCCAGAAAGTATGAAGAATAAAGACACATAATACAATGAGTTATTATTACGAATTGTTTGTGTTTTCCATACATTCATGTACAAACCATCACGACATATGCCACAGTGTGAGGTACCCAGCGACAGGTGTGCGGGCGTGCACAACCTTATAAAAATAACCACTACACACGCGTGTATACACCCACACACCTCGTCTTGTCTCACCTAAAAAGGCAACATCTAGAATGGGTGATGAACCTAATTTTTTTTTTTCAAATTTTTCCTACATATACCCCCACCGATCAAAACCTGATTCGGTTCTCATCCGACATTCTCGAGGGCCAGTCATTTCTAATAAACATCATGTAAACGATCCCTGCCGTTTTCATATCTTCTCACTATTAGGTACCCGACACGTATACATACCTATAACTGTTGACCTCCGACGTGATCTATTTATCTATAGTGGGAAATTTTCGACGACAATGCTGATGTTTATAAACTTTCTAATTTGAGCCTCCACATGTGTATCGCTACATTGTTGGACCGAGTCGACTAAATTGATAACGACTTTGTCATCGTCCGCATTCACTACACTGCAATGAGTGCAAGTTTGCAAAATATAAACACCACGCGCAACCCGATTTCCGACGTGAGAATTCAAGACTGCTGACATCCACTTTGTCTTGACGTGAGAACTCACAATCTGCTGACGCCCACGAGAACACCAAAACCCACGAATGCATCATCACAGATTGTTTACGCGAAGGAATGGTAGGTACATCAATCACCAGCGAGTGCCAATTCTAGACATAGATGTAGCAATCTTCTGCGACAATATGCCTTCGATGACTACAGCCATGTTCAACATTCCAGAGAAGCACATTGACTGGAATTATGGAATCGAGTACTTCATGGAATCTACTACACTCCATCTACTGCTCCATCATGACGTCTACGAACTTATCTGCATCCCGTCAAGCTAGGTCCGCTTGACCACGATAACCAAAGCGGCTTGCCTTTGTCTCACCGTCACGGCACGCCGAAGCCACTCGCTCTCGTCTCATCGCCACCACGACAAGCCCAAGCCGCTTATTCGTTTCTCGTCGACATGACAAGCCGAAACCGTTTACCTCGCCTCATTGACATGACAAGCTGCTTGAAGGAAAATTCTCGATACCTGGTCTTTAGTAATGGTACCACCCCGTTGCAAGATAAGGTTGATACGATTTCTTGCTACAGAGAAGTTTCCATTTTCGCTGACCTCAGACATTCCGGAACACCGTGTGATTATTAAACAATATGTAATATGAGATATCGAACTATGAACTACTTCACGATAACGAAACCAGACAAGGACTTTCATCATACCTACTCACCAGGGGGGCAAGTCTGGTCCAGTAGGTGAAATCAAAACCCTCATGATTACCCATATCATGGATATAATTATTATATGGAGTTCTATAATATCTTTAGGTATCATAGAACTCCATATGATAATTATATCCATGATATGATTAATCACTAGGATTTTGATTTCGCCGGTGAGACCAGACTTGCCCCCCGGGGGGCTGCACTCGCCGAAAATATAAAATAATTAGTTTTTATTATTTTTCTTGTCTTATCCTATATGTAATATTTAAGTACGTGAACCCCCAAGTCTATTATTCAGGGGGACTCCTGTGGGGGTATACGAAGTAGCCTATATATTATACCCCCACCAATCAAAACCTGATTCGATTCTCATCCGACATTCTCGCGGGCCAGTCATTTCTAATAAACATCATGTAAACGAACTCTGCTGTTTTCATATCTTCCCATTAAAGGTACCCGACACATATATCTATAAATTTGTGCCTATATATTTTGTTTTTATACCAGTTGAAAGAAAAAATTGCAAAGCTAAAACATCGTCCTATTAAAAGACGAAGAAAAATTCGTAGAATTAATAATCTAGTATTATTTTATCAAAGCCTCGATCACTTTAACGAAAAATCCACAAATAAGTTATTTCGCAGGATTCGATCATGGCCGCCATATTGACAAAGAAATTTATTGTCAAAACAATAATTTAAAAAATCCTAATTTTGATTGACTTGTGTATAATGCTCATTTGGATGTCATACACTGAAAAAAATAATATGACAACCGAACTGGCTGCCTGCGTTTTAGCCAAACCTTTGTTATCAGTAATAAAGGTTAATCTATGTATCACTGTACAGTTTGGCTATGTGCACAACACATTTGGTTACACAAAACCAAATGTTTTGTAGTCACTATAGTCCGTTTAATTTAAACATGAAATTTTGTTACCGAATGTTTTTGTTAAAAAAAAATTCAGTGTACATTGCGTTTGAGATTGGGATGATAAATTTAAACCGAAAAAGTTTAACAAGATATAAATAATTGTTCATTATCCCACAACAATATTAGAAACTGAAATAAAGTAGGAATATCTTACTACGGCGATGATTCAGAACTGAAAAAAAATTTTCGTATGTGCCAGATGAACTGGGACCTTTGAACTGAAAACTGCAGACGAGTATGGAATATTAGAAGTTTTTTCAGTACATACCTATCATACGAATATAAAGGTTTCTAGTGTACAATGAGAGGGCATTTTTAATGGGTCCCATTTATACAATCTTATTCACCCCGGTGAGGGAACAATAACAACTTAATAAATTAGCGATGAATCGCGTAGAAATTTTGAAAAGTAGACCCGAACTGAACCGGTAGACAGACTACATACCTCGTATAGAGTACATAGCATAGAGCTCGCAGTCTCCTTTCAAAAATAAAACAGCTGACGATTCTGCCGAGCGAGCATTTCAAAGGCCATTGTTACCAACTCACAATAGCGAGTCAGCAGAATCTTTTCCAATTGTGCTGTTGCTCAATTTTCACGAACCTCTTCAAAATTAACAACCTAAATTGAGTGTGACTGGATGTTTCCATTTTATACAACAACAATACAACAACAGTTTCATTAAGCTCAAGAGTATCCTCCCTTACCAACACAATATTAGAATAATTTACTTGTTCCGAATCATGGTTAAAATTATATTTTCTTAGAGATTCTGCTCGCTGCTGAGAGTCGCATTCCCTTGACCGCCTTCAGCCTCTGTTCGAAGGCGTTCAAAGGAGTGGCAAAGTTCCTCAAATCAACGTGGGAGGACTAATTCTTCCTCGGCCACATTCAAATGTACCAGTGATTACTACCTAGTTAATAATGTATTTATAAAAACAAAAATCTCTTCCATCAAATTTTTGACAGTCTAAAATATGTCTCGCAGAACAGAATATTAGGTGTCTTATATTTCTGAATGCAAAAAAATAATACATAAAAAGGAAACAGAAGGCTGTGTTTCTCCAACAAAGATTATAGTAAAAGTAGAGTTTTGGTTGTTTCATTGAAATATAATGCCGTTAATGAGATCAAAGTATTTTAACTATAATACTATCGTTACTATTGTTTTGTTTTACAACCCAGCCTTAATCTATTGAAAGACATTACTACGAAAGTATTCCCATATGTTCCGAGGCTCCGAGTTATTTTTGTAAAAATAACAAATATTCTTATATTTTTTCTAGTATCACTAGGTTTTGGTTGGTTAATAGAGATTGCTTCGTGTAAATATCCCGCTTTTTGTATTAAACGAATACTTGAAAATAAATTAAATTTAAAGATATAACTTTGTATTAACCACGTTTTTTGGTTGAAACGATGCGACCGGTTTCGGAACTAACCGTTCCCTCATCAGGCTAACTTTCAACTGAAACAGAATGTGACGACGTGCTTACAAGAAATCTATGGGGGCGGAGGTAGAGGTAGGGTGGGGGTACTTAGGGTTGGGTCTTGTGCAGGGTGGGTCCGATTGGCTGAAGGATTAGAAGTAAAAGGAAACATATTTAATAATGGACTGAAAGATAAATTTAACTGATTGTTTATTATGTTCTGTTTTGAATTAATACACTTTTTAATTTCTAGCGACTCTAAATTATCAAGACGGAGACCTACTTTGTTGACGTGTAAAATTTTTGTTCCCGATTGCATATTAAATTGATGATCATTAAGTACTAAGTGTTCTGCGAATTCCGAAAAATTATCATTGTTTATACATATAATATGTTCTTTTACTCTAGTCTCAAATTTCCGTCCTGTTTTTCCTATGTAGACTGCAGAGCAGTCTCCACATGTCAGTTGGTATACGCCGGAGTTTTCCATTTTATTATCTTTATCTTTGGAATTCATTAAACTTTTTCCAATATTATTGTCAGTGTAAAATGCCGGTCTTATGTCTTTTGGTAAGAAATTTGAGACTAATTGGGATAAATTATTAACAAACAATATGCGTCTCCATCTATATTCATCTTTTTTTTTTCAGTTGAAAGTTAGCCTGATGAGGGAACGGTTAGTTCCGAAACCGGTCGCATCGTTTCAACCAAAAAACGTGGTTAATACAAAGTTATATCTTTAAATTTAATTTGTTAAATATGAACCACAAAGTTAACATTCAAACATTTGAAAATATTGTTATCGCGAGTACGGCGAGTAAAATAAAAATGTATAAGAAATTTTCAATTAAATACAGAATAATGTGCTTAAATATATTATTTTATCAAACGTGCTTAAAATATGAAGTGTTTCCGAATTATATTAATGCTAAATTCAAAACTGATAATAGTGATAAAAATAAAAATCAAAAAGCTTTATTCAAATCAAAAATAGCTTGGTTAAAAGAAGACTTAAAGACTGAATTTAAACTACGAAATAATATAAAACTTCAAATAAAAGTGCTTCAAACAGAGTTGGTGTCAATCTTACATCCGATTGAATGGGACATCTTGGACGATAAAGTTCGTGACTTCGCGAGTATAGACGCCTTCAAGAAGAAAGTGAAACTCGACAAAAAGCTAAGTACTCTTATTAATAACAAAACAGTTAGAACAGATAAACAAGTTAATCAAGTCCATGAATTCTATGATCGTGTAATCAATTTATCCTCACAATCGTTTAGTCAACCAGAGTTAGATTTATTATCAAAGGGTCTTAAACATAATATTCATAAAAATAACAATATCACAGCAATAGAAAATTTAGCAGTAGACTTAGAGACAGCGTTATACAATTGCCCCAAAACTTACCATTATAAATGTTCGGAAATTATAAAAGTTAATTCAGTAAAATTTTCCACACCACATAAAAATAATGATCATATTGTGTTAAAAAATATTCAAAAAACTGTCAAAGAAAACCAAATTGTAATAACGAAAGCGGATAAAGGTAATTCAATTGTTATAATGAACGGCGTTGACTATAGAAATAAAATGCAAATTTTTTTAAACAACGACGACTTCATAAAGCTAGAAAAAGATCCGACGAATAAGTATCAAGATGCCGTAAAGAGCGCTTTAAAACTTTGCAAGAGTGATATAATAAAAAAGATACGCCCAAATCAGTTAGTAGATATGAATCCAAAAACACCCAAGTTATACGGCCTTTTAAAAATACACAAACAGGAAAAACCCATTCGCCCGGTAGTATCGTGTTGTAATTCCCCATCATTTAAACTATCAGCCCATATTGTTAACATAATAAATCAAGCAAACATATTCAAACCTAAATTTACAGTTAAAAATTCCATTGAACTAGTAAATACAATGAAAGACTTAGTGATTCCAAGTAATGCCAAACTAATATCTTTTGATATAATAAGTCTCTTTACTAATATACCAATAAAAGAAAGCAAAAACATAATAGACAGTTTACTTAACAACTCGGATCTCCCCTTAGATATAACAAATGATTTGAAACGATTATTAGAGGTTTGCTTGAGTCAAAACTATTTTCAGTATGATAATGTTGTTTACCAACAAAAAGAAGGATTACCAATGGGAGCCCGTACAAGTCCACTTATAGCCGACATTTTTGTAGATTTCTTAGAAAATAAAATATTTGGATCAAATTCGGTTTTATTGAAATATATATTTTTATGGAAGAGATACGTGGACGATATATTTTGCATTTTTACCGGTACTGATCGACAATTAAAGTTGCTCTTAAATTTTATAAACTCGTTTCACCCTAAGATTCAGTTCACATTGGAAATAGAAAAGGAAAAAACACTTAATTTTTTAGATTTAAAATTGACAATAGTAAATAATAAAATTGAATTTGATATATATCGTAAACCGACCTATACAGATACAACTATCCACAATACATCCAACCATCCAGCATCCCATAAACATTCCGCTTATCATTCCATGGTCCATAGATTACTAAATATACCACTATCATCAAATAATTTTAATAAAGAACTAAATACAATAAAACAGATTGCATACAATAATGGTTATAACAGTAAATTGATAGACTCTATTTTAAATAAAAAAATAAAAAATATTAACGTCAATAGATACCTACATAGTTATAATACAAATATCAAAAAAGATGAATATAGATGGAGACGCATATTGTTTGTTAATAATTTATCCCAATTAGTCTCAAATTTCTTACCAAAAGACATAAGACCGGCATTTTACACTGACAATAATATTGGAAAAAGTTTAATGAATTCCAAAGATAAAGATAATAAAATGGAAAACTCCGGCGTATACCAACTGACATGTGGAGACTGCTCTGCAGTCTACATAGGAAAAACAGGACGGAAATTTGAGAAAAAAATTTTACACGTCAACAAAGTAGGTCTCCGTCTTGATAATTTAGAGTCGCTAGAAATTAAAAAGTGTATTAATTCAAAACAGAACAAAATAAACAATCAGTTAAATTTATCTTTCAGTCCATTATTAAATATGTTTCCTTTTACTTCTAATCCTTCAGCCAATCGGACCCACCCTGCACAAGACCCAACCCTAAGTACCCCCACCCTACCTCTACCTCCGCCCCCATAGATTTCTTGTAAGCACGTCGTCACATTCTGTTTCAGTTGAAAGTTAGCCTGATGAGGGAACGGTTAGTTCCGAAACCGGTCGCATCGTTTCAACCAAAAAACGTGGTTAATACAAAGTTATATCTTTAAATTTAATTTGTTAAATATGAACCACAAAGTTAACATTCAAACATTTGAAAAAAAAAAAAAAACTTGAAAATAAATTTAACGAAAAAATAAAAATGGCAAATTTTTCAAGTTATGTAGATTATTTTGACAAATTTTAATATCTCAATAGAGACGAAAAGGCAAAGCATATTTTTTATTTTTATGGGAAATCAGGAATCTACAGGGATATCAGCTGTTTTTTTTTCCAAGGAAAAAATCCATTGTTTGAGTGTAATGCAACTTTAAATATTCGCTGTATAAAAAATACTCATAGGATGCATTTCAACGGTTTGAATTTCAATAAATTTACAAAAGTTCTATACAGGTTCGGAATAAATATTTTTTTAGATATCTGCCGGATTGTCGTCCAGGGTTTGAATTCCGATGTTTTATTTCTACATTTGTTGGTGGAAAGGTAATTTCAAAAATAAAGAGTAAAAGTTACCTCATCGAATATGTAAATGATCCCAAATCATCGCCGTTTCTTCTATCATAATATGACGCACTTCACTCTACACTGAACTGCACACCACTGCACTGGTTTAACTGAAACAATACAAAATATGTTACATTAAAATTGGGGAAAAGAGAAAGATATTGATTTGTAATTACTTCAATAAAAAAAAAGCTGCTTTTGATCTTTGAACGGAAGGTATTGAGAAAAATCTTTGGCCTTCTCTGTGATAATGGAAAATGGAGTATAAGGTACAACCATGAGCTGGAGAATCTTTACAGCGATTCTAACATAATTAAATAAAAATACATCGGACTGCAATGGTTAAGGCACGTCCAGCGAATGGAGGAAGGCCGAACCCAAAAAAAGAATCTCGACACATGACCGGAGGGGAGACGGGGAGTGGGGAGACCCAAGCTGAGGTGGATGGACGGCAAACAGGAGGATATAAAGTGTATTGGCGTTGCGAACTGGAGAGCGCAGGCGATGGACCGTCCTAAATGGCGAAAATTCTGGAGGAGGGCAAAGTCCCAATGATGAAGATGATGAAATTACAAAAAAGTTCCTTCATTAGGCTACGAAGGAACTTATATTACACGCTGTAAGAAGCAAACACAATGTAAAGTAGGAACTTACAAATGAGTGACACGAAAATGATAGAATTAAATTTAGATAAAGGAAAAACAATATTGATCAGTTTCAGACTTACAGATTTTTTGACAGATTTTATTTTACTTAAAGATGTTAATTTAAAAGAGAACCCGCTTAGAATCTCTGAAGAAATCATGGCCCGGAATACGACAAATGATATTTTGAGAACTACTTTATTCGAAACGATTTTTCAGGTTACGCACTAGAATAAGGCTACAGATCTTAGGAAAACAGACGTATACAGAGTTAATTGGAAAACGTATTGTAATGAGCATCGTTGATAAATAAAAAATAAATAAATAACTAAAAGATGGAAGAAGAAGAAAGACAAAATATAATACTTGATAACAAAAAGATGTACTTAAATAGAGAAAACCTCACAAGTAAATGAGGAATGGGATACTTTGCAAGGTAATCGTACAGTGAATAATAATATTATTGTCGTAATTTAAATTGAAAGGAAATCCACAAAGAAAAATCATCTGTTAAGGAAAATGAAAAAAATAAATACCTACAGACGTACAAAAATACATTGGTAGATATTAAATACACAGCAAAAAGTGGCGATCGTTAAAATCGTGAAAATAAAACAAAACATTATTAATAAAATAAAAGGGAATCTTAAAAAATATGGAAAATCAAAATATGGATAAAGAAACGATCTTAATACGTTGTTATTTATTTATTTATTTATTTATTTATTACATACACGGCCTCTTGGCCATTATAAAAATATGGTAAAAATAAAACAAAACTCGCATTAAACAAAAGAAAAACAACACAATAATTCATAAAAATACAAAATCCTTCACACAATTCGAAATATGTCCCACTCCGATTCGTCCAAATTTATCTGTCTGAATTTTAGTATATGAGAAATGTCAAAAAGTTGACTGCATTTATACGGACCTCATTACGTCGAACCGCGCGGATGAAATCCTTTTACACAAGCGCCCGTTGGTTAATAGACGTTTTCGTACTCTGAAACGAATCAGAATGGGACACAAATGTCCACATACATCGACCTGACACTACAACTTACAGGTACCTACAGAGCTGGCGTCCCACCCACACAGCACTACAGACACCGTGCGAGAAAGAGACACCAACATCCACTACACCGTCGTTACAATATTTGTAAGTTGCCAGGTCGATATCTAATAAAAACATTTTTTCTTTTACAAATTTAAAATGATCATAATATAAATTCACAATTACAACAAATAGTAAACACTAAACAATTCAATTAGAAATTTAAACAAAAATAAAAAGTAAAAAAACAAAATATAATATACACCAATTTATAAACAAAATTAATTGCAATAAATAATTAAATCAAATGACAATTAAATTACAGAATAAATAGCACTTTACAATTAAATTAAATAAGACAAAATTCCAATCATATAAAACATTTTTTTTACAAATTTAAAATAATAGTAATAGAATAAAAACATTTTACTAATCAGATAAAAATATTTTTTTTATAAATTTATAATAATAATAGAATAAAAACACTATACCAATCAAATACACAACATTTTTTACAAATTTAAAATAATAATAATGGAATAAAAGCAAATTACCAATAAAATGAAACATTTTTTTTTTCAAATTTATAATAATAATAGAATAAAAACATTAAACTATTCAAATAAAAAAATCTTTTTGTTTTCTTTAACAATTTAAAATAATAATAATAGAATACAAGCAAAATATCAATCAATACAAAAAAAAAAAAATATATATATATATATATATATATATACATATACACATACATACATACATACACACACATACATATATATACATACACATACACATACATATACATACATACATACATACACATACATACATTTCAGGTTTCTTAATACATACCTAATCATGAACAATTATAATATCACTGCTGATTTCCGAAACCGTCCGACAGTGCTCGCTTAAAAAATGCTAAGGAGTCTGCAAAAATGTCAGTAAGATGACCATACATGTTACCAAGCCTATGTATTCTTATTATTGGAGAGTTATAAAGATAGTTTCTACAGACATTATCACAGTGAAATGTTACGATCTGCCTAGTACCTCGCATTGGGGTGCGGTACAAAATTAATTTTGTTAAATCTGGCGAGTCGTAAACATTTCTGACAATCTTGTAGAGCATTATTAAATCAGCGATTATTCTTCTGTCGGACAACCTCTGCAACCCAAGCAGGGACTGAATAAAGTCATAATTAAGTTCCTCAATCGGTATTTGAAGTTTAAAGTTGATATAACGGAAGAATTTATGTTGGACCTTTTCTATAGACTTTGAGTGGATTGTGTAATACGGTGACCACACTGGTGTGTTGTATTCCACCTGACTTCTAACCAAAGATACAAAAAGTAATTTTAACGAGTTAATTGATTTAAAATCCTTAGTTAGTCTCAGGATAAACCCCAGTAATTTTAAAGCCTTATTTGTAACGCTGTTTATGTGTGGAATGAAAGTAAGCCCTTCATCAAATATTACACCAAGATCTTTTATATTTGTCACACGTTCCAGCGATGTATTATTCAATCGGTATTCATACACAATAGGGTTTTTTACTCTGTGAAAGCTGATTATTTGACATTTTTGGGCATTTAAGAATAGTTTATTATTATTACACCAGATCTCAAGATTCTCTAAATTTTTTTGAAGTACCAAACTGTCCTCAATGCTGTTTATTCTCTTATACATCTTTAAATCATCAGCAAAAAGCAAGCAGTTTACTCCGTCAAAGGATTTTATAATATCATTTATAAATAGAATAAATAGAACAGGCCCCAAATGACTACCCTGAGGCACACCACTAGATGTCACAAAACCATTACCCTCAACATTCTTCACTCTAACCACCATTTTTCTTGAACATAAATAACTTGACAGCCAATCATGAAGTGAACTATGAATTCCGTACAATTTTATTTTTTGAAGAAGTATACTATGTGGCACTCTATCGAACGCCTTACTGAAATATTATATTGTCTAAGTAATCTTAAACACGTATAAATCAGTACTCGATCGTGATCTACATTCAATGATAAAAATTCGTTAAGATGAAAGTTTTTAAAATAATTGTTATTAAATTTTGTATAATTTAATACATTTAATAATTCCTTACGGCAGACGGGGTTCAAAACGCTAAATTGTACGTCACTTTGTAAACCGTTTTATTCCGATTGGATATGTAGTTTGTCAAAAGATGGTTCTTTTAAATATTGTCATATGTGATTCAGTTAATGTGTGTGTGTCGGTGTGTCAGTGTAGGAGGGAACAGGAAGTATGAAGGTGAGGGGTGGGTAGGGGAGCACGCGCCAGTGGCTGACCGCATCAAAGAGGCCGCGGGTCCCGGCATCGGATTGATGGCGATGTGTGTAGTGTGCGATGGAGCGGGGTGAGGCGGTGCGGGGGAGCCGGCGACCAGGTGATGCGACTGCCAGCGGTGGGAAAAATACAAAATGAAATGTTTGTTTGGAAATTGAACGTTGAATGGTGTTGCCAGTTACATGTACAGACACAAATACAGATAGAAATATACGGTAGCCAATGGACTATCAATTATTTCAACATTATACCTACCAATGATAGGCGCAAACTCATTAGTCAAATGAGCCAAAATATCAACAGTTCCACTATTAAAACTTCTTTAGAATGCTTATTTACTATTACAGTGGAGGGTCATAATGTCAGTTGTTAGGTGCATTTTTTAGATACTTTATTTCATTTATTACACGGGGAAAAATAAATTTATAAGCTGACTAATAATGTTATGAAATTATTTATTTTTATTATCAAAATTATAATAAAAACATTTTCTTACAATGATATTTATTCCAACCCAATTATCCTTAATCGATTCCAAAAATATCAGGTACCTACGTACTGCCATATAGTATCAGGTACCTACCTACTGTCACACAATATTAGGTGCCTACCTACTGTCACACAATATTAGGTGCCTACCTACTGTCACACAATATTAGGTGCCTACCTACTGTCACACAATATCAAGTACCTATCTACTGTTACACAATATAAGGTACATACCTACCTATTGCCATATAGTATCAGATTCCTGATTACTGTCATACAGTATCAGGTACCTACCTACTGTCATACAGTATAAGTTACTGACATACCTACCTACTGTCATACAGTATCAGGTCCCTACCTACTGTCATACAGTATCAGGTCCCTACCTACTGTCATACAGTATCAGGTCCCTACCTACTGTCATACAGTATCAGGTACCTACCTACTGACATACAGTATCAGGTACCTACCTACTGACATACAGTATCAGGTACCTACCTACTGACATACAGTATAAGTTACTGACATACCTACCTACTGTCATACAGTATCAGGTACCTACCTACTGTCATACAGTATAAGTTACTGACATACCTACCTACTGTCATACAGTATCAGGTACCTACCTACTGACATACAGTATAAGTTACTGACATACCTACCTACTGTCATACAGTATTAAACAAAACGTTGTAAGTAATATAATATGTATGAGCAGTCAGTCCAGTCCTAGTAGGTACGGGACAGTGTGTGTCTCCGCGCGGGACATCTGACGGCATCAAAGGCCCGGGGACCGTGGTGAGGAAGTGCGGGGGAGGTGAGGGAGGCAAGATCAGTGGCCGGGCGGGACGCCACCACCGCCTAGAACCGGCTTTGACAATGATTTTAGCTTTTTGTTGTTTCCATTTGATTGGGACGACACACAGGTACAACTGACTGACTACATAATATATCTTCACATTTACACAATATCTATAGATACATTTATATGTGAAGCGAAAAACTCGGACTCATTTTAAGCAAACTGCGCGCACGGAGTAGTGTGAGATTTGTAATAGTTAAAGGTTATATTGAGGAGGAGTTCAAAAAGCTAAAATTTATACATGAGTGTTGAATAGAAATCGCTAAGAAGAATCTGTAATAGAACGACGTACGACAGGGTCAGAAATGAGGAAATGACATAAGGAAAGAATGTAAGATAAAGAAAGATCTCATTAATAGATTGAATGTGAACACATTGAGATGGTTTGGCCACATGTAGAGAATGAATGAGGAACGCCTGACAAAGAAAATATACATTGCGGATAGGAATGGAATGAGAGGTCGGGGCCGCCCATGGAAGGGATGGCACGTCCATGTGAGCGGTATTTTGAAAGACGGAAATGTTAGAAGCGTGAACAACAGACGAACATGAAGAAGGCGATGTATGTGTCAAGATAGAAATAAGTATCGTTCGGTTCTCTCTGCCTACTACTTGAGGGACATGGTGTGATGGTATGTAGGTATGAATGTATGTGTTCTTCTTCTTCGTGTCAGCAGCATTCAAACAGTTATTGACTGTTGCTGCTGCTGTATTGGAAAGATTTGCCAGGATATTTCTGTTACCAGGGGGCACCGCGGGGAGGTTCTTTCTTTATATGTGTTACAAATACATTATTCAACATTAAACTGCCACTGCCAACACATTATTTCAAACGCAGTTGTTATAACATGTTTTTTATCATAGATCAAGTCCAATGACTTTTCAACCTTAAAATAAATATGAATTAGGGTCGAATTTTGACCTCTGCATCTTTTGCCTGATACACTTCACGTACAAAAGAAGCAGAGGCAGATCTCCTACATGATGGTGTGACCAAATAAAGGAGATGACAGGGAACGACCAGTATTCGGCGGTGCGAGCTGCGGAGGGCAGAGAGGACTGGAGGCGACTCGTTCTGTCCATTGGCGGCCCCATAGATCACGACCCTCAGCATTGAGGAAACGATGAAGAAGAGATTGAACTCATACATACATCACGTTATGTCCCTCGCGGGGTAGGCAGAGAGAACCGAATGCCATATTTTTATATATTGACACATAGGGTAAAGTGCTCCAAGAGTGCGCACTTAAGGTATGATTTACGATATCAATAACACAAATATTGTTACAAAAATTAACTTTCTTTATTCATATTTTACCATCTTTCATAATCATTCCTGCATATAAAAAAAAATAAAAAAATTAAACACTTAAATGTAAAAATAATTCAAATTAAACGATGTCATTTGCGCACTCTTACATATACAGGTACTTCGAGTGCGCACTTGGAAACCTAAGAGTGCGCATGGGACACCTAGTCACAGATATCCCATTTGTACGGACCATCTCCGGAATAAGCAGTACATTTTTCGTGCCACCACTTAGTACACAATATACACTCAATCCAATCTTCGGATATTGGTTCTTTGTAGATTTCCATGCTTCCTGGGCATCTCCACATCTTTTTCTTTGGTATTGCTTTGGGTTTTTTGATATTCGCTTTCACCTTTTTGTTCAGGTTACAATCTACCTTTCTTTTTCGATTGGCTTCTTCGAGTATCTGTTGCTTATAAGGGGAATTTGAAAGTATTTCTGATTTCTTAATTTTGCGGTTTGATCGAGGTGTAACTGATTTTAGTAGTGGTGAAAGGTCAATGAAGGTGATAGATGTTCTCGGTGTCTCCATCTGTTTGGATAATGTAAGATCATACCTACCAAGCTTTGTGGGAACGGTATCTCTCTTAAGGCATTTTCTTAACGTGCTCTCTGCCATTCCAAAGGAAGGTGCGACTTTTCTCTGACTCTCACCCTCGCTGATCCTCTTTCTAGCTTCATCTAAAACTGCTTGCGGACACAGCTTACGAGCAGACTTTCTTTTACGAGAAAACATTCTAAAAATAATAATTTTATCTGTATTATTTTTAGTTAAATGTAACATACTCAAATAAAGTAAGGTCTTGTTATAATAAATCAGATTCGGACATCGGTCTGCATATAGATTTGTAAGAGTGCGCGCGCAATCTTACAAACTTTAAGTCTGCGCACTCTTACGCGACGTCCTACGTAGGCGATTCAAAGCGAATGCGAAGCGACGCGGCGCGGCGCGAAAATAACAAACAGTCGGTAACTATGGAAGTGTCCTACGTTACCGACCGCGCGTAGGTTTCGATGCGGCGCGGCACGGTACGAAGCGAACGCGATCAGTTGGTTTGATATTTTCGCGCGAATTGAAAGCAGTGCCATTGTTTTTTGACATGTCAGAAACATAAATTTTAATTTCTGTCCATGAACGTCCCATATTATGGGACAAAATAATTATTATTATCGAACCGCGAATTTTAGGATTTGGCAAAAATAAATGGGACTACAAGTAAACACATTTATTTATTATTGCTATTTTACAATAGGATGTTGTTCAAAACACACAAAATTTTCTCTCGCTTGCACGAATGTCAAATTTTGATATGTTTCCCGGAAAGATGTAAATTCAGTCTCATTTATTAATTCAAGATCATGTAATTCTTCATACAAATTGTGATATCCCCCATAAATAAGCCTCTCTAAGTACACAATATTAGTTTCACTTCTCTGCCGTAGATACTTCTTGAGTATTTTATATACGTACAACCATGACAGTAGCTGGCGGCAGAGGGAACGATTCGCGCACACGTAGGACAGAGCCGCCGCGTCGCACCGCATCGCATTGAATTCGCTTGTATCCGCACCGCATTGCTTCGCAATCGCGTTCGCTTTGAATCGCCTACGTAGGACGTAGCGTTACAGAACATGGTCATTATTCAAATTTGATACAAGTTTCGCCATCTCTGTTTGAATTTGGGAATAAATGTTGTCAGTTACACTTTCTACATAGATTTACTTAATTGATTATGATAAAAAAATATCCATATTATCATACACAAACACGTCGTACAAATTATAAGATGTGAAAATAATTTAACAAAACACTGAATATTAAGAAAACTTACATGACATCCGTATTTTCTGTTTATTTACGATACACAATACAGTACCGTGTCTTCTGATCACAAATGACAGACAGATAGGAACTGAAATTATCCACAAATGACATTTAGCCCGCGTAATATTAATGGTGCGCACTCTTAGAGCACTCTACCCTATTCATCACTTCATGCAACACTCATGCATCGTCTTATACTTGTTCGTCTGTTTTTCTAGCATATTACATTTCCGTCTTTCAGAATATCGTTCACATGGTCGAGTATACTTTTCTTGGGCGCCTCCAACCTCTTATTCCATTCCTGTCAACTTTGTATATTTTCTTCGTCAGGCCTTCTTCGTTCATTCTTCCCAAGTGGCCAAACTATCTCAATGCGCTAGCTTTCATTCTGTTAATGACATTCATCTTGCACTCTTTCCTTGTGTCTTATTCTGTCATACTTCTTTATTTCTTACTCTGTCATACATCGTAATATTACAAATTCTTCTTCTGAACGATCACTAGAAATAATAAACAATTCCTTGCACCGTGTGCAAGTGGCGAGATTATTACTATATGGAAATTTCTTTTAAACTTATCAGTGTTTCTAGCCCTGACAAGCAATATTTGCGCGAGAGATAAATTTAAATAAAAAACTATGTTTGTAACGCACGGATTTGCAATCCTAATGCGTATCTCCTCGCACAGTACACCATATCTACTCCCACTACACACCACTAGCGCCGTGTCACCCCAAGGGACTAAAAACGGGGCTATTTAAGGAGCTGGAGCACCTAAGAGAAGTCAGAAATCAGTGCGCCTTCAATTAGGTACTTCCAATTGGTTGGAATACCTACTACGAAGGGTCGATTACTCGCATACCTGATACTTCATCTTTGGGTGAATATTGGAATTATACCTACTGATACTTCATCGTTGGGTGAATATCAGTAGTATACCTAACAACCAATACTTCCACTTGGGTGGGATATTGAATACGTACGGGTATAATATAAAAAAAACCTTCTCGCCGGGAATACATCTGTTTGTTTTAACCATATATAATATCACTCCGATAACACTTGGGGGAACCCAATATTGACATTTTGTACCAAATTCATCTTGTTCATAATATAATAAAGTATCTGTGATTTGACAAGTTGTGTATTTGAATTAACTGTTCCCAAATATATATATATATACAAATAAATACCAGAACGTTAAATGTTTCATTTATTTTATTTTATTTCATTTCTTATATTTGATCTAAAATTGTTAATCATTTGTAACTAATTGAATGTAACTAATTGAATGTAACTAATTGAATGTAACTAATTGAATGTAACTAATTGAATGTAACTAATTGAATGTAACTAATTGAATGTAACTAATTGAATGTAACTAATTGAATGTAACTAATTGAATGTAACTAATTGAATGTAACTAATTGAATGTAACTAATTGAATGTAACTAATTGAATGTAACTAATTGAATGTAACTAATTGAATGTAACTAATTGAATGTAACTAATTGAATGTAACTAATTGAATGTAACTAATTGAATGTAACTAATTGAATGTAACTAATTGAATGTAACTAATTGAATGTAACTAATTGAATGTAACTAATTGAATGTAACTAATTGAATGTAACTAATTGAATGTAACTAATTGAATGTAACTAATTGAATGTAACTAATTGAATGTAACTAATTGAATGTAACTAATTGAATGTAACTAATTGAATGTAACTAATTGAATGTAACTAATTGAATGTAACTAATTGAATGTAACTAATTGAATGTAACTAATTGAATGTAACTAATTGAATGTAACTAATTGAATGTAACTAATTGAATGTAACTAATTGAATGTAACTAATTGAATGTAACTAATTGAATGTAACTAATTGAATGTAACTAATTGAATGTAACTAATTGAATGTAACTAATTGAATGTAACTAATTGAATGTAACTAATTGAATGTAACTAATTGAATGTAACTAATTGAATGTAACTAATTGAATGTAACTAATTGAATGTAACTAATTGAATGTAACTAATTGAATGTAACTAATTGAATGTAACTAATTGAATGTAACTAATTGAATGTAACTAATTGAATGTAACTAATTGAATGTAACTAATTGAATGTAACTAATTGAATGTAACTAATTGAATGTAACTAATTGAATGTAACTAATTGAATGTAACTAATTGAATGTAACTAATTGAATGTAACTAATTGAATGTAACTAATTGAATGTAACTAATTGAATGTAACTAATTGAATGTAACTAATTGAATGTAACTAATTGAATGTAACTAATTGAATGTAACTAATTGAATGTAACTAATTGAATGTAACTAATTGAATGTAACTAATTGAATGTAACTAATTGAATGTAACTAATTGAATGTAACTAATTGAATGTAACTAATTGAATGTAACTAATTTAACCTCTGTACACCGCACCTTATATATTGTGTATCCCTATGTGTAAATAATTTGAATATCCTATTGTATAAAAGTAACAGCTCCAGAACAGGTTTAACCTATTGGGGCCTAGTTACTTATTTAACCTAAATATGTACAAATGTTTGTGTATTAGTAATAAATAAATAAATAAATAAAACTCCTCTTTTAGGGATCGAACCCTTAAACCCAACAAGAGATAGCGCATAAATTCAATACTCAAATTAGCAACAACATGTTCTATAGGTATCTGTCGCGTGTGTCATACGCTAATACACTCACTTGGCGGTGCATCTTGCGGTGTGTACGTTTTTATAATTGCATCGGTTGGAAGTTGGAAGGTACAACACCTTTGCTATTTTGGCATAGAGTGTGTACACAATTAGACCTTATGTTTGATGACTCACAGGGACAGGAAAGGGGTGGGGAGGGGAGGAGGTCCAGCCCACCTGTGATACGCATTTGGCCGTGACCGCCGCGACGCCCGCTTTAGTCGCCGTCGCGACGCCAATAGCCTAGGTAGGTGGTTAATCTACCGTAACTTCCAATTACTCAACATTATTAGCAAACAATGCCGTTATATGTGTCGACAATGAATGACATCGTCTATCAAATGTCGTAAATTTCAAAGGTATCTGGGCGGGAAGATTATTATTGTACATTAAAGACAAAAATTAAAAACATCGGTATTCGAAGTAGTATGTTTTAGAATTCATGTTAAATATGTACCTATAATAAAATTTATTCAAATAATTCTAAAGTTCTAGTTAAGTTAAACAAAGTGAAAATATATTTTAAAATTATTAATAAAAATGGAATACAGTGTTTTACACGGATTTGACTTCTTATGACCGAACTAGCGTTTATTGTAGGTACTTTGTATTTATTTACACAAATGATATAACTAAGTATTGTAGTTTTCGCCAAATAACTTTTGGCCGAGCAGGGGAGTAATTTGCACGTAAACCAACGACAGTCTGCGCAATCGGAACCTCGTTCAAGATGTTTAGAGAAAATTATACAATGCAATTATACTTACATAGGTACTTGAAATATTGTGTGTGCATGTTACTGGTAATTGTGTAATTGCGATGGTACAATGAATACCTATTTATAATGTATAAGGTTTTTGTTTATTTATTTTTTTATTTAAAACACAATTGAATTAATCACATTAACAAAAACACAAAGACACCTAATATTTTTTTTCATGTACCTACAATTGTATTTTATATGTACTTTTTTATATTTTTTTTATGACTTAAAATGTGTACTTTTGTACTTTATTATTTGTATTTTTCATATTTTTTTTGTGCCTTAGATATTAAGAATTCACGTAGCTGAAATTTATGCTTACTTATTGCCTAGTATTACCTCAGAACAGGCTTTGCCTAGTGAGGTAATAAATTCCATTTATATATTTCATGAACAATGTTTTATATTTTACTTTATATTGTACTATGGAAATTAATAAATAAAAAAAAAAAAAAAAAATATTTATAAATTATACATTTCGGATAGTATATTAAAAATTATAATACTCGCTTAGAATAGTGCTTCCACACTTTTCTATTATTGTTTTCGAGTGTCCCGTAAGATCCGGGTAATCGAAAACACAACAGGCAACAATAACATCTTACATAGTTCAGCAATGAGGTTCCCCACCCATTCTGAATATAGTGCCTTTTTAGGTGAGACGAAACTGGTGTGTGGGTATACATAGATATGTTGTGCTCCCTTTTATAAGGCAATGCACACCCGAACACCTTTCGCTGGTTACCCCGCATTATGGAATATGCCGTGATGGTATGAATGAATGAACTAAAATACATTTTGTAGGTTGTAATAACATGATTGAATTTTTATACTTAATATAAATAAACCCGGTAACAGTGAGCTCTATATAATACATAAAATCGATACACTGTTAATCAAGTTGAATTAAAGCGAAGAGAAAATAGAAAAACATACAAAAGCTGTATCATTATGAAATGTGTAAACAGTTTAAACAACAAAACAGATAACCACACAATAAGTGATGAGATGAGATAATAATAGAAATCAAACAGACCGCTCCGCTCGTTGGAAATGTTGCAATAACGAAATATCCAATGCAAATTATTACTAACAAAACATACGAGAGGAATCAAACATACAAAGCTAACCACTACCGCACAGATATCATAAAATAACAAAATATTCAATGTCTTAATTTGATGTTCTACAATTACATAGGTACAATAAGTGCTGTGCTGTGCCGTGCCATATACATTCGCCAAACTCGGCCTACTAGTTTGCTATAATATAAACCATCACGCTATAGGTAATATGTTCCTTCAAAATATAACGGTCGATTTGTTCAAGAAAATTTATTTCTCAAAACATATCGAAATAGTTTCGAGACAAGATACGCGAGATTTTGTATGACCAGGTCTACAATTTTCAAGTTTTATTTTTTTTAACTATGAAGTCAAAAAACTTTTTCTTTGCAGCATACATGAAAAACTGGTAAGTTGGAAGAATTTGCCATACGGCAATAAACTCGCCACTTGCGCAAGGTGCAAGGAAGTGTTCATTGTTATGATTATTATCTATATGTGTCCATCCTTTCCTTTATAACTTTTGATCCGCACAGAGCTCAAAATGTCAGAATAGGTTTATAGAAAATTTAAGGCATACACAACTTTTATGCTCAGAGTTTATTTTCCCAGTCAGGGTTTATCAACATTTGCATTTTTATTTTATAAAAGTTTCAGGGTTTCATGCACCTTTTTTTATTATAGAACATTTTTAGACAAGTTCATGTGTTTAACTGCCTATATTTTCAAATCTGTTTTAAATTTCTTAAAACGACGAAACACCCAATCTAGAAAATTTAATTTTCTATAAAAAATGCATACATAATAGCAATATATCTCCAACTTATTTAACATTATTTGTAAAAATTCAATTTAGTTACATAGGTAAGTATATCCTTTCATACAATTTAAATGGCAAAAACATAGTTTGATACTTTATGTTCATACATACATACCATCGAGTTGTTTACATATCGGGGTAGGACAAAACGAGTGACCTCCACACAATCCTATTTTGACATATTTATTTATTTACCTTTTTGTAAATAATATAGGTAATCAAATATAATTAGATTTAACTTTTTGAACGACAGTTCTTGATGGAATTCCATTTAAATTAATAAATAAAAATAAAAACACTTGTTTAGAATTAATTCCACTATTTATTTAAGGACTACAACCTACGACCGGTTTCGTGCTAAGCACATTTTCAAGTAGTAAATATACATGAGTTTAACAGAGTATTTATACAAAGACAAGTTAGATTTTTTCATGGATAGCAAACAAGTGAATCTGGAGCTAGGATAAAATTAAAAAACAATAAGTTAAATACCATGTGAACTAAAAACAAATTATATAAAACAAATACACGTCCTTAAATAAATAGTGGAATTAATTCCTAAACAATTGTTTTTATTTTTATTTATTAAAAATATAAATTAATTTAATCAAATATAATTCACACTGGCGGACATATTACACAAACATACATATATAAAAAAAAATATAGCAAAATGAAGGTTTGGGAAAGAATAGAGAGAGAATATCAGGATTAGGTGTTTAAGGATAAATATTCCTTATTTAGTAGTTCAGTAGTTCTTAAGTTATTTCTATTAGTTTACATGTTTTTTATAGAAAACAAAATATTGAATAATTTGGATTTATAGTTTAGTCTCACCAAATAAGCGGGCCATACTTTTGCATTAAACCCTTATGCGTTTAATTTAAAAACATATTATGTGAACATAATATTTCCATTGTACATATACTTATGTAAAAATATATATAACCTTTTTGTTTGGATGAATCCGACACATAATAATGACCGCATGCTACATGTCATATACACATTATGTACATTAACCGTGGAGTGAACGTACCCACATAAAACTTTTATCGTACAACGTTAATCAAAACATGAACTGCATTATCGAGTTTGTTATCGAAGTTGATTAATATAAACGACAATCATATTGAAACAATATGTATGTACTGTACATACCCCTCTCAGGGTAGGCACTAGGCACAGCTTATAGGTTTATCGTTTTAATATTCATTTCCAAAAACAATAAAGTGGTAAGATTTGTTGTATAACTAGTTGCATGTAACACATGAGATCCAACTGTCGATGGCGATTGTATGTAAAGTTGAAGAATACGTACCAAACTAGATATAAACTATTAAATCCAAATTATTGAGTATTTTAAGATATTTTGTTTTCTGTACAACACATGTAGGTATGTATGTCAAGATAGGATAGTATGGAGGTCAGTCCTTTGATCCTACCCAGAATACGAAAACAGCATGATGGTATGTATGTATGTTTTTATTTATAGATATATAATTTTTTGTTTTTTATATTTATTTTGTATTTTTAATTTATGATTTATGTATTTTTTTTTTCTATTTGTATTCTTATATTCCTGTAACTAACTGTATTTACCATGGTGGTTGGTTGACTGGTAGAGATTGCATGCGGGCAATAAGTCCGTCACGTTGTTTAACCCAATAAAAGTCTATTATTATTATGTTTGAAGATTAAGTATCAAACTATTAAGGCTTCTTATATATTGTGTATAGGCGACTGGCATGCAAATTGTATGATGCAATGTCGTCACTAAATTCAATTTTTACAAAAAAATATAAAAAAAAAATTGAGATGTACAACTACAATGTTAATATTTTTTTATAGCACATTAAATTATGTAGTTGGGGTGTTTCGGCTTTTTTTTCGATATTTTTAAAAACTTTGGAAATATAGGCAGTTAAATACATAAATTTATCATAAAAAAATATTTTTCTTAATAAAAGTTTGAGAAACTTTGGATTTTTTGAAAAAAACAAATTTGAGGTTTTGTATTTGTCTATATTCGTACCAATTTTCAGCGTTCTAGCTTTTATGGTTTCTGAGATATATGGAAAAAAGAAGTAAAAATTCATAAGTTGTTAACCTCTGACTGAACATAAATTCAAGATTCTGAGTATAAAAGTTTTGTAGGCCTATAACTATTTATATATCTAAAATTTTGGGCTCTGTAAATATATAGAACATATATGCTGCGAAGCCTCTTAGTTGGTGTTTTTTTTACTTCAAAGTTGGAAAAAACGTGAAAAATATAGACTGTGCATACAATCTCGCGTATCTTGGGTTGATACTTTGTCGATATGTTCAAGAGAACAAAGTTCTCTTGAACATATCGACAGTTGCACAAGAGCTTATATTCAATCCTTTCGGAAACTTTAAGCCAATGCAGATTGCGAAGATGGTGACAGATGTGAGATGTGAGACCTGGAGGCTCCAGTGATGAGCCTGGCTGCATTTTATTTAATTTATTTTTACCTACTGAATTTTATTCATTCACCTTTTTTTGGTAAATTCGGACCACAGTGGATGGGAGTCGCACAGGAAAGGTTATTCCTTGCCATAAAATAAATAATTATAATAGTAATAAGCGAGGGTAAAAAAGTATTTGAAATAGTAGTAAAAGCCGATGGACGGGACGATGTTATTATGTCCATTTTTAACGTATTTTGCGAAAAAAAAATCTGTCATTCTGGTAAAACAATACATAATCAAAATACCAGGGAGATAGATTCAATAGAGTAAAGCCTACACCAAGATCACAACAGACGTCTCGCAGAGATCGCAAGAGGAATGAAAGAGAGAAAGGATCAAGAAGTCTCCAATGATGGGACAGACGCGTCAGTGGGGGGCCATCAGCTGTCACCGGCAGACCACCAGAAACAATAACATCTGAAACACGTTTCCAAAGACAATACTATCAGATATCCCCTTTGCAAATGCATCAAATAATGTTCATACAAACAGCACGGTTACATTAAACCAAACAATGAAATACACCGCACTCAAGTTACAATTTGCGAAATATACATAACATCAAAATATTTTGTCAAAAATATAATATACAAAACGAGCTATAGATTCGACATATTCATAAAAATACCAACAATCCACGAATCATTATATTTTTTCTTGCTTTCGCCAGACAAATTTTGTATTCTCTAGTCTAAAGATGTTGGCAAAAGCACTAAACTATTGAACCTTATATCTACTCGTTGTGAAACCGATGAAGGTTTTCTGAATCTAATACTAGATTTTGTGCTTGTAAATCAAATATATCAAAACCATTTACGTAAATCCATTAATCAGTGATAATTTTTTTATTTTCTAAAATTTTAGATAGTACACAACATCATCATCGCTCAAAATCTTGACGATTGAACTCGGAAGATTAATCAAAGAACTGAGATGTGTCAATGGAAGTAGCAAGAGAAATGACATTAAATAGTACAAAATGAAGTACCTAGATCGTAATACGGATAAGGAAGGACACATCCATTTGAACACAAACATTGGAGAGTGTGTACCTATTAGATTTTTTCTAGTAAAATATTCTCCAGTCTCAACGTCACAGCACATGATACCTACACACATCGCACATGTATATAATATGAAGATAGATATATTAGATTCCAAGTGTTTGATTAGCCTGGAAGTCACCCATCGCGCTATTCAAAGAAACTGGCATCGGGACAAACGGAAAACTATGTTAGTGACAACTTAGAAGAGAGAGAGGAGTAAGGAAGTAGTGAGGTGGATAGGAAGGTAGTTAGATATAAAGGTGGAAGTGGTGTGAGTAACTAAACTAGTATGACTTATATTCCTCAGCGGCGCGTGTAAAGTCACATTCAAATACCGAAGATCAAAGGTCTACCCTCTCAGGAGGGTCATGGGATGGGGTATAGTGGAGAGAGGAGAAGGAAGGAGGTGAGGTATCTAGGCGCAGAGTGAGAGGTCCTGTCTAGGGATGTTCCGATTTAAGAAGCGAACGACTATTCGCGAACACGAAAATGTAGTACCTAGGTATTATTTTTTTGTAATTAAAGAACGAGAACGAAAAATTTGATTGGCATTTATGTCATTTTTAATAATAAACGCTGGGATGCCGGCGCGACGCTGAAACTAGAAAAACTATGAGAACGATATAAACATTTCTTAAATAACACGAACCAAATGTTCATAATGAATTGATCTTAAATTGATATGAGGTCGATCGCATAATATTGTTCTGAAAGTGACGTGAGATTGATCGTGAATTGTTCCGTCTTATGTGGCATCCATTGTCTTAAAGAAATTTGATTATGAATTTTTGTGAATGCGGCATTTTGTAGAATTTAATATTTTTTTTTTAAATTTCTTCGGATATGATGTCTTTCTAAGACAGCTAGCTATCAGCGCATCAATCTGCCTACAATGCAACCTCCAGTATTTTGGACATATTGCCAGAGAGGTCCTAGATATCCTCGAGAAGTTCAACGCGGAGGGTAGAATATACACAGGTCACTCACCGACCCGATCGACCTTTCAATTTTCAATTCCGCTACTGGATCTTCAATCACTAAAGACTTCGATCTGTCCAAGACCGTCTTACATGGATAGGAACCGGACCATTCAGCGGGTGATTGAGTGCATCCATCCTCAGACACGAGGCCAAGAAGGAGGAAGAAGATAGTTAAGTACCTATAAATTCAATAAATGTTTGAAATCCTTTTTATTATTGTTAAAACCATATGTTATCATTAGGATCTTGTAGCGACGAAGAACAACATCATGACTTTGTGTCAAAAATACCTTCACTTTCGAGCCAGCTCATTCCTCATACTTAGCTCTCTTTTGTACCTTGAGTGCAGTTTCTGCAAGGTTTTAAAGTTCTCCGGACTCTTCTTATGTTCTTTATGTGTTCTTTCAGAGATTTGCGAGAAGCCGTTTTAGTCTTCATAAGCAGAAGGGGTAGTGGTGGGGGAAGTACAGCCATAATGAATCTATATCTAGTTTCGTATCTAGTTTGTGTGCTACCATCTCTAAAGAACATTTGTCAAACAACATTCGACAAGCTATATGGATTTGTTCTGCACATCCCTCTTCATGGTCTGGTGTGAGAGTGTGTACTTAATAAGAAGCACGATACTCGTTGGAATAAACATCGCGAGCTAAAATAATATCAAAGTTTCCCGCGTTCAGATAGAACTTAGCCCCCAAGTTCCATAGCAGGGAGAGAGGTTATAGTTTCGTTATGTATCAATGATGACGATACGAACATGTACCAACAGTGTACAACTGTACAGACACCATGTTTGAGTAATCCATCTCTAAAGGCAAGTTATCTGGTGCTCCTCAGTCCTCCCGAAAGAGGGCCGCCGACACTGGTAGGTACAAATAACATATTCCCAACTTAGATATATATTATGTACCTAACCTACCTACATTTTAATAGCGCGATTTTCAAAAGAGGCACAGCTTCGTATATTATAAAAGGTTATTAGGCAGAGCTGAATTTGTTGCATTATGTAAGACGGAATACTAATATTATTTAACTTTCTGATTCAATTTTAAAGTTACAAGAAATAATGCTGATTTTTATTCTTCACTAACCCAAGAGGGAGTTATGAATTCGCATTTTTAAGGTTATTTTTTTTTAATTGCAGATTATCAACAAGTATCATGCTGAGATTGTGTTTTGAAAGTTTCATAACAATATATGTGTGTGCGTACTATGTGCTGTGTTCTTTGTTTTTTATTTATTTATTTAAGGTTACAAACAGTTTTTTAAATATACATATAAACTCAAATTTAATTATTAAATATTCTACTTTATCGGTTAATTGGAAGCGCTATTTAAAGCAAAAAGTAGTTTTGATGAACAGGAATAAATAGCGTTTCCCACGTTATTTAGGATGCATGTTTTATTTATTTTCATTTTTTTTATCACACCATTTTAATAATCTTCATTAAAAATAGATAACTGCTGCCCAACTAGGTATACCTATTCTAGGGCTAGCAGTGTACCTATTATTATAATATTTCACAGGAAAAAAGACAATATATAGGTTGTACCTATTTGCACTTTTAAAAGTATCTAAACATTTTTTTAAATTTAAAAAAAAAAAATAGATAAACTTAACTATTGTACACAGATTAAAAAATGGAATTGGAGTCATCATGATATGCATATACATATTGTGTATGTATGTAGGTATCTTGTCAAAAATTTATATTTTAACTATTTTTATAGAACTTGGGTCTTAATAATGTATGTAGGTTTATCAGAGATTTATTTCCTTTCCCAGGACGAATTAATACAAAACTCGTCATCACAGATGGCGAGGAGTTGACGCGGGACTAATTCGGAAGAAATAATCCAACGCCCAAAACAATATTAAAAGATATTCATCAAACGGAGAAGTAAAAAAAAACATGGGATGCCAGATGCGTTCTGCATCCCAACAAAGAAATGAAATCTGCATCCAACCAAAGACGAAATTGTTTCGCACGTCGCGGCCAACACAGAATGGGACAAAAATGAAGAAAGAAATAAAAATACAAAGAAATTATATTTTTAGTATCTAGTGGTATCAAATTAAAAAATGAAATCTTGAGATATAAAAAATTCTTTTTCCAGAGCTTGATTTTATTCTACTATATCGTACAATCAGTCCGTTTTCCTATTTGGGGTAGGCAGAGAGAACCGAACGCCAGATTCTTCTTTCTTGGCCAGATTCACATCCATGCATTGTCTCATACGCGCTCTTATATTATTCTTACTTTTTTATTCTATTCTTTTTATTCGTTTTGTTATTTCGATTTTATTCTATGCAAGTACCTATTTGTAATAAATCGACTACAAAAATGGAGGTTATCAATAATTCGATATATTTTTAGTCTAGTTTGTCGTACATTTTAGTTGATGGGAATCGATTGAAGTATAAAATAAAAATACGTTTATTTATCTTTGTTTTGTATTGTTTCTCGGGCAACTAAAAAACGAAAGCCATATTTTTCCATCTTGGCAAAAAATATTTTTATATTCTTTATTTTTTTTTAATTGAAGCTAAAAATGTACACAGTATAATATATAGGTATGTATGAAAGATAGTTAATATAGGAAATATCATCTCTTTTCATCAATTTATTATAAGCTTACCGTCATAATATCAACTGATTTAAATAAAATAAGGTTTAATTTAATGTGTTCTACGAAAACTGGTTCTTTTTTAAAGGAAGATCGTTTGGCATGGTTAAGGCCTCTTTAAATGATAAAGTAAAATATAAATCAAAATAAAACTTCATTGATTTTGACCAGTACAATATGGGAGTTGAAATTGAGTATGTAAATCGAATACTTTCGATATTCGATTTACATACACATTGGTACAAATAGGTAAACAAGCCTAAAATTGAATAATATTTCTGGCGCAGTTCAGGGATGACATCTGTGCGAGACACCGTCAACTCATTCATAAGGACTGTTGCTTTCATTGTTAACAAATAAACCAATTTCTCAATAGATGGATCGATGGCAGAGCGGTTAGCGCGCTGGACTAGCAATCTAGTGGTCGCGAGTTCGAATCCTGCCTCGATCGATTGTGTTGACCTATAGCACAAGCATTTATGCTTATTTTAGGGAACGTCGGAAGATGAAGGTATACATATCTACTAGTTTAACAAGGCCATATTCATTTTTTTATTAAAAAAAATGGCTTTACAAAAAGGTTTCTTCGTTACTTCATAGATGGCAACAGTAATAGTGTTTTATTTTCATGAATTGTTACACATCATTCAAATATATTGAACTTTCAAAAAAATGCATTGATAAGTGAGCTCAATAATATGATTTGAGGTACCCAACTGCGTATAGTAAATATTGTATTATGTAGATGTAATGTATCAATATAATATTGTAAATCTCCAACCTCAAAACAGGCGTAGTCCTAGTGAGGTTGGGATATTATTTATAAATGATTTTATATGTGTCGAGATGATATAGATAAATAAAAAAGAAGGCATAATTAGTGAACGTTGCGCAAGCGCATAAAGTGATCACGTAAACCAGCCGACCTGTATGTGCCTTGAGTACCTGGTTCTTTTATAATATCCCAATTTCGTCTCTTTTGAAGTGTTAAAAATTTTGTCAGTAAAAATATCATTTGATTCCCGACAGGGAAATAAATCCAATGTTTGCGTATATGCAATTAAAAAAATATTGGAAAGATAAAAATGTTTATATCACATAATTGTGGTATGTCAAGAAGGCATTCTTTAATGATAAGGATGAGGTGAAGGGTGTATGTGTTGTATGAGGGTAGTAGGGAGATGACCAGCGACAGTGAACCTCGACACTTGACCCGGGACAGGTCGCCAGCCGGCGCTAGATGGCGCTAGGCACACGGCCAGCCACTCACTCTCCCGATATTTTTATTTTCATCTCCCCCGTCATACCTCACTCCCCGGTCCCTTTGATGTCCTATTAAACAGGAGGCAACAACATCAAAGGGAAGCGAAGAAACATTACTTGAAAAACTCCGTTAGACGATAGTGTCGGGTGTCTACATAGACGTAGACGTGGGGTGAGTGAGGGACGCACAAGTGCCCCATTATTGAAGCACTTGTGAAGCGACTGGCATACAAAAAAAGGACACTGCAGTACAATGTGTTGAACAAGACGAGGCCAAGAGAGACGCGCGCGCGATCCCATAGAGGAAGTTGCCTCAAAAATAAAAAATAACGAGCCGCGAGGAAAACAACCAAAACAAAAAAAAAATAATCCCTTTATGAATTCGTTTATATTTTTGAATACAAAATTACCCCATTTCACCATAACATTGTATTATTAATAAATAATCCGCAGGAAAAAATATTTACAATTTTTTTCAATGTTTGAAACTAGTTATTTTTTTACTTTATCATACAACAGTTTATATTAGTTACGATGCCTTCACATGCACAAATATATATAATATTTATTTTATAGAAAAAGTATAAAAATAATTTATAATTTTGTGTCATTGTTAAATATATATATTTATTTTATAAAAACAGTATAAAAATTATTTATAATTTTGTGTCGTTAATAATTGTATTCATATTGATGAATATGTGTACCAACATTTAATTCATACTTGTCTAAGAATGAAATTAAGATATCGCCACATTATGTGATTTGTTTTGCATAATAAAAGAATTTTATTATTATTATAAAATATTTTTAATAACATGAATTTTGCTAAAAGACAAACACTTGTGTGTGTAGTGTAGTTACAGGAAGTTTAGTATCTCAGATTCAAATTGGCTTAAATTACGTTTACGTTATGAAAAAATAACCCATGTCATTAGAATCTCAAATGTCAAATTTATTTGACAGGATAAAATATTATTTTTAAGACAATATTTCGTTGTTTGACAAATGCCGAGGAAAAATTACACAGGCGTTTCAAGCGTTCTGTACCTTGTGCATAAAGTAAATTCAATTAATTATTCTATATTACAATCCAACTGTCGATTTGTTCAATATAATTTATTTCTCCTAACAGATCGACCTCTTTCCTATTTTTTGTCATTTCCTCTTTTAAAGCCATCTCAGATTTGCGGATGATACTGTCATTTTCAATGAAAATCCAAGAGCATTAGAAACTATGCTGAATGAATTAAACCAAGCATGAGAGTAGGATTGGAAATGAATGCAAATAAGACAAAAATAATGACAAATGAATACAAAAAACAGATAAATATAGATACTAAGAGTATTGACTTCGTAGATGAATACCTTGGGAAACAAGTATCTTTCACAAACACTAGAAACGAAGAAGGAATAAATAGACAAGTGAATATGGCATGGAAAAAGTTTTGGGCCCAGAAAGAAATACTAAAAGGAGACTTCAATTCAGAAATGACAAAAAACAGCAATGGAGACCTGTATTCATCCCAGTTTGCTATATGCGTGCCAAACTTGGACTTTTACAAACAAGACAAAAACAGCAATAAGATCATGTCAAAGAGCAACGGAAAGAAGCGTGATAAAGCTGCAGAAGGTACATCAGATTAATAGTAAAACTATTAGGATATAGACAAAATTAATAGATGCGATAAAACAAGCTTCAAAATTCAAGTGGCAATGTGCTGGACACATATCGCGTTTCACAGATGATATATGGACCTTACAGACCACGATATGGACATGATGTCATGAATGGTCTTGCTAAAATCGAAAAACATCAACGAGACTTTTATTTCAAAAGGTTTCTGAAATTGTATTCCTATTCATGCACTTGAGTACGTCCAATTACAAAAAAATCTTACCTACTATTTATAAAACATTTCTCATTCGTTCCCTACAATACACTTTATTTGATTTGTTTAACTACAGTTACATAATTTACGAATCGAATGTGACCTTGGGATGCTCCAATATATGCAATCATTATTCTTGTTAGCACGTAAAATAAAGAAAGATGTCATCAATAGAACGAATGTGAACATAATGAGATAGTTTGGCCACACAGGGAGAATGAATGAGGTACGCCTGACGTATACAGTGCGGACAGAAATGGAATGAGAGGTCGGGGCCGTCCAAGAAATGTAAGAAGCATGAAAAGACGAATCTGTATGAGGAGATGAATTCGTGCCAAGATAAAAAAACATGGCGTTGGATCTCTCTGCCTACCTCATAAGGACATGATGTAATGGTATGTGTGTATTAATCTTGATTAAATACAGATAATTTTGGTTGATAAATCCATATAACCAGCCAGTTTCTTCACGAATGAGAACTTTATAGACTTAGATGTATGTATGTAGTTAGGTGTAATGAATATAGGTAAATATGACGATTTAGTTTGGTCATTAAGTACAGACAGATGGGCAGAGCGCCAACGCTAACCATCATATTTTCAAAACGCGATGTCGTGGCGTATATTTTTGAATGGGACTGGATTATTTATACGCAGACGGATGGACGAGAAGACCACCGAGCGATAAGTCGACAGAGAACCAAACGGCAGATGAAGAATTTTGAAATGCAAATTCATTGGGTACAGTTCGACAACTAGTTCGTTATACTTCTCTGAACCGTCAATAAGAGAATTATGACGTTTGAACACTATAAACACTAGTTGCATGTAACACATGAGATCCAACTGTCGATGGAGATTGTACATAAAGTTGACGAATACGTACCAAAGTAAAAACCCTTAAATCCATATTATTGAGTATTTTAAGATACTTTGTTTTCTATACAAAACATGTAGGTATGTATGTCAAGATAGGATTGTATGGAGGTCAGTCCTTTTATCCTACCCATAATATGAAAACAGCATGATGGCATGTGCGTATGTTTGGAGATTAAGTATCAAAATATTGAGTCTCCATAGATATTGTGTAGTTTATACTGCCTTACAAATTGTATGAAACGATGTCGTCACTAAATTAAGTTTTTATAAAAAAATTATAAAAAAGTTTGAGATGTAGGTACTACTACAATGTTTATATTTTTTATAGAAAATTAAATTACCTATCTAGTTGGGGTGTTTCGGCTTTTTCGATATTTTTAAAAAATTGAATTTTTTTGAAAAACCAAATTTGAGATTTTGTATTTGTCTATATTTATACCAATTTTCAGCGTCTAGCTTATATGGTTTTTGAGATATATGGAAAAATTTCAATAGTTAATAACCCCTGACTGAAACAAAAATTTAAAATTATGAATATAAAAGTTTTGTAGGCCTATAACTTTTTATATATAATATATTAAGTTATAGGAGGGGGGGGGACACAGACACTCTAAGTTGGTGTTACGTGAAAAATATAGACTGCATACAAATCTCACGTATCATGGCTTGATACTTTGTCGATATGTTAAAAAAGAAATAAATTCTCTTGAACAAATCGACAGTTGGATAATATTTATGTTTGAAACTGTGTAAGTAATGTTTTTCATTTTTGATCTGCTCAAATGTATTATGCATATAATATAATATAATGAGGATACGATGTGAAGCGATAAATAATTGAAACAGTTGAATGTAATTTTAATTTGAAACAAATTTATACAAGCTGTAAAGACGCCAAGTGTTTGCTTTATTGCTGACTCTCCGGACCGTCAGCCAAGTATATCTCTTGGATATTTACATATTTATCTTATCACATTGTCTGTAGTGGACTTCCTGTGTGAAAATACATCACCAGAGCTTTCCTCTTCCACCCACTCCTCACCAGCACCAGCACCATCACACAGAAGACATCTTTATCTAATAATATAGTTTTGTGGTAGATAAAATAATAAGAGACGGCCTTGAATCACACACGAAAACAACCTTGAAATTATGAACTCGATTTCAGAACACAAAGTTATGTAGGGGACACAAGCTAATGGATTTGGGTCCATATAATAATAATTCTTTAACTCACCAATACCGCGATTGCACAGGTTTGGTAATGAACTGTGTGTTGATGAAGATATTTTCAGAGATACATACCTTGCCGGTCTTCAAAAAAAAAAAATTATGGATCTTTCATATATCGATAGCTGTCAACTTTTATAGCTGCAGTCGATCTATTGCCACATTCGTTTTTTTCTCCCTGTTATTATATTTTTTTTGTTGTCATTTTTGCATTGAAGCTTTGATCGATAAATTTATTTTTTTGTAAAAACAATCTTACTTATTTTAATTCTTCTTTTATCCATGTTAGTTGGGCTCGTTTTAAAGTTTTTTTTTCAAATGACTTTAATTTTGTTATAATATTTAATTTTGTTACAATAACCATAGAAAAACGTAAAATATATCTATAGTTGAAGATTACGTAACTGACGTTTCATTTTGCACTGAAATACGCGAATGAAATTTAATCTTCCCTAAACTTTTAACTTGGATTACCAAAAACAACGATTTAAGGGCCAACTGATATCTCGGGCCTATGTAAATAGTATTTTCTATTCAAATCATGTTTATTTATATTTATATGTAAGAAACAACATTAATTTCATTAAATTTTAATTGTATTCAAAATTAAGAATCGTCATCGTAGCCAAGTTATATTTTTTAGGTTTGTTCTTCTGTGTGCCAAAACAGTATTATAGGAGGATAGATAGTGATTTCAGCATTGATCTGTGAGACGATTGTTATTGGGTGCGTGTTAAATTAATATTTGACATAGTACCTGTTAGTTGCCCGAGAAGTAATATAAATAAATAAATAAATATATGCAATGCATTAACTGTGTAGATATCACCGCAGAAATTTGAGTTACAATAATTATTTTTTAATTCTGCTTTTCGGTGGATAATTGCATTTTTTTACAAAAAATGTCCCAATAGAGCCAAATGTCTATGTATTTTTCTAAAACGTGAATTTTACAAGTTTGGAGATTTCGAAGGGTATAGGTATATATTATTACTTACGTAACAGTAGGTCGTACAATAGCGGGGAATGTAAGCAGGAAAAAAGGAAAATGTATGTGATATATGTAAATGTATAGGAATTTCTGAAGTAATCCTGCTCAAAAAATCAAAAAGATAAAAAAAAACCCGCAGAGTCCGTTATGCGTTTAAATTGAATGTTCGGCGAACACGTGGTTATGTGTGAATTTCGTGAAGAACACACAAATACATAAATATGAAGTATGATACATGTATACTTATTTACATTTGCGGCACTTAATAAGAGTGATTTATGAAGGCTATTAGTAATGAAATCGTAGTATTTTATCAACAGTTTATTTTATGAATATTTCATAACTAAATTAACAAGAAAAATTACAGAGATGTTATCATCTCGAAACAAGAGATGAAAATTTTATTACATATCACACGATTTCATATCGACATTAAAGGGTTTGTAACCTAGATAAGTACAGATAAAGTAATTGTCACCTAGATAAGTACAGATACAAAAATTGTAACCATGATAAGACAGGTAAAGGGTGTGTAACCTAGATAAGTACATATAAAGTAATTATCACCTAGATAAGTAGGTACAGATACAGAAATTGTAACCTAGATAAGTACAGATAAAGGTATCGTCACCAAGATGAGTACAGATGAAGTAATTGTCACTTAGATAAGTACTGATACAGGGACTGTCATCTCGATAAGCACTGCTATGATAATATTAGCAAGAGCAGGATGCATGCAAAATGGATTGAGAATGAATGCAACTAAATCTAAAGTAATGGTATTTGAGAAGAGCGAAAGACGAACAAAATGCGAGATACGAGTGGAGAATGTACAATTAGAACAAGTGGATGAATATTTATACTTAGGAAGCATGTTTCAGCGTGATGGAAGATTGGAAAAAGATATTGAAAGGAGAGTAACGGCAGGTAATAGAGTGAATGGTGCATTAAGACCGGTAATGGCTGAACCAATTATTTCGAGGCAAGCAAAGCTCGCGGTACACAATGGTATCGTCGCACCGACTCTAATGTATGCTAGTGAGACATGGACATGGCAGAAGACGCATGAAAGTAGAATTAACGCGGTTGAAATGAGGTCACTAAGACGAATGTGTGGTAAAACGATGTATGATAGAATAAGAAATGAGGATATTAGACGAGAATGTATGATTGAAAGAAATATCGTAAGTAAGATGAAAATAAATGCCCTAAGGTGGTTCGGCCACATAGAAAGAATGAGTGATGACCGTCTGACAAAAAAAGTATACAAGGCTGATAAAAGAGGAATGAAAAGTAGAGGTCGGCCAAGAAAGAGTTGGCACGATCACATAAATGGGATTTTGAAAGATGGAGATGTTAGAAGTAAGAATAATAGAAGAGCGTGTATGAGACGATGTATGGACGTGAATGAAGCGAGGAATGTATGTCAAGAGAGAGGAGTCTGGCGTTCGGTTCTCTCTGCCTACCCCAAATAGGGAAATGGCGTGATGGTATGGTATGGTATGGCAAGTCAAATTACACTAGTTTTAGTTTCACTGTATATTTATTAAAAGCACAAACCGGTATAGAACTGTCGCAGACCATCATTAAAATTTTAGACTGTGACTTTAATAAATGAACGTTGAAACTAAAACTGGTGTTATATTCATGTCACATGTTAAAATAATATTTATCTATATGGTATTAAATTTCCACTTAAGACCCTGACCATCAGTATAAACCACAGTTTGAGTATTGTCATTATATCATGACCGCATCAACATAATAAAATATGCGGTTGATAATAACTAAGTTATCGATTATTTTTAAACGTGTTTTCTAAAATTATCTACAACGAATTTACCATTACGTTATCAAAAGTAAGATTGAAAAAAATATGTATTATCAAACATCAGGGAGAAGGAAGACAACAATATATTATTACAACAATATATTGTTGGTTTGTAACTAATGGAAAAATAAAATATATCATGTAGACAGTAAGTTTTAGGCGACAAATACTTTTACGTTGTTTGATCTTAGAAATACATCAGTTTTTTTAATAAATTTTTCCCATTTGAAGCACGATGTTTAATTTTGGACATGATATTGGGTATACAACTGTGAATTTCTAATAAAGTAACAAACAAATATTGAAAAAATGTGTCAATACTTACAGTGGAAGTAAAATAAATTAATGAAAACATCAGCCATAAACATAGAGACATAATATCCTATATTGTGGTAGAGTATGAATAGGTAGGTACAAATATGTATATGGGATGCCACCACTCGGGGTTAATAGCTTCTATCGTCACTCATTTTGCTAATGTAATATCAAACGCCGTTGCCTGGGGATGGTGCTAGGGACTGGGACCATATTTCCTGGGAACACCAAACGAACCGCTTAACGTCGATTCGATTTACGTCCGCAATATACACTAAACCTACATATCATAATATACACATATGGGTATATATACACCTATCTATAACAACAACCACCTACTTCAGTAGCTTCAGTTATTGCACCAGTTATCTCCTTCTTTGTTCACTGCCGGATACATGTCTCTTCAATGGATTCCATTTTTCTATCACGAGGAAAGAGCATCCACGGCTCAGCTGCTACCTCAGAACTCTGGGTGTCCATCTCTGTTTCCTGTCTTGACACATGACCAGCCCGTTGCTATTATTTCAGCCTAGCAACACGGTCCATCATGTCGGTAATTTTTGTCTGGCGTCTTATTTCATTATTATGTCGACATTCGTGGCTCAGTTGGTTAAGTATCTGACTGCTGATCCAAAGGTCCCGGGTTCAATTTCCGGTGGCAACACATTTTTTACTTGCGTTTTCAGTCCGGATCTGAGAGACAGTTAATATAGCCAGTCTACAGAATGTGGCAACTTGTTATTGGGTACGTGTTAAATTGATATTTGACTTAGTACCTGAATGTTAGTTGCCCGAAAAGTATTAAATAAATTTCTAATTCATTGCAATATATTCTTATCAATTTATTAGTCCTCGGTGTATGATCAATTTGAAATTTATTGAGATCATCATGCAGCGTTATTTTATTTTCATTTTATTTTACTTATTTGACAGTATAATAACATTTCATATACAGATGTACCTACTACATATGTATAGAAAAACTACTAAAACTAATGAGAAAAATTCTACAGTAGTAATTTTAACCGGTGTGCTTATATACCTACTTAAAACAGTGTGAGCGTGTGCATGTGAATATAAGGTAGGGGCATATGTGTGTACCTGTGTGTGTTGTGTGTACCTAAGTGTCAGAGAAAGAATATACATACATATATCTGCAAGTTCGCATAAGTTATTTCCATCAATCACTACTACAATCATCCGGTGAAATTTTATCATTATTCTGGATTAATCCTGAACTAATTGCAGTGGGGTATGATTGAGGCCCCAAAAGAAAAATATCGACCCCCAAATAAATTGGTCACGCATAAACACATATGGTAGCTACTGCTAATGAGGAAGGTGGAAAGAACTTAATATGATGCGATCCAATCGTGGCACATGATGTAGCACGAGGTAGGCAGAAATAAACGAGCGCCATACACTTGGCTACTAGCTCTAGTTCCTTCTTTTTCAGCTATATAAATTTTCTTTGGTAGTCGTTCTTGATTCATTCTTTCCATGTAACCGAAGTGTTTACTTCAATTCTGATAACAATATCATTCTTCAAGTTACACTCAACTCTTATAATCCTCGATTCTTATTCTGCCATATATCAAAATATAATAACAAAATATTAGTTATGACAAAAGGACGAATAAAGAAGAGTGAAAGTAAACAGAAATAAATATAATTATAAAATTAAAATAAAAACCAGTTAATACGTACCTACCAAGATATAAGTTCACACAAGACAATTTTTTTCTAATAAATGCTGCATGGATGTTATTTAGAACATCGAGTGCAGATTTATCGACAAAATTATACAATTTACAACTACGTCTGACAAAAGAGTTTTACACATAGGAATTGCAAATAATTCATTCAAGCTAGTACTGCGTAAAGAGCAACCAAAAGCATATCCTTCGAATCTTTACACCTTTTCTACTATGTCTCGCATGCATGTTAAAATGAATAGGAAAATAGTGGTAATAATAATAATAATAATAAATTTGGATTATTTTTATAGCGCCGTTTTTGTGATAACCTCACCTCAAGGGCGCTTTGAATATATTAGGGGTTATTGTAAGACTCGCGGAAGAAGTGAGTTTTTAGGTGTTTCCTGAATAGTGC
The DNA here is from genome assembly GCA_963576475.1 of Molanna angustata. Lineage (NCBI taxonomy): Eukaryota > Metazoa > Arthropoda > Insecta > Trichoptera > Molannidae > Molanna > Molanna angustata. The sequence goes on along the minus strand of OY754965.1, from coordinate 1,427,542 downwards.
TAAGTTGTCGATTTGCCTCAGTTCAGGTGGTAGTTTATTCCACGAAGCTGGTCCGGCCACAGCAAAAGCACGATCACCGAAGGATGGTGTTGACTCTATTTATTTCAGTCAACTTGCCAATCACGGATGTGGTGGCTGACCGAAGTGTTTGTTGTCGCTCGTTTACGGTGAGAGGGATGCAGAAGTCTGAAAGATACGTGGGAGCCATGCCATGGATCGCTTTGAAAGTCAACAAACATAATTTGTACTTGATTCTCTCTGGCACTTTAAGCCAGTGAAGATTTCGTAGATGGTGGGATATGTGTGAGAATTTCGCGGCTCCGGTGATTAGCCTAGCAGCAGTGTTGAAGACGAATTGAAGTTTGTTTAGCTCCAGCTTTGGAAGGTTTGCGTAGATACCATTGCAGTAGTCCAGGCGGGAAATAACGAATGCGTTTACTAGAGATTTCGTTGCTTCCGTAAGTATAGGAATACGACATTTGAAACATATAGTTAGTTATCCACATTGCACCGATTCTAAAAGATCTTCATTGGTTGTGGATATCGGAAAGCATTCAGTACAAGATATGCTGGATGGTGCACAAAGTCATTCACGGACGCACTCCAAAATACCTTATGGATCTTTGAGTACCAGATGACTCAAATCAAAAAAGATCTACGGCCTTGCATCGTCTAAAAGAGTCTATACGTCTTAAACGACGGACTTAGTTGAATGAGCATTTTCAGTAGTGGGTCCGGTTCAGTGGAATAACAGTGGAAAAGGACTAATTTTATTTAAAAAAAACAAACTCATATACCTAGTGATTATTGTTAAACGCTCTTGAGGTGAATATACAAAAATAGCTCTATATTAACTATCTTATATTATTACATATTGAATACAAAACCATAATAGAGGAAGCCACACCACACCGTCCCTGAGGCGAATTGCGATAAAAAAACGAACACATAAACGTTCGGTCGCAAATGTAGGTATGTAATAAAACAAATATAAGAAACATTATCTTTTTCCCGTAAAGCGAGTGCCGCTAGTGTCACCCCACCCCTCCCCTCACCTCCCTACCCCCAGACCTCGCCACAGCGGCGGCAAACATCAAAGGGATGATATCAAAAGCGGTGTAGTTTGTCCTCCCGCCACCTCTCCAGCACCCCTCCCCTCACACAGCCGGTACTTGTGCAAACTCTCAGTCACTAATACACTTAATTGTTTCGTCTTTGACTGACTTCACTCAAAATAATTATCCATCCAGATTGACTAGCGGAGGAGAGGAGAGAAGAGACGACATCTCGCGTCAAAGCGACGTATTAAAACTTTTCACCATATTAGAAAAGTTAGCGAATTCCCAAATAGTAAAAGCGAGACCTGAGAGACTAAAATTAAACGTCGGCCAGAGAATAACTCTCTCTCTCTTCCTACCTCTCTGTCTCTCGGTAAACGGTCCAACACAATTAAAATATTCATAGGCAGAGCCGGGATTATATTACCTGTTAAACGACAAAAGTAAAATATTAATTAACTACATAAGGTTTTGAAGAGCATCAGCTTTCTTTGATGTCTCCATAGGCCCCGTGAAAAAGATTCATTTCCACCAAACCAACAAAAATACACAATTCTCTTTATTAAGAACCTGGCGCGACAACTAATATTTCCATGAATGAACTGCAGATAGAGACGTCTGTTTATAGAGCATCCTGTAAAGAATTCTCTGAGAGGCATCTCACACTAAGGTCGTCTGGTTCACAGAGTAACAACTCCCTATAGGAAATGGAAAGAGTCAACAAAGCGGCGTACTGTGACCGATGCTTTGGTGTGAGCGGTTCAATGTACTGCCTTCAAATGTCCTCAGGACTGAAAACAGCGTTTCGCAGAGCAGCGTAAAACTAAATTATCAGCGCCTTTGGAATGATCTTAAATCATTAGCACTACAAAAATCTCTATTATTATCCTGCAATATTTTGGAAATATCGTTGCCAGAAGGACCCTGATAACCCGACTTTTAGGAATTAGTAAATTATTAGTGAATTTCTTCAAATGAAATTGTTATTCGAATCTATGTAATATGACCTTGAGATTCGAAAATTTGTGATGGAGGCGTAGGGTTAAGGAAACTGATAGGGTAAGAAGTCATTTTTCCCGAGGAACCTCTTAAAATACCGACCAAAATTTGTTTTAAACGGAAGTTAAATTATTATTCACAAATTTATAACTTCTTCAAAATGATTATACTATCATCATAAGCTCGACAGCCCTGGGCGGGCCTTGGCTGAATCCAGCAAACTCCTCCATTTTTTATCCAATTTCTGATTTGCAGCTTGGGCCTTTTTAGTCTTTTCCGTCCTTGTGGTGTGGAGAGTGTGAGGCAATTATACAATATATTATTTTAGGTTAGATGATAATCTATATTGTTAAAATCGGGAGGGAACCTTGTCTGTGGCCTTATTGGGAACCAGCCTTAAATTGGTCAGTGATAAAACTTTAACTAGCTATTTTGTTATTCAAATAAATAAGTACATACATATCATCATGCCATACACCTTTTCTCAAGATAGGCAGAGAGAACCGAGCATTACAATAAAAACTAAATAACAAATTATTTAAGAACTTTTAGACATAACTGTAATGGGATGCGCTGATTTGTATCAAATGTATGATAATGTTAGGTCTTGCACCCGATGGCTCGTGACGACTGTCTTCACCACCTTCCACCTTCAACCCCACACTTCTATCGTTCATTCGTCGTCAGCCCGACAAAGGTTTCCCTTATAGTTTTGAGTGATTTTACTCGTTCGTTGCCTCATTGTTATACATTGTTGCCTCTTCAGGATTTCTCAATATCAATTTGAACCATATACCTGCCTGACTGAAACCATTTCATCGCACAGATACTATTGTCTACTGTGGGTTAATAAATACAATTTGTACAAATAACAAACGATACAACGTCATTAAGAAATTTAATTGTTAATAGATCAAAACTTCGAGGGGCTCTATGTAGCCTTTTAACCCTATTTATCCCTGAATATTCATGTTATTTTTTTAGTTGTCGTATTAGTAAATAGTATTATTAATAAACACACCAATGTGTCAATTCTAGACGAGCTAAGGATCGAGGATCGTCTATCGACGATATGTTACAGACGTATCCTTCAATTCTTTGGACACATTGCCAGAAGGGAACCAGACTGCCTCGAGAAGCTTGTTGTGATGGGCAGCGTGGAGGGACGGAGATCTCGTGGTCGCTCACCGACCAGATGGAGCGATTTGGTTAAGTCCACAATGGGGTCTTCGGTGACTGGTGCTCTGTGTTCAGCCCAAAACAGATTGGCATGGAGGCGGGCCATACGTGTGGCGACAGATTACAGCTGTTATCCTCAGTCATGAGGAAAAGGACGACGAATAATAAACTCACCACTTGCGCAGGGTGCAAAGAAGTGTTCATTATTATTATTATTATTAGTAAAATGTATTTAGATGTCAAAACATATATAAAAATTAATACATCTAGTTTAAACAAAAAAAAAAAAATAATAAAAAAAACATTTTTTTTAAATAAATACATAATTATGGTAAGAGTATGACATTAAATTATAATAAAAACATCATGTAAAACTATGGAGACCATTAATAGTTTTTAATTTTGAATTCAGCAACTAGCCTAGGAAAGGTTACAAGAATTGTGATTTCTTTTATGTTTGGCGGTAAACTATTATACATTTTGAGATCTTTATGGTATTAAACTATTTTGTGTACATGTTAATCTCGTTTTTGGAAGTCTAAAATCCTGGGAAGTGTGAACATTGACATTCAATAAGATGTTATATTAGATGGGTCGATGGCAGAGCGGTTAGCGCGCTGGGCTAGTAATCCAGTAGTCGCGAGTTCGAATCCTGCCTCGACCGATTTCGTTCACATATAGCACAAGCATTTATGCTTAATTAAGGGAATGTAGGAAGATGAATATGTGCTTGTTTAACAAGGACATATTCATTTTTAAAAAATGCACATATTTTGGAAGCATTATAGTCGTAATTCAAGTGTTATTATTTTTTGCATTTGTAAGTAATTTTACCGATTGATCTACAAAACCCAAATGACTACGATTGTCAGTAATATACCAGTAGTATTTTTTTTTAATTACGAAGGAGACAAGGATAATTACCAATGTAAAATTCGATGCTTTATATCTTGTGAAGGTAATTAGGACGCAAAGTGTAATTATTATATTGTAAAATTCATGAGTACTAATATCATACAAAAAATTGTGTTAACGAATTTTTTGTATGATATAGTAGATTTGTGTAGATTAATCTATTAAAAAAAAACAATCATCAACAAATGCCTCTAACACAGCCTTGTAATGCTCATTCAATATGCATGGTAAAATTTATATATCACGACTGAAAGACGCGTGCCTTGAATTGAACACGTATTAGCAGGAACAGTTTATGTTGCTAAATCGTGTGCATTTGGAGGACACATGCCTTGAATTCAACACGAGTTTTTAAGTTCATTAGCGCAACAAACTAGTGTCTAATTCGAGGCAGTACTTTCATCCTAATCAACACGGAAATGTAAATTACGCACCCCGATCACCCGGGCATATTTCTTTTGCCCACAATTAACGAGAATGACATATTTTTTAATTCCGTTTCAATGTTGCCTTTTTATATCACATTATTGTTATGATAATGGCATCGCCATAAATAAATGAATAGGTAGGTGTACGTATTGGATAAATAACTGTTTATAGTTATTGAATATGTGGCTGTGCAGCATAATGCATTGTAATATAAATATTTGTACTGTGATAGTTTATTAGTTTTGTACTGCTATTATGATGAACTCCGTTCTGTCGCTGAGACAGTATACAAGGTATGTAAATAGATAGATAGGAAGGTATGCATGTATGTATGTATAAGATAAGTCACAGGTCGCCCATATCGATGATGGCCACACGCTCCTGTTACTACTTGGTCTGTCGGAAGTTTACACGTGCTAAATTCTTTAAACATTCCAGGGTAAACAATATCTAAACCGTGACATCGGGAACTCGTACAATACACCAGAAATACCATTCTTATATACATTGTTTTTTCCATTTTTTTGATAAATAATTTGAAGAAGCGAAACAGCGAATAATCGAAATGAAGACAATAAGGAACAGCGAATAATCGAAACGGTTAGAAGAAAGAAGAGCAAATAATCGAAATAGTGACAAGAATGAACACAAATAATCGAAATAGTGACAAGAAGGAACAGTGAATAATCGAAATAGTGATAAGAAGGAACAGCGAATAAACTAAATAGTGACAAGACGGAATAGCAAATAAACAAAACGGTTACTAGACAAAACAGCGAATAAATATAAAGTTTACTGAGACGAAGTCTATTACGTAACTACTAGACCTAGAACAGGATTTCCAAGTTGGGCAGTAAGAACCTTCGTGTTGTTGTCATTGTTAAATACATTAGTGTGATAAAAAATAAATAATAGCTCAGCTAAGAAACGGAAAGAGAAGCCCCCGGCAGCTGATTTTCAGCATAATCCCAACTCCAAATACTTTCAAGAAGGCGGCTTGCTGTGACGGACGCTTTGGTCCTATAAAGTGGAACAGATTTCCTTCTCCGCAGTGATCAAAGAGAGACCAATTTCTGATAACAACTTAGTTTCGTAGAAAAGGGTATCAACGTCCTTGCAAAGATCCTGAATTTATACGGCACTACAAAACATATTATTATAAGTACTGTCCCATTATATTTACTTATTTATACGTAATATAGAATTAACATTTCATAATGTTTGTAGCTATTATACGCCACTAGTTAAGAAACCTGCTCGGCTCACGACATCGCAGTTGGATCTCATGTGAAACATGCAACTAGGTCTATTTATAAACTGTTCTACTGTATCACTGTTCTATTTTATCACAAAAGTAATCAATAATACCTTCGAAATTATGATGAAAAAAAACAGGTTTTCGTCCCATTTAATTTGAACGACTCCCTGAGAGTTTAATCGTCATATTGTTCATAATAATAAAGTAGAGCCTCGTGATATCTATCTATGGGAGTCGGTGAGAGGAGTATGGGGGCGGGCCTTGCGACCTGTACGTCCCAGTCACACGGTTCATTTACACATCGCTCATTGCCGAGCATCGTCCATCATTGTTCATTCAACAAAATTAAATAGAACGAAAAATTAAATATTTTTTTCATCGTAATTTCTATGTGATATTTTATTTTATATTATTTTATAGATGTACAGAACCAACATTTACATTATAAATTTACAATGGGTATATTTATTTATTTACTGTTAATACATAACCATTTGTACACATTCAAATTAAGTATATACACGAATTAAGTTGGAATCCTTTTAAAGGTTATTTAAAATGTGTAATATATTCGATATCAAAAAATGTAACAATCGCTAGAAAAAAATCTTTTATATACTAGTTGCATGTAACACATGAGATCCAACTGTCGACAGCGATAGTATGTATAGTTGAAGAATAAGTACCAAACCCATAAATACAAATTATTTATTATTTTTTGATATTTAGTTTTCTATACAACACATGTACCTAGGTAGTCAAGATAGGATAGTATGGAGGTCAGTCTTTTTTTCCTACCCGGAATATGAAAACAACATGATGGTATATGTATATTGTATGTTTAGAGATGAAGTATCAAACTATTAAGTCTTCTTTGATATTGTGTATAGGTGACTACCATACAAATTGTATGAAGCGATATCGTCACTAAATTCAATTTTTATAAAAATTGTTAAAAAAAAATTGAGATGTACTGCTACAATGTTTATATTTTTTATATAAAATTAAATTATCTAGTTGGGGTGTTTCGGCTTTTTTCGATATTTTAAAAATTAATGGAAATATAGGCAGTTAAACTCATAAATTTATCATAAAAAAAATACTTTTCTTAATAAAAAATGTTTGAGAAACCCTGGAATTTTTTTGAAAAAACTAATTTGAGATTTTGTATTTGTCTATGTTTATACCAATTTTCAGCGTTCTAGCTTTTATGGTTTCTGAGATATAGGGAAAAATAAAATAAAAATTCAAAAGTTGATAACCCCTGACTGAAACAAAAATTCAAAATTCCGAGTATAAAAGTTTTGTAGGCCTGTAACTGTTTATATATTCTGAAATTTTAGGCTCTGTAAATTGAGCGGATCAAAAGTTATAAGGGGGGGACGGACACACACACACACAGACACACAGACACACACACACACACAGACACACGAAATGTTCTACTCCGAATTCTGAGTAAATCCGTGTATGGAACATATATGCTGCGAAGCCTCTAAGTTGGTGTTTTTTGACTTCAAAGTTGGAAAAGCCGTGAAAAAAGTAGACCTCTCCATACAATTCTCGCGTATTCTGGCTTGATACATTGTCGATATGTTAAGAGAACAAAGTTCTCCTGAACAAATCGACAGTTGGAATACGGAATAATAAAAAAGAAGGCAATTAGTACTTTGATTATTTATTTGTTTTTTTTAATTATGGAGTACAATCATCAATAATAATAATAATAAAATACTTTTATTGTTTTATACAACGTGGCGGACTTATTGCCCGCAGGCAATCTCTACCAGTCAACCACCAACCAAGGTTTTAACTAACCAGTCAAGTGTTAGTTAAAACCTTGGAAAAAAGATTAATAATACTCAGAGGTTCTAATAGTTTCCGACATGTGTGACGTTATATTTGGAACATCTTGAGAGGTAAAGCACGTTCCTTCTGTTATTCTCGTCACACGACTCCGAGCCGGAGTCTGTCACGTCCCAGAGTTCCCGGGGCACGCGCCCCTGACTGCCTGCTCGTCTCCGCCTCTGTCCGACGGCATCTTCAATAGCTCCCGACGATATTAGCATGCACTCCAGATACGTTGACACATACACACACACACACACCACACAGCACCGCACGTCTTGAAGAACCTCTCGACAATCACCTTCGGCACAATAATTCTCACCTCAGTCAGACGCAGACTGGATGTCAAATTGTATTCCCAATCATTAAAAGAACATGGCACTTATAGGGGATTACATGAAAATTCTTCGAAACACAATTATTCGAATGCGTAATTGTACGAATAACAATTTTTCGAAAATCAGTTATCAGAATGACAATTGTCCGAAAGCAAATTATTCGAACTAACATTTGTTAAAAAACCAAATTGTGCGAATTGAATATATTTTTGTGTTATTATTTTGGATCCTTTTGAAATATTTGTTGCCAGTAAAATATATATTTATTTATTTATTTATACATCTTCTTGTACATAATATAAACAAATATAATTCTGATAATATACCAGGAAAATTTATAAAAAGATGCTCTCCAATGATTTCAATACCAATGTCTATAATATTTAATAAATCCATAAAGGAGGGCTGCTTCCCCGCATTATGGAAGAAAACAATAATTACCCCAATTCATAAAAGTGGTAACCCAAATGAAATAACAAATTACCGTCCTATATCAAAGCTTCCAATATTAAGTAAACTGTTGGAAAAAATAATTATTGACCAGATTCTACCTCTTCTAAATCCTCTAATCATTTCAAACCAACATGGGTTTCGGATTAAAAAATCTATAGAAACAAACTTGCTTGAGTTTACCCATAGTGTTACTAGAGCAATGCACGATAAATTACAGGTGGATACAATTTACAGTGACTTTTCTAAAGCATTCGACAAATTAAATCACAAAATTTAACTACATAAGGTCTGGAACATCGGGATTAGAGGAGATCTCTTTAGGTGGTTTAATTCATATATAAGTAACAGGTCTCAGGCTGTGGCTTTGCACGGTCACAATTCTAACTATAAACCTATTTTTTCCGGAGTACCCCAGGGCTCTCATCTGGGGCCTCTGCTATTCTTAATTTACATTAACGATATAAAATCTTGTCTTAAACATTCCAACATACTGTTGTTCGCAGATGATGCTAAAATATTTAAAGAAATTAAAAGCCCGTCAGATTGTTTGGAGCTCCAAGATGATTTATATAGTTTACAACGTTATTGTGCGGAAAATCAATTGTTCTTAAATGTGGAAAAATGTAATTACATAACATACTCTCGAAACCGTAATAAAATATTATTTAAATATAAAATCAATAATGAAGAACTGAACTATAAATCTGAAATCAGGGATTTAGGTATAATACTGGACGAAAAACTATCTTTCACTAATCATATTGAATACATAACAACTAAAGCATATAAAACCCTCGGATTCATATTTCGAAACACGAAACCTTTTCATAACTCTGACACGCTGCGTATATTATTTAATTCATTTATTAGAAGCTTACTGGAATTTGGATCGGTTGTATGGAATCCAAACTATGAAATACATATTAACGCAATAGAAAATCTTCAAAAAAAATATATAAAGCAATTAAATTTTCGTAATAGACTACATTTCTCTAACTATCCTCAAGCTCTTAAACACCACAACACAAAACAACTGGAGACACGCAGATCAATCCATGATATTTGTTTTCTATATAAAATTATTAATGGTCTGATCGACAGCGCACCCCTTCTAAGCACACTCCGTTTTCACTGTCCACTTAGGAGAAATAGAAACCAGTCTCTCTTTTATATAGAACCTTCTAAAACTAACTATATGCTAAATTCTTATATTAATAGAGCTTTGAGCGTTCCGGAGTTGGATATGTTTGCTTCAAGTTTTTATGTATTCAAAAAAAAAATTGTGAATTTGTCGGATGTTTAATCTGTGCTCTGTTTTATTGTGCACATCTTTAACTTTTTAATTGTGCCCCTTTAACATTAACTTTCACTTAATTTTAATTTACTATTCTTCATACATTGAGACACGTGAGGCAAATCATAATATGAGTTTCTAGTGGTCAATGCTTCCCCCCACTCCCCTTCCTACCTCTCTCCTTTCCCATCCTGTCTTCATAATTGTTAATAAATGTGTATGTACTTAATATATTTAGAATACTATAATTGGCAACATAAAAATTATCTCTGTATATCTGTATAAATCTTTATTGTAATGCTGTTGTATTCTATAAAATAAAAATAAAAAAAAAAATGAAAAATATAATTGTACACTGGCGGGCTTATTGCCATTAGGCACTTTCTTCCAACCAACCAGATTACAAAGTATGACAACATTGTATATGTACAACAGCAAATAAAAAAGAGTAAAAGAAATCAAAGAAAATACGTATAATACTTAAATACTATAAAAACAACAAAAAAAAAATATAATTCATAGCAAGAAAAGGGATATGGTAAGGACAGGAGAGGAAATCGGGATCAGGTGTTCAAGGATAAATATTCCTTCTTTAGTTTTTTCTTGAAAATACTAAGTGAGTTAGACGACGCAATATTCGGACTAAGGCTATTCCATAATCTTGCTGATTGTACTTCGAACGAAGAGCTGAGAAATTCTGTATTATGGATAGGTATGGATAGTGTTGTACGTTCAGCAGATCGGAGTGGAAGTCCATGATTGGATAAATAAGTGAATTTGCTTTTGAGGTACTGTGGCAGGTTTGGGTTCGAGAGAATATTGTACAATAGTGACAAAATGTGTATATTGCGCCGCTGGCGTATCCTGGGCCAACAAAGAAAATTACGGTAAGATGATATGCGATCAAATTTTTTCAACCCAAAGATGAATCTGATACATATATTCTGAAGACGTTCAAGTTTATTGAGATGCACTTCATTTGCATCCAAATAGCATACATCGGCATAATCAAGCAATGGAAGAAGAAGTGATTGAGCAAGAGTTATTTTACAACGGAATGGAAGGAAATTTTTAAGTTTATTAAGTGAATGTAGGGCAAAGAAAATAGATTTACTAACATGCGAAACCTGTTCATGCCACGAAAGGTCATCATCGATGAAGATTCCAAGATCTTTTACAACCCTGGTATAAGGAATGCATTGGTTATTGATATACAGCAGTGGGAGTTGCAAATTCCTTATAGATGACAGCAGACGAGGACTGCCGATTATAATTGCCTGGGACTTAGTCGGATTAACAAGAAGACCATGATCATATAGTCATTCGTCCATGATAAGAAAATAAAATACGAAAAATAAACATTTTTAATAACCGATGTTTTGACAGCGTGGTGCGTCGCCATGTTGTTTGTTCCATAGATTATTATTATAATATAATTTTTAGATGTAGTACTCCGTGCAAAAAGTGAGTCATGGAATATCGCGCGTTTGACGTTTTGGTTAGCAACGTATTTCAGTTTTCCTTACATTTCAACACATCCTAGATAACTGTTCTCTAAATCTTAAAAAAACAATGTGATTTTTTCGACAAATAAATCCGAAAACAATTCACATTAGACGTTATTCTCTATAGAAAACGATGTGGTCTGCCAACTAAATGTCTAAAATCCCACGGAAAAATGTCTCACTTCGATTCATACGACATCTAGTATATTATAATAAAAATCTATGGTTTATTCCTCTCACAATGCTACCAACATGACGTCATAAAAATTCTAACAATTGTAATTTCTGATAATTGTGTGTTCGTAAAATTGTTTTTCGAAAAAATGTGATTCGAATAATTGTCATTCGTAAAATTGATTTTCGTAAAATTGAGCATTCGAATAATTTTCTTGTCATCCTTATAGGGTGGGGTAGAGCTTACAAAACAAATATAGATTCGTTAGTTAGATCTCAAAACATCGTTTTTGAAAATTATATAATGTTCCCATTCACACACCCTTCATTGAACTGTTCAAAAAAAAATCTAAACAAACCACAGCTAAGTATATGTCAAAAACACTTACATATTTAAACACCTCAACAGTTTCTAATCAACCCAAACTACACGACAGACTAGACAGTCTAGAAAAGTTTACACAGATACCTAGAACTTGGTCAACATTTGGACAAAGACATTTTCAATTCCTGGGAGTCAAGGTTTTCTATTTACTCCAATTGAAGTTGAAAAAAAAAAGCTAAGAACATAAATGCATTTAAAAACGTAATTAAAACATGGATAAAAATACAGACAAAAGTAAAATACTTACAATGACGGACACACATGCGAACTAAAATTATTTACACACATACGTTAAATTATGAATTTGTTTCAGAACAGATTATTGACCTAGTGAAGCAGCTAACGTTTCGCATCTGTATTTATTTGTATTATTATTGATTAAAGTACATTCAATTGTATCTAGATGTATAACAATGTATCCAATGTTATTTTACAATAAAAAAAATAGTAATTAAAATATGCGCAGATGTGGATTGGGTCAACATTTAACTATCCACTGTGGAAGTAAGGCGCGACTTTACAATAATATGGAAGTAAGGCGCGACTTTACAATAGTATGGAAGTAAGGCGCGATTTTACATTTAGGAACAATGTCAGTTACAGAATACAGAATTCAGTTCAAGTGATCATAACCTTAATTTTTTAGAACGTTCCTATTTTATTTCAAAAAGTTACATAATTGGTCGCATTGTATGTACCTACATTTAATTAATAACACAAATATGAAGTGAAATCAACTTAGTTTAATCTGTATATTATAAATGGTTATTATTCTTACTTCACAAAATCACAATACCTGAATGAATTTTTTAATGGAACCCATTTCTTTCGCACGCATTTTTGTAGTTGACAATTTGTTCAAGGTTTTTTGAAGGAATGCAGTGAGGCCGTCGAACAAATAAATATGGATAGTACATGAATATAAACTGGTTAGTAAGAAGAAATCGTCTTTTTGCAATAAATTTGTTCATTATTATTATTGTTGTTATAAAATATGGTATTCTGATATGTTATGCATAATACGCTAAATTCTGGTTGGATGGAAGAAATTGCCTACTGGCAATAAGCCCGCCAGTGTAAAATATATTTGTTTATATTATGTACAAAAAGATGAATTAATTATATAAATAAATCAAGTGTTGATTTATTTTTTTATTATTATTTGTTTTTATTTTTGTTTATACTAGATGTAAGAAAGTGTATTTTTTTTACATCTAAATAAAATATATAAATTAAAACTGCTTAATACATTATGAAGTTACGTGTTAGTAAGAGCAATTATCGCGTGCGTTAAAAAGGGTTAATAGGGCTAAATTATCATAGCTCTTTTCTTTTTTATATTTAATATACACCTACCTGTATTAAAAAAAATGCAATTGTTGAATAATTTACGTACTTAGTTTAAACTATTTAAAATAATCTTTAGAAGGTTTATAACCTGTTAATATAATTATACTTATTGTAAATTCATATTGTTAACTGTTGGTTCTATAAAATCAATAAAATAAAATAAATAAAATCTGTTGATGTTGATAATAAATGACAATATTAATCAGTCAAAATCACATGTCATGATATTGATACATTACATTTCTATGGCGTAAGTACTGACGATGAGCATTATCTATCTACATAATATATTATAAACCGGAAAGGAATATTCATATTATCTGAATATAACAAATATTGAAGACGACCTTTACAGACAAAAACATTGCGATTAGTATTTCGGTATTGAAGACAAAGTATTCAGCTAGGAGTCATAGATAATAATTATTTATATAATTTTGTATACATTACATAATAAGTGCACAATGGTGGGATTATTGCCATATCTTCTATCTTCACGATATTTTTCTTCTTGTGCCCCTCCAAACGGAGGTTGGCGACCATCACATCAAACTCATACCGATATTGCAACAACCTAATTAATGACGCCGCATCCGGAATCTCAAATCACTGCCTAACATTTTAAAGCCACGATATTCTATTACGCCCTATACTCTGTCTGCCCTCTGTATTTCCCTCCACTATAAGTTGTAAAAGGGCAAATCTATCACAACGAAATATGTGGCCAAAATACGCGGCTTTGCGTCGCTGACAGTGGTCAGCAACTCCATCTCTCTTTATTATTTTTAACAATAAATATAATAAAAAGAAGGAGAGAAGGGGGACAAGGATACGATAAGGAGACAAATTTATGTGTTATGTGTAAGGAAATGATGCTTCAGATTTCTTTTGAAAGCGGGAAGTGTTAATGAAACTCGAAGTTGCGATGGGATGTGATTCCAAGGACGAGCTGCTTGTACGGAGAAAGATGTGGTGAAAAAGGAAGTATTGTGTACTGATATACTAAGCGTTTTTTTCTCCTTGCCCTAATTTCATCATTGGCTGTACAAAACAAAGTATTAAGTAATTTAGTGAGTATGTCATACTCCGAGTTTCGTGTATAACAAGAGGTAAATTTATCTCCCTCTAAAGGTCCGTTTACATTAAAGTTGCGATCATAATTAGCCACATTATTGAGTTGTCTAATTTTCCCACAAAGAAATGGTACTCTGTGATCAAAACATTCTTACAAAACATCAAACACACCACAATCAAATATGGATACTGTCGCAAGGAAAAAATATTTATGACATTTTCTAATCCTTAATTAAAAATCATATTACCTTAGAAGTTTTTTATTTAAGTACCTACGTATGAATTATTATAATGTGGGGTTTGTTATGAACTTTTTTTTATTATTATGACTATGCACCTAATTACGTATGATATATATTTTTAAATCAAAGATATGTAGTTAAGAATACAAAACAACATAAATAATTCAAAATAAAAATATGCAAATGATAATGGGATATGTGTGGATTGGGGGTAGTGGGGAGGGAGGGATAAAGGGGTTAGGTATTCTATGTCTTATATCACTGCGTCATTGTCGATATACTCCTGTGATATTGCGGATATGTGTTGTTGAAGTTTAAAAATGCTTGGAAAGCATAAATTAAATCTGTAATTAGTACCTACAGTGTTGAATATAAAATACTTAAATTACACACATTCTGTTGGTGTTGTTAATACTCTATTTTTTATGTCACTCGACCTAAAAAAATGTGTCATAGGAAAAAAAACTTATAAATTAGTTGAAATACAAGCAGAGAAAGTGGGTGGGTATCTTCAAAAAGATATTTCGAAATAAAAAGATATGTTCAAGATAAAATAACATGTTTTTAAAAACTACATCAAAAGCATTCCTTCAACGATCGAACAACGGAACAAAATAATGTACATACTGTATGAACTTACGTGTCGTTTTCTTTTAATCCGAAATGAAGGGGACAACTTGTCACTGTCACAATCTAACTGAAAATAATCTCGTGTCCTTTCATCTCTCTATCCCCAACGGCTCTATTCCGATAATCCAAACTTAAACAATAAAACACAACAGTGTGTACTTCGCACACTCAGCACTCTTCAATGTGATCGAGGAGAGTTCGTCAGACAAACAAGAAATAGCACCGGACACTTTTATCTTTGCAAGAATAACAAACAAATACACCAAAATTAATGATGTTATAACATCCAATTTCCGCAACTGAGGAGCAAACAAACTTTGGGGACGAGGAATCACTGATCACACACATATATACAATATACACTGTCAGCCGCTCGTTGGCTTCTCCTACCGTAACACTCGGATCAGATAAACAGTATCAAGGAAGAGATCAACATCCTCGTCTTTTATGTTGCGAGATCAAAGGGGTTCGCACGGGTCTACCGTGTCAAACTAAAGATGGCACGACATTAAACGAAAACATCAAACAGAACACAAAAGATTTCGACGCTCGATAAAACGACCCGAGGTATTATAAACTCTTAACTCGGAGCGAAAACATTATTCGCGCGGGCTGATTCCGGGAAATCTCAGCTTGCGAATCTCGTAAACATTCTCGACAATCTTCAACGTGGAACTCTTCAGTTCGTATCTTTACATTGGCACGAGTATCCAAAAGATCTTCAATGGGTTTCAAACTATATGCAAGTCTCGCATAAGAACTACGTCAACGCACTTTGGATTTTCACGACGCAGGTTCTGGATCCGAGGCGACACAAGTCTGTCAGATTATGGTGCGGCCCATCAAAACAAGTCACTCGAAATATAAAAGTTTTGTTAAGTCCTTGACAGTTTTTGTATGAAACAACACTAAGGCGGGAAACACTTGTAAATCAGAAACATTTTATTAATTTGAGATCACTAACACCGTATTGTTTGATGTATCAAAGTTTGATTGAAAGTTCCGCGATGTTTTCCAAATTACGCGATGTATTAGATATTTTAGAAACGGCAGAGCACAGACGTCCTTCTCCCGGCGCAGTCAGTTTGACACTGGCAACTGGGAATTTCTGTGTACGGCTCGGCAGTATCTCTCAGCAGAAAACCAACCACACCGGCTATATCATATTATTATGTATGACGAGATAGATACGTGCGGTGCACGTGGCTTCGGCTCCAAGGTAGGTCCCTCCTTTTGATCTCCAATTCGACTATCGCACCCGAGGTTAACCGAAGACAGGTCGGATGACTGATAGATCGCGGATGGCATTACCATGAAATTAATATTATTATTATATATTAATGATCATCTAAATAGGCACGATTTTTTTTTAATATTCATCAACGATAACTCGTAAAATCATGTTAGCGAAGCGTGTAAAAACAATAATTGTATATGGAAATATATTATGAAGAAACATTATCCATAGCGATAACATCACGCCATTTCCCTATTGAGGTAGGCAGATAGAACCGAACGACAAACTCCTCTCTATTGACATTCTCGCTTCATTTGCGTCTATGCATCGTCTCATACACGCTCTTCTGCAATTCTTACTTCTGACGTCTCCATCTTTCAAAATTCCATTTATGTGATCGTGCTAACTTTTCCTTGACCGACCTCAACTTTTCGTTCCTCTTTCATCAGCCTTATATACTTTTTTTGTCAGACGGTGATCACTCATTCTTTCTATGTGGCCAAACAACCTTGGGGCATTTATATTCATCTTAATTACGATATCTCTTTCAATCATACATTCTCGTCTAATATCCTCATTTCTTATTCTATCATACATCGTTTTACCACACATTCGTCTTAGTGACCTCATTTCAACCGCGTTAATTCTACTTTAATGCGTCTTCTGCCATGTCCATGTCTCACTAGCATACATCAGAGTCGTTACGACGATACCATTATGTAGGTACTGCGAGCTTTGCTTGCCTCGAAATAATTGGGTCAGCATTTACGGACCGCATAAAAATATTAGTATTTTTTAAATTTTAATACTAATTTGGCTACGAAATAAAAGAGTATTACAACATGACCATATTATATTGATTTTGATTAAGATATAAAAAAAAGGAGTTTTATCTTCAAGTGAGAGTTTAGAACATTGATAATAAATTATAGTGACCATCATGATCATGCCACATGAAAACTGACAAATTTATATACATACAAACATTTCTATTTATTATAATTACAACATTAGGTACTCGCCGATTAATGAGGCCTCTTATATTTCCCTATTTCAAAATAAAAAACACACTAATAATAATATGTATTTTATATTTTTGAATGTGGCAATTTTTAATTTATTATGTGGCACAATTTATACTGATATTTACTACAATTCGCTTTTAAACTACGAATAAGATAGTTGTCCTGAGAAGTTGCGGTTGATTCAAAACCGTTCTTAAGAAATACTTCATCGGTGATTTTAATTAATATAATTATAATAAATTGAAAAATTCACATGGTCATTCCATCTTTTTATAAGGCGACCCCGGCTGTTCGATCCATATTTTTTTTATATACCTACCACTCTATTCAATTACTCATTCTTTCAAAGTTTATGTGTCTCTTTCCTTGACCATATGTTTCACTAGCATAAGTTTTTTTTGTGTAATTTTCACAGATAAAGGTTTCGTATATTGCATTTTCTAACAGTCGATTCATTCATGAGAATTCAATTCTCTGAATGAATCGACAGTATAAAGCCAAGATGCGTGTACGAAGGAACATTTTGTATGGCGCAGTGGACTTTTTGCATGCTAAAAACACCAACTTATAAGTTCCGCTACATGGATTTACTCAGAATTCGGAGTAGAACATTTTATGTGAGTTTTATGTGTCTGTCTGTCTGTCCCCTCCCCCTTATAACTGTTGATCCGCTGGATTCACAAAGCCTAAAATTTCAGAATATATAAATAGTTATAGGCCTACAAAACTTTTATACTCAGAATTGTGAATTTTTGTTTAAGTCAGGGGTTATCAAGTTTTGATTTTTTGGTTTATTTTTCCATATATCTCAGAAACCATAAAAACTAGAATGCTGGAAATTGGAATAAACATAGACAAATACAAAATCTCCAATTTTTTTTTTTTTTTAAATCCAGGGTTTCTCAAACATTTTTTATTAAGAAAAATATTTTTTTATGATAAATTTATGAGTTAAACTGCCTATATTTCAATTTTTTTTTTAAAATATCGAAAAAAGCCGGAACACCCCAAATAGATCAGTTAATTTCCAATAAAAAATATTAATATTGTAGAAGTACATCTCCATTTTTTTTAACAATTTTTATAAAAATTGAATTTAGTGACGACGTCGCTTCATACAATTTGTATGGCAGTCGCCTATACACAATATGTAAGAAGACTTAATAATTTGATACTTAATCTCCAAACATACATACAGAACCATAATGCTGTTTTCATATTCCGGGTAGGAAAAGAGGACTGACCTCCATACTGTCCTATCTTGACATACATACCAACATGTGTAAAATTTTCAATAATTTGGATTTATGGGTTTATAGTCTGATTCTTATTCTTCAACTATACATACTATCGCTATCGACAGCTGGATCTCATGTGCTACATGCAACTAGTCCTTAATAAATTGCATTCTTACCTTAAAACGATTAGGCTCTTTGATGTTTTCATAAATTTTTCGTTTTATTCAATTATTCCTGAAAACAAAAAATAAATAATATATAATCTTACTGTAAAATATAAACATAAATCATTAAACGTAACAAGAATATTCAACTTTTTTATAAATTTGAAAAATAAATAAAATCCACATTTAGAGTCATGCCAGCTATTAATACTTCTGTTGAGAAAGTGTTTAAATAATCTTAAATCTCAGTCACTTAATAAGTATATAGGTATCTGCGCAAACCGCCCCCCTCTCCTACGAAATATGTCAACATATTTGGCGATAACTTAACATATTTTGAATTACAAAGATACATATTTGACAATATTTAAAATTAAGAAATTTATCGTCGTGGTTGGTATTGACGTGCTGTCGTGGTAAATTGGTCTGGGGGTGGAGCGTCGAAAAAGGGTGCAGGGAATAAGTGTGTGCTGGGTTATATCGTGGGGAGGCACGACATAGGAAAGTTAGGAAGGCATTTAGAAAGGCCAGGGGACAGGCTATTTACACACATCAAATTGCACTCTTATGTACCATTACACACTCTAATGGTTGTATCGTGGAAGGGTTGGAAAGATGTGCGACATGGCTAATGTTCCCTATATAAAGAACAGATGATAGAGAATGGAAAATTTATGAAAAAAATGAGTGAATCTTTGCCAACACTTAACTTTCTACCACGTAAATATTGTACTTACTCTTTTTTACTTCTTGAAACATTGACAATCCCTTAATGAATTATCTATGAAATAAATTTCTATTTCATACATTGTTTAATCAAAAATTAAAAAAAAACTGATTTTCCTAAACTTCAGGTAATGTTTATTTATTTATTTATTTAAGGTTACAAAAAGTTTTTTTAAATATACACATAAATTCAAATTTAATTATTAAATACTAGCTTTTATGTCCCGCCGTTGGCCAAGAATGTAAAATTGTGAAAGAAAAAGCAATCGTTTTTATAATATTGTCACCCAATTATTTTGCAATATCAGACTATGAAAAGTGGTTTGAAATTTGATTGAGTTTAAGTATTGTAAAATGTTCAAGTGATGGCCACAACCCATTCTTTTTTATATATTGCTATAAAGTGTGAATGAAGTATAATATTTATACAATTTCTGCTCGCATGGACTTTGCGTAATGGTTTTAAATATGACTGTTTATCAACGTTGTAAAGAGATTGGTTTGGCCACAACCCCCATTTTTAAATATTATCATCGAAAACAAATTGTAATGTGTACCTATTGAAAATTTAGTAATTTTGGATGTTGGGATGTGGTTAAAATTTGATTAAACAAACGTAGGTACTGAAAAGATCTAGTATTGGTCACATCCCATTCGTTTTTATATTTTTTCATCAAGTGTGCATTATATTTTTGCTCAATTTGACTGAAAGTCTTCATTAACGAAGAAGAAGAAGACTTGAACTATAGTAAATAGTTTTTAATTTGAATATAAATGTTGTGAAGAGTTCAGTAATGGCCACAACCCCCATTCTTTATATATTAGGTGTTAATGATATAAATGGTTTAAATTTAATTAAACAAAAGTATTGAAAAGATTCTAGTGCAGGTTATATCGTCACATCCCATATCCCATTCATTTCATATGTATTTTCATCAAGTGTGCATATCGTTAATAATATTTCTGCACAATAGACTATTAGACTTAAAACTAACCCAAAAGACCAAATAAAAAAGAGAAAAATAAGTATAAGACTATAAGAAATAGTTTGTATAAAAAACTATTCCAATGGTCTACATAAAATAAGTAAAAATACATATACCTAATAGAAGAATTAGACTATTGGAAATAGATTGTATAAAAGCTCACCAAAAGGTCTACAAAAAAGAAGAAGAAGAATATTTAGACTATTGGAAATAGTTTGTATAAATACTGAATAGTTTGTATAAAAGAAAATGAATAAGACTATTGGAAATAGTTTGTATTAAAACTCTCCCAAAAGTCTACGTACTTAAATGAAGAAGAATAATAATTAGACTAAAGGAAATAATTTTTATAAAAAAATGACCCAAATGTATACATAAAAGAAGAAGAAGATGAATTAGACAATAGGAAATAGTTAGTATAAAAACTGCCCTAAAGGTCTACATAAAATTAAGAAGAAAAAGAATTAGACTCCAGGACCCGCCGCTTCAGGCCCTTCAGTACCTCCCGTCCCTTTAATCCCTCATTACGTCCCTTCCCATCAGGCCCTTCAGTACCTTCCGTCCCTTCAGGCAGTTTTATACCTCCCGTCCCTTCAGGCCCTTTAGTGCCTCCCTTCCCTTCATTACATCCCGTCCCATCAGTCGGTTAAGAAAAGTTTAAATCCAGAAACCATCCTGGAAGAACCGCGAAGAGATGAAAGAACCTTCTTTTCCCAGGATGCTCTACTTAATAGGTAAAATGACTAAATACACGAATAAGAAGAAAAAAGTTTAAACCCAGATACCTGCGAAGAGATGGAAGGACAGTTGGACCTTCTTCTCCCAGGATTCTCCAACTTCATAGGTAAAATGACCAAAAATACACGATGTAGAAGAAGAAGAAGAAATAAGTTTAAATCCAGATACCTGCGAAGAGATGGAAGGAAAATTGGACATTCTTCTCCCAGGTTAGTCCACCTTCAAAGGTAAAATGACCAAATAGACGATGAAGAAGAAGAAGAAAAAAGTTTAAATCCAGAAACCTGCGAAGAGATGGAAGGAAAATTGGACCTTCATCTCCCAGGATAGTTCATCTTCATAGGTAAGATGACCAAGTACACGTTGAAGAAAAAGAAGAAAAAAGTTTATATGCAGAACCCGTCCTGGAAGACCTGTGAAGAGATGGAGGGACAGTCGGACCTTCTTTTCCCAGGATACTCCCCCTTCATAGGTAAAACGACCAAATACACGAAGAAGAAGAAGAATAAGAAAAAAGTTTAAATCCAAAAACCATCCTGGGCATACGCTCGACAATTCACCAAAGTTTCATTATAATCGGACAAACGGTTGATAAATAAATAAATAAAATAATTTTCCTATAGGAAATCAGTATAGGTATATTATTGTTGATTTGTAAGTAAATAGTATTAGGTAGGTACCTACCTACAACAACCTTCTAAATAAATTCGATTCCTAACAAATTTTATTTGAATATCACATTCTTTCTGTAGCCATAGAAACGATTCGAACACGTAAGTAATATCGAATGGTTCGGATACATTTTTTGAATATGTAGGTACCTACATTGGTTTGTTCGATGCCATAAAAATGAAAATTGTCCGAAATATCAAATATTATATACAAATTATGCAATTTTATTATGCCTATATCTTTACTAATAATTAACAGACTTTTACAATATATGTCTTAAATCTTGCTGTAATGTCTTGTGTTTCATTTTATTATTTCATAATTACATTTATTTCAAAGGTTTATTATTTTCAAGAACATATTCATTCGGTAGGAAAATGAAATATTGTATGAAAAGATATTAAAATGGCGGCATTTATGTACAAAACGCTTACTTTAAAAATAAGTTAAACATTATAATTATACAAAATATTCACCATGTTTTTCACTTAAACGCTAAGTTATACTTGAAAGTAAATTTTTTTCGTGTAAATACGTACTTCTAACTTTTAAACTAACAGATATTTGCGTGCAAAATGTACACTTTTTTGACAGATACGACTTGGAAAATTTTGTATGAAAAAAATAATTATTGAAATATTTTTAAAATTCAGCATATTTATCGCATTATTTTTAGCGTGACACTGCATCAGGTATACAGGTACACGTTCGCACATAAATTAGATTTTTAGATGCTCTTAGTTTTTCAGAAGGCGTGAGACAAACACACACACACACACATACACACACACATACACTAACATTTTGATTGCTTTATTACTTTAGATAAAAACCAAAATAGTAACACCAATTACTAAATTACGATATTACGAAAAAGAAAAACTAAAAACAAAAAAATACAAATAAAGATAAAGAAATAATTTAAATAAGATCAGTCAAAAATAGTTAAACAATGGACAAACTAGGAATATGTTCAGAACGGATGTTTATAGAAAATGAACAAGTTGAATGTTAATGCACTTTACATTATAATATATGACATCTATATGATGTCGATTGAACTACAAGTTCTTCTTCTTGGTCGCTTTCTTCATATCTGTTGAGATTTCGATTTGAAAAAATTGAAAGATAAAAATATATGAAATAGTACTTGATACATGAAAACCGAATATTATTTTGAGTGAAGAGTTGCGCCACAAAAGTGATATAGCGATACTGTATAGATAGTCAAGTCAAAGCAAAGGGTGGAATAGGTGAATCTCCGCTCAGAGAAAAGTGGATTTTAAGTTTCCCCCGGCAGATATTATTATGTAGGTGGGTGGGATAGGCTTCAGCAACATCAACAACAAAATAAATACGTAGGTCTGTAACAATACATACTTACTTACTTAATAATAACAGCGAGTTCGCGGATTTACGTAGAAACCGAATAAAAACATTCATATCCCCCCAGGGTTGCCATAACTCACAGGAAAATAATTATTTATTTAATTTGGTTTTAGCCAAATTTTTGGTTATACGCCAAAAAGGTTCCATATGCGTAATATAAAAATAAGATAACGAAAACAGTACCAATGTGAACAAAAGAGTGAGTTTGAAATTAAAGATATAAAAAAATTGAAATGAAATATATAGACAAAACATTAAATAGGGGTATAGAGAGATTGAGTGGAGTGGGGAGTAATAAATGAGTTCCATTCATGCCTCATATCACTACGTCATTGCAGATATACTCCTGCGATATTGCGGATGTGTGTTGTTGAATACATCGGTGTCATAAAACCTTGTAATATACCTATAGCTTAAAAATGCATGGACAGCATGAATAAATTCTATGATTAGTACAACAGCGAAGTAATAAATAATTTTGGGTGTCTGCTTGTTCTACCTGGTGCATGAAAAAGTTATATCAATTATTATTTGGGGAGCATCAAAATAGTTATAAACTATTTTATTAGAAGTATTCGTACTCATCTCTGGGTCATTTTGTCTAAATTGCCCAAAAATGGGACATGTATTGTATTGTATGTACATGTATATACTGGATTCGATGTTAGAATACGGTGACAGTCCCGTATATACGGGACGTTTGGCATCCTTACATATTCCACCAAATAAAAAATATAAGATAACGAATGTTTCCCCGAGTACACATAATGCAATATAATAATCATACGGCACAAAAGGATGTAGGTAGAGGAGAGTAAAGGAGGTCTCGGTGGGGTGACCACACCACACACTGCGATACAACAGGTATATATCTATTATAAGATTAGTCAAAAAAATAAATAAAAAGATATCAATTTGGCAACGGTAGAAGCATTTCCCCCGGGACTACCGAGGGGCCTTAGTGCCGTCCGTGGCTAAATTAAGTCACATTCGCTCAACGAAATCGACTTGATTCTCACAAACAAATCACGATGTGCAAACAGGACGAAACTAAAAGGCGGGGTGAAAAAGAAATATTATTTTGAATTGCTATTCGTGAAACTGACAGGTGCTATGTCAAATATTAATAATAAAAACGCACCCAATAACAAGTTGCCACATTCTGGAGACCTAGCGTAACTGACATTTAAATGTTTTAGTGTGATAGTAATAGGATCATGCTGAAAATAAGCTGCTGGTTTCTGGTTTGAGCATGGTCCTTTTGAAACATATTTTTTTTTGTCAATGTATATTCTCTTGTTTATTGCTGTAACCAAGAGAATGAGTAGAATAATGTGAACTATTTGTCTCAATAAATTAAAAACTGTGTCATCAGCGGGAATCGAACTCGGGAGTTCAAGAGTCAGATATATTAGCAACTTAGCTTCAAAGGCCGACATTAAAAAATATTCACTTATCAGCATTTTCCTAAGGCTTAAATGACAGTTTTTTTTATTTGACACAGTAAATATCAAAACTTTTATAATTGTTTTGTATTATTTTTTTTCGATAAAATATTTTTGCATATAAGGTTATTATCTGATAAAATTCTAATAACAAATATCTTTGTTTACGCCACTATGATGTGAAAACAAACCCAATAGTGGTGTAAAAAATAATTTTTCAATTTTTAATTTATCAGCTAAAATATTCCCATAAAAAGCGTTTAATATCGTAAGAATAGATACATAAGGTTTCCCTCCTAAAAGTTTTTTTCTTATGTATGAGGATTTCGTGGAATTGATTTAAAATTCCCAAATATATCTGTATTCATATTCAAAACTTTCAATACCTACATTTGATATAAAATATGAAACGTCAAAAAAAGACTTTCTTTCTTCCCTCTGCCAGAGGAAATATGTCGTGAAAGTTTGATTACTATAAATTCATTACCATTTATATTAGTTAACGTTCTACCACTGAAGATTTTTCTTAAATTATAATTTCACAAAATTAAGACAAGTGTCAAAATTTCACAAGACAAATGTCACAACTGACATTTGTGACCGAAGATAACCGAATCTAAGTCCTCTGATGAAAGCAAACATATTATACGTTTCCAAATAGGTGCAATTCCACCATGAGATGAGATGTCTCATCGATAGAATAAAAAAGTACCTCGAGAATTCACAATTGTGATAAAGAAACGACAAATATTCAACAGTTTAGTGATCGAAAAATCCAAAACGAATTCCAATGGGTATAGCATTATTCTGAGTATTCAACAATAACCAATTAAATAATTCGTATTTAAAATTATTAAGGGGGGGGACTGCTGACAACGTACCTATTTTTCAATTTGATATAACATCGTTATTTCTTATCAAATCGTTTTGAAATAATAACCTAGTTAGTTTGGATATTAATAAAGAAAAATATACCTTAACTTTTTAATTATGTTTTGTATATATTCTTGTAGGAAAATAATAAGCATACCCTGATTTTTGACATTTATCTTAAATTTCAAAAAAAACTTAAGGTGTAGAGCATTATTTTTTTTATAAATTAAAGAAGATCAAAATATCTGGAAAAATACGATGTGACGTTGCATTAATGCTTCAGGTTTAGTAAATAAACCTAAAAAACATTTATTGTCCATTCAGCGCCATTGGGAAATAAAAGTTTTTTTGCTTTATTAACTTAACCTGATGCATTAATGCAACGTTACATCGTATTTTTCCAGATATTTCGATCTTCTTTAATTTATAAAAAAAATATAATGCTCTAAACCATATAGTTTTTTTGAAATTTACGATAAATGTCAAAAATCGGGGTATGCTTATTATTTTCCTACAAGAATGTATACAGAACATAATCAAAAAGTTAAGGTATATTTCTCTTTATTACTAGTTGCATGTAACACATGAGATCCAACTGTCGATAGCGATAGTATGTATAGTTGAAGAATATGTACCAAACTATAAACCCATAAATACAAATTATTGAATATTTTCAGATATTTTGTTTTCTATACAACATATATTATGTAGGTATGTATGTCAAGATAGGATAGTATGGAGGAAGTTCCTTTTTTCCTACCCAGAATATGAAAATAGCATGATGGTATGTATGTTTGGAGATGAAGTATCAAACTATTAAGTCTTCTTACATATTGTGTATAGGCGACTGCCATACAAAATGTATGAAGCGATGTCGTCACTAAATTCAATTTTTAAAAAAATTGTTAAAAAAAATTGAGATCTTCTACTACAATGTTAATATTTTTTATAGAAAATTAAATTATCTAGTTGGGGTGTTTCGGCTTTTTTCGATAATTGTATAAGTTTTGGAAATATAGGCAGTTAAACTCATAAATTTATCTTAAAAAAAATATTTTTCTTAATAAAAAATGTTTGAGAAACCCTGGAATTTTTTTGAAAAAATTAATTTGAGATTTTTCATTTTTCTATGTTTGTACCAATTTTCAGCGTTCTAGCTTTTATGGTTTCTGAGATATATGGAAAAATAAAATAAAAATTCAAAAGTTGATAACCCCTGACTGAAACAAAAATTCAAAATTCTGAGTATAAAAGTTTTGTAGGCCTATAACTGTTTATATATTCTGAAATTTTGGGCTCTGTAAATTGAGCGGATCAAAAGTTATAAGGGGGGGACGGACACACACACAGACACACGAAATGTTCTACTCCGAATTCTGAGTAAATCCGTGTATGGAACATATATGCTGCGAAGCCTCTAAGTTGGTGTTTTTTGACTTCAAAGTTGGAAAAGCCGTGAAAAAAGTAGACCTCTCCATACAATTCTCGCGTATTCTGGCTTGATACATTGTCGATATGTTAAGAGAACAAAGTTCTCCTGAACAAATCGACAGTTGGAATATCCAAACTAACTAGGTTATTTTTTTCAAAATGATTCGTTTAGTAATAATGATGGTATATCAAATTGAAAAAATAGGTACGTTGGCAGCAGTCACCCTCTTAATACAATCTGTAACAATCCCGTACTATTTTAGCGATGCTCTTTGAGTAATACATAAAATATTTTATATGCTTAGATTTAATCTATGACGCATGCGAGTCAAATCAAATACAACAACACATCTGACGACATTGATATAATAAAACCTCATCTCTATGGTTTTGAAATGTCAAATCGCGTTGGGAATTGATTTGTTGACATATGTTATGACGGGCATTTTGACCCGGTTATCTGTTTTATGTGAGCTATACATCTATTTTGATGATTTATTGAAATAGTGGTTGATTAGTTATTAGTACCAATTATATTGATAGTGTGCCTACCTAATGAAGAGCGAAAACTATCATCACCGAGTTCATAAGAACTTATACTGTCACGTAAAATTGTAAACTGTTAGCCATAGAAAAAAAAATCCTAGATGGGCAGCATTAATCTACTTGTTTGTATCATTTCAAAATATGGTGTGATAAAAAAATTGTGAGAGTGTAGGTTTGAAAGTTAAGGGTATAGGTATAACGCAACGCATATATATGTATCTATTACTGTATGTGTAAAAGTTCGTAATATCAAGCTATTTGAATGTATTGGGGATACATACATACATACATACATACATACCATCACGCCATGTCCCTCACGGGGTAGGCAGAGAGAACCGAACGCCACATTTTTCTATCTTGACACACATTCATCGCCTCATCAACATTCATACATCGTCTCATACATGTTCGCGTGTTGTTCATGCTTCTTACATTTCCATCTTTCAAAATATCGTTTACATGGTCGTGCCATCCTTTTCTTGGGCGCCCGCGACCTCTTATTCCGTTCCTGTCAGCTTTGTATATTTTCTTCGTCAGGCGTTCTTCGTTCATTCTCCCCAAGTGGCCAAACCATCTCAATGTGTTAACTTTCATTCTGTTAATTACATCTTTCTTTATCTTACATTCTTTCCTTGTATCTTCATTCCGAACTCTATCATACATTGTTCTGTTACAAATTCTTCTAAGCGATCTCATTTCAACTGCATTTATTCTGCTTTCGTGCGACTTCTGCCATGTCCAGGTCTCACTTGCATACGTCAGGGTTGGCACTACGATTGCGTTATGAATGGCAACTTTAGCGTCTCTTGATATGTTGCGATCATTCATAACTGGTCTAAGTGCTCCATTCACTCTGTTTCCTGCCATAACTCTTCTTTCAATATCCTTATCAGGCCGTCCATTCCGTTGGAACATACTACCCAGATAGACATACTCGTCGACTTGTTCAAGTCATTCATTCTCTACTTTTATTTGACACACTGTTCTGCTTTCACTCTTTTCAAAGACCATTACCTTTGATTTGCTGGCATTCATTTTAAGTCCGTTTTCTATGCATCCTGGGGATTTCTGGGGTATTGGGGATTTTCTTACCAAATTGTATATAACTGTCTGTTGCCTAAGTTAAATAAAATAAAAAATATATATAATAGTATAATAATCTAAAAGTAATCTAAGTAACTAATCTAAAAAAACTACAACGCTTATAAATAGTTTTATATATATAAAAAAACTAAAATTTACCTCTTCTTCACGAAAAAAAATATATATCACAGATTGGAAATATACAATTTTTTAATGAATTAGAAGGTAATTAAGTGTGCATATTTGTGTATATCCGTATGCCTAAGGTATGCAAGGAACTTAAATCTTTGTAAACATAAAGGCCGTGTACCTATTTGACATTAAGTTATTACGTGATCTTTCTGATTGGACGGAATAACAAATAACAAATAAGTACGCGTATGGTAAGATTAGAATGTTGAAAAGACGAAACCTTTCCCTTTATATTGTAACGATTGCCTGTTGTAAATTAGTGAAAACGAGTGGGTTATGGCCAACGCTATATTCCTCACTATCAAGTCGCAAGTAATTCCACATAGTATTAAAATTTTGTATGGAATATTTTTATAAAATAAGTTTTTACAATATTTTTTATTTAATTATTTTATTACAAAAACTTGATATTTCTTCAATGCCATTTAATGAACGTGATGTGCCTTTTTACCAATTTGAAAATGAAAAAAAATCAAATTTTAAGTTTCCTGATCTTGGTGTCACTTTGAAATATTTGACAGTTAAAAAAATTGAAAAGGACTATTCAGATATCCTTCAAAATCAAATGAGGTCCATGCGAGTATTAGAGATACATATTTACAAAATTTGAGAATCGAACGAGTACTTTAGTTTATAATCGATAAAGTAAAATAAACACGCCGTACATAGCACACACGCACAGATACGTTGTGATGAAACTTTCAGAATACAATCTCAGCGTGATACTAGTTAATAATCTGCAATAAAAAAATACCCTTAAAATTGCGAAATCATAACCCCCCACTATATCCCTTTGGGTTAGTGAGGAGTAAAAATAGTTATAAAAATCTGTCAGTCGAGAAACGGATTCTAAACAACGTCCACATGATTGAATTAAAAGAGGACTACACATATAATATGATAATGTTTCATTTTAATAAGCTTTGTCGTCTTCGAGTTTCGTAGTCCATAACTTCAACTATTCAGCCACACACCTGTTTTTCTCATTTCTTGATAATCTGTATTTTATTGTTTGATTTCCAACTGGTAGCAGTAGTCTGTTTGTTACCTTCCATAATCCACATCACGTGAAGCACTCATAAAGGCTCCTTGGAGAGATTTATATAATCTAACAGAAAAGAACATAGAGAAAAGTGGACACGGTGGGAAGAATAGAAACATCTTACCTCCTCCTTCTTACCTCCTTTCATCCTCTCCTTTCATCTCGCCGCTGCGGGAGGACGGGGGAGGAGAAAAGAGAAGTCTCTACAATGGATCTCCTGTATACAAGGTATCGATATCGCACAGATAGATGGCCTTTTGTGGAAGACTTAATCAGGATTTGAAAGGAATCAGTTTCAGAGAATAAAAATATAATTGAAATATCGTTGGTACATATCGATAGAGATGGCGAACATTTGGCGGCAGACATTTATTTAAACGTTTCATACTATGTTTCATTTATTTATGACTATCCAACATCAATAATATATAATAATTTAAATACGTGAAACTTTAAAATTGGCTATTTCTTTTGTACTCTCATTTGCAATTAAGTATTATTAATGTATAGCTGTTAAGTTTCTAAACAAATAAAAAATAAATACTATTTTAATATGTTCCTACACAAACAAAGGATACATGACAGGACATACTTATATGTAAGTAGAAAATAGTAAAATGAATCTGTGGTGGCCAATGGACAACTCTCAACTTTTCACTATGTAAGTCAGTATACGCTACATTTCATGAATGTTTTCACTTTGACGTAAGTAGTTGGATTCAATATATTATTTAACAGAAAAAAGAAACATATTTTTAACATTGTATAAAACACGTAATATATTGAATTGAACTTGTGATCGGTTTCGGAACTAACCGTTCCCTCCTCAGGCAGATTTTCAACTTGTACAAACTAAGCACAAACTTTTTAACAATATTTTTAACAAATTTGATAAAATCAGAAAAGGGTCCGATATCTGTTAATATGAAATGTACGGAACTTATGAAGCTTTGACTGACAAGAGTACACCAAAGTGGATAGTACGTCGTGATCTACACAAAACCATCAAGATAAATATAGGTATATTCATAGTAAGTACAGGTACACTCTCTATATGAAACCCATTGAGAATTGGATATAAAAAATACAAATATGTACTTAAAATCATGAAGTAGGCAGAGAGAACCGAAGTCACATGATTCTATCTTCATTGCATCATCAACATTCATGCATCGTCTAATAGGTACATAGGATCTCAACGTGGGCGATACCGCCCCCTTGTGGGCATTTCACGCTTTCAGGGGGCAGAAGAAGACCCAGAGAAAATTAGGGGACGTTGAGACGGCAGTGAGGGCGTGGGCAGGTTAAAAAAATATATAATTTATCGATACTAACACTAAAGGACTGAAATTTTCTCGCTGCGTGGCGATTTTCGTTTTGTTGATACAAACTCAAAAAGTATAAAATGTACTCACTGCGCGGAAAATTTGGTTTTGGTTTATTTTAATGTTATACAATCCGGTGCATGTAAAAATCTATTCGAAAAGGGGATGGTGAGTATTTCTCCTTTCGACCAAAGACCAAGAAAGGATGGGAGATTCGAGATACATGTTCATCTGTTGTTCACGCTTCTTACATTCACCTCTTTCAAAATATCGTTCACATGGTAGACTCATTCGATTCTTTGACGACCCTGTCAGCTCTGTATATTTTTTACAGCTTTGTATGACGTGGTAAGAAATTAGAACACAAGGAAAGAATGTAAGACGTAATTTCTTTCTTTCCCATTAGCGCTTTTGTCCTATTTCTATCGGGGTACGCTTTGACCATGATCCTGGAATTGGCGAGTCTGACATTGAAGCGACTGCCATTTGACCTTCGTAACCCTTGGATCATGGCTATACATAGCTAGTTATATAAATCCACACATAGATTTTTTGAAAATCCAGAGGTACGTGCCCCGCCCGGATTCGAACCGTCGACCTCACGCATGTCAGGCAACAACCTTAGGTACCGCTGGGCTATCACCGCTCTCAATGTAAGACGTAATTAATAGAATAAAAGTTAACACATTGAAATGATTTGGACGCATTGGGAAGAATTAATAACGCGTGACAAAGAAAATATACCTACAAACATTCTGAATATCAACAATAAATATTGTTACACAATAAATTATGAAAAGATGGTCAGTCAACGAATCGCGAGTCACTGGTTCGTCATCCCTCGTAGAGAGGGGATTCCCTATAGCAATAATGGTAAATTCATATCAATAAATATTATATGTTAACATCAAACGATTCTATTTCACAAACGAATTTATTGACTCACATAATAAACATATATAATATATTTTTTTGCAATTTTATCTTAAGTAGGATGTCAACTTCATATTTATATTGTGTAGGTATTAGACAGCGCATATAGCCTAATCTCCTTTCATATAATGTATTATCTCAAAGAACAACGCTCACGCGAACTACGCGACGCCATGTTGCGTTATTGCTTGTGGTAAACCTTATGGTATAAGTTGTTTAATGTCAATTCATATCAATAACCTAAAACGAGTGTTTTAATCTGTCATCGTAAAGTTTCAACGAATAAATAAAATGGTTGGAATTGACACAATGTTGAGAGAAAATATGTTTTGATTATTTTTATAATAAAAATATATTGTTTTTATTTATTTATTTACATTTATGGCTTGAAAGCCTACATAAAAAAACAACAAGTATACAAAAGATAGAAACTGAAAAATAGAAGTACAATAAAAATAATAATAAAAGTTAAACGTTATTATTATTTTTGTTGTACGTTAAACGTTATTTAAGATTTTTTAAACGTTAATATTCGGGAACCAATAGGGTTGTTAAGTAGTATAGAGACCTCCTCAGAGCTCATCCTTTGATATGTTAAGTATCTGGATCGATGAACTATTCCCAATTGAAAGCTTGATGATGCGTTTGTTGCATTTTATTTTGCTCTTTTAAATAATTTACAATTTACGCATTGATCAGCTAATTCTTTTGAGGAAGTGTATAATGGTAATAATAATAATTGAGTGTTATTATTTGTAGTGCTTAATTGTTATTAATATCATTAGTAAATCGGCCAGCGCCGTAAAAAATATATATATAAATTGAAAAGATTAAAACTTCAAAATCAAATTATGTATGAATAACGCGAGATTTGTGTCCATCAAGAATAAAAACGTCATTATTTTTATTCACTTATTGAGTACAATATAGCTGGCGGTGTGAACAAATCAATTGACGCATTGTATTACGCATCTAGAGGATGAAAAAAGGTCTTTATAAAATGCGACCTACATAGATGGCGGTATATGACAGAACAACGTCTACCCGTGCCCACTAGTAATATACAGGGTATCCCAAAAATATAACTAAGCGGAAGTCCAGAGATAGAGCATCTCTGGGGGTATCCAAATACCTCGATATATATAATGTAATTTTTTTTGTCAAACCCTGACTTACAGGACGTTATTGGTCACAGAGAAGTCAATTTTTGAGGTACGTACTCAAATTTCCTAATTTTGAGAATCAAAATTCTTTTTTGCACGATAGTATCAGATAAGCCCATAATTTGTTTTGTATCTGCAAGGTATACTATTCACCTATTCCAATACGTATTTGGGACGCGGCGTGCGGCTGGAATTCATAGCGTTTTTTAATGGTGCATGAATTTTCTTTTGTTAGTGGAAAGGATTTACTTTTTTTCTTTCACAGACTTGATATTATACAAATAATATTTTGTATCCAGCAATAAAAATTATCATATTTATCTTATTATATGATGACTGTTTCGTGGGCATCACTGTCGGTTCTTTTTTAATTTATTGAATGCATTTTTCTAACAACATCCTCTGTTGGATACAGAGCGAAGGGAATATTGCACCTACCTGGTGGCGAATATCTTCCTTCTTCTGGAGTTCTTCACGGAAGGCACTCACTAACTTCTGGTATCACAAGACACACTACATATATTGATGGTGAATGACACCACTTCCAATCACGGATTGGGTATTTGAGGAGGGCGCACGGCGTGTAATTTTTAGTTGACACAAAATGACACAAAATATGTGTATTTCGATCGTATGTATCGAAACTAATTTTAATTCAACTGTGTGTGACGTACCTACACGACGACAAGTTGACACGATGTATATACTGCTGTATCGTACAGCTGACTGTCATATGTAGGTAGCAATATTTTAGGAGAAGAAATAGGTATGGAGTGTTGCCACATTTACCGAACATCCTCAGAACAGGTTATATCTAGTGGTGCGTTGTTAATCAACTCATATGTAGGTATAGTATGATTATATTCAATAATTTAAATAAATAAAACAAATTCTTGTTTTTATTATGCATAAACCTTATATTATATATGTATAATATCAATGTATTTTCATATAAATTTCCAAACCTTTGTAATGTAGTATTTCATACATTATTTAGTAAATATAAGATAAATATCTAGAAGTAAATATAACGATATAAGATAGATACTCCTGTTTTTAAACACGAGATTTCGCCTGAATTAAAAAGGGGTTATTACATATATTATGGAACTTAAAATAGTGGTTGCAATATCCCTTTGATCCATAGCAAGCTGAACCCTTAGGAACCGCATATGTGGCGTCGAGGGCATAACTTGATGGGAACGTAGGATAAGACGCTTCTGGAGTGACCGTGTGTATTTGGAATTATTAAAATATTTGTTTATTAATTTATAATTCGATAAAATTAATGTTCCATGCGCAGAACATCAGAAGCGTAAGACGCAGAAAGTAGACCCCACCATTATGTGGGACAGAAATATCTTTAATTTATTCAGGTCGTTGTTAAAAAAGCCCAGCAACATTAATACGGAGAAAGTTTTCAAGGACGGTGATTATTCATCGTAAGATAATAGGATCAAAGGGAAAGGAAGACATAACAGGAGAGTAGAATACAGTACAGTACAGAGCGGTCAGGTCAAGTCCGGTTGAAGACCCCGCAAAGAATTTGCGGAGACTTCGGTTTGCCACAGTATGGGTCGGATACATCTGAGAGAGAGAGAGAGAGGGCTTGAAGGGATAGAAGAGAGGGGACAAAGACCAAAGGATACCTCATTCTTCAAAAATAAAAAGACCGACAAAGGATTCGGGTGCAAAGGATTAGGTCACCGATACTTCCAGGAAAACAGTCTTTAACTACACGGTACCTTATACATGTAAAGTTGATATAGGTACATATCTACAGTAAACAAAAGTCAAATAAATACAGATACAACCTAAAATATAACAAAGCAAAATGTACAATGGAACAAAAACGGGTTATTGTATAAATATAATATTGTCATAACAAAAGGCTAATTATAATTTCATTTAAAAAAATCATTTCGAAATGATAATCTTAACTTACTATTTTTTAAGACAGTTAAATAGAATAACCCAATAGCTTTTGGAGCCTGTTATGATAATAACATCTATTCTATTTTCTATAATATATTTTATAATAATTCACGTTTAAACCACGAACGAGCTATTTTATACTAGTTTCGAAGCGACCACTTCTTAAGATGACAATTTGTCGATTGAATAAATATTTTTTATGAATTAATATTTAATTGAATTTTCCGTTCTACATACAATTGTGAAAATAAAACGTTAATATTTTCAAAATTTTGGATTGATATGGAAAATCAATAATAGGCAATATTGGTACACGTTACGCAAGCACTTAAAGTTATCACGAAAACCAGCAGATGACATGTCACATAATCGTCTGTACTGAGGTAAATTTTGTCAAAAAAAAATACTTAGTACCTATTACATATTACTTTCTTAATATACACATTTCTTTTGTATAGAAGGTTTTTGAACATATTATTTTATAATGATTTCCTTATAAAGCTAAAGAGGAATAAAAAATATAGAATTACTATTTTTTTATTTATTTATTTTATTTATTTATTTATTTATTTATTATAAACAATACAATACAATACAATGTTGATTACATACTAGAGTTAGAAGTTACATATGTTTGTGTGTGTGTATGTGTGTGTGTGTGTGTGAGGGTGTGTGTGTGTGTGTGTGTGTGTGTGTGTGTGTGTGTGTGTGTGTGAGGGTGTGTTTGTATGTGTGTTTGTGTGTGTGAGGGTGTGTGTGTGTGTGTGTGTGTGTGTGTGTGTGTGTGTGTATGTGTGTGTGTGCGTGCGTGTGTGTGAGTGTGTGTGTGTATGTATTATTTAATGATAAGTGTTGTAAATGATAGAATACGATGAACACCTCACTAGGAAGTCCTGTGCCGAGGTGTTCATTACAACAGTTGTGTGACAGATAATACATTGTGTATATAGTTTTCGAATCAAATTATAAATTAAATTGTTATTGAGAAAAAAAATTGTGAAGCTTAATTATATTTGATTGGGTGTGATTATATTATTGATTTGTTCTGAACCGGTGCTGTTTATCCATGCTGTTATGTGTTTTTTGTATTTTTGTGACGATGTGTTATGTGGTAGCAGTTTTAATGAGGTTGGTAGGCTATTGTGTAGTTTGATGGCATAGTATTTAAAGTGTCTTTGTCCATGGGTAGTTTGCAACTTTGGGATATTTATTGTGTTGGTGATGGAAGATCTTGTTGTTCTTGGAGGTTGTGTATTGTGTATAGTGGGTATGTTATGTTTAAAATGGTACAGAAGTGCAGATCTTGCATATAGTTGACGAAGTGTCATTACTTCCAGAGTCTTGAAAATTTCTGTGGAGCTTGTTCTGTATGGCACATTCAATATGCTTTTTATTATTGATTTTTGTGCCTTGCTAACCGAGTCTATTGCAATATTTGTTGAACCTCCCCAGGCCAGCAATCCATAGGAAATGATTGATTGGCATATTGCAAAGTAAATTGATCGCAATATCTGACGTGGGAAGATGTTTTTTATGTGGTTTATTAGATACAGCACTTTTTTAAGTTTGTTTGTAATGTATTCAGTGTGTGTTGACCATCGTAGATTTTTGTCAATTAAAATACCCAAATATTTGATATCATTTACTCTTTCAATACACTCACATTGACAAATGTTCAAATGTTCCACTAATCTAAGCAGTTTTATTTTACCTCTTGTTAATTACAATGTAATTACAGATATTGTTTTATATGTTCGATAAAATTAACTTCGAAAAAACAAATATAATAATACATATATTATTTAAATTTTACATAATAGAGGTGAAACGCCTAATCCATTAAACAATGTAGAGAATAAAACAATATTCTGGAGAAAATTTATATAAGAAAAATACTTTAGTAGAAATATATAGATGATCCATTTTAGAGACTTTTCCAACAAATATTTGAACAAACAAGGAGTTCATAATCCATTAAGAAAAATAAAACAACAATTTATTTGTGAAGGGAAGGACAAAATATAACGGGATGAATCAGATAATCTTTAAATGGATAGGGATAAGGATGAAAATGTTAAATAGAGTACCATACTAAATGTTGTAGTTTTTACTATTTGGATATATAGGGAATTTGTTATTACTGGTTGCATGTAACACATGAAATCCAGCAGTCGATGGCGATTAGTATGTATAGTTGAAGAAAACGTCCCAAACTCTATAAACCCTTAAATCCAAATCATTAAATATTTTGAGATAATGTGATTTCCTATACTAGTACAAAACACGTAGGTATATCAGGATAGGATACAGCTTGATGGTATTTAGGAAGATTAAACATCAAACTATTGAGACTCCTCGTAGATACCTATTGCGTTTACTGATATTCAAATTGTATGAAACGATGTCGTCACTAAATTATTTTTTTACAAAAATTGTAAAAAAGTTTGTGATGTACCTACTGCTATAAGGTGTATGTTTTTTATTAGAAATTAATTCTCTTGTTGGGGTTCTTGGCGTTTTTAGATATTTAAAAATATAGGAAGATACAGGATAATACAGGACATCGTTCGATGGAGTAGATCCAGAAGAAGACATTGGAGGGACCACGTAGCCAGGATGGAAAGTGATAGACTTGTATATATAGCAGCGAACGAAATTCCTTCTGGCCGCCGCGCGCCGCCTACCCGGTAGACCACACAAGAGATGGAAGGATAAATGGACTTCGTCATCCCAGGAGGCATAGTTTCTGAAGAACAGACCAACCAGGTCTACTAAATGAAGAAGAAGAAGGAAGATTAAGACATAACGTTTCATAAAAAAACGTTTTTCTTAATAAATAAAGTTTAAAAACACTGGATCTTTTCCATAAAAAATAATTTGACCTTTTGTATGTCTATATTTAAACAAATTTTCAGCGTTTTTTTTTTCAATGTGGAAATATAAACAAAAAATCAAATGTTGATAGCCCCTGACTGGAACAGAAATTCTAAATTATGATTAAAAATTTCTATATTATTGAAATTTTGGGCTCTCTGCATCAAACGTATCAAAGTTATACGGGAGGGACGGACACACACACTGTTATGATGCAATAAGAGTTTCGCCATAGTACCTTATGTACATGCTTGAAGTAGAAGATATGGTGATGCATACAAATAACATATAAAGATCGGTTAACAAAACGGAACATGATATTTAATAAACCTAAATCGATTATATAATCTAATCCAAGTCTGATATAATTAAGTTCCATTGAAAGCTACAAGACAGAACGACAATATTGTTTGTTTACTCAGCAGTTCAGAAAGAATGTATCGTTTCATTTTCCCTTCCTTCCCATACCACAAACCTCAAAGAACATTTCTACTATAAGTGCTTTCTCTATAGACTAAAACATATTTGAGGCTTCAAGCTTTCTCTTCTATTACTTGAAATATTTTATACCATCCATCTCCGCCCGCTATCCTGAGAGTCATTTATTTCTTTGTTAGTTTTGAGATAAAGTATCAAAATATTGAGTCCCCGTAGGTATTGTTACCATACAAATTATATTATGAAACAATACCCCCTATTCAGTAACTATTGTAACTAAAATAGGAACATACTAAAATTATAGATTTTAGATATACGGTCTTATTTCAGCGTTATAAAATATCAACTTGGACTAAATGGAATAGGAACGTATCTATATTGGCCGGAACGTTCTTGAAAAGTTACTGAATTAGACGTATTTTGAATAATTATGAAAATAATGAAAATTTCATAATTTCTATAATTATTCAAAATATGCCTGATTCCGTAACTTTTTAAGAACGTTCCGGCCAAAATAGGTACGTTCCTATTCCATTTAGTCCAAGTTGATATTTTATAACGCTGAAATAAGACCGTAATTCTAAAATCTACAATTTTAGAACGTTCCTAATTTAGTTAAAAGTTACTAAATAGGGGGTAATGTCGTCATTAAATTCAATTTTCACAAAAAATTGTTAAATAAATATTTATATGTAGGTACTACGATAATGTATGAACTTTATATAGAAAATTAAATTATATAATTTTTATAGGTGTGTTTCGGCATTTTTCAATATTTTTTAAAAATCTGTAAATATAAGCAGTTTTACACATAAATTTGTCATAAACGCTGTTTTTATTGATAAAACAAGTTTGAGATATTTTATCTGTCTATACTTATACAAATTTTCAGCATAATGTTTTTTATGTTTTTGAGATATGTATATGGAAAAATGCAATGAAAATTCAAATGTTGCTAATCTCTGACTGGAACGAATATGAAAAATGAACGAATATGAAAAATTCCGAGTAAAAAAGGTTTGCAGGCCTATAACTTTCTATATTTTGTGAAACTTTGTCGATCTGTTAAGAGAAATAAATTACCTTGAACCTGAAGCCAAACCTACCTGAAGCCAAACCTCGAACATTACCTGAAGCCTAAATGACTGTACAAGACTAAATGACTTCATTGAGACAAACGGAATGTTTACCAAACTTCAATCTGCGTATAGAAAATATCATTCAACTGAGACTGGACT
This sequence comes from Molanna angustata, assembly GCA_963576475.1. Lineage (NCBI taxonomy): Eukaryota > Metazoa > Arthropoda > Insecta > Trichoptera > Molannidae > Molanna > Molanna angustata. The sequence continues at coordinate 1,387,715 of OY754965.1, read as the reverse complement.
TCTTCGAATATTATCTGATACGATTCTAGCTACTGAAACCGGAAATCATGTTCAATTAGCATTTCTCGACATGAGTGCAGCTTTTGATACGATTGATCACACTATTCTCACTGAAAGACTCAAAACAACTTACGGTATGCGAGAAAACACATATAAATGGTTTCAATCTTATCTCACAGGACGACACCAAACTATCAAATTCAATAACCTAAAATCATCTCCCGCTTTTGTAAAATTCGGAGTTCCCCAGGGTTCCGTGCTAGGTCCGTTACTATTTATCTTATACACAAAAGACATATTTTCAATCATTGACTCCCACGGACTACTCGCACACTGTTATGCGGACGATTGGCAGCTTTACTTTTATTGCACACCAGAAAATGCTCACCATCTAAAAACCACAATCTGTAAATGTATCGAAGATATCGGTGTTTGGATGTCAGCAAACAAACTTAAGCTAAACCCAACAAAGACAGAACTACTCTGGACAGCAACACGCAAACGAAGCCATTTAATAGACACTTCCCCACTAACTTTCGAAAATTCAGATATTCTTCCTAAATCCTGTGTTAAACTTCTTGGAGTCAAAATAGATTCAAATCTAAGCTTTTCAAACCAAATTAACACATCGAGGGAGATCGCGATCCACTTCCACGCCGGCGACGCTATAGAGCCCATTGGCCCTGTTCACCACCGGACGCAGCCGCAACATCGGACAAACACAAAATATCCACCATCCATCGGGTTCAACCACTGCCCCCGAGAATCCAACCTCAAACGGCGGGGCAACCGCTCAAGATCGGCAGCCGGGGCAAGCCCCTAGCACAACCGATCGAACGGAAGGGCTTGCCCCCGCACCCCTCGGTCCTCGTGTTGGCGTCCGAAGGTTCCGCGGGCTAACACCGGGGGCATCCGACGCAATCATCACCTGTCAGATTTGACGTCTAGTTGTCAACACAGGATGTCTGACCCGACGTCTGCGCCGGCGGTGTGCCCGAACCACACAACAACATTCGCCACAGTTTGACGAGTAACTGCCGAGCGAGACTAGAGGCGTCCGTCCTGCTCTTCTCTTAAGTACAGAATTGACGAGGGCACAACAGCGTCGGCCGCCCACCCCCGCCTTTACTGCCTAGGCCCTTAGAGCCGCAACCTAGGCCCAGTTACTTCTTCTGCTTTCTTTCAACTAAGACGTTTAAAGTCAATCCGAAGGAGTATCCCAATTGAAGCCATGAAATCTTTGGTAAGCGCCTTTGTTGTCTCCCGTTTGGATTATTGTAACGGTATATATGCGAATTTACCAAAGAAAGAAATTAATAAAATTCAGTCAGTTTTCAATGCTGCAGCCAGACTCATCACTGGAGCCTCCAAATTTTCTCACATCTCTCACCATCTTCGCAATCTACATTGGCTTAAAGTCCCCGAAAGAATTGAATATAAGCTCTGTCTCATAATCTTTAAAGCACTTCGTGGTATGGCTCCTACTTACCTCTCCGAACTGTGCATTCCGCTTTCAATAAATGAAAGACAATCATCACTTCGTTCTGCTTCTTCATCCATGGTTGGGAAATTAGTTGAAATAAACAGGGTGCACACAACTAATTTCGGTGATCGTGCATTTGCTGTGGCAGGACCAAATGCATGGAATAAGCTCCCACACACCCTCAGACAAACCGAAAATATATCTTCGTTCAGGAAAAAACTCAAAACGCACCTTTTTCGCAAATCTTACCAGAGCCGAAATGATACAACGTAATCATTTTTTCAGCGCCCTTGAGGTGAGATATTCACAAAAACGGCGCTATATAAATTATCCAAATTTATTATTATTATTTATTGAACAAATAGACAGTTAAATTGGAATATAAGTGGATTGAATATAAAAATTTGGAATCTTCTGTCAAACTGTATTATCCTTCACCGTAATATTCTATTTTCTCCATAAATCAACGTAATGTAATTCTAGCGTCTACGGAGGAGATGGTGCACTGCAAACAAGTCGCGGAAATTCTGAATAAATTCATAAAATATATCCTATCCGAAGATGGTCGGGGAGATGAAGATGGTGATGTTGGTAGACTTCCACCCAACCACTTCCATCCACTTCTTGACAAAACGAATGGTATTATTAAATTTTCCGACGAGAACAATATTCAATCCGCGCCAAATTTTGTTTTGCTACAAATCGAATAAAAGTATGGGCGAGAGACGAGACGCAAGAAGAAATACTCTATCTCCTACTCCCGACCATACTTGCATACATATTTACTTGTTATTTCTGAATCTACACAAGCATACGCTTATATGCTAACTTTATTTGTATATGAATAAGAACTTATTTCTTTAATACTGACTGCTGAGCCAAAGGTACTGGGTTCGATTCCCGGTGGTGACACAGTTTTTAATCATGTTTTCAGTCTGGATCTGTGAGACGATTAATATATTAAGAATGTGGCAACTTTTTATTGGGTGCGTGTTAAATTAATATTTGATATAGTACCTGTTAGTTGCCCGATAAGCAATATTAAATAAATAATATAAATAAATACTTCATATTTTTTTTCAATGTTTGAAACTGTCACTTCATGATAGAACTCCATAGGGCCGGTATTACAGTCTCAGTTTAAGAGCTAAACTCAAGTTTTACAAAAATATAGCGTATTAGTGTCCGTTTAGGCCTAATCTTCCCTCAAATACGTCACTAAAACGTCAAATATTGAAATCAACGTTTCTGGAGGATTAAGTACTTAACGGAGAGTCGACTGTCATTTCTCAACGCGTTGCTAGGCAACGCGTGTAGTTTCAAGTCGTAGCGTATCGTTTTGTAGTTCTTATTATAACACAGAAAAAGTAAAATATGTCTATAATTGAAAATTTAGTAACTGACATGTCATATTGCACTGTAATACGGAAATGGATTCAATCTCCCCTTAATATTAATCTTGAGTTTAACAAACTCAATGAGTTGAGAGCCAACTGTAATACCGGGCCTATATCTACCTAAATATATACATACAATAAGTATGAATTAATGAATGATTATTTTAATATTCAAAAAAAGATAAGAAACTAAATGGCATTATCTTACATCAGGCCCTTTTTTAAAAAAATATTTTATATACCTAATACGTAATTTTCAGCAAATAATTTATTAATAGTTATTGTTCCAATATTAAATCTCAAATTACTCATCAAAATGTAATTTGCAGATACAACCCTATAATATTTAATTTGTGATATGTACTTTCTTAATGAAGACTTAAAATAATGTAAAATATCATATTTTAATATAATTTCATAGATAACGGCCAAGAAAGTTGAAATTCCTAAAACAACGTAAATGTAATTATTAGAAGTCATAGAACAACGAACGAAACTAAAATGACAATAGTTGAACATAAAAAAAGGTTCGTGGCTCTCGGGTAAGTAGAGTAGAGTAGAGTAGAGTTGGATGAAAACTTTAAATCGGATCGGATTGAGAGTTAGGTCGGTGGGGTTAATAGTGGAACAAAGTTTGGTGTAACTAAAAATAAGCTGCACGATGATACCGAATGAGAAGGGTGAAGTGAAGTTGTTGAAGGTAATCCGATTCCCAGTGAGGTGGAGGCGAGGACGGACATCACCTTTTTCTCTCTACTCTCGTGCAGGGTTGCCAATGCCGAAAATTTTAGAAAATTTAAGAAAATTTGTACCAACTGATGCGGTTGTAGGTAACTACTGGAAGTACTGTCGGAATTTTTGAATGATATCTGTACAATGTTCAAAATATTATGATTTTTTCACATTTTCTTCATTTTTTTGTATGAATCCAATTCTTTCACAAAGGTACACACAATAAACAAACACCCGTATTCAGAGACAAATATTAAGATTGAGGAGACCTCAGACCTAAATTTAACAACGTCGATTTTTTTATTGTATTTATTGTATTTAATTTAAATACAAAAGGAGCGGGTCGTGGCAACACTGAACAGTTAGTGTACGTGCGTAGGTTGACAATCTCTAAATGTGCTTATCATTTTTTTTATTTTTGCTAAAAATAAGACTATATAATTCACAGGTTTTTCAAAATATGTGCGCAAAGACAACACAAATTATTAATGTTTGAAAATAGGTTTTCGAAAAGGGTTATATATCAATTAAAAAGGAAATTTTAAAAAATGTGAAAAACATTTTATCTCGACAAAAGTCTTTCGATTGGTACTAAAAAAAAGAATTCTACGATTTTTAATATTTTTTTTTTTTTTTTTTTATTATTGATACCAAAAATACAAAATTACAATATAAGTACAAAAAAAAATATCAGAAAAATTAAAATTATTACAGATCAAATACATGGGTTGGTTTATACCACCTCACTAGGCCAGGCCTGTTCCGAGGTGGTAGACTAGTTACATATATAAATTACTAAATCGAAATAAACTGTAATATTGTGCAGTGTGCAGTCTATGTTTCACTATGTAAGATTTGTTGTATATGTTGTTAATGTTTGAGTATTTGCTGACAATAGTTAATCCCTTTATTATATAGCAATATACAATATATTTTCGTGAAAATATTTTTTTTTTTTTTATATGGGTTGGTTTGTACCACCTCACTAGGCCAGGCCTGTTCCGAGGTGGTATACTATATCCGAGTGTTATGTACCGAAAACTGCGTAAATATGTGCTTTTTCAAAATTTGCGATGGCAGCTCGTTAATACATTTATATACACATTTATTTACGTTTATATTTAATATATGATGTAGAAAGTATTGTCGGGATTGTGTTTTGATCACCATCATACTAGGCAAAGCCAGTATCACGATGGAAATTTTATTCCCATACATTAATATAAAACAAAAATATATTACTATATAAAAAAATGATAAATTAAAATAATAATGTATTTCCTTTTTTTTAATTGAATATGTATTTTGATATGTTTTCTCATTTGTGTATTCCTCATTTTCATTTGATTTTTTGTTCATGTATGATTTGATTTAGTTGCTTTATGTATGACTTTTTATTATTGACTTGATATTTTTTATTTTTTATAAGTGATTCCCTCAGCAAGCACAAGATTGCAATATTTTTGATAAGGCACTGCAAAGAAAAATTTGTAAAAAATACTGTACTAGTGGATTGTATCTTTATTTGTATTGTAGAATTATATGTTAAATAAAAAAATAAATAAAATAAATAAATAAACTACTTCAAATGAAGAGAAAAATTGAGGCCCGAGGCCTCCTCAATCCTCATATTTTTCTCTGAATACGGGTTTAAGTGTTTGACATTATTTACCAATATTGTCAACTGTATGTTTTTTTAAAGAATGAATGTGTCATTGAAATAAGTTTACTTACACATCCTCATACGTTCCTTAAATTAAGCACAGTAAATGTTTGTAGTGTAGGTAAACGAATTGTTCGCAGCGAGATTTGAACCAGAGTCCTATGGATTAATAGTCCCGCGCACTGGCTGATATACTAATATCAGTATCATTTATTCATATATTGCACATCAGGGACCCGCCACGACTTGTCGGTACTTGATCCAAGTTCGATTTTGAGGGCCCCACGATTGGAGTTGGCCTCTTAGTGCCAGAGATAATGATATATTTTTGATGGTAGTTCTTGTGTAGTCCAACGAGCAGCTGCTCCTTCTTCAGCCCTTCTTCGTCCAGTAATGGACACATAGGACTCCCCCTGGGACCTCCACAGCTCCCTATCTTGGGCAGATCGCATCCATACGCCTCCAACCACTCGTCTTATAACATCAGACCACCTTATTAGAGGCCTCCATACACTTATTTTGCCCGTTCTAGGAGCCCGTCCGGGGAGTTACAGGACTATAACGCTCCCAATGGAGTGGGGTAGGAGACTGCGAAAAGCACCGTTTTTATTTATGCAACAAAATAGAACTGCAACAAAATTACCATCAAATTCATTAGTCGTCCTGCTCTTACTAGTAATAAAGTTGTAAAATAGTTATGAAACAATATTATGGTGCAACCCTGTTTACATTTATCTTGTCCTTAGTATCGACATATTATCTAAAGACAATCCAAATGAAAACTTTATTTCCTATGTGAAATATAAGACCATGCTTTTCTATGATCAAGAAACTTAAAACTTTGTAATGGTCGGCGAATGAAATCATTTAAAAGAAAATGTTCCGAACACATCATGAACTACGGGAGAACTTAAATGTATCAAATGTTCGACATCGTAGTGTAAAAGGTCATAATTTATTTATTAGGTCCTTAAATATGAAATTGGCGTTTTGCCGTACTGGCAACTTTGATCTCAAATATCTTCTCTTTGGTTATGAATTCCAAATTCAAATTTATATTTTATCATGTATTTGTGTTTCGAAAATTTTTGTTTTTTCCTCAATTGTTTTTTTTTTCTTTGCGTCACTCAGTTTACAAAATGGAAAACTTGAAATATCGTGTTATTTACGAGTACGAGTTCCACCGTTGCACCAGTGCTGCAGGAACGACTCGAAGGATTAATGATGTGTATGGCGACGGTGCCTCAAAAGAAAACACAGTGCGTTTTTGGTTCCAACGTTTTCGTTCTAGAAATTTCGACCTGCAGAACAAGCCCCGTGGACGGCCGGAGACCAAATTGGATAATGAAGAATAAGGCTATTGTGGAAGCGGATCTATCGCAAACCACGTCCTAGTTAGCTGCAGGCTGCGGTGTTAGTGATAAAACTGTTTTAATCCACTTGAAGCAAATTGAGAAGGTGAAAAAGCTTGAAAGGTGGGTACTCACGAATTGAGTGAAGCAAATCAACAAACGCGCTTTGACTGCTGCGTTGCATTAGTCAACCGGCACAATAATGAAGGGATTTTAAATCGAATGTGATGAAAAGTGATGAAAAAAAAAAAACCTGTGATGAAAAGTGGATCCTGTACGATAATCGGAAGCGCTCATCGCAATGGCTAAACCCTGCCGAACTAGCCAAACCATGCCCCAAGCGAAAATTGACTCCAAAAAAGTTACTTGTGAGCGTTTGGTGGACTAGTGCTGGTGTCGTTCACTACAGCTTATTTAAATCTGGCCAGACGATTACAGCAGATGTCTATTGTCAGCAACTGCAAAACATGATGGAAAAGCTGGCTGCTAAACAACCGAGGCTGGTTAATCGCTCTAGGCCACTGCTGCTTTATGATACTGGGTACAATAGAAATTCTTTTCACTGTCCATCCAGAAGATCTATGTAGAAACCAATCTCTCATTTGTATTGAATCTTCTAGAACAAAATATATGTATGCTAAATTCATGTATTAATAGAGCTTGCACTGAGTACAACGGAAATTGATTGAGTAATCCGGAGTTGGATATATTTGCTTCGGGTTTATATCAATTTAAAAAATAACTTGTGTATTTGTCGGATATTATTTAATCTGTGCTGTATTGTTGTGTGCATCATTAAATTTTTAATTGTGCCCCATTAATTTAATCCAGTATTATTCAAAAATTTAGACACGTGGTGTATTAACTGTAAGTGCTACGTGGTCCTCATCTCTTGTGAGTCCAAGTCTCTGAGGCGTATGACAACACTGATCTGACATTAGTTTTATGTTGTGTCAGCTTGGTTTTTCTCGACAAGAACCTGGACTTTATGTATCTCTTATAAATAACAAAATAAGAACAGCAGTCGAGAGTCGCACATCCAGAAATGTTTCGATTGAACTGAGTCGCGTGAATAAATTACGATTATATTGATAATTAGAATCTGTTTGACGTGTGGAAGAATGCAATGCGGATGGTAATGCAGATATTTACCATGGCAAAGCAATGAGGTTCAGATAGTCCTCGAGTTTCACCGCAGCGACACCTGACGGCATAATTAATAGCAATAATTCCCCAAGAGAGGGGGGAGGAAGAAGATGACAGACAGGAAGGGAGGTGCAGCACGGGAAGGAAGCAGACTTATTTAATCATATTGGGTAACCTAACTTTAAAGAGTGATTTGTACCAAAAAGAAAAAAAGTTTAAATTCTAATAATTAAATATATTTTTATTTCTCTTAATTAACACAATAAAATATCGTAATAAAAATAAGTAAAAACAAGATACATCATTAAATAAAAGAAAATTATTCGTATGTAAATAAACAAAGAGAAATCCTACCTGTTTGTGGATACTGTATTATTAATTTAAAGATAGTTTTCTTTTTAACAGTGCATAATAAATATAAATTAATTTCTTATGAAACAAAAAATAAAACAATAATAAGATAACAAATAAATTATTATATTTTTATATACACATAATAAAACAAAACTGCTGCCAACGTACCTATTTTTTCAATTTGAATTTGCATCATTACTACAAAACGAATCATTTTGAAAAAAAAATAACCTAGTTAGATTGGATATTAATAAAGAAAAATATACCTTAACTTTTTAATTATGTTCTGTATATATTATTGTAGGAAAATAATAAGCATACCCCGATTTTTGACATTTAACTTAAATTTCTAAAAAAACTATAAGGTATAGAGCATTATATTTTTTTATAAATTAAAATAGATCAAAATATCTGGAAAAATACGATGTAACATTGCATTAATGCATCAGGTTAAGTTAATAAACCGAAAAAACTTTTATTTCGCAATGGCGTTGAATGGAAAATACATGTTTTTTTAGGTTTATTCACTAAACCTGAAGTATTAATGCAACGTCACATCATATTTTTCTAGATATTTTTGTCTTCTTTAATTAAAAAAAAATATGTTGAACTACGCCTTATATTTTATTATAAATATAAGATAAATGCTGAAAATCGGGGTATGCCATATTTTTTCTACAAGAATTTATACAAAACATTATCAAAAAGTAAAGATATATTTTTCTTTATTAATCCCAAACTATCTAAATTATTTTTTTCAAAACGATTTGATAAGTAATAATGATGGTATATCAAATTGAAAAACAGGTATGGTGGCAGCAGTCCCCCCCCCTTAATATATTTATTTTTTTTCTAAACCAATGATAAATATTTTAATAAATGCAACAGAGTAGGTATAAAGTATAGAATACAAAATAATAGGGTATAATATACGATAAAAAGAAAATATGAAAAGGTTGCAATAACATAAATACTATATAAAAACAAAGGCTAAACGAGTGGGTTGTGGCCGACACTAAACTACTTACTACATAATAAGTGCACATTTTTCCTTAAAAGGTTAACAATTCATAAATGCATATTTATGAAGTACAATTATATTAAATTCCTAAACAAACATTAGTTTCCCAGAGGACAAAGGTTTTCATAATACACCATACACAAAAACATCACGATGAAATTCAAAGTATGCACTCTCTACTTGATACCCATTGAAATATTGATGTAAAAAAATCGAATAAAAATTGTGAAATCATAACTCCACTACTCCATAGTTAGTGGAGAGTACAAAATTACAGTTATTATCATTTGGGTTAGCCCTTTTTAAAACACAGTTCAAAATGACTATGGAAGGTTAGACAACATTTATGTTACTTCACTAAAGATGGCAGGCTGTTCAATACTTTTGGAGCAACAAAAGCTGAAAATCTAGTTTTGCAGATGGGAAGTCAATAATTTTAATACCACGACCTCGCGCAAAATTCTGCAATCATTACATTTAATATTAAGTATTCATAGATTCCGTTTATGTATCCTGAAGAGACATGTGAACAGGCAATGGGACTTTTAAATTGGTATATATTATGTCACATTGGTGGTGCATCGGACATACAAATAACATGCGATCGAGTTAAAAGTCAAGGCAGTAGACTTGATTGGAATGAAATCACTCACTGAAAAATATATTTTGGTGGAACAATGTCAGACAAGTAACATGATGGTGTGATAGCAGATAACACAACAGTTTAGGCTTGTATAACAAATTGGTTCTAAGGAAATGTAAAGCATGCCTGTTCCTTTCCTTATCTTTGAGTTTTCTTATCACGATATTATGTGTGTATGGTGTATCAGGTATGGCGTAAAACGAAATTCTGGGCCATCTGTACATCTCAAACAGAGTTGATTTACTATCCACAGAAATTCATCCAATTCCGCTCAATGATATCATCTGTCAAAATGTTCTCACGTTCTGAAAAATTGAGTTTTTTCAGACCAAATCTATGGACAATAGTAAAATTTCTTCACCAAAATTTTATGGCAATCAATATAACATATTTGAATATTTTCAGAATGGTTCAGAATGAAAATTGAAACAGTACTCAACACTAATATCAAAAAGTACATGTTGTTAACAAAGCAATTTAAATTTCGCAAAGCAAATACTTTTACTGCTATATAAATGTGTCATTAATATCCGATTTATATTTAAACATTGAATATGTTCGGGATATCCTCGTTCCACCTCACTTTGTGTACCAATCTTCTGACCTAAAGTTATTGCTTATGTCAGCTCTGTATATTCCTCATTCCGTGAGGTTTTTTATGTATTTGTTTAAAGAATGTATTACTCCAATAGAAATGTAAAAAATTAAAATGCATTCAGAGATTGTCAAGTTTGTAGATGTGAGATAAGTTTTGGCCACGACTCAATTCTATTAATCAGGTACGTACCTATCGAGACAATAATAAGTCGCTTAATCCAAAGTTCAAAACGAGAAATCAAAGGGAATTCCCGCCGACATATGTGAGAGATCACGAGAAGAGAGACGGATGAAGAGAAGACGACTGAAGAAGAACCACGTAGTGTGGGTGGAGAGGATCGTGGTGAGCGTGTGTGGGGGGAGGCGGAGGTGGGTGTAAGGGCAAATTTTAATAATTGTCAAAGCGGCGGCGGCGGTGGATCAAACAAAGCGAGTCCCCTCCCTCACATGGTCTGCGGCCGCCCCTCGTGAGGCTGGGTGGCGAAGGGAAGTACAGGGAGTAGGAAGACGTCTCTCTTTCACCCGATGAACCTGATTTGGCAATGTGTTTCAAGAAGTTTGTTGATCTCCCACAGCCAGAGGCACCTACACATTACTAACCCACTAGATATCATGATATTGACAACATATTATTTAACAATATCTATTTATCTATCTGTCTGTCTAATGAAACTTATATTATCTCGTAAAGTTATCTGTCGAATCTTAATGTCAGCCTTAGTGTCTCAGTCAAAGTTCAAGGATTTGATTCCGACAGCAATTTTCATATTGCGTTTTATTCTACTTTTTTATACAGGTTGTGTGTGTATTTATATATTTTGAGTTTCTTATTAAGAGGACATACCTACATATAAACCTAAACATCGCATTTTGAAATAAAATTTCTCAAATATGTTACGGCTTACCACTTGTGGCACGGCGGTCGTCATACAATTTTAAAATTCAGCATACAATCCCCGGTAAAATTATAAAAATTAGCCTAATTTATAGCATTTTTCTTAATTACTTCATAACTACATGTCGTAGATAAATAAATATTTTATGTACTTAAAATGTCCTTTTGGAATATTATCATACATTCTGAAATCCCGTAAATACTCCCATTGTTTGAAAAAGAAGCTATTTGATGCATGTATTCTCCCAGTGCTTACTTATGGAATGGAAACATCGGTCCTAACAAAAATAATAATGCACAAGCTGGTAGTGAGACAGAGAGCTATGGAGAGAAAGTTGCTGGGTATTTCAATAAGGGACATAATTCAGAATGTCATGATAAGAGAAAGAACCAAAGTAGCCGATATAGCGGAAAGGGTCGCTGGCCTTAAGTGGAGCTGGACTGGGCATCTGGGCATATTGCTAGATGCCAGGATTCACGATGGACCAAAAAGATCGTAGAATGGCGACCGAGAACAAGCCGAAGAGGCGTCGGCAGACCCCAGGCAAGGTGGTCTGATGACATCAAGAAATGTGCCGGAGGGAGATGGATGCAGTGTGCCCGAGACAGGGAGTTGTGGAGGATCAAGGGGAGGCCTATGTCCAAGAATGACTCATTACGTCACACCGCGGGGTGTGACGTAATGAGTCCCATATAAATTCTTTTTTATATTTCTTATGTACTAAAATTCAGACGGATAAATTTAGACGAATCAGAATAGGACATAAAGAGTGTATAAAATCAATGTAAATATAAAGTTTTATCAATTAAAGTCTGGTTTTGGTCTTAAAATGCAAAAAAAGTCAACAAATTTGGGTTTCCGATAGTTTAAATCATGTATAAAACCCTTTTAACGCACGCGCCAGTTACCCTTAATTACACGTAACTTCATAATGTATAAGACGAATTTAATACACCATTTTAGTCTCTTACATTATGATAGAATAAAAAATGACGACATAAGGAGGGAATGCAAGATGAAGAAGAGTATTATAAGTAAAATGAAAGTGAATTCCTTGAGGTGGTTTAGACATATTATATTGTGTTTCTGGTCGATTCTCTCTTTTTTTATTTTCCAATTATCAAAATTGTTTTTAATATGTTTAATTTTTATTACCTATAGATATGTTTTGTATGTGTGTATATGTATGTATATGTTTTGTGAACTTTCTTAATTGATTTTTAATTTTTTGTTTTATTCTTTTCATACACTTTGTTTTTGTAATACTTTATTTTTTGTTTTATTACTATACTATGTATTTGTATTTTAGTCATTCTTTTGAACATTCTTGGTTGATTTTTTTTTCTTTATACTTGATTATTTATTTTTTATGCACATAGATGATGTGTTTATGATATGTTCTTATATTATTTTTGTTATTTTCTATGTAAATGGTTGTTATATACCGTAAATAAATAAATAAATAATGAATGATGAACGACCTACCAAAAAATATACATGGGTGTAAGAGATGGAGTGAATAGCAGGGGCCGCCCCAGAAAGGGATGGCATGACCATGTGAATGATATTTTGAAAGAAGGAAATATAAGAAGCTTGAATAATCGACGAGCATGTATGAGACGATGCATTGATGCAAAAGAAGCTAGGAATGTGTGCAAAAATAGAGGAGTATGGCGCTCGGTTCTCTCTGCTTACCCCGTAAGGGATATGGCGTGATGGTATGTATGTATGTATAATATGTCCTCTTAACTGGAGTACCTAAATTTATTTTTATTTTGTCTCGGGTAACTAACAGGTAGGGCAGAGCAGGGTCAAATGAACAAGATTTTGCAAAAATAGTGCTGGTTCTTGTATGTAGCCAAATAAATGAGTTTAAAAAGATATTATTTTTTATTTTTCTATATATAAGAAACAGCACTATTTTTCAAAATCATGTTCATTTGACCCCGCTCTGCCCTACATCTATTTTTATGTTGTCTCGGGTAACAAACAGGTACTATGTCAAATTAATTTAACTTAATACGCACCCACACATTTAGTTAATTCACGCATCCAATAACAACTATTTAATTACCATTCAAATGAATTGATGAAAAAAACACAAGATAAGTAGGTGTACGTCAATAAACAATATTGTTTGTGCGATAAAGTGATTCTTTGGTGGTCAGGTAGGACCGCAGAGGATATATATGAGGACAGGACAAGAGACGTCCGGGATGTGAAACCACTATACCTTAAAATCCTTTGAACGGGAGCCAATTTCGCCTCAAAAGACACCAAAGTGAAGGTTTGCGGGGGAAAAAAAGACCCCTTTGTTCTTGCCATCTGCCGTCACAAAGAGTCCAACAATTTAATATGATGATCAAACGCGAACCTTTTGACTAATAAACAGACAAAAAGCACTGTCACGAGTCATCCGTACACCGCAGCGTGAGTTCTTCCCTTTCTACTGCTTTCTGTCTCTCGTTCACCCCGTACCCCCCCCCCCCCCTCACCTCCTCTCCTACACACACACATATAACATAGCTCCTGCACAAAGGTCGGGACACCATACATGTATTTACACAGAAACAAAGTACCTAAATACTAACCACAGTTAATTTAAATAATTTTAACTAATAATAATTACGGTACAAATACTTTGCTAAATACCACCTGATGATAAAATCACTACTAGATTCTGGAGAGCGACTATTTTATGTTTTTTATTCGGGACAATAACAGCTTTTAAAATCAACAATGAACTTCAAATATTAATGTACGGAATGTATGAAGATATGTACCTTTTTGTTTATCAATGACGTATTCAATAAAAAAATCAACTTTTTAAATCGTTGATTTGCTCTTTTGGACAGTAAATTGGTTGTTCATTATTTTCTTAAATAAAATATCTGGCATCACAATTATTGAAAGATTTAACATTTTATTAAAATCCCTTTATTAAGTAGATGTTTTGATTTTATATATAATCACTATTTGTTATAGGACATACTTTTACCAGACATACTTTTCTTTTTTTAATTGTACAATAAAGCTGTGAGGTACCGCCTCGGAAAAGTCCTTCCACTCTTTTCTAGAATCATTGTTTAATTGTACAATAAAGCTGTGAGGTACCGCCGATGATGGATATGTAATCATCATCATCATTGGCCCTACAGCCCACTGTGGGCCTAGGCCTCCTTCAAAATCCGTCGCCATTCCTCCCTGCACTTTGCGCTTCTCTTCCAGTTGGTAAGGCCCAGCGCTCGTATATCAGCCTCCACATCGTCCAGCCATCTCATTTTTGGTCTTCCTCTGTCTCTTCTTCCATCTGGTGTGGTGTTCAAAACCTTGTTGGGAGTACGATCATCACTCATCCTGTAGACATGGCCCAACCATTGCAGTCTTCTTATTTAAATGAACTGTACAATGTTAGGTTCGCCATACAGTGCCTATAATTCGTGATTGAATCGTCTCCTCCACACTCCATTTTCATTGACAGGACCTTCCTTTCAAATATCAGAAGTATGTTTTCATCTCTTTTGGTCACAACCCAGCATTCGGTACCATATGCAATGACTGGACTGAGGAGCGTTTTATAAAATGTTGTTTTGGTTTTTCTACCGAGCAATTTTGACCTCATATGCTTATACAGTCCATAATAGCATCTTTTTGTCTGTAGTTATTATCGTGGGTGATTCCATTACCCAAGTATTTGAAGGAGTTGACGTTTTTTATGTGGTGTGACCCTATGTCTAATGGTGGATGTGTGTGCTTCTTTTTATGTAGTTGTGCACACCAGTCGCTGGTTACCTCCACATTGTGTGTTAAATATCATGATGGTTTGTATGTAGAATAAACTCGCTTGTGAAGTGTTTATTAAGATCATTACAATAATGTATTATTAATGATGGTCACCGTACGGGGTGTGTGTGTGTCACAAAGGGAGGTAGCGGCGCTCAATTTGTCATAGAGAAAGCCGCCACCAGTCCCACCCCGGGGAAGTTTGCCAATAGAAAAGTGGTTTGACTCCACAGTTACAGTGATACCAATACCATACCGCAGAGGAACAGGAATAGAAAGAGAAAGAATCACCGTGTAGACAAAAAGAGAGAGGAACAGTCACTAATGCCTTGTATACATTGGTTTAGTCAAGTAGATGTTTACAGTAGTGTTAACAGCCTGGACAGTAGCTGGTCAACTTGACTTGCATGTTGAACGAAAAAGAATCGCTATCATTTTTTCGCTAACACCGCTCACGTGGCACTTGATTCGCTACTTGGCGTGTGTAAAACAGTACAGTAGAAACAGTATAAGTAAAAAGAGACGATGCACGCGCGGCGCGTATTAATCATAAAATATATGCTATATTATAAAATATATAACCAAACCTTAACGCAATACCAAAAACTAAGAAAACACTTGGTCAAAAAAATTATCATGTCATGGAAAATTCATTTAATAATAGTTGCATATAACACATGAGATCCTACTGTCGATGGCGATAGTATGTATAATTGAAGAATACTTACAAAACTTAAACATAAAAAGATATTTTGTTTTCTATATAAAACATGTAGGTACATATGTATGTCAGGATAGGATAGTATGGAGATCGGTCTTTTTTTCTAACCCAGAATATTTTATTTTATTTTTATTTTATATAATATTATAACCCCTGAAACTGAAACAATGGAAAAAAATATATAAAATTCTCAGTATAAGTTTTGTAGGCCTATAACATAATAATAATAAAACTGGCTTACTTATATAGCGCCGTTTTTGTGTGTCCACCTCAAGGGCGCTTTACAATTACAACTAGGAATTAAACACTATAAGTTTTTTTAAACAGATGAGTTTTTAAATGTTTTTTAAAACTAAATTCACTATTAATTACTCTGATGGTTGGTGGCAGATTGTTCCATTGAGTCGGTGCCCTTACAGCAAAAGCACGTTCACCGAATTTAGTGAAGTGACACCGGTTTTTCTCAGCTAAACGTCCAGCGGCAGTTGCTGCAGATCGAAGCCTTGTCCTCCGGTGTATGATGGTGCCTTTCCATTTACCGCTTTATGCACCATCCAACAGTCTTTGAACAAAATACGCTCCGGAACACGTAGCCAGTGCAGGTCTCTTAATAGTGGAGTGATATGTTCATATTTTGATGAGCCCTTAATTAATCTGGCAGCAGCGTTAAAGACGGATTGAAGACGATCCAATTGGATTTGTGGTAGACCACCATATATACTGTTACAGTAGTCCAATCTTGAAACCACAAGCGCATTTATCAGCAAACGTGCTGCATCTACTGGTAAACTTTTTCTTATTGGTTTCAATTTCCGCAGTTGGTAAAAACATGTGCTTACAGTATTATTAATCTGGGTTTCAAATGACAATTCTGAATCCAAGTGAATTCCAAGTAGTTTTATTGAAGATTTTGGTGTTATGTAGTCACCATTAATATTAAATGGTGATGGATCAATTGTATGTTGCTTTCTATGGGTTGCCATCCATAAAAATTCCGTTTTATCAGTATTTAATGTAAGTCTATTTGAAGACATCCAGGAGTTTATTTCAGTTATACAATTTTCAATATTATTTGTCAGTATTTGTATTTCACTTGGCTTACAGAAAAAATATATTTGGGTGTCATCTGCATAAATATGTGACCAAAGTCCAAATGAATGTATGATTTTTTGAATGTCACATGTATATAAGGTGTATAGAATAGGGCCTAGTACAGAACCTTGTGGAACGCCTGTTTCAGCTGATAGTATTTGTGAAATATGTCCGTTATACTTTACTGCATGGCATCTATCTGTCAGATACGACTTAAAAAAATCGATCGCTTTGTTTCGTATTCCGAAAGAATTCCCTAGCCTACTCAATAGAATTTGATGGTCCACTGTGTCGAACGCCGCACTCAAATCCAGTGCAGCTATTAAAGCCACGTTACCGTTATTAACAGACATGATTAAATCCGATAAAATCCTTATTAGTCCACTTTCCGTTGAATGATGTTTTCTGTATGCCGATTGTCTACTCGGAAGCAATCTGTTACAGTCCAAATAATTCATTAGGCGTACAGATACTAATTTTTCTAAGATTTTACTTAAATTTGAGAGGTTTGATATTGGCCTATAATTGGATAGGTCTTGATCATCAAGTTGTAGTTTTTTCAAAACTGGAGTTATATGTGCAAATTTAAGATTATCCGGACAATAACCGCTCCTCATGCAACTGTTAAAAATATGCATAAGTAATGGTGATATAATTTCCACGCATTCTTTCAAAAGCCATGTTGGTAGGGGATCTAAGACGCACTGTTTATTTGGAAGATTTTTTATTATTTTAGCTAATTCAGACAGAGATGTTGGTTGCAATTCATTTAGTGTGCAATTTGACGTTTTTGGTATCACAGGTTTTGGTGACTGCTTTGTTTTATTTCGTATATTATCCACTTTGTTTTTAAACGCATTTGCGAAATCCATGGGTTGTAAATTAGCTTTATTTTGCGTAATGCACAAACTGTCGCCACAGAGCCGACTTATTGACGACCAAAGTTGTTTTGGACTTTGTTTTTCACTAATTTTTGTATGCCAGAATTGCCGTTTTTTATTTTCTATGGTTATTGAATAAATTTTCTGTGATTCTAGCCACAGAGTGCGATTACTTTGATTTTTGTTTTTTCTAAATATTCTTTCCAGTCGGCGCATTTCTCTTTTAAGATTTCGACACTCATTATCAAACCAATTATTTGACGTACGGATTCTTATTGTTTTTTTGGTTTGTGGTGCATGTTTATTAATTAGTTCTTCTAAGGTTTTATTGTACAAATCAATTAGGTGTTCCGTGTTTTCATACTGAAAATTCATATTAAATAGCTCAGATTGTTTCAAATCATATAGAAACTTTTGTTTGTCGAAGTTTTTCCACGAACGAGAAGTAAATGAATTATATATGGGATTCGGCTTGTTTATTTTCAATGTAGTACTTACTAATTTATGATCTGAATACCCTATATCGACTACTTTGGTGACCAATGGATTATCACATGTTCTGGATATGATAACATCTAAGATTCCACCGTGTTCATGCGTAGGCTCCTTTACATATTGGATGCAATTGAAGTCGTTGATAATTTTATTAAAACGAATGGCTGCAGGGTCGGTATTACTACGATCTAATCGGATATTGATGTCACCAGAAATAATGATGGGTTCTGTTGCAGTAATGAATTTTTCTAAGAGCGAACGTAACTCACTAAAAAATTTAGCAGATGTTCCTTGTGATCCTGGTCTATATATGACAATTAAAATAGTCGAGTTGCCCGATACTGTGATTCTGCATGCGACGCTTTCGAATGTTTCTGCTTTCATCATCTTCAGTTTTGTTGCTTGGATGTCTTTATGAACAACAATCGCAATTCCTCCATGATTGACGTAATTCAGTGAATTTGTTTTCTTTTCTGATGAAGGTATCCTGGCAGATTCTATCGTATGGTAGCCAAGACTACGAAGGATCTTTAGAGATGTCGAATCATACCCTTCATGCCATGATTCCGTTATGGCTAATACTTGAATATTGTTTTGTTTACAAATATCTTTTATGTGTTCAAATTTATTATTAAGTGAGCGAGCATTCCAGGTAGCCAGATTAATATATCTGTTTTTAATTAATGATTGGTGTCTCTGTAGGTTAGGTAAAGGTTTAATTTGACTCTTCTGTTTTACTTGCACAATTGGGATAGCCTGAGTACTTTTACTTTCAATAACGTATTTATTCTTGAGCTTTCGCTTCCCTGCATAACGTTCTATATATTCTGAAATTTTAGGCTCTGTGCATTGAGCGGATCAAAAGTAATTAAGGGGGGGGTCTTGCACCCTGTACAATGTAATTTTTATTACTCTTTGCATTTTCTTCCAACTAGTGTTTCCAGCCCAGAAAAGCAATATTAGGGTGAAAAAAGAATTTAAATATTTTTTTCCTCTGCTGGGGATCGAACCCAGGACGCCCGCACAGCAACCAAACGGCTTACCAATTGTGCCACGGTGGTCGGCAATGATAGTTGCATATTTATTAATAAACGGACTTCTTAAAACAAAACGTATGTTTTTTAGTCTTATACAAATCGCATGGCTGCAAAAAATACATATTAGTTAGTAGACGTATGCTCTAAGTCATTCCTTGGAATCCGGTCACGTACCAGGTAGGCACTATGTATCGTCATTCCGCCAGGAATCCAGGAAGACTGATATCATCGTCTCCAGCGAAGGAATATTGATACGTACGTCACGGGAAAAAATCCTCATGGCCTTTAAACCATGCTGAAATTATAAGTACTGAATAATAGTTAGGTAGGTACCTAATATTTACTAAATTAATAACATTTTATATATGGAGTAATTATTCAAGACGAGTAAAATAACAGCACACTGTTTTGGTTTACAATTTAAGAAACACTTATTTTTTGTAATGTACATTGCTTGACTGTTTGCTTAAAATAAATAAATATTTTTTAACATTAATAACTTATAAACAACAATAAAAAACGTTATTTTAGTTTTATTAACTACTTAAGGTTTTCGTTAGGTTGCATATTATTATTATTATTGAATGGGTTGTGGCCAACGCTATACTCCTCACTACCAAATCACTCCACACAAATTATTCAAATTTTGTATGTAAAATTTTCAACATTTTTAAGTAATGATTTTGTTCAATAATTTTTTATTCAATTATACAATGTTAAATTGATATTTCTTCAATGCCATTTTATAAAAGTGATGTGCTTTTTTACCAATTTGAAAATAAAAAGTTCAAATTTTATGTTTCCTGAGCGTGGGGTCACTTTTCAAAATTGAGAAGCACTATTCAGATACACTTCAAAATCTAATGGGGTCTTAGTGAGTATTAGATATACAAATTTGCAAAATTTGAAAAGAATCGAATAGTACTTTAGTCTATAATCGATAAAGTAAAATAAACACGCCGAACATAGCACATAGTATAGGTACAACACACACACACACACATATACATCGTGATGAAACTAGCTAGCTGATAATCTGCAATAAAAAAATGACCTTAAAAAATTCGCATTCATAACTCCCCGCTATATCCCTTCGGTAACTCATTAAGAATTCTAAATAAAAAACAAATAAGAACCACAAAAATGCTACCATAAAAAGGTACTTAATGTAAAAAAACAACAAATCTAATAGTACAATTTATTTATTTTATTTATTTATTTCAAATTTACGGCTTGAGAGCCTATATAAAAAAAAAAAAACAACAAGTATATAATGATTAAAACTTTGAATTATAAAATAAAAGTAAATTTACACTAACATAATAATATCAATAATATCAACAATGCAAACTTATAACAGACATAATAATAAATAATATCCATAATAATATACTATACACAATTTAAAAACAAAATACATAAAAAAATACAAAAAAAACCCAGACACAACGATTACTAGATTAACATTACATGAGTTAAAATGTTAATTAATTAATTTTATTTATTTAAATACACTAAAGGCTTGAAAGCTTATTTTTATTCAAATACAAGAGTTTAAAGAAAGAAAATTTACAATTTTTGCTTTGAAGGAAGAAAAATCGTCGGCAAAAACATCGGAGTGACTTCCCACAATGTTACCAAGTCTATGTAGCCTTGGTATAGGGGAGTGGTAGACATAATTATTTAGAGAATGGCTCTCACGAAACATAACACACTGTCTAGTAGTTTTAGCCGGAACATTAAAGTTGATGAGTTTAAGGAGTTCAGGACAGTCTATAGCATGGTTCAATATTTTGTGTAAGAAGGAAAGGTCAAAAACCTTTCTTCTAACGTCAAGATTTAAAAGTTTAAATTCTAGCATTAGATCTGAGTAATTGATGTGTTCTATTGGAATCCCCTTTTTATAATTTATAAATCGTAAAAATTTTCTCTGGACCCTTTCAATATGATTTAAGTGAACATTGTAGTAGGGGGACCAGATTACAGAATTATATTCCAATAATGGTCTGACTAGAGAAACAAATAGTAACCTGTATGATTCAGTTTTTTTAAGATCAGTTGCCAGTCTCGTGATGAAGCCCAACACCCTCATAGCTTTACCAACGACCTCCTCTATATGTAAATTAAAGGTCAGATCCTCAGATAATGTGACTCCCAAATCCCTCAAGTTTGTAACGCTGTCAAGAATAACATTGTCAATAGTATAATTATAGGTAAATTGGGATCTAGTTCGATGAAAACGGATAACTTGACATTTTGAAGCATTTAAAGTAAGTTTATTACGTTTACACCATTCGCTTAAAGATGACAGATTGTTTTGAATGGTTAAACAGTCTTCAATATTTTCAATAGATTTGAAAATTTTCAAGTCATCCGCAAATAACACGACTTCAACACCTCTGAAGATCTGAACTATGTCATCCACAAATAAATTGAACAAAATTGGTCCCAAGTGCGATCCCTGCGGAACACCACTAGATGCTTGTATTGGCTGAGATATGCAATTCCCAATCCTTACTCTAAGAGTACGATCACACAAGTAACTTTTAAGCCAATGTAGGAAGATACCATCTACTCCGTATCCACGTAACTTATATAGAAGTAAGGAATGTGACACCTTGTCAAAAGCTTTTGAGAAGTCAGTGTACACGGAATCGACTTGACCTCTCCTAGAAACTACATTGGCTATGTAGTTATGATATAATGCTAGGTTAGTTAGTGTAGATTTCTTGGGTATAAAGCCATGTTGGGAAGCAGTAATAATGTTGTTTATCGGTTGACTTATTTTTTTAGTAATTATCGATTCAAAGAGCTTAGGAATTGCAGACAATATGCATATCGGTCTATAATTAGTCACAAGATTAAGTTCTCCTTTTTTATGTATTGGGCTAATGAAGCCGGACTTCCAGATACTCGGAAAAATACCTGTTTTTAAGGATTTATTAAATAAGGTAAGTAACAGATTAGACATAATTTCTATACAATTCTTTATAAATATGTTAGGTATTCCATCAGGACCAGCCGATTTTGAGGTGTCTAAAGCAAGGATGGCACTTTTGACCTCGTCAAGTGTAATCGTTATGCCGGGCAAATCAATTATCTTTGTAGAGGAAAAATCGGTGACAGGACCCGCAAATGGAGGATCGTATACACTCTGAAAAAAGGATGCAAAAAGGTCTGCAGCATCCTGGGTCGATTTAGAACATTGATTATTGTAGTAAACATTTGCCGGTATGTCAATCCGAGCATCCCTCAACCCGTTAACAAACTTCCACAGATCTTGAGAACCCGAAGGCAGAAATTTCTCAACTATATCAATATGACGTTTGTAGCATACTTTAGAAAGAGTGGAACATTCTTTGCGCAATATAGAAAAGCAAACGTAATCGTCCATGGTTGATGTCTCTTTAAACTTTCTGTGTGCTAGTTTCTTTCTTAATATTAATTGCTTAAGTTCGACATTAAACCACTTAGGATAGCTCGAGAGTTTAATAGTTGTTTTCGGAACAAATAACTCTATACAAGATTGAAGTTTTGTGTAGAAAAACTCTGTCATATTGTTTAATTCCATATCGGTGTGTAGAAATGAAAAGTCAATATTTTTCAAGAATGAATTAATGCCCGAGTAATCAACCCTATGGAAGTTCTGTTTGATGCGTACATTTTTATCGGAATTACAAAGTTGGGACAAGATAAGTATATCCAGGGGAGGATGGTAGGTATCGATCGGGAGCAGTGGTGAAGGAGACTCGCTCACCTTAGTGTTTTTAGGGGCTGAAGCGAAGATAAGATCAAGAAGCCTGTCGTGAGAATTCCTGACTGGATTAATTTGTCGGAGGCCAAGGAAGTTGGACATATCGACAAGTTCACCAGCTTTTTCATTAAAAGGATTATTATTAATTTGAAGGTCAATATAGTTTTGGTCATTGTCAAAACAATCAAGAGTTTGCCACGTACAGTCAGGAAGGTTGAAGTCTCCAGTTAAAATGAATTTACTTTGTTTGATTATTACATCATATATACCTATGTATATAAATTATATGTAAAGTTGAATGAAACAGAAAACATCAAACGTAAAGCAGACAAAACCAAAGTGAATTTCACTTAAATAATCCACTTGGCATACATACATATATATACACACTTACCTAGCAGGGTTAGGTTAATGTTGAGACAACCCGCAGGTAAATATATGTATATGTACATTGTATATATATATACCTACATGAATACCCATGAGACAGGAAAATACTTTATACACACTAAAACATCCCCTCCCATCACCCCATATTTTCGATTTCTTTTGTTTCAAAGCAGAGCTTATTTGACGATTTAAACCAGAAAATAAAAAAATAGAACAAAAAATTCAATACGTATTTATGTACCTATACCTACACCATAATAATTTATTTGGCTTGACAAAACAAACTAATTGAACTATTTATCATTCTACCGAATTAAACACCAATCTTCGATTAACGTAACATTTATTTTTTTGTTTTGTTTATTTATTCAAGGTAAATTTAATTTATTTGAGAATTTGTGAGATTTTATGGGGAGAATGAATGAGGAACGGCTGACGATGAAAATATAGGTACATTGCGGACAGGAATGGAATGAGAGGTCGGGGCCGCCCAAGGAAGGGATGGCACGTCCATGTGAACGGTAATGTTAGAAGTGTAAACAACAGACGAACACGTATAAGACGATCTTTGAATGTCGACGAGGCGATGAATGTGTCACGATAGAAATACGTGGCGTTCGGTTCTCTCTGCCTACCCCGTGAGGGACATGGCGTGATGGTGTGTATGTATGTATTCATCAATAGGTACATTTAAATAACTATAGGCACAATAAATTATAAATAGCCTGTAAGTATGTGTTACTGTCGTGGTGATGTAAATCCCGTGCCGAGGTGTTAATTTAAAGAGACCCGTGATGGTCGCCAACCTCGCAGAGGAGTCAGCACGTGAATAAGAATAAGAAATGACAAAAATCACTAAATCGAAAGACTAGGTTGTTCACTTCTACTATACATGACAACCATACCATACAATTTTCCTATTTGGGGTAGAAAGAGAGAACCGAAAGCCAGACTCCTCTCTCTTGACATATATTTCTCGCTTCATTCAAGTCCATGCATCGTCTCACAGACGCTCTTTTGTTACTCTTACTTCTAACATCTCCGTCTTATCCACAAATTATACAAAAAAGTCGAACTAATATATCTCATGATATGTTGAGAGACAAAAAGTGGGTAGTCATTATTTATTGTTGTGTTAGACAGTGTGAGTGTGTGAGTGTAGTATAGTGTAGTGTCATGTCACACCCACATCTTAATAAATCGACACACTCTCCATCACCAATTATAATTTGTACAATGTTGTGTTATATAAATAGAATCTAAATTTAATTCTAACATCACACTGCCATGCGCCATCGACATCATCCTAAGATATAGGATCATCAGTCAAGCCATAAGAGAAAGCTCCAAGTTTAAGAGTACATATATACATTTATAAGTAGGTATATGCGTTAATTCAGCAGAGCAGAGCAGACTCATGAATTTGATTATCAGACTTTAGAAAACTTAAGATTAAAATTAATTGACAAATTTACAACCGATAAACATGGCACACAAATTAATAATTAAAATAATACCTTAAATTTATACAATAATAAATGACAATTTCACACTAAACTTTGATCTCATCGAATTTTTATGATTGAATATAGATTGAAATTAGTTTATACATTTTTAAGATTAAGACTAAACCTAACCTTTGTTTAGATATTTCACTAAACGTCCGTCAAATATTTATTAATTCAACGTTTCTGGCAGATCGCACACATACAGAAATCGATCGTGGCAGGATTCGAACTTGCGTCCACTGAATTCTGGATTATATCCAGCGCGCTAACCACTCTGACACCACCCAACTACATAATAAATAAGTTCTAGGTCTCAATACATTCCCTAAACAAAATTAAAAATAATTATAAAACGATGGTTGAAATCGTTCAAGATTCTAAACCGATTCCACTGGATTACGAGCTAGTTCATCGTATTTAAAAAAAATCTACTACCGACCAATTGATAGGCTATGTAGTGAAGAATATAGCATTGGTCACAAATTAATTATTCAATTGAAAATCATACTTTTAAAACAAAAAAATCATAACTTTACAATTAAAAATCATTTTAACAATTAAAAATCGTATTTTACAAAAAAAATCATATTTTTACAAATAAAAACATAATTTTACAATAAATCACATTTTCACAATCATACTTTAAATTTAAAATCACAATTTTACAATGAAAAAGCATAACTATACAGATTTTTAATTCTCTCAATAGAGACGAAGTTGGAATATTTATTGTAGGAGAACCGGGAAATCAAGTAAACCAGCCGATGACAGGTCGTAAGCCCTGTAGGTGCCTTGATTTCCCGATTCTCCTACAATAAATATTCCAACTTCGTCTCTATTGAGATAATTAAAAATCTGTTAAAAAATATCTTTGACTCCCGACAGGGAAAAAAATCCAATGTTTGCGCATATGCAATAATAAAAATATTCCATAACTATACGTTTTTATCCGCACTAAAAAAGTGAATATTATGGCTGGCTCGAGTTTCTTAAAAAAATATCGATAAGAGTGTTATAATAGGTGCATGTTACATGCAGGTATTTATACAAAAATGGTAAAAGAATTTGAGAATTTCTGAATGTGTTTGAAGGAGGAACCGCCGGGGGAGCACAATGAAGAAAGAAGGGTGAGGAGATAGGTACACAGTAATATAATGATAGCGGGAGTGAAGAGATCAAGGAGCCGCCTTGGTGACCCATAATTAGAGGGAGGAACCGTCCAAACCAAATTGGAGACTACAGAGCAGACCTTAAACGGGAACCTAATCGTAGTTAGGTAACCATTCCTCGATAAAACGTTTTATGACAAATAAACAAAAATAACAGAGAAACTACCATGTCTAGTCTGTAAAGGTGGGGATAATACGGTAGTCTTCGAACTTCAAGAGACACGGAATAATTCTCAAAAATATTTAATACAATAGTAGGCAGGTATTACAATTTAAATTTAAGACCAAAAAAATATGAAACTCTGTTTTAATTTTAATTGTAGAATGGGTTCAATTTTAAAAACGCACTAAAATTTTAATGAAATTTATTCATTTTATGTACGCCATAAAGGAAATAAAAATCACAAAAGAACAGCAATAGTGCGTTATAAAATGGATATACGTAGTTTAAAGCCACAGTTCAGGGGGGCAAGTCTGCTCAATGAGCGAAATCAAAACCCTCGTGATTACCCATATCATGGATATAATTATCATATGGAGTTCTATAACATCTTAAGATATTATAGAACTAAGTATATAAGATAGTTATATCCATGATATGGGTAAACAAGGATGGTTTTGATTTCGCCGGTTGACCACACTTGCCCCCCTGGTGAACACTTTTTTTTTGTTTTTAATGTCATTTATGTTAAATCAAATATATTTATAGTTGCATATAAGCAAACATTGGATTTTTTTCCCTATCGGGAGGCAATGGTATTTTATGACATATTTTAACATCTCAATAGAGACGAAGTAAGAATATTACCAAGAACCAGGAATTCATGGCACCTACAGGGCTTACCTGTCATCGACTGGTTTACGTGTAACAATTTTTTTTTAGGTTATAAAAAATGTTTTGGGTATAGATAAATAAGATATTTTAGTTTCGGTTAGGTAAGGTTTGAAGAACAGGTTTAAAACATTTCAATAGTATAAAGATTATTGGATTCATGAGTAAAACGAGTGGGATGTGGCTAACGCTAAACTCCTCACTAACAAGTCATTTTATAAAGTATTCAAATTTTGTATGGAAAATATTCAGCATTTTCATGAAATGAGTTTGTTAAATTATTTTTTAATAAAATATTTTATTACAAAAACTTCATAACTCTTCAATGCCATTTTATGAAAGTGATGTGCCTTTTTACCAATTTGAAAATAAAAAAATAAGATTCTAAGTTTCCTGAGCTTGGGGTCACATTCAAATATTTGACAGTTAAAAAATTTAGAAGCACTATTCAGATATCCTTCAAAATCTAATGGGGTCTAAGCGAGTGTTGGATATACATATTTGCAAAATTTGAAAAGAATCGAATGAATACTTTAGTCTATAATCGATAAAGTAAAATAAACACGCCGTACATAGCACACACACACACACACAGATACATACATTGTGATGAAACTTTCAGAATACAATCTCAGCATGATACTAGTTGATAATCTACAATAAATAAATACCCTTATTATAGTATCTGGTAGTTTTTGTACAGAGATTAAATAAATAACACGCGTTTAACAATCAACACAGTTTATTGTTATTACAGCAAATATATATCAGAGTGAAGCACAATAATTAGTTTCGATTTTCAACCACTACGTGAGAGCCTATCGTAGATCAAGAATGCCCCCCACAAACCTAACCTTGCCTTATATCAAACCCCGAAGATTCCCGAATACTTTATTCGTATGTAATCGTTAACACGCTATACCTATTGTCTGATACAAGGCGCAACATCAATATATCACACTTAAAAATTGCGAAATCATAACTCCCCACTATATCCTCTTGGGTTAGTGAGGAGTAAAAACATAATTGAATGTGTTAATTTCAAATTATTAAAGATGATGACTTAATAATCAATATTATGTAGGTATAGGTACACCTACCTACCACTTATAAAAGTCGGCTAGGACAAAATATCAAAAGTGATATAAAGATATGTAGATATTAAATACCTATATATTATGTATTTGCTAAGTGATGTGATATGTATGTATAGCTAGACTAACAAATAGCATGTTAGGTACATTTAAATTGACATATTTACGCGCGGCTGATGCCTTTGAAGTAATGTACCTACATAAATGGTTATATGATATAGTTTACCTACCTCTCTATCAATAGTTCAATATTGATAATATTGATGTTAGAGATACCGACACATCAAATAATATACCTACCATCAAAAGCCCAATAAACTATATATATATATATTGGTACTTACTTATTTACTCAATATTGTACCCATAACATTTACAGGGTCTTTTAATAAAAATCATAAAATGTATTTTTTTAAAACCTATAAAACCGGTTGAAATGAGATCGCTAAGAAGAATCTGCAATAGAACGATGTATGACAGGGTAAGAAATGAGAACATAAGGAAAAATTGTAAGATGAAGAAAGATATCATGAATAGAATGAAAGTGAACACACTGAGATGGTTTGGCCACATGGGTTGAATGAATGAGGAACGCCTGACGAAGAAAATATACTATGCGGATAGGATTGGATTGAGAGGCCGGGGCCGCCCAAGAAAGGGATGGCACGACCATGTGAACGATATTCTGAAAGACGGAAATGTTAGAAGCGTGTACAATAGACGAACATGTATGAGACGATGCATGAATGTGGACGAGGTGAGGGATGCGTGCCAGGATAGAAATGTGGCGTTCGGTTGTCTCTGCCTACCCCGCAAGGGACATGGCGTGATGGTATGTATGTATGTATGTAAAACCGGTGTTTAATATTTTTAACAGCCTTCCAAAAACAGAGAGGTTATCAATTCGACGTGTTTTTTATTTTTTATGTTCAGCGATTGCTTTTTACCACGATGTTGTTCTATTTCGGTAATTCTTTTCCATTATCAAAATATTTTCCATTATTAAATATTTTTTATTTTTCATTATTAAATTTACGATTCCCAATGTTAGACAAACTAACATGGATTTGATATTAGACGGTAACACTCTGGAACTCGTGACGGAATCCATCTTTCTGGGAATAACACTAGATTCAAAACTACAATGGGGTCCCCAAATATCAAAAATGACAAAAAAAAAAACTTAGCTCTACAATATTTATTATTATTACTACCTGCTATAAACTTTTAAACAAAACAAATAAAGTTAGTTATACTAGTTGCATGTAACACATGAGATCCAACTGTCGACAGCGATAGTATGTATAGTTGAAGAATAAGTACCAAACCCATAAATACAAATTATTTATTAATTTATGATATTTAGTTTTCTATACAACACATGTACCTAGGTAGTCAAGATAGGATAGTATGGAGGTCAGTCTTTTTTTCCTACCCGGAATATGAAAACAGCATGATGGTATATGTATATTGTATGTTTAGAGATGAAGTATCAAACTATTAAGTCTTCTTACATATTGTGTATAGGCGACTGCCATACAAAATGTATGAAGCGATGTCGTCACTAAATTCAATTTTTAAAAAAATTGTTAAAAAAAAATTGAGATCTTCTACTACAATGTTAATATTTTTTATAGAAAATTAAATTATCTAGTTGGGTTGTTTCGGCTTTTTTCGATAATTGTAAAAGTTTTGGAAATATAGGCAGTTAAACTCATAAATTTATCATAAAAAAAATACTTTTCTTAATAAAAAATGTTTGAGAAATCCTGGAATTTTTTTGAAAAAACTAATTTGAGATTTTGTATTTGTCTATGTTTATACCAATTTTCAGCGTTCTAGCTTTTATGGTTTCTGAGATATAGGGAAAAATAAAATAAAAATTCACAAGTTGATAACCCCTGACTGAAACAAAAATTCAAAATTCCGAGTATAAAAGTTTTGTAGGCCTGTAACTGTTTATATATTCTGAAATTTTAGGCTCTGTAAATTGAGCGGATCAAAAGTTATAAGGGGGGGACGGACACACACACAGACACACGAAATGTTCTACTCCGAATTCTGAGTAAATCCGTGTATGGAACATATATGCTGCGAAGCCTCTAAGTTGGTGTTTTTTGACTTCAAAGTTGGAAAAGCCGTGAAAAAAGTAGACCTCTGCATACAATTCTCGCGTATCCTGGCTTGAAACATTGTCGATATGTTAAGAGAACAAAGTTCTCCTGAACAAATCGACAGTTGGAAAAATAGTTGTTCATTGTATTGATACTTGCTTTATTTCTGTACAATGACATTTCTTCTGCCTAGGCCTGCCATGTCGAGATCTCCAGACGTCGGCTACTACTATAGTAGGTGTCTCTATCTTGGGCTAAATGGAAAAGCTCCTCCACTCTGTGGGATCCGGTCTCTTCCCTAATGTTTCTAAGGCAGGACATCTGCCTGCTTCCCACACCGCGACTAACCTCAATTTTTCTTTTCATTATGAGGTGCTGTAGACCGTACTTCTTGTTACATAAAATTTGATTATAAAAGTTTTATAATCAAATTATAAAATTCAAGATTCCGATTATAAAAGTTTTGTAAGCCTGTAACTGTTTATATATTCTGAAATTTTAGGCTCTGTAAATTGAGCGGATCAAAAGTTATAAGGGGGGGACGGACACACACACACAGACATACACACACACAGACATACACACAGACACACGAAATGTTCTACTCCGAATTCTGAGTAAATCCGTGTATGGAACATATATGCTGCGAAGCCTCTAAGTTGGTGTTTTTTGACTTCAAAGTTGGAAAAGCCGTGAAAAAAGTAGACCTCTCCATACAATTCTCGCGTATTCTGGCTTGATACATTGTCGATATGTTAAGAGAACAAAGTTCTCCTGAACAAATCGACAGTTGGAAAATTAAATTGAAGCTATAGGTTGCGTTCAGATAGAACACTCGACGTCGAGTGTCGGATGTACCTGCACGAAGTTGCAGATTATGGCGTTTTTCACACCAATCTCACTGAACACTTTTGATTCGAGCGGTGATTCAATCTGAACGCAGCATCGGGTATTTTAAATGTGAAATGTCATTTATCAGACATGTTTGTTTTTAGGTTATATTTTAATCGAAAGACAACAATTGGGCAGTGAAGAAAATAATAATATTCTCTGGCCTTTAATTGGAAACTTAAGAATGAGTTTTCTTAAATGAACCTCTCTGTGAATGCATTTAGTCACCAGATATAACGTCAACTGACATAACAAACTACACAGATACTATACCTGTTAGCGCGTTTTTCATCCGACGATTTTACAGAGCATTTGTATCGTACACTCAACCTTGAATCTGAACGCGACAAAGTATCCAGTGACTGTTTCCGGTCATTCTGAACTACATAGAGCATCACTTCAGTGCATTCTGAACGCACTCCTGAAGCTGATTACTGGATGACCGATGCTAATTGTACTACAGTGGTTCTTAAAACAAATCATTAATTTTTTTAAACGATTATTTATAACATAATTATGAACAAAATAGACCATATTTGCCGTTATTTGTGGCTCTTAATAATTAACACTCTCGACATGATACTTGTTGAAAATTTTATGTAAAATAATAATAATAAACTGTAAATAAATTGAATCTAAATTGTGAAATCATTTGACTATACCTATTAATTATGTAGTTAAATATACGACAAATCCTACAATGCGGGGTAACCAGCGACAGGCATGCGGGTGTGCATAGCATCACAAAAGGAAGCACGATACATGTGTGTATCACCTTACACCAGTCTCGTCTCACCATAAAATGTTAATATTCAGAATGGGTGGTGAACCTCTTTGGTGTGGGATGGTATTTTGCCTCTTTATTTGTAGTTAAAATAATATAATAAAAATAAATATTTGATTAATTAAGTTTACTACGGCACTGTTGAATGTGTATTTAATAAGCTGAGTTTAAGACCGTTCCTACTTTAATTTATATTTAGTCTAATATCATGAACTTATATTTGCGCAATTGAAGATTTCACTTTGTTCCTTTCCTTTGAGCTTAGTTGGTGCGGTGGTCGACAGGGGGATGGTAGAGATATATACCGATGTGACCCATACCAACCAAATAATAACCTGTTGATTGTCCTAATGTAAACACCACCACCACCACCACCTCCACCTCCAAACGGAAAGGCTGTGTGTAGCTGTATCATGATAGTAGCCCGAGGACACCACAAATGTCGCCATACTAGTCTGTCTCATGCCAATATAACTCATACACATACCTAGAGGACGACATAATTATGAAGACACGTGAGGTGGCAGCAGCAGCGTAATTTAAAGAGCGAAAAATGAAAATAAAACGATATCCAATTATTTATATCTTCAAATGTACATACATAGAAGTTTACCATTGTTGCGTTTGCAAAATAAGTTAGTGCCGATTTTCTTGAATATTTTATTTATTTAAAATAAACAAAGTTGTAGCTTCCTTGAAAAACAAAAATAAAATCAATTTCTAACTAAATGCCGCTTTACCCAGTTCAACTATCCTAGGAATCTCTGTAACTTGGTTCTCATTTCTCAATTTAATATTGTATCCAAGATATATCTTATATGTAGGTATTCTTCAATCGCTGTTTATTTTCTATGTTGCTATGCTGTTTTATTTTCTAGCAGTTACTTTTGGTTGGATAGACTCATCATTTTGGTATTTGGCAATGTTTATTTCCATGCCTATATTTAGGTATATATTTTGGAGCATGTTTTATCATAATATTTACTTATTATAAGTGTATTTTCACTAAAATACAATAAATAACTCAAATATGTGTCAGTTGATCTTTGAATAATACAACTTTCATCAAATACGCAATTGAATTATGTTTTCATTCCTTCATTTTAAAGCATGCAACAACGATTACTCATTGTAGATATAATATATTATTTTTTTACATTATCTACATACACATAAAATGATTAACAAGGCCCAACTAGGTATTACCTGTTCTGGGGCTGATGTCATGCATACAAATTATTGTCTGCTTGTGTGAAATATTAGCAGTTTACATAATAATCCGTACCTACGCGACAAACACATACATCACTATTTTATATTATAAAATCTAGAAATAATAATTATATTCACTTACATATTTATATCATTTGCTGTTCAATATACAAAAATAAAAAGAGACTTCTTAAGATCGAATAACTTGTGTTCCTGTTTTTTTCTACACTTTTTTATTTTATACATATCATCACGCCATGTCCCTCGCGGGGTAGGCAAAGAGAACCGAACGCCACTTATTTCTATCTAGACACACATTCACACATCGTCTTTATACATGTTCGTCTGTTGTTCGCGCTTCTGACATTTCCGTCTTTGAAAATACCGTTCACATGGACACTTATTTTATAAATTTTTTTTTCTAATTCATTATTTAATTTTTTATTGTTTTATGGCGTTTAAAAAAATAAAAAGGCACCCAAAAAAGAAACAAAACAACAGATTTGGACTCACAAAAAACAATCAATTACCTATATAATTAGATACTAAAATCCGTTAATTTATTTTAGTTTTAAAGGAATGACTACTTTTTGTCTCTAATTATTTTCTTCGAGTTTATAAGTTCTAGGAGCAATGACTCCAAAACATCTATGTTCAAAGAAGGTTTTCATCAAAGGCGCAGATAATTTAAGATTTTGCTTCCTCAGTGAAATGCGTTTTATAATTTTTAGTTTTTCGCTTTTGCCGACACCGCCGTTAAGAATGTGTCGATGTCTACCAAACATTTCACAAAGGGAGGATCCTTCAAAGGCCAAGCCGCGCCGTTAAATCAAATAATATAAGTGAAAATGTTAAATGTCTCAAAGACATATAAAATGCGAGAATGTAGCAAAAAGACGAAGCATATCGTACTGCGAAACATTGAGATTTCGCGTCATTTGACAAATTACCTCCAAACTAAACACACAGGCAATCTGATATCATTGCTTTTAAACGAAACGACATCCATAGAGCGATATTGATAGATTAGTTCTCAGGATTTAAAGTTCGTCAAACCTTCCTTCATTCGTTTCTATAGAGAGAACTTAAAATGGAGAGCGCTTTTGATAATAATAAAGAATATTTTTTCACAAGTAAAATTTCAGGAAACGGGTACTATGTCCAATGTTAATTTAACATGCACGCATTTGGTAGACCCAAAATGTATACAGTTTCACCAATCCACACCGAAATAATATTGTAAAAAGCGCTACCCCACCGAGAATCGAATTTAGGACCAACAGATCAGTATTCTTACGATAAAGCCGACAGTAACATATTAAGTAAATATTTTTTAATAATTTTTAATGAAATTATTGAAAATTATATTTCAAATTCTGGATTTTAAAAATCAAGTCGATGCAACCTATACATCCGTATAAGTAAGTACTCAAAAAAAAACATTATTTGTTAATGTTTCACGCTAGATATTTCTGAAAAACTTAAAATCGTTTGTAATCGGAGGAAATATTTAAAATGGATCTCCAGTTATGTATTGTCTATTGACTCTCTGTCAATCTGTAGGTATGCCAAAATATTTTTTTTTAATTTATTGCAAGGTGTGGTGTGCCACAAGGTTCTCACTCGGGTCCAGTACTTTTTCTCATTTTTTTGTGATGTGTATTTCGTTATTTTCGCAGACGATTTGAATACATAGAAAACATTTTTTTTTTAACTTTTCTACGGACAATTCTTGGTAGAACTCCATTTCAAATTATAAATAAATTTGGTATGGTAAAATAAAACCAAAGTTTTCAGTTCTACTAATTTAATGACACTGACTAGTTTCGGTCATCCAGTGACCATTTTCAAAGTGTGAAAAAACAAGAGGTGGTTGGTGTTTATATAATGTCTGGTTAAGGGGTGTGCAACATTTTTTTTTAATGTAGAAAACACTAAAAATCTTAACGACTGAATAGATTCAAAACAAAATCTTTCCCGTTTACTCGAGTGAAGTGCATTAAATTCTCTACACTTACAAAATATTATTTAAGACAAATTTTATGTAACAAGAAGTACGGTCTACAGCACCTCATAATGAAAAGAAAAATTGAGGTTAGTCGCGGTGTGGGAAGCAGGCAGATGTCCTGCCTTAGAAACATTAGGGAAGAGACCGGATCCCACAGAGTGGAGGAGCTTTTCCATTTAGCCCAAGATAGAGACACCTACTATAGTAGTAGCCGACGTCTGGGGATCTCGACATGGCAGGCCTAGG
Source organism: Molanna angustata (assembly GCA_963576475.1). Taxonomy (NCBI): domain Eukaryota; kingdom Metazoa; phylum Arthropoda; class Insecta; order Trichoptera; family Molannidae; genus Molanna; species Molanna angustata. Next base: position 1,352,420 of record OY754965.1, on the reverse strand, counting down.
CAGAAGAAATGTCATTGTACAGAAATAAAGCAAGTATCAATACAATGAACAACTATTTTTCCAACTGTCGATTTGTTCAGGAGAACTTTGTTCTCTTAACATATCGACAATGTTTCAAGCCAGGATACGCGAGAATTGTATGCAGAGGTCTACTTTTTTCACGGCTTTTCCAACTTTGAAGTCAAAAAACACCAACTTAGAGGCTTCGCAGCATATATGTTCCATACACGGATTTACTCAGAATTCGGAGTAGAACATTTCGTGTGTCTGTGTGTGTGTCCCCCCCCCCTTATAACTTTTGATCCGCTCAATTTACAGAGCCTAAAATTTCAGAATATATAAACAGTTACAGGCCTACAAAACTTTTATACTCGGAATTTTGAATTTTTGTTTCAGTCAGGGGTTATCAACTTTTGAATTTTCATTTTATTTTTCCATATATCTCAGAAACCATAAAAGCTAGAACGCTGAAAATTGGTACAAACATAGACAAATACAAAATCTCAAATTAGTTTTTTCAAAAAAATTCTAGGGTTTCTCAAACATTTTTTATTAAGAAAAGTATTTTTTTAATGATAAATTTATGAGTTTGACTGCTTATATTGTAATTTTTTTTTAAAATATCGAAAAAAGCCGAAACACCCCAACTAGATCATTTAATTTTCTATAAAAAATATTAACATTGTATTAGCACATCTCAATTTTTTTTAAGTGACGACATCGCTTCATACAATTTGTATGGTAGTCACCTATACACAATATCAAAGAAGACTTAATAGTTTGATACTTCATCACTAAACATACAATATACATATACCATCATGCTGTTTTCATATTCCGGGTAGAGAAAAAAGTCTGACCTCCATACTATCCTATCTTGACTACCTAGGTACATGTGTTGTATAGAAAACTAAATATCATAAAATAATAAATAATTTGTATTTATGGGTTTGGTACTTATTCTTCAACTATACATACTATCGCTGTCGACAGTTGGATCTCATGTGTTACATGCAACTAGTAATAATAAAATTGGCTAGAAATTACATGTATAAAACAATGAGTATAATATCTAATGATATATCTCCGTGGGAAATATCGTTGACACGATCCTCCCCCGAGTGTCCCTTCGTTCCCGCACTTCCTCCCCCCTATCCTTTGACACGGCACCGTTTGATGTTACCCTCCCTCCTCCCGCCATATTCATATTTGGGAGGACGAGACCGACAATGGAAATATTGCTTGCTACTTTTACACAGACACACACCAACCAACCAACCACTTTTGCACAATAAAATGGATTGCTTTGACTATTGTTAGATACACAAAACTATCAGCGATTTGTAACGTTAAACTCAACGGTGAAACATGAGAGACGTAAGGCAAATAAAATAAATTGAAAATATCTTTACTTATACTTTTTTACTCGTCACTGCTGTGAATTTTATGAAACCATTCACGGTCTGTAAAGGTGAGGATATACAAATTCTCTAAAACTTAGGCACAGGATAAATTTCAACGATCATAAATGTATATACTATAGAAGGTGTTTAAGGTTCAGATAGGTTTATCGTTTTGATTACAGAGATAAAAGTAGGAACAAAAAAGCAATATTCATCGAAAACATAAGACTACCATACTTCCCGGTTTTTAGGTCTGGGTCCCACTGTCTCTTCAAAAGTACCTAAGAAGTAAAAGAAAGTAAAACAATACACAGACTGATCATAAGAATGAGGAAATATAGGAGGGAATTGATGGACATAGAAAATATACTGCTTTATTTTACACCAGCATCAATTATAATAAAAGAGGAACACATAAAAAGATTAATGTGTGACAAAACAATTTATGATAGGATAGATTGAAAAAATATTGTGAGCAGAATGAAAATAAATGCTTTTTTTATTGCTTCCCGGGTATCTAACAAGTACTATGTCAAATATTAATTTAACACGCACGCAACAACGAGTTGCCACATTCTGGAGACTTACGATTTTACAATAAAAAATTAAAATAACTTTGTTTAAACCACTTGTTTTATTCAAAAAATGAATAATACCTCTACATGTATCGGGAACCACGTTCCCTTCCTCTGGAGGATACAAAGTATACTTACGATTTTAATCGTCTCACAGATCCAGACTGAAAACACAATTGAAAACTGCGTCTCCACCGGGAATCGAATCCGTGACCTTTGGATCAGCAGTCAGATACATAACCAACTGAGCTACGAAGGCCGACTTTGCTTTGGTTAGGACATGTAGAGAGAATGAACGGTGAACGCCTGTCAAAGAAAGTATACAATGCCGAAAAGAGTGAAAGGAGATGTAGGGCCCGGCCGAGATAGAACATACGTAGTCAGAATAATAGGGAAACATGTTTGCCAAGATAGGAGTCTGGTTTTTGGTTTTCTCTACCTACTCCAAATAAGGAAACGGCGGCGTGATAGTTTGGTATGGGAAAACAATTGAATTGAGACGATAAAACATTATCACTTAGGCTATTCCATAGTAAAACAGCGTCCTGTTTAAAAAATTTCTTATAATAATAATTTATAAAGAGCCGTTTAGTGATACAAGATCAGTCCAAGGGCGCTTTAGCTTATTTGTTGGCTCACAGAAACATACAAGTAGTCTAGCGATGGTGTCAATGCTCTGAGCTCCATCTATGTCAAGGGGTAATTTATTCCAATACAAAAGACCATTCACACAGAAACTGCGATCATAGTAAGCCGCTTTATTGAATTCTTTTAAGGAATTGGTACTTTGTGATCCTGATTATCTCAATGCAAGCTGTCTTCCTGATGAAACATTCTTTTGACACAGTGCTTAGGTGTAGTGTGGAGCAAAGTCGTTCAAAGCCTTAAACACAATTATGCATACTTTATCGTCTACTCGTTCTGGACATTTCAACCAGTGTAGTTGATTAAAAAGAGGTGTTATATGACAAATTTTGTCAGCTCCATATATCGCAACCTTGGGGTAATTTAATGACATGAGTTGTAAATAATGCGTCACACGTCCAAATACAATCCAAGAACAAGTTGATAAATCGATTGAACATAAATGGTGACGTAAACGGCCCCTGTTGTAATTCTGTAAAGTGTATATACAGAGTAGAGAGGCTGGTGGTGTCTGAAGGGGCACTATGCCATGCCACTATGGAAAGTCTTCACTCAGACCTGAAATCAAAGGATCCCTTCAAAGAGGCCGCCACTCGATACAGAACTCTAATATTATTCTCCAACACGTACCTCCATCTCCTGCTTCTATAGGACGTCAATGTATTATACTAGTTGCATGTAATACATGAGATCCAACTGTCGATGGCGATAATATGTGTATAGTTGAAGAATACGTACCAAACTACAAACACTTAAATCCAAATTATTGAATATTTTAAGATAATTTCTTTCCTATATAAAACGCGTATGTCAGAACAGAATAGGACAGTGTGGCGTTCAGTTCAGGTAAACGGTTTGATGATATGTACCTACATTGGAAAATTATTTGAAATAAACAGGGTGCATACCACTAATTTCGGCGATCGTGCGTTTGCTGTGGCAGGACCAAATGCATGGAATAAGCTCCCAAATACCCTCAGACAAACTGAAAATATATCTACCTTCAGAAAAAATCTCAAAACACACCTTTTTCGCAAATCTTACCAAAGCCATAATGATACATCTTAATCAATTTACAGCGCCCTTGAGGTGAGATATTCACGAAAACGGCGCTATATAAATCATCCAAATTTATTATTATTATTATTACATATGTATGTATAAAGATTAGTTATCTAACTATAAGAGTCCCCATAGATACTTTATATACTGCCGTATTAAAATTTTGAAGAAATTTTTAATTAAAATTAAAACATATTATGAACTGCTATAATGCATAATATGTTTTTTTATAGGAAATTAATTATCTAGATGGGGTGTATCGATGTTTTTCTATAGAATAGATTGCCTCCATGTTTACGCAATGCTCAAAGCAAGAGCACATTCTGAAAACACCCTTGTTTCGTAGAACAACATATAAGCGCCCTTGGAATGATCCTGAATCATTAAACGGCGCTATAAAAATTATTATTATTCGAGTACTGGTGGAGACAACGTTTTCCTATATCTTACAGTATTGATGAGCCCATGTCCGGTCTTTGTCTTGACACATGCGAAGCAGAAACTTTCAAATTTATTTATTTATTTATTTATATAAGCATGAAAAACAGGCTAGAAGCCCACTGGTTTCATGCATTTATGAACATATATATAATGTATGGAATGATTGGACGATTGAATTATCATCCACACCCCATACATGAACGCACGTACATATTTTTCACTCAGTCATACATTCAGCATTCTTACAAAAAGAATACATAATTAATAAAAATGAGAGAAAAAAAAAACAAACATTAATATAACAAGAAACATTCAAAGCGGTAACCAGTATATATTATGTTATCAAAATTGGCACGTTCTTAAAGCAAATTGTTCCAGAGTGTCCATGGTCAACTCTCTGATGCCCAGTTTTACAGACACAGGCTTGAATTACTCTCGCGACAATCCATGTATGTGAATATTATTTTCACCGACGTTGATTGTTATTTTTTGCACAATTGTGCCGAGACCACGAGTCTAGAGGAGCTTCTAGAGCTACTCTTCGTGCCATGCATTCTTTGTCATTCTTACTAGCGTTCTGCGAAGGGGCCGTTTTCAGTCCCCATATGCGGAGCGGGCGGAGGTGGGACTAGCTAGCTTGGTCTTGACACCTGTGGTCTTGATATTGAATAATTGGTTAAGTCTTGTACTTACATTCTTATGTTTAAGATCTGATACTACAATGGAAAAATAACAATAATTCATAGTAAAATATAAGGTAGATAGTTAATGCTAGGTTTTCAATTCAAACTCATAGGTTTATAATATTTTGGAAGACAGAAAGACTCTTGCATATACTTATGTCTTGCAAGATTCTGTCTTGAGTTTTAGTCTTGCAATGACCTATGCATTTTTGGACATGCATTTTACCCAAGAATCTTTCTCAGCGCCACTTATTCTACCACTTACATACACTGATGTCTTTTGATCCCGGAACTAGATACTTGGGGAGCAACACCACCTAACGACGTACCAAAAAATCGTTTTTTTAATATGTCGAAATGTTCATATGGTGTTGATGCGCAGAGACAGTAATCCAGCAGAGACTCACGTTCAAATCCAGCCTCGACCTATTTCGTACACCTAAAATGTATGCTTCAATTTAGGAATGTCATAATAGGGCCGGTATTACAGTCTCAGTTTAAGAGCTAAACTCAAGTTTTACAAAAATATAGCGTATTACAGTGTCCGTTTAGGCCTAATCTTCCCTCAAATACGTCACTAAAACGTCAAATATTTAACTCAACGTTTCTGGCGGATTAAGTACTTAACGGTGAGTCAACTGTCATTTCTCGACTCGTTGCTAGGCAACGAGTGTAGTTTCAGTGTTCTATCACTAGAGGCGTTAGTTGTATCGACGGTGGCGCCACACAACAAAGCAAACTGGCAGCCATATTGAAACGAACATGAGCATTTAAAAGCATTATTTTGGTGAAAAAAATTAAATTTACCATGTTGCATAATAAAACAATAGTATTTCAAGTTCTAGCGTCCCGTTTTGTAGTTCGTATTATTTGAGGTTATTTAAAATTTGACAGATAATAACCACAGAAAATGTAAAATATGTCTATAATTGAAGATTTAGTAACTGACATGTTATATTGCACTGTAATACGGAAATGGATTCAATCTCCCCTTAACATTAATCTTGAGTTTAACAAACTCAATGAGTTGAGGGCCGACTGTAATACCGGGCCATAGTGTCGCCAAATACACGTGTCAAAAAGGATAATCGCGGTTCAAAGAGCAAGTCTGGCAGTTATGTGAGGATCAGTGTAGACACTAAAGATATATCCACCACTCAAATGTTGCAATTTTTCCCATTTCACGGTTTCGTCCCTCCTTTCCTTATGCTGAGATAGGTATGTTTATTGTAGTCTTATTTTTCCTTAGTTTTGCTGTTATATAAATTTCACGTTACATTAATCTGTTATAGAATATCTGATTTTGTCGGCCTTCGTGGCTCAGTTGGTTAGGTATCTGACTGTTGAACCAAAGGTCCCGGGTTCGATTCCCGGCGGAGACAGTTTATAATTGTGTTTTCAATCTGGATCTGTGAGACGATTATTACTTGTTATTGGGTGCGAGTTAAATTAAAAAGATATAGTAAGTAAGATAAGACAGATTATTTAAAACCTGATTGTTTTAAATAATAAAATGTTTTTATTCAAATCAAATCGTTTAAAATTACATAAACATCCTCATGCATTACCTAAAATAAGCAAATACTTGTGTTATAGGTATAAGAAATCGGTCGGGACAAAAATATTTTAAACGAATTTCTTATAGAATTTTTGAATTTTTGAGAAAAACAAGTGTTTAATTTATTTTAAAAATTTTTGAATTCATAATGCGATATTTTTTTTAATAAAAATAACTTAAAAATACATAGAGACCATATTTTCACGAATAGATATTTGATAAAAGTAATAATTATTACAAAACAATTAAATCTTTGATAATTCATAGGCAATTTCTAAAACATTCATGATTTAAAGACTGCAAGCAAATTGTATTTCCGTCTCCGAAAACAATATGCACTATAATTTAATTTGATATTTTGACACAAGTCACACAAACCTAATAATTAATTCAAAACTTCACACCACACACAATAGTTAATCAAAAGATCTTTATCTGTGGAATATTAAAATACTCAACAATAAATCAAATATAAATACAACATCCACATCTATTGTATTCTATAGTTGATTCACATATTCACTTCCTGTGTGCTGGTTAATAAAACGATAGCGAATCAATAATACAAATAAAATAAACTCAAATTATAATCAAAATATATAAAAGCAATAATAAAAAAAGCTAAAAAATATACTAGAAAAACTAGAAAAGCTGAAAAATATAAAAGTAAAAATAGAAAAGCTAAGGCCAAAACCAAAATCTCCACTACATATTTAGGTTTCCTTGAATGGTTGGCAATCCCTGAATAAACTTTAACTAACTATATTCCTATTGCTTACCTATACATTATTTTAAAAAACAGGAAATTTTCTAGAACGTGAGAAGTCCTCTCACTTTCAAATTGACAGCAGAAATTGACGTATGACTATTATAAACAAATCAGCTCTAAGAAAATGCACCGTAGACAAAAAGATATATCAATGTAAAGTCGATTGAACTTATATCTAATGTGCGAACGAAAGTCAGATTCTGTCCAAAACCGAAAGTTAGATCGAACACTACATACCTATATCTTGGATTGTACGGAGGAAGTAAGAAATAATAGTACGCCATACATAAAAAACTACGTATGACAATAAAACTCTCTGGATTTACATCGTTACATGTTAAGAAATTTATGTAGAAAAAAAAATCTTTTTTTTTATCATGGCTACGTTGAGGACACCAGCTTTAAGTTTTGGGTCCATTATACTCTTGCGCACTACGTAGCGTTGGGGAGGGTTTGCAATCTGCTCAGGAAAATATTAATTCGGATTTTAAAAAGACCCGAGTTGTAAGAAGGTGGAAATAAGTACTATGAAATCATAACTCTCCACTATTTCATAGTACTTATTAAAGACTAACGTCTGTCTGAAATTTTCATCATTTTCATAATTATTCAAAATACGTCTAATTCAGTAACTTTTTAAGAACGTTCCGGCCAAAATAGGTACGTTCCTATTCCATTTAGTCCAAGTTGATATTTTATAACGCTAAAATAAGACCGTAAATACAAAATCTACAATTTTAGTACGTTCCTACTTTAGTTACAATAGTTACTGAATAGGGGGTATTGTGATACTAAATAAAATATGCAAAGTTGGAAATTACAAAAGTGAAAGCGGCTTATTAAAGTTCACATATTAAATTAATCGATTTTTTATTAGCATACATCAAATTAGTATTTTCCTTAATTTTTATTAAGGAAAATACTTCACACAAAATCAGTTCACAGTGAAATCATGTGTATTATCATGAACTGTTTTTACATAAAAACATGTAAAAACAGTCGAATATTATATGTTGCATCTAACCGAATAAAACTGAAATTTTACTAACGCTCAGCTGGAAACGCATAACTTCGTTTACTTTGTATGAAATACAAAATTGTTCAATTTTATAAAAATATCATACTAATCAACGTATTGTCATCGAAAATAAACTAATTCTGAAAGTTTCATAGCTATAACTGGTCGGGAAATTAGTTAAATTTAATTGCAAAAATCCAATACAGACAGACAAGTGAAGTTAAACAAAAAAAGGTAAAGGAGCCTGAAAATAGGACTGCGACCCCGTGGAAGAGTCCCTACTCGGAGGAGTGACCAAATATTAAACAAAAGTCAAAGAAAAGAAGCGTCTGGAGGAACTATTCCGGGGAGGCATCAACAGTGGCTGGTCAAGATGGACACGATCTTCACAGTAATGAATAACAGAATAATATTTTTATTTGTACAAATAAATATATTATAATTCGGTTGTGGCGAGCGATTAGCACGCTGGGTTAGTAATCCAGTAGTCTCGAGTTCGAATCCTGCCACGAAGAATTTCGTTCACCAATTCAATTTCGTACAAGCATTTACGCTTAGTTTAGGGAATGAGGATGTATGAGGATGTCTACGTACTTGTTACTACAAGGACATATATATTCTTAAAAACAAATTGTACTAGAAAGTACCTACATATTATGAAAGTATGAAAGTCAGAAGGGCTACTCACGAAGTAGATTAAGATTAGATTCAGAATGTAGAAATACTTTTGATTAAAATTAATTAACTAATTATGTTGATTTATAAAAAAAATTAATGGAAATTTATACTAAAATTTGATTATGACGAATTTTTATGATTGAATGTAGATTGAATTATAAAATAGAAGGTTTTATTTTAATAGGTAATTAAATAACACAGTTTTAATCCACAATGAGTTTTTATTTTTAATGCCTAAGCGCTTTCACTGGACTCAGCCAGCATCATCAGTGGCAAAATTCTAACTAAATACAAAATTGAAACAAAATGTTATATAGCAAATGGGGGGGTGCGTGAGGTATGAGTCCAGTGAAAACGCTTAGGCATTAAAAATAAAAACTCATTGTGGATTAAAACTGTGTTATTTAAATATAAAAATAAAACCTTCTATTTTATAATTAAAACTTCTACTGTGCTAACGAAAAAACCTTAAAAATATTAGATTGAATTAGAATTACATTAATGATCAAGAACTGATTTATATATTTTTAGAATTAAGACAAGACAAGAATGTTTTTAAGATTGTGTCATGGGTAGCCCTGCAGTACTCGGTCATAATCTATTCTTAATCTAAAATGATTAAATCTATTACAGTTGAGTATGAAATTGTCATTAATATTCTTATTAAATAAATACTGAACAATTAATTTAAATGTAAAAGATTTCTATAGTCTGAATCTAATCTTAATCAACTTCACGAGTAGTCCTGCTGATAAGATAAGATGAAATGTAAGAAAGGGACGAGTTATAAATAGAGAAGATCAGTTTATGACTTCAAACGTTGATTCCCGGTCCCGTACCAAAGTGGCGGGCGGCGGCGGTCGGCGGTCGAATGCGGTAGAAGAAAAAAGATGAAAAAAATCAAAGCGACCACCACAAAGGGGAGCACAGTTCCACAAGTGTACCGGTTATCTTTTATCAATCTTATATCAAAGGTATCTTTCCTTTGCTACCCTCCTGTACTTCCCTCCGTCGCACTCCCACCCCTTCCCGGGCTTTGTGAACCGCGGCGAGGGGTGGGGGGTCTATGTCAAATTGTTTCATCTTCAAAGGAGACCCGAGAAACATTTATCATTTCGTCACCTACCAGTTATTGTATTTTGTGTGTTTCCAAAGAGAAGGCCTCCGTGTCTGCCTCTGTCTCCGAATGGAAAGAACGGAACGCTCCGCTGGTTAAAGAACACTCCTCGGTTCGATATTCGCCGGTATAAAACGTTCAGACTTTTGACTCTGTGATTAAAATTTTTCTTCGATTCCCGCGTATTATTGAGAGATCAGATCACGCCTCGAAACACGCGAAAAAATATATATTTATTTTATTATTATTGAATAGCTTCGCGTCTCTGGTAACTAAAGCTGGGGGGCAAGTCTGGTTCGACCGGCGAAATCAAAACCCCAGTGATTACCCATATCATGGATATAATATTATCGTATGGATTTCTATGACATCTAAAGATATTGTAGAACTCCATATAATAATTATATCCATGGTATGGGTAATCACTAGGGTTTTGATTTCGCCGATTGAACCAGACTTGCCCCCTAGGTCTGACACGATGTAGTGAACTACAAGTGGGGGAAAAAAATAACATGCTCTCATTTTCTATAGGTTTGTTTTTAAAAATGGGCTACGTTACAAATAAAATTTTAATCAATTAAATTATTTATAAAAATTAATAAAAAACACATAGTTTTAATCCACAAATTAGAATGACTTTAATCAATCAAAGGGGCTCCGTGATGCAAAACGAAAATCGAAATTCCTCAACTCGTGGAATAAATATAATATGTAAGTCGCTATCACAGCAAACCAAAAATTAAAAAAAAACAATAATAAAACTTTACTGGCTAAAATAAAATTCATACAAAACATCGTGTACAACTTATAAAACCCTTTGTTTTCGCCACTACAGATTATTTTAGTGTAAACCGGTTTCAGAGCTAACCCGCTCCTTCATCCGAACAGACTTAAGACTGTGTATAGACCGTGTGTATTGCTTGTGTAGTTGATGGGCGAAGTTGATGCTAGAAGATGGGGTGCTGGGTTTGTTTTACCGTACGGCCAAGTTACGGGAACATAATATGTGTTACTATTTATCAGATGAATAGTTAATTCGGAAAAGTTGTCGCCCTTTGAGCATCTCATGTGTTCCATAATTTCGGCCAATTTAACCAAATTAGACGGCCGGACAATCGCTACAATTGAATCTATAATTATTAATAACAAGTATTAATTTTCCACGTGCGCTACTCTACGCCATTTTTGTTGTCTAATCGTCTAAAATCTATCGGGAGAGAAGAGTCAAAGAGAGAATTGACGTTTGTTGTAAGATAATATTTCCACTCAATCATCAGAGATTTTTTCTTACGCCCTGATACATCCTTTTTACACATATCCCCACATCGTCCTCTTATACATGCAAACACACTCTCACACTCACAAATACATTTGTTTTTTTTTTTTAGTTTATTCCTTTTTACTTTTATATTTTCAACTTTGTGCATGGGCTCATGATAAGGGTTAGTAATAAGTGAAAACAAAACACAACTTTTGCATATCCATTCCTGTAACAACAAAACCACGCACACATTACAAATTCTATCACATAGGCCCGAGATATCAGTTGGCCCTTAAATTGTTGGCTTTAGTAATCCAAGTTAAAAATTTAGGGAAGATTAAATTTCATTCGCGTATTTCAGTGCAAAATGAAACGTCAGTTACGTAATCTTCAACTATAGATATATTTTACGTTTTTCTATGGTTATTGTCTATAACGCATCTGTCAAATTGTAATAACCTTAAATGATACGTGACGCGAAGCTGTGACTAAATATTATTTTATTATTATAACAACGCATTATTTTATTTGTTTCATTACACAGCATGTTACTTTTTCAATTTTTTATACCGATCGATGTTTTTTTTAATTAAAATCAAACATTGCAGTGAAAAAATGTCATTGAATATGTACTACGTACGTAGTAGTTCAATGCAAAATGTATGTACATTTTACAGATGGATATGGAACTAAGTGATAATGGTAAAATAGTGTCTTATGTAGAAAATTTAAGAATACACATTATATATATAGAAACAGGATGGATCAATTTAAAAAGTGGGATGAAAAACATCGCAAAAATAAAGTTGCGTGCCTGACGTTTCATTGTGGCTGACAGTTTATTTCGTTTGTTGTCAGGCAATACATCGTAATAAATGTAAAAAATAAAATAAATATTAAATACATGAACCACTTCTATATCAAGTCTTTTATTTTAACAACAAAAATAAATCATGATTATAATTATTATGCATAGTTATTTGTAGTATAAAATGAAATAAAACATTAAAGCGTGCGGCGATTAGTACGCCACCTGGCGAAAAAGACTAGAAACAATACTTAACTCAAGATTAAGACACGCGATCCGCCAGAAACGTTGAGTTAAATATTTGTTGTTTAGTGACGTATTTAAGGGAAGATTAGGTACTGAAATACGCAATATTTTTGTTAAACTTGAGTTAAACTCCTAAGGGCCGACTGAAATACTGGGCCATAATCATCAATGTTTGCATAGTACCTCTTAACTGCCCATCATTGACAGAAGTCACATCATATAGGTATTTAGGACTTATTATTGACAAACACTTAAACTACAAAGAACACGTTGACTATGTTTGCAGTAAACTAAGAACTATGACAGCAATTTTCAACATAATAAGACCTAGATAAACTTTCTGCTCGGCCAGATTGCTGTACCTATATGGCCCTCTGTGATTCAGTTATATCATATGGAATATGGAATATCGTCATATGGATTGGCATATAAACTACACCAAATAAGATTGAAAAGATACAAAGAAGACTACTAAAAATTATTATTACTAAAAAATTGCTAAAAAGTTAAAATAAATGCCTTTTCGACCGATCTAAAGTATTGTCTCTTCAGAGGAGAGTGGAGTATAGCATTCTGGTTGAGCATTTTTTGAGACCTAAACTCAGACTACTAATAACACACGACAGACAAACTAGATCAGTGACTAACAAACTTTCACGCACTGCAAACAAATTCAACAATAATAATAAACACTTCCTTGCACCCTCCGCAAGTTGCGAGTTTATTGCCGTATGGCAATTTCCGCCGTGTACAAATAAAACAATTTAATTGTATTTTTATTAACAAATAAAATAAATATAAAAAAATATCTTTTCGAAAATTTATGTAGTAAAAATGGATTTTAATCATTGTTAGTATTACCTCAGAACAGGCTTCGCCTAGTGGGGTTATAGGTAATAAATTATATTATAATATTTAAGTTTTGTTCGTGATCGTGTTAAAAGCGAATGAAATGAAGCTGAAAAGTTTATTGTTGCGTACAATCCCATACAGAAGCTTCTTCTTCTTCTTCTTTCTCAGCCATCTCTCCACTGCTGGATGTAGGCCTCTTCTAATAGCTTCCACTCGTCTTTTTTCTGGGCTTTTCGAACCCATCCGCTTCCAGCGACAGGGACAATATCATCGGCCCACCTTTTCTGGGGCCGGCCTATTCCCCTTTTCATATCCCATGGTCTCCAATTTATAATTCTGGGTGCCCATCTGTCCGTACCCTGTCTGGCAACATGACCTGCCCATTGCCATTTAAGTTTTGCAACTTGATCCATGACATCAACAACTTTTGTCTGGCGTCTAATTTCTTCATTTCTAATTTTGTCTCTTAGACTTACGCCTATCATTTGCCTTTCCATGGATCTCTGAGTGCATTTTAGCTTATGTATGGTCCTCGCAGTTAGCGTGATAGTTTCCAGACCATACGTAAGCACAGGCAGGATACATGTTTCAAAAACTTTTCTTTTCAGACATGTGGGAATATCTCTGTTTTTTAGGACATGTTTAAGTTTTCCAAAGGCTGCCCAACCTAGTCCGATACAGAAGCTAATCAATGATAATCTAAAAACGGTGTTTTTATCTATGTTTCGATGTGATGCCTCGCATAGTAGGTATTTAAATAATAATATTATAAAACATTCAATTTATGAATAGAAAAGATCTCACAGAAGAGATAGAATTGATTACTTCCGATCGGAGCTCGCCAACAATTCAATACATATACACACACACAGACAGACAGAGGATGATTATAATATATACATATGTGATATGGTCGAACATCAAAGAAATCTTACAATTAGGTTTTAAGCTTTGGAGTGTAAACATGACATATACCTACCTACATGAATATAATATATAGATAGGATACACAGTAAAGACTGCAATAAACAATCTCATTCGTTTGGTATAATATAGGAAAAGAGATATATGTATATGTATTACGAATAGGGTTGGCACAAGTCCCATATTTACGGGACTGCCGTCCTATTTTACCATCGCGTCTCGCATTGCTAATTGCTACGTGTTCCATTTTTTGACAATTTCAACAAAATACGGAAATATAAGTACGGTACAGGGCTGAGTAGGTACCTACATAATCTGTGAATAAAAACTTTAGTCATTTAGATTTTTCATTTAATTTGTTTGATACGCTTGATGGCCGCCACGTTTGAGATCAACGGCCTCTCTTTCGAAACTAGATCCCAAATCCTATTTCAATCTGCACTTAGATTGTACCTACCTGTCGCCTTATTGTATTGCTTTTCGAGAAACTAACAGGTACTACGTCAAATGAAATGAAATTATTTATTTCCATTATTTACACATATATATTATAACAAGAAAAAAATAACTATATTTTAAAAATACTTATTATAGACATACTATGTACAATTGTACCTATTTGGAAATTTACTGCCTCACTAGACAAGTCTGTTCTGAGGCAGTACTTTTTCAATTTGGCCTAAGGTTACATGTTTTTGAATGCAAAATAATTAAACATAAACACAAAAATAAATAATCAGAATAATTTAACGTGATCTCTCAGTTATTCTCTCTCATATAATTGTAGTGGAAATGATGAATGGCACCAAGCTATGGTACAGTTTCTAAGGTTATGAAGGCACAGAGCAGTGAACTATGTAAGGATATTTAACAGGACATGAGCAGATTGTATTCTGCCATTTCTTTTCAGCCAGTCAATTACCAGTTTTTTGAAGTGTGTTTCGTCGCGTGAGACATTGTGTTCTATGTCAGGTAATATTTTATTGTAAAGTCTACATAGGAGCAAGAAAAGGGTAATGTCACTGGGCAAAAGTCGTCCTTATTAGTGGGGGTCATATTTGTTTAAATGTTTTTTTAACACGCACCCAATAACAAGTTGCCACATTCTGGAGACTTGTGCACTGTTATTTAAAAACGTGGTTCAAATGTTGAACTACGGTTGAACCCCAATTTGATCACTGTTGTTCTTATTTATAAACATGGATCAAGAGTTGAACCGTTATTCAACTCAAATGTCAAATTGAACCGGCGAAGGGGGTAGTTTATCACTGGTTCAACTTTACATTTCACATTTTTGAAGTATTTATGATCCGTTTAAATAATATCGAAAGCTTTTAAATATAAGATACGATAAAAACATAAAATTATTGATTTACGTTGAATTCAAACAAAAATGTCAAAAAGTGCAATAACTAGAGTTTGACAGATACCACGTGACGGGCATTTTGTGCTGTGGTCATTATAACCAACTTAACAAAACTAAATTCGGTGCTGTCGTATGAAATAGAGCTCAAGATCGAAGGTTTTAGTTGAACGTGGAATAATACTTGATTCAACCATGATAAATTAATTTTTATAAATAACACTGATGATGTTTATCATCTCAAAGAGCCAGAATGAAGACAATTTAAGAAACTGTGTCTCCACCGGAATTCGAACAAAGTAAATAAATATACATATTACTTTACATTCTAATTACTATTGCGATAAGAATATACACACCTATCTACTGCCATATTTATATATTTATTTATAAACGGCATAAATTGCCTTTTACATACATAAGTACATACATTAAAACACATATTGACGATAAAAAAATATATAGAATAAATAAAAACAATAAGTTATACACTTGCAAAAAGAAAAAAAAAATGTATTAAATAATAAATTCAAGAATAAAAAATAATAGATACATATTATCAAACATAAAAAAGCTACATACAAATGGACTCAAAATAAACTAAAATATTAAATAAAAAAGAATTAAAAAAACAAAAAACAACAGTAGAAGCAGTGTCATGTAAATCTGCATATAAATAAAGTAGACCTCGTTATAAATAAACAAAAAAGATATACAAAAAATAAACATTTTACAATCGAAAATATACAAATTCTCATTGAAAATATCACAAGTTGTTTCTCTCATAAAAAAATGTATATATCTTCCGTTTATATTTATGTTAGAACAGCATAGAAATGTCACCTAAATGAGAGTATTCATTGCCAATGTTATGGAAACGACTGACTAGCGAGTGATATTCTGTTTGTGTGCGTGTATTGTTGTAATAAAATGGTGCTGTCTGTCTGGTGAATAGCCGCGGTATATTGTAATTAATCTCCATTATAAGGTAGTTTATTAGTGAAAATTCAAAATTTTGATTGCATTTGATTGTCATGAGTATAAGGCCGCCGATGGTATCTGTTATCTTCTTCTTTTGTTTCAATCTTGAAGATTGGTTGGCAGCATTAAATTGATGCATCTCCTCCTCCACTCCGCTCGGTCTTCAGCGACTCTTTTCATCTCCGTGTAAGAGGTACAATGCATGTCGCGGCACACCTGTTCTAAATACTCCCGGCGGGGACGCCCTCTGCCAGTTGTACCCTCAACCATTCCCTCCAAGTTGATATGTAGGAGATCCTCGTGTCGCAACACATGGCCTATCCAATTTGCACGCCTTTTCGATATGGTGTTTGACAGGTGCCTGGTTTCCTTAATTCTGCTGAGAACCTCATCATTTGTTATATGGTCCCTCCAAGATATGCCAAGCATTCGGCGATAGGTCCACATCTCGAAGGCATCCAATCTTTTACGTTCTCTTTCACCTATGCACCATGTCTCACAACCATATAACAAAATACTCCATACAAATGTCTTCAATAGTTCCTTTCGGAGTTTAAGGTCCATGTTGTTGGACTCGAACATCTTGGATTTTTTGTTGAAGGCGAGTTTTGCATGGTGAATGCGACTGTCCACCTCTCTACTTGAACGGCCATCCCATGTGATTCTACTCCCTAGATACACAAATTCTTTCACATTCTTGAGAGCAGCTCCAGACATCAGTAGATTCATTTGGCGTTCATCCCTGCCTACAGTTAGTACCTTAGTTTTATCCTTATTTATTTTCATGTTGTACTTTTCGTTTAGGACTAACTCCATAGTTTCTAAGGTTTCTTTTAGTTCTTCTTCACTATCCGTTATCAGAGCGATGTCGTCTGCAAATCTGATCATATCTACCTTTTGTCCATGGATTCTGATGCCTCTTCTATGTTCCATTACTTCTCTTATTTCATCTATCGCACATTGAATATAGCCGTTAAAAAGCATTGGAGAGAGAGAGCAGCCTTGTCTCACACCTTATCTGTTATAACAACTTTAAATATTATGTTACTGCATTTTTGCCACTGAAAGTATTAAAAAGTCGCGTATTAATTCCTGGAAGTTGTGACAACCCTAATTTATTATGAGTATAGAAATTTCAAATAACTTTATAGTACGGTAACATAGCGCATCCTATATCCGAACTCATACCAATATTTGTTTTATTATAGACTCAATAATACGTTAAATAAGTAATAGCTGTGATACACCGAAGAGTAGTGCTTCCACTTTTTTTATCATCATCGTTTTTGGGTATCCAGTGAGAGCTGGGAAATCGAAAATGTAACACGCAAAATAATGTCTCAAATAAATCAGCAATGAGGCTCACCATCCATTCGAAATGTTGCCGTTTTGGGTGAAACGAGACAGATGTGAGGGGATACACATATGTGTCGTGCTTCCTTTTATAATGCATGCAACCAGTCACAAGGCTGTCGAGCATTTTAAAACAACTGCGAGAAAGGGGTTCGAATTCTGATCTTGTACAGGACAGGCTATTTTGGCGCGTCAAGAAAGTCGTTTGTGTTTATTATCATTATGTATATTTTTATATGTTGTATAAGACTGTATCAGTAACTTAAATAAATAAAATTAAAACGAGTGAGTTGTGACCAACGCTATATTCCTCACTGCCAAGTATCTCTACAAAGTATTCAAATATTGTATGGATATTTTTTTGTCTATTTATTTTTGATATAAATATTTTATTATAATTCTTCAATGCCATTTTATGAAATTGAAGAAGCACTGATCAGATAGCCTTCAAAATCTAATGGGGTCTAAACGAGTATCACTTAGATATACAAATTTGCAAACTTTGAAAATAATCGAACGAGTATTTAAGTATATAATCAATAAAGCTCTTCCTTCGAAGTACAATCAGCAAGATTATGGAATAGCCTTGATCCGGATATTGCGTCGTCTAACTCACTTTGTATTTTCAAGAAAAAACTAAAGAAGGAATATATATCCTTGAATACCTGATCCCGATTTCCTCTTCTGTCCTTACCATATCCTTTTTTCTTGCTATGAATTATATTTTTTTTGATTTAATAGTATTTAAGTAAGTGTTATATGTATTTTCTTTGAATTCTTTAACTCTTTTTCGCTACTCCCACCACCACCCGCTCTGCCTATGGGGACTGTAATCGGCCCCTTCACAGAACGCTATGTGAACGACAAAAAAAAATGCATAGCACGAAAAGTAGCTCATGGAGCCCTCTAGATTAGCAATCTCGGCACCATAGTGCAAAAAGAAACAATCAACGAGTGCGAACAGAAAATTCACACCCGTGGACTGTCTATGACCTCAGATCCCCCTACATGCAGACCATCAGAGAAGTGACCAAGATCTCTGGAAATAATTAATATAACGGGAATCTTCTAAAAGTAAGGCACCATATCTATGACAGAAAACCTTAAAAGCTTTATAATTTTTCTTCGAGATCACAAAATCCGCATGACCAATGGGACCTTGAAGAGGCCCACGGACAGCAACGAGGAACTCCGATCTATATGAGGACACCATTGGGTGGCAACATTCCCAAAGGATATGTTCCGAAGTTTGGTCCGGGTATTGACAGAAATGACATGAAGCAGAGGAGGCAATGTTAAATCGGTGAAGATAACTTTTAAAGTTTCCGTGTCCTGTGAAAAATTGGGAAGTCCAAAAGTCTGGAACAACCCAGGGAGATTTAAGACGATACCTCACGTCGGGAAAAAATAAGTAGGTAATTCTTCCCACTGAGCAGGCCGTCCAGCGAGTCTGCCAGATGTTCTGCAAATTTTCATTTACAGTCCTTTCAACAAAGCCGCGTGACACTCGACCCTCTGGAGGGAAGAGAGGAATATTTCCGATCATAGAAGAACAGCCCCGCGTAAGGTTGAAAACAGCCCCTCTACGCTGAAGTTCCAGATCAAGGGGAGTCATGCCTGTCAAAATTGGCAGTGCTTCAGTGGGACTCGTTCCATATGCTTTGGATAGAGCGATGAGAGCGAATCGTTGGCCTGAGAGAAAAATTCTACGTATATGTTGAAGCTCACAGGCGTGAGACCAACATCCTGCTGCATAGCAAGCAATGCCGAGGTAAACTGCCTTATAGAAAAGACAGGATACTTGAAACTGTAAACCCCAGTGTGCCTTGGCGATGTGTGAGATCTTTAAAAAAGCAGACTTAGCTTTGTCGACACACAATCGAGCATGGTTTTTAAAATTTGGTCCTCTTTCCAGAACAACTCCTAGGCAAGTGATTTGGTCCCGAAAACTTACATTTGTTCCTGAGAACTTAATAGACGGCTGTCTACGTAGTAAGCCTTTGAAAACCAAGCCATATGTCTTATTAGGAGCGAAGCAAAGTTTATTTTTTACACCCCAGTCGGAAACTAAGGAAAGAGCTTGAGTAGCTGAGTTCTCAATAAATCTACGGGAATTACCACGGACGAGGATGTATGCATCATCGGCATACGCTTGAATCGTACAATTACTGGAGAGAGGAAGATCCAGCAAGTCATCAAAAAGAATGTTCCAGAGAAGTGGACCGAGAACAGAACCCTGAGGACATCCAATGCTTACCTGTCGCGTATGTAGAAATTGTCCCCCAGGCAGGACTATGCGGCGATTTTCAAAGTAACTCTTAACTATCAGATATATATTGCGGGGTATATTCCTTGACTTCAGTTTATGCAAAATGAGCGGCCACCAAGCATTGTCAAATGCACCACTAATGTCAAGGGAAATAGCAATAACATATTTTTCGTCAGAAGGTCTTACAAATTCTGACATATAATTTATAGCATCGACTGTTGAAATTCCAGGTCGGAAGCCAAATTGGCGAGAAGAAAGTGGACATGAGTTAGAAAGATGGGATTCAATTCTACTGCATATAAGTCTTTCCAGAATCTTGCCCAGAATAGGCAGGAGAGTAACAGGTCTATATGCTTTTGGGTCCGTGCTAGGACTTCTTTTACTCTTATTTATTTGCTATTTTACATACACAATGTTGTAATACTTTGTAATCTGATTGGTTGGAAGAAATTGCCTAATGGCAATAAGCCCGCCAGTGTACAACTATATTTGTTTATATTATGTACAAGAAGATATATAAATAAAAATAAATAAATAAAGTTGAATAAACATACATAGTACACAGCACACACATACACAGATATATTGTGATGAAACTTTCAGAATACAATCTCAGCATGATACCTACTAGTTAATAATCTGCAATAGAAAAATAACCATAAAACTATACCCTCTTATGGGTAGCGAGGAGTAATATATAATATATAGATAAGTAACTATTCGTAGTTAGTATAGATATTAAAGCTAAAGGTGGTTCCTTGAATAAAACGTTCCTATATATTTTTTTTCTCATACAACACTAAAATATATACATACATACTTGCACATCATTACTTCAACCTACCACAAAACCTTACAAAAATAACTAACACTATGACGAATTAAAATAATAGAACTGATTTATATAACGCTACTCTGGTACAGGCATAGCCTAGTAGAGTAGCCTAATCCACAAATTAAAATATATAAACGTATACACTAATGACAAACTTAACTTTTTCTTACTTAAAGTATAACTTATAATTTTTACTAACTACTGTATAAAGTTATATTGTACTTATTGTTATTATTATACTTGTAAAAAGGATTTTAATAAATAAATAAATAAATAAATATATTCAATACTTAGCACTGAGTTTAGGTGGTAGAATGACCCTCGAGTCCTGTATTGTCTGTGGAACAATACATAATAAATATATGTATGTAGGTTTGTATGTATGTAAAACAGATATATGGGCAACGGAGCGATGAAGTTTCCTGAGGATATCCTTACCAGCCCCTAATACTTCCTCCTCATGATATCACATTCAAACCCTTGCCAAATAATAACTACATACTTATACTAACTTTATAGGTAAGTATATACATGTATGTATACACGTCTATAAACTAAATAATTGTGATAATATAACATCACATTTAGTATTCCGCAGATACATACTTACAAAGAAAAAATAATTATAAATAACAGAATTCTAATTTAAAAATCTGGAAGTTTGGTTTTAAACAGATTATTCAACTGTCGATTTGTTCAAGAGAATTTATTTCTCTAAAAATATCGACAAAGTATCAAGCCAAGACACGCGAGATATGTATGCAAGGTCTATATTTTTCATGGTTTTTTCAACTTTCGCAGGGTTTCGCAGCATATCGCTCGTTTGCGAGATCAACGACAAATGTGTTTGCATACGTTATTGATTTTTTTTAATTTTTGAATTTACTGTTTTGTTTTTTTTTTGGATCCTTATGTATATCTTTTTTTTATGTTTGCTTACATCTATTTTTTTATTATTTTTTATTTTTTGTCTTACTGTTTAGGTTTAAGTTTTTTTGTTTGCCAAGTGTATACCTAATTGCTTTTTTTATTCTATCTATTATTATCATCAATATGTGTTTTTATCTATGTATGTAAAAGGCATTTTTTATGCCGTTTATAAATAAATAAATAAATAACTCAAAAATTCGATTTTTGAGTTAGTAATGTAGAAGGTTGTTTTTATCAATATTCATGTCGTCAATATCAGTACAATATCTCTATAAGTGCGAGAGAAACAGCACATATGTCGTTGTTTCACTGTCATACATTCACTGTACATTTTTGCATTATTATTAAAACAAAAATCGGATTATTTGACTTATGTTGTTGTTCTCGCAAACGAGCGTTATATGTTCTATACGTTGATTTGGGATATGGGCTTGATCAGAATTCGGAGTAGAGCATTTAGTGTGTCTGTGTATGTCCCCCTTATAACTTTTGATCCGCTTAATGCACAAAGCCCAAAATTTCAGAATATATAGATACTTATTTATAGGGTCACAAAACTATTGTACTCGGTATTTTGAATTTTTGTTTTAGTCAGGTGTTATTAACTTTTGAATTTTAATTAATTTTTCCATACATCTCAAAAACCATAAAAACCAGGCTGCTGAAAATATGTATAAAAATAGACAAATCTCAAATAGTGTTTTTTTATAAAAGTTCCTGAGTTTCTCAAACATTTTTTATTATAAAAACATTTTTTTTGATAAATCTGTGTGTTTAACTGCATATAATATTTCACGAAAGCAGAATAAATGCTGAATAAATGCTGTTGAAATGAGATCGCTAAGAAGAATCTGCAATAGAACGATGTATGACAGGGTAAGAAATGAGAACATAAGGAAAGAATGTAAGATGAAGAAAGATATCATTAATAGAATGAAAGTGAACACACTGAGATGGTTTGGCCACATGGGTAGAATGAATGAGGAACGCCTGACGAAGAAAATATACAATGCGGATAGGAATGGATTGAGAGGCCGGGGCCGCCCAAGAAAGGGATGGCACGACCATGTGAACGATATTCTGAAAGACGGAAATGTTAGAAGCATGTACAATAGACGAACATGTATGAGACGATGCATGAATGTTGACGAGGCGATGAATGTGTGCCAGGATAGAAAGATATGGCGTTCGGTTCTCTCTGCCTACCCCGTAAGGGACATGGCGTGATGGTATGTATGTATGTATGTATGTAATATTTCCAAAGTTTATAAAAATATCAAAAAAAGACGAAACACCCCAATTAGATCTTTTAATTTACTATAAAAAATATTAACATTGTAGTAATACATTCAAACTTTTTTTTAACAAATTTGATAAAAATTGAATTTAGTAACGGCATCGTTTTACTTAGTTTTGATATTTAACCATGGGTATATAAATACCTCTCAAAAACCATTTTTTTATATACCTAAAAAGGAACTTAAAAAATATAATTATTACAAATATCGTTATTCTCTCGTAAACACAGCATCTAGTTTGGTCACTCATTATCATAAGTATAGTTCGTTACGGGTAAACTTCTGGTACAAGAAACAGAAGCAGTTGGTCCGACCAAATGTCGTTATTCTCTCGAAAAATACAGCGTCGAGTTTGGTCACTCATTATCATTAGTATAGTTTGTTACGGGTAAACTTCTGGTACAAGAAACAGAGGCAGTTGGACCGACCAAATATCGTTATTCTTTCGTAAATGCAGCGTCTAGTTTGGTCACTCATTATCATTAATATAGTTTGTTACAGGTAAACTTCTGGTACAAGAAACAGAGGCAGTTGGACCGACCAAATATCGTTATTCTCTCAAAAAACACTGCGTCTAGTTTGGTCACTCATTATCATTAGTATAGTTTGTTACGGGTAAACTTCTGGTACAAGAAACAGAGGCAGTTGGACCGACCAAATATCGTTATTCTCTCAAAAAACACTGCGTCTAGTTTGGTCACTCATTATCATTAGTATAGTTTGTTACGGGTAAACTTCTGGTACAAGAAACAGAGGCAGTTGGACCGACCAAATATCGTTATTCTTTCGTAAATGCAGCGTCTAGTTTGGTCACTCATTATCATTAATATAGTTTGTTACAGGTAAACTTCTGGTACAAGAAACAGAGGCAGTTGGACCGACCAAATATCGTTATTCTCTCAAAAAACACTGCGTCTAGTTTGGTCACTCATTATCATTAGTATAGTTTGTTACGGGTAAACTTCTGGTACAAGAAACAGAGGCAGTTGGACCGACCAAATATCGTTATTCTCTCAAAAAACACTGCGTCTAGTTTGGTCACTCATTATCATTAATATAGTTTGTTACAGGTAAACTTCTGGTACAAGAAACAGAGGCAGTTGGACCGACCAAATATCGTTATTCTTTCGTAAATGCAGCGTCTAGTTTGGTCACTCATTATCATTAATATAGTTTGTTACAGGTAAACTTCTGGTACAAGAAACAGAGGCAGTTGGACCGACCAAATATCGTTATTCTCTCAAAAAACACTGCGTCTAGTTTGGTCACTCATTATCATTAATATAGTTTGTTACAGGTAAACTTCTGGTACAAGAAACAGAGGCAGTTGGACCGACCAAATATATCGTTATTCTTTCGTAAATGCAGCGTCTATTTTGGTCACTCATTATCATTAGTATAGTTTGTTACGGGTAAACTTCTGGTACAAGAAACAGAGGCAGTTGGACCGACCAAATATCGTTATTCTTTCGTAAATGCAGCGTCTAGTTTGGTCACTCATTATCATTAATATAGTTTGTTACAGGTAAACTTCTGGTACAAGAAACAGAGGCAGTTGGACCGACCAAATATATCGTTATTCTTTCGTAAATGCAGCGTCTATTTTGGTCACTCATTATCATTAGTATAGTTTGTTACGGGTAAACTTCTGGTACAAGAAACAGAGGCAGTTGGACCGACCAAATATCGTTATTCTTTCGTAAATGCAGCGTCTAGTTTGGTCACTCATTATCATTAATATAGTTTGTTACAGGTAAACTTCTGGTACAAGAAACAGAGGCAGTTGGACCGACCAAATATATCGTTATTCTTTCGTAAATGCAGCGTCTATTTTGGTCACTCATTATCATTAGTATAGTTTGTTACGGGTAAACTTCTGGTACAAGAATCAGAGGCAGTTGGACCGACCAAATATCGTTATTCTTTCGTAAATGCAGCGTCTAGTTTGGTCACTCATTATCATTAATATAGTTTGTTACAGGTAAACTTTTGGTACAAGAAACAGAGGCAGTTGGACCGACCAAATATCGTTATTCTTTCGTAAATGCAGCGTCTAGTTTGGTCACTCATTATCATTAATATAGTTTGTTACAGGTAAACTTCTGGTACAAGAAACAGAGGCAGTTGGACCGACCAAATATCGTTATTCTTTCGTAAATGCAGCGTCTAGTTTGGTCACTCATTATCATTAATATAGTTTGTTACGGGTAAACTTCTGGTACAAGAAACAGAGGCAGTTGGACCGACCAAATATCGTTATTCTCTCGTAAATGCAGCGTCTATTTTGGTCACTCATTATCATTGGTATATAGTTTGTTACAGGTAAACTTCTGGTACAATAAGAAACAGAGGCAGTTGGTCCGATCAAATAAGGACAAATATTCCTGCTACGAAAGTCCATAGAGCCGTACATATGGCAGCTGACAAGACAACCTGGGGAGCAATGGTCAACATCAGGGTACATGATGGCCACGACCCTCAGCATTGAGGAAGA
Source organism: Molanna angustata (assembly GCA_963576475.1). Lineage (NCBI taxonomy): Eukaryota > Metazoa > Arthropoda > Insecta > Trichoptera > Molannidae > Molanna > Molanna angustata. The sequence goes on along the minus strand of OY754965.1, from coordinate 1,326,857 downwards.
CGACTGGTTATGTAAGTATACATAGTTTTGCCGAAATCGCACCTAAACGACGAAATGTTATTTTTCTAACTATAACTTTAGAACCTTTTTCAGTTTAAAAACTAGCCATTTGTCAATAAACTCGCCATGACATTGAAAAAGAAGTAAGAATACAATAACAAAATCAGAGGCAAAAAAACAAACAAATATTAAAAATTAGAATTCCCGAATTCCTATATTTAGAATTACTCTTATTTTTCTAACGTGATATACCTATATCTAGATACACCTACAAGTAGTTTTTGTTATCTTTTATTTCTATCTTTTTATACTATTTTTTAAGTTTCACCTTTATTCATAATATCTGGTTTGTTGAATGAAATTTCCGGCTTGCAACAAATCCGCAGTGACATGAAATAATTAATTATAATTTTTTCTTGTACAAAATCCTCGAGATTTCATCGTCGATTTTGACGTTAAGTAGAACTATCTCCTTCCAAGTAGGTACCTGGTACACATTACAAAAACTTATACAAAGACAAATGAAAGAATCCCAGGAAGTTTTTAAAAACTCTCTAAGTACCCCTATTGAAGTTTCTTGGTGACAAAGCGAAACGTACATAATTTAAAACTTATTCAGTCGTTGAAGAACTCAGTAAAATTTGCGAAAATAAACATTTGTACATAGCAAATATTTCAAACAAACTCTTCGTATTTTTTTATACGGCAGAATCATCAGCAAATACCTTCGTAAACACACAAAAGTTTTGACAGCACGCATCTTTTTCTTAGGAAATGATCTTAAGAAAATGAACAATTGAAAACAAAAGATTTATTTAAAATGTTAAAAACAAATCAAGACATTGGCGTTAGCTTTTTAAACTACTTTTAATACGTGCACTTCGTAAATTTAAGCCGTATTATACGTTACCAACATAAAAAATACCTATCACAAGGTAAAACCTAACCTTACATTCCGAAAATAATAAAATATTTATAAAAAAAACTCCCGACGCTAAACGGCATAACACTGCAATCCGTCCACTCGACAAGTTAGGTAGACTGATTTATATCTTGTTTCTAGTCAATTCTAGTGTATTTAGAAGTAAATAAAAAGTAGACAAATATAGAAGTTTGTCGGAATCTTCAAAGAAGCTTACCTCGGCGGCACCTGATAGCGCAAAGTAATCCAAATATTCACTACACTAAATACACCAACAGATTAAATAGAATTTCAAAAATAAGGCACCAATAACAAACATATATTTAACAACAATATTTGTTTAAAAACTATTTTATATTTAAAAACACCAAGAAAACAATATTGACAACACAAAACAAAAAGAATTCACGCACTTGACGTCGACCTCGCCACTCGCCATGGTGTTGGTGTTGATATACGCCGGTACCATCTGGTGGGAAAATTTTTAATTATTATTTGGCACCACTCAAAATAAATCTGCCTCTAATTATTAAGTTTTTTTAGTTTTGAACACTTTTGATCTAAATATTACCACATTTTTTTAGTTCATTATATAATATTTACATAATATTTACGTAGTAGTAGTTATTATTTGAATAAAATTTTGAAACGTATCAAGGAATTGGCAAATAAATAAATTCGTATTGGTATTTTCTGTTTGTACTTGTGTCTGGATTCAAACCCAAGTTCACAAGATCATCATTTTCAAAGAGTATATAATACCTACGGATAGATCATTTTATTACTGCTCAGCTACCAACTCATCATATTTAATTACCATATCATTGTTAACGTGTTTTATACATTTTCATTAATAATGTATTATAATATAATTATATCTAATGTGTATTTGATTACAGTTGTAGACATTATTGACACAAGTATTTTTTTATCAGGGATTTTCAATGTGATAACTAAGTACATACATAGTTATTACAAACGCATTTTTATTTTTTAAGAGTGAATATTTTTCAAAATAACATTCAATCTTCGATTTTTTACCGAGATATGCTCGCATATCACTTGATATGCATGCATATATATTATATTTTTCATTTGGTGTCAGTTTACCTGGAAAAAAGTATCGCCACAAGAAGTGTTCCAGGTAAAAGAAATAGAGGCAGATCTCCTGCACGATGTTATGACCAAATTAAGGAGATGACTGGAGAAGATTCGTTGTCTATTGGCAGTTCCGGGGATCACGACCCTCAGCAGTGAGGAAACGAAGATGAAGAGTACTTTTTTGATTGAGTGACGCGTCTTTTATAATAAAACATTATTTGGAATTATTTTGTTTGATACATCTAATCATATTATTTGTTTCTAAAACATTTTTGTTTTCAAATTGAATTAATTTTATATCCGATGATGTCCCCATACTAGTCCTGAGGGAAGTTAGAGCAGACAGAGAATTGTTGTGAATAATTATATCATACTTGAGTCTCCTGTACTGCATGGGGAGAATTATAAAATTTTGCAAGAAATTTTGAAAGGCAAAATTGTCACACACCGAAGGCCCAGCAGAATATAAATGTCCTAGCCGCGTAATGTGAGAAATTGCACCGGTATCTGGAATGTGGAGAACCTGTTTTGTGTGGCACAGGACCGAGAGAGATTCAATGAAGTGATTACCAACATTGAGGGGACCCAATAAGGCACATGAAGAAGATAAATATCCATACAGAGTCTTATGTGTAAATATTCTGATCACATTATGTATTAGGTAGACTTCAAAATGAAATTAATGTGTCATCAATTATCATTTAACTCATAACCTACTACAAATTATATTTTTGAATTAAATTTTTTTATTATTGTGTTTTTTTTTTGGCATAATATGTTTTATTTTTGTATTTTCGAATTATAAAATGTACTAACTATACAAACTGTACAGGTAGTTGCTTCGGAACAGACTGTCTTGTGAACCATTTATCTTTAGTATGATCTCTGTAATATTATGGTCTAAATAAATAAATAAAATATATTGATTGTTAGTTATGTAATACGGCGCATAGATTGCATATCTAGAAAGTTCTTTGAGCTACTTCATATATTTTATAATAATATTTAAGTTGATTACAATGTCCATAAGTGTGAATCATTTTTTTTTATTTACATTAAAAAAAGCCAATTGGCTCATGACAATAATTCTTAGTTTAATATTGTAAAATAATAGTCATTCATAATATACAGCAACACTTCAGTTCTTCAGTTCTTAGCCTTGTTTTCAATTCCCGTTGGAATGCTTTTTCGTTCATAGTTTTTAGTTTTTGTAGCTTTCTCAGTTTCAAAATATTTTTTAGTACTTGTGTTGTAGTTGTGAATTTGTATTTTTTGCTTAAGTCTTAGTTCAGGGTCTTCTGTTTTTCCTATTTTTATCTTGTGTATTAGTTTTAATGTTTCGTACTATGCCATCTTCTGTATATTTAATTGTTTGGTTTCTTTTGTATAGGTGTTTCGATGGTTGATTTAATTTTTGAGAATTTGGTTTCAATCTATATATTAGTTGAGAACACCTTATTATAAATTATATTAAAGTGATTTGTATGTATTGAGTATATATAAAATAAATGACATTTTTTTACATAATTTATTTTTATTAAAGTGTGTACAAACATTAAAATGAAAAATCATTTGAAACTTCATTTGATATTGATTTATTTTGTGGCATTCATAACATGCAAATTAAGTTTCTTACTATTTTAAGAATTTCTTACTCCCTACCTACTGGACAGGTGCGTGTGAGTTATTTACATACATGACAAATCCCTTATTGTCAATTCTTCCTTCATTTCTCTTTTTAAATGACATGCTCTTTTAAAAATACATAATATTGATTCATCAGTAAACTTATTATCACCGGTTATTTTGGTGGAATCGTTTCAGTACCATTTTATTGAAGTCAATATTTAGAAAATAGTTAGCAAATTTGTTTAAAGTATGAATTACAACTGTTAATGTTAATGCATATATTTATTTCTAGCGTTTCTATGATGTTTTGTTGGATGATGTAAGTGCAGATACTGAACATATCAACCAATTCATAAACTGGAATCTATATTTGGATAAAGATGACTCATCAAGGAATGTAATGAGCGGTCAAATTGTTCTTAAGCAAGATATACCTAATGAAACAATTGTAAGTTTTTATTTGTGTATCAGTTGTATAGATTTATGATTATAAATTGAAAAAACACTTATAAAAAGAAACACAGTTAAATTCCACAATGAGTATTTAATCGCCTAAGCGTTTTCACCTGTTAAGTTTCAGCTGCCATCTTCAGAGACACAATTTATACATTATACTGACTATGTCACTATAAATTGTGCCTCTGAGGATGTCAGCTGAGACTGGTGAAAGCGCTTAGGCGATTAAATACTCATTGTGGAATTTAACTGTGTTTCTTTTTATAAGTGTTTTCTCTGTGTAAAAGAAAAAACCTTATAATTATTAGATTTATGAATTTAACTTAAATTATCTTTCATATAAAAAATCAACTTCAAAATGAATATGCCGACCGCCGTGACACAGTTAGTAAGCTGTTTGGTTTTTGTGCGGGCGTCCTGGGTTCGATTCCCAGCACAGGAGAAATTTATTTAAATTCATTTCTCACGCAAATATTGCTTCTCTGGGCTGGAAACACTGGTTAAATAATACTTCGTAAATTGATAAGTTTCATGATTTCTCATGATTCCCATCATCAAATCTCTTGGCTTAGTTCAGATAGAACCACTCCAGAACCATCATCCTTATGAAAAAGGAGTCATCAAATTCAGTCAACATGGTAAATTATTACTAATTGCAGACGGCTTTGCTAATTGAAGAGTTTGTTCATTTCTTCTCATGAGTTCCATCGTCAGAACTCGATGACATTCATAGGTGTAATCACCTCTGAAGAACTCCCTTCCTATTTAAAGGGGAATCATTAAAATTGGTTAATGTGATAAAGCATTACTATCGCTGAAGTAAAAATTGAAGAGTTTGATAATTTTCTTATGTACCCCATGATCAGATCTTGACCAAATTGAAATGGGACCAATCTGAAGATACTGACAATGTGATAAAAAGTTATCTTAAAAAAAATTTTAGTCAAATTGATTACCTCCTCTGTTTTTTAAATTGATATTAAACAGCAAAGGTGTCGAAGGGGTTTTATTTACCAAAAGCAGTGTAATAGAATAAATTTAATGTTTTATGTGTGTATCTATTTTAAATTTTTATTTAGTTGTTTTTTATAAATTTAACAATTAATACGTATATATCTTTAGAATTGGAAACTAAAAGCGACCTCACGTTTACTGGCATTGGCGTTTTTACACTAATTAAATCCGTATAAAAATCTGGGTAAGCGTTTCTTAATGGACATTCAAAAAATTTATGCTCTAATGTTTCATAGTTCGAAATATATTTTTAATTGCATATACGCAAACATTGGATTTTTTCCCTTTCGGGAGTCAAATGATATTTTTATTGGCACCTCATTTATAAGGACTGTTGCTTTCATTGTTTACAAATAAATCAACTTCTCAATAGATGATGTTATATAAAGGTTTCTTCGTTACTTCATAGATGGCAATAGTATAATTCTGTATTATTCAGGTGAAATGTTTACACTTATTCAAATATATAGAACTTTCATAAAATTACATTGATAAGGGAACTCGATAAAGGCATAATTGGTGTACGTTGCGCAAGCGCATAAAGTGATCATGTAAACCAGCCGATGACAGGTCGTAAGCCCTGTAGGTGCCTGAGTTCCTGGTTCTTCTATAATAACCCAACTTCGTCTCTATTGAGATGTTATTGTCAATAAAGTTTCATAGTTCGTTCTGCACTCACATGAACTCGACTCAATAACTCCAATTCTTGCCAAATGTTCACCAGTAGAAAAACGCTCGAGCCGCATTCGACAATGTACACTAGTCATATGTTTGTCAAACATCATTTCACTGAACCACGGAGTTCTGGCAAGTTTTGGTTGTATTGCTCTATACAGTTTAACTTTCGTATTAGAGACAAATTCCCAATGAGTTTGCCAATCCTCCATTAGACGTACCTTTGCAGTTGGAAGAATATCATTCAAAATAATAAAGGGATGAGTCCTTTTAGTACAATGAGTTGACTTTTTGGCTAGTTCAACTGCCTTAGGCCTCGCTCACATTGGATGCGTTTTCGTACGAATTTTGCTCGTGCGTAAACGTACGTAAATGCACGAATGATCCCGATACTTGATGTACTATGAGAGTGCTCACACTGGATGCGAGTTGGTCGTACGTGGTCGTACGTAGTCGTACTGTGGTCGTACGTATACGCACGAATTGTTACGACGTCTGAGTTCGATCATGGACATGCTCACATTGGATGCGTTTTCGTACGAAATTCAGTCGTCCGAATACGTACGAAAACGTCGAAAACGCACGAATAATCCCGTTCCTTTGACCACTATGAGAGCGCTCACACTGGGTGCGAGTTAGTCGTACGTTGACGTGCGTATAGTTCCGACATACGAATTTGATCCAAATTTGTTTGGATATTTTGCTCCGTTCGTACTTTGATTACACATAAATGGATACAGAAAATTTTGTTAATTTGGTTTTTGGACACAAATGTTTATGGGATTTCTGATTACGTTATGCAATTTGATCCGAATTCAAATAATTAAGTATTTTTTTATGACTTGGTATTTTTATCTTTGTAAACTGTTATTTTAAATTTCTCTTCATGTGTTGTTACCTGTTTTTTATAATTTGCTTACACCAAGGTTTCAAATAACCGCTCTGTGTGTGTGTGTGTGTGTGAGGGTGTGTGTGTGTTGGGGGGGAGAGGGTGCGCGTGCTGGTGTGTGCGTGTACGTGTATGCGTGTGCTTGTCTGCTGTTTTGTGCTATGTGAAGTGAATATGTTACCAATCATAAAATGTTATTAACAAAATAATTTTGTCTATATTACAATTGTCGGCCTTCGTGGCTCAGTTGGTTGGGTATCTGACTGCTGATCCAAAGGTCCCGGGTTCGATTCCCGGTGGAGGCACAGTTTTTAATTGTTTTTTTCAGTCTGGATCTGTGAGACGATTAATATCGTAAGTCTCCAGAATGTGGCAACTTGTTATTGGGTGCGTGTTAAATAAATATTTAACATAGTACCTGTTAGTTGCCCGAGAAGAAATATTAAATGAATGAATAAATAAATAAATGGGAATAAAATTAGATGGGTCGATGGCAGAGTGGTTAGCACGCTGGGCTATTAATCCAGTGGTCGCGAGTTCGAATCCTGCCTCAACCGATATCGTTCACCTATAGCACAAGCATTTATTTGCTTATTTTAGGGAACGTAGGGAGATGTATATGTACTTGTTTAACAAGGATATATTCATTTTTATATAAAAAAAATAAATAAATAAATTGGCTAACCCACAGAGAGGCTGTGCCTTGTGGGATTTTTGTATGCACGGTAGCTTTGTTGTGATTGATATTATGTTTATGTGTATTGTTTGTTATCCGTGTACCAAATCTTAAATAAATAAAATTGTATGACCAGCATCGTACGTCGACGTACGATCAAATTTGTATAAAAAATCGGAGAAAGCCGTATCCAGTGCGCGCACTTGACCAGTATCGTACGTATACGTACGATGCGAATTTGTATCCAATGTGAGCGAGCCAGTGCGCGCACTCGATTCGTACGACCAGCATCGTACGTTTACGTACGACCAAATTCGTATCCAATGTGAGCGGGCCCTTATCGTTCCCTTTTATTCCGCAGTGACTTGATATCCATACCAAACATGCTTCATTTTATTGCTCTTTCATTTGTTTTATTAGCCTTAGGTCATACAACAACTTACTCACACAAAAAGATAAATTCTCATTGCTAATTGCTATACTTAACTGCATTATGTCAAATAATATTGTATAACATTAAATCAACAGGTACACATGAGTGGCTATGAAAAGCGTGGTAATATATATCATCCGTCTGTAATTGATTCGGTTTTTAATATTTGTGACTTCCTCAATGAAAGTCACGTTGAAAATATTTTTCTCAATCAGTCAAACTTTCCCCGTGATTGTCCAGTTATAAAGGTTTGTAAAAAAAATATATTTATTAAATTGTTCTGTGTTCAAATTGTTAAATATTTTGTTAAAAAAAACAATCTTTCAATAAATAGCGTTACAAAAAGGTTTCTTCGTTACTTCATAGATGGCAATGGTGTTTTTTATCATATTTTTTTATCAAATGATCTGTTTCTTATTAAAATATATAGAAATTTCAAAAGTTGCATTGATAAGGGAACTCAATAAGAAGGCATATTTGGTAAACATTGCACAGGCGCATAAAGTGATCAAGTAAACCAGCCGATGACAGGTAGTAAGCCCTTTAGGTGCCTTGAGTTCCTGGTTCTCGTACAATCTTCCAACTTTTTCTCTATTGAAATGTTACAATTTTTAAAAAAACACACTTGTTTTATCGTGTATTATACCTTCATGGTTTAATCCAAAAACGAGTTTAATCACTGATTATATTTACTTTTTATACTTAGCTGTAAATTTTATTGTTTTTGTTCCATGCAAAATACTAATAAACAAAACAAAAATCTCTTTATTAAAAAAATTGTGGAATTAACAGACACAAAACACATTTTATATTATTAAAGAAAATCATATTTAAATTAAGACCTCACAAAAAAGATGCGTCTTATGTACTTCTTAAAGAATATGTTCATAGTCTGAGTAAATTTTATTAAGTCGGAATGGAGCCCAGTCCTAAACTACTCTTCATCTTCTTCTAGAGCCAGCAATGCATTCAAATAATTTTCTGTCAATGTCTAGCGACGTCAATAGCATAACCACTACCCACCATTAGCAGTTGTACCTAGTTGTACAGCCGTGCGGTCGTCTGCTGCTCTCTACAGTCTATTGAAAAATTATTAATTATTCCTTAATTAAATTTAAAATGACTGCGTTGGATGAAAATAAATATCTCAGTTGTTCTGAGGATTGGTTTTTGATCCTACAAATAATTATTATACACTTCATAATACACAATAAGCTCTAGTTTCTACTATAATTAAATTTAACTAGGCAAGCAATGGTAAAGCTTTATTTTCATTTCAGGGAAATTACTCGGTAAACCAAATGTTTATATCATCCGAAAATCTTCCAAAGGAAATATCAGGTAAGGACTGGATGCTCCGTTTCCACATTCTGCTCGGAGACGACACTTTGGGAGATGTCAAAATATATGCTACTATTATAAGACATAATCAGTAATATTCAGAGGAGATAACTTATTGATTGGTTTTCAAAGAAGATTAACATTTCAAATATTCATGTTAATCAACCTCATTACTGTGTTTCCCTTATAATAATATGTCTACATCTCATTTCTAAAATTATGATAATTTTTTGTTTCATGTTGTTATACATTATACAGATCTAAAATTTTGTCTATTCTTGTGTTGTGAATGAATGTTTTTGTCTATTCATGTGTTGTGAATAAATGTTTTTATCTGTTCATGTGTTGTGAATAAATGTTTTTATCTGTTCATGTGTTGTGAATAAATGTTTTTATCTGTTCATGTGTTGTGAATAAATGTTTTTGTCTATTCATGTGTTGTGAATAGTGTTTTTGTCTATTCATGTGTTGTGAATAGTGTTTTTGTCTGTTCATGTTTTGTGAATAAATGTTTTCGTCTATTCATGTGTTGTGACTAAATGTTTTTGTCTATTCATGTGTTGTGAATAAAATTTTTTGTCTGTTCATATGTTGTGAATAAAGGTTTTTGTCTATTCATGTGTTGTGACTAAATGTTTTTGTCTGTTCATGTGTTGTGAATAAATGTTTTTGTCTGTTCATGTGTTGTGAATAAATGTTTTTGTCTATTCATGTGTTGTGAATAAATGTTTTTGTATATTCATGTGTTGTGAATAAATGTTTTTGTCTATTCATGTGTTGTGTATAAATGTTTTTGATAATCATTTTCAGAGTCACAATGTAGTTAGTTAAATTTTAAAACTATGATGAGTGTTCTTTTCTCAATAAACAAATTTCCACATGGTTATGATCTTGGAAGAGTAAATATGAGTTATGATCAATTTAAATCACAGTATTTTTTTGCAAATAAATAAGGTTATTTATTCCTGTTTTGTCCATTTGTTGGAAACCCGGCATTATAATTTGTGAATACAAAAAACTAGATTTATTTTGAAGCTTCCTTGAGCACTGTATATTTGTTTTGATAAACAAACCTTAGAATTGGTTATGGCGGAGATTCATCAAGAGTGGTCGAGTTGTTCAATGTGTTTAAACATTTGGTATGAAAAAATAACAAGAAAAATGACAAAATGAAACACACCGTTTATTTAATTATAGATTTATAACATTTTCACACACTTATAAAATAATATGAGTATTATTTTGTGATATTATCATCACAACTTAACTAAAACACAAATAATTTTAACTCAACGTTTTATTTAATAATCCCTTTTGTACTTTTTTGTGTTGGTAAGCTTTCATAGTTGTTAGTTTGGTCTATTTATTTTTACAAAGTTGCTGACATTTGAAACATTTCACTTCTCTACCAATTTACAAAGACTTGGCGCTTTTATAATTAAATTCAAAACATGTCATATTTTTTTTGGGGGTATGTCGAAAAAACTACTAATATAACTGTTGGTGGTTGACTGATAGAAATTGCCTGCGGGCAATAGGTCCGCCACGTTGTTTATCACAATAAAAGTTTTTAATTACAATCAAAACTCTTACTTTTTCACAAATACAACTGCAGAATTTATTTATCCATGTAAACATGATGTGTAGTTTTTTGCATAGTCAACCAATGTAAAAAGAAAAAAGGAATATTAAATGAAACGACAGCAACAGCCCATTTCACAAAAAATCATGAACACATTGTTGTACAAAAAAATAATTTCGTGAAATAGGCTGCTAATAAAACTAAACAATAATGCTATAAAAAAACATGTATATTTTATGGAAAGTACAAAAATTTAATACAAATAATAAATTAAATATCAGATTTAGATTATTCAATCAGTATCTGGTGTAAGAGAGAAAATAAGTAATATTTATACATCAATAAAAACGATGAGAATGGCTAAAAGTAGAGAAAGTAAATCACTAGTGTCAATATCGAAATCTATATTCGATTAATTAATAATAACTTAATTAAAACAATAAATAAATATTATTTTAAGCGCTAGCCTGAAAATAATATTGAAAACTTTCAAAATAAAACAATTATATAAAATTGAATCAATTAAAATGAAATTCAAAAATAAACATACGAAATAAGCAATCTTACTCTGAACACTCAAATCCAACCCTAATTTTGAATTTTCGTTAGAACTAATCAAACTGTCGCCTGCGTAGTAATGAGTGATGCAAGATCACTCCAAGGGCGCTATAGCTTATTTATTGGCTCTACTAAATAAGGCAGTCTTAGGTAGTCTACCGAAGGTGTCAAAGCTCCGAGCTCCACGTATGTCAAAGGATAAAGGCCCGCTCACACTGAAACTGCGATCATAGTTAGCCGCCTTATTGACTCTGTCCAATTCTTCTAAAGAATTGGTACTCTATGATCCAGATGATCTCAATGTAAGCTGTCTTCCTGAGATGCCTACAGCCAAATTATCTATTATTAAGATTAAAACATACCTACCTATCGCACTATTATCCATTATAATGGTAGGTTCTTAGCGAAAAACTGGGATAGGTTTTGTAAGGCCCCAGGTTATTATGAGCATGGAGATAAAAAAAAATTATAACACAAAACTTTTTTTCCACTTGAAATGTACACTTGATTGGTCATAACGTTTTCTGACTTTAAGGATTAGCGTCCACATAGGAGCAGCATACGTATTGTATTTCTTATATAAGAATTCATACGCGCGTACCGGATTGCCAGCAATATTGACGCCGTTGCTAGGAAACAAAAATCTGGTCCGTACGCTACGCATTACATTCCATCTTCCTAACACCAGAAATTATTTTGTTTAAACAACTTTGAAGTATTTTTACATTTGCTATACTAATTACGGAACAAACATTACGAACACTAGGGGTTTAATAAAAGTAATTTGTTTTTATTTTACTTAATAAGTAAAAATGTGTAACAAAGAAATAGCAGCAATTTATGATTTTTTTGTAAAATAGTTTTGATTTATTCTTACAAATGAAAATAATATTGTTTTGCCACTGATAGCCCAAATGTGTGTTTCTATAATTACAAGGACTTTAAAAAAAAATCTTTGATCCATTGCAGTGCTAATCTATTCAAATAATTGAAAATCATCAATTATTATTAAAAATTAACAAAGAAACTTTGCTGTCAATTTGCTCTGGAATGGATTTATCTCGTCACTTGTCTCTGATGTAATATGTAAACCAATTGACTTTGAACATTTTACTTCAGTAATTGAGCCAGCCAAGATACAGCAAAAACTTTTGTATGTATTTCATTCTTGGGTAAAATTCAGACCCTTGATTAGCAAAAGGATGAATTTACTATAAATTTGGAAGCTGGGTAAAGAATTCAACAATAACAGATAGATGGCACACAAAAATCTGAGAAATATATCTTAAAAGCCGTCATCATTACTTATTAAGTCCAAAGATAAAATTCATTGAAATAATAATTATTTTGGTCACTATCCTAAATTATTTAAAAAAAAACAAAATATTATATTCCAATAGTGAAGAAAGAAAACACATCAAAGATTAAGGTAATTAGTAGACACAGGTACTACAATTAATTTTAAACATAAGTGAAAAAATCTTTGGCTGAAAACATGGCTCTAACGAGTACATACTAAACATTAAAATGTAATTATCTGAGCCTTTTTTTATTACACACTATTCATTATAATATTTACAACAAATATGATTTATTTACGCTTCACAATTCTATGTAATTAGACATTGAACTGCTAGATAAAAATACACAGTAAAATATATAAACTAACTATGCACTTAATTAACAAAATAAATTAAGTTAGGTGTGAGCTTAAAAATAATGATTTTTTCACTAAAACATTCAGAATAATTGGGTAAACCATAGACAAAGTAGCCTCACCATAGGCATTACAGTTTGAAATGGACAGTATGCAGGTTTATCTTGATCAAGATTATAATTCTGTCCAGTTTGTGATTGTGGTATTTTTAGTTGCAATACCAGAGACCTTAACTTAAAATAATATATTTAATATTGTTTCAATTTTATAACATGTATTTTTTATAATTACCAGAAATTCAAAATAAATTCATTATGTATATCTTCGAAAGATATAACTTTGGCTAGAAGAAGTTTCCAAAACTACTAAAAAAACTTTACTTTTACTTTCTACTAGAGAATAATCTTCAATCTTCCTAATTTATACATGTTCCTTGTACATACATGTATACAAAGTGTATTATTAAAATAAAAAATTTCTCATAAAAAAAATATTCAATCTTTGGTGTTGCAACTAAAATATATTTTATTGATTTTGGCACCGAGTTAATCTAAGATGCAAAAATTATTTTTTTCTAATTGAAAAATACTTAATATGTAGGTACTTAAATAGTTGAAATATTTATCATTCACTGGTTTTGTTGGGTTGTCACTAAATCAAACAGACATATATATGGACCCTGATTCTAGGATTACTGAATACATTAATACATTTATCACAATAAATAAACACTTAAATAAATATTATAAAGTGCAGTGTAATCTCGATTATCTGTAAACATTGAATGTGGATTAGAATGATCCGGATAATGAAAAATATGGATAGACAGCGTGTTTCTCACTCGTTTATTCAAAATAAAAATAATTATTGACAAATCCATATTAATTATCAAATAAATATGCAGCATTAAATGATACATCTGGTTGGTCCTTCACAGTTCTAGTGTAATTTATACATGTTCTCATAGAATAATATGTCATTTTGACAATACGTCCAAACATTACATCTTGTGTGCAACTAAAGTGCCGTAAGAATTAAGTGAGGCTTACTTTTTGTTTACTAAAATTAAAGACTAGTAACGTATTTATTATTTTTATATGTTATTGATGTAAGGGTTTTTTTCACTGTCGGTTTTTTTTATTTTAGAACAAATTGAGCAGTTCTGCGATTTTCAGTCAAAACCGAAGCGAGTAAAAGCCGTAGTACGATCAGGCATTAAATAAATTTTATTTAATTAACAACACTGGTAGAAATTGCCTACGGGCAATAAGTCCGCCACATTATGTGAAAATTTTTTTTTGCATAAGTATTTTATTATTATTATTATTACAAAAATGTTGATTTCTGTTATGATCTGGTAATTTCCATCTCAAAGGAGCGTACTCAAGTTGTGAAGCTATGTGTTTGTGTAGTCGTTTGAAGTGGTACCTGTAGAAATTTTCTGACTATTGTACAAGTTGTGTTGATAATTGTAGTTTTTTGTGTCTGTTGCTGATGACGTAAGGAGGTAACTTTTGGGGTAGGCAGAGAGAACCGAACGCCAGACTCCTCTCTCTTGACATACATTCCTCGCTTCATTCACGTCCATACATCGTCTCATACACACTCTTCTATTATTCTTACTTCTAACATCACCATCTTTCAAAATCCCATTTATGCGATCGAACTTTTTCTTGGCCGACCTCTACTTTTCGTAACTTTAGTATGTCTATATTATTATTATTATTAACACTTGTTTTTGATTCTGCAATATATTTAAATTTTGTTATGTCAATAGTTATTTGGTTTTATTAGGACATTATCAAGACTATTTCTTAATAAGACAAAATTCCAAAGATAAATCAAAATTTAAATGAACATTTTTTTACAAACAAAAATGTGTTCACCAGAACTGTCACTTTAAACTATATTCATTTTATAAATACACTACTATGGGCAAGTCTGGTCCAACCGGCAAAATCAAAACCCTAGTGATTACCCATATCATGGATATAATTATCATATGGAGTTCTATGACATCTAAAGATATTATACAACTCCATATAATAATTATATCCATGATATGGGTAATCGTGAGGGTTTTGATTTTACCCCCCTGGGGGGCAAGTCTGGTCCGACCGGCGAAATCAAAACCCTAGTATGTCATAGAACTCCATATGATAATTATATCCATGATATGGGTAATCACTAGGGTTTTGATTTTGCCGATCCGACCAGACTTGCCTCCCTGATGTTCTTTTGTCATTTTAATTTCTTTTATTTTTATTCAATCTCTAGAATAGCAAAAAATACATAAAAGGAATAATTTTTGACATTTCATTTAAATTTTAGTGCGTTTTCATTATTAAACCCAACGTGCAACTACTCTATATATTGTTTATTTATTGTAAAAGGGCTTCTGACCATATAGACAAATAAATTAATAAAATATTGAAATTCAAATCATTCTTCTTCGTTCCCCTTAGCGCTTTTGTCCCGTTTCTATCGGGGTAAGCTTTGACCATGATCCTGGAATTGGCGAGTCTGGTTATTACATTGACGCGACTGCCATCTGACCTTCGTAACCCTTAGAAATTGAAATTCAAATCACTAAATATATAAATTGTGAAACAGATAATCGAGATCTTACAATGCATTTACCTTAATTAAGACAAAAAACATTACAATCAATTTATTGTTTCATACAAAATATTTGAATTTTCTCACACATCACAACTTTTTCAAATGAATATTTGGTGTACTTTTATTGTCAGTCATAATTATATTCAACTTTTAAAATAAACACCGTTGAAAATTATAAAAAATATATTTCTTTTCTTCTGCAACATTCCCATCAATAAATAAACAACATTGTTATGTCTAAACTGAAAATAACACAATGGTCTTTAATAAAAGATCAATTATTATCTACACATTATACAACAGCATGATGATATTTAGGAAGTGCAGCAACACATACTAGGCAATGCAAGTGGCGAGTTTACAATTGTTGCCTTGCTCCCTGCGCATGTGGAGAGTATACTAATGATTGGTGTATTCTCCCAACTACAAAGAAATTCCAGCATATCGGCGCACAAGTCAAATGACTGACCACTATGCCATAGGAAGAGTTCCTCTTTAATTGACTTAATATTAATTGACAGATATTAATTACTGATTTTGACTCAGTTTTTTACGCAAAAAAATATAAAAATATTCTAAACGATTTTCACTCGATTTTATAAAAGAAATTATTGAGAATAAAATAGGTTTGGGAGTAGTTTTAACACTAAATTTTCCAGTTTTCTCTTTACACTACTATAATATAATAGTGGAGAGTATAATTTTAGAGGATCCTGAAATTGTGTCTTCTATACTTTCTAGCCTAAGTTATTGAAAAATGTACATACACGACATATAATGAATATTTCGAAAAAAAATATATATATTTTTTAAATATTTATGTAGTTGAGAATATTGTAATGGCCCCAACCGACTGGTCGATTGTTATTTTGTAAGTGGATCTATTCAATTAATATACAAAAAAACATAATGAAATGCAAGCATGGTAAGAGCACATATTTAATGTTGATGGAATACTCTGCACTCTGTGATATTGTAAAATAAAAATATTGACGATACAAGAAATAGTCACTTATACATATTGGTTACCAACTGAGATGTCAAATCTTCACAAAGATGCACTTAATTTCTGGATAAGTTTTGAACAAAATTGGCCATGTCATACTCCGTCTCATACTGCGTGTCGTCCCACAGTTCCGGAAGGTTCTCTAGGATGTTCTTCATCGTGGATGGCCCCGATCCGGCAGGAGCTACTCCAGCTTTGTTGCCATAGTTCTTTTGCTCGTCCAACCTGAAGAGATCTAACAGCTGGTCGGTGCCCATGGTCTCTAAAGAGGCGTTCTCGTTGCTGATGATTGTGCTCGCTGTGAGTAATTTGAATTTTTGCAGTCTGTAAACACAAATTTTGATAGTGAGTAATAAAACACAAATGTAATGTCTGTGACATCTAATTTTGATGACTAAGGCCCAAATCATAAAATAATTTTCAAGACAGTTCTCAAAATGTCTCATCTCAAGACCATCTTGAGATCATGCTTGAAAATCTGTATAAAATAAAATATGTACACGGCCTCATTAGAGAAAGCGTACTAGAACAAAATGTGGATGTAAACATTTTTTTTTAATGGAGAGAATTTCAACGCTTTTATGTTGGTACCACCGACTCGGAAAAGCAAATAATAGAAAATTTTGTCATTTTTTTTTGTTTATATATCTAAAACTGTAGAGAAATTAATTAGAAATATAAATTAAATAGTGAAAATGTCAAGACCAAGGACTTTATTTTTATTTAAACCAAACAAACATACAGTCATACAAACAAATATTACAACAAATTCAATTTTAACAATATATCATTAACCAATTTTGTTTATATAACATACTTCACAGTGTAAACAATTATAGTCAAAAAAACGGTAGGCACTCAAAATTTAGAAGAAAAAGGACAAAAAGAGGGAAAGGAAGGTAGTGGCATTCGTAGTAAAACTGAACAAAGCAGCAATCGGCTACCATAAACCTCCAAGGGTCTCTGATGAATAACTAAAAATATCACAGTACCGGCCACACTGTCCAAAATTTTACCATGAATGAGAAGAAACAGAAAAAAAAATAAACAGAAGAGTAGATAAAGAGAACAAAATAGAGAAACAGAACAGATGGGTGATGGCAGATCGGTTAGTGTGCTGGGTTAGTAATCCAGTGGTCGCTAGTTCGAATTCTGTCACAACTGATTTCGTTCACCTAAAGCACAAGAATTTATGCTTAATTTTGGGAATGTATATATGTACTTGTTTCAAGGACAAATTTATTCTATTTATATAATAAAAAAAGAAAGAGAGAGAGATAAAGATTGGAATGGGATGGGAGAGAACTTTGAGTACTTGGAATGCTACTAAGAAAATTAAACATATTAAAAATTAAACATTTTATGAGATAACAGAAAAAACATAAATACAATTTATACATGCACAATTCAACATCATATAAGGTGATAGAAAATCCAGTCATATAATCTTAGGAAGGTCAGCTTCCTTCTTTATCAATATAGGAGAATTGACATCTTTACGGAAACAAAAACATTGTGGTACACTTAAAGAATGTTGGAAAAATGACAGAAAGTATATTCAGCTAAAACAAAAGGTCGACTAAGAATAGATTGGCATACAAAAATAACATCTGAGAAAATAATTGTTACGATAAAAATGCATAAACATTTAAAATAACAAAGAATGTTAATCGTTACCCCTTTATCATTTCCTTGAGTGCTCCGGATCGACTAAGAAAAGATTAGCATAAACATAATATTTGAGAGAAGAGTTGTTAGAGCAGAAAGGATAAACATTTGAAATAATAAAGCGAGTCAATCCTTACCCCATGATCTTTTCCTCGAGTGTTCCCTTGGTGATGAGCCTGTATACATTGACAACTCTCTTCTGTCCAATTCTGTGAGCCCTGTCCATGGCCTGTAGATCCTTCATCGGGTTCCAGTCATGTTCAACAAATATCACCGTGTCAGCTCCCGTCAAATTCAGACCCAAACCACCAACCTAAATCATTTTACAACACAAATTAATATCATTATTACACTATAAATAATTATAAATTAGTAGATAGTGGCCAGTAAAGAAAAAGAATATTTAAATATATGGCGTTCACTTCATAATTGTTCCATTCACTCATATTTTTTATGTTTGTTATTTATTTATTAAATTGATTTTTTTTTTATTATTTAAATATGAAAATAATTAAATAATTGGTAATACCGAGAGTCTTCACTGGTCCATACACTTGTGCTTATATATAGAGGATATGAATATTTGTACTCCTCTATAAAACTTGTGCTTATATATAGAGGATATGACTATTTGTACTCCTCTATAAAACTTGTGCTTATATATAGAGGATATGACTATTTGTACTCCTCTATAAAACTTGTGCTTATATATAGAGGATATGACTATTTGTACTCCTCTATAAAACTTGTGCTTATATATAGAGGATATGACTATTTGTACTCCTCTATAAAACTTGTGCTTATATATAGAGGATATGACTATTTGTACTCCTCTATAAAACTTGTGCTTATATATAGAGGATATGACTATTTGTACTCATCTATAAAACTTGTGCTTATATATAGAGGATATGACTATTTGTACTCCTCTATAAAACTTGTGCTTATATATAGAGGATATGACTATTTGTACTCCTCTATAAAACTTGTGCTTATATATAGAGGATATGACTATTTGTACTCCTCTATAAAACTTGTGCTTATATATAGAGGATATGACTATTTGTACTCCTCTATAAAACTTGTGCTTATATATAGAGGATATGACTATTTGTACTCCTCTATAAAACTTGTGCTTATATATAGAGGATATGACTATTTGTACTCCTCTATAAAACTTGTGCTTATATATAGAGGATTTGACTATTTGTACTCCTCTATAAAACTTGTGCTTATATATAGAGGATATGACTATTTGTACTCATCTATAAAACTTGTGCTTATATATAGAGGATATGACTATTTGTACTCCTCTATAAAACTTGTGCTTATATATAGAGGATATGACTATTTGTACTCCTCTATAAAACTTGTGCTTATATATAGAGGATATGACTATTTGTACTCCTCTATAAAACTTGTGCTTATATATAGAGGATATGACTATTTGTACTCCTCTATAAAACTTGTGCTTATATATAGAGGATATGACTATTTGTACTCCTTTATAAAACTTGTGCTTATATATAGAGGATATGACTATTTGTACTCCTCTATAAAACTTGTGCTTATATATAGAGGATATGACTATTTGTACTCCTCTATAAAACTTGTGCTTATATATAGAGGATATGACTATTTGTACTCCTCTATAAAACTTGTGCTTATATATAGAGGATATGACTATTTGTACTCCTCTATAAAACTTGTGCTTATATATAGAGGATATGACTATTTGTACTCCTTTATAAAACTTGTGCTTATATATAGAGGATATGACTATTTGTATATGGTTTGATTTGAAATATTATTTATTTGCATATTATGTATTGATATTATTTTTCTGCAGTCCTTCTCCATATAAACTTTATAACCCCCACTTTCACCAAGGTTCCTAGGCTCTAAAATCAATTTTTTGATGCACTTAGCGCAAAATTTCGTTTCACCAAACAATCTTTCTACCGTTAAGTGACGCCGGCGACTCAACTCTTAAGTGACAGTCTATTGTTGATTAAGTCATTCATCAACTTATTTTGTAACTAAAATTACATTTCAGCACTTGTTATATTTTATATTATATTTCTATATTACCCAGATATATTATTATCACGAAAGACTGGGTTTGAGAAAATAGTTGAATTAGCCAATGAAATATACTGGAGCGCTTACCCAGGGCGAAATGAACGAAAGAATTTATTCATGATGTCAAAACATTGCTTTTTGTATTTGTTAAATAAAATTGGATTTAATTTAAAACAGCATAATTGATGTCAACGAAAATAATAATGGCAGTATGCACAATAACACAGGTATCAGGGGTAGAATATCAGGTACGCGATATGTTTTTAAACATGGTTTCAGGTATACAGCGCCCGCGGCCGCGGAATATACCTACTGATGAGATCAAATAATACTTCTTTTCAAACAATTTCAAAAACATGTAAAAGTTGTGAACTACACACTGTAATAATATTTGATTGTTATTTTAATAAAGGAAACAAGATAAATTATGTGTTCATGGTTTTTAAATATTTCTATATAATTAAACTTGAGTTCGTATTCCTTTACACCGGAAATTTAAGGAGAGTTGAGCCTAGGGCTCAATAGGCGTGATGACAGTATGAAAAAATCATTGAAATTATAATTTATAAGATAAAATAGGTTATATAGATTGGAAAAAATATATTTATTTTCATTTTAAAAGAGCGAATAATATTAATATTATTAAAATAAAAATACAAAATATTATAGACTGCCATTTTATGAGAAACGCCAATCAGAACGAATCAGAGCGCATGACGTCACGATATTCTAGGTTCACGTCCAGTTTTGCCGATTTGCGGCACTTGTGCCGATTTCGGGAAATTCAGACTTGCGTCGGCACTTAATCGGGAAACGCTTTAATTCGGCACTTTTTGGGATTAGAATGTATAAAAAAAAATATATATTTTTGTTTATACTAGATGTATTAATTTTGTATTTTTTACGTCTAAATAAAAGTTACTATTATTATTAATAGTAGTAAACATACAAAGTAAATATAAGTTATTTCATTTAAATAAATATCATTCTATTATTTCACTGGTGCTTACATAGTTTAAGCTATTTCTTTTTGTTTGTATCTTTGTTACTAGCCCCGTCACTAGGCATGGCCTGTGCTAAGGTAAGCTAATAGTTTTATGTTATTGTCTATTACGTTGTTTATTTAGTAAGTATGTATGTAGGTATGTCGGTTAAAAAGCAAGCAACTCAATAACTCAATACCCTAACACTGTTCGCATTCTCCCGGTCTAGCACTCATGACTCACTGCGCCGTGAGCCAATACATTTCGAAGGAGTAAGTTAACACACCCGGCGCAGTGAACTGGGTCCATGCAATTGAGCGTCGTAACGCAGTGGTGTTACACAGGCCTAATGTCTAATTCGCGGGAAACTTAAGATGGCCTATTTTGACGTTTGGACATTCATGAAGTTCTTTATATGCTTATTGCCTAATTAATGGTAAATATTTAGTAAATTAATTATAGTATTGAGAGCTAAATGTGGGGGAACAAATACTGTACTTCATTGTAAACGCATACTTAATAAAATACACTTTCTGTGTCTCGCATTGCCAAATTTAACTACTTGTTTCTCGTTTATATTCGCGTGGGACGAAAACAAATACCTCAGTAGGTGTTTTTTTCGACGTGTTTGTACATTTAGGGACCGCACAACACTTATGCACTTTTGAATTTATTTTAAATACACAAATCGTCTTAGAATACATATAGTACATATAGTAGTGATATGCCGTCTACGAAACCGTGACGTCACCGTCAGCTCCGACGGACGCCATTACACTGCAAGCGTTTTTTGACGTAAATGTCAAATTGGATTTTGAAATGGCAATTTTTGCTACTAAACCTTTATTTTATGTTGAAATGTATATATATTTGAAAACAGTGGATGCGTAAAAACATCGTGAGATAGTTTCTCAAAATTAGTCATCATGCCTATTAAGAATGTTGGTTTTTAGATGGTGAAATACAAAATCACTGAGTGATGCACTCAAGGATTTGAGCTCCGAGCAGGTAGTTAGAGGAGGATCCATTTGATGTTCCTTGGTGAACACGGCCATAAGTATGCCAAATCTCAAACTCCTATGTGCGCCCATTAATCCGGAAATTGTACTTAACGTTTTCGCTTCACATATTAATATATAAATACTCTAAGTAAATAATAATTTATTTGTTGTACTTAAATATTTTCAAATTTATAACAAATGGGCAACTTCTCAGCTGTACACCCGTGCCTTGTGCCTTGGACGTCCACAAATAAAATAAAAAGACATAATAAAATGTTTTGTAGCTAAAGTTATGCAATGAGGCTTCCGTACAAATTTATTGCTGCAATTCATTCCAATATTTGATTGATGCGTATGTATAACTGGGGAGAATAAGGAAGTAAACCACAGTACAACATGTTCTTCTTTAACCTTTTTAAGACGAGCGTCATGTATAGATGCCCACCGGCAGCGTGCCTAAATGCCGAGCGTCATCTATACATGCCCTCATGACTATACACAACTGTGAACCTTCATATCTCAGTAAATTCATACTTAAAAGAGACGAAAATTGGATGAATATTACTCCCATATATTTGACTTCAAGACATCTGTCGGTGAATTAACAAAACAATTGTTAAATTATTTAAAAAAATTAAGAACTCTAAACACTGAAATTCATCCATCATCGCCGACAAAATTCACACTCTCCTGCGCTTTGTAAGTATCTAATACGCATGCGCGTAGGAAAGAGGAATACTGCGCCAGTTCATTTTGTTGTTTCGCGCTCAACATTCTACATTGAATTAGATCTTTACCAATACACAATCGGCGCATATTCCTTACCTACATCAAATGCCGGAAGGATCACGTGACATATCGATGACGCCATGTACTTTTTTGTATGGAGATAACCACGATGGAGATTATTCTTCATTTATCTTATATTTATATTATGAAGTGTTCAATTTCATTGAGTTTATGTGATCTTTGATCTTTTTATCATATATCTACATCGTTAGATTATTTTTTTACCATTATTATATTCAATTAAAACGAGATTGAAAAAAAAACTGTGTGTGAAGCGGAATACTGTCCGTCAGTAGAGAATGCAAGTACTTGTACCTACCCGTCTTGATTGGGTTAAAAGAACAACTAACCTGCGTTGTGAGCAAGAGAACATCGATACTGGGATCATTGTTGAACCTCTGCACGAGAGTCTGTCTCTGTCCCGGTGGCACCGAGCCATCCAGTCGGAGGTAGGAGACTTGAGGAAGGGCGACACGCAGCAGGTCCTTCTCCACTATGTCCAGCATACCCTTTAGTTGACAGAAGATGAGGGCGCGATGCTGGGAGAGTACACCCACTGTGGCTGCGTCAGACGGAGAACAGCCGATACCGCAGTCCAACAGGAGTTGCCTGGAATTAAAATAAAATTGATAATATACATAATATAGGAAAATAACATTTGACAATTTATAAAAGCATATAACATTGATAAATTATATGCTAGTTGCATGTAACACATGAGATCCAACTGTCGATGGCGATAGTATGCATAATGAAAGAATACGTACCAAACTATAAACAACACATATTAATAAATATTTGAAGATATTTTATTTTCTATATAAAACATGTAGGTATGTTTGTCAGGATAGGATATTATGGAGGTCAGTCTGTTTTTCCTACACAGAATATGAAAACAGTATGATGGTATGTATGCATGTTTGGAGATTTAAGTATCAAACTATTAAGACTTCTTACACATTGTGTATAGGCGTTTGCCATACAAATTCTATGAAGCGATGTCGTCATTAAATTCAATTTTTGTAAAAATTGTTAAAAAAAGTTGAAATGTACTTCTACAATATTAATATTTTTTATAGAAAATTAAATTATTTAGTTGGGGTGTTTCGGCTTTTTTTGATATTTAAAAAAAAAATGGAAATATAGGGAGTTAAACTCATAAATTTATCATAAAAAAAATATTTTTCTTAATAAAAAATGTTTGAGAAAATTTGAGATTTTGTATTTTTCTATGTTCATACCAATTTTCAGCGTTCTAGCATTTATGGTTTCTGAGATATATGGAAAAATAAACCAAAAATTTAAAAGTTGATAACCCCTGACTGAAACAAAAATTCACAATTCTGAGTATAAAAGTTTTGTAGGCCTATAACTGTTTATATATTCTGAAAATTTGGGCTCTGTAAATTGAGCGAATCAAAAGTTATAAGACACACACACATGCACGCACGCACGCACGCACGCACGCACGCACGCACGCACGCACGCACGCACGCACGCACGCACGCACGCACGCACGCACGCACGCACGCACGCACGCACGCACGCACGCACGCACGCACGCACGCACGCACGCACGCACGCACGCACGCACGCACGCACGCACGCACGCACGCACGCACGCACGCACACACACACACACACACACACACACACACACACACACACACACACACACACACACACACACACACACACACACACACACACACACACACACACACACACACACACACACACACACACACACACACACACACACACACACACACACACACACACACACGCAAAATGTTCTACTCCGAATTCTGAGTAAATCCATGTATGGGAACATATATGCTGCGAGGCCTCTAGTTGGTGTTATTAGCATGCAAAAAGTCCACTACGCCATACAAAATGTTCCTTCGTACACGCATCTTGAATTTATACTGCCTCTTCCTTCAATAGAATTTCATTCTCTTGAACGAATCGACAGTTGGATAATCGAGTGCCCAAAGGCAGAATTATTGCCATACAGAAATCTCCACCGACCGACTCGAGAAACGTGAAATCTAAAGTAAATTTGGTTCAGTGACATGTGTGGCACTTAAAAATATTTTGAAACTAATAAATTAGGTGCGGACGAACTATTGATACTATTTATAATGTTCATTCATCATTTTCTTACTGTATTTAATTCAGATAACTACCAATTAAAAATGAAAACTAACAAGATATAAATATACTGTCTCAGAACAGGTAGTTTATGACAATAGTATAATATCTCGTATGTAAAGGGAATATATATTGTAACTAGATATAAGGAAAAAAATGTATTATTATATTCATAAATAAATATAAGTTATACATTTGATATTTATTTTTGTCTCATCTATTTTATTTTTTTAATTTTTATGTTCCAATTATTTAATCTATGTTTTAATATTCGTCATTGTCTTTATCACAGGTTACCTAGGGGGGCATTACACCGGCAATGTTATTATTATTACTAATGCTGGCCTTTTTCAGTCGGCATTTGTGAAACAATCAATATATGACCCAAATTATAGAATAATTCTCAAGACCATTCTCCAAATGTGTCATCTCAAGACCATCTTGAGATCATACTCGAAAATTCGTATTAAAAGTAAGATATGTACGCCGTCTCATTCGAGAAAGCATACTCAAACAAAACGAAGATGCAGTTCTATAAATAAGTACTCTTTCTCATGAATGGCAATAATTTCAGAGCTGTTATGTTGGTAGCACTGAGGTGGAATAACTATTTATAGATATTTTGACAATTCGCTGTCTTGGTAATCTTCGAAAGTGTAGAGAAATTTATGCATCATAATTATGACACCTAATTAAATAGTGAAAATGTTGACTATTTAATTCGGAAGAGGAAAAGAAATACTTCTATATTTAGTTGTTATTTAGCATATTATGGGAATGTGTGTACATCGTTTTTATTCCTCCAAGGTGTACATACAGTCAAAATACATCCAGGAAAGGCAGCCATTTCAAAATATGATGCAACATATCGCAGGGTGAGAATGAATGTGTCTCAATCCAAAATTTTGGCAATTCGAGTTTCATATATAAACCTACTTAAAAAACATACTATATAATTCGAAAGTCCATTTTTTCGCTAAATATTACTTTCTTTAATCTAAATATTACTTTTTATTTAATTTTTAGATGGTAAAATACAGTTTTTTTTAAGTCGATTTAAGTATTCAAATTGATTTTTTTAATTTTGGATTGAATCACATTAATTCTCACCATGCAATATCTACTGGATGTGCCAGAAATTTTATGAAATCTTACAAAACTTTATTCACATAATTAGCTTATGAATGACTGTATGTAAATTACTCCCGAAAGGATCTAAATAAGATGCTCAATCCATATTAGCTAAACGATGTGAACGTCAAAATAGTAATTAATGTGAAGTTCATCCGTGTCTATATGCATCTCTTTTTCGTGTAAAGCGCTGTCTCCTCTCTCTTGGAGACCGTGCACAAGACAGCGGGTTAGCTGTCTCGAAGCAATCTCAACTCTTCTATACACTTCGAGACCGATCTTGAGATCAAGCTCAGTGACTTTTATTTCTTTAATACCATTTTGGTTCTCAAGCTGGAGAACGAATCTATAATTCGGGCCTAAGTCTTCAAGATGTTATGTAGTGTGTTATTTGCTTTGTTAGAAAGTCAATATAAGTCTTCAATATAGCAAGTAGTGTTTTCTGTTTTGCAACTAAATTTTATAAACATTAACCGTTTTGGCATGTGAATTTTGCCCTCAACCACTATATTTTGAGTCACTATGCGACATGTTTCGGCAGTGCTGTCCTGCCATCGACCGGCTAGTTGAGACTGAGTGTTGATGTTTAGTTTTTGGATGTGTCAGATGTGTGGGGAGGTGAGTAGAGGGGGTTGGTGGTGGACGGATTGGTGTCGAGAGGGGCGGGGGTGGCACAGGGTCGGATTTGATTCTGTATAGTATTCTTGTTTTTTATGGGGAAGGCTGTCAAGAGTGGTGATGTATTGAGGAAAGTGTTATTGTTTATAAGTTTAATGCCGGTGTTTATATGTTTGTGTATTTCAAGTGTTTCGTAATTGTTTAGTCGGTAGCCTTTATATGGTGTTTCGTGTAGTAATTTTAGTGTGTGGTTGTTGAATGCGTGGTTAGTCTCGATCAAAATATAGTGGTTTAGGGCAAAATTCACATGCCAAAACGGTTAATATGAACAACCACAAAATATCCGCCGAGTATTTAAACTATATTTATAAACATTGTTCATTAAAAATAAATTTGATAACTTACTTAAGTGCTGGTAGTTTAGCAGAGTGTTGTATCCAGTCAAGGTCTGAGTTTATTTTATCTTTCATGATAGTCGAATACTCTGGATGCTGAGGGGTCAAGACAAGCTTTGGATGGTTGCAGACATTCTGTAGATAACGCAAAGCCTGGAAGACGTGCTGATGGCCCTCGGAAAGCCCGTTGGGCATGTGCAAGCGACTGAAGTCTTCGTAGAGCCTCCTTTGCAGGGGGGAGAGCTCGCAGTAGTAGTCTTGGGTGATCTTAGGTGGCAACTCTGTGAGGACATCTTCTTTCATACGACGCAACAGGAACGGAAGCACCTATAACAGAAAATCAAAACATTTTATGTTCTTTAGGATTCTAATGATTATTAATCCCTTTGAGATGTGGTGCTGGCAGAGAATCTTTTGAATACCATGGATTGCAAAGTGGACCAATGTGCCCACATTAAGTGAACTGCAGATAAAGGATCTTCTATTGACATTCTGCCTACAGCACTTCCTTCAGTATTTTGTCCCTTGATAACTTCAAGAAGTTCAGGTAGAAGATCTAGAGGTCACTCACTGACTTGAAGGTACGACCTTGTTAAGTCAAAGAAAATAATATAATACCAACCTGCCGATGCAGGGCTTCCATTGCCAGTGCCCCCGCCTCCTGGTGTTGTGGTGTGGCCCTGGGGTCTCTGGCTGCCAGTATGGGGCGGGAATATCTGGCAGTGAACTGTCTCTCAGTACCCAACAGTCCCGGCATCAGGAAATCAAACAATGACCATAATTCTAAAACGTTGTTCTGAAAAATATCAAAATAGGTTTATATTAGAAAGTTTTTTGCTTAATTTTAAACCATAGTATTCATTTTGTGTTAATTCATATTGAAGCAAGTTTCAAAAAGAACATCTTGGAGCAATCAGAAGAATATCAGTATTGTTGGATTCAAAAGAATATCAGTATACATATGATGATTCAAAAGAATATCAGTATAGGATTCAAAAGAATATCCATGTAGGAGGATACAAAAGAATATCCATGTAGGAGGATACAAAAGAATATCCATGTAGGAGGATACAAAAGAATATCCATGTAGGAGGATACAAAAGAATATCCATGTAGGAGGATACAAAAGAATATCCGTATAGGAGGATACAAAAGAATATCCATGTAGGAGGATACAAAAGAATATCCATGTAGGAGGATACAAAAGAATATCCATGTAGGAGGATACAAAAGAATATCCATGTAGGAGGATACAAAAGAATATCCGTATAGGAGGATACAAAAGAATATCCATGTAGGAGGATACAAAAGAATATCCATGTAGGAGGATACAAAAGAATATCCATGTAGGAGGATACAAAAGAATATCCATGTAGGAGGATACAAAAGAATATCCGTATAGGAGGATACAAAAGAATATCCATGTAGGAGGATACAAAAGAATATCCATGTAGGAGGATACAAAAGAATATCCATGTAGGAGGATACAAAAGAATATCCATGTAGGAGGATACAAAAGAATATCCGTATAGGAGGATACAAAAGAATATCCATGTAGGAGGATACAAAAGAATATCCATGTAGGAGGATACAAAAGAATATCCATGTAGGAGGATACAAAAGAATATCCATGTAGGAGGATACAAAAGAATATCCGTATAGGAGGATACAAAAGAATATCCATGTAGGAGGATACAAAAGAATATCCATGTAGGAGGATACAAAAGAATATCCATGTAGGAGGATACAAAAGAATATCCATGTAGGAGGATACAAAAGAATATCCGTATAGGAGGATACAAAAGAATATCCATGTAGGAGGATACAAAAGAATATCCATGTAGGAGGATACAAAAGAATATCCATGTAGGAGGATACAAAAGTATATCCATGTAGGAGGATACAAAAGAATATCCATGTAGGAGGATACAAAAGAATATCCGTATAGGAGGATACAAAAGAATATCCATGTAGGAGGATACAAAAGAATATCCATGTAGGAGGATACAAAAGAATATCCATGTAGGAGGATACAAAAGAATATCCATGTAGGAGGATACAAAAGAATATCCGTATAGGAGGATACAAAAGAATATCCATGTAGGAGGATACAAAAGAATATCCGTATAGGAGGATACAAAAGAATATCCATGTAGGAGGATACAAAAGAATATCCATGTAGGAGGATACAAAAGAATATCCATGTAGGAGGATACAAAAGAATATCCATGTAGGAGGATACAAAAGAATATCCGTATAGGAGGATACAAAAGAATATCAGTATAGGAGAGATTCAAAAATATAAGTATACTGATGAGATATCATATTACGTAATCTCTAAAGTGGTGGTCTATAGTAGATTAAATTATTGGAGCCACTAACATTTCGCAATTATGTATTTACATTTGTAGACTGATGATACCTTGAAATTATACCAATTGCTTAATCAAAATTCAACTGTTTAAAAAAATGGTGACTTTTGGTATGGTACACTCGAGGATTTGAGCATTGAATGATATTTGATTTCATGTATCTTGAGGATAGTGACTGTAAATATGAGAAAAATGGCACAAACCTATCAAGCCTATACATTTGTTTATATTGTCTAATGTAGAATGGAAGTTTAGTTTAATGCATTGATTTATACCTGAATTGGAGTTCCCGAAAGAATCAATCTATGATTAGCCACCAGTGTCTTGATAGCCTTTGATGCTTTAGTCTTTCCATTCTTAATGATGTGTCCCTCGTCCAAGATGCAATAGTTCCACTTGATTGAATTGAAAAAGTCAATGTCCTTCCTGACAATGTCGTACGACGCCACTACCATGTTATGACATTGTACCTTGCCACGTAACCTTTCACGTTCAAACGGAGGTCCCGTGTAATGGAGAGGATTTAGATATTTGCTAGAAAGAAATTTCCTTACTTCGTATACCCAATGTCCTAGAATGAAAAAAAAAATTCCAAGTCATATTTTGATTTAAACATGTAAAGACACTAGAACTACAGAAATTTAAAAAACTAGTTGCATGTAACACATGAGATCCAACTGTCGATGGTGATTGTATGTAACGTTGAAGAGTATGTACCAAACTATAAACCCTTAAATCCAAATTATTGAGTATTTTAAGATATTTTGTTTTTCTATACAAAATATGTAGATATGTATGTCAAGATAGGATTGTATGGAGGTCAGTCCTTTTTCCCTACCCAGAATATGAAAACAGCATGATGGTATGTACGTATGTTTGAATCAAACTAGTGATTCCCCGTAGATATTGTGAAGTGTATACTGCCTTACAAATTGTATGAAACAATGTCATTACTAAATTTAATTTTTATAAAAAAGGTTGAGATGTACTACTACAATCTTCATAATTTTTATACAAAATTAAATTATCTAGTTGGTATTTTGGGTTTTTCAATATTTTTAAAAACTTTGGAAATATAGGCAGTTGAATACATAAATTTATTATATTTTTTTCAATAAAAAATGTTTGATTTTGTATTTGTCTATAGGTATTCATACAAATTTTCAGCATTCTAGCTTTTATGGTTTTTCAGATATATGGAAAAATAAAGTAAAAATTCAAAAGATGATAACCCCCGACTGAAAACAAATTCACAATTCTGAGAATAAAAATTTTTGTGAGCCTATAACTTTCTATATATTCTGAAATTTTAGGCTGTGTATTAAGCGGATCAAAAGTTATAAGGCAGGCACACACACGCATGCACGTATGCACACACACCACACACTGAATTCTTCGAAAATCATTTTCTCGAATGACAGTACGCACAATTTTTTGAAAAGCATTTTTACAAAAATAAATTAGCCAGATATTACTGTTGTTCAAATTTTTATGACGTCATGTTGGTAACACTGTGAGAGTAAAAAGCTTAGACCATTGATCTTTATATTATGGAACTATGTAATAATGGCAATAACTTATAATAAATGATGAAAAAAATAAAATGAAAACTGCCTCCTTTTTTTTTTGCTTTATATTTTTTCTTACGTAGTCATAAGGAATTTAGTGCTTTTGCCTAACAGCATTTTTCCGCCGAATTATGGGTCGGCTCGGTTTTTGCGGCACCCAAGCAACATATCCAGTTATGTAGTATGGAGATCAATGGGGTAAAAAGTAACATGGTGTCACTATGGCATCACTGTGTTTACTTGTTCATCAACATGATGAACAAGTACTGTATCAACTACATTTTAAAATCCAATAATTTTTAATCCTGTCATTGTAGTGTCATCATTGTGACTTTGTGACAATAAAAATACATAAAAAATACATCGGCAAATCTTTATTCTGTTAATTTCTCCAATGAAATAGACAAAGTACCTGTTAATGTGGGTGGACATATAACCAGAGAAGGTAACGGAGCACAGTCCAGTGACTGAGTCTCCTTGTACTTGATCTGTCGCTGCCAATGATCACCCGCGACAATACATATTGACTGAAGTGTCTTGCCCAGTCCCATGTCATCACACAGTACTCCGTGGAGCTTGTACTTGTTCAGAAACGCCAACCAATTTATACCGGCCTGGAAATCAAATTAAATACATTAGAAAATTAACAGAGTGTATTCTCTATCAACAATTTTTACTCCTCATTACCTCGAGGGGATATAGTGGGGAGTTATGAATTTGCAGTTTTTAGTTCTATGTACAGCGTGTTTATTCTACTTTATCAATTAAAGACTAAAGTAGTTATTCAATTCTTTTCAAATTTTGCAAATTTGTATATCTAATACTCGCTTAGACCACATTAGGTTTTGAAGTATATCTGATCATTGCTTCTCAATTTTTTAACTGTCAAATACTTCAAAGTGACCCCAAGCTCAGGAAACTTTAAATTTGATATTTTAATTTTCAAATTGGTAAAAAGGCACATCACTTTCATAAAATGACATTGAAGAATTATCAAGTTTTCATTATAAAATATTTAAATAAAAAAAATATTAACAAAATCATTCATGCAAATGCTGAAAATTTTGACTCTATGGAGTTACTTGGTAGTGAGGAGTATAGTGTAGGCCACAACCCATTGGTTTTAAAATGATCCCATTGTTACTTGTGCACTTTTAAGATGCAGTCATCTTATACATACAAAATACTTACATTCATAACATTTAATATCTTTTACAAACAAATAATTCAATTTCAAGCTCCTTTGATGTTTAACAATCTTCTGGAATGCCTTAAAAAAATAAATTCATTTCCATTGTTCAAAAAACAAATTAAAATTTATATACTCACCTGATATGATTTAAATTAATTTGTAATTTTTTTCTTATATTAATATGTTAAAAATATTTTTATTGTGTGGTCACCCCGGCATTTATATCCATGTACCGTGCATTAATTGTACCAGTTGGGTGTGCCTATTTTGCTGTGTAATAATATTATTGTCACAATAATGATTCAAGGTACCCAAGTGCGTATAGTAAATATTGTATTTGTTGTATGGTGGGTGCATGTACATGTATGTAGATGTATGTAATGTATCAATATGTAAATCTCCAACCTCGAAACAGGCGTAGTCCTACTGAGGTTGGGATAGTATGTATTTACATATAAATAATGATGTTATAAGTGTCGAGATGGTATAAATAAATAAATAAATTTACTAAGTCTCTTAGACAAATGTGTGCATGATAGGATTTGAGACAAATGTGTGCATGATAGGATTTGAGACAAATGTGTGCATGATAGGATTTGAGACAAATGTGTGCATGATAGGATTTGAGACAAATGTGTGCATGATAGGATTTGAGACAAATGTGTGCATGATAGGATTTGAGACAAATGTGTGCATGATAGGATTTGAGACAAATGTGTGCATGATAGGATTTGAGACAAATGTGTGCATGATAGGATTTGAGACAAATGTGTGCATGATAGGATTTGAGACAAATGTGTGCATGATAGGATTTGAGACAAATGTGTGCATGATAGGATTTGAGACAAATGTGTGCATGATAGGATTTGAGACAAATGTGTGCATGATAGGATTTGAGACAAATGTGTGCATGATAGGATTTGAGACAAATGTGTGCATGATAGGATTTGAGACAAAAGTGTGCATGATAGGATTTGAGACAAATGTGTGCATGATAGGGTTTGAGACAAATGTGTGCATGATAGGATTTGAGACAAATGTGTGCATAATAGGATTTGAGACAAATGTGTGCATGATAGGATTTGAGACAAATGTGTGCATGATAGGGTTTGAGACAAATGTGTGCATGATAGGATTTGAGACAAATGTGTGCATGATAGGATTTGAGACAAATGTGTGCATGATAGGATTTGAGACAAATGTGTGCATGATAGGATTTGAGACAAATGTGTGCATGATAGGATTTGAGACAAATGTGTGCATGATAGGGTTTGAGACAAATGTGTGCATGATAGGATTTGAGACAAATGTGTGCATGATAGGATTTGAGACAAATGTGTGCATGATAGGATTTGAGACAAATGTGTGCATGATAGGGTTTGAGACAAATGTGTGCATGATAGGATTTGAGACAAATGTGTGCATAATAGGATTTGAGACAAATGTGTGCATGATAGGATTTGAGACAAATGTGTGCATGATAGGGTTTGAGACAAATGTGTGCATGATAGGATTTGAGACAAATGTGTGCATGATAGGATTTGAGACAAATGTGTGCATGATAGGATTTGAGACAAATGTGTGCATGATAGGATTTGAGACAAATGTGTGCATGATAGGATTTGAGACAAATGTGTGCATGATAGGGTTTGAGACAAATGTGTGCATGATAGGATTTGAGACAAATGTGTGCATGATAGGATTTGAGACAAATGTGTGCATGATAGGATTTGAGACAAATGTGTGCATGATAGAATTTGAGACAAATGTGTGCATGATAGGATTTGAGACAAATGTGTGCATGATAGGATTTGAGACAAATGTGTGCATGATAGGATTTGAGACAAATGTGTGCATGATAGGATTTGAGACAAATGTGTGCATGATAGGATTTGAGACAAATGTGTGCATGATAGGGTTTGAGACAAATGTGTGCATGATAGGATTTGAGACAAATGTGTGCATAATAGGATTTGAGACAAATGTGTGCATGATAGGATTTGAGACAAATGTGTGCATGATAGGGTTTGAGACAAATGTGTGCATGATAGGATTTGAGACAAATGTGTGCATGATAGGATTTGAGACAAATGTGTGCATGATAGGATTTGAGACAAATGTGTGCATGATAGGATTTGAGACAAATGTGTGCATGATAGGGTTTGAGACAAATGTGTGCATGATAGGATTTGAGACAAATGTGTGCATGATAGGATTTGAGACAAATGTGTGCATGATAGGATTTGAGACAAATGTGTGCATGATAGGATTTGAGACAAATGTGTGCATGATAGGGTTTGAGACAAATGTGTGCATGATAGGATTTGAGACAAATGTGTGCATGATAGGATTTGAGACAAATGTGTGCATGATAGGATTTGAGACAAATGTGTGCATGATAGGGTTTGAGACAAATGTGTGCATGATAGGATTTGAGACAAATGTGTGCATGATAGGATTTGAGACAAAAATGTGGTTTTGGGAGTAAAATAAAAATGACTTCTAGCTTATACAAATTTGGAATACAGGAAATATGATAAATGCAGTGGAAATGAGGTTTCTTAAAAATACATCATCAGCAGCACCAGCGATCATTCGTCATGTATTGAAAATAGATCTCTCTTGACCTCCATGCTTTCCCATCTCTCGCCACCCTGTGTCATTGACTTCCTGCTACTCGTTTTATGTCATCAGACCATCTCTTTCTGTGGCCCGTCTTGCTCGCCCCTCCTGGGTAGGTTAGGTTCATCAATCTTCTGCTGTTCCGACTACATGGCAGGGTCAATTCTACTGTCAGGAAGCTATCTTACACACCGCATACATGATAGTGAATATTGTAAATAAAATGAATTGTGAATAAACCTGTTGATAGGATCGCAGTTGTGCGTTGATGGGTACTGGCACAACATAATCCCCGATGGCCTTGGGATTGAAGAGTTGGTCGAGGAAGGAGCGATGCTGCGATCTCTGCTGAGCCAGGGGAGCTGTCAGGGGGGTTGGTTCTTTGATTGCACCGTCCAGGGGCATTAGTTGTATGAGAGTCGCAAAACAGTGGGTTGACATCAAACGAACATCTCCGTCATGGTCACTCATACGTCCTAACATCATATACATTTTATTATTATTTTATAGGCAAGCAGCCAAAGCTGATATCCACCGATGAATTTTATTAGGACACAAATAGAGCTATTTGTTTGAAAAGGGAAGGAAAAAGCATTTTCGCAGAAACCAAAATAATGACAGCTACACAAATTTACAAATACAGATTTATTTTACAAAATTATTTTGAAAATGAACACAAAACACCGGTCACAAATAAGTATAAAACCTGACAAGTCACTTCCGGTAAATATAATATACCTAGAGTAAATAACTATTACGTTGAAAGAACACTGCAGTCTTCAATACCAACAATAGAGAACAGCTTGCCCTCAGACTTAATTGGATTAAATTCGTTTAATAAAATCAAAATAATTCTGTAAATCATTTTTATGGAATAATGTTTTTTCCTTCCTTTTATTTATATTTTTCTTACTCTATTGTATTTTTGGGTTTTTTCTAAGTGGTATTTTTTTTTTTATTCTGGTGTTGTTTTGGATCTCTTATAACATTTTTATATTGTTAGACCAAATTCAATTATTTTTCATTGTTGCTAAGTTTAAGTTGGCATTTATATTGTATAATATAGAAACCCACTGATAACCATATATGGTTAGTGGAATCTTGTATAAATTAAACTATGTTGAAAATAAATAAATAAATAAAAAAAATGCAAGATAAAGAATGATATCTGAAGTAAAATAAAGTAAAATGAAAGTGAATGCCCTGAGATAGTTTGAGGATATTGAAAAAATGAACGGCTAACCAAAAAATATACAAGGGTGTAAGAGATGGTGTGAATAGTAGGGGCCGCCCTAGAAACCAATGCCACGACCATATGAATGGTATTAAACGAGCATGCATAATGTGTGCGAAAATAAAGGGGAATGACATTCGGTTCTCTTTGCCTACCGCTTTAGGCACATAACGTGATGGTATGTATTTTATTATTAAATTGTTTGAATACAATTTTGTCCATAAAAGTCTATTCTTAAAAATATTAATGTTTCCAGCATCATGTTGGCGCAGCTTAGTTGGTTAAAAAAATATAAAAAATTTTAGAAATGATCCACCATAATACACATACTTTTAGAAATTGTCATTTATCTTAAGATCAATTCTTATTAGGTTGTAAAAATAAACCAGACAGTGCACAATGTAAATAATATTAGAAATAAAATTCAACACAAAATATGACA
Source organism: Molanna angustata (assembly GCA_963576475.1). Lineage (NCBI taxonomy): Eukaryota > Metazoa > Arthropoda > Insecta > Trichoptera > Molannidae > Molanna > Molanna angustata. The sequence goes on along the minus strand of OY754965.1, from coordinate 1,290,045 downwards.
TTAAAATGGAAATATTTAGTCAAAGAGATAGATAAATGAAATATATGATAATTACCCAAAAGTGGTACGACGAGTAGAACAATGTATGGTACAATGTTGATCTGTAGTCTGTCCACAATACAAGCCAAACATTCTGCAGCACCTTGTCTTCTGTGGTCGCTGTCCACTGCTCCCAACATAGGTATCACCTAATCACACATTATGTAGGTACATATCTCATTACTCATTACATTCATAAAAACATCAATTTTAATATTATTGTGATAGTTTTATTTGATTCAATTATGTAATTTCTTTAGATTCAATTACAAAATCATTCAAAATGGAAGATGGAAATGGTGTTGGCAGGAAACAAATATCTTGACTACTTAACATATGAGAATGGACAGGAATGAGAACTTTTGAGGAGCTGTTCCAAGCTGCCCAGGACAGAGATGCTTACTCTTGGTGTGGTAGTCACCCTACCTAGGAGGACTAGACAAGATATTCACGGGCTATTTCACCACATTCTATGGTTACCTAATAATATATATTTTTCAATTTTTTTTTTTGAGTATCAAGCACTCTATCCAGAGGGTGACAGGAAAATTATTCGAAAAACAATTATTCGAATGCTCAATTTTACGAATGGCAATTATTCGATTTTGTATGAAACTACGTGAGGCATTTTTCCGGGGGATATTTGACGTTTTAGTACATCGTTTTTCCATAGAGAATAACGACTAATGTGAATTGTTTTCGGATTTCTTTGTCGTAAAAACACTTTGTTTATTTAGATTTAGAGAAAAGTTATTTAGGATGTGTTGAAATGTAAGGAAAACTAAAATATTATGGTTCCAACCAAAACGACAAACGCGGGATATTCCATGACTCACTTTTTGCACGGAGTACTACATCTACATAGTATATTATGGATAATAAAAATCTATGGAATCCACAACATGGCGACGCACCGCGCTGTCAAACATCAGTTATTAAAAATGTGCAAACATACGTACCCAACAATAATACAATAAGTAATAATAGTCTTCATTGAATATATTTTACTGGCAACAAATATGTCAAAGGAGGCAACATAATGACACGAAAATATATTAAATTCGGTCAATTGGTGTTCCAACAAATATTAGTTCGAATAATTTGCTTTCGGACAATTGTCATTCTGATAACTGATTTTCGAAAAAATGTTATTCGTACAATTGTGCATTCGAACAATTGTGTTTCGAAGAATTTTCATGAAATCATCCAGAGGTGGCTAAAACAGCCCATCAAAGATGAAGACAAATATTGTGTCAGACATTACATTTACTAGAATTGTGAACAAAATTAACAACGTTCTTTGTATTTACATATCACAATGAACTCACCATGTCAACAACAATCTGCATGACACTGGGTGTTGCTATTGTGGCAAGAGCAGCCATACATCGGGAGACCATGTGTCTAACTGCCTGGTACGGATGTTGTAGCAATAGGGCCAGTCCCGATAGACCACGCAGAAGATGAGGAAGCAAGGAACTATCCAATGATGGGGAAATAATCTCCAAAACTTGCAACTTGGTTATCAGATCCTCTGCTATGCTTATCTGATCACCTTCTGTAATAATTATTACCAAGAAAATGAGGCTCAACAATTATTAAAAAATATAAATAATGTAAAACTGGAGTTAGTGCAAATACTTAGTTGAAGATATGGGAGTAAACCAATCATTATCAGAAAGTAAGAGGAGGCTGCTTCTGAAATCTTCGACTGTGTCGAGGAGAAGCAGTGACCGGTGAATGTTTTGATACCCCAAGAGTTATGTTAAATCCAATTTTTCCAAGTCATATGAAATCTTTAAACTTCCGCATCCCCAAATTATCTTATTTGCACATACTTCAGTTTTATACTCACGATGCGATGTATGCTAAACTTATGATGTAAGTACAAAATATTGTGATTATAGAAAATACAAAATGCTTCTCCCTATTTCTTAACCTTTTTATGACAAGCGTCATGCATAGAATATTACTCCCACATATTTTACTCCAATCTCAATTTATAATTATTACAGTGAGTTTTATCCATATTTTGGATAATGACGAGAAAATTGTTGCGTTTATATCTTCTCCGCTGTTTGATATCGAATGATGGACAAATCAAAATACCTTTGATTCCCGCCAAAATCCTTCCACAACTGTTTCCTTCCCCCTAGCGGTCAAAACCGAAAGGAGGAACTCGCAAAAACGTCGTCTCGATGTAATCAGTCAAATTCGTCGCTCGAATAATATCGTCTCGTTTCGTCGCTTTATTCAAATCATCATCGTTTTATATACATTCAAATTCGTCGCTTGAATAAAATCGTATCGTTTCGTCGATCTATACATGTCATCATCGTTTTATAATAAACATCATCATCATCATCGTATGTGTTATCGTGTTGTACTTTTGTTTTGTTATATGTGAGAGAAGAGGACTCGAGGAGTATCGTAACAAGAGAACGAGATCAAAGGTTAGTACCGCTCCTTGGTCATATCCCATCCAACACACATTACATCGTATGTGTTATTGTGTTATCGTGTTGTACTTTTGTTTTGTTATATGTGAGAGAAGAGGACTCGAGGAGTATCGTAACAAGAGAACGAGATCAAAGGTTAGTACCGCTCCTTGGTCATATCCCATCCAACACACATTACATCGTATGTGTTATTGTGTTATCGTGTTGTACTTTTGTTTTGTTATATGTGAGAGAAGAGGACTCGAGGAGTATCGTAACAAGAGAACGAGATCAAAGGTTAGTACCGCTCCTTGGTCATATCCCATCCAACACACATTACATCGTATGTGTTATTGTGTTATCGTGTTGTACTTTTGTTTTGTTATATGTGAGAGAAGAGGACTCGAGGAGTATCGTAACAAGAGAACGAGATCAAAGGTTAGTACCGCTCCTTTGTCATATCCCATCCAACACACATTACATCGTATGTGTTATTGTGTTATCGTGTTGTACTTTTGTTTTGTTATATGTGAGAGAAGAGGACTCGAGGAGTATCGTAACAAGAGAACGAGATCAAAGGTTTTTTTTTTTTTTTTGAGTGGCAGCTCTCCAAGGAGAACACACTTAGGCCGGTTGGCCCTTTGTGATACCACAGTGGGGTTGTCCTTCCCCTTCACTAAACCACATTGAACCAGCCTGAGTGGTTAATAAATGTCAGAACGTCGCTAATGTCAGCAGACGCTATGTCCATCAGGTCATCGTAGAAGAAACTTCCCAAGAACTTCCTCCTATTTCTGGAGAGAGCAGGGCATTGACAGAGGAAGTGGACTACCGTCTCTTCTTCCTCTTCGTCTTGGCATGCTCTGCAATAATCAAATGCCTCTAAACCAAGCCTTCTGGCATGTTTTCCTATGAGCCAGTGCCCTGTTAATACCGATGTGACTCTGGCTAGTGAGTCCCTTCTGAACGAGAGCATCTCTCTTGTTCTTTTGAGATCATATTTTGGCCATGTTTGTTTGGCAATGGCACACGTGCTTTCTTCAGACCATCTTTGATTGGCACGAGTTTTCGTTTTCTCATCGACCCGGAGTTTACATGTTGCCATGGGAACCCCGGGTCGATGATTTATTGTTTCTAAAGGTAACAGGGTACCTGCCCTGGCCAGTTCATCTGCCTTACAGTTACCTGTTATATCATTGTGACCTGGTACCCACATAACAAGTATGTTAAACCGCTCGGCTGCTTTGTTTAATGCTGTGCGGCAGTTCAGGGCAACTTTAGAGGTCGTTAATGCGCCTCGCAGAGCCTTGATCGCTGCTTGGCTGTCTGTGAGGATACGGACTTCGCTGCCTTGCATTGCGGCCCTTTGTATCCATTCTATTGCTTCTTGAATCGCCAGGATCTCTGCCTGAAAAACACTGCAGTGGTCTGGCAACCTGAATGAGATATTGATATTTGGTTGCTCCGAAAATACCCCTCCACCCACCCTTCCGTCCAGTTTCGACCCATCTGTGTATATCACCATCTGGGCCTCACCATGGTGAATTGCGTTCTCCTTCCACATCTCCCTCGAGGGGATTTGGGTGGAGAACCCATTCTCGAAGAAGGGTTTGGGAATGGTGTGGTCAATACCTTCGGATGGTTGTTTGTACTCCTGAAGAATCATGGAGTGCCCAATATGAGTCCCCTTCCAAGGGTTAACATTATTCATTCTTAGGGCAGCGTTTGCCGCCATTTGTTTCCCAAGGAGGTCAAGCGGAATCAGGTGCAGGATGGTGTCAAGAGCTTTAGTTGGTGTAGTTCTTAGACAGCCAGTGATTGTCACTTCAGCTAGTCTTTGAACTTTTGCCAGCTCCTTAAGGTGTGCCCCTTTTTTCAAGGAATGCCACCATACCACCACCCCATACATCATGATTGGCCTTATGACCGCCCTGTACATCCAGTGGGTTATCTTCGGGTGCACTCCCCAGCTTTTTCCCACGATCTTTTTGCAGGTGTACAGCGCATTTGTAGCTTTCCGTACTCTCTCCTGCATATTGGGCTTCCAGTTCAGCTTCCTATCCAGAATTAGTCCCAGATATTTAGCTTGGGCTGAGATCTCTAGTGTCACTCCCTCCAGGGTTGGCAACGTGAAGGTCGGGATTACCCGTTTATTTGTGAATAGGACTAACTCCGTTTTCCTTGGGTTGACTCCCAACCCACTGCTGTTACACCATCGAGTTATCCTACCTAATGCTCTCTGTAAAAGAGATGTGAGTATGTTGGGAATCTTCCCCGACACTGCTATGGCGAGGTCGTCCGCATACGCGATTACCGTAACGCCAATGTTGTCCAATTCCATCAACAGTTCGTTTAAGGCTAAATTCCATAGAAGAGGTGATAGAACACCCCCTTGGGGTGTACCCTTCACTGGGTATCTTCTTATCTTTGAGCCTCCAAGTTCCGAGTTTATGACCCTATTTCTCAACATATGATCGATAAACTCTGTAAGCGAAGTCTCTATCCCTAGTTTCTCCAAGGACTGAGCTATCTTTTCGTATTTAATATTATTAAAGGCTCCTTCTATATCTAGAAAGGCTACCAATGTATATTCTTTGTACTTCATCGATTTCTCAATTTTCTGTACTAGAGTATGTAGGGCTGTTTCAACAGATTTCCCTTTACTGTATGCATGCTGGGACTCTGACCACATTGAAGGTTCAATTTTACTCCTGATGTGTGTCTCTATGAGTCTCTCTAGCGTTTTCATGACAAACGAGGATAGACTTATTGGTCTGAAATCCTTGGTTGTAGCGTTAGATGTTTTACCTCCTTTGGGTATGAACACCACTTTTACTTCCCTCCATATTTTGGGGGTATAACAGAGTTCTATACATGCCTCAAAGACTGTCTCCAACCAAGGTATGACAATCTCTGAGGCCGCCTGTAGTTCCGCCGGTATGATTCCATCCGGACCTGGCGATTTGTAAGGTTCGAACCCAAATAAAGCCCAAGAAATTGCTTCTTTACTGAAAAGTCTTTGGGCGCTTCTTTGTTTCCTGGTTTGGTTTGTTGCTCTTGGCAACTCCTGCTTACATCCAGGAAAGTGTGTCTTAGTTAATAGCTCTAATGTCTCAGAGCTGCTTGTGGTCCAGCTGCCGTCTAGCCTTTTTATGTACTCGGGCATTACTGGATCCGTTGCTAGGATTTTGCGAATCCTATTTCCCTCAGGGATTGTTTCAATCATAGTGCAGAAAGTTTCCCAGGAGGCTTTTTTCGCTGTTTTTAATTTGCTTTTGAAAACTCTTTGACTAGCCTTATAGTTTTCCCAATTGTTGGTTACCTTGGCTAGATTGAATAATCTCCGACATTCCTTTCTCAGGGTAATGATCTCTTTTGTCCACCAAGGTGGTCTCTGTCTTCCTTTAACCGTGCGAACCGGGCATGATACCCTGGTTGCCTGATTACAAGCATTGGTAAAGGTTTCTATCGTATCGTCCAGTTCTTCTATTGTGGAAGGTCTGGGCGGTATTTCTAATAGAAGTTCGCTGAGGGCAGTGTTATACTTATCCCATTGCGTCTTCTTTCTGTTACGGTACCTAATTTTGTCCGGCTTCTGAAGGTCCAGACTGAATTCTATGTACTGGTGGTCAGAGAAGGAATGGTCATCTGAGACTTTCCAATCTCTTACATATTGGGCAGCTTGTTCATTGACACACGTTATGTCCAGAACTTCGCGCCTTATTGCGGTGATAAAGGTTGGAGAATCACCTTCATTGCAAATTTCAAGGTTATTACACATGATATATTCAAAAAGCAAGTCACCTCTTTCATTTGTGTCCGTACTGCCCCAGATCGTGTGGTGTGCATTGGCATCCGCACCCCGCTCCTTTGTCATATCCCATCCAACACACATTACATCGTTTGTGTTATCGTGTTGTACTTTTGTTTTGTTATATGTGAGAGAAGAGGACTCGAGGAGTATCGTAACAAGAGAATGAGATCAAAGGTTAGTACCGCTCCTTTGTCATATCCCATCCAACACACATTACATCGTATGTGTTATTGTGTTATCGTGTTGTACTTTTGTTTTGTTATATGTGAGAGAAGAGGACTCGAGGAGTATCGTAACAAGAGAACGAGATCAAAGGTTAGTACCGCTCCTTGGTCATATCCCATCCAACACACATTACATCGTATGTGTTATTGTGTTATCGTGTTGTACTTTTGTTTTGTTATATGTGAGAGAAGAGGACTCGAGGAGTATCGTAACAAGAGAACGAGATCAAAGGTTAGTACCGCTCCTTTGTCATATCCCATCCAACACACATTACATCGTATGTGTTATTGTGTTATCGTGTTGTACTTTTGTTTTGTTATATGTGAGAGAAGAGGACTCGAGGAGTATCGTAACAAGAGAACGAGATCAAAGGTTAGTACCGCTCCTTTGTCATATCCCATCCAACACACATTACATCGTATGTGTTATTGTGTTATCGTGTTGTACTTTATTTTGTTATATGTGAGAGAAGAGGACTCGAGGAGTATCGTAACAAGAGAACGAGATCAAAGGTTAGTACCGCTCCTTGGTCATATCCCATCCAACACACATTACAGATAAAAAATTCAATTCATAAATTTCGATATACAGTCCATTATTTATTTAGCCCGATTAGCAATCGGCGCTTACATCCGCGATTCAACCATGTGACTCACAAAAGAACGAATCATTTTGGTGATCTGAGAGACAGTGAATTTTCCAGGAGGTATAGACTGTCAAAAAGTACAGCACTGATGATAGGACATATGTTTTCAAAATTGGCACACGATAACACTTTATCACAGATTTAACATGCATATTTTAAATTTCACTTTTTTTCTTCCGACGTTTTCTAAAATGTTCATTGACAGACGAAGATAGCAGGAATGTCAGTCAACCACAGAAACATTGCAGAAGTGGTGTGCGTATCGTGTATTGTTATATAAAATGTTCATTGACAGACGAAGATAGCAGGAATGTCAGTCAACCACAGAAACATTGCAGAAGTGGTGTGCGTATCGTGTATTGTTATATAAAATGTTCATTGACAGACGAAGATAGCAGGAATGTCAGTCAACCACAGAAACATTGCAGAAGTGGTGTGCGTATCGTGTATTGTTATATAAAATGTTCATTGACAGACGAAGATAGGAGGAATGTCAGTCAACCACAGAAACATTGCAGAAGTGGTGTGCGTATCGTGTATTGTTATATAAAATGTTCATTGACAGACGAAGATAGCAGGAATGTCAGTCAACCACAGGAACATTGCAGAAGTGGTGTGCGTATCGTGTATTGTTATATAAAATGTTCATTGACAGACGAAGATAGCAGGAATGTCAGTCAACCACAGAAACATTGCAGAAGTGGTGTGCGTATCGTGTATTGTTATATGAAATGTTCATTGACAGACGAAGATAGCAGGAATGTCAGTCAACCACAGAAACATTGCAGAAGTGGTGTGCGTATCGTGTATTGTTATATAAAAAAAACATTTGCAATGAAAAATGTCCAAATTAGTAGGCATCCCCCGAATACCTAACCAGCAGATGAATTCTTTTGTTACAAGTTATTATGAACACACAGTTACCAAGATAACTAATCGAAGATAAAGACAAATAGTGTACTAATTTAGTGCAAGCGGACCTAAACACATAGAAACACTTCATTCTACACCAAACGCAATATTTTTTTCCAGTTACACTATTCAATAATAAAAATTGTAGACATGATATCCCGACTTTTACTATTGTGAAATAATCATACTTTGTTTCTATTGAGATACAAATAAATATAATAAATACCATTTAGATTAGGTAAAGGTTCGTCAAAAGGTGCCGTGATGATCTCCCATAGTTTAGGAAGCTGGTCGGGCAGTTGTGCACCAAAATGTGTTGCCAGATTGGTGAGCGCCTGTGTGGCACCCCTTCGCTGGATTCTGCATTGCTTCTGCACCTATTAATGTAACCAACAGATTTTATTTCCATTTCGAACTAACACAGGTGTTTTATTGGTTTGCAGATTTTTTATCAAGAAAACTACCCTTAGGATAAGTTACAGCTATTCTCCTTCTATTAGCGGGGAATCGAATAAATTGTGATATTTATCATCGAGTTGTTGACCACTGTCATCAGATGCAAAGCCGCATACTTTGGCCACACATTTCTTTGTGATAAATATGCCCTTCTATGACTCACAGTATAGGAAAATATAGAGGGAAGACAGGATATGGCCCGTAAATGAACACCGTGGCTTAAAAATCTCTGGATTCGGGATTCCGGATGCGACTTCACTCATTAGGTAGGTGCAAGATTGTTATAGTGCCAACCTTCATTAGGAGCGACACAAGAAGAAAAAGAATTTACATTATTGCAAAAGAATGTAATATTAATCTTAAAATATAAAAACACAAGTTGGGCAGACGTTAAATTGTTTAATAATTGAAATCAGTGTTCACACCAATCAGCCAAAAATTAATATAATACCTCATCTTCAGTTGGAAAAAGTTCATCGAGAGGTATGTCCGTGTTGGGAGGTCTTCCTGGTCCTCTCTGAGCGCTGGTGCTGGTGCCGGGAGAAGAATTGGCTCCACCGCTCCCCGGGGCTACACTGGCTGACCTCCTGAAGAGGGCACGCTCTGCCTGTCTCTGCTGGGACCACAATGACAGTATTCCATTGTATAGACCTGAATCTACAAAAATATACAATAAAAAATAAATATTTATTTACTTATTTATCTTTTTGTACAAAATATAATGCACACTGGCGGGCTTATTGCCATTAGGCAATTTCTTCCAACCAACCAGATTACAAAGTATGACAAAATTATGAAACAAAGAAAAGATACATTACACTAAGATAAATATTAAAAGAAAACACAATAGCAAATAATACTTGGGTTGGAAAATGACAAGGGGAGGAAATCGGGATCAGGTGTTTAGGGATATATATTCCTTCTTTAGTTTTTTCTTGAAAATACAAAGTGAGTTTTTTTTTTTTATTTTTTTTTATAAATCCTTCTAGAGGCTTCTTCACGTCAGCTTGATATGTAGCTCATTGTGAATGATTGGCTTCTAGAGGTCTTCCCATAGTCCAATCTCTCGAATGAATCTTAAGATCTTCAGTGGGCTGGCTTCTCTGATTTGTGTTTCATCAGCGATGTGAGTGCCAAATATTCTGGCTCTTGTTTGCATCAGTGGTCCACAGTCCTTGAGCAGGTGTAGCGGAGTTTCATGTTCATCTAGGCAGAATCTGCATAGATGCATGTCTGCTAAGTTCATTGTGCATAGGTGTTTATTCAATCTACAATGTCCAGTCAGTGTTCTGATTAGAATTCTTATATTTTCTCTGTTAAGAGTAAGAATTTGTTTAGATCTTTTAGCTGAGAAGCCTGAGATCATTGATTTTGCATGCTTTTGTCCTGGTAGGTTAAGCCAGTTTAGTTTCGCTTTTTCTAGCATGTTGTTGTATAATATTGTTTTGTTCAAAGTGAGTTAGACAACGCATTATCCGGACTTGGGCTATCCCATAATCTTACTGATTGTACTTCGAAAGACATGCTGAGAAATTCTGTGTTATGGATAGTGTTGTACATTCAGCAGATCAGTGTTGTACGTGACTGGCAACTGTCACTTCCATACATTGAGTTATCTTTTCTTGAGCTAAATGACACGTTGTCTAGGGGGGCAGAGTGGAAGTCTATGATTGGATAAATAAGTGGATTTGTTTTTAAATATAATAGATGGCATAGCATACTTATTTACTTCTAATAAGAAAGAAAAGTATAATACAATGATATAGTGAATTCCACATAGTAACTTACGCCTATCATTTGCCTTTCCTCAGAGATCCATGGAAAGGCAAATGATAGGCGTAAGTCTAAGAGACAAAATTAGAAATGAAGAAATCAGACGCCAGACAAAAGTTGTTGATGTCATGGATCGAGTTGCAAAACTTAAATGGCAATGGGCAGGTCATGTTGCCAGACAGGGTACGGACAGATGGGCACCCAGAATTCTAAATTGGAGACCATGGGATATGAAAAGGGGAATAGGCCGGCCCCAGAAAAGGTGGGCCGATGATATTGTCCCTGTCGCTGGAAGCGGATGGGTTCGAAAAGCCCAGAAAAAAGACGAGTGGAAGCTATTAGAAGAGGCCTACATCCAGCAGTGGAGAGATGGCTGAGAAAGAAGAAGAAGAAGAACTTTTTGTGTGTTGGTAAGCTTGCATATTTGACAATCTGGCAAATTTAGTTCTACGGAGTTGCTAAAATTTTATATATATCGCTACTCTATGAATTTATGTTTTTATAAATAAATTTAAAAATGATTTTATTGTTTTAGGGGTAAGTCAAAAAACAACTATATTTATTTTTAATTTGTGACCAACACTAGGTACAGAATTAACTAATCCAACTTAGCGTGATCTTTATTTAGTCATATCTGGCAAAGTGCAGTTCATTTACAATAGTCATGGTTACCCTATATACATACTTTTTGTTATTGTATTTATCATTTGTATTTTTAAATATTTTAACAAGTAATATTATAAGTACTCAACTGGCGACTAAAGTAACAGATTGTTCTGTATATTAAATTTATGTCATTTACGTCTTTCACTAATGTGACTTTATTTAAACTCGATACAGCTTTATAAGATATTACATTTATTTATTTGAATCTTCTTGTACATACAATTTGTACACTGGCGGGCTTATTGCCTAGTGGCAATTTCTTCCAACCAACCAGAGACAAAACAATGTGTACTATGGCAATCAGTTATATAATTACATTACAAAATAAATAAATACAGCAGAATAAAAGTAAAAAAACAAATAAGATAGCATAAAAGAACAATTCATAGCAATGATAGGAAAACTAAAGGATAAGGAAAGGAAGAGGAGAGGAAGATGTAATCAGGGGTTGTCAGATAAATATTTTTGCTTTAGCCTTTTCTTGAAGATGTTTTATGAGATAGACGACGTAATATCAGGACTTAGGCTATTCCATAGCCTAGCCGAATGTACTTCAAATGAAGAGCTTAAAAAATCAGAACTATGAATAGGGATAGATAGTAAAGTACGTTCAGCAGATCGAAGTGGACGCCCGTGGCTTGAAAGATAAGTGAATTTATCCTTGAGATACTGAGGTAAATTTGGATTAAAAAGGACATTGTATAGTAATGACAAGATATGTATATTACGTCGTTGTCGTATCTTGGCCCAATGAAGAAGATTACGGTAATGAGAAATATGATCAAATTTTTTAGTCCAAAGATAAAACGGATGCAAACATTTTGAAGGCGTTCAAGTTTGTTGAGATGTTCCTCGTTTGCATCCAAGTAGCTAACATCAGCATAGTCAAGCAAAGGTAGGAGAAGTGATTGAGCTAAGGTTATTTTACAGTGAAGTGGAAGGAAATTCTTGAGTTTATCAAGTGAGTGTATGGCAAAGTAAGTGGATTTGCTGACATGTGATATCTGTTCATGCCAAGATAAGTTATCATTTGTACTCTATGAAATGTAAGATTTTATAAATAAATTATATGAGGCACTGAGCGCCACACAAGCTTAAACGCCATTTCACAAAATGGCGTCAAATCGATGATCAATTTTTTTCATTTTTTGTTTTATGTTGTATTCGTTCCAAATACTCATTTAATTTATTTTCTATGAACAATATATTATAATTTTACCATCCATGCATTATATTTTCAAAAATATTCGCTTATTTGTGAAATAAATGGTGAATAAGTCCCTTTGGCATATTCAACATTTTCAAAAGGTGGCGTTTAATATCAATTTTTGTTACATAAGCTTGTTTGGCATAATATTTTTAATATAAAAAAATGATTTTTTTGTAAAAACAAAGTCACTAAATTGATTCAAAATAAATTATTTGTTTAGGTGAAATAAAATTATTTCAGCTCTTAATGACAAAACATCATTTTTATAAAAATTGTTATTTGGGTCTGTTTGCCACATACACGCCATGAAATATATTTTTGCTAAATAAGGCTTAAATATGGTATTAATTGACTCTTTACACAATTATATATTGTTCCTAGTTCAATACCTAATTACAAAATACAAGGAATCATTTAAAAGTCAACAAAATATTAAACAAATGGTAAATGAAAAACAAGGAACATTTGCTTTTGGCATTTTCATGAACAAAATTAAAGATTCTTTAATTATATTGGAATATTAGAAATGCATATAAAATGTACTTAATTAGATATATAGAACATTATTCTTTAAGAAACTGATATACTTTTAAGGGTAAAAGAATTTAAAAATCAAGAATTATAACATTTCAAAAACCATGCACTTAAACTAAGTTTAGTTTGTCGATCGACAATTCTTGATAGAACTCCATTGTACGTTGATATGTTATAAAAAATATAAAAATACTTGGTAATTGTTCTATTGTGTTTATTTGATTATTGACGCGTTTCGTGCAAAGCACATCGTCATTATTCTGACGATGTGCTTTGCACGAAACGCGTCAATAATCAAATAAACACAATAGAACAATTACCAAGTATTTTTATATTTTTTATAACATTTCAAAAACCATGCACTTAAAGAAAAAACCAACAAGCCTCTTAACAAATTTCTTATAAAATCATTAAAACTTATCTTCAATAACCATTGCAATACTTGAAAAGAACATTGAAACAATCTTCTTTACACGATTTGAGATCATTATGTTTATAAAATAATAGTTTATTATACTAAAATCAAAAAACAACATTTTGATACTTCGCGCACGACACCGGAGTTCATACAAAAATGGCATATAAGCTTCTGTGGCATTTCAGATTTTGTGAAAAAAAAATAATGCCACAACAAAATATACGGAATTATTAATTCCCCTTTCATTTTTGGCAGTTGATATTTTGTGGCATGCTAGATATGATTGTGTTACATAAAATAACAAAAACTCAAAAATTGGAGTTTAAGCTTGTGTGGCGCTCAGTGCCTCATATATAATATAATATGCATAATACATATATACCTGTGTTTAAGCTTGTGTGGAGCTCAGTGCCTCATATATAATATAATATGCATAATACATATATACCTGTGTTTAAGCTTGTGTGGAGCTCAGTGCCTCATATATAATATAATATGCATAATACATATATACCTGTGTTTAAGCTTGTGTGGCGCTCAGTGCCTCATATATAATATAATATGCATAATACATATATACCTGTGTTTAAGCTTGTGTGGCGCTCAGTGCCTCATATATAATATAATATGCATATTACATATATACCTGTGTTTAAGCTTGTGTGGCGCTCAGTGCCTTATATATAATATAATATGCATATTACATATATACCTGTGTTTCCATTAGCTAGGGGAGAATCACCATTCCTAAGTTTGGGTGTAAACTCTGTATCAGATCTGAGAAAGGTGCAGAGATTGTTGAGGACCTTGACATTGGGACACGGCTGTCTGTCCACGCACTGCTTCAACAACTCGGCCAAGTTATATGCAGACACCTGCTGGAGATGTTCATTCTCCTCCTTCTTGATGGATTCCATCAACGGTTTGATCACAGGGTTCAGCTTCTCGGGCAAAGCATGGAGGTTTGAAGATGCACCGGCCAGTGCTGCCAGCGTTCTGTGAAGAGATTAATTCAAAGTTAAATTGTGGATATACACCTTCAAAACTGCTATTACATCCGATTCTATAACTTTTTAAGAACTTTCCAGTTAAAATAGGTGCGTTCCTATTCCACTTAGTCCAAGTTGATATTCTATAATGCTGAAATAGAAACGTTCTTACTCCAAGTAAGTTACGAATTAGTTTGATTATCTATTCTATAACCACATTTTAGTCAAATCAACTGTTAAGGCTTTCCTAATTTTAATTCACACCTAATTGGAAGTGAACTTGTTATTTTTACAGCAGTCCGGGATATTTTTGTTAAGTTGACACATCACTTGTGTATATAAAAAAATAAAAATAGATAATTTACACGTGTTGCGTTATATTGAATATAAAAACCAAAGAATATCAGTGCGGATCAATAGTAATGTTAGGTTAGGTGACATGACATAAATAAACATGGCTGAACAGTGCGCAGTAAGCGTGCGTAATCTGGGCACTAGACAATGCGTTCTAATTATTATCTACGGTGCACTAATTTTGAAGATTTTAGTTTTAGGAACAACGTCAGTTACAGAATACGAAATTAAATTCAAATGACCATTCTAAAATTTTAGAATGACCTATTTTAGTTCAAAAAGTTATAGAATTGGACATTGGGTGGTTGATGGCAGATATTGCTATCACAATAAAAGATTTTTTGCCACTAAAATTATTATACAGTTGGTGGCAGAATTTCTAATGCACTGGGTATGTAATCGAGACGACACAGGTTCTAATATCACCTCTACAACTTTCATTCGCCAATATATATCACAAGCATTCATGGTTCATTGAGGGAATGTATGAAGATATATTTGTAATTGTTACAAGGACATATTCAGTCTTTCTAAATTGTTATAATATGTGACAGGAAATGCAGATAACTTACGCAATGTTCAGGGTAGTCTGTTCGTTGGAGCACTGAACAGCTGATGTGAGGAGATTCTTTCTTCTCTCTTCCAACGTCTGTACAATCTTAGTCTTTTTTATTTTGGTATTGTTTAACAGCTCTTGGCAATGTGATCCCATAAACTGAATTACCTGTAAAAAAAATACAATTTAAAGGATGAGATAAGATTGTGTGTGACATGACACACAAACATGAATGGAGCAAAAATTGTATATTAAAAGAGCATTAAATTTGTTTTCTTTTTACTATCCTAAATAGAGTATCAGAATGTGTTTATTTATAATTTATTGGAAGACAGCTATACACCAGTATTACATTTAATTTAATATTTAACAGCCAATTAGAAGTCTCAGCTGATAGGCCATACCGTCAGTTGCAAGATAAACGAGTGGCCAACGCTAAACTCCTCACTAATAAGTCATTCTATAAAGTATTCAAATTCTGTATGGAAAATTTTCAGCATTTTCATGAAATGAGTTTGTTAAATTATTTTTTATTTAAATATTTTAGTATGAAAACTTGATAACTCTTCAATGCCATTTTATGAAAGAGATGTGCCATTTTATCAATTTGATTATATAAATTTCAATTTTTAAGTTTCCTGAGTTTGGGGTCACTTTGAAATATTTGACAGTTAAAAAAATTGAGAAACACTATTCATATATCGTTCAAAATCTAATGGGATCTAAGCAAGTATTAGATATATACATTTGCAAAATTTGAATAGAATCGAATGAGTACTTTAGTCTATAATCGATAAAGTAAAAATGAACACGCCGTACATAGCACACTGCACATAGCACACATACACAGATACATTGTGATGAAACTTTCAGAATACAATCTCAGCATGATACTAGTTGATGATCTGCAAAAAAAAATAGCCTTAAAAATTGCGAAATCATAACTCCCCACTATATCCCCTTGGGTTAGTGAGGAGTAAAAATATAACATCATGATATAATATGTTTCTGTAACAGATAAAGTTCATCCTGCAACCGAGGTTAACATAATATCAAATAAGAGAAAAAAAAGAATTAATCATAGAAAAGATCATACAAAAATTTTAAATTGAAATAGATTTTTGTTGTTAATGTTAGCGAATAAATTACATAGTATTGAAAAAATGTTGCATTAATAATACATCTCGCTGCTGTAATACTACACTGAAATACATCAAATTCGGGTGAATTAAGTATTAAGTTATTCATATTGTTAAGACACACCCCAAAGAAATGAATTTTGTCAATAATTAGTTGATACTTGCTTTAGCGAAAATATGGGATTTTGGCGTAGCAATTGAGTCGGAACCCTAAGATTAATTTTGCTAAATAGATCTGGGCAGTCGATTTGACTCTTTAAAACTTAAAGTGAATAAACCATGCCAGCAATATCATGGCATTTGTAAAATTACATGATTGTAAGTAGTCAGTTTTATAGGTTCTAACTTTATAATTAAGAAATCTGATAATTTGTTTCTGTACTCCTTCAATACGAGAGACGTAGACATTATACATTTGGATTCCACACATGGGATGCATACTTAAGCTGGCTTCTGACATAGATGCAATAAAGAATTTTTAAAGTCTTGATGTTTTGAAAGTCCTTCGTGGCTCGCATAATGAATCCCATTGACTTGGATGCTTTATTGAATAGTTTAGCATCAAGTAATAATCCCAAATCTCTTATTTCAGATACCCTTTGTGTAATTCATGACCTTTTAGTTTATAAAGAGATGGAATAGGTTTTTAGTTTAGTGTATGTAAAACTAACTATGTATTGTTTTAAGAAATTACTAATTCTATACAAACTGAATATTATCAAAATTGTATCACAATTATTCTGATCTTTAATTTAGTTATATTACTATGGTAATTTTTCTAGTGTAATAGTAATGTATTTTACTCAATCTTATATTTCATATTGCTTCTATTAATTTAAAATGCACCCACTAAGGCCGACAAGTAAGTAAGAATGATAAGTAAGTACCTGATCTAAACTGATGAAATTCCCATTGTCTTCATCGTCTATTAATATTTTGTAATGTCTGAGCATTGCTATCAAATCCCTCGCTTCCTGAAGTATTCTGAAATAATAAAAAAATTAATACAATACTTAAAAAAACAATATGAGTGTTAAGGACGAGAAAAAGATCGCCATATAAATAAAATAATAAGCATAACATTGAGTATAAAATAATAGAAAGTTGAACTATGACAAATTTTGTCAAAACCAATGTCGTAAAATTGTTGTATTCTGTATATAAACTTGTAACTAATGATTAAATAAACATTACTGTCTTCTCAGCCTCGACGAATGCATTTTGTTTATCTCTGATTCGAAAACCTACTTGACCTTGCTTGAACTTCACACGGATTGATTGACATGGGATTAGTTATGCTTACTGGGTACTTCTGACTGACCCTGCATGTATTTGGACTACTGCTACCGCTGAACAACTCCACTAGCAGGGCGTTCTATCTTTCCTCTTCATTGCGTATTACTGTGCGCCGCGGAGATACGGAGGTGATCTTCTTGACACGTCCTGGTATGAAGGCAAACCACAGCCCCTTCTGAATATTTAAACAGAGCATCTGTACGGCGGAAATGAGAATGCTGAGAAGGGCGGGAGGCGTGACTATGATGGACAGAGTGCATAATGTCCGAGGAAGCTTTGGCGTGGGCCCAATCACCGATAAATTGCTAGAGAGCAGATTGAAATGGTATGGACACGTCATAAGGCGACCAGATGACAATATGTTACGCAGAGCGATGGACATCCAAGTGCAGGCCGGAAGACCACGCAGAACGCTGACAACGTGCCACTCCACCATCAAAAGAGAGTTGCGGGAGGTAGACTTGCGTGAAGGAGATGCGCAGGAATGAAAGACTTGGTGAATGAGTATGAGGAGGGCCGACCCCACATAATGGGAATAAATGGCCAGGGTAAAGAAGATTTGAGATAATTTGATGGATAATAAATATACTTATATAGAAAAGACTACGAGAAATATAGAAACGAGAGTTAAGGAGCATTTAAGATGTCTTAACAGCAATAATTACTCAGAATTCACAAACCATTTAATCGAAAATAACCATACTTTTATTAATAATATAGGCGTAAAAAAAATACATAGTAATTTAAGTGATAGACAATTAGATAGCCTGGAAATCTTGTAAATCAGAAAAAACGTAAACATGAGAAATAATTAATAATCAAACACAATTCCATAATAACCCTATATTAAATATTTTCCCCATACAAAAATCAATTAACCAATAACTTCATTGCACCCCCCCACCCTAAAAAATAGTTTAACCCAGCCCACACTCCACCCATTATGTTTACCTTAAGTCTATATATTGTATTTTATTTTAGTATACTTTGTATCCTCCTGAGGAAGGGAACTTTGTTCTCGTAACATGTAGAGGAATTTTTATTCATTTGAATAAAAGTTATGTATGTAGTGGTGTACACAAAGTTGTGTTTTATTTCATTTAATTAATTTCAAAATGATACCACAAGGTAAAAAACAATCGTTTGTCGATGATGTTAATAAAAGTTATGTATGTAGTGGTGTACACAAAGTTGTGTTTTATTTCATTTAATTAATTTCAAAATGATACCACAAGGTAAAAAACAATCGTTTGTCGATGATGTTAATAAAAGTTATGTATGTAGTGGTGTACACAAAGTTGTGTTTTATTTCATTTAATTAATTTCAAAATGATACCACAAGGTAAAAAACAATCGTTTGTCGATGATGTTAATAAAAGTTATGTATGTAGTGGTGTACACAAAGTTGTGTTTTATTTCATTTAATTAATTTCAAAATGATACCACAAGGTAAAAAACAATCGTTTGTCGATGATGTTAATAAAAGTTATGTATGTAGTGGTGTACACAAAGTTGTGTTTTATTTCATTTAATTAATTTCAAAATGATACCACAAGGTAAAAAACAATCGTTTGTCGATGATGTTAATAAAAGTTATGTATGTAGTGGTGTACACAAAGTTGTGTTTTATTTCATTTAATTAATTTCAAAATGATACCACAAGGTAAAAAACAATCGTTTGTCGATGATGTTAATAAAAGTTATGTATGTAGTGGTGTACACAAAGTTGTGTTTTATTTCATTTAATTAATTTCAAAATGATACCACAAGGTAAAAAACAATCGTTTGTCGATGATGTTAATAAAAGTTATGTATGTAGTGGTGTACACAAAGTTGTGTTTTATTTCATTTAATTAATTTCAAAATGATACCACAAGGTAAAAAACAATCGTTTGTCGATGATGTTAATAAAAGTTATGTATGTAGTGGTGTACACAAAGTTGTGTTTTATTTCATTTAATTAATTTCAAAATGATACCACAAGGTAAAAAACAATCGTTTGTCGATGATGTTAATAAAAGTTATGTATGTAGTGGTGTACACAAAGTTGTGTTTTATTTCATTTAATTAATTTCAAAATGATACCACAAGGTAAAAAACAATCGTTTGTCGATGATGTTAATAAAAGTTATGTATGTAGTGGTGTACACAAAGTTGTGTTTTATTTCATTTAATTAATTTCAAAATGATACCACAAGGTAAAAAACAATCGTTTGTCGATGATGTTAATAAAAGTTATGTATGTAGTGGTGTACACAAAGTTGTGTTTTATTTCATTTAATTAATTTCAAAATGATACCACAAGGTAAAAAACAATCATTTGTCGATGATGTTAATAAATATACTACTTGGCTTTTAGGAAACAAATGTAATAAGAGAATGTTATGATGTACATTACCTGGTACAAGTGACTGCAATCTCGTCAAAGTAAATGGGCTGGGTTAGACATTGGTGTATTTGATTGACTAGAACAGTTGGGGCAGGTCTGATGGAAGGATCCAGTTCTGCCCATGAAGATATAACTAAACCTACGACTAAACGTTGAAGAGCGCTCTTCGATGAGAGATAAACTAAAAGAACCTGAAAAAGAATAATAATATTGAATATTGATTTTATATTTACACAATCATTTATATTTAATTATAATATAAACTGATATGTTATTTATCATATTATTGGATAAAATCCTAGATTTTTGTTTTTAAAATAAGGAAAATACAAATATTTATAAATTGCTTTATTTAATCACATAAAATCCACAGTTTTATAATTGCATATACATTGCATACATACATTGGATTATTTTGGAAAAGTGTTATTGAAGCCAATGACATTTTTAAGACAAAATTTTAACATCTCAATAGAGACGAAGTTGGAATATTATAGGAGAATCAGGAACTCAAGGCACCTACAGGGCTTACGACCTTTCATTGGCTGGTTTATATGATCACTTTATGTGCTTGTTTACAAACCATTTTCTGAATAGATGGCATTAAAAAAGTTTCATCGCCACTTCATAGATGGCAATAATGGTGTTTTCAGGTTATTTTAAAACAAACAGATTTTCATGATTAAAATATAATGAAATTTCAAAAATTGGATTGATAAGGAACTCAATAAGAAGGCATAATTGGTGAACGTTACGCAAGCATATAAAGTGATAACGTAAACCAGCCAACAACGGGTCATAAGCCCTGTAGGTGCCTTGAATTCCTGGTTCTCCTATAATATTCCAACTCCGTCTCTATTGAGATGTTGAAAATATGTCATAAAAAATCCATATCTGTTCAATCAACTGTAAAATTTTGATGATTAAGTATTGCTCCTCATTAACATAATTATTACATCTAATTCACCCACACACACATAAATTTACCTTAACTCATCCATTTAATAAGTTAGACAGTAAAATAATAATAAAAACCTTAATATAACAGTTAATAGGACTCTCCTCCTCACTGGCAGCATATTCTATTCCTGGAGCTGGCTTAATGATGAAGCAGGATAAGAGACCTACGGAAAAAATATATTGTAATATTTATTAACACTTCCTTGCTTCCTGTACTGTTCTCTGATGGGGAAGTAATAACAGCCCCTCGCAAAACTCGAAAGAACACATGAAGAACATAAGAGTCTGAAGAACTCCAAAACTCTGCAAACACTGCACTTAAAGAGCCAAAGGAAACAGCTGGCTTGCCATTTACCGAATGTGTAACAAGAGTGTGCCGTATTTTTGACAAAAAGTCTTCAAATTCATAAAGTTGCTTTTCGTGGCTACAATGTCTGCGTGTCTAATGGGTCCAAAGGAATTTCCTTAACCATCATTATAGATTTCCCTTCAGAATGTTGATACGGAGAAGTAAGTGCAGTAGAGAAGAATGAAATACATCCCTAACATAAATTATTTATGCATTAAAAATATGTAATTGGTAGCACCAGTTGATAAGATGTTCAATGATCTTGTAGTGCTCCTTAAAATATAATTTTTATTTTTTTTTTATTTATGTGGTATGTGATATTGCCCCCAAGTCAAATTGAAAACGCTGTTCGTTATCGCCAAGCACTAATTTTTTTTTGTATGGGATTTGACGTTTGTTGTTTGTTATTGTAGAAAAAATTTCTACAACAAACGTCAAATCACATACAAAAAAAATAGCACCTGGCGATAACGAACAGCGTTTTCAATTTGACTCAGGGCCATTGTTTAGTAGTTATACATATATTGATGTAAAAGAGTGCATTAATTCAATATATTACACAGTAGAAAATAAATTTATCAATGAAAATATTCATTCATACATTCATTGATAGCTTTATAGTCCATTATGGGCCTTTGCATCCTCCAGCATTCAACACTATCTTCCTTTACCCTGACACAAATTCCTTCAGTACCTGACCTTAATCAATCAATCAGTAGTAATAAATTGTAACCTAGCATTCTTGCTGCGATGCATCTTGTCCTGGTGACATTGTTTTCCCTGACAGTGAGAGAAGTGGTTTCACTGCCACCGACGTACAGCCTACCTACTACGTACATATTGCCGGCTGAGTGTAAACTGAGGGTGTCCCCTGGCAGACCAGACAATCCCCCAGACGACACGGCATCCTGCGTCATTTTATCCTGAAAATTTTTCTAGTTAATTGTTATAAAATAAAACAATTTTAAACTGCACCATATTAAAAAAATTGACTGAAGATGAATAAGAAATGCTAGCCCCTGAACAGGTATACCTAGTTATCTATTTTTAATAACACATATGTAAATGGTGTGCTAAATAATAAATAAAAAATGTAAGATGAATAAGGATGTAATTAATAGAATAATTCGTCGAGATGAAGAACACAGGAATGGAATAAGAGGCTGGGGGCACCCAAGAAAAGGTTGGGTCGATAAAAAATATTAAATTATCTTTTTTGTCAAATTACAGTCGGTCTCATATATTTTGCTAAATGTATCACATTTGCCATACCCATTTATTCTTCATACTTCAAGTACAATAACAGTATTGCCTCATAGCTGGGTCTATTTATTGTGTTTCTTTTGAAAAAGGAACATCCAATTATAAGATTAATTTTTGAATTTTTCACTGTGGAATGTAATGAAGTTATAGGCATATTATTTTTTAATGATTCTCCCGAGTCTCATCTATCAAAAATAATTGTTTTATATTATAGAGAATAATGAAAATATCAATACACAATTTTATCTTATGCAATAAGTTATCAAATAAAATAATATACTTACCAATGCAAAAGGTTTGGACTGTATAAGCTGCGATGAATCGTATGATATTTTGGCTGGTTGCATAGTTAAACATATCCAAGTTGAAATGTAGGGACAAGCAGCATGTAACAACAGCTCTAGACTAGAACACTTCACTAGATTATTCCACACCTATAAACCATACAAATTTTACAATCACTGAAAAATTTGTTTAATTGTCCATCAAGTAATCATTGATTAGATTCTTGACTAAAAGTTTGTACTTTAGTTAAACAATCGTAAATAAATAACATAAATGAAATCTTCATACTTTAAAATCAACTGAAGAATTTCATTTGGATTGATTGATTAACTTTCAACAAGCATCTTCTACCATCTTGTTTCACTATTGTACATCAACATTAGAATTACAATTGCATCATCAGTGGCTTTATAAACCTATATCATGGAACATAACAAACTCATACCTGCTCATCAGTTTGGATTTCGAAAAACTAAGTCGTGTTTGGATAATTTAAGCATACTGGTTACAGATATTCGTATTGCATTTAATAAAAAAGGAGCGGTTATTGCCAGTTTTTTGGATATCGTTTCGTTTCTGCATTCGACAACGTCTTATTAGAGAGATTGAGTGAGATTCTATTGGGCTTGGGAGTACCGCATCTTTTGACGAACTAGATCCATAATATTCTCTCTGAGCGCAGTATAGTTATTGAGACTACCAATTCCCGATTAGTTAGAAAAATATATAAAGGATTGCCTCAGGGATCTGTCTTGAGCCCCATACTTTTTAATCTTTATTGTGCACAAATACATTCCGTTGTTACGAAAGATTGCAAAATCCTACAATATGCGGACGACATCGTAATATACTCGTTTAGTAGAGATATAGAGACTGCAAAAGAAAACCTGATAACGAATCTTCAGAACTTAAATGGCAAGCTTAATTCACTGAATCTGCATCTGGCCCCTTCCAAGTGTCAGACTGTTATATTTACAAAAAAACGTAAGCTCCCAAATATCGTTGTAACTATTGACAACATGACAGTCTCCTGTGTTAAATCGGTCAGATTCCTGGGTATGATCCTTGACTCAAAGCTTTCATGGAAACGACACATTGATACTGTGGTTTCCTCATGTGAGAAAAATTTTAATATTTTACGTGCTGTGAGTAGAGTATGGTGGGGAAGTAACCCGACCACAATGAAACTCATGTACAATGCTTTAATCCGCAGCCATCTGGATTATGGAAGTTTCATTATCGACCCTCTCCCTAAATATCTCCAAAAGAGACTCGATGTAGTCCAATCAAAATCCCTTAGACTGGTGCTCGGAGCTATGGGATCATCACCTGTAAATGTCCTTCAAGTGGAGAGTGTAGACCCTCCTTTGATTCTCCGAAGACAATTTCTATCAGACAGTTTCCTTCTTAGAAGATTTTCAACCCCAAACAAATTGCTAACAGACCCATTAAAAATCCTTGTGTCTCTGCTGAAGGAACATATAAGGAGGGGCAAACAAATTCCATGTCTTTGCAAGAGTTATATATATTTCTCTCAATCTCACTACCTTCCCCCAGAATCTACTGTTCCTCCTTACTACAATATCCCTTACGAGGCAATTATCCACATACCAGAGATACATAAAGACATTGGTATTCTCAAATCTTCTTTTAACCCTTCTGAGAACCGTTCAATTTTCCAGGATTTTATTTCATCCTATCCCTCCCATATTCACATATTTACTGATGGTTCTAAAATGTCAAATGATTCTGTTCTGGGAGTCGGGGTATTTATTCCTAGTCTCAAAATTGAGAGCAAATATAAACTTTCATTCCAAACTTCTATATTCTCTGCGGAATGTGTGGCAATCAAAATAGCACTCGACTCCATACACAGTCTAAATCTTCAAAGGGCAATCATTTTTACCGATTCACTCAGCTGTGTCTCTGCAATCGCTTCTAATTTAAATACAAGACCTAATGACATAAATCTCTGTGAAATACGTAAAAATTTCTACAATCTGAGTTCCGTAGGTAAGGATATAAAGATTGCTTGGATTCCCTCACACCGAGGAATCGAGGGCAACGAAATTGCGGACAGGTTGGCCAAATCCGCCATTGAGACGGGCGAAAATTTAAATAATTTCTTTCCTACATTCGACGACGTGATCCTATCGCTCAAGTCTCGAACTTGGAACGAGTGGGAGAAGGAATGGAACTCTCCGACTTCGAACAAAGGCAGATTTTATAAAGATATTCAACCTACGATTCCAAGAAAGCCTTGGTATACAGCTTATCAGTTGAACAAATGTGTCGTCTCAACTATATGTAGAATGCGGATCGGACATTGCTCAATAGCCCCTCATCTATTCAGAATAGGAGTTGTCAACAGCCCATACTGCGAGTGCGGTCAGGATCTCGAGACACTGAACCATGTGTTCTTTGCCTGCCCGTTGGTCTCGTATAGAGGTATGTACGGAGAAGTGGTGAAAATAGAAAGACCCTTTAATATGGAGCATCTGTTGGCGATTGGCTCACGACATGTAATATTAGAAATCGCTAAATTCATCTCCACCACCGGTATAAAGATATAGCTGATTGTAGGAAGCCTTTCACTCGACCATTAGAAGGTGACTGACGCATTTAATGTTTTATTGTAAATTCTTTAATTGCTTGTACATATGCTTCCCTTTTGCAATCATTTAATGTAAACCCCTATTTCTCTGAGATCTAATGGAATTCTGTTTTTACTTTTCTTTTCAACACTAAATATACTATGATCTAAATTGTACAGCACAAATCCGCCTCTATTGGTGGCTGTGCCTTATTAAAAAAAAAAAAAAAAACCTATATTATAAAAAATAAAACACACATACCATCACGCCATGTCCCTCACGGGATAGGCAGACACAACCGAACGCCACAATTAAATTTATTCTATTAATTTCATCTTTCTTCATCTTGCATTATTTTCTTGTGTCCTCAGTACCAACCCTTTCATACATCCTCCTAATACAAATAAAACAGCCCATATAAAAGTTACCTCTTCAGCGATCAATTGTATGTCATATATGTGTTCCACCAAAACTCTCTGAAAGACGTGTCTCATTGCGTCCTGCAGCAGTTGAGCATCCCATCCCTGACTGTCCTCGCTCTCAGTCCCGTCCCCGCAGTGCACCAAGTCTGCCAGCCAGTCAACACACTTGGTAGATCCGTTTGTACCTAACTTAGTATCACATATCGTTTCCTCCTTAACGTGGAATTCCTTATCGGGATTCAGCGCCAGAATGACAGACTTTCTCGTCTGGACAGTTTTAACGCTGCCATTCCTAGGAGCCTCCCCCCCTTCGTTCTCCACCTTTATTTCTACTTTACACACGGCGTCATTTTTTATTTCAGTCTTTGGTTGCTGTTGGTTGTTGGTTCTGTCCATTACGAAGGTAGTCCCCCCGCACTGTGTGAGAGTCCTTAGAGTCTGGAGGGTGGCACGACGAACGGAGCTGGTCGGATGAGACAAGTAAGGCCATAGTCGAGGCACAACACTTGCTAAATATTTTGGTCTGAAACAATTACAATCAATTATGGACAAACATTCCACGAAACAATTGCATAACAATAAATATGCTATAAAGCTAAAAATTATACACATCTTAACCCTTTTAAGACGAGCTTCATGTATATATGCTCTCATGTTATACCGAATTGCGTAGGAAAGAGAGATACTGCGCTGAACATTCAGCTTTGAATTTGATCCTTACTAATATACAACACATGCATATTCTCAATCTACATCAAATGCCAGTAGGATCATGTGACATATTGATGCTGCCATGTACTTTTATTGTACATTATTCTTCATTTATTGTATGTTTATATTATGAAGTGTTCAATTTCTTTGAGTATATTTGATCTTTTGTTTATCTTTGATTTTTTTTAACCCTTATTATATTCAGTTAAAAGGATATTAAAAAAAATAGTGTGAAGTACTGTTCTACTCAATTTAATTGGGTTAACATATTGACACCGATTGAAACATTTCTTGAATAAAATACTCATACAGTCCAAGATAAATTAGATCTAATTTTTAATTGCTTAACGGGCAACAAACACATATGTACTATTATTATAATAATAATTAAAGACTTTTATTGAGTTAAACAAGTAGCGGACTTATTGCCCGCAGGCAATTTCTACCGGTCAAACACCTATTATTATTATTATTATTTAAGGAGTGGGACCTAAAGGCCCCCGACTGAGATCATGTTTTGATCTATTGTGTTTCTTGAATAAAATCCCATACTTTGCAGGTTGAGATACCCCAAATCTTGAGATCTTATTATAAATGCTCCCAGGTGTCTATGTCTGGATTCCATTAGTGCTGGCCACTCACAGCTCACATGTGAGGCTGTTTCTTCCTCATGTTGACACTTTCTACAGTTTGGTTCATCACCGATCCTCATTAGGTAACGGTGTCTTTTTAGTAACAGTGACCAGTAAATAAACCAGTCATTGTTCTCAATTGTTCTCTGTAACACATATGAACTACATATGTATGTCAAATATTAATTTAATAATAACAATTTGTCACATTCTGGAAACTCAAATACAGACTGAAAAACTGTCTCCAACGAGAATCGAACCTTGAACCTTTCTTTCAGGAGTCATTATATCTAACCTGCGAAGGCAGACAATTGACAATTATAGGCCGATATTATAGTTTTTATCTTAGATGAAAATAAATGAACCCACCCCAAAAGAGCGTTGGTCTCCGGCTGTGCCAGCAACTTAGCCAGGAGCGCCATGTAACACCCACAGGCGGCCGCCAGCTCGTCTTGGGAGGCCAGCAGGTGGCGGAGTCTGGCCACGAGGGGGGGGACAGCGGAGGGGGAGGCCAGGAGGAGGGTGCGGGCACCGGCGGACAGAGCAGCTGCGGCTCCAGCAGACACGTCGTCTATCGGGTCCCAGAGAGCTCGTACCACACTAGGCAGCTCTGTGCAGCACTCTTGACCCAACTCCTAAATGGAACAATAAGACAGTACAGAAACTTAACTTCATCGGCCAAAACAGAAATCGGCGCACATGAACCTATTGATTTATCGGCCAATCAGTTTAAGTGTGCATGGAAGCTTGTAGAATTGTACGAAACGTCAATAATAGTACCGGATGCTTCCACTAATGTTTTATTTGGCGGTTGCTATAATTTTTTTTACTTTTTATCACATAATGCGGGCTGTGCTTCAATAAATGTTATTAAAGTTTCGTAATCATTATTTACTTAGTCCATTTCATACCTTGATCTAGTGAAAAAGTTTTGGAATGTATATTTATATCATTATTGACATTTCATTTGGGATAAGCTGATCACTGACAGCGTACATCTCGTTCTAATATGCTCGGATGATTAAATTATCCCTCTCCCTCTCATACAATAGCATTGGTTACACAACGTCGGGCGATATCGATTGGCTGATATTTTTGTGTTTTGTCACAGATTTTTAAATCGGCCAATAATGTTGACTTTCATGCACACTCTTACATGTATTTCGTATTTTGTAGCTGACCGATATTTTGATCGGCCGATGAAATAAGCTTACATGCGTGCCTACCCTTACAAATTATAAACACTGTAATATTGAAATGTTCACAAATATAATACATTTAATATAAGAATAAAAACTATTTTGGGAATTCACAATAATATTATATGTCATTTCCCATCCCTACAGTCTACACATGCTGGTCAGTAATTCTACCAACACTATATATAGCATTATTATTATTTATTATTATGGCAAGGGAAGGGTTTTAAAAGTCAAATGAATTTGCATCAAATATTTCGCAGATGGGCGCCTCCATTATTTTAATACCTTCATGGAAATAACGGTAAAAAGTAATCAAATAAAGTCAATGTGTTAACCTGTTGCACAGCGATGAGATATTTGAGTCCAAGGAGAGCCCCGTGTCTGGCTTCCCAGTGAGGCTGTCTGGCCAGTAGCGCCAGGACTGAAGCCACTTTGTCAGTTCCATTGGGGCCCATCAGAGAGGCTGTCACACCCAGACACTGGGCGCATGTCTCACGGACTGGAGCTACAACCTAACATTAGTGATTGCTAACATTAATATATCTCATATCTTTGTTTTTATTATTCAATATTATGTTTTTAGAGTTTTGTTTCATTTTGCAAGTTATTTTAAGAGCAAAAATAAACAAATCTATAAATTCAATAGGTTTAATTCTAAAAACTCACTAAAATTGCAATTAAATGTCAAATTTATTCATTTTATGTATCGAGTTTTAATAAGATCAAAACGACAAAAGAACATCACTAGTGTATTATAAAATGGATATATTGACAGTTCTGATGAACACATTTTTGTTTTTAATGACTTTAATGTTCATTAAAATTTTAAATCGTCTTCAGAATTTAACCCATTGGAGAAAAATGTAGAATATATGAATTTACTATGCACTGTATGCGCTAGTGAAGTTGATACTTAGAGTGCACTTTTTGGTAAAGTTGGTATGATTGCATTTAGTGTTGTTATACGTTAAAAACAGGATATTCCCTACAATTCACGATTTATTTCTTCTTTTGTAATATTTGTAAAAGGCATTTCTTATAAATTTGCACAAATCGTTAAAAACGTAAGTTTATTTTGTTTAAAATAATTATATAAGATATTATGTATCATTCTATCATATTAAACTCAGATTGTTTTATTTTAAAATTTCTTAATTAACATTTAAATATGAGATTAGAGGAATGTAATTTGGAGATATGGCAACATTATTCAGTTTATTTGACTGACTGTCTATCGTACCAACAATACAATTAAGTGCACTTTAAGTGAAACACAGTATACTGTTTAACAGATTTTTAATTATCTCAATAGAGACGAAGTTGGAATATTTATTGTAGGAGAACCGGGAAATCAAGGCACCTACAGGGCTTACGACCTGTCATCGGCTGGTTTACGTGATCACTTTATGCGCTTGCGCAACGTTCACCAATTATGCCTTTTTAATGAGATCCCTGTCAATTCAATTTTGAAAGTTCTATATATTGTACTTTGACTCCCGACAGGGAAAAAAAATCCAATGTTTGCGCATATGCAATAATAAAAATATTCGATTACAGTATACTGTCTCAAAAATGTAAAAAAATATATTTTTTAACAAGACTCAGCATTTATTATCTATGGAGTTTCAAAACAAAACAAAATTGAAAAGATTTTGAACTACACTGAAATAGAAAATGACATATTCACAAGTAATGTTTTCAAACATAGTTTTAAAGTGAAAATTATCAACGAATACAGACCTGATCAGAAACAAAATCGCCAAATCTGTCGAGAGCAAGAACACACAGTAGCCTCAAGGAAATATCTTCCAACCAACTCAGGTGCATTTCCTCCATCTAAAAACAACAATAACTGTTAAGCTCTAGAAACAACTATATAGACCAGATAATCGGTGACGTGCGCTGCAGCAGTTACAAAGAGATGAAGAGACTGGCGGATGATAGAGATAGGTGGAAAGATCGAGTGTTTGGTGCAGACCAATCCTAGGATTATGACCCAGAAGAAAAGAGAAGCTCTATTTTGTGCGGTGATGACCGTGAATTAACCTTCAATTTTTTTAAAGTAAATTGTCATACCCTGTTATTAGGGTAGTAATTTAAAATAGTCTTCATTAATTCATACCATCACGGCATATCCTACAACCAGCGATAAGTGTGCGGGCATGCATTACCTTATAAAAGGAAGCTCGACACATGTGTTTCCCCACACACCAGTCTCGTCTCACCTAAAAAGGCACTACATTCAGAATGGGTGGTGAACCTCATTGCTGAACTATGTGAGATGTTATTTAGTCTCTTGTATTTTCAACTACACAACACTTACAACGATAACAGAAAAGAGTTAAAGCAATATTTTATGTTGGTGCCTCGCAGTGTCATTGTCTTAAAACTATAAATAATCAAAAAAAAATATGTACACATGAAATTTTTTTTTATAAGTATAATCAAAGAATGCTGTGTTACCTGTTGCTTTGTCATTCCCCTCTCCTTCCCAGCTCCCCTCCCCTGACACTTGAGCATGTCTCTCAGTGCCGTGGCAGCACCGTGCCGTGCCTCCCACTGGGAACTGAACAGCTCTGCAGCAAGGACTCCGGCCCAACCTTCCAGCGGCCACCACATCACCTCCAGACCCCAACTGCCGTCCACATCAGGTACATATTCACCTGCATCATTCAAATAATATTATTTTTTCATTACAATACCTATATACTTAATAAGGTTTTATGGAGATATACTTAAGGCCCTTCTCAGATATAAAGCATATATTAATAATACTTTTGAACATTTTTGATGGACAATTCAACTTACACTTACAGAGTTACAGAGTTGGTCTGCAAGTCTTCAGACAATTCATGGTGAATATGATGGACTATTCTTAGTGAATTCTAAGGACAATTCTTGGTGAATTCAATGGACAATTCTTGGTGAACGTGATGATTCTTGGTTAAAAATTTAAATAATTGTAATTGATACTAAAACATGAACTTATATAAGAGCTTATGTTTGTAATCCTTTTAATGGCGAAAACGGTATGATGTCTGAAAAACTAAATAAAATCAATAATAACAGGAAATAATACTATTTTGAAGATATTGATAAACAATAATCATACCTAAATAATAATTGCACAAATTTAGAGAGGCAAACAATCATAATCTTTATTTATTTACCTAAAGTAAGCAATGTACAAATTATATGTACAAGAAGTCACAAATAAATAAAACCAAATGCTTCACCATCCTCTTTTGTCATACAATTTTAGTTATATAAAGTAGGTATATTAGTTCAATAATATAAATTACATAAATCAAAACATAGATACTCGTATTATTATGTCCAAAAATATAACAAAATCTAATACAACTTTAAATTAGCTGTGCAGTAAAAGAATTTAAAAGACAAAAAATTTAAGATCTAATATTATCCATAGAGATAAAATACTACCATAGATAGGCAAGCTACTATCATCAAATTTGTTGGCTAGATCCAATTTCAACTTCTTCTTTTCAGGCTCAGTGGGTGCAACAGAAGAGTAGTTTTGTGATGTTTCATCTGTTGAGGGAACTCCCCTCAACTGCCTCGCCTTCCGCCTCGCTCGGTTCATTTCCCGAGAGCTCAGTTGAATACCCACACCTACCAGCTCTGATACTGGCTTCTAAACAATAAAATAAAGCAATAAATAGAACAAGATAACTCAAAACTTATAAGGCTTAGAAACATGAATGTTTTTTTTTCGATATGTTTTCACACAATGTTTTCACTTTTTTGTAAAATCAAATAAACCCTAGTGTTTTATGTAACACTCAATTCAAATACACTAACTTGGGCGATTGTAATCTTTAAGGACGTTCATTCTCATACAATAGTTGCATCTGGATACTTGTCTACATGCAAAAATATAATTCAGATTTAAGGACAATTTTTCAAATATTAAGAAATTCATATCTCCATTGATATTAACGCTAGAAAAAAAAATTAAATCTGTTTTATTATTCGTGATAGACATTCTACAACTTGAAAATATTTCTCTTTTTGGATTTCCATGGTCATGCCGGGCATACAGGCATGTATGGCTCCCACGCCACTGCTTGTATCTGTACATAGCTAGAGAATCTGAAAAATGTCAGTAATATTCAACACTCCTATTTTAACTCTAATAATTTGTTTTGAATAATTTAAATAATTGAATTTGATTTGTAATTCATTGAATTTCTAACTCATTATACAAATTACTCCACTTCCTACAATTTCTCATTTTTCAATCAAATATATCTATTGCCAAAAAAAATTGGAGTCAGCTTGGTGAACTATAAACTGAAATGTATTTACTTTAGGGAAAAACTTGTTGGGAGATCCTCCAATAGACGGTGTTAGTGGTGTGGCGGGCGAAGGAGTGGACTGATAGAGCAGATCCTCATTGGTGAAGACATCGCTCATGTCCATTCCCAACTTGGAGGCCACGTCCAGTCCCAGGCGAGCATTCAACAGTTGCCTCTGACGAGCTAACTTCTCCCGCATATCTTTGGAAGAAAATAACAAAGCAAAATTGATTAAAGAAAAATATATTTAAATATAAGAGCTTATGTTTGTAATCCTTTTAATGGCGAAAACGGTATGATGTCTGAAAAACTAAATAAAATCAATAATAACAGGAAATAATACATATTTTTATAAAGAACATATACATTCCCTAAATTAAGACGAAATCGATCATGGCAGGATTCAAACTCGCGTCCACTGGATTACTAACCCAGCTCTGCCACCACCCACCTGATTTGATAAATATTTTTTTCTTTCCTTTGTTAACCTTTTTTAAGACGAGCGTCATGTATAGATGCCCACCGGTAGCGTGCCTAAACGCCGAGCGTCATCTATACATGCCCTCATGGCTATACACAATTGTGAACCTTCATATCTCAGTAAATTCATACTTGATTGAGACGAAAATTGGATGAATATTACTCCCATATATTTGACTTCAAGACACCTTGTCTTAATATTAAAAATCTTAAAAAAATAAATAAAGAATAGATTATGATAGAGTACTGTAGGGCTACTCATGGCACGATCTTAATACATTCTTATCTTCTGTTTGTCTTATTCTTGACTTCAAAACATTCGTGATTGGACCGGTTTAAGGAGTGTAGTAGGCATTATTTCGCACAGCTAAAGACCATTAGGGTTTCTCTCAAGTGATCGTCAACGTCGGGGAGACCTGACACAATATACAATATGTCTATTTGTTTGATGAAATGTTAAACTCACCCATTCCTGGTGTTGAATCATCTTCCATATCATATTCCTTGCCTTCTGATCCCATCAAGTGAGCCCCTTGTGCTAAAACCTTCTCAATGTCAAATGTGTCAAAACGGAGACGGCCAGATTCAAATGTTTCAATATCTACTGGATCTGGAATTGTATAAATACAGTTGAATGATATTTTTTTCTTACTACTATTTATCAACATCACTTTTTGACATGCCTGACCAAAATAGTTATTTGAATAATATGGACACATTGGTTCTCGTAGCATTGTTCATAATCTTTAAGATTTCAAAAATCACGGAGCTACATGATAAATAATAGTTTTATATATTATCTCTAATAACTTTTTTATTTTGAGCTGTAAAATGACATTTTAACAACAAACGACGGTGCAATGTATCTACTACCTACATAATTACTTGGCAAATGTGCCATTAGAAAACACAAAGTTAGTTTTGTAGTGTAAAATTAGATAGATTAATGGCTTTTCATACCTTTCTCCACTTGGCACGGCTCCGGATCCCATTGTGGAACATTTTTCAAGATGGCTTCGATAGCCTAAAACCATAGACAAAACCAATGGTTGGATAAATTATTTCTGTAGTATTCGTCACAAAGTAAGATTGATAAAAGTTATTCTTTGACATACCCCCAAAAACAGTAAAATGAGTTTAAAATTTATTTATAAAAGCAAATACTCGGTAAATTTACAGAGCAACGAAATATTCAAAATGTTAGCAACTCCAGAGAACTAAATTTGCCAGTCAACTATGAAAGCTTGGAATGCACTGTGAGTGGCAATTTTTTTAAATGTTTCTACAAACAAATATTAAATATTTACAATGGCAATGACAGTAAAAAAAATTAAATTAACATTACAGAACTATTTCTTCAATGTTCCAAAATCCATTACATTTTTGTATATTTTGTTATAATTTCAATCTAGAATTTTCTATATAAAACTGAAACTTCTATATAAACTTAAATGAATCAACAGTGAAACTTATTTTCACTGTTGATTCATTTAAGTCAGAGCGCATCAGAAGAACTTAATAATAAAAATAAATACTTCCTTGCACCTTGTGCAAGTGGTGAGTTTAACTATGGCGATTTCTTCCAACTAATCAGTGTTTCCAGCCCAGAGAAGCAATATTTGCTTGATAAATGAATTTAAATCAATTTCTCCTCAGCTGGGGATTGAACCCTGGACGCCCGCACGGAGCCAAATGGCACACTAACTGTGCCATAGTGATCTTCCATAGACCTATACCAGTTTGTACATTGAATGAATAATAAATTAAAACAAGTTATTTATTGGCTCCTGCAGCTCAACATTCAGGGAAAGGTCTGGTGTAGGCAGAAGAAAAGCTTAATTTTTGGTGCGGAAAACAATGTCACATAACTCCTAAACAATGGCCCTGAGTCAAATTGAAAACGCTGTTCGTTATCGCCAAGCGCTATTTTTTTTTGTATGTGATTTGACGTTTGTTGTAGAAATTTTTTCTACAATAACAAACAACAAACGTCAAATCCCATACAAAAAAAAATTAGCGCTTGGCGATAACGAACAGCGTTTTCAATTTGACTTGGGGGCAATGTCACATAACTCCTAAACAATGTCATAACCTATCACCACAATACATTAAAGAGCTGTGTCAGAGAAAATAGCTCTCTGGGAGGCATCTCACTCCTCAGGTCGTCTGGATCACAGACTTAAGCAGTTGGACAGAGTCAACAATACGGCTTATTATGACCGATGTTTTGGTGTAAGCGCTCCTATTAAGTGGAATGCACTGCCTCCAGATGTCCGCAGTGCTCAAAGAAAGAGCACATTCACTGAAGGACTGAAAACAGTTTTGTTTCGTAGAGCAGCACAAAACTGAACTATCAGGGCCCCTGGAATGATCTTGAATCATTAAACAGTACTATAAAAACTCCTATTATTTATACTATGGAGAATAATAAGTGGAGAGGCTCAACACGGCATTTCAAGAAGAAATTATTTATTCTATATCATCATGGAGTATCACCGAACATTGTTCATTGACAAATAAAATTAATTAGAATTTTGAAAAATATATTTTTTATAAATACATTTCGGCCATCCTGTCAGAGAAACAAGTGCAAGTAGGTCACCTGTCCGGCAGCGATCCTGGTCTCCCAAGCTGGAGACTTGAGATAGCAGTAGACCCTCGCCAAGAGTCTGTGTAGTTCGTGCGGTTGAAGTCTCTGCACCTCCCCCAGTTGTTGAGCTGCGGCCTTCCTCGTCACACCCGAGGATCCTGACTCCAACAGGACAAACAGCCTCTCCAACCTTCAAACAAATATCAACACATTCAATTATCTCTACTTTCTTTGACACTTGTCAAAAACCATAAATAAATGAAAAATTATAAAACTTGATGCATACTTGATTACAATATATATAAAAACGAATGAGTTGTGACCAACACAAGACTCTTTACAACGCTTATATTCAATCAAATCAATTCCTTTAGTCCAATCTTGCAGAATTTTATTTACTATACAAAATTGATCATAATATGTAGGTATATTATTAAATGAATAGGTTGAGGCCAACACTAAATTTTAACGCTTATATTCAATGAATAACGCTTATATTGATGAAAATATTGTTATCACATTGTAACACGCCGACTCACATAAAAAAATAACAAGTCTTTGGCACAGATATCGGGTAAGTTCTCTTGCCTGAACTCAAGCCCTTCAGGGAATTTAAATAATTTATTAATTGATTAATTGTCCGTGATGTCCTTGGATCCCTCCGTTATGCCGATCCCATGTTATTTAATCTTTATTCAAATATCAGAAGGTATCATTGATCAATCAAACAATTGCAAATAGTAATTTCAATTTAATTTTGCCTTTAACAAATGTTCCAAATCATACAATATTATCACAAAAAATATCTTATAACAATTTCCATACTACAGGAAATATGTGTTTTTGACGTTTCAACTCACCATGTCTCGTCAGGCTGGCTAGGATTACCAGCAACACCTTTGGTCACTCGACGATTCCCACAAATACATACGAGTGCCATTGGCCAATATAACAATTTATTTTTATATAACAATTTCCATACAACATGAAAAATACATATTTTACACCTCCAATCTGACAGTTCGAGAGCCAAGCCAAAAAACAAGCCCCCTGAGCTGTCAGAATTTTTCATTGGAAAAAACTCTATTAATTCAATTTACTTCTATTTTTAAATTATTTGAATAAAGGTATCTATATTCAAATTATTTAATAATACTTGGGTTCCTACTGCAAAGTTTAAAATTCTAATTTTGATTCATAACAACATTCCTTCACATTTACCTTCTTGGGCAACGGCGGGGAATTCAACCTAACTTACAAAAAAATGGACCCGTTGAAAATGCCTTTACTAGGTAAAACTATTACCCTGTCTTATCAAATGAATAATTATGCGGATGAGATACAGTGCATTTTATTTAAATAATGAATATATCCTTGAAACAAGAAAACACACATCCTCATACGTTCCTTAAACTAAGCAAATGTTATGTGCTATGAGGGTACAAAATCAGTCAAGGTGAGATTCAAACCCGCGTCTTCGAGATTACTAATCCAGTGCGCTAGCTGCTCTACCACCGAGCCATACAGCGGCTAATTTAATATTAACCGGCGGAGTCAAAACTATCCATGTTTACACATATCATGGATGGTTTTGATTCCGCCTATTGACCAGACTTACCCCCAGGACTTCATTTGTGAATTTTTTTAAACAATGAATATGTCCTGGTTAAACAAGTACATATTCATCTTCCTACATTCCGTAAATTAAGCATAAATGCTTTTGCTATAGGTGAACGAAATCAGTCGAGGCAGGATTTGAGCTCGTGACCACTGGATTACTAGCCCAGCATGCTAACAGCTCTGCCATCGACCCATCTACAATATGAAATGGTTTACGCTAATTTGTAAAATGCAGTTAAATGATACAAGATCAATTAATTGATGGCTCTACAACATAGAGTAGTCTAAAGTTATTAACTGAATAAATCAATTTATTTCATGATCCATAATATTCTCAATTGGTTACTATAATGTTGCCATTTCAACTGATAGTTTGGACAGTATATTTTCAAAAGGGAGATAAGCAAACAAACAACGATGAAAATTGTTAAGCCTTATCGGGTGAAGATAAATTAAATTGTGCGGGTCAAGGATAAAGTAGATTATTTCAATTTTAGTGTATTTCTTTTCTGCAACTTACTGATACTATTATTTTTATCATTTTCTCAATATATATATATATATATATATATATAATATACCATTACTGTCCAATCAATCAGTAACGGTCTTATTCATAATAACTTATGATGGATTTGTAACAATCACTA
Source organism: Molanna angustata (assembly GCA_963576475.1). NCBI lineage: Eukaryota > Metazoa > Arthropoda > Insecta > Trichoptera > Molannidae > Molanna > Molanna angustata. The sequence goes on along the minus strand of OY754965.1, from coordinate 1,252,114 downwards.
TTAATAATAAAAATATAAGGCACAAATACAACAATATCAAAATGTCTTCATTAGTTAAACACGTACCAATTGTTTCAAGTATTGAATAACCAAAAAAATTTGACTTAACCACTGAGAGATCATTTCAATTAAAATGTACTTGAATTTTAACTATTTCACTTATTCATTATTGCTTCTGGTTTTCCAAATACATCGACAAATGTCAAATCAACGAAAAAACATGAATGAATTATGTGACGTTGACAGATCAAACAACATCATAGTAAAGTCATAGTTATGTGTTCATAATATTTTATTATGAATAGTCAATATTATAAAAGCTTATAATGCTGTTTTAGTTATATCATTTCATTCGAACATCATAAGAAAATATTATGAATAATGCCGTGTGTATAAACTACAAATCTATATTAAACATTTTTTAATAAAAACATTGTGACTTGGTGAATACTTTATGGAGTTGGACAGAGCCAACAAGATGGCTTACTATGATCGATAATTTTTTTATTCCTTTTTTTATTTTATTAAAAGGGTACATCGACAGACATCCAGCTTACAATTTTCATAAAAAGAAAATAATATTGGTTATTATTATGAGTGCTGGACGTCCAATTATGGATGCACACTGTGTGATATATTTCCTTGTGTCATATAAAAAAGGTTTAATATACCACGGAAAGGATTGTGGACTGTATATGAAAGGAAGCCGAAGACTCACCGATATTGTCCTGAAGTTTTCCAATCTGTTCCGATGCAAATAGTCACCAACACAACACTGATTTCACTGCGATGTTCGAACGAAATGTCTCCGAAATCACACGTGCCGAATCACCGAAGAAATATGCAACCGAAGCAGCGTATCGTTGCACATTTACCGACCGTTATGTGATGACCGACCGCAGATGAGTCCAGACAAGGAATTGGGAATATGACTGGAGAGGAAAATCAAAAATTGCAAGAAAAATTTGACAACTGAAAAAACCATAGAAAATAAAAACAAAAGAAAAAATTCGAAATTAGATATAACAATATCTAACATTCTCCCACCCCTGAAAGTGAAGTGCAAACTCAAAGATACCACACTAATAAATGCCTTACTAATTTTAATGTATACTCCGAGTACATTGAATATGAAAAAAAAACTTATTTCTACGAAATTAACCTATTAACTAATATCCGATCGTAATTCTTTATGAATAAGCAATCAACAACAAAAAACAAAAGTGAACGTAAAATAAATCTTAAAATAATGTTTAAAATAAGATTATAATTAACTTATGAATTAGCCTACATATGAATTGGAATACCTATTCATTTATTCCAATGGTAAAGGACATATTTTAACTACTGGTCTAGTTAATATTCCCTTACAAGTACGTAATTCTATGATTCTGACAACTCCGTCTTTTCCAGGATGCAATCTTATTATACGAGCCAGCTTCCATTGAAGTGGAGGTACATTTTCTTCCTTTATTAGAACTAAATCGTTTACCTTGACATTAACCTTGTCAGCTGTCCATTTCGAACGTTGATGTAGATTATGCAAATATTCCAAGCTCCATCGCCTCCAGATTTGCTGATGGAACTTTCTAAGCATCTCCCATCTTCCTAAAATATTCATATTTGCAGCTTCTATGTCTTTTTCCGGAATGTTTAATAAAGCCTGTCCTATTAGGAAATTACCAGGTGTTAAGACGTCTAAATCATCAGGATTATCCGACAATGGACAAATAGGTCGAGAATTTAGAACTGCTTCTATCTTTGTACCTAGAGTGTATAATTCTTCGAATGTTAATGCGGTCTCTCCTACCACTCTTTTCATATGAGTCTTAACAGAAGATATCGCTCTTTCCCATAGACCTCCCATATGAGGCGCTGCTGGAGAATTTCGATGAAATGTGATTTGACGTTCCGTTAGATATGTAGATATCTCTTCAAAAGATGAATTATTTTGCAAAGTTTTAAAAATTTCTTTCAGGTGACTCTTACTACCGACAAAGTTTGTCGCTCCGTCAGAATAAAAATCTGAACAAATTCCTCTTCGGGACACAAATCTATCCAATGCTGCAAGAAAAGCGGCCGTGGACAAATCAGAGACAATTTCTATGTGTATAGCTTTTGTTGCCATGCAAATGAATAAGGCAAGATATCCCTTTAGTAGTTTAGCATTGCGCAGTTTAGACGATTTAATAAAAAAAGGACCTGCGAAATCGCAGCCTGTCTTTGAGAAAACTCGTGCTTGTTGAACTCTTACTTTAGGCAGTTGAGCCATTACAGGTTCTATTATTTTGGGTTTCGTTCGGAAACACTTAATACATTGATGGATCACTTGTCTAACTATGCTTCGACCCGATATGATCCAAAATCTTTGTCGTAAATTCGCTAATGTTAGAGATGGACCAGCGTGTAAATATTGCACATGATAATATTTAATAATTAAAAGAGTGAGTTGATGAGACTTTGGTAGAATGATTGGATGTTTTGTCTCATAAGATAAACTTGATTGTTGTAATCTTCCATCGACTCTAACGACGCCATTTGCGTCAGTAAAAGGTCTTAATTTTAAAAATGTTGTCTTATGACTCATATTACGATTTATGAGCTCAATATCCTTTGAGAATTCTATTAATTGTACCTTCTTAATGAGTTTTAATAATGCGTTATTCCATTCTGTGGCTGAGATATATCCTACTTGTTTGACACTTTCTCGCCGTATGTTATTTATATATCGTCTACAGAGTGCCGTGATTCGAACAAGTTTCGAAAACGAGCTAAATCGCTGAATGATGTCCCAAGCGGTTTCACGTTGGACAACATGAGAGACACTCAACTCTACAATCTCTGCTTCACCGTTTTGAATTGATATATTCCTGTTCTCTGGCCATTTTGAAGAAGATTCAGTAAGCCATAATGGTTCCCACCAAAGTTTATGATTTATTAATTTACTAGGTAAGAGTCCCCTTGACGCACAATCCGCTGGGTTTAATGCTGATGGAATATACCTCCAAATGGTTGTATCACAATTTGAGTGAATTTGAGATACCCGATTTGCTTCAAATGACTTTAACTGATGAACTGGTGTTTTTAACCATGCAAGAGCAACCTTTGAGTCACACCAAGCAAATATAGATGTAATGTGAATTGAATTTAAATTATTCTGAACGTACTTTAATGATTTTGAAAGTAAATGTGCGCCACAAAGTTCCATTCGTGGAATGGACAATTTTTGTTTAAGCGGTGCGATTTTTGATTTACCCATAATTAAATAAACCTTTCTATCACCTGATCGATCTTCTAATCGCAAGTAAATTGAAATTGCATATCCCTTTTCTGATGCGTCACAGAATCCATGCAACTGATAATTCACTGTACAATCCAAAGAAGTAACCCATCTATTGATTTTTATCTCAGAAATCCGATTTAACTGAGAAACAAATTGACTCCATTTTTCTGCAATATGATTTGGAACTTCTTCGTCCCATCCCAATTTTAGAAGCCACATTTCTTGGAGTATGACCTTAGCGAAAAATGTAATAGGTGCCAACCACCCACACGGGTCATACAATCGAGCAATATTTGACAAAATTACACGTTTTGTCAGAGTTGTGTTTAAAATGTTAACATAATATTTAAAATAATCTCCCGATGGAATCCACTGAATTCCCAATACCTTTAATCCAGCTTCTGTCTTTGAATCAAAAGATTGTATATCCTCACAATGTTCATGAGGAATATGAGATAGAAATTCCTCACTATTGCTGGCCCATTTCCTTAATTCGAAACCAGCACCCCTTAATAGATCTGTCAACTCTTCCTTAAGCTTGACAGCCTCCTGAACCGTAGATGTACCACTGATAATATCATCAACATACATCTCCTTTTGAATAATTTGACTAGCTTTAGAATGAGAAGCTTGCCCCTGTTTGGCCAATTCTATTAGACACCTCATTGCAATATATGGTGATGACGATATTCCAAAAGTAACAGTTGTTAATCTGAATATTTCCAAAGGTTTATCAGGTGAATCCCTCCAAAAAATACCATGATAATTACGATCCTGATCATGTAATATTATTTGTCTGTACATTTGTTTGATGTCTGAGACGAAAGCTATACAATTCAAACGAAAATTCAATAAAATATCAACTATATTCTTTTGCAATTTAGGTCCCGCCATAAGAGAATCATTCAGTGATAATCCGATCTCTGTTTTCATAGAAGCGTCAAAGACCACACGTACTCGAGTTGTAGTAGAATTCTTTATAATACAATGATGTGGTAAAAAATACTTAATATCAGAGCTTAAAGTCTTCTCCATATGACCCAACCGTATATATTCATTTATGACATTTGAATATTCTAATTTAAAAGTAATATTTTTTTCTAATTTGTGTTCCAATGAGTAAAATCTACGCATAGCTAGGTTTTTTGATTCACCTAAAGAAGCGAAATTTTTCTTAAAAGGAAGACGTGCCATAAAACGACCTTCCTTTGTGCGAGTTATAGTGTCTAAAAAATGTTTTTCACAAACTTCATCTTCTGGATTCTTTGCGATAGTCTCAGGAATCTGTTCCCAAAAATCCTGAATTAAATTATCCAATGTAGTCGCATGCGTTAAGAACGATTGATTATTCCCTGGGGATAAATTTGAAATTTTCCCCAAAATTACCCAACCAAAAATTGTAGAGTGTGCCGATGGTAGACTTGATGAAATAGTAAATTTCTTCCCAGTAATTATGTCATTGTATACATCCCCACCTAGTAGAATATCAACTGATCTAGACTTGAAGAATTCTGGATCCGCCAGAATTATATCCTTATATTCATTTAGAATATCCGAAGGAAGAGAATATGTAGGCAAATTACCCGTAATGTTACCTAACACTATTGCTCCGCATGAAATAATTGGACCATGAGTATTCATTGGTTTTATGTGGCAAATCACTTGCCCCCTTGCATTATTAGAAGAATTACTTCCTATTCCAGATATGGTCACTCCAATTGAATGTCTCTTTAATCTGAGACGTTGTGCACACGATTCTGTAATGATAGAACATTGACTTCCAGGGTCAATTAACGCCCGAACCGATTGAAATTCGCCGTACGAGTCTTGTACATGTACAATAGCCGTTGCGAGTAAAACGGTATTAAATTTGGGATTAGGTTTAATATATGACGTGCAAGTCACCTGTTGTTGTTGATCAATTTCCGAATCCGATGTTAAAGGTTGATCTATATGTAATAATGTGTGATGTTTAAATTTACACATCTTACATGAATATTTAGATTTGCATTGCGAAACCTTATGTTTGCTCATACAATTCCAACATAATTTATTTTCCCGTATTAAAGATCTCCTTTGATTAACGTTAAATCCCTTAAACTTACTACAAGAATAAATTTGGTGTAACTCTCCACAACATATACAATTTTCTGATACCGTTGTACGTACTGTATATGTCTTGTGATGTTTGGTCGCAACTATATTTGTGACGTGGCTACTAGACGGAGCACATGCATCGTATGCTCTTGATTCAACTTCCAAAAATTCAATAAATTGGGAAAAAGTGGGAATTTCCGAATTTGAATATTGTAACTCAAATCGTTGTCTCAATCCTGTGGTTAATTTCTTTAACATTATATGCAATAGTATAAACGACCACTCGTCAACTTTAAATTTTAACGCGTTTAACGCTGCCAAATTTTCTACGATTGTGTTAATAAAAAGTCTCAATTGCATATTTTTGTCTGTCAAAGATGACAAATTCAATATTCGGTTTAAATGGTTGTCTGCGATTAACCGAGGATTGTGAAAACGTTTGTGTATTATCCCTATAGCGACATCATAATTTTCGTCACATACCGTTAAATGTTTAACTAAATTGAATGCATCACCTTTCAAACAACCCAGTAAATAATGCATTTTTTGTACTCTTTGAATATCCTTGTCGTGGTGTACAAGACTATCGAAGACATTTCTGAAACTATGATACATTGTCATATCGCCATGAAATGTAGGCAAATTTATTTTTGGAACAGCTAGTTTATTAACTTTGTTGTCAGAATCACAAGAAGTCTTTTCTGATTTTAATTCACTAAATAAATTATTATATATGCCCTTTATTTCATATATAATCGATTCATAAGATATATATTCACTTATGTGTTTCTCTGCATCAAAACCGCTTCGTTTACCGGCTTCAATGGATACATAAATTTTCACAAAATTATCCCATAAAGTGTTAATATCGCTATACCTTGTATTAAAATTACACAATAACTGTGGATCTTTTGATATTTGTATTTCCTTTCCCAATTGTAACAATCTATCAATAGACATTTTAGCTAAATTATATTTGATTTCAATCGCCATGTTTATTCGTATTTTCTTGTACAATACTTAACCTTAAAATGGTTTGTTTACCTTAATCTGACAAATATAACTTCACGAAACGCGTGTGAAGTGTTCGCATCCGATAATTTACGAACAATTAATTTGACAGCTACCCGATGTAGTAGGTACAATTCTTGCAATCTTTGATGGAAATGATAGGAAAAGACAGGATCCGGCTCGAAGGACCAAAAATGTGTGATATATTTCCTTGTGTCATATAAAAAAGGTTTAATATACCACGGAAAGGATTGTGGACTGTATATGAAAGGAAGCCGAAGACTCACCGATATTGTCCTGAAGTTTTCCAATCTGTTCCGATGCAAATAGTCACCAACACAACACTGATTTCACTGCGATGTTCGAACGAAATGTCTCCGAAATCACACGTGCCGAATCACCGAAGAAATATGCAACCGAAGCAGCGTATCGTTGCACATTTACCGACCGTTATGTGATGACCGACCGCAGATGAGTCCAGACAAGGAATTGGGAATATGACTGGAGAGGAAAATCAAAAATTGCAAGAAAAATTTGACAACTGAAAAAACCATAGAAAATAAAAACAAAAGAAAAAATTCGAAATTAGATATAACAATATCTAACATGAGCTCTTATTCAATCACACACGTAAGTTACACAAGTATGAGTTACATAAATTAGATAAAATTTGGTTATAAAGTTAAGTAAAAAAAGATGAAGAAAAAATAGTTACATAATTTAAGAAGAAAAAAAAAGTTATAGAAGTTACATAAGTAGAAGTAAAAAATAGGTACATAAGAAGTTAAAAAAATTATAAAAGTTAGAGAAAAGACAATTTCAAACAGATTGCAATCAAATAGCGTATACAAATATCACTGAGACCTTCTTAAAACAACACGCGTGAGTTAACTTTTTTCTTAAAAACAGAGAGCGAATCTGCAAACACGTCAAGATTAGGACACTCCCTCGTCATATCGTTATACTGTCTAAACCAAGGTCTAAACATTCTTGATGTGGGACTGTAATACATAAAGCTGGTCCGAAGTATATTAATATGAAAGGTATTGGCGAATCTCTAACTCAATTTTTAATAATTACCTGGTAACTGAAAACTATCTATGACACTAACAGTATTCATTATTTTTAATAATATTACTCTATGCAGTACCGAATAACTAATTTTAACTTCTTACGACAAAATCTCTATAATAAATTAACTATTACCGCTGTAGCAGCACTCCTTTAGCTGCAACATGTATGTCATAGATTCTCGAATACTTCCAAAGATTGACGAGGATCAACGAACCATAGCCCACCGTCGTTGATACAAATCTACAAATTCTTATTCAAGTGTTGGTCGTTGAATAGATTAGAGTCGCGTTTAATTTTTATCCATTAGTTCCGACCCACGACATCACAAATTTATCAAGTTATTTTTTATATTGTATTTTCAATTGTTACGAATAAACCAGTGTTGATCATGTAAGTAGTACTTTGATTGAAACCCTTCTTCACAATATTATATATTATTCATTTATTTAATTTGTAACTGATCTAAGCAATGTCATACTTGGAGGTATATGTTTTAAATAAAATAGAAACCCTTTTGAACAAGCACATTTGCAATACAATCCTTCTGATATTTATAAATAAACTAAATATATACCCCCAAACCCCCAATTGATAAACACCGCTATCAAAAATATTATTATTCTACATCTTTATGTGATTCATAATGTCTCAATAGAAAGGAAACATGATACATTTCACAGGATTGGTATCGGTTGACTTAAGTGATCACTTAATGTGTGTGAAAAATGTAAATCAAATATAACTTTTCAGATACATCACACTTGAGAGTTGGCCCACCACCACCCAGACTCGCTGTAGGAGATGAAGTCTCCTATTCGAGTTTGGAGATACATCACACTGTACAGAAAATATTTCTGTACAGTGTGAAGTATGTATTGTATGTATCTTAAAAATAAATAAGTTTAAATGAAAAGGTTTACCTTGAAGCCATGACAAATCCTTCTTTGGGGTCTCATGTACATCAACATCAACTGTCCATCTTGTGCTGAAAACAAAAATATCACAGTTGACAGTTATAAATATCAACAAAACAGAAAGAGTATGTTATCAACAAAACAAAAGAAAAATTAACATAGTTATTTTATCAGTTCATTCATTTCCTGAAACACAATTAACAAATTAGTCATACCAACTAATTCAGATAACAAAAATCATAAAATAGCAGAATAAAACTTTATTCATTAAAAACTGAAAACTATCATTGACATGTTTTGTAGTGTTAAGGTTCAAACAAGATAATGTAAAAATCTGATTGTGGAACTTGCAAAAACAACCACTAAATACAAAACATTATTCTAACCTTACCTAATTATAAAACAAACACTGGTCTAACCATGGGTCTAACCTAATAACAAAACAAACATTATTTCAACTACCTATATCTAATTGCATTAACCAAAGGAACATTCTTCCAACTTCAACTAATTACAAAATAAACATTGATCACACTATACCTAATTGAACATAAGCCTAACCAAATTTAAAAAAAAAACAACCTAAATGAACTCTTCTAAATGAATTACAATAACCACTTAAATAATTCATAATTAAAATTATTAATAACATTTAACTATGCCACATTATGTTTGATATGCTCTTTGAGTTACACACAAAAAAAATTGATTTGGGATGCATGTGATTCGTATTAACTACACCAACATAGTTAAATAGTCTGTTTTCTATGGTTCTGAAATGAAAATCACGTCAGAGATTGAATTTATGACAGTTATTATGGCAGACATCAGGACCTGGTTGATTTATTTTGTGTGAGTCCATATATTTGTTGAGATGATGATTGTGAGTGCAGAATACTGAGATTGTGTGACTATTTAATGTGGAACGGGAACAATCACCTGGTTCATAACTGCTAATATTGTCACTAAAAATTGTAAACTGTTAGCCCTAGAACAGGATTTCTTAGTTGGGCAGCAGTAATCTACTTATTATTGTCATTGTAAATAAAATAAATTACACTGGTTGAATTGTCCAGAGCGAATCAACTACAATATTTGTTCAATCGGGTTCAATGTATTGAACAACCTGAAGCCACAATAAATAATACTAGTTGCATGTAACACATGAGATCCAACTGTCGATAGCGATAGTATGTATAGTTGAAGAATATGTACCAAACTATAAACCCATAAATACAAATTATTGAATATTTTCAGATATTTTGTTTTCTATACAACATATGTAGGTATGTATGTCAAGATAGGATAGTATGGAGGAAGATCCTTTTTTCCTACCCAGAATATGAAAATAGCATGATGGTATGTATGTTTGTTTGGAGATGAAGTATCAAACTATTAAGTCTTCTTACATATTGTGTATAGGCGACTGCCATACAAAATGTATGAAGCGATGTCGTCACTAAATTCAATTTTTAAAAAAATTGTTAAAAAAAAATTGAGATCTTCTACTACAATGTTAATATTTTTTATAGAAAATTAAATTATCTAGTTGGGGTGTTTCGGCTTTTTTCGATAATTGTAAAAGTTTTGGAAATATAGGCAGTTAAACTCATAAATTTATCATAAAAAAAATATTTTTCTTAATAAAAAATGTTTGAGAAACCCTGGAATTTTTTTGAAAAAACTAATTTGAGATTTTGTATTTGTCTATGTTTGTACCAATTTTCAGCGTTCTACCGTTTATGGTTTCTGAGATATATGGAAAAATAAAATAAAAATTCAAAAGTTGATAACCCCTGACTGAAACAAAAATTCAAAATTCCGAGTATAAAAGTTTTGTAGGCCTGTAACTGTTTATATATTCTGAAATTTTAGGCTCTGTAAATTGAGCGGATCAAAAGTTATAAGGGGGGGGGGGACACACAGACACACACACACACAGACACACACACACACACAGACACACACACAGACAGACACACGAAATGTTCTACTCCGAATTCTGAGTAAATCCGTGTATGGAACATATATGCTGTGAAGCCTCTAAGTTGGTGTTTTTTGACTTCAAAGTTGGAAAAGCCGTGAAAAAAGTAGACCTCTCCATACAATTCTCGCGTATTCTGGCTTGATACATTGTCGATATGTTAAGAGAACAAAGTTCTCCTGAACAAATCGACAGTTGGAAAAACTGTGTAATTTTTTTTTCTTTCTTTACTTTTTCGATGGACAATACTTGATGGAATTCCATTATTATATATAAAAATAAAACAAATTTATAATTTTCTTCCACTTGGTTTAATTTGACTTACTAGTTTCGTTCTAAATGAGCATCTTCAGAGTAGAGCTTCACTACTTTGAAGATGCTCGTCTAGAGCGAAACTAGTAAGTCAAATTAAACCAAGTGGAAGAAAATGTATAGTATCAAGGGTCCCGGGTTCGATTCCCGGTGGAGACAGAGTTTTTAAAAATTGTGTTTTCAGTCTGGATCTGTGAGATGATAAATATTGTAAGTTTCTAGAATGTGGCAACATGTTATTGGGTGCGTGTTAAATAATTATTTGACATAACACCTGTTAGTTGCCCGAGAAGCTACATGAAATAAATAAATAAAATTATAAATTTGTTTTGTCATAGAAAGAGCTCTCTTGGAGGCATCTCACACTCAGGTCGTCTGTCTGGATCACAGAGTATTAACTACCTAAGAAAGGAGTTTGACAAAACCAAAAAGGCAGATTACTATGAATGATGCTTTGGTGTGAATGGCTCTATAAAGTATGATGGATTATCTCCAGATATTTGCAGTGCTCAAAAAATAATAGAGCACTTTCTTCAAAAGACTAATAACAACTTTGTTTTGTAAAGCAGCACAAAACATATCAGTGACTTTGGAATGATCCAGAATCATTTAACGGCGCTGTCTATTAACTGAAACAAACATTAATATCTTCTACTCTTTTTCATGGCCTACTTTCTATTATTTGGGGTCGACTCTCCTACTATACATGTGCAAGAATGAAAAAAACATTATACCAATCTAATCTAAATTATAAAGTAGATTTTACCTAATCTTCCCTATCCTAAATCAATCAATTTATGGATGAAACAGAAGATAAATGCATTGATAATTATATTAAGTTTTCTTCAATTCCATTAAGTGCTAGAGGGACACTTTATATAAACATTTACACAAACATACCCTCAAATAAAATGAGTAATTTTGTGGTTCGCATATTTATACGCATACAATTTAAAGGGAACGAAAAAAGACACAAATTTAATTATGTTATTGATTTATTTTTAGTTTTATTATGGAGGTGGATAGGTTTTTCCATTTGTGATAAGTTTATATTTTAATATACATGGGTGTAAGAGATGGAGTGAATAGCAGGGGTCGCCCCAGAAAGGGATGGCATGAACATGTGAATGATATTTTGAAAGAAGGAAACATAAAAAGTTTGAACAATCGACGAGCATGTATGAGACGATGCATGGATGTAAAGGAAGCCAGAAATGTGTGCAAAAATAGAGAAGTATGGCACTCGGTTCTCTCTGCTTATCCCGTAAGGGACATGGCGTGATGGTATGTATGTATAAATACAGAATATGTTCAAGAATTATACATAATCTACTGTTAAACAATATAAATAGTACTTACTCAAAAAATTAAACTTTGCAATATGTGAAAAGAAAACTTTGTACCCCTTGATGAAAACATAATATTTTTTATTAGAGATCATATTTTGTTTAGAACATACCTATCTGTCATCTGCGTACATTCAAATTATCGACTATTACAATTAAAGCATACCTACCTACCGCATTATTCTCTGTTACAAAGGTAAGTTCTTAGCGAATCTGATCGTATTGGGATTAGATTTACAGTGGAGAATAAGGCTTAAAAATTTAATGAATTATGGTTGAATTTTGCAGTGGAGAATAAGGCTAAAAAAATAGGGCCGTATTTATAAACCATTCTCAGTACTCAATACTTAGCACACAGAAATGTATGGAATTTATCGTGCTAAGCATTGGGAAAATTCTTAGTACGTTTTATAAATTCGGGCCCTAATAAATTATGGTTGAATTTTGCAGTGGAGAATAAGGCTTAAAAATTTAATGAATTGTGGTTGAATTTTGACCCCTGCATGATCACTAGTATTTAAAAAGACAGAATAAATAATAGTTAAATATAAATTTGACCTGAAGGTTTATTTGCTCATAGTTATAACCTTGTAAATACAAGAATGAATATAATTATAACAAAACAAACCACAGGACTTAATGCTTTGTATAATGGGTGTCAAATTACAAGGTCATAATAAATAAAATGCATCAATATCACCTTTGTTCATTTTATATAAAGGAATTTCAAATTTAATAAATATTATCTGTTGTTAGCAATATTACTTTTACAAACAATCACATTATTATGTACCAGCCTATTATGGTACAAAAATTGTTTCATAAAGTAACCATTAGAGAGAAAACTTTAAAAAAATTCAAATATTTTCAAAGTTGCATATAAGCAAACATTGGATTTTTTCCCTATCGGGAATCAATGGTGTTTTTTGATAAATTTTAACATCTCAATAGAGACAAAGTTGAAATATTATAGGAGAACCAGGAACTCAAGGCACCTACAGGGCTTACGACCTGTCATCAGCTGTATTATGTGATCACTTTATGCGCTTGTGCAACATTCACCGATTATGCCTTCTTACCAATTTTTCAATAAATGACATTACAATAAGGTTTCTTGGTTACTTCATAGATGGCGATGGTAAAACACAGCATATTTTCAAACGATAATTGGTGAACGTTACGCAAGCACATAAAGTGATCATGTAAACCAGCTGATGACAGGTTGTAAACCCTGTAGGTGCCTTGAGTTTCTGGTTCTCCTATAATATTCCATCTTCGTCTCTATTGAGATGTTAAAACACTGTTTGTAAGTGTTCATGGCAAAGTAATCAAAGTAAATGCCAGCATCCTAGTTTGAATTCCTCGAAGAAAGATTTATTAAAAAAATCCCACATAACTCTCGCTCCCTTGAACTAATGACTAGCTTGTGTACTGACCACTATCATTAGAAAATACACCACAAAACAATGGAGCTAACAGATTACCCAACTTGCAGAGGATATCAACAAGAGGAAGAAACTGCCTCAATTGTGATCTGAATTACTGACCTTGACAGAAGATGGACACGGTTTTTTTTTAGATTAGGTCATTTAGAAGAGTTTTATGGTGAAAGACAGCACTCATGATTAGAATTGGTTTCTGTCTTTCATTGATTTCTGTATTGTTAAGAAAACTAGTTGTTTGTTGTCAACACTTTATTTCTCCACTACATAAGTCAGTGTATATTTTTTTCTTCTTCTTAGGAACGCTTGAGATTCTACAAATACATTTTTATGAATAGGTATTTTATTGTATTTCGTTATATTTATACTATCTCCCCCTTCCTTTCTTCCTCTTACGTTTTTTTTTTTTTTTATTTATAATAATTATTAAAAGAGCTAATTGGTTCATGAAAATAATTTATAGTTAACAATGTAAATTTTAATATAGTAATTCTCTCTCCACTTCTGGATGAAGGACTCTTCCATTTGCCTCCACGTTGCTTTGTCCTGTGCAGTCTGCGTTCAGAACATGTATATGTTATGAAGTATTAAGTACTTTTTATTAATGTTCAACATGTTTATAATTCTGTACTTAAGAATCAATCATTCTCACAATATTTTCTTTGTCTTTTATGGAATTCAAAATTAATACAAGTCTATTTTTTCTTAATAAGTATTAATGATGTCTGTATTTTTTTCCTTCCTAATGGCCCCATTCAGAACACATCGTACTTGTCTTGTTTCACATTGTACTTGTCTTAAAGCTGGATGTCTAGCTCGTGCAATAATATTGCCTAATTGATAACTAAGTATTTGAGTAAACGAGATTAAAAAACCAGCTTAAATTGAAATTTACCAACACTTTTTTGAGATTTTGGTGCCATGTTTCTAAACAAGTTTTTTCCTTTTCACAATATATCTACATTCACAACGTTCCAGATTACGAATAAAATACCATTTTAAATAGCGAAAGAGCAACAAAACCCGCACAATTAGAAAAAGGATGTAGTAAATCAGAAGCCGGCATTCCTGTTATTATTAATACTATCACCATTCATATTTGTGTAGCACGAGTGAGAAAAGTATATTCATCGGTTGTTTGTTTTAAACATTTTTAAAGAGAAAGTGTTGGAATCTCTTCCTGGAGTCTAAAAATGTCAAAAGTCAAAAGAATGGAAATGCAACGTGCGCCATCAAAATTTATAAAAAATGAGTTGCATAAACCACTATATTTTGTTCCTCACTTTGGCTAAGCAAGGAACAAAATCAGCTCTGTCTTAAAATAATGCTTTGATGTTTTTTTTGTGAGTGTCTTAGTTTTTATCGGTTTTCTCGAAACATACAAATCCTCATTGGGCGGGTTTTGAATCTCGCATACTCATCTAATAAAACAATGTCTAAATAAACAAAATGTTTTTTTATATTCATTTTAATATAATTATATTAATATTATAAATTAGATGCACTGAAGTAACCCAAGATAATTGAAATGTAATAAATAACATTAACAGTCATATGATAATTATATATCTGTCAGTTGAAATAATTTTATCAATTTATTAAGATGACACTTGTATTGTACAAGTACTGCACAAGTGAAAAGTGAAATTATACATAGCACAGATTTTTCAACCAGAGATCTTTTTTTAATGTTGAAAACTCTCTACAACCTACTTTTTATTCAGTACTGATGACCATCAAATGTTTGATAACTATTTAATTTAAAATAAAAATACTGAAATCATAAAGGCTGTGGAATACAAAAAGAATTTTCTGGAAATGGTCATACTATGTTTTGTTGACTAAACTAAATTACATTGTGAGAGAAACCAATTAATAAGCAACATTTTAAAACCAAATAATTCTAATAATATTACTATATTATACGAAACATTTTGTTTTTTGTAAAAAATAATATATTACATACATGGTCGCAAGCCCACGTGGCTCGCCTATTCTGACTGGTACTCTGGTCGCCTGTGCTCGTGGGCCTGAATTTGTGAATCCAAGATCGCGACTGCCTTTCTCTTTTGTATCTTATCGGGCCATTCACAGAAAAATAATGTAATAATCAATTTTTTTCAGATAAGAACATCATTTAATGGAATAAATTTACTTAAATATAAATACAAATTCTTTTTTCACTAAATAACTTGATCTTTTGCTAGTTGATAGAAAGAGTTGAAACTCTCTTTCAATAACAGTCGTTACGTGTGAATTGCGCACGCGCAGCATACTCCCCGTGACAATAAATATCATAAGACTCCAGAACGTGGCAACTTGTTATTGGGTGCAAGTTAAATTAATATTTGACATAGTATGTACCTGTCAGTTGCCTGAGAAACAAATGTACATACAAAATATTAATGGGAGGCACCTCATACTAAGGTCGCCTGGATCACAGAGTACCAACTCCTTGAAGGAGATGGACAGAGCCAACAAACGGGCATACTATGGTCAATGCTTTAGTGTGAGCGGTCCATTAAAGTGGAATAAACTACCTCCTGATGTCCGTGGTGCTCAAAGCAAAGACACCTTCTCTAAAAAACTAAAAACAACTTTGTTTCGCAGAGCATTACAGAATTGAGCTACCAGCGCCGGTTGGAATGATTTTAAATCATTGAATGGCGCTATATAAATTACTTATTATTATTATTACCTATTATAAATATACAGTTATATCTCGATATCGAGACAAGCAAAAGTCCCGGGTTGAAACTTCCGACACACAAACCCTAGTGAAATGCTTTTTAAAACATTTTCAAAGAATGAAAAAGTGTATATTATATTATCATTTATAGAAGATACTTTACAAATATTATCTGTAAGTACATATGTAATGACTAAGTTTGAATGTATCCAAGTGCTAAAATACTCTCATGGATATTTATAACATGAAACATCTATTTAATTATCTTAATGTAATAAATAATTACTATAAAAATTTATAAAAAAATGGGAGATGTATAACTATAACACCACATTGAAATGAGTGATTGCTTATTGTTGTAGATACATAAATTATCAAATGTATAATTAATGGATGCACATGATAAAAGTTTCAGGATCACCTTCAAGCCCCACCCTACAGATTTTATTCATTACTTCAATACCGAATCATGTTTATTTTATCTGTGAAATGATAAGAAATTTTTTTGCACAAAAATGACATAATAAGGAAGAGAAACATTATCATAAACCAGAGAAAGAATATAATAGTTAATGTAATGTGATGTCACGTTATTGATTAATTGGTAGGATACTAAGCAATGCGATCTGTGACGTGATAAAATAATACCTATGTATGCCCTGCAAGAGAATGTAACTCGGATTAAAGTCGCCAAGCATTAATACGTATAGAGCAGTATAGAGAAGTATGTCATACGCAATAACATATGGTTTGACAGCATCATCGACATATTTTCCAACATTCCAACACATTTCGTCGAAATACGAACTACAGGGAAAATATTAATTATAAATATAGCATAATATAAATATAATGTGGTCTATTTCAGACATTATTTGGCGCAAACTTCTTGCCCAGCTGTATTAAATGACAGCTCACGTGAACGCTGTTAAATACAATTTCTAAATAAAAAATCAAACAAACCTCGATCTATTTGAAGAAATAAATTAACCTACGTCGATCGCACATATCCATGATTTTGATATATAATATAGCACAATTTTCCTACCACCCCTACACAAAAACAAACCAAAAAACAAAGCTGCAATAGAAGAGGAACACATCATCCAAGGTGCAAATTTATACTGACAGCCATACTGCTGATGAGTCCGAATTTATGGGAGCATTTCGCTCCTATTGGAGAACTCTGTGACGGTTTGAGCTTTGCACCAATCACAAACGTTGAATCGTTCAAGTTAAAATTAGAAAATTTACGTGCTTGTGTAAATATAGATTAATTTTATTTTGTTATCCTTTCTGGAAAATAATGCACATTCATATATTCATATTAACGTGGTTTTATTGCAATTCAATGCGAATTTGCTTTGCGTCTTTTATCTTATGTTATTTCAAACTATGATTTATTTGAATTATACAACCAATTTTCTTTAATTTCTCCCATATTCCCGAGATTTTTTTATATGAAAAAAATACTCATAAAATACTTTGATGGAAGCATGTATTTTCAACGAAACCTTGCATTAAATAAAATAATTTTATATGAGACTAAACACTTGGAGACGTAAATAACTATTATTCTAATAAATCATTGGTAGATGGTGGAAGAAAGATTGAACATAGGATTAGAATTGAAAAAAAAAAATCAAAAACTGGGTGTGAAACAGGTATTGACATAGAATGAAAAATAACTTAATTTATCTCTCTCTACATAATATATTGGGTATGTATGTACTATCATTGATACAATGTACTATCATTGATATCATTGATAGCTGTGAGGCACCGGCTTAGAATAGTGCTTCCACTCTTTTCTATTACTGTTTTCGAGTGTCCCGTAAGAGCCGGGTAATCGAAAATACAACAGGCAACAATAACATCTGACATAGTTCAGCAATGAGGTTCACCACCCATTCTGAATGTAGTGTCTTTTTAGGTGAGACGAGACTGGTGTGTGGGTATACACATATGTGTTGTGCTTCCTTTTATAAGGCAATGCACACCCGCACACCTTTCGCTGGTTACCCCACATTGTGGGATATGCCGTGATGGTATGAATGAATGAATGATACAAAAATAATTGCATTTCTAATTGATTGATCAATATCAAAATAAATTAAAAATTCCATTGATATACATGAAGTTATTTTAAAATGATTACTAAGGTTGAAGGATTTGACTTTGTAGTAGTCCATAATTACAATAATAATGGTGTAAAATCTTTACTGAATACCACTTGATGAGTATAAATTAACACAAATAGTTTCGGGAGAGCACTCCTCCCATCGACAGGTGTATTATAACTAGTTGTAATACACTTGTCGATGGAAGGAGTGGTCTCCCGAAACCAGCAGTGTTAATTTATACCTTGGAGGAGTAAATTTATACTCATAAAATGGTATTTTGTAAAGTATCTGCACCATTATTATTGTGATTACTATGAAATAACGAGAAAAATAATTTTGGAAATAAGTTTTTCTTTAGAAGTACACCGCAAGAAACATGGTATGATAATAATATTATATGTATGTATATAGGAATCGAACCTAGAATGCCGGCACAAGAATCAAATGATTAACTTGTTGGTGTAACTTTTATTCATTTCAATCAAATTTTAGTAATTACATAGTATTTCGAATTATTATCATTACAATAAGTTTTTTTTGTCAAATTTTACCGAAATACGTTTAAAAAATGAAGACGTTTGTGGAACATACCTCAATACAACAAGGCATGTTGATTTTATAAATGCCAAAGAATGATATTTCCATATTCCATGCTTTCATAAGTTCCATTCATTTTCTGTCAAAATGGGTGCAAAAAAGGCTATAGATATGCCGAAAAGAATAAAAAAACGTAAAAATAAAATAAATTTGGTATTCGATGAAGCAAAAAGGAGGTTAATATAAACATCCATGTATATATTAATTAAATATGGATTCATAATAGCATTGCTTTATATAATTATTTTACAATTTCAGAGATTTCCTCGGTGGTTTCCACAAACGAAAACTACAAAGAAAGAAAAAAGCGCAAGAAGAATTAATGGCAAAGTTAAAAGAAGAAAAAAAGAGAATTAAACAAGAAGTAAGTATTGTTTGTTTCAAAAGTTGCATAACAAATTTACAAATAAATAATATTTCATTTCTTTGAGATAAACTCCTTGTCTTCACAACTTTGAACTCATTAATAATATTTTTACACTTAACGTTTGAAACTCGTTTTGCTGTTAATCCTAAATATACCTATTAATATTGTTGCAGAAAGAATTTAATATTACATTTTCATCCCATTTTACTTAACTATGTCCGATTAAATAATTTTTCAAGAATGTTCTGGCCAAAATAGGTGCGTTCTTATTTCGCTTAGTCCAAGTTGATATTCTATAACGCTGGAATAGAAACGTTCTTACTCCAAGTAAGTCACAAATTAATTCAATTCCCTATTCTATAACCACATTTATTCAAATAAATTTTCAAAACGTTCCTAATTTTAGTTCACACGTAATTGGAAGCGTACTAGTTATTTTCACAGCATTACCGGGATATTTTAGTTAAGTTGAAAACATCAGTTGTGTATAGATAAAATTCAAATGGATACACATATTGCGTTTTGTTGAAAATAAAAACCAAAGAATATTAGTGCAAATCAATTGAAATGTTAGGTTAGGCTACAGTGAGCAGTACACATGTGTAGTATGCGTGTTTGTAGATTTTAGTTTTAGGAGCAAGGTAGGTTACAGAATATGAAATTAAGTTCAAATGGCCTTACGAAAAGTTACTGTATTAGACATAGAATTATAAGGTACAGAAGCCGCGTGTAGTACAAATTTCGAATTAAAATTTTTGCCAAGTTTTTTTTACATGTGTTTGTGAGGCGGTAGATCGGTTGGTCTACGTATTATGTAGGTGTGCGTATCGATAGGTGTACGTATACGGCCGGGCTGTATCATATATAATCTAAGGTATTAGATTTATTTTATATTTATGAATTTTTCTCACACTTTTTTTATTTCTTTCAGTCTAAAGACTACTATAAAAAGTTGGTAATTTCAAGGCGACCGATTCCAGAATTAGAAGAGCTGTTAAGTAAGGAATATGAATCGGAAGATGTCACTGTAAAGGTTTTAGAACTATCCACAAAAGAAATCGCCGAGAAGTCCAATTGGATCGGTCAAAATAATCCAAAGGAAGACGATGAAGAGGAATCATCAGAAGAGGAACAAATATCAGAGGATGAATTACCGGGGATGGAGTTGAAAGATAGAACAAAGAATAAACCCGCAAAGCAAAAAAGTGAAGACGAAAAATTGACTAAAACATTCAAATCAACTAAGGACATTAAAAAAGTTATAAAAAAGAAAGCGACAAAGAATGTGCAGAAAAGTAAAGCATTCCAAGTGAAGCATAAAATGGATCAGATAAAGAATAAGAAAAAATCCAAGAGGATGAAACATCAAAGACAAAAGATGGCAGATAAAAAGGCCAAAATCAAACACAGAGGATCTAATAGAAACCAATCGGATAGATGATAAATAAATCTAATTTTAATAATAATATTGCAAATAAATTGTCACAGAGACTCTCGAAACTTTTATTTTATTTCTAATCAAAATATCCAAAAATTAAAAATGTATACATTCTTATTAAAAGCTTTAATATTTTTACATCATTAATCTTTCTTGCTGATATTTTCAAAAGATAATATTATTTTAAGTTTGAATGTAGAATTTTCACGTCTTAAAGAAATACATCATCATCAGCAATGGCGCTACAGCCTGATGTGGGCCTTGGCCTCCTTAAGAAACTGCCTCCATCCCGCCCTGTCGACAGCAAGTCTCCTCCAATTTGTCTGTCCAATCACTCTTATATCACCCTCGATGTCATCCAGCCATCTCATCCTAGGTCTCCCTCTGCTTCTTCCTTCAGGACAGGTGTCCAAATACAGGCCATAAAAATGCTCTTAAGTAGTTACATATTTTTTAAAGCAAACAGTTAAATGACAAATACTTTAAAGCCTTGGTCAGACTACTATACTATAATTTAGTGACTAAAATATACTATAATTCAGTGACTAAAATATACTCTAATTTAGTGACAAATACTCACTGCTGTCTAAAAAATCGTTTACACTGTGGTCGAGTACAGTACACAAGTGAGTGGTATTTTGTAAGAACAAGCTGCAACACAATAAAGTAAAAAATCCATGTATGCAGATTGTTTCATTTGTTTGTTTTTATTCTTTCAAAATAACGTTTACATGGTCGTCCCATCCTTTTCTTGGGTGCCCCCGACCTCTTATTCCGTTCCTGTCAGCTTTGCATATTTTCTTCGTCAAACGCGGGGATTTAATATTCCACAGGCACTCATGTTTCTTTGCTCCAGTGAAACATCATTTTTGCATGCTAATGAATTTGACTAAAACGACGGATTCAGACCTGTTTATTTTAGGAACAAGTAAACAGTGATGCATGATGGAGGGTACTACTCAAAAGAGAAAGTAGAACAAAATTGATTGATTTGATTAAATCACTCAATAAACTATTCGACTACTAAGACATATTTAGCTGTTAAATTACTCGCCACTAGAATAAAATAATAGTATTGCATGAACTAGGTATATGAGAAATAAACATATTTAGTTATTTAAGTTTAATGTTGTTTCGATTACAAAGTGGAAGTTCATAATTAAATTATTACAGGTATGACAGTTTTAATCCACGTTGTAATGGGTTTTGAGCCTGAGCGCTTTCGATGGTTACACCATCTCCCTCAGTTCAAACTAAATGTAATCCAATGTGATGGCCAGTATATAGTTTGAGGTAGGGGGGGGGGTTTCTTAGGGGGCGTGCAATTAGTGGGACAGGCGGTACAAAAAGTGCTCAAAAAACTATGTACTGGCCATCAGTCGCCTCTGAGGATGATGGTGTAACCATTGAAAGCACTTAGGCTCAAAACTCATTATAACGTGGATTAAAACTGTGTCATACTTTTAATAATTAGTTATACAAGTATTTCAGGATAAAAAAAAAACAGGTTATTCATCATAACTTTTAATGAATAATAAAAATAATGCTAATGCAATAACATGATGAAACAATACTTTCTTTAAAAAATAATGCGATTATCCAGATAATTACACATTTCAGATTAACTTAGTATGTTTTAATTGATGTTATTTGATTCTTTGTATATTCTATTCAGGCAATTAACAGGTACTACAACAAAATGTTCATTTATGACCACTAAATAATGAGTGAACACAAGATATTACAAAATATTTTTTAGAAAATCCCTAGTAAGTTATTTATCTACATCACATGGCAAAATAAGAATTTCGAAAGTTGGCCTTCGTGATTCAAATGGTTAGATATTTGACTGCTGAGCCAAAGGTCCCGGGTTTGATTCCCGGTGGAGACACAATTTTTAATTGTGTTTTCAGTCTGGATCTGTGAGACGATTAATATCGTAAGTCTCTGTAATGTGGCAACTTGTTATTGGGTGCGTGTTAAATTAATATTTGACATAGTACCTGTTAGTTGCCCGAGAAGCATTATTTTATTTTATTTTATAAGAATATGGACTTGATGTTTGAGAGTAGACTCAGCGAGAAAATAGGCTTGCTTAAACATAGCATATATTTATTTATTTAATATTGCTTCTCGGGCAACTAACAGGTACTATGTCAAATATTACTTTAACACGCACCCAATAACAAGTTGCCACATTCTGGAGACTTTGATATTAATCGTCTCTCAGATCCAGACTAACAACAATTTAAAAATGTGTCTCCACCGGGAATAGAAACCCGGGACTTTTGGATCAGCAGTCAGATACCCTTCAACCAACTTTTTAGAGTTAAGTCTGAAAAAAAATAATCATCTCTAGAAAAACTGTTATAAAATAAACAAGAAATATAAAGACCTGTGTACGATTAAACTATAGAATGTCTTTTAAAATAAGAAGTTAAAAAAAGTTAATAAACACATAAAAGAAATAAGAAGTTTGCAGCTCAAGCTATTGAATTTCATATCCTTCTTCTTTCATTAGATTTTATTTAGAAAATAATCTATATGTTTAGCTTTTTTAAAATAACATCTTACAAAACACTGAATTTTGTTTATAAATATGACAGTGCCAGTGAAAACTGATACCATGATATCTGCTTAAACACTAAAATAAAAAAAAATATATTGAGGTGAAAATGTATTGTACTTGAGGAGAAAAATGAGGAATATATTTGTAGAAAAAAAGTCCAGTACATTCCTCTTTAAACTTAAACAATAATGGTAACTTAATTTTTTGAAAGACAATGCGTCGAAAACAAAGTTAGGATTTTTTCGCTTTTATTTCCATTTTTCCAAACGGACAAATATCTCGGTTGAGGCAGGATTCACACTTGGGTCTGACGGGTTGGCAGATTGTTTGACCGAATCCAACCAACAAATGGTTGACTTCTGACCAGAGATGATGTGGCAGCCAAGACTGGAGGGCTTCTCTCGTCCCTTCTGGTGTTTTTGTCGGTTTTGGCAGCCATTTCATTCTATTTGATATGCGATGAACATGTGTGTCTACACCTAAAACATAGTTTGATTTTTGGTTATTTTTATTGTTTAATTTTATTTATATCATTTTAGAGGAATATCGAAATGAATCATTTAAAACAGAAATAAGTCACAAATATGAGACAAAGCTGGTGATGGAGCGTGGCCTGCAGGTGCCTAGGTCAAATAACGTGTATAGATATCGTACCAGGAAACATCTTGTACCGCATATTATTAACGCATTGCCGATTCGAATAAGGAATATTTTAAAGTATGACGAAACGAAAATAGTAACTATAAAAAATACTATGAAATATGTGTATTTGAAGTCAAGCGTTCGTTAGACTCTTAATTATTGTTGTTGGGTGATGGTGATTTGGTTATGCGGGTTACATACACATAAAGTTTATTATTTTTTTTTGGTATTTATTCTTTTAGTTTCTGTTATTATGCAAAAGAGAGAATCTGCCCTGCCAAAAGAATGCTTTGCAGTTTGTCGGGAAAATGTTATTATTATTTTTTTATTAAAAGATGAATAAATAAAAAAAAATTGAATATATTTTCAATTTAACCCTTAGGGAACGCATTTGAAATGAGACGGTCAGGTCTATATGCAGTGTTCGGGACATAACAAGATGGAAACGTAGCAGAAAACGCCTTCGGAGAGATCATGTTTAATGCACGGACAACAGTAGAATTGTTAAGACAGGAATACCCAACAGAAGACTACCCGGAAGACCTGCAAAGAAATGGAAGGACAGTTGGACCTCCTTCTTCCGGGATAGTCCACCTTTCTAAACAGGTCAAATGACCTAATACACGATGAAGAAGAAGGAGTTTGAGTGTCTTTTTTTATCTCAAAACATGCAAAAATTATCAAGTCATATGCAAATATTATATAGATCTTATAAATTTGCATAGCGTTATTGATGTACAGAAAGTATAAGAGTGGACCAAGAATGTTTCCCTGAGGAACTCCAGTTTCATGTCTTCAATAGATTTTTCATAAGAACATCATACAGTATGTTATTTTCATATATGTCCTCAGTTCATTCAGTTTTCTTGAATTATTCAATATAAGTTTGTCAGTCTCTGGTTTTTCAATGGTTTTTAAATCAAAAAATATAACCATAAATATATAACTAATTGATTAAATATCAAACAAGTATAGATTAAATATGTACCTATTCCTGTAACTTGGTTCCATGCTACATTCATACAAATGTGAGCCATCTTTGGTCCAACTCCCGCCAAGGCACAGAGTCCCTCCACTGTGTCAGGAATGTCACTCTTATATTTGTCCTTTAGCATTTGACTGCTTTTCTTTATGTATTTTACTTTTGTCTAAAACGTACAGTAGATATATGTATTAGAATTTACAGATAGAAAAAAATTTAATGTAGGATGTAGTGTTATCACTGTTACAAGACTGAATATATTTACTTTAAAACATGATTATAACAATAATATTAGAAACATTTATGACAACTTCTTCTCCCTTGCTATATCCCAATTCTTTGTCTATGCCGACTGTTGGGGTCAGCTCTCCTCCTCATTAAATTATAGGTCCTTCTGTCCTGTATTATGTCACCTAGGCCATGTCTCTGCAGTTGGTTTCGTCTTTGCACAATCCAAAAATACTTTGGTCTTCCTTTGGATGTAAGTCGAGGAAGATCCATGGATATTGCTTGGTTAACCATGTGATTTGGCAGTCTACGTTCAACGTGCCTATACCATCTCATCTTACTATATATATCAGTAACGCCTTGGCTTCCACGAATGCATGAACTTTTTATTTTGTCCCGTAAGGACACTCCAGCTACCATTTAGAATATGCATTTCAGCAGTTTCTAGTTGCCTATAATAAGAGTAAATTGTCCAGCATTTGGAGCCATAGAGGAGTGTCCGTCAATATTTTGTTTGCATGAATTAGAAAATAATGATTAGAAGTCAAAAATCTTTGGATATCTCCGAGTGATCAGTACATGACAACATAAATCAGAATTTTGAGGTTGAAATCAGAACTAGGCGAAGTGTGTTTTTCACTTTTCATGAAATGTAACTTTTATAAATTTACATATTTAAAGTATATCACCTTCCAGAATCCGACAGGATAGATTAACTTTCCTAAAATCTCATCGGATGTATTAAGAATATTGTCAACAGTCAGACCATGTTCCTTTAACCTCTCCATGGCAGCATGAGTGACTTGATCTTTGGTTTGACTCGAAAGCATCAACGCTATCAAACATTGATAACGTATAACCTAGAAAGAAATTCAACCATAGCAGTTTATTGGTTCTCAGATTTATCCACAATTTATGTAATTTAGGTAAGGTTTACTGGTGTTCATTTTGCAAGGAAAACAGTACTTATTATTTGGATGTTCAGTTTGCAAGTTGGTTTTCGTGACTCGGTAACACATCTGTCTCAGGTTAGATTGTTACTGGCGTCACAATCTTTACTAGTGTGATTTCAGTCTGGGTTTGCCAGATGATCAATATCACAAGTCTTCTAAAATGAAGCAATTTGTTATTGGGTATGTGTTACATTAAAATATTACCTGTTAGCTAATCAAAAAGTTAAATAATTTGCAGTCAATTTCATTGTCCAATAAGCATACACAAACTGTTTGGAGCAGTCGGCCCAACTGCTTGAAGTAGTCGGTTCAACTGCAATACGACTGCTTCAAGGTACCAGCGTTCATTCAGTTGAAATATAGTTGTAGCATTCAAGCGTTCCGTGTATTGTAAATGAGAATTTTGTATTACAACTGCAGACTGCCATGCTGCGACAGCTTGAAGCAGTTTACCCTGGCTGCTACAAGCAGTCCGTGCATCTCTGATGTAATGTATAAAAAAAAAATCTGAATAATTTCTTGTGTAAAGAATTTTTGTAAATACCCGTAGCAGATTATGTAAGGCCTTAAAATAATATTGATATACCTCTGGAGGAGCATCAGGATCTGAACATTTGTCACAGCCCATGTCATCAACGGGAGCGCCTCCATCTGCCCGCATTTTCCTTATATTATCAAGTACCTTCTCCCAATTGTCAGGTCTCCATTCTGAATTATTGGTGCTCTCTGCTTTCATATTGATATCCTACAATAGATACCATTCAGAAATATAATTGATAATTAATTTTTAATTGCAAAGTATTTTGCTGGCTGAGAAATCAGCATACAATGGACCTTTTTTTGGATTCTATTTAGTAGTCTTTATAACTCAATGGAATTTTATTTTCATATTTCGGCTTGAAAAAAAAAACAGATAGTGCAGAGCAACAATAAATGTTGCTCAGTTCATTCTGCCTTTTTTATTAAATGAACATAAGGACAAATTTACGATGTATAATTTTTTAGTCGCTGGTCTTAAGTGGAGCTGGCCAGCTTTGCCAGATGCCAGGATTCACGATGGACCAAAAAGATCGTAGAATTGCGACCGAGAACAAGCCGAAGAGGTGTCGGCAGACTCCAGGCCCAGGTGGTCTGATGACATCAAGAAATGTGCCGGAGGGAGATTGATGCAGTGTGCCTAAGACAGGGAGTTGTGGAGGATCAAGGGGAGGGCTATGTCCGAGAATGGAAAAAAACATGCTGAAGAAGAATTCTTTAGTTCCAGATGGTTTTTAGCTTCAAAGGTTATTTTTTTTTTCAAAATTTTGAAATTGCCACTGCTTCCTGATAGAACCTCATGATCATTTTGTTTTTAAAATAAAATTTAATACAAAACTATGTTAAAAGATATCATAGGATTATCTAGACTTTACAGAGAAAAATGGAAGTGAATTGAGAAGGCTTTCATTTAGAACTTAATATAATTAGGAGGCTAAGGAAAATAAGTTATTTATTAGCACTTACTTTTTTGACACGTTTTTTAATATCCTTGTCATACTCTATCTTGATATGCGACCTCTTGCGAATATTTGGTGAAACTTTTTCTGTTTTAAGTTTGGAAATTATTTGATCCACCTCATCTTCTGAAGTCTGATGTTCTATCTCTAAAGTTGCAATATCTTCAACTGGCTCCATTTTGACAACAATATTGTTTGAATTAAGTAATTTACTTGAAGACTCTTTTTTGTTTAATCTTGTGTTTTTCGTTTCTACTTTTTTTCCTTTCTTTCTCCGGCTATTAATATCAAGGGGTTCACCAATTCCACTTTCTTCTTTGTCTGTGGCTTTTTTATTTTGAACGTTCATCTGTGGTTTAATGTCGCTGTTTTCAAACATCATCCTCATGTGCCGTAAACTTTCTTCAATATCTTTCTTATCCAAGGCCCTCTTTTTAACTTTCTCACCTTTTTCTTCATCTATTTCAGTGGTTGCTTTCTTAGCTCTTGTGCGGTTAACTCGTGGCATTACGAAACTGCTATTTGTATATCTTGTAAAACTATTTATATAAAACAATGTGTTAGAAAAAAATGTATGTTTAAGATAATTTTTAAGAATTGATGACATACAATTACTTTTTAGATTTATATAACAAAAATATAAAAATAAGTACTGTAAACAAGTTCTGTTAGTCGGAAGAAACTCCCATTTGGTAATAAATTTGCCACCGTGTACAAGAAAGTGTTAAAATTCATCTCTGATTCAATTGAAATAGAGGCATCTAAATCACAGATTAAATACTGAACTTAAAAACTCTGAAAACAAAAACATGTTTTTGGTTTTTTTTCCATAATATACAGTCTTGAATTTAATGCTGTGTAAATCTTTTATTTCAAATGTTTCTTATTTTGGCTGCTAAACAAGTACAATTTTTTGCACATTTTATGCACTACGCTATTATTTAGTTTATGTGAAGTTGACAGAAGTTATTAAATATTTGAATATAAGTAATATTTTTCCCGTGATAAAGATGCAAAGCTATGTATAGTCAGAGAAGTAATAATTCTTTGAAGACGGAGTGCACTGTACTGTCGAACAAATAATTTACATCCTGATGTTAGTTATAAAAAATATTTTATGTAAAATTTCATAAATTTAACTTGTTGTATTTGGCATAAAAACGTCATACCACGTTTGATTTTTCTAATTAAATACTTTTCTAATGATTAAAACAATAATATTTAAATTTTAATTTAAAGAAAAGAAAACAAAACAATGTTTTAATAACTCAATGGTTTTAATAACCGATGTGTAAAAAAATGTAAATGTATTTATATAAAACTCACTGACCCGGTACAAATTCTAAAAATAGCAAATATTGTATAACATTTTACAAAACATAAAATAATGTAAATTATTAATTATAAAATAACAATAAAACCTAAAAGTTGTGAAAACAAAACCGCCAAATTACCATAGAAAACAATATTGTGTATTTTTCTGTATTTTTCTAAACGTCAAACCAATCTTGCCATATTATGCATATGTGTGTTATTAATACAAAAAAAAAATACATTAGATAAAGGGTAACACTTATGACAAGACAAATGTGCATGTGTCAAAAAAATCAAAAATATCTCGAAAATGGCTGCAGAAGACGACGAAATTGATATTTTAGGTGATTTTTCTTTAGACGGCTGTTTAAATAAGAACGAAAAGAATATGTAAGTGAATACTTTACTAACGAAAATATTCTCGTGTGTACTTTTGCCTGATTACACAATGTTGACTTAACTGTATCATTTTTCAGTCACTTTGTTTGCAATAAAATTGTGTAAATATTGTCAATAAAATATGAAAGTAATTGCATACTCAATAATCTATATTTAAATATTTTCAATTCGTATTCGTTTTAATTAGTCGTGTGTTAGTCATTGACGTTTTATTTATAAATAAAAAGTTCAATTATTGTTGTTTTTAACCTTATCAAAAGTGTTATAACAAAGTATTTTTTTGTAAGGAATTGTACTTTTAAACATTTTACTAAATACAATTATAGACACAGATCCCTTAGATAGTGTATTTGAGAGATTAAGAAAGATATAATAATAATTAACATTTTATTTACTTATTATTGTTATTAAATCTTATTAATATTAAATCATAGTTGGAATTGCCTGCCCTAGAGGAGATATAAAATTGATAATTTGGAATGTGAATGCTATAATAGGAACACATTACAATGCAAATGATAGGTAATGGCAGTAGATTGACAGACTTTGCAGTCTCCAAAAACATGACCATTACCCTCTTTCCTCACAAATGAATTCACAAAATTACATGGATACTCCCTGATGGATCAACCCTAAACCAAATAGATCACATATTGATAGATAGAAGGAAGGCTCCAACATTGACTCGGGTCATTACTTGGTAGAAGCGAAATTGAGAGCCCTCATCTCTATGGCAAGAATGCACAAAGTAGAATGAAAGCCCAAGATAAATACTGAAATCCTGAAGAACGATAAAGTATGGTATGGTTTATAGTGGTGCAAAATTCGATATTTTTGTAAGATCCTGTCTTTTCAAATCGATTCATGAAATTTATGCGGATCATTATTCGCTCTTCGATTCAATATGATTCAAATATGGCTATCCTTATCTATCGTACAAAACATGTAGGTAGTATGACAGAGAAAACAAAACCGATTCAAAATATGATATGCAAATGTAGGCGTTAAAATGTTAAATATTTTATGAACCACAATGAATTAGTCGTGAATCGAAGATTGCCATCTCTCTTTATCTCAAAAGAAGTATGAGATAACAGATCTCCTTCAAAATAGTATATTCAATTATAGACGTTACGTATTTGTTTTTCAAAGTATGTTGCCTTCAAAATTGCTTAACATATTTAAGAACCGCAATAAATTAGATTTTATGAACCAAAATGAATTAGTTGTGAATCGAAGATTGCCATGAGTCGGTCTGTGTATCGCATTCTAACTATA
Source organism: Molanna angustata (assembly GCA_963576475.1). Taxonomy (NCBI): domain Eukaryota; kingdom Metazoa; phylum Arthropoda; class Insecta; order Trichoptera; family Molannidae; genus Molanna; species Molanna angustata. The sequence goes on along the minus strand of OY754965.1, from coordinate 1,221,576 downwards.
TACTCTACGTGGATTAGAGCAAGGGAACACATGATCCGGAATCGATGAGTCGGTCTGTGTATCGCATTCTAACGATATATTTTATATGAGATAGAAAGTGTGAGAGTGATGTCTGGTTCATGAACGGATCGTTGTGGCAACGTGAACTGTGAGTCACCGATTCAATTTAATCATCCGGTCAAATAATACGGATCATTCATTTTTCCCCGTCGCTAATGGTTTAGGTTTAGAGAAAAGATAGAGCAATTACTTCAAGAAATAAATGAGAACAAACCCATCCATGCTATGTATATTTACTTCATAATAGCTATGTAAATTTACTTTATAGAAGTGACATATGCATTTAATTATATTTCAGTAGTTCCACATACTCAGAGCTTCTCAAATGTGATTACACAGTGCACCCCCAGTGGTTACTAGACACAGCTACTACAAGCAATTGGTACGATAATCCTCCACAAGATGACTCTGCTATGTAAGTATTCAAAGATAAATTATAAAAACAATAATATCAATGTTATAATATCATTATTTTATGTTATATTAAATAATTTCAAGATTGCTTTCGTTCAATTTTAAGCTCTGTGAAAGTTGAAGTCTTAGGTACTTTTTCAATTGCTTGAAATACATACATGTACATTATTTATATTATGGTTACCTCGTAGTACAAAAAAACTCCAAGATATATATTTCTAGAGTTACATATAAAATACGAATTGTAATAATGTATTTTTTTTCAGGAAAAATGGAGTTTGTCTCAAAGATCAAGTTAGTGATGATGATAACCAGCCATCTACCAGTGGTGCAACGATAGAATGGACTATATATGAAAAAGAATTATTGAAAAAAGGAATGGTAATATTTTTTTTATATACTGTAATTTTACTTGAATTTGTGTTTTTATTTTATTTTATTCTTAGTTATGAATTATAAATAATAATTAAATAAATCACCAATGTTTTTAACCTTCTTGGGATTAACTTCTATATTTACTTATATATAAAATGTGTTTGTAACAAAATGTGTTTTTCAGGATATATATGGTAGAAATTACAATAAATTGTCCAAATTTTTGGGAAGCAAGACAGTCCAAGAGGTGCAGATGTTCATAGAGGCTGAATACGGTATTAATTTAGAGACAGACCATTCTACCTTGGACAACAGTGCTACGATACTACCACTGGGCGTTGTTGAGTATGGAGACATTCTGACAGAGAACGAAATACCTGCCTCCATTGAAGAAGTCATCTGTCTGGTCAGCACGGCCGAACCCACCGTGCCCAATCTCAAAAATCAATCCAAACCTCCCGATCGCAACAAACGAGGCAACCCCAGAAGTGTCCTTCGAAAAGATGTCTTGCCCGAACCTGAAGAAAATAGGAGTCTTCTCAAAAAACCGGCAAAGTCTCCGGATGCGAAAGTCGCATTAGAAACAACATTTTGGAAGAAAAACAATTATTTCAAAACTGTACCTAAACCAAGTTATTGTGTCGAAAAGAACCATGAATCTGACCAATATTTGAGTAACAAACCTTACAAGACTGAACGAATTAAATACAATCAGCTGGACACAGCCAAAGGTACTAAAATAAAGAAAGCACTTTCGACAGTTTCCGGTGAAAAGAAGAGCAGAATAAAATCAAACATTGCCTCAGACTATAGCAACACCAGGATAGACGGTACTTCGGAGAAAACAAAATTTAATATTTCACTGATGGTCAACAAGAAGCACGGATTCAATTCGCTGTTGCCCAAGAAGAGAAGAAAGAGTCTGAATGCGGTGAAAAGAAGAGGCCCCCGTGCAAAGAGTATATCGGAGACTACCGGACAGACGGTTATGCAGATAGTTATGGGCTCTGGTCACGCTTTGCCACTTAGTGAGGGAGAACAAGTAGTAAGTTAATTGAATAAATGTTATAATTGTAGTGGTGTACATAAAGTTTTTTTTTATTTCATTTAATTAATTATTAATAAATGATACCACAAAGTAAATAACAATCGTTGATTAAGGATGAAGTACGTTGCATTTTGCCTCTACAGGTGATGGATGCAGATAAACCTAGCAGGTAAACCGATGTGTGTATTATTATTAGCATTAGACTTTTTGAAGGATTTTCATCTCACACCACTTTGAAATTTTTGCCCTTTTGTATTTATTTAGTGCACATTATAAAATAATGTACCTATATTATTAACAGTGATTTGACTTATTGAATTTTCAGATAACAATTGAGAAGAACGCTAATTCAGACGTGGACACTGACGTTGAAATAGACGTAGTGAGTGATGGTGACAATCTGCCTTCTGTTAAAATTGAACCTATCAAAGCCCAGCCCGTTGTCAAGTATGAAAAAGATGTCAATTCGGACCGTGAAATATTTTCCGCCGACAGTAAATTCCTCGACGATGTAAAAATTAAAGTGGAAGATGTCAAACCATATGAACCTTTGACTGTGATCAATATGAAGCCATTGGAGATTCCCGACAGCATCAGAGAAGTTGTGTTGAGTATGGAGACACCTAAGCAGGAGTATTTAATGACCCACGGAGAAATCAGTGAATTGGAGAAATTTCTCTGTCCAGATTTCTTTGAAGGTATAACTTTATGTTGATTTATTTATTTTCATTTATTAGTATTTTTCAGAAGACTATATAAAAACCTTAATACAGAGATCAGTCCAGTGATAGAAAAGTGGAAATTAATACAAACAAAAATAAAAATGTGGTTATACAATTTGACAAGTACTAAAAATGAAGAAATGTGAAAAAAAAAGAGAAAATGCCTGTCCACAGAAAGAAGGAAAGTGAAACAGAAGGGGGGTGGGTATGCAGGAGGAGAAGAAAGTTGCTCGCACCCACCAACATCACACCAATATCAAACCCGATCTGTATTTCTTTATTGGGAACTGAAATATGTCCAAACCCGGAAACATGAAATTATAGTCCTCGCAAGATTGTCGAACCCATTTATTTCCACCTACTGTAATTTGTATCAATTCTTGTTGTATGAAAGGTGAAAGAAAGTCATCCTAGGTATGCAATAGTAGATCAGTTTAAAAAGGTTTTGATTTTCATCAAAACCTTTGTTTTAATGAAAAACAAAGGTTTTTAATGAGAGAAGTCATTAGTGTTGCTAGAAAGAACTGACAAAGAAAAATAGCAAACATAACAGAGTGCATGGACACCGAGATAAAAAGTATTACATTCCTTAAATCTACATTATATACATATACACTTCATAAAACAAATCTACATTATGTATACACTTCATAAAACATAAAACTACATTATGTAAAGGCTTCGTAAAACATAAATGTACATTATAATATTCACTTCATAAAACATAAATTTACTATATACACTTCATATAACATAAATTTACATTATATATAAACTTCATGAAACATAAATTTACATTTCATATTTCGTTCAGATTTCAGATATCGTTCACCTATAGCACAAGCATTTATGCTTATTTTAGGGAACGTAGATGTATATGTACATGTTTAACAAGGACATATTCATTTATTTAAAAAAAATATATATATATATATACTTCATAAAACATTAATTTTGTCACAAGATGGTGAATGATACAAGTCAGTGTCCACAAATAAAATGAAAAGTTTGCATAATTAGTTTTGTACTGTTATATAGGACGTCCAGCTAAAACTCCCGAGCGTTATTTGTTGATCCGCTCTCACCTGGTGGGAAGCTGGCGAGCCTGCAGACCTCACTACCTCACCAAGACATCTGCCAGACACGGTTTACGCAATTGTGGGGATGTCAACTGCATCGGTCGTGTGCACATGGTCATGGAACAATTGGGCGCTATCAACTTCAACTGTGGTAATAAATTTAATGCATGATTATTAAATTGAGCAGATATGAGCAATATAATATATTTTATTTAGATAGTCAGGCTCGTGTAATTAGATTGATGGCTCTCTTTTAAAGGATTGCAAGATTGCATAGTAAATCTAATATAAAAATTAACTTAAGTGTGATCTAAACACATTAGAAGATATACATTCTTGAGAATGTTTATATTAGCATGATGATATAAAGTTTTCTGGTGTTCCATAAGAGTCCGAAAATACAACAGGCAAAATACCATCTCACATAGTTCAGCAATGAGAGTCACCATCCATTCTGGTTGGTTCCATCCATCCACTGTATTGTATATTTAGCATTAACTCTGGTTCTTCTTCTTCTTCTTTTCAGCCCCTTTCACTCCACTGCTGGATATAGACCTCTTCCTGGGTTTTCCATTTCTCTCTATCCTAGGCAATCTGCTTCCACCCATGTCCCACCAGTTGGACAATATCGTCAGTCCATCTCCTCTGTGGTCTCCCTACACTTCTTCTTTTATGATAGGGTCTCCAATTCAGAGTTGTGGGGGTCCATCTATTTATTATCTCTCTGTCTTGCCACATGACCTGCCCATTGCCATTTTAGCCTTCCCACTCTATCTGCAATGTCTGTGACCGGCGTCTTATTTCCTCGTTTCTTATTCCGTAAGGTATAACCGTAACGTCTGCGCAGGCTTAAATCCCTGTTGCATATAAGGAAGGAGATCCTAGAAGAACCCCTGTACCAACCCGCAACTGGACATCGTGGTACAGAGCTACATAATATCGTAGCAGTCCAAATAACCTTCCGAACTATTGCCAATGTTTGTCAATAAGCCTGCCAGTGTTCAAATTAAACGTACAGATAGTTACAAATAAATAAATGTTGTGCCCTTCAGTTGAAATGAGACTGGTGTGCGGTGCTACTATTCAAAAGGTAATGGCCACCCGCACACCTGTCCCTGGTTACCCCACATTGTGGGATATGCCGTGATGGTATGAATGATATAAATACTGAATGTTTTTAAGATATTGCGGTGAAGTTCCTAATATGTCTATTCAATTCAACGTTTATTAATATTTAACTAAAATATGTATTGGGTTCTCAGAGCAGACAAATTACATCAGACCCCTGAGTGAACTATTAAACAGAACTACCTTCACTACACCAGCACTGCCTAAAGTCAAACAACAAACTGATGAAGTATACAAGATGGACGTTGCAAGACAGAGGAAAAAGAAGATTGTGGTGGTGAGTTATATTATTATCATGAAATAAAAGACAGGAATCTATTTATATTTATTCAGTTTAAACTTAAATAAATCAGTTTACTATAGATACTACCATGGGAGATGCTCCCATCACGGTAAACCTTCAACGTACAATAACCAGTCGCCTCTCAAACTCTTTGATTAACACAGCAGCCCGACTGTGCAACGATCTTTTCAGTTCTATGTTACCATCTTCTTACAACCTGGGTCTTTTTAAGATCCGAATTGATATTATCCTAAGCAGATTGCAAACCCTCTCCAACGCTACATAGAGTATAATGGACCCTAAATCCTAATAGCTAGTGTCCCCTACGTAGACGTATTTATGTAAAAAAGTTTACCGATTGTAGTAATTACATTAAAGAATTTGTATTTTATGATTCAGACAATTTCAATGTTAGACTTCTCATTCATTCTTTTGATACAGCTTTTCAATATAGTGCGGAGTCAAATCATGTAAAGCTTTGAATACCATCAAGCACACTTTATAGTCCTTGCTCTGGACTCCTCAACCGGTTCAACTCATTCAGGAGAGGTGTTATGTGGCATCTTTTATCAGTACCTCAGATAAATTGATATACATAATATATTGACCATACCCGTTTTGATTGAAATACTAAATGAAACAGTGTATAAATAAATGTATGTATTTTATGTCAGAATGGTGACGGAGGTTATACAATAACGCACGGGGAGTTTGGTGAAACGTGCGAAGCAATCTCGGAGCCGAGGCGAAACAAGACGTCCAAGAAAAAACAAACCAACCTAATTTATTGCAAGAGTTTCTCCGAAGATCATCCCGTGAGTAATTTTTGTATTTATTTTATGTAACTTCTCGGGCAACTAACAGCTGCTATGTCAAATACATGTCAAAACAAGTTGCCACATTCTGGAGACTTACGATATTTATCGTATCACAGATCCAGACTGAAAACACAATTAAAAACTGTGTCTCAACCGGGAATCAAAGATGGGACCCTTGGATCAGCAGTCAGATACCTAACCAACTGAGTCACGATGGCCGACAATATATCGGAGAAATCAACGTGCATAATTTACATTTGTAGCATTAAAAAACTTTAAACTAAAAAGAACAACTTAACTTTAGAACTATGATCTTTCATTTAAAAAATCAATCGACGTGGTAAAGAATTCATCCTCAATCTCTGTACGACTAGGACTTGCCTTTGCAAATCATGAATCTCATCATCAGATCTTGTCCAAATTAAAATGGGACCAATCATGAGATACCCCCTTTCTAATGAAAAAAGAATCATGGAAATCGGATAACGAATGATCAATTTTAACTATTAAAGCTGATTGGTAACCGGAGGGGTTACCAATAAACAGTAGTTAGTAACCAGAGGGGTTACTATTAAATATAAGTGGTAACCAGAGGGGTTACTATTAAATATAAGTGGTAACCAGAGGGGTTACCAGTAAAGAGAGTTTACTATATCCCAAGTGGATAAGATTTGAAATAAGAACACAAGGACAGTGGTTGAGAGAGAAGAAGAAAGAATGGTCAAAAGTTACAATGAGTATATTGATCACAATTAATAGTTTGCTTAAAGGTAAATTTACAATTGATGAAATAACTTACAAAGGAACTTTCTCACGATGAGTGGGTATAACGATTGAGTGTGTCGAAGTGTCCGATTATTCGTAGGGTGAAGAACCATCGTGCTCGCGGTGTCGAGAGATGACCGGTGGTCGAGAGATGAAGTGTCGGCGAGACGGCGTGGTCGAGAGCGGCGGCGTAAAGTGACGGAAATACGGAAATGAAGTGACGACGTGTAGAGGTGTAGACTCCCTTAAATAGTGCTGCGCTGGGGGTAGCAAGTTCAATGTCCTCGAACATTCTAGACTTATTTATTTGAAGTGTCATACCCAGTTGAGGAGTATTGTCACCAGTTTGACGTTGCGGGCGATGAACTCGGCCTAGCGATAAACAAATGTACTTGCCGTCGCTAGGCGCGCGCTCTAAAGAAATTTCGAGATGTGGTCTGCCACACTATAATATAAATGTTTGTATTTTGATGATTTCAGCCTCCGTATAGAGTGAGCGTTGCTTTGTCAGCGTTGATCTTGATGGACTTTCACGCTCACACGTCCCACGCTGAAGTGATGGGTCTTCTGGGAGGACATTATGACTCCCTCCATCAGACAGTCGTCATACAGAACTATGTGCCTTGTGATAGTGTCGATAATAGTGGAACACATTGTGATATGTGTCCAGGTAAATATTCACACACAAATATTTTTACTCGCATCTGAACATTATATCAATTTCATTTTTTATACCTACTTTTGAGATTTTGGTAACCATCTTATTTATTTATTTTTTAGTGTAGTGGTAGGTAAACAATTGAATACTTTTGATGGATTAAAAAAGTATCTAATTGTTTTTTAGGTATGTAAATTATAAAAATATTATAGAAAAAAGATGGGTTGGTGGCTGAGTGGCTATCGCGCTGGACTAGTAATTTAGAAGATTTTTTTTTTTTTTTATTAAAATAAAAATGATAATCCTTGTTAAACAAGTACATATACATCTTCCTACGTTCCCTAAAATAAGCATATAAATGCTTGTGCTATAGGTGAACGAAATCGGTCGAGGCAGGATTCGAACTCGCGACCACTGGATTACTAGCCCAGCACGCTAACCGCTCTGCCACCAACCCATCTGAGTCGACGCAAGATTTGAATCTTGCATCAAAAGATTGATTTTATTCGCATATACCACAAATATTTTTGCTTAATTTAAGAAATGTATGGACGATGACCAGACGCGGAAAATAATCCTCACAAACCATCCGGAGGGAAGGCCTACAAAAATAATAGTAATTGAACAATAAAATATTTTTCCACAGATTCGATTTACTACGACCAAACATTGTTGTCATGGTGTCTTGGCATTATCAAGGTCTAAGAGAGTTTCTTTTATTTGTTAATTTTAAAATGGATTTCTACTCTGTTCAAAAACTTTGAAACTAGTTGCATGTAACACATGAGATCCAACTGTCGATAGCGATAGTATGTATAGTTGAAGAATAAGTACCAAACTATAAACCCATACATCAAAATTATTGAATATTTTAAGATATTTAGTTTTCTATACAAAACATGTAGGTATGTATGTCAAGATAGGATAGTATGGAGGTCAGCCCTTTTTTCCTACCCAGAATATGAAAACAGCATGGTGATATGTATGTATATTTGGAGATTAAGTATCAAACTATTAAGTCTTCTTACATATTGTGTATAGGCGACTGCCATACAAATTGTATGAAGCGATGTCGTCACTAAATTCAATTTTTATAAAAATTGTTAAAAAAAATTGAGATGTGCTAATTCAATGTTAATATTTTTTATAGAAAACTAAATAATCTAGTTGGGGTATTTCGGCTTTTTTTGATATTTTTAAAAAATTTGGAAATATAGGCATTTAAAATCATAAATTTATCATAAAAAAATATTTTTCTTAATAAAAAATGTTTGAGAAACCCTGGAATTTTTTTGAAAAAACTTATTTGAGATTTTGTATTTGTCTATGCTTATACCAGTTTTCAGCGTTCTAGCTTTTATGATTTCTGAGATATATGGATAAATAAAGTGAAAATTCAAAAGTTGATAACTCCTGACTGAAACAAAAATTCAAAATTCTGAGTATAAAAGTTTTGTAGGCCTATAACTATTTATATATTCTGAAATTTTGGGCTCTGTAAATTGAGCGGATCAAAAGTTATAAGGGGGAGGGGACACACGGAATGTTCTACTCCGAATTCTGAGTAAATCCGTATATGGAACATATATGCTGTGAAGCCTCTATGTTGGTGTTTTTTGACTTGAAAGTTGGAAAAGCCGTGAAAAAAGTAGACCCTGCATATAATTCTCGCTTATCCTGGCTTGAAACATTGTCCTCTCTTGAACAAATCGACAGTTGGATTAGTGCATAACGGTAATGTTATTTTATACAATTTGGCTTGGGGGCACGGACACTTACCAAGTGAAATGGATTGTTCTTTAAAAAAGATAATTTTTTTGTAAAACATGATTTTTACTAGTATAATTGACATTGTTGTTGTATTGTTCTCAGTGTCCCAGAGCGAGGCGAGCGAAGAGCTGTGCTCCCTGGGCTGTTCAACTGTCGGGTGGCACCACTCCCATCCCCATTTCCCTCCCTGGCCCTCTGCCCAGGACCTGCACTCCCAGGAGCAGCTGCAGACAGCTCTGGCGCCGGGACCCTGTGTTGCCATCATTCTGTCGCCGCATTGGCAGACCGGCAGGACTTCTTCCTTGTACAGGTTTGTTAATTACACTTTTCTCTATTCTCAATTATCGAATTACTGTTATGAAAGAATTGCTCACAGAGTACTAAGGGGTAGGGGAGCCTGCCGCTCCCCTCATTTGGTTGTGTAGTTGTAGTGATAATCTAGCACCTATTTTGTAATGAATAGGAGTTATACTTCTGCAGTATTCCTATAGGCTAGAGAGTCATACTGCTCCGTTTCAAGAAGGTAACTATTGCTTGTGTTAAAAGGTGTTTATACGTGATTTAAATTATCACAAACCCAGAATTTCTTGATTTTTTGCCTTTTTTAAAACAAATCTGACTTGAAATGAAAAAACTTTCTATCATTCACTTTGATTTTATGTACTCTTTAAGTGCATAAAAGATTTATTTCTCTATGACATATAGTCATGGAGAAATTAAAAACTGCTGTAAAAAAGGATATTTTTAATAAACTTTTTTTTGGTGGGTGGCAGTTCTCAACGAGAACACATTTAAGCCAATTGGCCTTTTGTGATACCAAAATGGGGCTGTCCTCCCCCTTAATTATCCACCCTGAACTAGCCTGAATGGCTAATAAATGTGATAACGTCTCCGATATCGACTGACACTACGTCCATTAGATCAGTGGTCTCCAACCTTTTTGTCGCCGCGGACCGGTCAGCGTTTAATAATTTCACCGCGGCCCACTGTGGGTAGTGGGGGTTACATTTGGGGGAGGGGTGTCACATTGCTCGTATCGCGGCCCATAGGTTGGGGACCACTGAATTAGGTCATCATAGAAGAAACTTCTCAAGGAGCTTTTCCTATTTCTAGAGAGAGCAGGACAGTGACAGAAGAAGTGAACCACAGTTTCTTCTTCCTCTTTGTCTTGGCATGCTCTGCAGTAATCGTATGCTTCCAGCTCTAGCCTTCTGGCATACTTTCCCTATGAGCCAGTGTCCCGTTAATACCGATATGACTCTGGCGAGTGAGTCTCTTCTGAACGTGATCTCTTTGGTTCTTCTGAGATCTTACTGTGACCATGTTTGTTTGGCAATGGGGCATGTGCTTTGCGCTCAGACCATCTCTGTAATAATCTTTTTAGGGGAATTTATGCTGAATTTTAAAATTGTGTGATGAGCATTCATTATAGAAATGCTGAAAATACTTATGGTATATTTTTCAACACACTGTTTAACATATTTCAGAAATTTTATTTCAAATTGGGGCGTTTAAGTTTATATTAGCTCTCAATGTTGTGAATACTAGGCGGCTACAAATACGAGTTATACTTCTGCATCTACCTAACAATTTAGGAACTGAAATCTCTTTCATTGGGCTAATTCACAACTGATAAATTTTATTCAAATATACCACAAATTTAGCAATTTCATATTTGATAAAGAAAAAAAAAATTAAATATATTCTGTATAAGTAATATATAACTAACAAATTTGTGTTATATTCAATTTTAGGTGCCTGTATGTAAAGTCCGATGTTTCCGGAGTACAGAATTTAGCTTTCAGATTCAAGACACACTTGGAATGTGATTTGCAAAGTAAAGAGTCTTTGGATTTGCTCATCAATAACATCCGGAAAATTATGAAGAAGAATAGGCTAAAAGGGGAAAATTATTTGATTGATATGGCACATGATTTATGTCCCAACGCCAACATGACATATTTGGAAAAAGTAAGTATAAAGTCAATATGTACATATGTACATACAGTCATTACATTCGTGTGCTTATTTTATCTAAATTACACCATTTCTCAAAATTATAAAAAGCCCAACTGAAGGATTACCTCTTAAGATTATTTTTTAAATAATATAAAAAAAACAAAAAACTTCCAATTTATTTTAATTTGTCTTTATATTTAAATTAATGAACCTCTACGAGGTTTCTCAAACAAAATTCAGCTATTTTTTTTACCGATCAATTCATATTTTTTTAGAAGGACGTAAAAATAGTCTAGTTTGTGTCGTTTTGAACCACATATATAATATGCTATATTTTCTAGAATAAATAATTATGTAAAGAAGAAAAAAATAGGAGAAACTAATTCAAATATTTGTACTTCTTTACATTATTCCACTTAAGGTACGGTCAGCTCTCCTTATACCACTGTGACAGGATTATGACCCGAATGCAGAGTCTTACCTAAATACTAACCATGTTTTCATTGCTTCACGTGGCTTCCTAACTGGAGGATGCTACGAAGTTTTTGTATGAGAATTGCATTGCATCTAAATACATAGCGCATGCGCGTTGGTGTAAACTAACATTTGCGATTTGTCAAAAAGTAAGGTTGATCACGAGGAACCTTACGAGTGGTTTAATACTAAAATACAAGATATTTTCGATGGATGATGATTTTAGAGACTGCATCGAATATGTATTTGGCAATTTTGTCAAATCTAATCTCATACAGAGTATTCAGAGATCTATACGAGATGCCGAAAAATCGTTGGAATTTCAAAAAAACCTTAAAACATAGAGCTGTCAGTGTGAGCTAGGTTACATACGTTTGTGTTGTTATGACAAAAAACATTTTAAACATCAGTCTAAGCCCATAGAAAGCTATCTATCTCTTTTCATCATACACAATAATGTGAAATTCTACACCTTAAGTTTGGCGTAGTATTTATTTAGTGATGTCTCTACAACGCAATTGCTAACTTAAGAATACTAAATACTCCAGTGTGGTTCGGAGTTAGTATTTAGGTACCTAGAACTGTACATTTGGGTCTATGTATCCTATCTATATTATTCTATGTACCAGTACATAAATTAATAAGTTTATATTTATGTTTCAGTGTATATCAAGTATAATCTACCATCTAAAGTTGTGTGAAGACAATATGAACATTTCTTGGTGCAATGAAATTATTCAGGAAATCAGAAGTGTCGTGAGATAGCTGTTGCATAAACAGATTACATCATCTTCTTTTTTTTATTCAGCCATGTTAATTTAAAGTCTTATTCCAAAACTATTTATGTATAAATATTATATTGTACTAAGTTAATTATAAGAACAATACTTATAATAAAGATTGATAGATTTAACAGAAACATAGTAGTAGTCGATGATTATTTATAAGTATAAGTATTTGCACCATAATAATAAGTTATATATAATTTATAACAAATTATATTTGACACTATTAGATTCAGAATAGCAATCAATCCTCCCAATAACAGGCGAGTTAAATAACTTGCCAGCCAATTGGGTTGAGGGCTCTTCCAAAACTAGTAGTGATATCTCATAATTGGTTTTGAGAAAATAATTTCCCCACATCACTTTTAACTTGTGTAATATTTCTTTGGAAATTCGAACCTTGCGCAGGGTGCAAGGAAGTGTTTATTATTAATTATTGTTCTTTACGAAACACATTGAAATGGAAATATAGTGCAAATTATTTCCATTATATATTTATAATTTCTGCAAATTATTCATAATTTCTGATACATGTAGATGTTAAAGGAAACAATAGTACCCATGTTACTTAAACATGTAGATGTTAATGGAAATAATAATGCAAATGTTTTTGAAGCATGTATGTGTTGATGAAAATGATTGTGCAAATATTTCTGAAATGTGGTGTATCGATGGAAACAATGCATGTTTCTGAAACATCAGTGTATTGATGACAATATTATGCAGATTTTTCTGAAAGATTATGTAAATACAATGTTGCAAAGTTCAATTTTTTTATAAAGTTATCACCGTGCTTTACTTAAATTAATGTTATAATTATTATGTAAGATGTACATATTGTAAAGAAAAAACATATAAATCCAGTAAGTGCCTGAATTTCTCATATTAATAATATATTTGTACTCAGTTTCTAATGAGATATAGTTAATCATAGATATAATATATTTATATAGATTATTTGTTACATACTTTTTACTGAAATATATATAATAAAACACCAACAGTAACAAATTTCCTTATTTATTTACAAAACATTCCTTATGATATAATGTATAATATTACACAATTGGTTCTAAATTATTTTAATACATTGTGATGTATGACTTCAATAAGTGGCGACAAAAGTCACCAATGTAATCTCTGGAGAAGGTAACCAAAGAAGATTAATTTTTGTAAGTGTGTAAATTGTGTTTCATTTAAAAGTGCACATCATGGTAATGTCATAGGTTTTCATATAATATACTCTAGATTGTCGTAGTTAGCAAATTTTGTATGAATCGAATGTGAGTCATTTTTCAGGGGGGGATTTTTGACGTTTTGGTTCCAGACCACATCGTTTTTCTATAGAAAATAACGACTAATGTGAATTGTTTTCGGATTTATTTGTCTAAAAAACATTTCAATTATTAATAATTTAGAGAACATTAATCTAGGATGTGTTGAAATGTAAGGAAAACTGAAATATGTTGTCAACCAAAACGTCAAACGCGCGATATTCCATGACTCACTTTTTGCACTACATCTAGGTATATTATAATAAAAATTTATGGGTAATGTTGGTACAAATTTCAGTCTGAGTAATGATGCCACATCGCCTCATTAATTTCCCTCTAATCTCGTATTTAAAATTAAATAATAAGAAATTGTAAAAGAATACAACCTGAAATAATAAGAAATTGTAAAAGAATACAACCTGAAATTTATTCGATAGAATGAAACATGTCTGTTTTTAATTACTTCAAGCAAAACACACTTATTTAACGATTTATGCTGATATATCCATAATAACTTTAACAAAATAAGATAAAAAATCCCCAATTGTGGGGAATATCTTGTTTTTAATGTAAAACCATATGTAATCATACCAACATAACCACGAAATGCACTTTTAAATAAAACACACTTTAGCATGTTTAGATGTCTAATATTTAAAAGAATCAAATATATCTGTTTTCATATGGCCAAATAAGTCTTTGACTAATATTGCCCATGTTTTTTACATATACACCATTCTTATAATGCAAAATGGAGGCCTGAAACAAAAAATTACAAGCCTTTAAGATGCACATAGATTTGAATTTTCTGACAAATTGTGTTGAAATTTCATGAGTGTTGATTTATTCTGCAGTGACGGGATCTTTGACTTCCACAACCAACTCTGAAGGAGGAGCTTTCAATGTGAATACCACGGGAAGTTCTCCAAGTTCTGGATTTCCATTCCTTTCCAAGAGACGAATCCAAGAAAGTAGAGAATCTCGAGTTGATGTCCCTGAAAATATAACAATGAAATCCAATATACATATATACCATCATGCCATGTCCCTCACAGAGCAGGCAGAGAGAACCGAATGCTACATTTTTCATTGACACATATTCTTCGCCTCATCTCATACGTTATGTTCATCTGTTGTTCATGCTTCTTACAGAATATTTATTGTTCACATGATCGTGGCATCCTTTTCTTGTAATGTAAATATAAATTTTAGTTTTCTGCACTCCGAATGTCTGTTGTTCATACTTCTTTTCTTAGGCGCCCCCAACCTCTTATTCTGTTCATGTCAGCTTTGTATATTTTTTTTGTTAGACGAGCTTCAGTCATTCTTGCCGAGTGGCCAAACTATCTCAATGAGTTAAGTTTTATTTTAGTAATTACTCTGAAATATTCTGGATAATGCGAAAACTGTTTTTGAGATTTGCAAGTTTACCAATGGTTCATTGTCATAAGTGAACTCTTAAGCCAATTGCAGACCAAAAGCTAAGCTATTTTAGCATAGCTCAGGTCATTTTTCATACTAGTGTGCAGACCGCAAACTATGTGAGCTAATTTAGTTGTGTATGCTAAGTCACGCTCCTCCCGCCTCATCTGACACCTCTCCGCGCCTTCATTGTAGATCAGTATCGTCGAGTGCCTTGCTCATGACGGACTGTTGTCTATCTGATCGGGAGTTTTTTGACTATCGTGATTAGAATAAAAAAAAAATGTTATATGGATAGGATAAGGGAAATAAATAAATCAAATTTTTTATCTGTTCTGATATTCATTACAATTTTGATATAAAAGGTATATTTTTTTGTTATATTTACCTTAAATAAACGGCCAATATTTCGATAAGTGATATTTTGTTTAATAATATCCCCAATAATCAATGAAGACAACTTCTTATCCAATATATATTCTTTAAATAAATAAGCCATTTGCATTAAACTTATTTTTCTAAGTCAAAGGAATTCATTATCAGAACTTTCGTCTTCAATCTACAACACTGACTAACGACATGTCCGTCCGGCTCGGTAAAATAATACAAACTGCACAACACTGACTTAGCTTTCGCATAGTTTTCGGTGTGCATGCAACATAAATAGCTTAACTTGAGCAATGTTATTTGATGATGCAAGTGTTTCTCCATTGATTTTAATAGTATATTAAAATAGTGAGGTATTGCCATGGCAGAGATTTTACTCACACAAAGGATAAATGAAATAAATAGCTGAGAAGTTAATTACCTGTTGCACAAACAGCATATATAGTTCCATCGTCCTGCTCATGTACAGTCGGAGGTATGACTGGTAATTTTGTGTTACCAAACGGACTTGGATATTCTAATTTAGATATATCTGAAAATAAAAATATTCAATTAGTCACTTATCTAAAAATATGTTATGCACTCCAAAAGTTCTATCACATTCATTAATTCATTCATATCTATGGACTTCATAGAGAAATTTATCTTAGTTCAGTCACACACATATGCACTAAATGTTTTACACTTATTTTTTCCATTACTGTCAGTTTTGTGCAGTGTCATGCCAATTCTGGACACCTATGAGTATATTAGAGTGAAAAGAGTGAATATTACTGCATACATACATACCATCGCGCCATTTACCTCATGGGGTAGGTAGAGAGAACCAAACGCCATATTTTTTAATCTAGACACACTCATTTTATTGAAGTTGATTTTTTATATGAATAGTTATGTTGGCACAGATGCTTTTAATTTGAACCTATCCTCATCTTCCTGACATAGCTAAACCCCTTTCATACCTGCATCCAAACCTTGAACGTGACAACAACAATCTCGCCCCTCTGCTTGTGTGCGAGTAGGCCACCTTTATAAGTCACTATACTCAGTTCACACCACAACATGCAACAAATGTAACAAAACTCTTTATGCTAACTCGGCGACTTGCGCATATACCATTTTTTAATTACTTTCGTGGAATTCGCAAATAAATATTATAGATATGTGTAGTGAACAAATTTTGAACCAGTGACGAGAAGAAAGAAGAACTATGCGACAGAGAGAAGTAATAAGACAGCTGGCAAAATATTCCATCTTGTCCAATCTGTTTTCTTTTGCCGATATCGCACAAATTATATTGTTCAACAACCTTATTACTCATTAACAAGTTTAATAGAGCACTAAAATAATGGACTCACCATCTTTATCAATGAATTCATGTAGTCTATTTCTAACTGGTCCAGTGAGAACAAAATATGATACAATTTGATCCCTGAGATGCACTTGGTAAGCTCCGTGTACCACAAGCGCTTCTTCTCCCGACTCATATTTGGTATTTTCATTTTCAGACTTTAGCAAATCATCTTTGTCATTTGTTGTTGATTCACAGTCTCGTTTTGTTAATTCTTCTTTATTTCGTTTTTCTCTCATTGCTAGTTTCTCCTCCCTTATCCTTCGCCTTTCCTTCACTTCCAGTTCTAGAAGTGTTCTCTGTGTTTCACTCTGTCCCGAAACAATCCAAGTATGATCTATGGATTCTTTTACTTCTTCCGTCTATAAAAAAAAAAACAATTATCTCAAATTAACATTGATTTATATATACATGATCATTTATTGGGATAAAGTTAATAAAAAATAAAAAAAAAAATATTACATTGCATTCAAGCACGTAAAAAAATTAAATATGTATTTCATATGTATTCAACCTCACTAAGACAAACCTGTATTGAGGTTAAATAAAGTCATATTTGAGTGAGTGACATAAATGACAAAAGAAATTATAAAATAAAATTATGGGCTGTTTGCACTATTGCGTAGGTACTAATTCTGATATTGCCTATCACTGTCGTTGACAGCAATAAATAAAACTTTTTTCATCCCTAGGTCCTGTCAAATAGCAGAGGCAACACAACAATTTTATTGTTTTTTTTTAATGTTGGCATGACTTGGGTGATTCGCTTCATACATTTTGCCAATTCTTTTTATTTGAATGGGGTTGCGCTCTTATCCGTAGGTATTATATACTCTGATTATTTTATATTTGTTTTAATGTATGTATTTGTCCATACATACATACCATCACGCCATGTCCCTCACGTGGATGGCAGAGAGAACCAAAACCACATTTTTCATCTTGACACACATTCATCGCCTCGTCAACATTTATGCATCGTCTCATACATGTTCATCCATTGTTCGTGCTTCTTACAGAATATTGTTCACATGGTTGTGGCATCCTTTTCTTGTAATGTATTTGTAACAACACATATTATGTATAAATTTTAGTTTTCTGCACTCCTCCATATGAACTTCTCCATATAACCATGCCAAATCTCACACTCCTCCGTGCGTACAGTTTGCTTAAAAAGGGGTCTGAAGTTCACATATTGCTTCACATATTCACATGTGCGCTTCACATATTAATATATTGATATAAATAACTTGGTATAGTAAAAGGACAAATGCACATGTTCATTCAAAACAGCCATCCAATTCAGAGTAGTAATATGAAACAATATTCTATCTATGAAAGTGTGGCAGACCACATCTCGAACTTTCTAGACTTATTTCATTGAACTGTCATACCCAGTTGAGGAGTATCGTCACTTGTTTGACGTTGCGGGCGATGAACTCGGCCTAGCGACAAACAAATATACTTGCAATCGCTAGGCGCGCGCTCGAAAGCAATTTCGAGATGTGGTCTGCCACATTATTTTATTTTATTTGGACATTAGGACTTGATAAAATAAATTATTTGTTATGATTCTATTTGTATTCATAAAATCTTTGTCTTGTTTATCTTGAGAATGCCTTCATTGGGTTAAATATTTATTATATGTAGGAGAAACACAAAGATCCTTCTGTATAAAACTCAAGCCGGTCCTCACGTATATTTCTGAAACCTGGGTGATGACTAAAAACACTGAAGGATCCATAGTGGACTTTGAGATAAGGATCCTTTGAACGATCTACGGGCCAATAAAAGAGAATAATATACCTATAAAGAGCCCGATGTGATCAGTTCCATCAAGATAGAGTGCTTAAGATGGGCTGGTCACATAATCCGAATGGACGACGACAATCCCACAAAACACCTCACACTTTCTGTACCACAAGGTCAAAGGAGACCAGGAAGACCAAGGACTCGATGGATGGACAGTGTTGATGCCGATGCTTCCACAATAGATATTAGAAACTGGAGAACGAAGGCAACGGATAGACGGGAATGGAGGAGACAGCTGGATTCAGCCAAGACCCACCCAGGGCTGTCGAGCTTATGATGATTTATTATTTGTAAATATTGATATTGAATTGAATAAAGTAAGCTTTGCTGCCTTTGAAACATGTAAAAGTGAAATAAAATAAATAATAATTTAAAAGAGAAATTTTTCAAAATAAAAATTAAACTTACTCGATAGACAACAACGTTAGTTTCTGCATCGACGCTAGTAATACGTTGGATGGCAAGTTTGGCCAACTCGAGAGAGTCTTTAGGCATGTTCTGTGGTAAGTACCATGGACTGGCGTTACGTAGTTTTGGCATCCAGTACATCATGCGCCAAAACTTGCGAAGGGGGTAAGCACGTCTGCCAAACGTATTCATTAAAATATCTTCCATTTCAAAATCGGGCATAACGCCTAGAATAAAAAAACACATAGTAAATATACATGACAAAAAAATGCTGTGGTTTGTTTTTAGATTCTTAAAGAGCTTAACTTAAGCCAGTATGAGCACTAGATTTATATGTATTCCCATACAGTAAAAGGAGAACCAATATGTAACATATTATGTTGATCAGGGTGGCAAGTCTGGTTCAACCGGCGAAATCAAAACCCTCATAATTACCTATATCATGGATATAATTATCATATGGAGTTCTATAATATCTTTAGATGTCATAGAATTCCATATGATAATTAAGTATATCCATGATATGGGTAATCACGAGGGTTTTGATTTCACCGGTTGGACCAGACTTACAACCCTGGACAAACAAGTTCATCAGTTTTGAAGGCATTCTTGACTAAAATACTCAATACTTAGTAGCTTAATAATATAATAATAAAAAATGGATTTTTAAAAAAAAAAAATGAATATTTACATGCATACGCATGGAGTGTACCCAACTTAGATGCATCAACCTGATCTTCTTGAAGCCTGTGCCTATCAGTCTCGAAAAAAGGCGAGATAATTTGTTACTTCTGGTGGGTTATAAAGTTATAAATTATATCATTTACTGCCCAATTTTGCTTGAGCACCAAGGCCTCTACGCTAACCCGAACTACATGAGAGGTAGAGGACACCACTTGTTTAATTTACCTGCCGCTCGTACAGATGTGGTTGCTCGCAACACTCGTACAAATGTCTGTTTTGTTAAATGGTTTACCTGTCGAAGCCGACGTCTTCTTCTGGGGCGTTCAGCGATTTTATTTTTTATTTATTCTTTCTCTCAATACATGCATATATATAAATTGATCAACAACGCCCCACTAGGTATTACATACCTGTTCTGGGGCTGCTGTTAGGTATATTACAATATCGTCATTTTGAATTTGATTCAAATAATATATTAAATAAAATAACGAACATGGGGGCAAGTCTAGTCCGACCGGCGAAATCAAAACCCAAGTGATTACCCATATCATGGATATAATTATCGTATGGAGTTCAATGACATTTAAAGATATTATAGAACTCCATATAATAATTATATTCATGATATGGGTAATCGTGATGGTTTTGATTTCACTGATTGAACCAGACTTGCCCCCCAGGTGTTGAACTGTAACTGGCGTAAAGCTGAACCGAACCAAAAAAAGGAACAGTCCCATTCAAAACGGGCCTATGGTCATATGGTGACGTTAGTTATACGTGGAAGTTTATTTCATCATTCAACAATGTATTCTAAGCTTTGTTTCTTTCTTATTTTGGTTATCATTTGAAATGAGAATTGTAATATTTACCATTATCTTCCATTTGATCTAAAAGATCTATCGCACACTGTTGTTGTTTTGGATAGTGCATGAATTCTGCCTGTATAAGATTAGTTGCAATAAAACGTCCTTTCGGTAATACTTCCAATACTGCCTTATAAACCTCTAAATCTTTATGTACACCGAACTCTTTCATGTGTTTGAGAGCGGCATATATAAATTCTACGTGATTCCTTCTTCTAGTGTCGTTTGTTTCAAAAATTTTAATCATTTCAATGTAAGTATTTTTATTTTTCTCTTGCACTTGAGAAAAAGTATCGAAAACAACTAGACTGGTTTCAGTGTGCTTGTTTCTAAACAATAACGACCGCGAATACTGCGGTCGAAGTAAATTTAAAACAAATTTTAAAGACATATCTGATGCGACTCGATTTCTTTATTTAACAATGAATAAAAGTGAAATACTTGTTAAATTGGGAATCATTAATAATATTTCGTCGTATTTTGTCCATTATTTCAGAAATTATCACTAAAACAATAAATAAAATGTTCAAGTTAAAAGTAACATCAGCAAGTCCAAGTATCACGTAACTTATTTTAAAAATTGACAATTAAAAGTAAGGTTAGGAAGTATATCAAAACCATAGAGATAAGAAAATATTTTTCTGATTAGTAGTAGGTTGCTATTTTAAGACATTTAGTTTCCCAACCTGCAATAAAATTTAGTTTGATTATGAATGCGACGAAAACACGTTCTTGATGGTTCCAAAAAATATTAATTACCATTTCAAGCTTAGATTATATATGAATACCTAGTCAGCGTAATGAATGTATGTCAACTAAAACTACGCTGAAACAGACGAATTTCTAGTACTATACGTACACCTACCGATACGCACACCTACATAATACGTAGACCAACCGATCTACCGCCTCACACACACATGTAAAAAAAACTTGGCATACATTTGAATTCGAAATTTGTACTACACGCGGCTTCTGTACATTACAATATTCGTAAACTTCATCATATTTTTAACTATACTCGGGATATCGCATGATGGCCTTTATGACATTTGAGCTATCATAAATTTCTGTAATTATTGATTAATTGATTGAGAAGCCTCTATCGACCATCATTTTTATAGATCGTCGTATTATTTAAAATGTATTCATTAAGGAGAAACTACTTCGCCAGTACCTAAATTCGAATAACTTGCCAGCCTTTTACAGAAACATGGTGACGCGACCTCTTCTATTAGCGCTTTCGTTTAGCATCACTGAAAGGCACAACTCATAGCAATAACAAGAAAAAAAATTTAAGAAACTAAAAAATTCCAAGTCGAGGCCGAGGGATGCATATCTGCATTCTTCGCGCCCAGGACGGCTCCATGCCGTGTCAGGAGATATTGGTTGGGCCCGCTTCACAACGACAGCCGTTGACGTAACACCGGGAGAGCTGAAATGGATCGTCGCAGCACTATTCGGCGAGAGAGCCGCCTTCCTGGATCGTGGCGGATGCTGAGTTTGGAAAGTGCTCCTAAAACTGTTGAGTCGCACTAGATCACGGAGCAACGGTCTGTGTCTCCTTGAGATTACCCTCGACGCCGTTTCGCTTCTGACGCAGCCACTCAACCGGCATCTGCCGATGTCTGGGATCCGAGGATGGCTTCGCTGATAGCCTGCTCCCTTCACCCATCGACGACGGTCCGTTCTTGCGTTGATGGTGCATCCGCACGCTCATGGCCGTGAAGGAAAGAAAACATAGTGTGTGCGCGAGAAAACGAAATTGACCATACTTCTTTTTCGTGACAATCATGGTGATAATTTCGGCTGGGTTACATTCAATTTACTATCGTGTTTAAAAACATAATACCTATTTTGTGGCATCCATAATTGACATTATAAATGATTTGTGACGTCCTAAAGTTAAGTCTCTACGGAGTGGAAGGTTACTAAAAAAAAAATAGCAACTCGATTTACATCGAGGGTGACTAAACACAGTATTAAAGCGCGGACGTACAAGAAGACAATGACGTCGATTTGTCGCCCGCTTTTCCTTTTACTAACCACTAGTGAACCCCCGGCAAACTTCGTATTGCCGGTATAATTAAAATGCTCCTTCATTACCACCCGTCCCTTCAGGCCCTTAAGTACCTCCCGTCCCTTCAGGCCTCTCAGTACCTCCCGTCTCTTCAGAAAATTCAGTACCTCCCGTCCTTTCAGGCCCTTTAGTACCTCCCATCCCTGCAGGCTCTTTAGTACCTCCCTTCCCTTCATTATTTATTTATTTATTTATACATCTTTTTGTACATAATATAAACAAATATAATTGTACACTGGCGGGCTTATTGCCATTAGGCAATTTCTTCCAACCAACCAGATTACAAAGTATGACAACATTGTGTATGTACAACAGCAAATAAAAAAGAGTAAAAGAAATCAAAGAGAATACGTATAACACTTAAATACTATTAAAACAAAAAAAAATTATAATTCATAGCAAGAAAAAGGATATGGTAAGGACAGGAGAGGAAATCGGGATCAGGTGTTCAAGGATAAATATTCCTTCTTTAGTTTTTTCTTGAAAATACTAAGTGAGTTAGACGACGCAATATCCGGACTAAGGCTATTCCATAATCTTGCTGATTGTACTTCGAACGAAGAGCTGAGAAATTCTGTATTATGGAAAGTGTTGTACATTCAGCAGATCGGAGTGGAAGTCCATGACTGGATAAATAAGTGAATTTGCTTTTGAGGTACTGTGGCAGGTTTGGGTTCGAGAGAATATTGTACAATAGTGACAAAATGTGTATATTGCGCCGCTGGCGAATCCTGGGCCAACAAAGAAGATTGCGGTAAGGTGATATGCGATCAAATTTTTTCAACCCAAAGATGAATCTGATACATATATTCTGAAGACGTTCAAGTTTATTGAGATGCACTTCATTTGCATCCAAGTAGCATACATCGGCATAATCAAGCAATGGAAGAAGAAGTGATTGAGCAAGAATTATTTTACAACGGAATGGAAGGAAATTTTTAAGTTTATTAAGTGAATGTAGGGCAAAGAAAATAGATTTACTAACATGCGATACCTGTACATGCCACGAAAGGTCATCATCGATGAAGATTCCAAGATCTTTTACAACCCTGGTATAAGGAATGCATTGGTTATTGATATACAGCAGTGGGAGTTGCAAATTCCTTATAGATGACAGCAGACGAGGACTACCGATTATAATTGCCTGGGACTTAGTAGGATTAATAAGAACACCATGATCCGATGACCAAGAAGAGATCAATTTAAGATCTTCATTCATGTGAAGGACTGCATTGTTAATATCAGAGATATTAAAATGGAAATATAATTGAAGATCGTCTGCAAAAAGATGATATTTACATCTGAGGTTTGTAGTGATAGAGTTAATAAATACGGAAAATAACAGTGGAGATAAAACTCCACCTTGCGGAACTCCAGACAGCAAGGTGGCATAATCAGAAGTAGTGTTAGTTGTCTTAATGCATTGTTTACGGTTGCCAAGATAACTGGTGAACCACTCCAATACTGGCTGAGCTATGTTTAGCGAGGACAACTTAGCAAGAAGAATGTCAAAATCAACGGAATTAAACGCGCTACTGAAATCGAGTAGTGTGAGAATTGTAAGTTGTTTATTGTTAATAGCACGTCTAATGTCATCCATTACCTCCCGTCCGTAGGTTTCAGTAGGTTAAGAAAAAAGTTTAAATCCGGAAACCGTCCTGGAAGACCTGCGAAGAGATGAAAGGACGATTGGATCTTCTTTTCCCAGTATAGTCCACCTTCATAGGTAAAATGACCTAATACCCGATGAAGAAGAAGAAAAATGTTTTAATCCAGAAACCGTCCTGGAAGACCTGTGAAGGTCAACATCAACTTCATAGGTAAATGACCAAATACACGATGAAGAAGAAGAAGAAAAAAAGTTTAAATCCAGAAACCGTCCTGAAAGGCCTGCGAAAAGATGGAAGGACAGTTGGACCTTCTTCTCCTAGGATACTCCACCTTCATAGGTAAAATAACTAAATACATGAAAAAGAAGATGAAGAAGAAACCGTCCCGGGCATTTTCTCGATAATTCACCAAAGTTTCTTTGTAATCGGATGAACGTTTTAGGAGCGCATAGCATGCATACATACATACATGGATACATACATACATGGATACATACATACATGGATACATACGTACATGGATACATACAAACATTGAAATTTATAATATAACCATTAGTCAGATCACGATTATATTGATTCAATTTGAGACATATAATCAATTGTACTTCAAACAGTTTTTGACTTTAAATCTGACCTCGATCTGCGACGTACTTGTGAGTAGGGTATCAATGGAATCTCCAAACGCGGCAGTAGGATTTTTTTGTGCTTTAAATCTTTGTCTTTTTGGATCTTAATAAATGAAAAAGAAAAATAATAGAAAATCGTGTATGATACTTGAATGAAGCGAGAGATGTAGGTATGTCGAGAGATAGGAGTCTGGCGTTTGGTTCTCTCTGTCTATCCCTAATAGGAAAACGGCGTGAAGGTATGGTATCGTTTTCGAACATAATATTATGTAATATCAAATATTCGCAAATCAAAGTTGTTTGAACAAGTAAATAAAAAAGTTCTTTTTCAGTTTTCTTCACGTTGAAGAGATGATTGATATACAGTTATCAAGGCGTTATAAACAACTTGAATTAAGTTCATTTTCAACGGGGAAAAACAAATTATGAAAGTTCAGAGCTCTATCTAGTCGGGTAGTTAGTTACAAATCGATTGTAAAATTCCAGTACAGATACGTAAAGTTTAAGAAAAGGGTGTAAAAAGAGGGTAGTCACACAGATAAAGTGGTAAATGTACAATCAGGGTGTGACATAAATGTTGTACGAAGCAAATCGCAGAGTGATAAATAAATAAATAAAGTGTTAGTTGGATTTGTAGAATGGGATAATGATGTGTAATCCGTTAAGTGAAGGATTCGGATTATCTTGAGATTATGTTGTGTTAGTGTCGCCCACCCCATTATCTTGAGATTATGTTGTGTTAGTGTCGCCCACCCCATTATCTTGAGATTATGTTGTGTTAGTGTCGCCCACCCCATTATCTTGAGATTATGTTGTGTTAGTGTCGCCCACCCCATTATCTTGAGATTATGTTGTGTTAGTGTCGCCCACCCCATTATCTTGAGATTATGTTGTGTTAGTGTCGCCCACCCCATTACTTCACATCTCTGAACGTACCGAATACCTATCCACCTCAAGGGGTTTAGGGTTAGGTTGAGGGGAACGGTATAAGAAGGGTCACGGGTCATCAACTGTCGTGATTTAGTCTCCCTGTGGACCATACTTGGTGGTATAGGTACTGGTCATTCTTCACTGACCGATGGACACTACTTGATATCTTAAAATATGTAGGTATTTAAGTAAGTAGTTATTCTTCTTCTTCTTCTTCTTTTGCTTACATGGCATTCCACCCAATCATTAGGATGATTTCTGCCAGTTTCAAAAAAAATTTATTGAATTATTTAAGAAGTAAAGGTTATTTTATTGCATTATAGATTGAAGCCATTAAGGCGAAGAAATTTTGTTATATGGAAATAAATATGCGGTGAATTCAATGATAGAAGATGAGACATATTGATTGGGAGTGGGGTATTTAGTGTATAATACAAATCATGTTCGGTGTGGATTGGACATTCAAAGAACACATGGTCAAGGGTCTCTACAACCTCTCCACAAGCACACGAAGGGCTATCCCTTACGTGTATCCTGTGGAGGTGGCTGTTAATAAGGCAGTGTCCTAGTCTAATGCGACATATGTTGGAGACGTCTCGTTTGGCCATGCCTTTGTTATGGAACCATGGTTTAGACGGTATTGAAATTTGGATGGATTTATAGGAAGAACCTTTCAAGGTACTAGACCTTTCCCAGTCAATGGTCCATTTGGATATGAGTTCTTTTTTGAAGGATGCTAATATGTCTTGGCAGGGAATCATAAATAGAGAGGGTAAAATGCCAGTAACGGAGGCTTGCTTCGCTGCTTCGTCAGCGATCTCATTTCCCACTATTCCCTGATGAGCCGGGATCCACGCAAGAAGCACTTCTTTATTCGTTTTACAGATTTAAACCATAGGTTTGTTTACTTTGTCTAAATATATTTATTTTATTTATTTATTCTACTCATTTTGCACACAATACCTACCTAATAACATTACACAACAAGTTCACAACGATGACGGACTTATTGCAATATGGCAATATCTTTCAACCAACAATATACATTTGGCGAGGTTAATTGTGTTTATGATATTAACCAGATTATTTGAATAAAATTATACAAACATACAAATCAAACAACAGTAATATAATAAAAATAAGGCGAGGAGTGGGGGGGGACAAGGATATTATATGAATATGACCTTGAAATGGAGACAAATTTAAGTGTTTTTTTTAGAATGAATATGACCTTGAAATAAGTACATATAGGTACATCCTCATACATTCCCCAAACTTGTACTATAGGTGAATTGGTCGTGGCAGGATTCCAACTCGCGACCACTGGATTACTAACCCAGCGCGTTAACCTCTCTGCCACCAACCATCTTAAGTGTTATGTGTAAGGAAATGATTCCTCAGATTTCTTTTGAAAGCGGGAAGTGTTAATGAAACTCGAAGGGAAGTGTTAATGAAACTCGAAAGGATGTGATTCCAAAGACGAGCTGCTTGTACGGAGAAAGATGTGGTGAAAAAGGAAGTATTGTGTACTGGGATACTGAGCGTTCTTTCAGTATTTGAACGAAGAGGCAACCCGTGCTCTTAAAGGAATTGTAATTGATTTCGTAGATAAACTGGAGCGTTGGGGTTGTTTAAGACCTTGTAAATAAGGAAGTTGTTTAAATCCTTGGATATTTCGCTGTCTCTTTTATTATATTTTACATATTTTATTTACTGTATATTCACTATTTTTTTTTATTTACTGTATATTTTACATATTTTTATAATGTGTCAAGGAACATATTTGGCAAGAAATGTGTCATAATTTGAAATATCATTTTGTAATTATGTACCAACTTCATGAATTCAAGCTATTGCATAGGTTATATTTCGATGTCTTCAATCTTTTGGCTGTGACAGCTTTCGATTTGTAGGATTCCTTAATTTATGGATAATCGTCCTTTTTTTAACATGGCTACGTAGGAGACACCAGCTATTATGATTTGGATCCATTATACTCTTCCGAAGAAACGCAGTACGTAGCGTTTGGGAGGGTTTGAGTAAAACGAATGACTATTATGAATAGGTGGAAGATGGATCAGGGTGCAAGTTGTTCTGAGTATCTCCCATGGTTGTATCTATATAATAAACATAGAATAACGACCTTACACCTGTGGTCTAGTGATTGCAATCCATCAGTCAATGATGGGTCGTCAATCAGACGTACAACACAAGGGTATTCAGTAAGTACTGGGGGTCGACACATCACAGTTGACTACCATATTCATTAATTTGGCATATTTGCTCTTTGTAGAGAATATAATTTTGAGTTTTTGAAAAATACCTACTCTTAATTTTTTCAATGGCGCCCCTGTAGTGTAGTTGGTTCGTTATAGATACTACAAGCAGGTTAATACATTAGCTGCTAGTTTGATTGCTTCCGTTGAAAGACACTAGCAATTCGTTAGGATTCCTCTTCGCAGAAATTAGGCAGGCAGGTTACTTAAAACGATCCTTGAATGAATAAAAAAAAAACTAATATGAAATGATATCGTACCCACACATTATGGGTCATTTTTATAATGTTCATGGGTCATTGAGATACGTAAATATTCCATTGAGTTATGAATTATAAGTTAAGTAGGTAAGCCAAAGTTATAAGTGCTATTAGATTTCACTGGAATGTTCTATCTTAACTTATGAGCAAAACACATATGAGAGTGCTTATATTGAGGAACCTCGCCATATTAGGAACTTATAGCCAGTAACGAAATTAGGAAGTTTTGCGCCTCTACATATTCCTATATAACTTTTATTAATTCTGTGGAACTATCCCACATAGATCGATTGAATTTTAATAATTGAAAAGTGAACTTTTATCTGTGGTGTATTTGTTTATTAGAAGAGAAGAAGTTTTCACGTGCTGTATTTTTACTTCTTTCTAAAAGCGAAGTTCTCTACAAGTATCATGTAAAGAGTTCAAACGATAAGCTTTATTTTGACTTTGTACTGAATCGATTTTGATGATTTTTTTATTGCCTTTTTTAGGTGAGGCGATACAGATGTGTAGGTAAACACGCATGTGCTATGCTTCCATTTTTAATATAATGAACACTCGCACACCTGTCGCTGGTATCTACCACATAGTGGGATATGCCGTGATGGTTTGTGGTTATTTTTATGTTTGCTAAACCAGCTTATAGCAGGCAAGCCAACCTTCGGGCAGGACAGCGTCTGTCAGATCCGCTAGAATATAATATATAGCTGAAATAGAAAGAATGAGGGAAAGTGGAAAGCCAGGTCAACCTTGGCGACGAGTCCTATAATATAATATATTATGATATTTGAAATTGGAAGAGGCAATTAATATATGAACAGAAGTGTATGGCGATCTATTCTAATAACAGAGACATGGCGTGATGGTTGGTATTTATCTATGTTAGTATCATAGTACATAGAAGGACCCTCAGGTGTGCCAACATTCTGAAAAATAAGATATTACAAGAAAATAAGTTCACGAACAGCCATTAAACCAATCCTTTTATTGACGATCCAGCTATTAATTGGCATTAGCAAACTTTACCCAGCTTTAGATAGGTATATAAGATATCCACAACATAAGATATATCAATGAAAGAATTTGTTAAGAATACAATTTGATTATAAAGTGTTTGTTTTTAGAAAGTTTCCTCTTCTTTTTGTAGACCGTAGACCCGCTTTTAAAGAAAATTGTCATTCTTGAGAAGGTGCCCTTCGTAGACTTCATTTTATTTATCCAACGAAGTCAATGATCCATCCTATTCACGTGATACGCCCAAAATCTTTTCCTGGCTGTTTCATAGGAAAGTTTATATAATTCCTGAACTTCAATAACTTTCTAAACACAACCTTTCTAGCTTAAATTTGGAAAGGAAACATTAATTATTTTGAAAACATGTGACATTGTATGTAATTCTAAAGTCTATAGGTACAAAACGTATGCTATTATTTGATAGTAGGTACTTATTTAAATTTGAATTAAGTATTTTATGGCATTTTCAAAATTAATGGAAATAGAATAACAGAAACAAGGTACTTATTTTCATTATTTATTTTTTATCATGATAGTTTCTGCACCTTTTTGGTTTTGTATGTTTTTTTTGTATTTTTTAAGAGGGTGACTGCTGCCAACGTACCTATTTTTTCAATTTGAATTTGCATCATTGCTACAAAACGAATCATTTTGAAAAAAATAGCCTAGTTATTTTGGATATTAAAAAAGAAAAATATACCTTAACTTTTTAATTATGTTTTGTATAAATATATTCTTGTAGGAAAATAATAAGCATACCCCGATTTTTGACATTTATCTTGAATTTTTAAAAAACTATAAGGTATAGAGCATTATTTTTTTTATAAATTAAAGAAGATCAAAATATCTGGAAAAATACGATGTATTGTTACATTAATGCATGTTAAGTTAATAAACCTAAAAAACTTTAATATCGCAATGGCGCTGAATGGAAAATAAATGTTTTTAGGTTTATTTAACTAAACCTGAAGCATTAATGCAACATCACATTATATTTTTCTAGTAAGATATTTCTAGATATTTTTGTGTTCTTTAATTAAAAAAAAAGATATGTTGAACTACGCCTTATATTTTATTAAAAATATAATATAAACGTTGAAAATCGGGATATACCATTATTTTTCTACAAGAATTTATACAGAACATAATCAAAAAGTAAAGATATAATTTTCTTTATTAATACCCAAACTATCTAAATTATTTTTTTTCAAAACGATTTGATTAGAAATAATGATGGTATATCAAATTGAAAAATAGGTACGTTGGCAGCAGTCCCCTCTAAATATTTGATTTTATTTTGTTGTTCTTCATTTATTTTACTTTTTTATTTATTTTTTATCTTTGCTGATCACATTGTTTTAATTTGTGGATAGTAGTTTTGGCGCATGTTTTATTCTGCTGTTTTGTATATTTTTTTGTCGCTTTTTTATCCGAAATAAATAAATAAATTATAATATATTAGATACTTACTTTACTTTTTGTACGGCTACGGCTTTTCCTGCGCCTTTGGCTGCGTCATTGAGTAGTTCCCTTCTACACTCTTGGCTCCCGTTCGGCCAGCCACTTCACAGCTTCTGGAGTCGCCCTATGGATGTCCATCCAGTCTCCTTCATACCTCCGTATCGGGCACTCCTCTACTAGATGCTGGACAATTTGGCTTCTTGCTCCACAGTCACATTCTGGAGAATCCCTTTTTCCCCATTTCCACATTTGGTAGTTACATCGTCCTTGACCTGTACGAATTCTGTTTTGCTGAATCCAAACTTTTCGGGGAAGTTTATAACCTGGGACCCTTTCGTTAGGGTCTAGAATAATATGTTTGTTTAATACCAGGTCTGAATCATTCCACCTCTCTTTCCATGCTCTAGGCAAGTTGAATTCCCCGAGTAGCTTCGACCAAACAGGCTTTCTGGACTTCAGTCGTTGTCTTGGTGGACGGAATATATCTTGAAATGCGGGAATTGCGGGATTCTTTTCAATCTTGGCAAGTTCTCTAGCTGTAGCCTGGCTCCTGCGCAAATCAGGAGGAGCAATGTTCGAAAGCACAGGGAGCCACGGGAGTGCAGTTGGCCTTACGCATCCGGTGATTGTCCTCATTGTTTTATTTAATTCGGCATCAAGGGTTTTGCAATGGACGCTTCTCTCCCACACTGGTGCGCAGTACTCCGCCGCACTATAAACGAGAGCAACCGCTGATGTACGCAGCACTTCAGCAGTGCTGCCCCAAGTTGTTCCGGTGAGCTTCATAATTATGTTGTTCCTAGCTTTCACCTTGTTTTTTAACGCTTGCAAGTGTGGACCGTAAGTTAGTGACCTATCAAGTTTTACTCCGAGATACCTAGGATTGCGGTCGTTTGGGACAATTTCATCACACATGAAGATATTTAGTTCCCTGTCTGCTTGTTGGTTGTTAAGGTGCAGAGTTGTCGCAACTGTCTTTCTAGGGTTCGGCTTCAGGTGCCATTTCTCGAAGTATTTTTGCATAATCTGTAGGTCAGTATTTAGAACGGGTTCCAATTCATCAAAGGTTTTTGCATGTGCCACGATCGCTATATCATCTGCATAAATAAACTTTCTTGACTTGGTTTTTGGGATATCTGCTGTATACATGTTGAAGAGCATTGGGGATAAAACTGACCCCTGAGGTAATCCATTTTGGAGTATTCTCTTTCTACTGACCTCTCCCCTTAAGAAAACTCTGATGCTCCTGTTCAACAGCATATTGTTTAAGAGGGTTATAAATGCTTTGCTCTTAATCATACCCAATGTCTTTAGCAGAAGGCCTCCTTTCCATACCGTGTCATAGGCCGCTGTCAAATCCAGCAAGACTAATCCAGTCTTTTCTCCTTTTTGGAAACCATTTTCAATGTGGGTAGTCAGTGCCAGTACTTGTTCGCAGGTGCTTCGACCTTCACGGAAACCGGCCTGTTCCACTGGGAGGTGAGGTTCCACGAGCGGGGCCATTCTATCCGCTAAGATTCTCTCAAACAATTTATACACAACTGAGAGTAAGGCTATAGGTCTGTAATTTTTTGGGTCATCTGCGGTTTTTCCGGGTTTCAGGATTGCTATGACCTTAGTTTGTCGCCACGATTTTGGTATCTTTCCAGTAAGTATCACTCGGGTAAAAAAGGTTCCAATCCAAGCCACTGCTCTTCCTCCTAGATGTTTAAGAAACTCTGGCAGAATACCATCTATGCCTGCTGCCTTTCCACACTTCATCTTTCCCATTGCCCTATTCAATTCTTCAGCTGTCACCTCGCTAGTTATAAGGTGGGAATCAGGACACGTATCTAGTTCCTTTTTCAGATGTTTTTTCAAGTGCATGCTTTGAATTTTTGAGGGTTTTATGTTTGAGGTTTCGAAGATATTATTTGCTATCTGATTTGGTGTCACGGCGGGTTCTCTTTTCGCTGGAGGGGCAGCACCCAGTTTTCTCAGCAGGGACCAGCTCTTTCGGCTAGAGTGTGTGAAGTCCAGTGACTCTACGCTCTCGGTCCATCTCCTCTTTCTCTCCTCGTCAAGCAGGCGTACGAGATTATTTGCCTCCGTCTCATTGCCGGTACCCTCGTATCTTCGTAGCGTCTCCTCGCACTCCCTGTTCCATCCCGGAATATATGACTTTCGATGTCCTCTGGGGATCGATCTTTGTGCCGCTACCCTCAGTAATCTTTCAAATCGTGTGTAGTTTTATATACTGGGTTTAATCCTGTTTATTGTCTTCTCTATGCAATCTGAGTAATTTTTCCAGTTTGCCTTTTTTAAGTTCCACCTAGGCAAGTGTGGTTGATCTAAAACTGGAATATGCAGGCCGATGCTTATTATCACTGGGAGGTGTTGGCTTCTGGGAAATCCCTTTAGGATGGCTTTGGTGGACATCACAGGTATGCCTTCACTGTTAGTTGTAACAAAACAGAGGTCAGGTGATGTTGTTGTACCCCATCGAGCAGATCGAAATGTGCCTCCCTGTTTCGAGTCGTAGAGAAGATGTAGGTTGTTTTCTGAGGACCAATCGCTAAGCACCTCTCCGTCCGCATCATCGTCCGTATAACCCCATTGGGTGCATCGGGAATTAAAATCCCCAATGTACACAGACGGATGTGGGCATGATTTCAGTACAGCCTGTGTCCAATTTTTTGACGGGGGCTTATACACGTTCACCACATAAAGGCCACCAACCTTGGTAGTTATTGAGAACTCATCCTCATCCACTGCATAGGCTTCTGACTCCAGTTCAAGCTTCACATATGTAGGTTGCAATACCATGTTTTTTATGGCATTTGCAGTGTATGAGGGCAAAACCTGGTACCACCAATTTGCGCGTTTCTTCTTCTGGGATGTGAGTCTCCTGGATGGTCAAAATATCCACCTGTTCCATCATTTTTCCCAGGATCTCCGCCTTTGCTCCGGTCATACCCTCAACGTTAATTTGTCCTATTTTAAGTTTTATCACCGATTTATGCAGTTCGTCAGTGTTTGTAATTGTAGAAGGTTTAAATTTCAATTTTTATCCCTTGGGGGGGTTGTCAGGATGGTCTTTAGAAAGACCTTTTTTGCCGAAATGGCCGTGAGGTCCGCAGACGTACGGCCGCCGGTTTTGTGCTATTTCGTTTCGTGCAATTTTCTTTTTATTTATCATTTTGTTTTAGTTTTCTAAGATTTTGAAAAAAAAAATTATATATTCGTTTTCCTTTTGTTTCTATCCCTTTCAGGGCACTACTTACAGGGGAGACCACGAGAAGGTATAGCACATCCTCCCTCCTAGCATATATTAGATGGAGTATGTACTCCGTGCAATAAGTGAGTCATAGTACCTACCTATATCGCAACATATAAACAACATAGTATATACAAAATTTGAAGTATATTATGTGAAAATATATGTGTGTGTGAATATTATACAACTGTCGATTCGTTCATGACAATTCAATTCTCTCAATGAATCGACATTATTAAGCCAAGATGCGTGTACGAAGGAAAATTTTGTATGGTGTAGTGGACTTTTTGCATGCTAATAACACCAACTAGAGGCCTCGCAGCATATATGTTCCCATACATGGATTTACTCAGAATTCGGAGTAGAACATTTTATGTGAGTTTTGTGTGTGTGTGTGTGTGTGTGTGTGTGTGTATGTGTGTGTGTGTGTGGGTGTGTGTGTGTATGTGTGTGTGTGTGGGTGTGTGTGTGTATATGTGTGTGTGTGTGTGTGTGTGTCTGTGTGTCTGTATGTGTGTCTATGTGTCTGTGTGTGTGTCCCCGTTATAACTTTTGATCCGGTCAATTTACAGAGCACAAAATTTCAGAATATATAAACAGTTATAAGCAAACAAAACTTTTATACTCAGAATTGTGAATTTATGTTTCAGTCAGGGGTTGTCAACTTTTGAAATTTTGGTTTATTCTTCCATATATCTTAGAAACCATAAAAGCAAGAACGCTGAAAATTGGTATAAGCATAGAAAAATACAAAATCTCAAATAATTTTTTTCAAAAAAATTCCAGGGTTTAACAAACATTTTTTATAAAGAAAAATATTTTTTTTATGATAAATTTATGATTTTAAATGCCTATATTTCCAATTTTTTTAAAAATATCAAAAAAGCCGAAACACCCCAACTAGATAATTTAATTTTCTCTAAAAAATATTAACATTGAATTAGCATATCTCAATTTTTTTGAACAATTTTTATAAAAATTGAATTTAGTGACGACATCACTTCATACAATTTGTATGGCAGTCGCCTATACACAATATGTAAGAAGACTTAATAGTTTGATACTTAAATCTCCAAACATACATACATACCATAATGCTGTTTTCATATTCTGGGTAGAAAAAAGGACTGACCTCCATACTGTCCTATCTTGACATACATACCTACACGTGTTGTATAGAAAATAAAATATCCCTTGGGGGGGTCGTCAGGATGGTCTTTAGAAAGATCTTTTTTGCCGAAATGGCCGTGAGGTCCACTGACGTACGGACGCCGGTTTTGTGCTATTTCGTTTCGTGCAATTTTCTTTTTATTTCTCATTTTGTTTTAGTTTTCTAAGATTTTGAAAAAAAAAATTATATATTCGTTTTCCTTTTGTTTCTATCCCTTTCAGGGCACTACTTACAGGGGAGACCACGAGAAGGTATAGCACATCCTCCCTCCTAGCATATATTAGATGGAGTATGTACTCCGTGCAATAAGTGAGTCATAGTACCTACCTATATCGCAACATATAAACAACATAGTATATACAAAATTTGAAGTATATTATGTGAAAATATATGTGTGTGTGAATATTATACAACTGTCGATTCGTTCATGACAATTCAATTCTCTCAATGAATCGACATTATTAAGCCAAGATGCGTGTACGAAGGAAAATTTTGTATGGTGTAGTGGACTTTTTGCATGCTAATAACACCAACTAGAGGCCTCGCAGCATATATGTTCCCATACATGGATTTACTCAGAATTCGGAGTAGAACATTTTATGTGAGTTTTGTGTGTGTGTGTGTGTGTGTGTGTGTGTGTATGTGTGTGTGTGTGGGTGTGTGTGTGTGTATGTGTGTGTGTGTGGGTGTGTGTGTGTGTATATGTGTGTGTGTGTGTGTGTGTGTCTGTGTGTCTGTATGTGTGTCTATGTGTCTGTGTGTGTGTCCCCGTTATAACTTTTGATCCGGTCAATTTACAGAGCACAAAATTTCAGAATATATAAACAGTTATAAGCAAACAAAACTTTTATACTCAGAATTGTGAATTTATGTTTCAGTCAGGGGTTGTCAACTTTTGAAATTTTGGTTTATTCTTCCATATATCTTAGAAACCATAAAAGCAAGAACGCTGAAAATTGGTATAAGCATAGAAAAATACAAAATCTCTAATAATTTTTTTCAAAAAAATTCCAGGGTTTCTCAAACATTTTTTATAAAGAAAAATATTTTTTTTATGATAAATTTATGATTTTAAATGCCTATATTTCCAATTTTTTTAAAAATATCAAAAAAGCCGAAACACCCCAACTAGATAATTTAATTTTCTCTAAAAAATATTAACATTGAATTAGCATATCTCAATTTTTTTGAACAATTTTTATAAAAATTGAATTTAGTGACGACATCACTTCATACAATTTGTATGGCAGTCGCCTATACACAATATGTAAGAAGACTTAATAGTTTGATACTTAAATCTCCAAACATACATACATACCATAATGCTGTTTTCATATTCTGGGTAGAAAAAAGGACTGACCTCCATACTGTCCTATCTTGACATACATACCTACACGTGTTGTATAGAAAATAAAATATCCCTTGGGGGGGTCGTCAGGATGGTCTTTAGAAAGATCTTTTTTGCCGAAATGGCCGTGAGGTCCACTGACGTACGGACGCCGGTTTTGTGCTATTTCGTTTCGTGCAATTTTCTTTTTATTTCTCATTTTGTTTTAGTTTTCTAAGATTTTGAAATTTTTTTATATATTCGTTTTTCTTTTGTTTCTATCGCTTTCAGGGCACTACTTACAGGGGAGACCACGAGAAGGTATAGCACATCCTCCCCTAAAACATACATTTCCACATTTGGTTGTTACATCGATGTAACTACCAAATGTGGAAATGGGGAAAAAGGGATTCTCCGGAATGTGACTGTGGAGCAAGAAGCCAAATTGTCCAGCATCTAGTAGAGGAGTGCCCTGTATGGAGGAGGTATGAAGGAGACTGGGTGCAAGGACATCCATAGGGCGACTCCAGAAGCTGTGAAGTGGCTGGCCGAACGGGAGCCAAGAGTGTAGAAGGGAAATACTCAATGACGCAGCCAAAGACGCAGGAAAAGCCGTAGCCGTACAAAAAGTAAAGTAAGTAAGTAATAAAATATCCTAAAATATTCAATAATTTGGATTTATGGGTTTATAGTTTGTTACTTATTCTTCAACTATACATACGCTATCGACAGTTGGATCTCATGTGTTACATGCAACTAGTAATAAAAAAAAAAGATAGGTAAAAATATAGATCATAAGAGGATTTGCGGTCTTCCACTTACTCCGTTCAAAATAAACTAAAAGAAATTAAAAATGTATTTCGTAAAAAAAATTCGACTCCAAAAATAAAGAATATAAACAAAACTGACAAAACTCATAAAATGCACTGTATACAGTAATTA
Source organism: Molanna angustata (assembly GCA_963576475.1). Taxonomy (NCBI): domain Eukaryota; kingdom Metazoa; phylum Arthropoda; class Insecta; order Trichoptera; family Molannidae; genus Molanna; species Molanna angustata. The sequence continues at coordinate 1,184,081 of OY754965.1, read as the reverse complement.
TCTAATTTAATTATAAAGTACATTAATTTTAACATAAAATGCACTGTATACAGTAATTATCTAATTTAATTATAAAGTACATTAATTTTAACATAAAATGCACTGTATACAGTAATTATCTAATTTAATTATAAAGTACATTAATTTTAACATAAAATGCACTGTATACAGTAATTATCTAATTTAATTATAAAGTACATTAATTTTAACATAAAATGCACTGTATACAGTAATTATCTAATTTAATTATAAAGTACATTAATTTTAACATAAAATGCACTGTATACAGTAATTATCTAATTTAATTATAAAGTACATTAATTTTAACATAAAATGCACTGTATACAGTAATTATCTAATTTAATTATAAAGTACATTAATTTTAACATAAAATGCACTCTATACAGTAATTATCTAATTTAATTATAAAGTACATTAATTTTAACATAAAATGCACTGTATACAGTAATTATCTAATTTAATTATAAAGTACATTAATTTTAACATAAAATGCACTGTATACAGTAATTATCTAATTTAATTATAAAGTACATTAATTATAACATAAAATGCACTGTATACAGTAATTATCTAATTTAATTATAAAGTACATTAATTTTAACATAAAATGCACTGTATACAGTAATTATCTAATTTAATTATAAAGTACATTAATTTTAACATAAAATGCACTGTATACAGTAATTATCTAATTTAATTATAAAGTACATTAATTTTAACATAAAATGCACTGTATACAGTAATTATCTAATTTAATTATAAAGTACATTAATTTTAACATAAAATGCACTGTATACAGTAATTATCTAATTTAATTATAAAGTACATTAATTTTAACATAAAATGCACTGTATACAGTAATTATCTAATTTAATTATAAAGTACATTAATTTTAACATAAAATGCACTGTAATTGGTTAATAAATTAAATTCAAAGGGGATCGTCTTGATATTCATTATTGAAAATCTTTCAGTTCAGTAAAAATAAATTATGTATTAGGGTTGTCGCAGATATTTTTTTTTTTGTTTTTGTGTTTTAATTATTTACTGACATTTAATAATAAACAAGTAAATAAAAAAAACATTATGTTCTAATAATTTTGTGACTTTTAGTAATAAACAAGTACACCAAAAAAATATTATGTTCTAATAATTTTGTGACTTTTCATAATAAACAAGTACACCAAAAATATTATGTTCTAATTATTTACTGACATTTAATAATAAACAAGTAAATAAAAAAAAACATTATGTTCTAATAATTTTGTGACTTTTAGTAATTAACAAGTACACCAAAAAAATATTATGTTCTAATAATTTTGTGACTTTTAATAATAAACAAGTACACCAATAAAATAATATGTTCTAATAATTTTGTGACGTTTAATAATAAACAAGTAAATCAAAAAAATATTATTTTTTAATAATTCTGTATCTTCTAATAATAAACAAGTAAATCAATAAATATAATGTTTTAATAATTCTGTATCTTCTAATAATAAACAAGTAAATCAAAAATTATTATGTTTTAGTAATTTTGTATCTTCTAATAATAAACAAGTAGGTAAATCAAAAAAATATTATGTTTTAATATTTTATCTTCTAATAATTAACAAGTAAATCAAAAATATATTATGTTTTCATAATTATGTATCTTCTAATAATAAACAAGTAAATCAAAAAATATTAAGTTTTAATAATTTTGTACATTCTAATAAACAAGTACCTAAATAAAAAAATATTATGTTTTAATAATTTTGTATCTTCTAATAATAAACAAGTAAATCATAAAAATATTATGTTTTAATAATTCTGTATCTTCTAATAATAAACAAGTAAATCCAAAAAATATTGACATTATATAAAACAATCATTAGGACTGTGTTGACTTACGGATGCGAGGCTCTGACACTGACCGTGAAATCCGCTGAAGCATTAGATGTTTTCGAAAGGACAGTCCTACGCCGAATATGTGGTCCTGTGAAGGAAGGAGATGAATGGCGCATAAAGAAAAATGAAGAACTGTACAAAATTTATGAAGCACCAAAGATCTCAACCCATATAAGACTGCTTAGGTTGAGATGGGCTGGCCATGTACAGAGAATGCCAAACACGCGACTACCCAAAAAAATCATGTTTGGTTACCCGGGAGGTAAACGGAAGATGGGGAGACCAAGACTGAGATGGGAGGACGACATACGGAGAGATGCAGAAAAGCTCCTGCAGGTCCCTAACTGGAGAACGGCGGCTGAGGATAGAAGAGGTTGGAGGCGCGTGTTGAAGGAGGCCAAGGCTCGATTTGGGCTGTAGTGCCATCGAAGAAGAAGAAGAAATCCAAAAAATATAATGTTTTAATAATTTTGATTTTGATACTGATGTTCGCAACAACCTTGATATATATGTATGCAAATCTGTATGTACTCATATATATTTACAATTAAGAATATTTTGTATTCCCTATTTTTAAATAAAAATAAATAATAAAATACAATTAGACCGATTGATGTATAATTATGAATATTATTTCTCCCGAATGTTTTGAAGGAATGTGAAGAGAGTATGGGAATGTTAAGAAGAAATGAAAGAACAGAGGATATAAGCAAATATTACAAGCTCTTTCAGTACATCTTCAACTCCAACTTCCTCCACCAAGATATGTAAGTATATACCCAATGCACAAATATCGGAGGAAGATACGTAAAATCAATTTCTTTTGATTTCCATATTTGATTTTTCTAGAGGCATACAGAATAAAACATATCTCCTCAAGTTCTTTTGGGATCCTTAACTGGGGTACTGAACTCAAAAGCGTCCTTATTTTAACCATAATATAAAAGCGTATAATAGGTTTTCGTAATATTAAATGAAATATGTATAAAAAAATATTTATTAATTTGTTGTTCTTATATTATTTTTGGCACTAATCACAGAAGATGTAATGTAAATAAAATTTGTGTACCTACTATGGTTAATATCCATGAGGCAATCTCCTACAACCAACTCAAACAACGTGAAGCTTCTTTTTTTCTGTTTTCATATAATTGGTATTATTTCCTTTTTCTACTCTTTTGTGAATATCTGGATCAAATTTAGGTCGTTTTCAAATTACATAAGTGCAGCTAATTTTGTCCCTGAAGAAAAAAAAATCCTTTATAATTGACTATGTCAAAACTTCATTTTTAAAACATAAATACAAAATACATTGCAGTAGTAGGCAATGTTCCCTGTAAGATGTGCGCGTGTGCGTGCGCACAACTACTAAATATTATCTTTGTTAGTGTTGTTATTATATAAAATCACTGTGATTAATAAATACCCTAAAAATATACATTTTAATGAATAATTGTATTATTCATTAAAATGTATAATTTAATTTTCTGTTCAAAAAACAACTCAAAATTAATATACTCACCTTATATGATTTAATTTAATTTTGTAATTTCTTTTATTTTTTCTTTAATATTAATATGTTAAAAATATTTTGATTGTGTGGTCACCCTGGCATTTATATCCATGTACCTTGCATTAATTGTACCAGTTAGGTGTGCCCTTTTTTTACTGTGGAATAATATTATTGTCACATTAATGATTTAAGGTACCCAAGTGCGTATTAGTAAATATTGTATTTTTGTGTGGTGGGTGCATGTAATGTATAAATATAATATTGTAAATCTCCAATCTCGAAACAGGCGTAGTCCTAGTGAGGTTGGGATAGTGTTTATAAATGATTTTATAAATATCGAGATGTAATAAAATAAATGAACACATTTCAATGAGAGATGAGAGATAGAGCAAGTTAAATTGAAATGACTGATTAATTCGGATAATTCATATATCACTCGAATTGTTCAAAGAACATAAGAAATTTCCTTAAAGTTTTGGAATGTCTGATATTAGGAGAAGGTGGAATGGGTTGAAGGAAAGTATCATCTTGGATGTGTGAATATTCTCTTCGGAGATCGTTTCTTCTCTTTTGAATTCCTCTTAGCATTTCATTACCTCTCTTTTACAGACACGGCCTGGCTTTGTCAGCCTTCCGTACATGTGGCGATATCACACACATAATATGTAGACAAATTCCAATCTTTTTTTTTATTTGATATCAAATTCAAATAAATAATAATACTATCACATGGGAAAATTCAATAAAAATATTGCGAAAATAACCTATAGGAAAAAAGTTGGTAATATTGAATACGATCGCAGATTTTTTGTAATAACAAAAATCTGTGACATGTCCGTGAGGAAAAAGATGTCTGCGTCTTTTATTGGCTTTTTCCGATCACATTGACACCTGATATTTTCTATAAAAATTGTCACCAAAGATTGACGAAACTAAACATTTTTTAATTCTTCTCTTCAAAATGTTTTAAGAGCGAATTTAGGTACTTGTAGAATATTCTTTTTTTCTCCAGAAGAGAGAATATCTTTTGATGTTTGAGGAGTTTTTAAATGATTAACTCTTGTATTAAAATATTCTGTTTAATACAATTCTTCAAGATTAATACAAGTACAATGTAAATTGTTTACAAGTTATAGTTAACTGTCTACAAGGTGATGTCTGTAACCAGAATGAGATTTCTTAATTTTCAATAAATAAAGAAATCTCTTTATTGTTCCCTTTCAAATATTAAAATCACTAATCATTAATTATGAGTCATTTCTTGAATACTTACTTCCGATGGCCATTCAACTCCGGTAGAGCTTTAGCCTCCTGAACAATAGCTTTCCAAGCCTTCCTGTCAGCTGCAATGGACTCCCAGTCATCACAAGCATTCAGCACGTTCAGATCTCGGGTAACATTGTCCATCAATAATATATTTCAATAAATCAATAATTAATAATAGACATCTGTCCTTAAATATAAGAACTATTTTAATAATATTTATAATATTAATAAATATCCCCTAGTATGGTTCTAAACCATGCTACTTATTTATCAACAATTACACAGATGTCTCCTTACTTGTCAAATTGAAAATAACATAATATACAATATATTATAATACTACAAGGTTTATTCAATTATTTCCAAAGATATAATATATATTATTATTTAAGAAAATTCAAGATATTAATATTCAACAAAGATATTAATAAAATGAAATATTGTACTTAGAAGGAAAGATGCATACGTTTGAATGCGTAGCGTATGTATGTACATGTACTTATATTATATGTAAATGTATCTATAAATAAACAACGTAATAGACAATAACATTAAACTAGCTCACCTTAGCACAGGCTATGCCTAGTGAGGGGGCTAGTAACAAAGATACAAACAAACGATATGGCTTAAACTATGTAAGCACCAGTGAAGTGGTAAATTGATATTTATTGAAATGAAATAACTTATATTTACTTTGTATGTTAACTATATATGAATAAGCTTATATTATTTTAAGATATTTTGTATCTCATATATAGGTACTGTATGTTTTTGGATAGAAATGAATAAAAATAAATAAATAAAACGATTGGGTTGTGGCCAACACTAAACTCTCCACACCATAGTAAGCGTTCATTTTTTTCTTCTTGATAGGTTGACAATTTCAAAATGCATTTTTATGAAGTACATTTCTATTAGATTCTTAAACAAATAATAGATTCCCAGAGAACAAAAGTTTTCACAATACACCATACACACAAAAACATTGTCACGAAACTCATAGTACCTATGTATTTTCTACATGATACCTGTCGAGAAATTTTAAGTAAAATTGCATTACTAGCAAGATGAGCATGTATGAGACAGTGTATCAATGTTGATGAGGCGATGTATGTTTACCTAATATATTCAATTTGTTTTTGTTTCCCATTCAGCATGACACGATTTTAATACGTTCTTATCTTGTCTTATCTTTAAAATGTATAAATCAGTACTTTTTTTGGTTACTTGTGCTTTGCTACGAAATTGGTTGTGGCAGGATTCCATTCCGCGAACACTGGATTACTAATCCAGCGCGCTAAGCGCTCTGCCACCACCCATCTGAACTTAATCGTCTTCATTGGCGCTACAGCCCTGTGTGGGCCCTGGCCTCTTCCAGAATCCAGCCGTCCCTGTCCTTCGCCGCTCTCCTTCAGTTTGCTATTCCGATCGCCCTTATGTCGTCTTCTGTGTCATCCAGCCATCTTAGCTTGGGCCTACCTCTACTTCTTCTGCCCTCTGGATTGGTGTTGTTAGATATTGTTATATCTAATTTGTTTCTTTTTCCTTTATGTTTTTATCAATGGTATATAACTCGTACTTGCAATTTTTGATTGAACCTGGAATTGATTTTAAACAAGTTTTTTATTTTTATTTATTAAAATTTTTAAGAAATTTCAATGGAATTCCATCAAGAACTGACGATCAAAAAGTTAAATCTAACTCTCCTGTTGTTTGATATCGAATGATGGACAAATCAAAATACCTTTGATTCCCGCCAAAATCCTTCCACAACTGCTTCCTCCCCCCTAGCGGTCAAAACCGAAAGGATGAACACTCGCAAAAACGTCGTCTCGATACATCATTCAAATTCGTCGCTCGAATAAAATCGTCTCGTTTCGTCGATCTATACATGTCATCATCGTTTTATAATATAAATCATCATCATTATCGTGTGTGTTATTGTGTTATCGTGTTGTACCTTTTGTTTTGTTATATGTGAGAGAAGAGGACTCGAGGAGTATCATAACAAGAGAACGAGATCAAAGGTTAGTACCGCTCCTTGGTCATATCCCATCCAACACACATTACAGATAAACAATTCAATTCATAAATTTCGATATACAGTCCATTATTTATTTAGCCCGATGTGCAATTGGCGCTAACATTTTGATCCATACGATCCGGATTTTTGAACTTTTTTTGTCTTACAAATCGCATTTTTAAATCTTTTTGTCTTAAAAATTGCATTTTAACATTGGTTATTCGTCAGATATATTGTATTTTTGGCATTCTGTCATAAAATATTCATTATCAACCGTAATTATTTAATTTTGCATTATTTCAACATTGAATTGGTTACTTGTATTGTGTGTAAAATACCTATTTCTCTCCATATTTGCCATCATTCGATCGATATTGTTCAATCAAAACAAGTCGGTATTTTGTAAATTTTCGTTGTAACATTTCAACATAAATTCATAGGATTGTTCGTACTTCAGTCGATTTCGTACAGTCGTAAATTTGCGAACATTTCGTCTGTCAGTTGAGTCAGCTGTTTGATAGCTCGCGGCCATTTTGTTTTATTGTTTACATTTTTCCGATGACAGTTGACATTTCGGTATAGTTTATTCGATTTGAAATAATAAAACATCGCATTTAATTATAAATTAAATATATTTACATTCTATTTTACAATGGCTAACATTAGATACCGATTAGCACGTTTAGACCTGCAAAGTGTTTTTAATTGTGCACTTAAAGCGCAGACATCTGATGAATTGGATGACAGGTTAACATTGCAATCGAGATTCAAGGAAATTGAATCAATTAAAGACAATTTTGTACAAAACCATATCGCGTTAGAGTCTTCTAAGAAAGATGATGTTGATTTGAAAACTCATCAGGAAAATTATGTTGAATTTATGGAAACTTTTCATAAAATTAATGTCATTTATTCGAAGATTTTTCCTATAGTAGAACCGAATATGCCTAGCGAATATGCACCATATAATCGAAATGTTTGTTTACCCAAACTCAATTTGGTATCATTTTCGGGAAAATACACAGAGTGGATGAACTTTATAAGTACATTCAATTCATTAATTCACAATGATAAAAGTTTACAACATGTACAAAAATTTCATTATCTGCTGAGTACTTTGACAGGTGAAGCATTAAATGTAGTAAGGCATCTACCTATTTCTGAAGATAATTATTTAATTGCATATCAACTTTTACAAAAAAGATTCGAAAACAAAAGACTCATAGCAGACATTCACATGGAAAACATTCTATCGTGTTCATTAAAATCTCGTAATGAATTAAGTGCGTTTATAGGCACCATCAAAGAAAATATATTGGCATTACAGGCATTAAAATTTCCAACAAAGGAATGGTCATTTATTTTACTACACATCATACTTCGCAAATTACCTATCGATATTAGAACAATTTTTGAAACCTCTCATCATCGAGAGGAGATCCCATCATTTGAACAATTAATAGATTTTCTGGAAATACAATGTCGGGCTAAAGAAAACGCTTGTCATATTGCTAGTGAAAATATCAATAAACATTCAAAACCCAAATCGTACAATTCGTTCTTGTCCAATACGGACAATAATATACAGCGTGTGAAATGTGTCGTATGTAATGAATTGCATTCATTATTTCAATGTTCTAAATTTCTTTCTATGTCACCTAAAGAAAGATACTATGTCGTCAAGGAGAATCGTATTTGTTTGAATTGCTTGTCCAAATCTCATTTGTTGAAAAATTGTTCATCTCGCTCTTGTAAATTATGTTCATCAAAACATCACACATTGCTTCATTTTACATCAACTAATAAAATAGTGAATCCATCGTCAAATGATAACGCACCTAACCACGATGTCGTTGTCAATTCAGATTCTGTTTTCTCGGCTAAGGCAGCGATCGTAGACAGAATGGTGTATACCAATCATAGTAATTGTAGTATTTTGCTATCGACAGCTATTGCAGAAGTCAGGGATAAGACCGGGAGATATCAGAAGGTTCGTGTACTTTTGGATAGCGCGAGTCAAGCGAATTTTATTTCGGAAAATTGCGCCACTCGCTTAGGATTTAAATATGTTAAAAAAAACATTCCAATTCGTGGTATCTGTCAGATGCAATCAATGGCCAACAAAGGTGTAGTCGAAGGCCAGGTGCGAGCAGTTGGTTCACGTGAACCACTGTTTGATATAGAAATGATAGTTTTATCGAATATTTGCAGTAACATGCCTAGTCAAAACATCAATTTTAGTCATTGGGAACATGTTGAAAATTTAAAATTAGCGGATCCAGAATTTTATGCCCCTGGACCCGTGGATATATTACTTGGAGCCGCCGTTTTTCCTTTGTTATTGAAGTCAGGAAAAATAGTTGGAGAGAAAAATGAGCCTACAGCCTTAAATACAGCATTCGGTTGGATTTTAATGGGAAATATAGATGTAAATTCGTCCAAGGTTCTTAATACATTTTTTACATCATCGGAACGTAGCATTGAGAACTCGCTCAGTCGTTTTTGGGAAATAGAAGAGCCTCCACAGATCGTATCCCCATTACAATCGCCAAATGATATTCGCTGCGAAGATATCTTTCAGAAAGAACATCGTCGTGATAGCTCTGGAAGATATATTGTGCCGTTACCGCTCGTTGAAAATGCTCAGGAATTAGGTTCAACACATGACATTGCACTATCTCGTCTTCATCATCTAGAACGTAGATTAGCTCGTAATCCCAAACTTAAGGAATTGTACGTACAATTTATGAGAGAATACGAAGCTTTGGGTCACATGACAGAATCAACCTCTATAGACATGAAGTCAGTCAAATATTTCATCCCTCATCATTGCGTATTTAAGGAACATAGCTCATCAACAAAACTTCGTGTAGTGTTTGACGCAAGTTCTCGTTCTTCGTCTCAAGTATCCTTAAATGACATACTTCTGTGCGGACCAAAGTTGCAAACAAATATCGTAGATCTGATGTGCAGATTCCGAATTCATCCTATAGTTTTCACTGCAGATATTTGCAAAATGTTTAGGCAAATATTGATTCTTCCAAAATATACATCATGTCAACATATATTGTGGCGGGAGAGTATCGATCTGCCTGTCAAGCAATATACTTTGGAAACTGTTACATATGGCACAGCATCTGCTCCTTATTTAGCACAGCGTTCACTCCGACAACTCGCCCAGGATGAAGGTGTCAAATATCCCGAAGCAGCTATCATTTTAAATGAAAACACATATATCGATGACATTCTGGATGGCGCAGACACCATTACGCATGCTCAAAAGTTGCAACAGGACTTAAGGAATTTGTTATGTCTTGGAGGCTTTACGTTACGTAAATGGTACAGTAATTGTGCCGAGGTTTTGTCTGATATTCCTGTTGAAGATCGCGAAACACCAATTTATCTTGATTTTGACCAAAGTCAAACAATGGGATGCTGTGAACGATTCATTTTCATATTATTTCACCAAGATGGAAAACAAATATACTAAAAGATCTATATTGTCCAATATTTCGAAAATATATGATCCTATCGGATTTTTGAGTCCAGTTCTGCTATTCGTAAAATGTTTGTTACAAGAGTTATGGAAACTCACACTCGCGTGGGACGATGAAGTGCCTAATTACATTCAGAAACAATGGAGATTGGTCCTTTCATCTTTATCTCTGTTGTCAAATATTAAAATTCCTCGTTTTTTCGGAATTACTAAACCTATGGAGTACCAACTTGTAGGTTTTTGTGATGGGTCTGAAAAAGGATATGGTGGTGTTGTCTATCTTCGTTCGTTTGATTCTGATTCAAATACAATCGTTCGTTTGTCAATAGCTAAATCGAGAGTAGCGCCGGTAAAACCTCTATCAATCCCTTGTCTCGAACTTTCTGATGCTCTCTTATTATCTAACATTTTGAAATATTTACTTAACACTTTAGGTAATAAAATTTATATTCAAAAAATATTCGCCTTTACTGATTCAACAATCGTACTCGTAATCGTAGTAATCGTAATCGTAGCGTGGCTGAATACACCTCCATATATGCTAAAAACATTTGTATGTTATCATGTTACTAAAATCATAGAAACACTCATGAACAGATTGTCACGCTGGCAACTTTTGAAAAAACTGACACAACACTTCTGGAATCGTTGGCGAAGGGAGTACCTTCACACCCTTCAACAACGCAGTAAATGGACATCTAGTTCAGCCAATTTGAGCATTGGTGATTTAGTGCTCATTGAAGATTCGCAATCGCCACCTATGCAATGGCCCCTAGGACGTATTACAGAATGTTTTCCAGGTTCTGATAATATTCTTCGTGTCGTGAATGTTCGCAACTCAAAAGGCATTCTCAAGCGTCCTATTGTTAAACTATACAAATTGCCTATAAAGACATATATTTCGTGTTGTTTCGTTTATGTTCATTTATTCATTCACTTTCGTTAATCGTACATACATCATTCATCATCGTTATCTATTTTGTTGTATGGTGCATATTATAGCTTGGGTATATTCTATATCGTTGGAGATAATACCTTCTCATCCAGTATTGTTTGTGTTGATTGCGGTTCATACAATGTCATTCATTTTGTCATTTATTTCTTATTGTCGTGAGTCAACTTTCATTTATCGTTGTTTTGAGGAAAGCCTATATTTCCTCAAGGCTGGGAGGATGTTTGATATCGAATGATGGACAAATCAAAATACCTTTGATTCCCGCCAAAATCCTTCCACAACTGCTTCCTCCCCCCTAGCGGTCAAAACCGAAAGGATGAACACTCGCAAAAACGTCGTCTCGATACATCATTCAAATTCGTCGCTCGAATAAAATCGTCTCGTTTCGTCGATCTATACATGTCATCATCGTTTTATAATATAAATCATCATCATTATCGTGTGTGTTATTGTGTTATCGTGTTGTACCTTTTGTTTTGTTATATGTGAGAGAAGAGGACTCGAGGAGTATCATAACAAGAGAACGAGATCAAAGGTTAGTACCGCTCCTTGGTCATATCCCATCCAACACACATTACAGATAAACAATTCAATTCATAAATTTCGATATACAGTCCATTATTTATTTAGCCCGATGTGCAATTGGCGCTAACACCTGTTATTTCCCTTTCCCTTACCTGGACTCACCTGCGATCAATGATCATACAACGCTCGGTGACAATATAACGCTCTTAAGGGGCCATATAAACCTAAACACCTCAATTTCAAATCAAATATGTTAAACAGTGTGTTTCTAGAAAAAAATAGTATAAGTCTTTTCAACATTTTTCTAGTGAATGTTCGTCACACAATTATAAAATTCAGCCTAAATTCCCATAAATAAATGATTAAAAATATCCTTTTTTACAGCATTTTTGTTAAATTACTCCATAACAATGTGTCGTAGAGAAATAAATATTTTATATGCTTAAAGAGTGCATAAAATTAAAGTGAATGACCGATAAAGTTTTTTCATTTCAACTAAGGTTTGTTCTTAAAATGCAAAAAATCAACAAATTTGGGGTTTCCGATAATTTAAAACACGTATAAACCTTTTTAACGCACGCGATATTTACCCTTACTAACGCGTAACTTCATAGTGCATTGGGCGGTTTTAATATATCATGTTTTCAGTCACAAGTTTAGCGTTATATGTCCTCTTAAGATTGTGTCTATATTCGGTCTAGGACACTTGGCTGTGGCCACTTGGCTGCGGGACACTTGGGTGCGGGACACTTGGCTGCGAGACACTTGGCTGCGGCGGACATTTGGCTGCGGGACACTTGGGTGCGACGGACACTTGGGTGCGAGCCCACTTGGTTGCGAGTCCATTTGGTCGCGACGGACACTTGGGTGTGAGCCCACTTGGTCGCGAATTCAAAAATATTTTTTTCTGCCTAGGGCTGAAGTTTTTCGTGCTGATTTTTGTAATGCTCTTTATCATATAAGTAGTTGATATACAAGTAGGTATATACAGACATTAAAAATATAAAAAAATATATTTATTTTATTTATTTATTTGATCTTCTTGAAATTATAATTAGTACACTGGCGGGCTTATTGCCTAGTGGCAATTTCTTCCAATTTCTACTTATGTTTGAAATTGTAAAGTAAAAACAAGGTTTTTAAGCCAAATTATTTTTTACACTATAAAAATATGAGAATTTTTCATACACACTAGTTGCATGTAACACATGAGATCCAACTGTCGATAGCGATAGTATGTATAGTTGAAGAATAAGTAAGTACCAAACTATAAACCAATAAATCGAAATTATTGATTTTTTTTAAGATATTTTGTTTTCTACACAAAACATGTAGGTAAGTATGCCGACCGCCGTGGCACTGTTGGTAAGCCGTTCGGTTTCTGTGCGGGCGTCCTGGGTTCGATTCCCAGTAGAGGAGAAATATATTTAAATTCATTTCTCACGCAAATATTGCTTCTCTGGGCTGGAAACACTGGTTAGTTGGAAGAAATTGCCATACGGCAATAAACTCGCCACTTGCGCATGGTGCAAGGAAGTGTTTATTATTATTATGTATGTCAAGATAGGATAGTATGGAGGTTAGTCCTTTTTTCCTACCCGGAATATGAAAACAGCATGATAGTATGTATGTATGTTTAGAGATTAAGTATCAAACTATTAAGTCTTCTTACATATTATGTATAGGCGACAAAACAAAAAATATAACGAATTAGAAAGATAACTTATCTAGTTAAACATCAATTCATATAATATACCATCACGCCGTATCCCTAATTTATGTGATCTAAACAGTTTTTACTCTCCACACTATGGAATAGTGGAGTCATGATTTCACAATTTTTAAGTGTAATTTTTTTCCATCAATTTCTCAACGAGTATCATGTAGAGAGTGCACACTGTGAGTTTCGTCGTGATGTGTTTGTATGTATGGCGTATGGCGTTCGGCGTAAGGAATTATTTTAATGTATCCTCTCTACAGCCCAAACTATAAGTCCGATCGACATCATATTTACATCATATGTGTATAGTGGATAGATCTAGAGCTGATTAGTTTTCCATAGATATCCGTTAATTTCTTCTCTATGATTTCATCTGTCGAAATTTTCAAAATGCTCTCACGTTATGGAAATTCGAGTTTTTTGTAAACTGATAAAATTTTGATTAAACAAAAATACACTCATTAAAAATGCGTTCAAGGACTGTCAAAATTTAAAGAAAAAAATCTATGGTTTGCCATATCGATGTGAAACAAATTTCATATTTGTATGAAAAATGTATATAACAGTAAAATAGTAAAATAACTTCTGTAAGGGAAAATTAAGTGATCAACTGGCACTTGTAATTGGCTGCCCAGTTTTGTAGTAGCTGTAGTAGCCCTTATTTGATGGAACAACGATGTATAGTAACTTTTTAGCTGTAAGTGGTTCTTTAAATAAAAATAAATAAATAAATATAAAGAGCATTACAAAAATCAGTACGAAATATTTCATTCCTAAGCAGAAAAAAATATTTTTGATTTCGCGACCAAGTGGGCTCGCACCCAAGTGTCCGTCGCGACCAAATGGACTCGCAACCAAGTGGGCTCGCACCCAAGTGTCCGTCGCACCCAAGTGTCCCGCAGCCAAATGTCCCCCGCAGCCAAGTGTCTCGCAGCCAAGTGTCCCGCACCCAAGTGTCCCGCACCCAAGTGGCCGCAGTCAAGTGTCCCATTCCGGTCTATATTATATTTCGACATATTGTGTAATACTTCAGAGACATTAAATTCGACGAGCTACTCGATTACATCTATCTATCATTACAATAAAATCGGTGTTGTGTTAGTGAAGTGTATATGCCTTGCATCAAGACCAGGTAAGAAAAACACAGGACAATATTGGTGAGTCTCAGCTTCATTCCATCATACAGTCCACAATAATTTCCGTAATATATTTAAAAACTCAATTCAATAATTATGATAATATACATTTTAAAAATTATACCACTAGGCTTTATGTAGGTACCTACCTACATAATAAAACCACTATCGGTGAACAAATGTACGATGAAGATCGGAATGGTCATCGTTTTGCATTCCCGGTCACAGAATTGCTTACGCGGTCCATTCTTCGGGGTCTTTTTCTTCTTGTCAGCCATCAATGTTGCTTCCTTCTCTATCTTGGGCGTCCCTGTACCACTTTTTTCCCGCGACTGGTATGTAACTATATCGTCAGCCCATCTTTTCTGGCGTCTTCCTACTTCTATTTTGTCTTTCCAAGACCTCCATCGTAGAATTCGTGGTGTCCGTCTGTCAACTTCCCGTCTTATCACGTGACTTTCCCACTGCCATTTGAGACTAGCAATGTGGTCTGTAATGTCAAGAAGCTTGGCACGGCGTCTTATTGCATCATTGCATATTTTGTCCCTAAGACTTATCTCCACCATTTGTATTTCCATAGACCTTTATTGTGGGCATTTCTAATTATGTATTGTGGCGACAGTCAGAGTCATGGTTTCTAAACCATATGCAATTTGTTCATACAAGATTTCCTTGGTGGTCTAGTATAAACAAATCGTGATATGACTTGTCCCATATCACAATTCGCTTATACCAAACCCTTTAGTCTTGCATACCCAGTTTGATCTTATTATTCTTTTACTGAGTCTTGCAACTTTTCAGATAAAAATAATTCATTATTCCGATAACAGTAGAAAATTACAATTGAACACGAATAAAAAATCATCACTTTATGATATAATTTTGACAGTAGATAATGCTAAAAAAGGTATTTATGTATAGGTATACAAGATTTTCGATCTTGTTCTTGGTCTTACAACGAAACCTCAGTCTTGGACTTACATTATTCATGAGACCATAACTGCAAGATATTTTCCCAACACTAAAAGCTCTAGATCAAGATGGTTGACTTATTCTGTTCACACAAGACGGTTTCACGTTACATAGATACATAGTTTGTTCGTTATCTTTCATATTTACACTTCTGCTGGGTTCTTTGTTTTATTCATATCCTTATATCATTTAACATACGTATTTCATATGAGAATCATAATACCTATACTGTAATATTTCATACCAAATATTATATTTATCATTGTTTTACAGATTTATTTAAAAAAAAACAAATAAATATAAAAATACGCATTAAGTGATCACGTAAACCAGCGAATAACAGGTCGTAATCGCTGTAGGTGCCTTAAGTTCCTGGTTCTTCTATAATATTCCAACTTCGTCTCTATTGAGATGTTAAAAATTTGTCAAAAAATACAAAATACTTATCTACCACAGACAAAGAATATGTGGCACCAAACTCAATTATTTCATACGGTAAATTACGGCAAAATTTCATAGCAAATATATTAAAAAAATAAATATTTTTATATAAACTAAATAGTGTTTCCAACCCAGAGAAGTAGTATTTGCCTGAGAAATGAATTAACATAAATTTCTCTTGTGCTGGGAATCGAATCCAGGACGCTCGCACAAAAGCCAAATTCAAACCCAATTACGAAATACATTTAATTGTTATTGTATCTGAACCTACATTCAAAAGGGAACTTGTAATAAAGTTCACAGATGCAGCCTCTTGGGACCTGGGTATGGCTGGAATACACTGTTGAAGAAATGATGTTATATGGATGATTTTAAAACATTTATAATTTTTTTTATATTTTGTTACTTTTACTTCTGTCTTAATCTCCACGTCTATTTTTTCTTTGTAACTTCTCTATGGAAGATTTTAAAATTACACATATAAGTATATCGACTATATGAATAAAACAAAGTGTATATGTGTGATGTGTAATTGTTTTTTCTCTCAATAAATTAAATAATACTTACTAATAAATAAAATATCATGAGTTATAAAATACGATAGTTGTGTCCCGTAAGGGGCGGGTAACAGAAAATACAACAGGCAACAATAACATCTCATAGTTAAGCAATGAGGTTCTCCACACATTCTGAATGCTGTGCCTTTTAAGGTTAGACGAGACGTGTGGGTATGTACGCATGTGTAGTGCTTCCTTTTTTAAGGAAATAGACACCCGCACACCTGTCTCTGGTTACACCGCATTGTGGAATATGCCATGATACTATGAAATAAATGAATCTACTGAGGAAGAAACGATCGCTTCTAAACTTGTTATATCAAATAACTCATTAGTGGTTTAAAACAAAGTGACTAATAAATAAAAAGCTATTTTCATTTACTATTTGACTCTTCTGGTGTTGGGAGACTTCAAATGAGATGGAGGGAGGACATCATCCGTCATGCTGGTGTCAATTGGATGTTTAGAGCACAAGACAGAGCGGCTTGGAAAGAGATGGAGGAAGCCTTCGTCCAGGAATGGACGGGATTAGGCTGAGAAGAATTCGAAGAAATAGTTGACTCCACCCTTTACGATATTACCTTTCCAACTTTCATTTCTGATTCCAAAACTATTTCTATTTTTGATACTATAGTTTTTTCTATGGAATTGCATTTTGAAATAAGTAGAACGGATCTCAATCCAGTTCTTGGGATGAAATAATCTTGACAGACTTTGAAACAGTCTATTTTGATATTGCAAGACAGCTTGAATGTAGAATCTATTGTAGAACATAGGTAACGAGAAAAACCTTTGAAATGTTTACAAAATCCACGGAGCGTCCTTTGGCGCGAAGGTAATGACTGTTTTCCAGAGCCGCCTCGTATAATTTTGCATAATGTGATATAAGCTTAGAGGTCATCATGGAGCAAAGAAAAGAAAGGTACTAGAATGACATTACAAACAATATTCTCTCAGTATAATTACCATTTTTCAAAAAAAAATTCAGCCGACTTCTACATCTCATTTCACTCTTGAAAGCTACATAATAAGAGCCGATTCAACCAAAAATAAAATCTGCTAATGTGATTTGAAAAAAAAAGTTCTAAAATATTAGTACCGTCAATATTGACAAAGCCTTGTACTCCTTCGTAGTTCATAATTTATATCTATAATTAAAAGTAAAGACTTTTTGAATCTACATTAATTAATTTATGTAGAATCAAAAAGTCTTTACTTTAATTATAGATTTTTTTTTTTAACATGTCTACGTAGGGGACGCCAGCTATTAGGATTTGGGTCCATTTTACTCTTCCGAAGAAGCGCACTACGTAGCGTTGGGAGGGGTTTGCAATCTAGATATAACTTATAATGGAATTCTACCAAATAAAAACTTCGTCGATAATAATTTAGTTCATAATTCATGATTTCTATGTGTTCGAACTATTATAAGATAATTCCTTAATTCTGCATCCTTCGATTCCCTTGTTTCTTGTTGTATTTCTTTTTCCATTTTTAATTATTTTTACTCCTCACTACCCCAAGGGGATATTATAGTGGGGAGTTAAGAATTCAATTTTGAAGTTTATTTTTTTATTTCAGATTATCAACTAGTATCATGCTGAGATTGTATCTGAAAATCTCAATGTATACAGATACATATAAGTATATAGATAAGTGTGTGCTATGTGCTATGTATGGCGTATTAATTTATACTACTTTATCGATTATAGGATAAAGTACCTACTCATTCAACTCTTTTCAAAACTTGCAAATTTGTTATGTCTAATTCTCGCTTAGACCCCATAAGATTTTGAAGGATATCTGATCAGTGCATCTAAATTTTTTAACTGTCAAATATTTCAAAGTGACCCCAAGCTCAGGAAACTCAGCTAAAAAGGCACATCACTTTCATATAATGGTATTGAAGAATTATAAAGTTTCCATAGTAAAATATTGAAATCAAAAATAATTTTACAAATTCATTTCATGAAAATGCTGAAAATTTGAATACTTTGTGGAATGACTTGGTAACGATGAGTATAGCGTTGACCATAACCCACTCTTTTACTATTGGAACAAATATACTAGAGGTTTCGAGTTGTTCAGGTTGTTTGGAAGAGATTGGCTCATGGCTCTATGTTCATATTGCTGTGTAATAATTGAAAAGGTAAATAAATATCTCTTTTAATCTTACATTTTCGTCTAATATATTTCTATCTTAAAATGAGTTTACGAAATAATTCCAATAGAAAAAGTGGATTCAGGAGCGTAAGATAATATATTGAAAATGAATCTATATCCAACATATTTTTTTAACCATTCATTCAGACCCTCACAGCGTTCGATACTCTCACCACCAACTGCTCTGCATATGGGGACTGTAAAAAATGCATAGCACTAAGAGTATCTCATGGAGCCTTCTAGTTTAGGGATTTCGGCACCACAGTCCAAAAAGAACAATCGACGAATAGAAGATTCACGCTTGAGGTTGTTATTGACTTTAGATCTTTTTAAATATAGGGCACAGAGCTGTGACCAAGATCTCTGGAAATACTTAATAAACTTAATGGGAACTAGCGAGTGGTGTATGGGTGCGCAATTTTTTATACTACATCTTGTTATATATGTAGGTGTGTCATTTTTAAAAACTGCCAACGTATATTAGAAATAAGAATTTATTAGATTTCGTGACGGCACTGTGTTCGATTCATAATCACTGATTCGTATGTATGCCAAGAAAGGTGGAAAATTGTATGAAATACGTTTAAAACGAATAGAGAAAGAAGGAGACGTGCCAGGGGAATAAAGCCTTTCATATCGTTTGACATTGTGGTCTTTTTTGTTTGACGTCATCTTCCTATTTCTGACACTACGAATCTGTAGAACATCGTCTAGTTGTGTTGTTTGAGATTTAACGAGAACGTTTTTTTCTTAACCCCGCCCCTGTCTACTGTCAACCCAGACACCAGTCAGTGGAGATATGGGGAGGACAGGGCCGCATCAGACACTTGCAGGAGCATCTACAAAATAAAATATAGGAAAAATATAAATTATTTCAACAATAAACAGAGATCTGGAAGTAATATTCGACGAAAAGATAATATTCACATCGACGCCATGGTAGGGAAGCATCCAGAGTACAAGACTTTATTTGTAGACTAACCAAACCATTTCTCCATTGCTGGATGTAGGCCTCTTTTATGTACTTCCAAGTCTTTTTTTGGGGTTTTTGGACCCATATCCTTACTATACCATACACCAATCAATAGTCCTCATTCCTGGCTCAGTTGGTTAGGTATCTGACTGCCGATCCAAGTGTCCCGAGTTCGATTCCCGGTAGAGACACAGTTCTTAATTGTGTTTTCAGTCTGGATCTGTGAGACGATTAATATCGTAAGTCTCCAGAATGTGGCAACTTGTTATTGGGTGCGTGTTAAATAATTATTTGACATAGTACCTGTTAGTTGCCCGAGAAGCTTCATTCAACAAATAACAAATAAAACTGATTTGAAATAAAAAAAAATTTCAGGCACATTCATTTTGATTTAATACACTCTTTAAGCACATAAAAGATTTGTTTCTCCACGTCACATAGTAATGTATGAAGGAAGAAAAGATAGGTATTTTAAATATTTTTTTAGGGGTATGTATGCTGTATTTTAAAATTGTGTGACAAACCATTCACTAGACAAATGTTTTATCTGCGCCCATTTGTCGTTACATTTTAAACATATGATGAATTCGGTCCTGAAGATTAGATAGGCCCGGTGTTTCGGTATAAATACTTATATTTATCCAAGTAAAAAAAGTAGTATTTAACAAGTTAATTAGAACGTACCAATTTCAATTTTTACTCATTTATTTTATTTATTTAAAAACAAGCTTTTTAGTTGTGAGGTACCGGCTTTTAATAGTGGTTCAATCTATTCTATTATTATTATTTTTGGGTGTCCCATAAAAGACGGGTAGTCAAAAATACAAGAGGCAAAATAATATCTCATTTAGTTCAGCAGTGAGGTTCACAAAATAATATCTCATTTAGTTCAGCAGTGAGGTTCACAAAATAATATCTCATTTAGTTCAGCAGTGAGGTTCACAAAATAATATCTCATTTAGTTCAGCAGTGAGATTCACAAAATAATATCTCATTTAGTTCAGCAGTGAGGTTCACAAAATAATATCTCATTTAGTTCAGCAGTGAGGTTCACAAAATAATATCTCATTTAGTTCAGCAGTGAGTTTCACAAAATAATATCTCATTTAGTTCAGCAGTGAGGTTCACAAAATAATATCTCATTTAGTTCAGCAGTGAGGTTCACAAAATAATATCTCATTTAGTTCAGCAGTGAGGTTCACAAAATAATATCTCATTTAGTTCAGCAGTGAGGTTCACAAAATAATATCTCATTTAGTTCAGCAGTGAGGTTCACAAAATAATATCTCATTTAGTTCAGCAGTGAGGTTCACAAAATAATATCTCATTTAGTTCAGCAGTGAGGTTCACAAAATAATATCTCATTTAGTTCAGCAGTGAGGTTCACAAAATAATATCTCATTTAGTTCAGCAATGAGGTTCACAACCCATTATAAATGTATTGCCTTTCTATAAAAGCATCTGTCGTGCTTCCTTTTTTTTAATAAAAATGAATATGTCCTTGTTAAACAAGTACATATACATCTTCCAACGTTCCATAAAATTAGCATGTAAATGCTTGTGCTATAGGTGAACGAAATCAGTCGAGGCAGAATTCGAACTCGCGACCACTGGATTACTAGCCCAGCGCGCTAACCGCTCTGCCCATAGCTTCTTTACCCATCTATTATTTATAAGGCAATGCACACCCGCACACCGCTCCACTGGTTACCCCACATTGTGGAATATGTCATGCGTTTGGTTATATTTTGATAAAATTAAAATTATAAATATCTTCATTCAAACCACTATTGAGTATATCATAGTAAACTAGTTTTGAGGCTGACCGGCTCCCTCATGCAAGCAAATGTATAAGTAGCTATAATATACACAATAGTAGTGCTATTGAAGATATTTTTAATTTTAATTATATCAGTTATAATGTGCCACAAAAAATACCTTTAACGAATGGAGATAATGATTATAATTTTGTTAGACTTTATTTTTGTTCCTAGGATTTTGTAGCATTTTCTAAGTGTACCTACATTTCGATTACATACTTCTTCATATAATAATTAAACGAAGGTATAATAAGGATATTGTGATGAAAAAGAAAAGGGTTATAAAAGATCGAAATGGGAATCCGGTTTTGAACACATCCTATCCAATATTGTCATAAGGATGTTCAGTTCAATATAAGGTTCATATTATTTCCTTTTTCACAATACTCCACATCCGGTACAGAGTCATTTACCAACAGGGATGATAACATCATCATATCATTTGATATAGACCATTTCACTTAATAATATTTTTTTTTTTTGTAAAATACAATTTTACTTCTCTTTTCCAAATTCCTATGTTAGATATTAAATAAATAAAAAAAATGGTTAAGTGTTCGCTTCTGGAGAAACCACGTCGTGCGCATGAACGACAATAGAATTGTCAAAATCGTATTATACATTTATATGTACATACATTAATACCCTATAACAGAAAATTACCCGGATCACCTGCGAAGAGATGGTAGGAGAGTTGGACCTCATTCTCAAGACAGTCCACCTTCTCCAGTTTAATGACCGATTACACCATGAGTTTAAAATGTCTTTGACCACTAGTTAACTTATATAGTCATACGGTCTTACTTATTAGATTTCGTTAATAGCTTACTAAACGCTCAACTAGATAAACACGACTTAAATAGTTAAGATTGGCATTAAAGAATCTTACTTAAAAACGTAAACAATGTGACTGACTAGTTCAGCGAATTGCTTACAATCATTTATTTTTTTCATATGGCCGCATTGGCTTCACATATGTCAAAAAATAGATATGTATATGCATGTAATTTTTGGATAACTGACATCTAACGGTCCATCTAACAACCATCTACGTTACCATTAATAGTTAATGGTAACTTAGATGGCTGATGGTAACATCGTAAACAGCATGGTAAACAGTTGTATTTAAAGAACATCGTATAGGGTAACAAAGGGTATATGTGTATGATGGTTAATGGTAACGTAGATGGATAAAGAAAACAAGTAAATTAAAATAGTATCTAAAGAAAATTACATTTATTCGTGAGTGATACGTCAATAGTAAATGTTTTTGTAATTTTTTCTATAGAATACTTATTGTTTTTAAGAATTAACATTAATTATCCTATATTAATATAACATAATGTGACACAAAGGTAATTGATTTCAGTACTTACATAATATATATGACGATATCAAACAAAATAATCCTATCGGAAGAAGATTAAACCAATCAATGATTTGATATTTGTATCCGATTAATTATACAGAGGGCACTGCTTTAAAATACTTGCAAATCTCTCGAGACACTATTCAATACTTGAGAAAATACACACCAGTGGTAACATACATAATTATATCGGCTAAATATTTGAATGAAATAAGCAATTATGAATCTTCTAAAAATATCTTCTTCTTTTTCTTCTTCATCGTGTATAAGATCATTTGACCTGTTTGTGAAGGTGGTCTATCCCGTTTATAGATCTGATCGTCACATTTCTGATGCGGTCCCAGTGGATTCATCCTGCAATGGAGCGCTTGGTCTCCGTTTCTAAGATAAGGTTGCCAGATGAAAATTTGTAAAAAGGAGGACAGACAGCACTAAAAAGGAGGATTTTCCTTCAAAAAGGAAGAGAATGGCAAAAAAAAACCCATTCACCATATTTATTGACAGAAAAAGCAATAAGAGCATTTTCGTCGCCTTAAAATGTTTTTTTTTGTAACTTCTGAATAAAAAACACACATGTAAACGTATACACTATAAAACTATATACTATAGTCACTACTAAAACTATAAACAATATTTCGCTGATACACAATTTTAAAAGAAGTTCTTGTTTTTTAACAAATAAATATTAAAATCTTCACATGACGTGCTTTTTTAACTATATTGGGTAATAATCAGCGCAAAAGAAAGACATGCAGCAGGTATGGGAGAAAAATTTATAGAATAGGAAGACATGTCCTCTTTTAGAAAATATTTACATGAAAAAAGTATTGATGACATTGAAGAGAATTCGACTTTATTAACTGTTTATTTAGCATCTGTATTGTTAATACTCATTAGTTTATTTTTATTTGACTTTTTGTACACATTATAAACAAATATACCTATTGCAAATTTCTGGTTTAAATACAAATTGGCAATTTCAATCAATAAGAATAATTATGTTGCTATCAATATGTTGTTCTCTTTATGGATAAGTTCAATCGATTTCATATTGATATCATATGTATAAAGTACTTTTACATAGCAATGATTAATTCTCTATATATTTTTTTTCTTTTTCTCATTATGATTTCGATTCCTCTTACGTTTTGGAAAAAAATCAGCCTATTTTTTATCTTCTTTATTCAAATCTCAGAAATATTTCTTCAGATTTCGCTTTTCTGCTGTCTTTATCCTTCTAGAATGAGACTGGTACATCGACCAACATTTAGGACCAATGATAAAGACATATTATATAGACAAACCACTGTCTAGTATGTCATTTAAATCAAGAATATATTTTTTCACACAATGAATCATGATCGCCTGCCCTTTATCCCAGTTCACCTGGAGTCGAGATAATTTAATAAAATAAATATGATCTGATACTTACCTTTAGTTCACTACCCCTGTATATTATATTATTATTTACATAATGAAGCCAACTAATTGGTGATATATCAGGAGGTGGTATGAATATACATATTAAATTGTTAATTGAAGACGACAAAGATATTCTATAATGTATTGAAATATGTATACAGTCATTAATGTACACATATTATGTACAATATACCTTTTGAGTGTCAACAGGATAATAGAAACCTATTAAAACTAATTAGTTACCCTCATTTATATTATTTATTTATTTATTATATACTACATAAAAGGGGGTAAAGTATGCGTTGAGCTCGGGTCGTTCAGAGTTTCTTACATTAGTCCTAGGATACCCAGCACAGGAGAAGGTGAACACGATCAGCTCAACGCCAATTTAGTAATGCAAGTTGAAACCCTCTTAAAAATATCCAAAACTCCTGTTATAGGTCTAATATTTTCATTTCTTTATCGAAGACCAATCCCTTACATCGCTTCATCCATGGCTCTCTGTGTGACTTTCAGATTATTGGCGCTTTGTACAGACTCCAATAAAAGTAATTTAAAACAACCGACTCGAATAAAAGCAATTTAAAACAAACGACTCCAATAAAAGTAATTTTATATAATTGACTCCAATAAAATTGATTTAAAACAACCGACTCCAATAAAAGCGATTTAAAACAACCGACTCAAATAAAAATAATTTTATATAATCGACTCCAATAAAATTGATTTAAAACAACCGACTCCAAAAAAGTAATTTTATATAATCGACTCCAATAAAATTAATTTAAAACAACCGACTCCAAATAAAGTAATTTTATATAATCGACTCCAATAAAATTAATTTAAAACAACCGACTCCAAAAAAAGTAATTTTATATAATCGACTCCAATAAAATTAATTTAAAACAACCGACTCCAATAAAAGTAATTTTATATAATCGACTCCAATAAAATTAATTTAAAACAACCGACTCGAATAAAAGCAATTTAAAACAACCGACTCCGAAAAAATGCTACTAATAAAACAACTAAAAAATATTATTACATTTTTGTATAAAAAAACCACCCAATTTGACAAGAAATGTGTTGGATTAGTCTTGTCTATTTTGTTTCGTTTAGACCTTGATAATGTCGAGATACCCTCGGTGAAAAAGTTAGGTCATAAGAAATCGAATCTGATAAAAAATTCTATTGTCTCTTTTATTTGTCAATTTCAAAATGGATTTCCAATCTGTTAACACAAAAACTTTAGGATTTATAACTTACCGATGAATCGTATGTGCGTAAATTTTGTAGGTTTTAGACTCGCTGGTTTACTGCTCGCTGGTTTTGAAAAGGAATCAATTTGAAGGTTTTTTCACTCGTGAAAATGTCAATGTAAAAGTTGAGGTTAAGTCTAATAGTACCTTCCTATACTTGAGACGTTTCATTCTACTTTACCATTTCATCCTCAGATACAAATTATTATCTTTTACTTCTTTAACGGATTTACTCTTCTCACCATCCTTTGTGGGGCAGAGTTTCTCAAAGGAAACATTCATGAATTTTCAAAGGGATTTTGAACCAATAGAAGAACATTAATTATACCGTCTTACTTATAAACGTAAACTATCTATAGTACCTACCTGGTAATGGAGCGTGATTAACGAAAATGTTATCTTATAAACCGTGACTATCTTTATTACACCTTTGTTTAGTAGACGTCAAGTTAGGATAGGTCGAGAGGTTGATTAACGCTTGATTATCGGATAGCCTAGTCTTCACACCATATTTTTTTTACATAAGCTACAAAAGTTTGGTAAAAATACCAATTTAGTCATTTATTTTAATATTTTAGTTACTTTTTTTTAATATATAATGCAACTGGCTCACGCCAGTCGCAATTATAACTACAAACAAACCTAACCAACCTACTTTTACCAAACTTTTGTAGGTTAGGTTTACAAAAATGGTGTGAAGACTAGGTTATCCTTGACTATCGCGACATACTAAATATTATTTCAAAATGGCGGATCTTTCACATATGATCCGTGATTGACAGAAAGATGAAATCCTTAGAACGTTTTTCCTTTATTATTTCCTTATTATCATGTTTAAATTGACTCAACACGGCACAACGAGGTTTGTTTTCAATTTACGATGTCAGTTATCCAAAGATTACATGCATTTATTCACATTTATCTATTTTTTAACATCTGTGAAGCCAATGTGGCCATATGAAAAAATAAATGAGTGTGTTCGTAAAGAATTCGGTGAACTAGTTAGTCATATCTTAGTATACGTTTATAAGTAATATATTTTAATACCGATCTTAACTAACCTCCTCCTCCTCATTGCTATGATCAGTGTTATTTTTATTATTCTTTTATTTTTAAACTCTCTTTTCATTTTTTTTTCTCTTTGCAATTTTTTTTATATTTCTTACTCTTTTATGTTATTTTTTATCAATTTATTTCTCACTTAATTAGCACTGTACCAATTTAACTAAGAGACTTCACGTTGCTCGGGTTGGTTGGAAGAAATTGCCTTATGGCAATAAACCTGCCTTTGTACACATGTACATAAATTATATAAATAAATAAATAAATAAATAACTATTTTAGCCGTGCTTATCTAGTTGCGCGTCAAGTAAGCTATTAAAGAAATCTAATAAGTAAGACCGATAGTCTCTATCTGAAAGACGATAAATAAATATCATAAGTCTCCAGAATGTGGCAACTTGTTATTGGGTGCGTGTTAAATTAATATCTGACATAGTACCTGTTAATAAAACAAAATAAAATTTTTATGATTTATTAACACCTCAATAGTGACGAAGTTGGAATATTATACGAGAACCAGGAACCCAAGGCACCTACATCGGCTTGCGACCTGTAATCGGCTGATTTACGTGATCACTTTATGCGCTTGCACAACGTTCACCAATTATGCCTTCTTATTGAGTTCCCTATCAATCCAATTTTTGAAAGTTCTATATATTTTAATAATGAAAATCTTTTCGTTTGAAAATAAGCTAAAACACTATCGCCATCTATGAAGTGACGAAGAAACTTTTATGTAACGCCATCTATAGAGAGATCGGTTTGTAAACAATGAAAGCAGACTTCGCACAGATGTCACCCCTGAACCGCGCCAGCATTGTCCGTTCATTTTTGGCTTCTTTATTTGCTTGTACAAATGTGTATGTAAATCTAATATTTTTATGGATGCATATCTATACTTAAACTTTGGATTTATTCCCTGTCGGGAGTTAATGATAATTTATGACAATTTTATTCCCTGTCGGGAGTTAATGATAATTTACGACAATTTTATTCCCTGTCGGGAGTTAATGATAATTTATGACAATTTTATTCCCTGTCGGGAGTTAATGATAATTTACGACAATTTTATTCCCTGTCGGGAGTTAATGATAATTTATGACAATTTTATTCCCTGTCGGGAGTTAATGATAATTTACGACAATTTTATTCCCTGTCGGGAGTTAATGATAATTTATGACAATTTTATTCCCTGTCGGGAGTTAATGATAATTTATGACAATTTTATTCCCTGTCGGGAGTTAATGATAATTTATGACAATTTTATTCCCTGTCGGGAGTTAATGATAATTTATGACAATTTTATTCCCTGTCGGGAGTTAATGATAATTTATGACAATTTTATTCCCTGTCGGGAGTTAATGATAATTTATGACAATTTTATTCCCTGTCGGGAGTTAATGATAATTTATGACAATTTTATTCCCTGTCGGGAGTTAATGATAATTTATGACAATTTTATTCCCTGTCGGGAGTTAATGATAATTTATGACAATTTTATTCCCTGTCGGGAGTTAATGATAATTTACGACAATTTTATTCCCTGTCGGGAGTTAATGATAATTTATGACAATTTTTTCAAATATTGATAAAAACCAAGTTGTAATATTATAAGAGAACCAGCTCCCCTAGACAACTTGTCATTTAGCTCAAGAAAAGAAACAAGGAAAGATAACTCAATGTATGGAAGAGACAGTTGTCAAGTGACTGGCTTTTCTTGTTTCTTTTCTTGAGCTAAATGACACGTTGCTAGGGGGGCAGGATGGAAGATTGGCTACATTTTATGAAATGTTTGAATAATTCATTCTGTTCACGTGGTCCTTCCGAATTTTTTTCCTGGATCTGCTTCTGAAAAGTATAGAATTTAAGAGGATTTGCGGTCTGGCTCCACTCCATTTGAGAACGTTATGGAACAAGGACAAGTCATCATCATCATAAGCTCGACAGCCCTGGATGGGCCTTGGCTGAATCCAGGTGTCTCCTCCATTCCCGTCTACCCGTTGCCTTCGTTCTCCAGTTTATAATTTCTATTGTGGAAGCATTGGCATCGACACTGCTGTCCATCCACCGAGTCCTTGATCTTCCTGGTCTCCTTGGACCTTGTGGCACAGCAAGTTTGAGGCGTTTTGTGGGGTTGTCGTCGTCCATTCGGATTATGTGACCAGCCCATCTTAAGCGCCCTATCTTGGTGGAACTGAAACTGATCACATCGGGCTCTTCATAGGACATGGACAAGTGTCCTGTTTATATCCGAAGTGGCTCGAAAAGCAACAGTTACAATAAATGAAATATATTTTCTTTAAAAATAGGGGAGGTTGAGCAAAAAATTGAGAAATGCTGTTTCTGAGAAAAGCTGGTTAGACTGATGTATCCCTTTTCTACGATTCCCACGTCTTGCGGTCCGCGGAGGCTGGAGATCACCGGAAGCCGGAGCACGTGTGTGGTGTGGAACGGAAGCTAGTATCGCACTTCCGGTGGAAGGAACCCCACTATTATTAGATAAGGTTAATGATTCACGCGAGAAAATACCAATATGAATCTATGGCATGTCGTGTCTATCTTGACATAGACAATAACGACTAATGACCTACATTCGTAACTAAATTATATTTGATTTTTCTAAATGATCGTCATGTTAACCCAATAACTTTCTTAAACTGCTTTTTTACTAGAGAGATTCGTGTGAAGCATAATGATTTTGTTATTCAGTTTGCCAAGCGGGCAGCATAAAGGTGGTATACTTGAATTGAGTCCATGATGTCACCGCAATCCATCTAGTCCGTTTCTATATAAGGTAATAATCGATTTGAAAGAAAATTCTTCTTCTTATTATTCAGTTATCCTACAATCAGTAATGGACATAGCCTCCCCCTGAGCAAACCGGATCCATCCGCCTCCAGTCACTCGTCTTATATCACCATACCACCTTGTTTGAGGCCTTCCAACACTTCTTTTGCCCGTTCTAGGTCGCCATTCCAGCACTTTCTTAGTCTATCTGGAGTCTGTGATTCGGGCGACATACCCTGCCCGGCTCCACTTCTGCTGAGCAGGCCGTCCAACGGGTCTGCCAGTTGTTCTGTAAATTTTCGTTTATAAATTAAATATAATATTGATTTTATATTTTTTGCCATGTTTAATTTACTATACAATTCATATGTTGTGAATTTGTGTCTTAAGTAGTTTAGCGATCGCCACATACATATAATTATTCAGACACATCTCTTTATTTAGATCACCACATACATATAATTATTCAGACACACCTCTTTATTTAGATTTTTGAATTGTATACACGCTTATTTTATTAAGCGGGTTTTCAGCATGATTTTAAGTGTAAAAAATTGAATTACCAAATAAAATGAGCTGGTTGTGGCCAACGTTATACTCCTCACTATCAAGTCCCACAAAGTATTCAAATTTTGTAAGTAAATTTTTCAGCATTTTTATGAAATAAGATTGTTAAATTATTTTTGATTTAAATATTTTATAATGAAAAATTATAATGATAATATTATATAAATGAAAATATTTTATAATGCCAATTATTCAATGTCATTTTATTAATGCCTTTATAGCAATTTGAAAATAAAAATATCTGATTTTAAGTTTCTTGAGCTTGGGGTCACTTTGAAATATTTCACAGCTAAAAAAATGAGAGGCACTGATTAGATATCCTTTAAAATAAAATGGGGTATAAGCAAGTATTAGATATACAAATGTGCAAAATTTTAAAAGATTCGCATGAATACTTTCGTCTATAATCGATAAAGTGAAATAAACACGCCGTAAATACTACCTACATATCATCTATATATATAAAAATGGATGTACGTATATTTGTTTGTTTGTTTGTATGTTCGCGATGAACTCCTAAACCAACCATCCGATTGCGATGAAACTTTGGGAATCTGTTCAGCTCATTCCGGAGAAGGTTTATGCATATTAATTAATTAATTTATTTATTCGATATGTCACAAAAAAAATTGAAAAAAAAGTTGGTTAGTATTGAATTGACGGGAGGTACTGAAGGGACGGGAGGTACTGAACGGACGGGAGGTACTGAACGGACGGGAGGTACTGAACGGACGGGAGGTACTGAACGGACGGGAGGTACTGAACGGACGGGAGGTACTGAACGGACGGGAGGTACTGAACGGACGGGAGGTACTGAACGGACGGGAGGTACTGAACGGACGGGAGGTACTGAATGGACGAGAGGTACTGAACGGACGGGAGGTACTGAACGGACGGGAGGTACTGAAGGGACGGGAGGTACTGAAGTGCCTGAAGGGACGGTAGGTTGAAGGGTTTGAAGCGACGGGTGGTAATGAAGAACCATTTTTAATTATACAGGCAATACGAAGTTTGCCGGGGGTTCACTAGTATAGTATAAAGCATGCACACACAAATCATTGTGATGAGACTTTCAGAATACAATCTCAGCATGATACTATTTAATAATCTGAAATAAAAAAATAATCCTAAAAATTGTGAATTCATCATTCACCACTATATCCCCTTGGGAAAGTAAGGAGTAAAAAAATTGATGTTATGAACCTACTGAAATTACTGGGGCCTTTGAAAACTTGACGAATTTTGGAAAAAGAATTCGTTGAACAACAATATTTGTCCAAATAAACATAACACTTATAAAATAACCGGTTTACGTCTTGAATAATGGCATCGCTGTGCAGAACACAAACATTTTGGGGTTTTTGCTTGATTGGTAGATTTGCAAATCTTCCCCAACTACGCCGAAAATTGTCATGATTTTTGCCAATACCTATACTAGCTACGGCCACCCCCACCCGCTCCACATATGGGGACTGAAAACTGCCCATTCGCAGAACGCTAGTAAGAATTACAAAGAATGCATGGCACGAAGAGTAGCTCTAGAAGCTCCTCTAGACTCGTGGTCTCTGCACAATTGTGCAAAATACCTACATAAAAATAAATATTCTTATATAGGAATTAAATATTTTAACGATCTTCCAAACTTGTCGTAACGTACGACAATTTAAAAAAATGTATATTCAATCTTTATTTTCTAAAAATAAACAATGTGTATAATATTGAGTAGAATTAAATTTGTTTTCGCGTAATTTTGTGTTACGCTATTCCTCCACTGAACCCGAGACTTACTCTTTCAGTGGAGAAATACGTTTAGTATGTAATATAAGATTGTTAGTTTTTGTTAGTATTTTGTATATTGAACTGTATTTCGTTATAAAAAAATAAATAATATATAAAAATCATGAATACCAACATATGATTACATCAAGTTATTATCTTCACTAAAAAAATCCACTTTATGCCACTGCCATTTTTAAGTTTATTTTCAAGAATAATACATTTTCGAATTACGTGTCTCCATGTTATGAGTCATCTTTAATCATAGATGGAAGAATATGTCTAGACATAATATATCAGTTGATGGTAGGTAGGTATGTATAATAGGTAGCCAAGTTGTAGAATGTAGACACAAAAAAGTTCTTGGCACACCTGCTGCTCAGTGTTCAGTAGGGCTGGCAAAACTCGCGACTAACTTCATTAGTAAACATTGAAGAACCTTCTTAAGGAACTAACTAGCTAACAACTGCCAGCGGACTCAAAGGGGATTTTTAAAACAGAAGGCTCTTCCACTGCTCTTAAACTTTGTTATTTCAGCTTCAAATTAAAGAAATTCCACAATTTTTCAACAAACGCTTTCTATTTATTCCTCTTAGCTATATATTATTATATCTCCCCCTCGCATCTGCAGAGTTGAGTTACACCTTCGCAGTAATTAACTATAAAAATATATATTTTTTTATTTCTTTGCCTTTAGAGTTTTTCTCATTCGTCTACTAACCCAGAGATGGCAAACCTTTCCAAGTAAATTTAGCAGAATTCGAAAAACATTTGCATAGTACGTATAATTTATTTATTTATTTATACATCTTTTTGTACATAATATAAACAAATATAATTGTACACTGGCGGGCTTATTGCCATTAGGCAATTTCTTCCAACCAACCAGATTACAAAGTATGACAACATTGTGTATGTACAACAGCAAATAAAAAAGAGTAAAAGAAATCAATGAAAATACGTATAACACTTAAATACTATTAAAAAAAAATAAATAAATTATAATTCATAGCAAGAAAAAGGATATGGTAAGGACAGGAGAGGAAATCGGGATCAGGTGTTCAAGGATAAATATTCCTTCTTTAGTTTTTTCTTGAAAATACTAAGTGAGTTAGACGACGCAATATCCGGACTAAGGCTATTCCATAATCTTGCTGATTGTACTTCGAACGAAGAGCTGAGAAATTCTGTATTATGGATAGGTATGGAAAGTGTTGTACATTCAGCAGATCGGAGTGGAAGTCCATGACTGGATAAATAAGTGAATTTGCTTTTGAGGTACTGTGGCAGGTTTGGGTTCGAGAGAATATTGTACAATAGTGACAAAATGTGTATATTGCGCCGCTGGCGTATCCTGGGCCAACAAAGAAGATTGCGGTAAGGTGATATGCGATCAAATTTTTTCAACCCAAAGATGAATCTGATACATATATTCTGAAGACGTTCAAGTTTATTGAGATGCACTTCATTTGCATCCAAGTAGCATACATCGGCATAATCAAGCAATGGAAGAAGAAGTGATTGAGCAAGAATTATTTTACAACGGAATGGAAGGAAATTTTTAAGTTTATTAAGTGAATGTAGGGCAAAGAAAATAGATTTACTAACATGTGATACCTGTTCATGCCACGAAAGGTCATCATCGATGAAGATTCCAAGATCTTTTACAACCCTGGTATAAGGAATGCATTGGTTATTGATATACAGCAGTGGGAGTTGCAAATTCCTTATAGATGACAGCAGACGAGGACTACCGATTATAATTGCCTGGGACTTAGTAGGATTAACAAGAAGACCATGATCCGATGACCAAGAAGAGATCAATTTAAGATCTTCATTCATGTGAAGGACTGCATTGTTAATATCAGAGATATTAAAATGGAAATATAATTGAAAATCGTCTGCAAAAATATGATATTTACATCTGAGGTTTGTAGTGATAGAGTTAATAAATACGGAAAATAACAGTGGAGATAAAACTCCACCTTGCGGAACTCCAGACAGCAAGGTGGCATAATCAGAAGTAGTGTTAGCTGTCTTAATGCATTGTTTACGGTTGCCAAGATAACTGGTGAACCACTCCAATACTGGCTGAGCTATGTTATAATCCAAAAGTTTTTAAATTTAAAAACGTAAATAAATTGAGAAACCAATTTAATGACAAAATTATTAAAACTGGATTTGAATGTACACCAAAGTGTTATTTTACACGATTTTAATTAATTTCATTAACATCCGGCATCCAGGCCTGCTTTTTACAATCGTCGAAGGAATGATTGATGGGGGTAACTGTAGAGGTCGCCCCAGAAATAACTATATAGACCAGATAATCGGTGACGTGCGCTGTAGCAGCTACAAAGAGATGAAGAGACTGGCGGACGATAGAGATAAGTGGAAAGATCGAGTGTTTGGTGCAGACCAATCATAGGATTGTGACCCAGAAGAAGAAGAATTAATTTCACTTGTCTGTCCATACTAGAATTTATGTATTCCCGATGACAATTGAATGTTGTTTTCAGTATGATTCATTAATCGATATTTTGATATAAATAATTTTGTATTTCAGAGAAAGTAAACAGTGTTGCATAAAACCAGGAGTATTTTTAAGAATTTCTTTTTTTCTTTGGACAACATTTCAACGTGAAGAAATCTTTGAAAAGAGTGTCCTCAATTTTTCTATTGATTTACTTGTTTTATTTAAATTCGATTACATTAATGTACGATTAATGTAAATGTGTCTACTGCATCTTATTTCGTTGTTGAAAATTAATTTTACGTAAATATTGTTTGGACAGCAACAAAAGTGTTACATTCGGAAAGACTATCTTCCTTAGCAGAATTGGACATCTCCTTGTTAACCACCACCATCTCTTCAGTTAGGGTTATTCCAGTTCTCAACAGAATAGAAATAATCTTTTTTAGTACCTTCATTTTTAAATCTTATTTTTACTTATTTTTCAAAACAAGTGTGTTATTGTTTTACATATATAAATATTAGATTTATTTTACATTTTTAAGTAGGCACACAAAAATATTCAGATTTAAAAAAAAAAAAATTAAAATATCAAAATAATATGTTAGTACGTTAGACACATGTTACTTTATACTCGATTTATTCGTAGCAGAGCTCTTGGCTGAACAAGTACCTACACTGTTATATACCTAGCTATCTGTATAGCACGCGGAAGTGATAAGCGCCGCGATTTATATCCTCTATCGGGGAAGGGGGCAATACCACGTATTCTAATACACCACAAGAAAGATGTGATTATTGACAAATAAGATATAAGAAAAGTTAATTTCTTCCAAGTAATCAGAATCCACAGCTCTGAAATATAAAAAAAACTGAAGAAATCATTTTATTATTTTTTTTCAGTAGGTATGCTATACATATTCTCAAGAAGCTGAATAAGATTCGAACGATACTCTTAGATTAAAATTAAGTAATTAATTATGTTAATTTATACAATAATTAATGAAAATTTCATACGAAGGTTGCGTGTTCAAATCACTTCGGGGTCACCATATTATTATGTAGGGACCTATGTGATTACCGAGACCAACCACGCAAACGATCGTGTAGGAATCACTTCCTAAATTATATCGACATAGCCAATCTCGATGCTCACACCAGACACTAATTTTATCAGTAGTAAACTTAATATAATCAAGAATAATAGAATTTAGGTATTTGCATTTAATAAAAAGTCTTGCTTACAATATTGTTTATTCCGATTAATAACCCGACATGATTTCGATTTTATATTCAAACTTAATCTTTAAAATATTACTAGGCAAATTTATATACGAGAACAAGGGTGACAATAATCGTACAGTCTTCTGCGAGATGGGTCGCGTGAATGAATCACAGATAATATAGAAGTAAACTGAATGAATTGCAAAATCATGGACGAGTTGTTTCCGACAGCAACGGATCTTGCGCCTGCGCATTCGATAAAAAAAATTATGGTCTTAAGTGTGGCCATAGAATCTTTGATTTTAAGGAATTATTATGATTGAATGTTGATTAAGATTAAGGTTAGATTAAGATCGAGTACTTTTTTTATACATTTTTAAGATTAAAACAAGAGAAGAACGCATTAAGATTATGTCCTGCTGAATCGAAAACAGGATGCGCCGCCTTTAATCAAATCAAAATTGATTTTTTTTATTTTTTAAATTCGATATAGGTAGAAATATTATTATTTTTTTGCTTTCTCGTAATTTTTTGGTTGTTTTTTGTAGAATTATAAAAAACCTGCCAGCCTGCAATTTTTGAAGAAATAATAAAAAAATTTATATTTTTTTAAAAAAATAATTCACCCAAGTAAACAGTGTGTGTCTGTCACCTAAAATGTCTTTGCATGTCATAAGTAGGTATTAAACACGCAGTCAAAGGTGACAGACCACTGATCTAAACTGATCTTCAAATACTTTAGTCTCTAAGTTCAAAGCTTCAAATGTAGATTCAAGTTAATTTGTATGCTGAAAATTATTTTATTCATTTCATTCAGATTGATATTTTACTGTGTAATGAACTAGAGGATTAATCACAAGATTTGTTTAATTATGTCTAATAATTTGGATAAGTTTCCTCAGCACTATATTTAAGTTACAAGTTAAAGAAAATAACTCTTTGAGAGGGTCCTCACCTTAAATTGTTTGGGACACAGAGTTATAACAACCTCACAGGAGATAGACAAAGTCAAAGACCTGTCGCCACCCTCGCAGGTGTCTTCATCTATGTAACCCCATTTTTTGAGATCACTGTAACAGCATGAGCCACCCGTTCTGAGCCGATTGAGCAATCTCCAAGTTGGAACACATTAATTTCGAGCTTCAAGTACGGCAAAACAGCGTTGAAATATAAAAAATGGTAACTTGAAGTACTGATCAAGTCATAATGTTTAGTAAGTAGGTAAATAAAAAATAATTTCCTACATAAGTTCCCACTTCTATTTGGATAAAAAAATCTAGTTGAGTTTAATAATGTACTCAGAATTAGGCATTGTGCGAGATCAGAAGGTAATTTTCAGCTGGAAATCTCCGACGTAAGCCCATGGGACCCTGTTTAGCATACTGTAAATTATTTATGCCAAATTCTATAAGGATTACTCCAAGGAATTATGTAGGTACCCAACACTATCCTACAGAAATATCAAATATATCATGGTAAAGTCTTACAGTTGTCTCTTAAATAGTACCTACAACAGTAATAACATTAATAAAAATATATGTGCTTTTCAGTTTCTTATGTCTTTAATTTCACCTAAGATTGGATCGACACTTTTAAAACTAATGCGATTCGTGAGAGCGAGTGCGTTTAGATATTTATTTTTGGCCTAGGTACATATATACATATAACTCACAAGTGTTAAAAATAATATATTTAACAAATTAATTTAGCTTTGACGTGTTTTCGCATCTGACATTAAAAAAAAATTACAGGAATATAATTATTTACAGAAAATGTATCTTCTCTTTTTCCTCAGTAATTGTCCCGCTAAAAGCGGGGTCTGCTTTCTGCGTCTTACACTTCCATTGTCCTCGGCTAGGGTAATTCTTATGCTTAGCATATCCTGCCTCACCACTTCTTTACATCTGCGCTTTGGTCTCCTCCTGGATCTCTTACCCGGTACATTTAAGTTTGGGCTACGTTCCCTATGTATTCCGATGGTCTTCTACATACACGCCCTTACCATCTCGATCTGTTTTCTTGGAGCTTCTCAGATATATCGCACACTACAAAGATTCCTCTTATGTTGTATTATAATTGTCGGCCTTCGTGGCTCAGTTGGTTGGGTATCTGATTGCTGTTTTAAATTATGTTTTCAGTCGGGATATATGAGACGATTAATATCGCAAGTCTCCAGAATGTGGCAACTTGTTATTGGGTGCGTGTTAAATAAATATTTGACATAGTACCTGTTAGTTGCCCGAGAAGAAATATTAAATAAATAAATAAATAATTGAATTTCTTTTAGAACGATGGCAAATCTTTGTTTTCTTTCTTATTAAATTTAAGATTCGATTTCTTAACCTATCGAACCGGTCCTATATCGTAATACTGGACCATTGGAAAGGAACCCAACGGCCTAATAATGACGTAACATAATAAAAATCATATTTAACACGTGTTTTAAGAACTCTACTACAAAAATTTCAAAATAATTAATTATGGATACGGAATTATACCAAATTAATAATTATAATTAAGTCTAAGCAATATATTTAGTCTTACTGCATGAATTTTTATATGTGCGTTTTTGAACTCAGATAGTCCTAGAGCCTCACGGAGAATCTTTATTATAGTTTTGTGCCATTCATCATTTCCACTACAATTTCACAATTTTACGGGTTCATATAACTGAGATGTCACTGTTTATTTTCCTGTTTTATTTTTTAAATATGATATTATTTTTTGTTTTCAATTCGTAAAAATAGTTGAAATAACTATAGTTGAATAGTTGAAATTTCATTTTATGATTACATTATGTAAATAGCGGCCTTTGGGCTCAGTTGTAAGGTATCTGATTCTTGAGTCATATATATCGGGTTTGATTGCCAGTGGAGATTTCATTTGTTAATCGATCAATAGTAATAATTTATCTGCTACACGGGGTTAAATTTTATAATAGGTTGTGCGTTTGTCAGCGCCGAACTCTCTGCTCCCACACAACCACGCACTGTTCATAAATTAGACAATAATCTTTTGTCAAAAGAACTAAACCAGATTAACTGGAATAGTGGCTTACAATATAATAATCCAGAGGAAGTCCTTACTTCATTATGGAAGAATTTAACACCGTTTATAAAAAATGTACAATAGAAAAAAATATCATGAATATGAATAGAAGGGGGAAATGTGAATGGGTAAATAATACAGTTATTAAAATGTGTAAAAAAAGAGATGAACTTTTCAAAGTATGGAAAAGCGACGAATTTAATATGCAAAAGCGGTTAATATATAACACATACAGAAATAAAACAAACAAATATATTATGAATGCAAAAAATGCTTTTACAAAAAAAGAGATAAGTCATAACTTTAAAAACACTAAAATGGTCTGGAATATCGTAAATAAACTATGTGGTAAAATAACAAAATCAATAGACAATTCAATATTAATTTATTTTGGGTTGCCAGCCAATACATTGGCAAATAACTTCGCAAATGAATTTGTAAAAAATGTTAAAGATATTAAATCTAACTGCGATATCCATATTTTGAAACCTGATCTCTATGAAAACAATACAGATGTTGCAATGCGCTTAAAACTAGCTAACACAGAAATAGTCAGCAAAATAATACAACAACTCAATCAAAATAAAAGTCCCGGATACGATGGCATACGCGCAACCGACCTAAAAAACATAAACAAGAATATAACACCCTTACTAACCCACCTGATAAATAGGTGCATTGCCACATCTGTATACCCAGACAAATTGAAAATTGGCATAATTCGCCCAATTTATAAAAAAGGTCGACACGATGTATATAATAATTACAGACCGATAGCTATTTTGTCTTGCATTGATAAAATAGTTGAGAGGTATTTCGGAAATCAAATAAACAACTACTTGGAAAAAAATAAAATTATCAATAAAAACCAATTTGGTTTCCAAAAAAAAAGAAGTACCTCACAGCTATTAAGTCAATTTACAAATGAAATTAACAAACATCTTAATAATGAAAAACACGTTCTTGTAATTTTTATAGATTTCAGCAAAGCATTTGATACGCTACGATATGACACTCTATACTCTGTTCTCTCTATAAATGGTTTATGAATTACCATCTTAATAGAAAAACTATGGTAAAGATAGCTGACTCGTACAGCAACATAAAATTGACTGAAGAAGGCACGGCTCAAGGTTCTATCCTGGGACCTATTGAATATTTAATTTATGTCAATGATATGTGTAATGTCCTTAGAGATAGGGAGGGCTCGGTGTACCAATTTGCGGATGATACGTGTGTCGTCGTGGCGCATGAAAGTTTGCAAACGGCTGAACAAATTTTACAAGAAAATTTTAACCTTCTATGTAAATGGGCGCATGATGTTGGTCTTGTAATGAATGCACAGAAAACTAAAGCAATGCATATTCATTCTTCTCATAATAAGTCGATTCACAAACCAATCCTCATTGCCCATGAACATGTCTGTTTACATAAAAATATTGCTATATGTACTTGTGAAAACATTGATTTTGTAACCCAACATATGTATGTCGGACTAATAATTGATAAAAGAATGAACTGGGGTCCACATGTAGAGTATGTATGTGGGAAGCTTCGCACCATAGCATGCAAATTCTCCATTCTCAAACATAAATTACCGTATGCAATCATAAGAATGCTATATTTATCATTAGCAGATAGTATCATCAACTATGGACTGAGTAGCTATGGCAGGACATACAAAACCTATTTAGCAAATATCTATAACCTACAATTAAAACTTTTAAAAATCATAATAAGTAATAAAATAAAAAGTACGTATCAGAATAATGAAAAGGGTATATTCAAACACTGTAATGTATTAGCTATATATCATAAAGTAAAAATTTCCATCTTAAAAGACGAACATGATAACATTAATAAATTAGAAGTAAACTCACGTAGAAATAACCTCCGAAAGTTAAACTACCTAAAGAAATATATTTTACCTGTGTACAAAAATGTATATGGCATGAGAACATGGGAATATCTCCTGCCAAAAATATTAAATGATATGGATGATGAGCTCTTGCATATATGCACTACGTGCCCTAAATATTTTACCCACTTAAAAAGGTATATGATGAGGTCCGATGACGACAGCTATGTGCTCTAGAAGTATACTCCTTGAGTTGACCGGCTGTCATAGGTCGAAACCTGTATCGTATTCTTTTTACCTTTATATGTATGTATATAGGTATATAGGATTTTTTTTTTGATTTATGTATTTGTTTGTTTGCTCACTTATTTGTTTCTTTATTTTATTTTTGTTTTATGAATTATGTATATTAAAATTACCAAACTGAATTCGTCAGCCTCAGATATAAACCCTGAGGGTTTCGATGGTTGACAGTATCTTCTTTGAATTGTAAATGTCATTATATATATAAATAAAAAAAAAAAAAAAAAGCTTACCGAGGGAACAACTGGCAGAGGGCTTCCCGCCGGGAGTATCAAGAACAGGACATTAAGTGTACCTCCTACACAGATATGAAGAGTCGCTGAAGATCGAGCGGAGGGCGGGAAGAGATGCATCGCTTTGCTGACAACCAATAAACAAGATTGAAACCATAGAAGAAGAATATTTCCACAGGCTCGACTTGCAATCGACGTACATCAAATATTTCGACATACATACATAAGTGAGTGAGTAGATGGGTCGATGGCAGAGCGGTTAGCGCGCTGGGCTAGTAATCCAGTGGTCGCGAGTTCGAAACCTGCCTCGACCGATTTCGTTCATCTATAGCACAAGCATTTATGCTTATATTAGGGAACGTAGGAAGATGTATATGTACTTGTTTAACAAGGACATATGTATTTATATATTTTTCTTCTTTTTTTAATATGTGCATGGTAGAACAGGCATAAAACTTGAATTATTCATGTTATTTATGGTGGTGAATTTACCACACTCTTTTGAATCTGTGTGACAATGGAATTGTGACATTCATATTTTTTGGTACAATTCCAGTGGATTATATAATAAACGGTATTATTAAAACTATTTGTCCCAATTAGGTTTTGACCTGTTCTAATGAGAATGAGGTATTTTTGATTTTTTCTTCAAGTTTTTGTTCTAAATTCGTTGCATTTGAAGTACTTTTTTTTGCTTTGTATTTTCCTCAATCAAGGTCATATCGGGTCTACTGTGCAGGTTGGTTCTATCTGTAATTATATCTCTATTCCAATAAAGTTTTTTCAATAACTGCCAATGGGGAGTAATGGAACGATGGTGGTGGAGAATTTATTAAATTATATGTTTGTGCTTAAGCGATGTGTATCTCACGTTTTCACACATTGTCATGTCTATGTGTTGATTAAGTTGGTGCAAGAGTAGGATATCCTCAAGTTATATGTTCAATTGTCTCTTTGTTTTTATTACACCGTCTACAGTAGTCATCAATTACTCATTATAAATTATTCATATTCTTATTGACATATTTTAAGAATTCCATCTACATTACCCCACTAGGGAAAATAACCTGTGTCGGAGGATTATAATATCTATTTTTATTTTTAATGTCAAAAATAAACAAAATAAATGTAAGAAAATTATTTTTGGAGTTCTTAATTCTTCGAATAATAAAATTGACTGTATAAATGATGGAAGGCAGGGCCGCATCAACAAATTTAAGTGACCGGGCAGTCAATGTATCGGCTATCTTCTCTTTTTCTCTTCTTCTTACTTGTTTCACCTTAATATGTTCCGCATATTTTTTTTAAATAAAAGTAATATGTCCTTAAAAGAAGCACATATGTAATACATGTCGATATACATTTCCAAAACTAAGCCTCGCAATCTGTCGAGGCAGGATTCGAACTCGCGTGGCAAAGATTGTTTTAATTATTACTTTATCATTTCCTTACATTTTGTACAAGAGGCGAGTTCTAGTCCGGTAGGCGAGTAGAAATGAATGGTAAATATAACCTCCGATAGGAATCGAGCGAACTTGCGAAGACAGAGCTGTCGGTGTTTACGTGTGTTATTTATACTAAAAACAGTTATTAATGTTAGCAGAAACCTATATAATACTATCAATGTTCTTTCTTTATACTCCCCTTCTCTTGTTTACTTTTATTTTATCTTGGTGTGTGCGTATTTCAATTCCAAATAGTGCGAGAGCCTAATGGAATATCTCAACCATAGCATGGCGTCAGTCATCATTTCCACTATGCTTTTATGGGTTCAACTTTATTTAGATATGATGGTACTATATAAAATAATAAATTATCAGTTAGATGTACCAAACATCTTTCCTAAAATTCAAACAACAATTAGAAATACCATAATAACAAAAATCTTTCACACAAACTTCTACAATACAAATATCGGTTATTTCTCTCTCACTCCTCGCTAAATCACACAATTTCTCAGTTCGTAACCTTTAATTGTCAAGATTTATTTGCGTAAAGAAATTTTCTGTTCAATAGTGTTAAATCTTAAATCACTGTGCGATCTAAACTCACTGTGCGATTTCCACCCGCAACATAACACAATATAAAATAGACACTGCACCTACCGCACATTGCACAATGAAAGTGTAGTGTAGGTTGGAAATATTTACCCACACCATAGTATTTTATCTACCTATAACTATTATGTATAGAAATATTAGTAGCGTCTAGACCCAGCTTATCTTATCTGCATTCATAGGCCCGAGATATCAGTTGGCCCTTAAATCGTTGGATTAGGTAATGCAAGTTAAAAGTTTAGGGAAGATTAAATTTCATTCGCGTATTTCAGTGCAAAATGAAACGTCAGTTACGTAATCTTCAACTATAGATATATTTTACGTTTTTCTATGGTTATTGTCTATAACGCATCTGTCAAAATTGTAATAACCTTAAATAGCCTTAAATGATACGTGACGCGAAGCTGTGACTAAATATTATTTTATTATTATAACAAGACATTATTTTATTTGTATCATTACACAGAATGTTACTTTTTCAATTTTTTATACCGATCGATGTTTTTTTTAATTAAAATCAAACATTGTAGTGAAAAAATGTCATTGAATATGTACTACGTACGTAGTACTTCAATGCAAAATGTATGTACATTTTACAGATGGATATGGAACTAAGTGATAATGATAAAATAGTGTCTTATGTAGAAAATTTAAGAATACACATTATTTATATATATATATATATATATATATATATATATATATATATATATATATATATATATATATATATATATATATATATATATATATATATATATATATATATATATATATATATATATATATATATATATATATATATATATATATATATATATATATATATATATATATATATATATATATATATATATATATATATATATATATATATATATATATATATATATATATATATATATATATATATATATATATATATATATATATATATATATATATATATATATATATATATATATATATATATATATATATATATATATATATATATATATATATATATATATATATATATATATATATATATGTTATTATTAAGTATTTTGGGGATAACCCGCGTCAAATTCTGATTCCCGAGAGAATCAGTCGTCTGCCGACGTTTCGTCTGAATCACATCAGACATTTTCAATAGGCGCCTTGTTAATAAAAGCAACCTTGAAGCAACAGTATAATGAATAGCAGGGACGATAGCATTCGAATCCCGACCGCATGGACAAGTGTACTTGAAAACAATATTTTGAAAAACCATAATAATCAAATTAACCCAACTACCGATATCTCAAACAATAGTCACATTAAAAACATTAGTAAAATTCTTAGTAAGCCGAAAACTGATAATCCACCTGTAAACAATATACCGTTAAGTACTCGAGTCACTAGAAGCCAAACAAAACGCAATAATGACGTCATTGGGGAAACCCACCCCTCCACTAACAACTGACATGGCTTCCTTTCAAACTTTCACTTGGTGGTAAGCTTCCGACGCGAACGGACGTGCGCGCACTATCCCTCGCGACGGAAATTTATTAACAAGGCGCCTATTGAAAATGTCTGATGTGATTCAGACGAAACGTCGGCAGACGACTGATTCTCTCGGGAATCAGAATTTGACGCGGGTTATCCCCAAAATACTTAATAATAACATATTTTGTACTCGCGAAAACCTTAGATTTAACATATATATATATATATATATATATATATATTTATATATATATATATATATATATATATATATATATATATATATATATATATATATATATATATATATATATATATATATATATATATATATATATATATATATATATATATATATATATATATATATATATATATATATATATATATATATATATATATATATATATATATATATATATATATATATATATATATATATATATATATATATATATATATATATATGTTATAATATTTTTATCTCGGTTTTCCCGTGTCAGTAGACAAATGGTCTTAGTCAAGACCTACTGACACGGGAAAACCGAGATAAAAATATTATAACATATTTCACCCGTGAAAACATC
Organism: Molanna angustata; assembly: GCA_963576475.1. Taxonomy (NCBI): domain Eukaryota; kingdom Metazoa; phylum Arthropoda; class Insecta; order Trichoptera; family Molannidae; genus Molanna; species Molanna angustata. The sequence goes on along the minus strand of OY754965.1, from coordinate 1,139,115 downwards.
AAATATAACATATATATATATATATATATATATATATATATATATATATATATATATATATATATATATATATATATATATATATATATATATATATATATATATATATATATATATATATATATATATATATATATATATATATATATATATATATATATATATATATATATATATATATATATATATATATATATATATATATATATATATATATATATATATATATATATATATATATATATATATATATATATATATATATATATATATATATATATATATATATATATATATATATATATATATATATATATATATATATATATATATATATATATATATATATATATATATATATGTTAATATTAAGATTTTCGCGGGTGAAAGATGATGGATTGTTTTCTAGGGTAACCCGCGTATAGTCTTGAGAAAGACTGTTGTTTAACTCCCAACGTTTCAGCCAGATAGCACTGACCATTTTCAAGGGGGGTTTCGACTTGTATATTGAGTTATGTTTTGAATTGGCGGCGAGCGCACACCCGTTCAACTCAGAAGTCAATATCCAAGTGAGGCCCTGTACGAAGCTAACTGTCAAATTTACTTTGTGTTTGTATCGCTACTATCTGTGACCTGGTGATTCTTTTGTTAGGGGTAGGGTTTATTTCATTGTTCTCTGTAATGGTTGTATTGATACGTACTTTCACAGAGTCATTACTTGGAATCGATTTATTTGTTGATATTTTCGGGTATGTTTTACAATCGCTAAGTACATTTTTCCAAGTATTAGGTATTCTTATACCATCGTCCCGGCTATTCATATTATGTTCGTTTTTATGGATTTCAATGGCTTCCCGGTAAATTCGGCACGTTTCATTATTAATGTTCGCGAGAGTTGTAGCGCTATCAAAATCTATTGTGTGCCCTTCTGTGAGAACATGGTTAACTAAAGATGATGTAAGTTTTTTATTTTTGATATCGACTTTGTGCTCTGATACGCGACAGGATATTTTTCTGTTAGAACGACCTATATATGATTTATCACAGTCCGCGCAAGGTATTTGATAAACGCCGTGAGACTCTAACGGTATGTTGTCTTTGGGGCTTCTAAGTAATGAGTTTATTTTATTGTTGGTTCGGAAAATGGTTTTAATATTATTTTTGCGTAACAAATGACTGATTTTATCGGTTGTGCCTTTGATGTACGGGAGATAAGCTAGAGATTTCGGGGGTTCAGTTGCGTTATTGGTCGATTTTGTATTGCGTTCGCGGTTGATGGCTTTATTAATCATAAATTTTGAGTATCCGTTGCATACAAGAGCTGTTTTTAATTTATTTAACTCGTCTTTAATATGGTCTTTATCTGATAGTCTTTTTGACCTAGTGACTAATGTGTTGATAACGGAGGACAGTTGAGCGGGATGGTGATTTGACTGAGCATTTAAATACCTATTTGTATGAGTTGACTTTCTGTATACCGTGTGGCCAAGACTGCCATCTGCATTTTTAACGACGAGTACGTCTAAAAACGGTAAGCTATTGTTTTGTTCTGTTTCCATAGTAAATTTTATGTCATTATGAAGGCTATTTAAAAAGTTTAAAAAATCGTTAAGTTTTTCTGTACCGTGAGACCATATAACAAATGTGTCATCGACGTATCCGTACCATACGAGTGGTTTAAATGGAGCGTTATCAAGGGCATATATTTCGAAAAATGTCATAAACAGATTCGCGATAACCGGACTGAGAGGAGAGTCCATCGGGGCGCCTTCAGTTTGTCTATACATATTACCGTCGAATTGGAAGTATGTGTTGTTCAAGCAATGATCAATTAAATTTAGTATATGTTTTGGTAGATTTAATTCGGATTCTAATTTTGAGAGAGCTTCTTTAATGGGAATTTTAGTGAAAAGTGACACGACGTCAAAACTAACAAGGATATCAGTTTTGTTTAATTTATGTTCAGAAATCAATTTAACAAAATGTTCCGCGTTGCGAATGTAAGATTTCGCCTCTTCTACGTGAGGTTGAATTTGTTTGCCTTATAAAGGGAGCATATGTGTTGTGCTCCCTTTTATAAGGCAATGCACACCCGCACACCTTTCGCTGGTTACCCCACATTGTGGGATATGCCGTGATGGTATGAATGAATGAATGCGATTAGTACGCCACCTGGCGAAAAAGACTAGAAACAATACTTAAATCAAGATTAAGACACGCGATCTGCCAGAAACGTTGAGTTAAATATTTGTCGTTTAGTGACGTATTTAAGGGAAGATTAGGTACTGAAATACGCAATATTTTTGTTAAACTCCTAAGGGCCGACTGAAATACTGGGCCATAGGTAGGTAAGGTTTAAGTTTGTCAATAATAATATTAGTGACTCGCGTGAGCGAGTTGCTTTATAAATTGAATTATAAATTAAATTTATATATTTTTTTAAATTTTCGCATTTAATATAAAATTTCACAGCTCATCATTTGACTTAATACTACGAGATCTCAACCAACCGGAAATTTTGACTTACTTAACCGGAAACAGGTGAATGCGAATTGTATAAACTAGTGAAATATTTGGGCATTCTTGCCTGTATCTATGCTCGATAAAATAAAATAAATAACTATGATATCACTGTTGTGCCTCAGAACAGACTTGTCTGTTGAGGCAGTAATTTTCCAAATTTACTTATTGTAACCATTGTACAAAATATGTTTATTTTAAGTTTTTTTCATAAAGTAATTTTTTTAACTATATATAATGAAAAAAAATCATATCATATAATACCATGAAAAATGCTACGCCATCGTCCTTAAATTTGGCGTTGGATATAGAAATAAGTTAGTGATGTTTCTGCAATGGAATCGCTAACTTAAGAAAACTAAATACTCCGGTAAGGAGTATTTAATTGTCTGACTATGCATTCCGGTGGATGGATCAAATGGATCTTCGGACGATATAATGGAATAAAAAAATAACAAAAAAACTAAATAAAAGAAAAAAAATAACAAATCCGGTCCTGATATTAATCCAAATGGATGTATTTTGTTTTGTTTTATTGGTGGTTTATTCATTACCTGGTGTTGGGGGAATATCATAAGGGGGCGTACCGTGTTGTGTCCTTCTGTCTTCCCACACTTCCTCATTCCGATCCTCTTCTGGTACCGGTGAAGCCAACAGAGGGTGGTTAGGTAACTTAACTTGGATTTTTTTACTCTAGTACCGCAAGACGAATGTCTTCAATAAATCTTCACCCCCACTTGACTTGCAACAGATGTGCTCAAACTGAGAATAAAAAAAACAACACGTTTATTCATTATCTTTGATATCTCAATCAAAGAAGCAGATTTTTTATATAATCTATTATTTAATTCAAAATGTTATTATTTCAACAAACATGTGTAGGTAAAAAAGCGAGTTTAATAATAAATCTTCACATTCTTTTTAATGCAATGTAAACTTTTGAGCTTATTCAGCAGCTATGGTTTAAGTGCACTATTTGAACCTATGATGTGATACGCTATTGAAGGAAACATTGTGGACAGGTTGAGAGACTGCGTCATTCTTGTTTCTCATCCCAGCTCCCCTAGACAACGTGTCTTTTAGCTCAAGAAAGGAAACAAGAAAAGATAACTCAATGTATGGAAGTGACAGTTGCCAGTCACGTGACAACTGTCACTTTCATACATTGAGTTATCTTTTCTTGTTTCTTTTCTTGAGCTAAATGACACGTTGTCTATGTTGTTGTGGGCCTTATTCCCATTCACGTGTAATAGTATATTTTTATATAAATTCTCGGCAACTAACAGGTAGGTACTATGTCAAATATAAATTTAACATGCAGCCAATAACAAGTTGCCAAATTATGGAGACTTACGATATTGACCGTCTCACAGATCCAGACTGAAAACACAATTTAAAACTGTGTCTCCACCGGGAATTGAACCCGGGACCTTTGGATCAGCAGTCAGACACCTAACCAACTGAGCCGTAAAGTCCGACAATATAATATATTATGCGTCACGTTAGCTAATCTTTACGTATCACATAATTTAAAGTGAATGTTACGTATCAGGAGCTTAACTATAATCTGTTAAACGAACGAATGTATGTATATATGTACGTGTCGTTTTAAAAAAACATACCAGACTGATTACTGCAATAGGAGAAAGAATGGAGGGAATCGGAGTATTCAAATGGAATATTTATCATATATTATATTACTGATCAAGAATTACTTAACATATACCACCTCGGAACAGGCCTGGCCTAGTGAGGTGGTACAAACCAACCCATATATTTGAAATAATTTTTAGTGTAATTTTACTGATGTATTTTAACTTGTACTTATTTTGTAATTTTTTATTTTTGGTATTAATAATAAAAAAATAAATAAAAAAAATAGGTAAATAAAAAAAAAAAGGCTACTACTATTTACACGACTCAACCATAGACGAAAACCAAAATAACCACAGAAAACGCAGATAAATCAAGTTATAAAAATATTTACCTTTGTTTATACTTTGTTATAATTGTAGATCTCGATGAACAAAATGATTTATAAAATTAAGTAAATGTAATAAGATGCCAATATTATTTATTTTTTCTTCAAGTTGGTTTCCATGATGCATTTTTATGACCATTGAAAAAATGACAAAGGTAAATATTTTTGTATTTTGATTTATCTGCGCTTTCTATGGTTGTAAATGACCTAAAAACATAGACGACGTCAGAAAATTTGTCGTGTAAATAGACACTTTTTGGCGGAAAAACGCTTTTCCCGCTAATTCCGGTCGTAAAAATAGTGGCACCGAAAAAAAAAAATATACCAATATGACTGATCAAGAATTATTTATCAAATATATCACTGACCAAGAATTGGTTATCAAACATATCACCGATCAAGAAGTATTAATAAAATACCTATGTTACTGATTAAGAATTATTAATCAAATGTATCACAGGTCAATAATTATTTATTATATATATTATAAATCAATAATTATTTATCAAATATATTATAAATCAATAATTATTTATCAAATATATCATTGATCAAACATCATTTATCAAATATATCACCGGTCAAGAATTATTAGTATCATTGATCAAGAATAATTAATTAAATATATCACTGATCAAGAATTGTTTTTCAAATATATCATTGATTGATAGTTATTTATCAAATATATCATTGACCAAGAAAAAATGATCAAATATATCACTGAATAAGGATTATTTATCTAATATATCACTAAGTAAGGATTATTTATCTAATATATCACTAAGTAAGGATTATTTATCAAATAGTGTAGTTTTCTTTTTTTTCATACCTACCTTTATTGTTCTAAACTGTCTTTAAGTTTGATTTTTGTTTTTTTTTTTGTTTAATATGATCTGTTTTAATTTTGAATAGGTATTCGTTGATTATTGTTTTTTTTTCTCAAATTTGTAATGCACTTTTTTATGTATTTATTTTGAATATTATCCTCCCTCTACACAAGCTATAGCTTTAAGAGGGAGGTGATATTTTAAATTAATTAATGTATTAAACTATGTATTATTGTATATTATGTTTTTGAAAATTTTAAAATAAAATAAAAAAAAAATTCTCATTTTGTTATTGTATGGTATTTATATTTGAATGCTAATTTTGTGTATGTTTTGTTAGTTGGCATTCACTGTTAAAAGTATCATTATTTCAAAATGCTTTAGCTCCGGCACAGGTTTTTTTACCTAGTGGGGCATTGCAGTTAAGAATATTATTTTTCAATTATGTAGGTATGTATAAATGAATAAATATCACTGTCCAAAAATTATTTATTAAATATATTGTCTATACTCTTCCTTGATTGAACTCTATAATAATGTATTACAATTTTATAGTACAATATTATTGGTATTTTATGTGTCTTTGATATTGTCAAAAAAGAACTGCATTATTTTTTTTCAATAATCATTCAACAATTTGAGAAGTACAGTATAGCAGGAAGGGTGGTGGGAGGGGGTATAAGCCTTATATTATTGCTCCTGGCCAAATCTCCGCTTTATCCTAAAAGCGGCGGACGATTAATACCAAAACCAATTCTGCTACAATTTAAATATTTAAAAATTGAATCCCTTCTAAACTTGAATTCATTTCAAATTTGAATAATTCTAAAAAAATAATCGTTGACTGATAACATTATTCATTTCATATAGCAGGAAGTTGTTTAAAGTAGGTACCAAAAATTCACCATTTCGGATGATAATTTTATTTAAGTTTTTTTTTCTAAAGAAGGATTATTTCCATTTTCAAAAATGATAAGACTATACCTTTTTTCGGGTAGAAGGGAATGAAAATATCATCAACATTATTATGTGCCATAACGTCGATTCAGTAACTCAACGTTTTGAGATCCAACTGATTATTATATTATATATGTATGTAGATATACTCTTTCCTGTGAACTTATGTAGCATCTGGTTAAAACTTATAACGACCCTTGAACTAGTTTTACCAATGAATGCCTAGTGAGGTTCAATTATTGAATGGTATTTTCAAACTTGTTTCCATGGAACTTATTGGATACTAAAGTTTTGTCTCAATTTTTTCATAACCTTTATTTGTTAGCGACATAAAACTATTGTCACATTTTTATAGCCGCTCCCGCCATTACGCCAGTAATACTCGAACCCGCGACCAGCCCCCCTAAACAACGTGTCATTTAGCACAAGAAAAGAAACAAGAAAAGATAACTCAATGTATAGAAGTGACAGCTGCCAGTCACGTGACAACTGTCACTTCCATACATTGAGTTATCTTTTCTTGTTTATTTTCTTTTTTCTTGTTGAAGTGACAGTTGCCAGTCACGTGACAACTGTCACTTCCATACATTGAGTTATCTTTTCTTGATAAAAATAATAATAAATTATTTGTTTATCGCCGTTTAATGATTCGAGATCATAACAAGGGCGCTGATAGTTTAATGACATGTTTACTAGGCACCCTAGTCACATATCGTCCCTCTCCTGACTAACAGTCGTATCTGCAAAATGAAAATTGTTCAGGAGGGTGTGCATATTTTGCGCGTGCATATTTTCATCTCTCCCAGCACACGGTGACACACTGTGTAAATATATTTTTATATTCTTTTTGTATTCTTATTTATATGAATCATTCTTATATATATATGAGAATCGTATTTGCACATAGGTCGATTAGTGATATTTTATTTTCAGTAATTGGTAGACAACAAATCACTAAGCTATTCCAAGTTAGCGGGAGGTGATAGAGTCGAGACCTTTAATGAGAACATGCGTAAAACATATACATAAATACACATTGGTGGTCCTAACTCGAAATTGCAAAAAATGTCAGATACGACAGTTAGTCAGGAGAGGGACGATATATCCGATCCAACGCACAGCGAACTTGTTTCTTAGTACAAATATTAATCGTAATAAAATAAACACTGTTTGCTTCCACGCGAGTAATATATCGATAAAATATAGATATCTATATAAATATAATATCCTTGGTTTGGGGTGGTCGAGTGATGATGATAAATACAGTTTCTCAATAATATTTATATTCACAATAAATAATATTTGTACAATACAATATACGATGATATATTGAGTAGGTGAACTTGACAACATCAATAAGCGAAAGACGCCGCGCACACAACGCACCTTCTAATAAACAAATTAATAGTGTCTCGCTCGCACTCACACTATCACGCATCTCAAAATAAATAACTGATTGTGAAAGTAAAAGAAAAAAGGACAGGAGAGAGATTTGAATGGACTAAGACCACACGTAAGTGCATTCTATATTTTCCTCTTTCTTTCATAGATACCTAGTGATTGCACCATTTTGACTCCTCTCTACTCCAAGGGAAAATAGTGGGGAGTTGTGAATTCGCAATTTTAAAGATTATTTTTGTATTTTATCAACTAGTATCACGCTGAGATTATATTATGAAAGTTTCATCACTATATATATATATATATATGTATCTATGTGCTGTGTTCTATGTGCTATTCTACTGTATCGATTAAAGACTCAAGTACCTACTCATTCGAATATTATAAATTTTGCAAATTTGTATATTTAATAACCTCTTAGACCCAATTAAATTTTGAAGGATATTTGATCAGTGCTTCTTTATTTTTTCAACTGTCAAATATTTCAAACAAACCCCATGCTCAGGAAAATAAAAATTTGATATTTTCATTTTCAAATTGCAAAAAGGCGAATCACTTTCATTAAATCGCATTGATGAATTTTCACGTTTACATAATCAAATATTGAAATTAAAAAAAAATATATAAACTCATTGCAAGAAAATGCTGAAAAATTTCCATATAAAATTTGATTACTTTATGGAGTGACTATTGAGGAGTATAGTGTTGGCCACGACCCACTCGTTTTTCATAATTATCGACCTTCGTCGCTCAGTTGGTTAGGTATCTGACTGCTGATCCAAGGGTCCCCGATTCGATTCCCGGTGGAGACCCAGTATTAAATATTGTGTTTTCAGTCTGGATATGTGATTAATATCGATTTGTTCGAGAGAATTTTATTCTCTTAACATATCGACAAAGTATCAAGCCAAGTTACTCGAGATTTGTATTCAGGGTCTATATTTTTCACGGTTTTTTCAACTTTGTAGTCAAAAAACACCAACTTAGAGGCTTCGCAGCATATATGTTCTATGTAGGTATGGATTTACTGAAATTCGGAGTAGAAAATTTAGTGTATTTTATATAAAAAATATGAACACTGTAGTTGTACATATAATTATTTTTTCAACAATGTATATAAATTTTTATGTAGCTATATTGAATTTTAGTCACGACTTCGCATCTAAGGAGACTCAATCGTTTGATACTTAATCTTCAAACATACATATATACCATCATGCTGTTTTCATATTCTGGGTAGGAAAAAATCACTGACCTTCATACTATCCTACCTTGTCATACATACCTACATGTGTTAATCTTAAAATATTCAATAATTTAGATTTATGGGTTTTATAGTTTTGTACATATTCTTCAACTATACATACTATCGCTATCGACAGTTGGATCTCATGTGTTACATGCAACTAGTTTATAAAATATTTGTAAACGAGGAAGTAGGTAGTTTATACAAAATTAAAATATTAATAAGATACTGAAGTATATCAACTCTGTCTTTATTTTGTTATATAAATTATACACTTCAAATGTAAAATATATTGTCCATATAACAGATTGTGAATACACATACCTACAAATTCAGTGCGAAGATCAAAAAATCAAATTATGATATGTTGATTGTTCAAAGGGATGGTTTGAATTTTTTTCAACTTTGCTTTCACAAAACTTTCAAGACACAAACGTCTGAGTGAAAGCAAGAAGCAAAGAAAGTTTCAAAGAAAATAACATAATTTTTATTTTCTCGTGAAGCTTCTACAAACAAAACAGAGATCTCTTACTTCTTCCACTATTGGAACTTGATATTCTTTAAATTGGTGAAACAATCTTCAACATAAGTTTGTATTGCTTCTCGGGAAACTTACAGGTAGGTACTATGGCAGATATTAGTTTAACATGCCCCCAATAATTGGTCAAATAAGAAAATAATCTGGAGGCTCATGACAGAATTTATTGAAAATAATATTTAATGTTGTTATAAATGTATGTTCTTGTTTTGAAATTTGTCTGCATAATAATGGACAGCAAAAAGGCTATTGCTCAGCTGCATACTTCCAGGTTTCCCTGGAGTGCGATTCTTTTTTTTCAAAAATCCCTTGGAACAACGCAAAACAAAGAAAGAACGAACAACATAATCTATAAAAATTTAAATAGAATAGAAAGATTTTTTTTTAATATTTCGATTTACTTTTAATCACACCATATTTACAATGGCTTCAATAAGTAGATTACTGCTGTCCAAGTAGGAAATCCTGTTCTAGGGCTAGCAGTTTACAATTATTTTAGTGACAATAAAAGCAATTATGAACCAGGTGATTGTTCAATCTCAACATTCTGCACTCACAATCATTAACTCAACAAACACGTGGGCTCACACAAAATAGATCAAATTATCAATGTTATTAATAATAATTAATAATAATATTTATTTAAGTGGTTACCTAAGTATTTGTGTTAGTTCTGTCCACCCATAATTTATAATGTATTTTTTGTGATGTTATTTCTTTAAGAGATGAAGGTAAACGGTTGTAGAGTCGAGGAGCAATAAATGAAAAATCTCATTGACCAAAAGATGCTTTCATGTGTGGGATTGTGTAATTTAGTATATATGTTTAATAATATATATTATTGCAGATTTGAGTTCTTCAATATCAATTTCTGCTGACACCTTTGTTGGTTCAGTGACCATGTCTTGCGGTGTTTTTTAAAACTCTCCAATGAGGTATATGTATGCTCCGCGAAATCTCATTCCAGTACCTACTTTGAGGAAGCATATCTATAACTGTCCTCGAATGCGTGAAATGCGTAAATTATAAATAATACAATTTTTTTATGTAATTGTGACAACTAATCCTTTGGTTACAATAGCTACTATGGTTCACTTATCGATAAAGTTACTAATCTTAAATACCCCTATTGAATGGTATGAACAGCGGTTGTAGTCCAGTGGCTAAGCTATACCTACTTCAAACGCTGTGTTAGTTTTGACTGACTCTGATTCGAACAATTCTAATGAAAAGGCATCGCACACTCACAATATATTTTATCATGATTTTATTTTATTGACGGTTTAATTATTGTCTTTAAGAATAATTCTAAATATTGCCTTAAATTTATCAATCTATCTTACTAAGAATTTCTGTATAACGATTTTCGATGGTAAATGTGTTATGTTTTTTCAGCAAATTCAAGTGACATTTGACAAAAAACGAGGTTATTTTTGTAAAATATTAAATTTAAAAAATGTGTACATTATTTTTATTCTTCACATTTTGTTATGTGTCCATTTTTTATAAACAAATAAACTAATTGAATCTTCACATTTTGACAATCATCTACAAATCTGTATGGAGTGTATCGCAAGTTTTGTCAATTACCAACGGTACATATCTACTATATATAGCTACTTTGTATAACACACACTGAAAATGTAATCAGTGTTTCTCAAACATCGGACACAGTGAGACTATTGAAGTTTGCCAAAGTTTTCGAGAACCCCTTGGGGCTGTTATTTATTGTTACGAATATCTTAATATTGTAGAGAGTAGCTCCATGTATATAACACTTGTAGTTTAGTTGCAATAATGTGTTATTTATGTAGAGAACCTCAGATAAGTCATCCGTTTTAATAATCATACAAACATTAAAAACAAAACAGAGCTTCAAAGTTGTTCAACAATTTCGTTGAAGTTGCAATAAATAACTCAATTACCACATATTTAAATATAACAATTCTTTCCTCGTTGATTGTTTTAATACAGTACAGTTTTTTTTACAATAAGTCGCTGATCTCCACCAGGAATCGAACCCGAATATATATTTTTATTGAAGACGTAACTTTTAAGAGTACGCCGTAATGAGCATCCAAAAAGTACCTTGGAGCCTATTCTGTCGCCTACTAAATAATATATAAAAAAATATTTTTTATAGTTGATTGAGAATTTATTTCCATTTTTATTCATTTTTTATTCAAAAAGTACTTTTTATGAAATCCCTGCATACTTATATCCATATTCAGAGTCAATGATGAGTATTGAGGTCTCAGACTCACAATGTACCTTGAAATTACGTGTCGCCTTCAAGGATTCCTCAAGGAAAACATAGATACCTACTGATGGCATTTTTCGTCATACAAATAGATAAAGGAACTCCTCTATGATTTGCTCAAACTGAAAAATACTCTAAATATGATAGAAAATAGGGTTTTCAAATTTTCGTTTAGATAATGTATACAATAAAAATGGAAAAAAAAGCATTTTGTTGTTGTCAACAATTGAAGTAAAAAAAATGTACACTTAATAATTCAGTGAAGAGTTTGATGTTGCCCCCAGCGCAATCTTCTTCTTTTACATAATATTTATTTTTATAATAATTTTCTGTTACTGTTTCCATACTTTGTAGCCTTGTATCATTATTATTTCATACATATGGTATTGCCGTTAGTTAATATTGTAGCGGGCTGAGCCAGCTATTATTTCCCCCGCCAGGCGACCCGACCGTTGTAAGCGGCCGCTCGACGAAGCGCCGCCGGTTATCTTCTGTAGACTCTCGTCTGGTCAAGGTGTTGCGATTCATCATCTCCATTTTTGTCCGCGCAATTAATTCGCGTAGTATTATTTAGTAATAATTACTTGCTTGTGCTCGAATAAATATTCATGTTAGTAATTCATCTTTCAATATTGAGATACCCACTGCTCTTATTTATAACTGTTTAATATTGTGCATATATATGCTATAAGATTACTACCGGTAACGTATAGTATATTGGGGGACGATTCGTCCATATAACACGTGTGGACAAATCGTGTAACAGGTACACGTCGATTGGTTCGATCCCAATCCAAACGTGCGAAAGGTTCATTCGTCCGGCGGTTCGATTCTGCCCAAACGAATAAAGTGGAACAGGGCTTCAAACCCTCTGTGTTTCTTTCCACGAGAGCCATACCTCCAAGACCTCCCGAACAAGGTAATCATTACTCCATAGAGGCAACCTTGCCCCCCCATAATATATTTAATAGCTACAAAATATTTTATGAAAATTGGCGAGAACATTCTCTTGTGTATTTTAATAATAAATTTAAAGAATGTTTGCGAAGCTGTGGTGTTAGTTTATACTCACAAAGATGAGATAATACTTCGAGAGTCTCAGTTCTTCGAATTTCCATGAAAAGTTTTCTTTGTTCTCGGATAAAAGCATCGGACACTTTCCTCAGAATTCTGATTCAACCAGATTCAACATTACACTACAAAACTAAAAAATACACACATCTATGTACATCATGCATACATACATACATAGTAGATTTTCTCATTTTAAATTTTCCAAGTGAATTCAACAGGTTGTTTTAAATCTTCAATAGTGATTTATACACATTAATGTCTTTTATTTTATTTTATTTTTTATTTTATTTATTTGGCTTTTTAACAGATTACATATACAATAAGTAACAATACAAAAATAATATAGGGATAAGTCCAATTACAGAAAAGCGCAAATTACACAAAAAACAAGTACCTACCTACTTAAAACGAAAGAAAAAATAAAAAAATTATACAAAATACATGGTTATATAAATTCAATTATACAAAAAAAAACATGGTTATATAAATTCAACAATTACCTACTTAAAACGAAATGAAAAATGAAAAAACGCAAATTATACATAAAAAATGGTAATATAAATTCAATTATGCAAAAAACATGGTTATTCAAGTAAAGACATTGTTATATAAATTCAATTATGCAAAAAACATGGTTATATAAATTCAATTATGCAAAAAACATGGTAATATAAATTCAAGTAAAAACATGGTTATATAAATTCAAGTAAAAACATGGTTATATTTATAGTTAAAGAAATAAAAAAAACAAAATTATCGATTCACTTATAACTATGCATCTTAGACGTAGAATACTTTGTAATTTTGCTTCTCAATATAATCTGTAAACTTCAGCATGATAATATTGAAACAGCCAAAATATTCAGATCACAAAATATATACCTAGTTGCCCAAATATGGACCGTTATGAAATGATGCCTCGTACAAAGATTTTTAATATGCCTGTAAAATATTCCACCTCGATACGGTCCGGTCTGTATCTAGTGAAGTGGATAAGTGCGAGTATAATAATCTATATTATAAATCTTAATGTTTGTATGCTGGTATGGTTGTATGTACGTTATGCGCTCCTAAAACGATGATCCTATTGTAATGAAACTTTAGGGAATCGTCGAACGTTTACCGGGAACGGTTATTGGATATAAACATTTTTCATCTTCATTGATTATAAAGTCATTTGGCCCATGAAAGTGGAGTATTTACATTCAAGTTTTGTTTAAAATCAAAATTTGAATGAAAAACTTCGGGGTTGGTACCCAGTACCTATTATTGATAATTTTTGCAATAGTTCATGAAAATAATTTGATACTAGTTGCATGTAACACATGAGATCCAACTGTCAATAGCGATAGTATGTATAATGTATAGTTGAAGAATAAGTACTAAATTATAAACACTTAAATCCAAATTATTGAATATTTTAAGATATTTTGTTTTCCATACAACATAATATGTAGGTATGTATGTCAAGATAGGACAGTATGGAGGTCAGTCCTTTTCTCCGACCCGGAATATGAAAACAGCATGATGGTATGCATGTATGTTTGGAGATTTAAGTATCAAACTATTAAGTCTTCTTAGATATTGTGTGTGGGCTACTGACATACAAATTGTATGAAGCAATGTCGTCACTAAATACAATTTTTATAATGATTGTTAAAAGAAATTTGAGATGTGCTAATCCAATTTTAATATTTTTTATAGAAAATTAAATTATCTAGTTGGGGTGTTTTGGCTTTTTTCGATATTTTAAAAAAAAATGGAAATATAGGCAGTTAAACTCATAAATTTATCATAAAAAAAATACTTTTCTTAATAAAAAATATTTGATAAACCCTGGAATTTTTTTGAAAAAATTAATTTGTGTTTTTGTATGTGTCTATATTTGTACCAATTTTCAGCGTTCTAGCTTTTATGGTTTCTGAGATATATGGAAAAATAAACCAAAAATTCACCATTCTGAGTATAAAAGTTTTGTAGGCTTATAAGTGTTTATATATTTTGAAATTTTGGGCTCTGTATATTGAGCGGATCAAAAGTTATAAGGGGGGGCAGACAGACAGACAGACACACACACACACAGACACACAAAACTCACATAAAATGTTCTACTCCGAATTCTGAGTAAATCCATGTATGGGAACATATATGCTGCGAGGCCTCTAGTTGGTGTTATTAGCATGCAAAAAGTCCACTACGCCATACAAAATTTTCCTTCGTACACGCATCTTGGCTTAATAATGTCGATTCATTCAGAGAATTGAATTCTCATGAACGAATCGACAGTTGGAATAGAATCATACTAAGAAGAAAAATTGTGGCACGGTTGGTTTGCCGTTTGGTTTCTGTGCGGGCGTCCTGGGTTCAATCATTGCTTCTCTGGGCTGGACACATTGGTAAATCTGAAAAATATACCATATGGCAAAAAAACTCACCTCTTGCGCAGGGTGCAAGGAAGTTTTTATTATTATTATTATTAAAAGTTAATAAAACAAAACATAGTCATCTAAGAAAATTTGAAATTATTTTTGGGGATTCGGTTCATCTTCTTCATCGAATATATAAGGTCATTTGACCGACCGACCGCCGTAGCACAGTTGGTTAGCCGTTCGGTTTACGTGCGGGCGTCCTGGGTTCGATTCCCAGCAGACGAGAAATTTATTTAAATTTATTTCTCACGCAAATATTGCTTCTCTGGGCTGGAAACACTGGTTAGTTGGAGGAAATTGCCATACGGCAATAAACTAGCCACTTGCACAGGGTGCAAGGAAGTGTTCATTATTATTATTATTTGACTATCCTGAGAGGAGATCCATCTCTTCGTAGGTCTTCCGGATAGCCTTATGTTGTTGGTTATATCTGTCGTCCATAAATGTCATGTGACTTTTTCTATGAAGGGATGGAAGAGACGGGAGGAACTGGAGAGAGGTAGGAGGCTCTGAAGGGACGGAAGGTACTAAAAGAACTTGAGGTACTGAAGGGACGGAAGGTACTAAAAGAACTTGAGGTACTAAAGGGACGGAAGGTACTAAAAGAACTTGAGGGACGGAAGGTACTTTAAAAACTTGAGATACCGAAGGGACAGGAGGTACTATAGGGTCTTGATTTTGAGATAAATACAATATGTGACTGAAGTTCCGAACGTTCTAACGGAATAAGCAAATGGAAGAATGGTCAGAATACAATATGTAAAAAGAAGATTATTTTAAAATTCTTTAATAGATTTTTTTTCAATTTGAACTTCAAAGTCTCCAAACCAAAATTTATTTAATTTTAAACCGGATTCAATTCCCGGTGGAGACACAGTTTTTAATTGTGTTTTCATTTGTGAGACGATAAATATCGTTTATTTCCTAATGTGGCAACTTGTTATTAATATTATGAAATTAATAGTGCCTGTAAGTTGCCCGAGAAGCTATACAAAATAAAATAGAATAATTATTTTAACTTTATATTAACAACAAACAACGTCGTTGAATTACTTCAACAATTTAGTTACTTTGCAAAGCAGAGCATCACCAATTTTCCGCCTTTTGGGCGATTATCCTGGTTGACATTCAAATGGCTTCGTGTGAAATTGAACCTATGTGAAGGAAAATACCTCTTTAACAAACTTATTTGTAAATGTGGACAATCAGAATAATGTATTATTTTAGAACCAACGCTGACCTTTTTTGTGTCTCTTTTCAAGATGAAATAGTAATGAGACGGCTGTCGGAGATGTCCTCAGTCCAATAGATGGATGCAAATGATGTGGTGTCCTGTGTGATCTTTGAATATTTATCAGCCAGAAATAGGAATACTTGTCTCTACATTCTACTGAAGGGTTCAGGTATAACACAACAACACTTCGGCCACCTCTTGTAACAGGTTTGAACTTAAATCATTGCAAAATTTATTTCGTAAAATCAAATATTTATTTGTCATGTGGCTAACAAAGCTGGGACAGAGCCATTATTGTATAAAATAGTACAATGAACTGGATACAAATATCAAATTGAAACCTACTAAACATTGTTAGCTTAATAAAAAAAGTTGAAATAATTTCCTCCACATTGTTTGTACTAAAACTGTATGAATGTTTTAGTTTTTAATATTTTTATAATAATAATTAAATAATTTATTTGGCACGATACATAATTACATTAAACATAATACAGCGTTATGTAAGTAAAGTCTGATTTTTTTTAAAGTGCCAATTCTATACATAAACAAAAAAAAATGCATAGTATTTACGCATGTAAATGTATTAGTAAAATCGTGGTTGCTGATTGGTTTACACCATTTGGTATCCTTAACAACAAACATCAACAAACTCGACAATACGTATCTATCTTTCGAAGTGCGCGCACGTTTGATTTTTTATGGTGACCATTTGTTCTTAATAAGGAATTATTTTCATTGATGATTTTTTATTTCTAACTTATGTATTTTATTTTTAGTTTAATATCGATATATAATTATTATTATAAACATGTGTTATCACCGTCTCAGTATAGAATAAGTGTCCATTATTTATTTGTATTAGTTAGATAGTTATATTATTTATGTATGTGTGTTTGCCTCAATGAACTATTATGTAAATATGTTGTATAATATAATATATTATTTTGTAAAATAATATGTAACTGTTTATTATTATAACTATTAATTACTTCATAATGTATTATTTTTATATTCCTAATAAAAAGTATCAAATAAATATTTTGTTTAAATATTATTTTCCCAGGAGATACCCATTAACATTTGCAGAAAATACCTAATAATGTAGACCCATTAAAGCCGCATAGTACTGGGGGTAAGTATAGGTATGAGTAGATTTGAAGGTTGTGAAGATATATGCATGTGCAAGTTACAACCGTTTTATATCATGAAATGATAAAAAAAATCCCATAATATTTTTTTTCTTTTACACCATGGTCACCCTATGAGCTTTGGCACTTTTAAAAAAATCAGACTTTTACCTATAACAACAACATAATTTCAAGATTACAGTGATTAAATCCTATATTTAATGATAGGTTACTATAAAAGGTTTAAAGTATGCAAGATAAGAAAATAAATTTCTGTATTATTTTTTTATTGTCTCATTGGACGCCCAACTAGGTGAACCTGTTTTAGGACGTCCGAATATGTATGTGTGTCTTTATATGAATTGTAGCTTTATTATTTTTTCTCTATTATGTAAATTAAAATAGTTTATTTCTGAACTCTGATATTTTTGTGTGCATTATATGAATTGTGAATTTTTTGTCTATGTATGTTGCAAATTGTAAGTTTTTTGAACTCCTCCCCGAAGCACAAGGTTTCCTTCTTTTCGAAATTTTGTTTTCTTCGAGAAACATGCAGCAATGACCCGGGCGTTTACGTGGATTTTCAACACATAAATTGATACAGCAAAAAAAAGACATTCAAATTATCTTTAAAATTTATACTTGAAATGAAATCGAAAATACGTGTAAAGTTTAGAAAAAATCTTTTAGTTTTTTTTTTTTTTTGGAGAATGTGCTCTATGCGATTCAATGCAGAAATAGGATGAAAAAGAAAATTGAATTTAAAAATGAATCTTTATTTTAATGGGCAGTCCACCACTGTATCGGGAATTATAAAGGATTCTCATAGATGGTGTGGCACGCAAGGATCATGGTTGTTGTATGTAACCAAAGACTGGGATTTATTTGTAACAAAACTATAGACTGAATGTGCTTGAACCAGAGCACATACATAGATGGAATCGGAGGCAGCCACTGCAAAGGGCAACCGCCAAGACTAGAAATTAGTAGCATAATATAGTCATGACCCTCGTCATAAGGACTTAAGATACATCAATTTGAAGGACAATACAAGCTCACATATTGTAGGCTTACATAAGATCAAAAAATTAATCCAAAGATCATTAAACAAACTATATAGAATAAACAGACTCTAAATTATACCGTCGCCAAAATGCCTATCTTGAAATATTACAGCGAATATTATAATAAAACTTATATACATTAGGGCGTACTCATGGAGTCGATTAAGATTAGATTCGGACATAAGAAATCTTATAGATTAAAATTATTTACTTCATTGTATTAATTTATACAAAAAATTATGACAAATTCATACTAAACTAAAACGAATCTTTACTTAAACAATTTTTATGATTGTGTGTAGATTTAGATTAGATTATGATCGAGTACTGATTTATAATTTTAAAAGATTAACACAAGATCAGAATGTGTTAACGTCGTGTCACGAATAACCCCGCAGTTTAATTTTAGCAAAGAAACCAAATGTGCATTTTATTAAATTATTTTTCAAATTGAAGCTAACAATGTATGAATGAAAAATTAAGTACCTACAGATGAATATTAAAACAACAACATATCTTTATTTATAACACTATTAGTTGGTTTCAAGAACTATCGTTCTCTTCATCATGTGAGTTAAAACTAATTTGGTGTGGTGCGCGGCAGTGTCTTGTACCTTGTGACATAGTCTATTCAGGGTCTTCCATGTGCGATAGGGTAGATGGTGTTCCGGTCCCAAAGTCCCCGACAGAATGTTTCGACCTCCACTGTAATGTTCAATCCAGTGTTATTGCCTTGCCCATTCTGGCAGCACCTGAAGGGGGAATGACGTGGTCATGAAACTTTTTCTCGATTTTATCGGAGGCATGTGACCAAACAGACGATATCTTGGGTCCGTTTCTTGCTTCTTTCTTTTACAGTCTGCAGCTACCTTTCTTCTGACATTGCCTATGGGTTTATTATGTGTTATAGAGTAAAATTGTCTATAATTTACACACATAGAGAGAAAAAAATATATTCATAAAAACTGCACACGTAATCCAATAAATATATATATTTTGTGCTTTTGGTCACATCCGGTGAGCGGACGTATTACGCTGGGTATATTTCTCTCTATGAAAAATTCAACGAATGGAAAGGTCCTCGGGTGAGATAAAATGAAAAAAAAATACAATAAATGTGTGTAGAGTCTTATGTAATAAATCACGAGATCACCTGGTGGATATATATGTATTATATAAGATGGTTATAACAACTACATCAGGTGCATTTGACTCAGCGAATAAATAATATATTTACTATCGTTCACTAAAATATTTCTTCTCATTCATATTACATAAAGCAACTTGATCGTTCCACCCAAATACTGGACCATATAAAATTTCTCAATATTAGAGTTTTTTATTTTATTTTATTGTAAGATTGATGTACAATGTTATACATTTGGTAAAAAATGAAGGTACATTTTTATAACTTTTTAACATAAAAATACAATTAGTATTTTTTTATTTATTTTTAAAAGAAAACAAACATACAGTTATAAAAATAATATAACAACAGATTCAATTTAAATAATATACCATAGACCAATTTTGTTCATGGATATTACATTATTTTTTAAAGCTGCACAGAATAAAATAATTGCGATTATAAATTAGTAGGTAGGTATTCAATATTCAGAAGAAGAAAAGTATAAAAATAGGGAAAGGAAGTTTCTGGCAATCGTAGTCAAACTGAACAAAGCAGGAATCAGCTACCGTAAACCTCCATACAGGAGGAAAGGGAGGTTGTGGCATTCGTAGTCAAAATGAACAAAGAAGGAATCAGCTACCATAAACCTCCATACAGGAGGAAAGGGAGGTTGTGGCATTCGTAGTCAAAATGAACAAAGAAGGAATCAGCTACCATAAACCTCCATACAGAAGGAAAGAAAGATTGTGGCATTCGTAGTCAAACTAAACAAAGAAGGAATCAGTTACCGTAAACCTCCATAAATAAGGAAAGGTAAGTTGTGGCATTCGTAGTCAAACTGAACTAACTACTGAAATCTAATTCGAGCATTAGATATACAAATTCGCAAAATTTAAAAAGAGTCGAACGAGTTATTTTGTCTATTATCGATAAAGTAGAATAAACACGTCGTACATAGAATATAGTATATACACAACACACACAGGTACATTGTGATGAAACTTTCAGAGTACAATCTCAGCATGATATCTGTAATTAAAAAATAACCTTGAATATTGCAAACTCATAACTTCCCACTATATTCGCTTGGGGTAGTGAGGACTGTGAGGAGTAAAAACATTGTTATTATAACAAAATATTATTACTCAAAATAAGTAAAAACAATTATTTAACTTTTTTCCACTTGATAAATTAGTTTGACCACTTGTTATTATGATAAATTAGTTTGACCACTTGTTATTATGATAAATTAGTTTGACCACTTGTTATTATGATAAATTAGTTTGACCACTTGTTATTATGATAAATTAGTTTGACCACTTGTTATTATGATAAATTAGTTTGACCACTTGTTATTATGATAAATTAGTTTGACCACTTGTTATTATGATAAATTAGTTTGACCACTTGTTATTATGATAAATTAGTTTGACCACTTGTTATTATGATAAATTAGTTTGACCACTAGTTATTATGATAAATTAGTTTGACCACTTGTTATTATGATAAATTAGTTTGACCACTTGTTATTATGATAAATTAGTTTGACCACTTGTTATTATGATAAATTAGTTTGACCACTTGTTATTATGATAAATTAGTTTGACCACTTGTTATTATGATAAATTAGTTTGACCACTTGTTATTATGATAAATTAGTTTGACCACTTGTTATTATGATAAATTAGTTTGACCACTTGTTATTATGATAAATTAGTTTGACCACTTGTTATTATGATAAATTAGTTTGACCACTTGTTATTATGATAAATTAGTTTGACCACTTGTTATTATGATAAATTAGTTTGACCACTTGTTATTATGATAAATTAGTTTGACCACTTGTTATTATGATAAATTAGTTTGACCACTTGTTATTATGATAAATTAGTTTGACCACTTGTTATTATGATAAATTAGTTTGACCACTTGTTATTATGATAAATTAGTTTGACCACTTGTTATTATGATAAATTAGTTTGACCACTAGTTATTATGATAAATTAGTTTGACCACTTGTTATTATGATAAATTAGTTTGACCACTTGTTATTATGATAAATTAGTTTGACCACTTGTTATTATGATAAATTAGTTTGACCACTTGTTATTATGATAAATTAGTTTGACCACTTGTTATTATGATAAATTAGTTTGACCACTTGTTATTATGATAAATTAGTTTGACCACTTGTTATTATGATAAATTAGTTTGACCACTTGTTATTATGATAAATTAGTTTGACCACTTGTTATTATGAATAAATATGATTTGTCACAATCAAAATACAAAAAAACCGTAATGTTGTCCTTTACCAGAGTGCATGCACTCGTTTATATGGATGTAAAAATTCGAATTTTTAAACTTTTTAAATTCCAAGCAAATGAAGAAACTATACAACTTCGCAAATTCTAGTGAAAATTTAACTATGTTAATATTGTTCTTTTAAATATCTTTAAATATGTTTGTATAATTTTTGAGTTCAGTCTTCCGTGGATTGCCCCGATACTGTTTTTAGAAGATGCTGAAATATTCATGAAAAAATCCGAGTTAGCGTTTATGAAATTTTACCTTCCGTTTTGTGATACTTGGGTTTATATAATATGTATGTATATGTAGATACTTGGGGCTGTTGTGAGGAAATATATTAATGTCGGAGGGTCGGGCCGATTTCATTTTACTGTTTCATGGAGGTTTTGATAAATGAAGTAAATTGTTGAAATGTATTCGATACAGAGAATTATATTTTTTGCATACTTGTTTTAATTATTGTGGCGATATAGCACACATGGAAACTAATGCTGGCCGTACACGTTAAGGTATACCTGTTCACCTTTATTTTATTTTTTTATCTTTATATATATATATATATATATATATATATATATATAATTCTTCCGTACGTGTATATGTCACTGAAGAGATTTTGATGAAACTTTTTGTGTGTGTTTATGTGAGTCCCTGAATGGATTAGATTCACAAAAAGGAATTTAATAAAATAATAATAAAAATGGGAATCGTTATAAATATTTTCGTAATATGCATTTTGAATAGTGGGAAAATTGGCTTCCAATATTTTATTTTATTTTATTTACAGCAAATTGCCTTTTACACACATGAACAACAATTAAGTACACACATTGAATTACAAAAGAAAATATAAACCGATCATAAACACATTTAAAAAGAAAAAAGGTACTATTACAAAAACAGTGAATGTAAAAAATAATATTAAGTGGAAAAAAATTACAATTTAAATAAAAGATATAGGTACTCAGGTATACATATTGAAACATAAAAATCATTAAAATATACACAAATAATATACACACTTAAAAAAAGAAAAAAATTAATATTTATCATAAAAAAAACTAAAAACTATATAATAAAACAACAAAAGTTGATATAAAAAATAATAATAATGTAAAAAAATAAAAGAACTATAAATAATATAATAATAATAAGAAGGACAATTTATAAAGCGCCGTTTAGTGACAACCGTGGTCACCTCAAGGGCGCTTTCAGTTTGCAAAAAAACATATGGTTAAAATAAAAACAAACATATGGTTACATACTTATGAAAATAAAAACAAAATAAATGACAAAAAAAAAACATATTACACTGTTAGCAGCGATTGACTGTTTTTATAAAATATTGATAAATTTATGAAAGGAAGTGTTAAAAAAATCAAATGACCGTGCATATATATTTCCCAAGTTCTGAATTCGATGCATTGGTGTATAATAGTGTGCTTAATTTGTAGTATTTTTACAAAAGAATGGAATATGATTTCTAGTTTTTCTATTTGGTATATTGAAATTTATTAAGAATAGTATTTCTGGACAGTCTAACTGATTATTAATAATTTTAAATAAACATAGTAAATCAAATAATAATCTTCTCTCAGAAAGCTCTAATAAATTTGTTTCTTTAAGTAAATAATAATAATTCAAATTTTCTATTGGTATGTTAAGTCTGTAATTGATATATCTTAGAAATTTATGTTGAATTTTTTCTACAGTATTATGAATGAGAATTGAAATACGGCGACCAAATTGTTGTGTTATATTCAACCTGAGAACGAACAAGTGATGTAAACAGTATCTTTAAAATATGAATATTATTAAAATCCTTACCAACTCGAAAACGAAAAACGAAACCTAATAGTTTCATTGCTCTATTACTGATGTTGGTTATATGATTGACAAAGGTAAGTATTGTATCAAAATTCACCCCTATATATTTGATTTCTGATACAGAATTAAGTTTGACGTTATCAATCCTATATTCAAAGATAATAGGGGATCCTGTAGAATTGCACCAATTTACACTTGGAAATATTTAAATGCAGTTTACTTTCTGTACACCATTTAAATAATCTATCAAGATTGAGTTGTAAAACATAACAGTCATATAAATTTTAAATAGTTTTGTAAAGCTTCATATCATCCGCAAATAGAATAAAATTAATGTCTGTAAAGATTTTCAAAATATCATTAATAAACAATACAAACAGAATTGGCCCCAAGTGAGATCCTTGCGGCACTCCACTTGTTGCTATGATAATTTTAGATTGGGTGTTATTTATTCTTACTGCCAACATTCTTCTCAAAATATAGCTTTTAATCCACTCAAGAAAACTTCCATGTACACCGACTAATTAAAATATCATAATAATAAACAACTCAGCCGGTAGATTTTCACATACTCTTTTGATTGAAGTAAAAACCGACTTCATAAGCCTTGTAGTTTTTTAGTTACTTACAATAAAATATTGATATTATTTAAATCAAATATTTTTATTTATCTATTACCATCTTGTGACAAATTGTTCGATATACAATGAAAGCCACGATCCAAACTGTGAAAAGTTATCACGCAAAATTTATATGATAATTGGTGAACATTGTGCAAAAGCTTAAAGTGATCACGTAAACCATTAGATGACAGATCGTAAGTCTGATTTCTCGGTTCCTCTAAAAACCAGTGGGCCCAGGCAGAAGTTGTTCTGTCACAGACCGCGTTCTATATAGACCGCATTTGATGTATTTTATCATTTTTTTGTGTATTTGAGTGTCGAATACAATTGATCACACCGCCATCTATTGAAAGATATATACCGATAACAACGTCACCTATCGGGTCCAAAAATATCCTCTCTTTCAATCCGAAACCAATCATACATTTTGAGAAAATTTCATTTAAATTAGTTTGGTGGTTTCGGAGATTAGCGTGTACAAACATCATGACACGAGATTTTCATATGTTACATGCAAGATCACATGTTTTATAAATCCTAATTTTACTTTCAATATACTTTTATTTACTCTTGCATATATTTCTAGATCTTAGTTGACGTGATTACTTGCCTGAGGGTTTCCTCATAAATTTAAAATTAAGAAAAAAGGTTAAATGTCTAGACAAAAAAGATAAATATTAAATGTGTGCTCAGGGAATCAAAAGCCGGAATCACAAGAGTAATTTATTCAAACTCATCAAGTGGTATTTAGAAAAGTCTTTGTAAAAAAAAATCTATTTGGACATATGAAAATTGTCGTTTTTTGACTGTCCAAATACAGTTTGCAATATAAATATATCAGAGATGTAAGAATAATAAATATATTCAGGCATATAGGACCAACAAATATATGTACATATGTATCTGCATACAGACATGCATATATATCTTTCTTAACGTTTTTATATAAATCAAGCCCTTGTGTGGATTCGACCCGTGTTGGCTATCAATAAACATAATCGGTGTAAATAGAAACCACCAAATAAAAATGGAGGGGTCCAGGGGTACGCACTAAATCCTATACTGTTTAGGTACTACACTCGTCTCGAATTCTTCGCTTGAATAAAGTATTGTACTTTACAGAATTGTTATATATTTATTTTACTGATTAAATTTATGAACATTTGAGTGTGAAATTAAAAATAATATTTTTTATAAGTTATTTGAGTCCTGAGCAAAAGTTTCCGGGTTCTATTCTCGATTCAGTCTGGATCTGAGAGACGATAAACATCATAAGTCTCCAGAATGCGGCAATTTATTATTTGGTGTATGTAAAATAAGTATTTGATTTAGTACCTATTAATTGCCTTAGAAGCAAATGTTTAATGTTTTTATTCTATTATTATTATAAATTTGAAAAAAAAAATGTTTTATTTTATTGGTAATATGCTTTTATTCCATTATTATTATTTTAAATTTGTAAAAAATGTTTTATTTTATTGGTAACTAGCTTTTATGTCCCGCCGTTGGCCAAGAATGTAAAATTGTGAAAGAAAAAGCAATCGTTTTTATAATATTGTCACCCAATTATTTTGCAATATCAGACTATGAAAAGTGGTTTGAAATTTGATTGAGTTTAAGTATTGTAAAATGTTCAAGTGATGGCCACAACCCATTCTTTTTTATATATTGCTATAAAGTGTGAATGAAGTATAATATTTATACAATTTCTGCTCGCATGGACTATGCGTAATGGTTTTAAATATGACTGTTTATCAACGTTGTAAAGAGATTGGTTTGGCCACAACCCCCATTTTTAAATATTATCATCGAAAACAAATTGTAATGTGTACCTATAGAAAATTTAGTAATTTTGGATGTTGGGATGTGGTTAAAATTTGATTAAACAAACGTAGGTACTGAAAAGATCTAGTATTGGTCACATCCCATTCGTTTTTATATTTTTTCATCAAGTGTGCATTATATTTTTGATCAATTTGACTGAAAGTCTTCATTAACGAAGAAGAAGAAGACTTGAACTATAGTAAATAGTTTTTAATTTGAATATAAATGTTGTGAAGAGTTCAGTAATGGCCACAACCCCCATTCTTTAAATATTAGGTGTTGAAAATTATTCAAAATAGGATGATATAAATGGTTTAAATTTAATTAAACAAAAGTATTGAAAAGATTCTAGTGCAGGTTATATCGTCACATCCCATATCCCATTCATTTCATATGTATTTTCATCAAGTGTGCATATCGTTAATAATATTTCTGCACAATAGACTATTAGACTTAAAACTAACCCAAAAGACTAAATAAAAAAGAGAAAAATAAGTATAAGACTATAAGAAATAGTTTGTATAAAAAACTATTCCAATGGTCTACATAAAATAAGTAAAAATACATATACCTAATAGAAGAATTAGACTATTGGAAATATATTGTATAAAAGCTCACCCAAAGGTCTACAAAAAAGAAGAAGAAGAATATTTAGACTATTGGAAATAGTTTGTATAAATACTGACCAAAAGGTCTACATAAAAGAAAATGAATAAGACTCGAATATTTTTATTATTGCATATGTGCAAACATTGGATTTTTTTCCCTGTCGGGAGTCAAAGATATTTTTTAACAGATTTTCAATTATCTCAATAGGGACGAAGTTGGAATATTTATTGTAGGAGAACCGGGAAATCAAGGCACCTACAGGGCTTACGACCTGTCATCGGCTGGTTTACGTGATCACTTTATGCGCTTGCGCAACGTTCACCAATTATGCCTTTTAATGAGATCCCTATCAATTCAATTTTGAAAGTTCTATATATTGTAATACTGAAATTCTTTTCGCTTGAAAATAAGGAATTTTTACTATTGCCATCTATGGGTGAAATTATGAACAACAATCTTATTATTTTTATTTATTTTGTTGGAACGCCTTCTATTGAGAGAATTGGTTTTTTGTAAATAATGAAAGCTACAATTCTTATATCTGGGGTGACAATGCATTTTTCGCATAGAAGTCACCCCTGAATTGCGCCAGACTTATAAGGTCATTTTTGTCTTATTTACCTACTTGTACCAATGTGTAAGTAATCGAATATTTTTATTATTGCATATGTGCAAACATTGGATTTTTTTCCCTGTCGGGAGTCAAAGATATTTTTTAACAGATTTTCAATTATCTCAATAGGGACGAAGTTGGAATATTTATTGTAGGAGAACCGGGAAATCAAGGCACCTACAGGGCTTACGACCTGTCATCGGCTGGTTTACGTGATCACTTTATGCGCTTGCGCAACGTTCACCAATTATGCCTTTTAATGAGATCCCTATCAATTCAATTTTGAAAGTTCTATATATTGTAATACTGAAATTCTTTTCGCTTGAAAATAAGGAATTTTTACTATTGCCATCTATGGGTGAAATTATGAACAACAATCTTATTATTTTTATTTATTTTGTTGGAACGCCTTCTATTGAGAGAATTGGTTTTTTGTAAATAATGAAAGCTACAATTCTTATATCTGGGGTGACAATGCATTTTTCGCATAGAAGTCACCCCTGAATTGCGCCAGACTTATAAGGTCATTTTTGTCTTATTTACCTACTTGTACCAATGTGTAAGTAATCGAATATTTTTATTATTGCATATGTGCAAACATTGGATTTTTTTCCCTGTCGGGAGTCAAAGATATTTTTTAACAGATTTTCAATTATCTCAATAGGGACGAAGTTGGAATATTTATTGTAGGAGAACCGGGAAATCAAGGCACCTACAGGGCTTACGACCTGTCATCGGCTGGTTTACGTGATCACTTTATGCGCTTGCGCAACGTTCACCAATTATGCCTTTTAATGAGATCCCTATCAATTCAATTTTGAAAGTTCTATATATTGTAATACTGAAATTCTTTTCGCTTGAAAATAAGGAATTTTTACTATTGCCATCTATGGGTGAAATTATGAACAACAATCTTATTATTTTTATTTATTTTGTTGGAACGCCTTCTATTGAGAGAATTGGTTTTTTGTAAATAATGAAAGCTACAATTCTTATATCTGGGGTGACAATGCATTTTTCGCATAGAAGTCACCCCTGAATTGCGCCAGACTTATAAGGTGATTTCCCGGTTCTCCTACAATAAATATTCCAACTTCGTCCCTATTGAGATAATTGAAAATCTGTATGAATAAGACTATTGGAAATAGTTTGTATTAAAACTCTCCCAAAAGTCTACGTACTTAAATGAAGAAGTGAATTAAACAGTGAAAAATCTAGGAGTTCTCTTCAATCAACATCTTTCCTGGACTGAACAAGTCAGTGAAGTCAGCAGAAAACTTTTCTATAGTATTCATTCTATCAAAAAACTTCAAAAATTTCTTCCAACCAACATCAAAATAAAGCTCGCACAAACTCTCCTTCTCCCCATTCTCGATTATGCAGATATTTGCTATTTGGATCTTACTCAGGAACTTCTAAACAAATTAGATCGATTACAAAACGTCTGCATACGTTTCATATATAATCTTCGCAAATACGATCACATTTCATTTTTTCGCAAGGAACTCAAATGGCTTCCTATCCGTCTGCGCCGAGATCAACACACTCTTTGTCTTCTGTTTAACATTTTGAACAACCCTAATGCTCCATCATATCTTACCGAAAGATTTCAACCTCTGGCCTCTCATGGACTCCCGCTTCGATCTAGAGAAGAGAGAACCCTCGCCATCCCATCACATGCCACGGCTTTCTATTCATCATCATTTACTGTCCATGCTGCCCGGTTATGGAACAACTTGGCCCTTGACATTAGAACTGCACCAACGTTAGGTACCTTCAAAACTAGATTAAAACGCGCGCTCATACTTTCCATTTCTTAACCTTCATACTTCCCATTTATTTCCCTATTCTTGTAGTTAGTCTTATCTCCTCTCCTTTTTTCCCTTCCCTCCCATAGTGTTGTAACAGGTCTTATCTATGATTTGTTTAATTTTCATTGATATACATATTTATATTCTTCTTACTTTATTGTGTTTAAATGTAATATGTTTATGGTTTTATATATATTTTCTTTTTTGTACATGTACCATTTTATCTCATAACTGTCACAGATGGTTGTCTGGAAGAAATTGCCATTAGGCAATAAGTCCGCCATTTGTACTAGCTATTAAGTAATGTACAATAAAGTGTTTAAATAAATAAATAAATAAATAAATAATAATTAGACTAAAGGAAATAATTTTTATAAAAAAAATGACCCAAATGTATACATAAAAGAAGAAGAAGATGAATTAGACAATAGGAAATAGTTTGTATAAAAACTGCCCTAAAGGTCTACATAAAATTAAGAAGAAAAAGAATTAGACACCAGGACCCGCCGCTTCAGGCCCTTCAGTACCTCCCGTCCCTTTAATCCCTCATTACGTCCCTTCCCATCAGGCCCTTCAGTACCTTCCGTCCCTTCAGGTAGTTTTATACCTCCCGTCCCTTCAGGCCCTTTAGTGCCTCCCTTCCCTTCATTACATCCCGTCCCATCAGTCGGTTAAGAAAAGTTTAAATCCAGAAACCATCCTGGAAGAACCGCGAAGAGATGAAAGAACCTTCTTTTCCCAGGATGCTCTACTTAATAGGTAAAATGACTAAATACACGAAGAAGAAGAAAAAAGTTTAAACCCAGATACCTGCGAAGAGATGGAAGGACAGTTGGACCTTCTTCTCCCAGGATTCTCCAACTTCATAGGTAAAATGACCAAAAATACACGATGAAGAAGAAGAAGAAGAAATAAGTTTAAATCCAGATACCTGCGAAGAGATGGAAGGAAAATTGGACATTCTTCTCCCAGGTTAGTCCACCTTCAAAGGTAAAATGACCAAGTAGACGATGAAGAAGAAGAAGAAAAAAGTTTAAATCCAGAAACCTGCGAAGAGATGGAAGGAAAATTGGACCTTCATCTCCCAGGATAGTTCATCTTCATAGGTAAGATGACCAAGTACACGTTGAAGAAAAAGAAGAAAAAAGTTTATATGCAGAACCCGTCCTGGAAGACCTGTGAAGAGATGGAGGGACAGTCGGACCTTCTTTTCCCAGGATACTCCCCCTTCATAGGTAAAACGACCAAATACACGAAGAAGAAGAAGAATAAGAAAAAAGTTTAAATCCAAAAACCATCCTGGGCATACGCTCGACAATTCACCAAAGTTTCATTATAATCGGACAAACGGTTGATAAATAAATAAATAAAATAATTTTCCTATAGGAAATCAGTATAGGTATATTATTGTTGATTTGTAAGTAAATAGTAGGTATTAGGTAGGTACCTACCTACAACAACCTTCTAAATAAATTCGATTCCTAACAAATTTTATTTGAATATCACATTCTTTCTGTAGCCATGGAAACGATTCGAACACGTAAGTAATATCGAATGGTTCGGATACATTTTTTGAATATGTAGGTACCTACATTGGTTTGTTCGATGCCATAAAAATGAAAATTGTCAGAAAAATCAAATATTATTTACAAATTATGCAATTTTATTATGCCTATATCTTTACTAATAAATAACACATTTTTACAATATATGTCTTAAAACTTGCCGTAATGTCTTGTGTTTCATTTTATTATTTCATAATTACATTTATTTCAAAGGTTTATTATTTTCAAGAACATATTCATTCGGTGGGAAAATGAAATATTGTATGAAAAGATATTAAAATGGCGGCGTTTATGTACAAAAGGCTTACTTTAAAAATAAGTTAAACATTATAATTATACCAAATATTCACCATGTTTTTCACTTAAACGCTAAGTTATACTTCAAAATATATTTTTTTTGTGTAAATACCTACTTCTAACTTTTAAACTAACAGATATTTGCGTGCAAAATGTACACTTTTTTGACAGATATGACTTGGAAAATTTTGTATGAAATAAATAATTATTTAAATATTTTTAAAATTCAACATTTTTATCGCATTCTTTTTAGCGTGACACTGCATCAGGTATACTGGTACATGTTCGCACTTAAATTAGATTTTTAGATGCTCTTGGTTTTTCAGAAGGCGTGAGACAAACACAAACACACACACACACACACACACACACATACACACACACACACACACACACACACAGACACTAACATTTTGATTGCTTTATTACTTTAGATATGCTTTTATTCCATTATTATTATTTTAAATTTGTAAAAAATGTTGTATATTTGATTAGTATAGTGTTTTTATTCTATTATTATTATAAATTTATAAAAAAAATATTTTTATCTGATTAGTAAAATGTTTTTATTCTATTACTATTATTTTAAATTTGTAAAAAAAATGTTTTATATGATTGGAATTTTGTCTTATTTAATTTAATTGTAAAGTGCTATTTATTCTGTAATTTAATTGTCATTTGATTTAATTATTTATTGCAATTAATTTTGTTTATAAATTGGTGTATATTATATTTTGTT
This sequence comes from Molanna angustata, assembly GCA_963576475.1. Lineage (NCBI taxonomy): Eukaryota > Metazoa > Arthropoda > Insecta > Trichoptera > Molannidae > Molanna > Molanna angustata. The sequence continues at coordinate 1,107,107 of OY754965.1, read as the reverse complement.
TTTTACTTTTTATTTTTGTATAAATTTCTAATTGAATTGTTAAGTGTTTACTATTTGTTGTAATTGTGAATTTATATTATGATCATTTTAAATTTGTAAAAGAAGAAATGTTTTTATTAGATATCGACCTGGCAACTTACAAATATTGTAACGACGGTGTAGTGGATGTTGGTGTCTCTTTCTCGCACGGTGTCTGTAGTGCTGTGTGGGTGGGACGCCAGCTCTGTAGGTACCTGTAAGTTGTAGTGTCAGGTCGATGTATGTGGACATAAATTTGTGTCCCATTCTGATTCGTTTCAGAGTACGAAAATGTCTATTAACCAACGGGCGCTTGTGTAAAAGGATTTCATCCGCGCGGTTCGACGTAATGAGGTCCGTATAAATGCAGTCAACTTTTTGACATTTCTCATATACCTACTATAATTCAGACAGATAAATTTGGACGAATCGGAGTGGGACATATTTCGAATTGTGTGAAGGATTTTGTATTTTTATGAATTATTGTGTTGTTTTTCTTTTGTTTAATGCGAGTTTTGTTTTATTTTTACCATATTTTTATAATGGCCAAGAGGCCGTGTATGTAATAAATAAATAAATAAATAAATAAATTTAAATCCATTATTTCAGTATTCTTGCTTAAATATTATGAAATGTGTTAAATTTCCTTAAAAATAGGGCGTATGTAATATTTTCCTTAAAAATAGGGCGTATGTAATATTTTCCTTAAAAATAGGGCGTATGTAATATTTTCCTTAAAAATAGGGCGTATGTAATATTTTCCTTAAAAATAGGGCGTATGTAATATTTTCCTTAAAAATAGGGCGTATGTAATATTTTCCTTAAAAATAGGGCGTATGTAATATTTTCCTTAAAAATAGGGCGTATGTAATATTTTCCTTAAAAATAGGGCGTATGTAATATTTTCCTTAAAAATAGGGCGTATGTAATATTTTCCTTAAAAATATGGCGTATGTAATATTTTCCTTAAAAATAGGGCGTATGTAATATTTTCCTTAAAAATAGGGCGTATGTAATATTTTCCTTAAAAATAGGGCGTATGTAATATTTTCCTTAAAAATATGGCGTATGTAATATTTTCCTTAAAAATAGGGCGTATGTAATATTTTCCTTGACATTTTGAAGGGTTTATTTTTTGTCTATATATGATACCTCACAATTTTATGAATTCGCAATTTTTAATGTTAATTTTTAAAACGCCGAATATCAACTAGCTTCATGTTGAGATTGTATTCTGAAAGTTTCATCACAGTGTATAGATAGATATGTGTACTGTGTAATATGTAGGACGTGTTTATTCTACTTTATTGATTATATACTAAAGTACTCGTTCGATTCTTTTCAAAATTTGCACATTTGTATCGATTAGACCCCAATAAATTGTGAAGGATATCTGATCAGTGCTTCTCAATTTTTGGAACTGTCAAATATTTCCAAGTATACTCAAGTTCAGGAAACTAAAAATTTGATATTTTTATTTTCAAAATACTAAAAAGACACACTAGTATTCATAATAAAATATTTAAATCAAAAATAATTAAACGAGCTCATTTCATGAAAATTCTGAAAATTTCCATACAAAATATAAATACTTTGTGGAGTGACTTGGTAATGAGGAGTATGGCGCTGGCCACAACCCACACGTTCTGTTTTATTTCCTTGCACAAAAAAAGGATTGTGTGCGGTAAGGTTTTGGTAAATTAGGTGATGTATGACGCGTTGCACGGAAAGGCGAGTATTCTACCCTTTTAATAAAATAGGCATGTTGTTTTGTTAGGCCATTTGTGTGACTTGACCGCGGCCCGCACCCTCCATTACTTACTCCATACGCCGCTTTTGACTTCTGACAGAAAACATTCGTCACGAGTCGACTCTTATACAAAAACTTTTTTATTCCTTCTCAAGATATTTCACTTTTCAAAGCGAATTTCGTATTTTTATTTTATTTAATAGTTTCATGTTACACATAAGAACCAACTGTCTATGGCGATAGTATGTACATATAGTTGAAGAATACGTATCAAACAAATTATTATGTCCTTTCTTCCTACCTAGAATATAAATACAGCTTGATGGTTTGTATGTATGTTTCGAGATTAAGTATTAAACTATTAAGTCCCCGTAGATATTGTGTGTTGAGTTAACTGGCATAAAAATTGTATGAAATGATTCAATTTTTACGAAAATGGTTAAAAAAAATGAGGTGTACATATTTTTTATAGAATATTAAATTATTGTTTATTTATTTATTGTTTATTGTATATTATCCCCACTAGGTTCTTTACAGAACACTTGGGTTCATCATTACATGGTTTACAATTTTCAATATTATGGTCACAATAATTAATATAATTCATTGACATCATGATTTAACATAGTACAGATATAGTATATAAAAGAATATAGTACAGATATAGTATATAAAAGAATATAGTACAGATATAGTATATAAAAGAATATAGTACAGATATAGTATATAAAAGAATATAGTACAGATATAGTATATAAAAGAATATAGTACAGATATAGTATATAAAAGAATATAGTACAGATATAGTATATAAAAGAATATAGTACAGATATAGTATATAAAAGAATATAGTACAGATATAGTATATAAAAGAATATAGTACAGATATAGTATATAAAAGAATATAGTACAGATATAGTATATAAAAGAATATAGTACAGATATAGTATATAAAAGAATATAGTACAGATATAGTATATAAAAGAATATAGTACAGATATAGTATATAAAAGAATATAGTACAGATATAGTATATAAAAGAATATAGTACAGATATAGTATATAAAAGAATATAGTACAGATATAGTATATAAAAGAATATAGTACAGATATAGTATATAAAAGAATATAGTACAGATATAGTATATAAAAGAATATAGTACAGATATAGTATATAAAAGAATATAGTACAGATATAGTATATAAAAGAATATAGTACAGATATAGTATATAAAAGAATATAGTACAGATATAGTATATAAAAGAATATAGTACAGATATAGTATATAAAAGAATATAGTACAGATATAGTATATAAAAGAATATAGTACAGATATAGTATATAAAAGAATATAGTACAGATATAGTATATAAAAGAATATAGTACAGATATAGTATATAAAAGAATATAGTACAGATATAGTATATAAAAGAATATAGTACAGATATAGTATATAAAAGAATATAGTACAGATATAGTATATAAAAGAATATAGTACAGATATAGTATATAAAAGAATATAGTACAGATATAGTATATAAAAGAATATAGTACAGATATAGTATATAAAAGAATATAGTACAGATATAGTATATAAAAGAATATAGTACAGATATAGTATATAAAAGAATATAGTACAGATATAGTATATAAAAGAATATAGTACAGATATAGTATATAAAAGAATATAGAGAAATAAAAAATAAAATATATGTATACAAAATAAGCAGTCGGGAAAAAAAGAAAAGAAAAATTCAGAAAAGAAAAATTGAGTGCTAGAAGGATGTAAAGGGTCCCACTAGCACCATGTCCAATAAACAGTTATTTAAGATAAAAGTAAGGTACATAGCATTAAAAAAGCAGAAAGAATACAAGAACAAAGTCAAGGACGACAAACCAAACAAATACCCATATAAAATAGTTAATTAATTAGTATGTTAGTGTTCACAAATATCACAGATTAGTTGGATTGATGTTTAGTATCTCGTCAGTAGAGTAAAAAGCATTGTTAACAAGATACTTTTTAGCCTCTCTCTTGAAACCCAAAGCATCCAGTGATTTCATATTTGTTGGAAGATTGTTGTAAAGTCGTACGCTCATACAAATAAAACTCTTTGACACCTTGCTTAATCTGTGCCCAGGTGGACGAATCATTTCTTTTTTCCTTGTATTGTATTCATGATAATTTGAGTTCAAAGGTGTTTTATACAAGTTTCTATGTGCGTACAGCAAACATTCGAGGGCAAATGCACAGGGCATAGTTAAAATACCCTGTTCACTAAAAACTGTTCTGCACGAGTCTCTAGGACTCATATCAAGCAGTGCTCTAAGTGCTCGCTTCTGCAGGACAAACACTCTACTTGAACCCGAACCCATTCCCCAAAGTAAAATACCATATGACATGATGGAATGAAAGTATGCGTGGTATACCAACTTGGCCGTGTCTTTTCCACATATATCTTTCACTTTTTTAATAGCATATATTGCTGAGTTTAGTCTCTTACATAATTGGTCAATGTGATTATTCCATTGTAATTTCTTATCGAGTGTTACTCCCAAGAACTTAGTTTCATCAACCATTACCACTCCTCTTTCAGGCAGAATAGCAGTAAATGGATCTAAAGCATCTGGCCTTCCAAGAGAGAAGCTTATAGCATTTGTTTTTGTCATATTTAAAACTAAGGAGTTGTCGTAAAACCAGTCCTTTAACATTGTCAGTGATTGTAAAGCACTATCTACAGTTTCCACATTATTTTTTTTACCTTTAAGAACTAGTGAGGTATCGTCAGCAAACATTATGATTTCAGAATACATATTTGTGCAGCTAGGCAAGTCATTAATGTATATTAGAAACAAAAGTGGTCCAAGCACAGATCCCTGAGGAACTCCACAGCTTATCGTTGCTGTCTGCGATTTGATATTATTAACTTCTACATATTGCTGGCGGTTTTCTAGATAAGACTTAAAAAAATTATATTCTATATCTTTGATCCCGTAACATTCAAGTTTTTTAAGTAATATGCTATGGTTTACGCAGTCAAATGCTTTTGAAAGATCACAGAAAATTCCACAAGTGTATTCTTTCTTTTCCAAGGACTCTAAGATTATGCTTAGGAGGGAGGCAATGCCGTCTGAAGTGCTTTTACCTTTTTGGAACCCAAATTGACCATAATGTATAATTTTGTTATATTCTAGATAATTTGTTAGTTGGTTAGTAACAATTTTCTCAATTATTTTGCTTATTGCTGGTAAGATAGAAATCGGTCTGTAGTTGCTTGCATCTAGTTTGTCACCTTTTTTGAAAATTGGTAAAACTCTAGCAATTTTTTGGCTATCAGGAAATATGCCTTTTTCAAAACAAATATTGATAATGATTGCTAATAGAGGAGCTAGACCACTTATTATAGCCTTGAGTAATCGTGTGGATATATGCCACAAATCTTCAGATGATTTTGATTTAATAAGTCTACAGGTCATTAAGATGTCGTCTTTTGTAATTCTTTTAAATTTAAATTCTCTGTTCAAGTTTACAGGTCTTTTGACATGTCTTAATGATTGGTCAATAGAAGGTGAATGGTTTGTTGTTAGTATAGACGCCACATTTACAAAATAATTATTAAAGAAGTTAGCTGTATCTAAATTAGTTAAATTTTTAGTTTCTCTGAGGATTATTTGTTCACTAAATGAATTTTGTTCACTTGCCGATCGTCCAGTTTCATTTTTAATTATTTCCCAGGTAGTTTTTATTGGTTTTTTTGAGTTTGCAATTTGATTGCTCAGATACATTCTTTTAGCCTCTTTACAGACTTTTTTAAATATTGAACTATAATTATTTACATATTTTTTTGTTGTTTCCGAATGTGTGTGTTTTTTTAGTTCATACAGTTCAAATAATTTTTTTCTAGATATATTGATACCTGTGGAAGCCCAGGTTTGGAAAGTATGTTTACTTTTGAGATTTATTTTTTTAATTGGAAAATGATGATCAATTTCTACTAGTATTAAATTAAATAACTCATTAAGTGAGACGTTCATATTTAATTGGTTAACATCAATACTCAATGAAGATATTGATTCTATAAATTTATCTACATTTTCTTTGTTATATTTTCTAACACTAACTAGTTTGTCTTTATTGTCGAATCTTTTTTGAGTAATTCCATGTACTGCGATCATCTGACCATAATGATCCGATCTAACAATATCTAATTGTCTAGTCTCAAGTACAAACATGTCCGTAAAAATATTATCTATACAGGTTGACGAATTTTGTGTAACTCTTGTAGCAGTAAATATAGTACGTGTCAGTAAAAAGCTATTCAATAAGTCTAAAAAAATGCAAGTCTCATTTGAGCCATTGTCAAAGTTAATGTTAAAGTCCCCACACAAAATAATATATTTATTGTTCTTGTTACTTATCTTTGTCAGGACATTTTCTATAACATCAATAAAAACATGGAAGTTCCCTGATGGTGGTCTGTATACACATATAATTATAACACTTTTTATTTCTATGCAACTTAGTTCACATTGGTTTTCAATTGAATAATCAACAATATCTTGTCTGTTTTTTGAAGTAATCGAGTTATTAGTCATGATTGAAGAACCTCCTCTAATGGTTTTCTTTCTGCAGAAATTGCTCGTTATCTTGAAGTTCGGTACACAGTAATTATTAATTTCTTCATCTTTCAACCATGTTTCAGTGAAGCATACTACGTCTAAGGATAAAAGGTTGCCTGTTTGCAGCTCATGTAGTTTCCCTCTTAGTCCCTGTACATTTTGATGGATGATCTTTATCGTATTGTTTTTCTCTTCCTCGCTTCCCTTCTCTATTTGTCTAAAAAAATAGTTGATCCGTGGTGAGGCTGAGTCTCGTATAAAAAAGACTTACTTGTCCCTGGTGTCTGCGTAATTTCGTTCGTGTTGGTATTATGTATTTGCACTTGAATAGAATTTTTTATTTTATGTCCGCTACATTGCAAGCTAAATTTGATATATTCCGAAAGATTCAGTCTATCTTGATTTGATTCTATTATAAAACTATTATTACACATTCTGATGAGGTTATATATATGTGGCAATTCACTCTGTGTATTGATGTGTTCCTATTAAATGAGTAATTTCTGTAATACTTTAATGTAGTTATATATAGAGTGATTCCCATTTTTTCACATTTGTCAATAGTTTTTTCCACAGTTTCACTATATTGCCTGGAGCTTTCCACATTCACAGCCTCCGCCGCTGCCAGCACAATCACGTCATTACAAGTCGCTCTTTTCAGAGCATTGTTTAGATTTTCAGACAGATTATGAAGCATTGCTCCTGGTTTTGAAATACAGCTCACTTCGTATTTTACATTTTCGTGTAGATTTGTTCCTAGTCCTGTTGCATCATATCCCATTGTTTGGTGTAATTTCATTCCCAAACCCATAGCATGTTTGTCGCCAACGATAAATAAACATCGTTTACGTGCCATACATCTCTCCTTGTTAATTTTGGGCTTTAAATTATCTGTTGTACTATTTATATTATGATTACTGACATTGCGATTTTGTTGGTCCTTAGATACAAGACAATTGTTCTCGTATCGCTCGTATAGAATGTCATACGCCCCTCTCAGTGTCTCGCAAGTACGGTGTGCTTCTTCCAATTTTTTTAATATTTTATTTTCATTTTGAATAAATTCTCCTATTTCCTTCTTCTGCGTGTCATTCATTTTCTCTAGATCTTTCACAGCCTCAGATAATTTGAGATCTTTATCTATCAATTCACGCTTCATGATATTATTGATCTTTTTATAGCGGTTCAGTTCATTTTGAAATTTTGTCAACGATGTTATTTTCTTTTTTAAAAGTAGAGTTTCTTTATTCTTTATTTTTAGTTCTATTTTTCTCGACGCTAACTCGTTATTAATCCTCTGTCTCTCTGTTTCCAATTTCATTATTTTATTTAAATAGTCTTCTCTAAGATCAGGCTCATTATCTGAGGTAATTTGTCCCTGAGACGTGTCATACATTGTAATGTAAGCAGTATTGCTTCTCATTTTGCGGCTTCTGGTTAAAATAGGAGACATATTTCCACTCCGTAGATATAAAGTTATATGGGATATTTAATAGTAATAGGTATGTTTCCAATTTATTAATTTTCTTCGAATAAAAACTTTCCCATTAAAAGAAACGAAAATAATTTAAAAAAAAATAGCAATATATATATGTATATTTTAATAAACGAAATTAAAAAAATAAAAAAATAAATAAACAAATAAAAATAAAAATCACAATGGCTGAAGTGTGATTTGAACCCGTATATCAATAATCTGTAAGCGTTTGGGCGGCCGCCTAACCAACTGGGCTAGAGTGACCTTGTAAAGGACCGTCAGTAGAGATGCATATATATATATCATTTCGCATAGAGTTTTTTTTGAGAATTGTGTTATTTTGCCAACATGTAAATGAAATAGAACTGAAGTTAAATTTTTTATCCGATTATAATAGTACTAAGAATTCACTTAGACACAATTGAATGATTTTATATTCTCTAATTAAGTTCACCATAAATGTCTATACACAACCACTTTACATACGAAACTGTCAGATGGGAAATTGAAATAAACAAACTTCAAGATTTTTTTCCACGTTCATCTCATTAATATGTGTATAACGACACCGGATTAAGAATATTCGAAGAGATAACATTAACAGATTGTTCCGGAGACACTTATTACTTAATGAACATATAATAATTTAAAAATATAGTTCAAATGCACTTCAAACAGAAAAAAAGAACTTTAAAAATACTTATGTGTTTTGACAGTCAGCCATCTTTCCACAACCTGCCAATCATTATTTAGTAGGGCTCTTTCGGCGTTTTTCGATATTTTCAAAAAAAAAATGGAAATATAGGCAGTTAAAAACATATTTTTTTTTTTTTACGGCGCTGGCCGATTTACTAATGATATTAATAACAATTAAGCACTACAAATAATAACACTCAATTATTATTATTACCATTATACACTTCCTCAAAAGAATTAGCAGATCAATGCGTAAATTGTAAATTATTTAAAAGAGCAAAATAAAATGCAACAAACGCATCATCAAGCCTTCAATTGGGAATAGTTCACCCATCCAGATACTTAACATATCAAAGGATTAGGCTCTGAGGAGGTCTCTATACTACCTAACAACCCTACTGATTCCCGAATATTAACGTTTAAAAAATCTTTAACGATTCTACATGTATTCATTATTACCGTTTTTTGCATTTTTATTATTAAGTTTTTTGATAAATCTATAATTTCTAAATTACGGATTAACGATTTTGGAATAATGCCAGTGGCTGAAATAATGAACGGTAATATTATTATTTTACGAGAATGCCAAAGTCTTTTAATCTCGTTACCTAAAGCGGTATATTTTCTAATTTTTTCATCAAAAGTTTTTATAATATTACTAGAATTTGGAATAGCCACGTCGCAAATATATGTTATTTTTTTAATTTTATCATGTATTATTAAATCGGGTCTGTTATGTTGAATTGACCGGTCAGTTAATATTGTTTTATCGTAATAAAGCGAAATATTATTATTTTCTAAAAATGAAATCGGATCATATTCATAATATGGTTTTATGTTTATCGCGTCAATTAATTTATATTTAATAACTAAATTTTGATGTAATATTTTTGCTACCTGATTATGTCTAAATGTATATTCTGATTGCGCGAGAAAAGAACAGCCCGATATTATATGCTCGATTGTTTCCGGAAAAGCCAAACATTTCCTACAACTATCATCTACTACATTTATGTCTTTTATTATATATTTTTGATAATTTTTAGTTTTTATTACTCTATCCTGGATCGCTATTATAAAACCCTCTAAATCCGCGTCCAAATCACCAATACTCAACCATTTGTTTGACCAAATTTTGTCAACATAAGGTTGGTTGAGATATTTTGGATGTGTAGAATGAATTATTTTATTTAGCCACGAATTTAGAAGGTCATCATTTATATTTATAATATTGTTATTGGCATTCTCATCATTTAAATTTAATGTTGTTAAATTTTTGTCCGCCTCACAGATTACTTTATGCATTAAAGAACTATCAGATTTTTTGTGATAGAAAGTTTTTAGCGATTCGATTTGATTATTATGTAACTATGTTATTTTTATTACATCCCTACCTCCTAAATTCCTAGGCAAATTGATTCGTTCAATCGCGGAATTAGGATGATGACAACGAAATTTAGTTAAACGCGTTCTAATTGATCTTTCTAAACTATCTAAATCTGTTTTTGACCATTTAATAATTTTCATTTCATCAAATATTTTTCTTTTATTTTGTTTTTTATTATAATATTAAACAATGAATATTCTTGATATTTTGTATTTGTATATATTTTTATCAATTTTCATTGTTCTAGCTTATGTGGTTTTTGAGATATATGTAAAAATAAAGTAAAAATTATAAATTTGATAACCCACGACTGAAACAAAAATTCAAAATTCTGAGTATAAAATTGATTTTCTTATCCCGTTTTTCTTACAATATTCCAACTTCGTCTCTATACTTACTTACTTACTCAGCCTCTTCTTGAGTCCAGTATTGGACTAAGGCCTCCCGCTTGGACTTCCACTGGTCTCTATCTTGTGCCATTCTGGACCTGCCATTTTTTGATGTCATCGGACCATCTGGTCTGGGGCCTTCCCACGCTTTTGCTTCCTGTCCTTGGCCTCCAGTCCATCACAACTTTTGTCCATCGGTCGTCCGACATCCGAGATATATGATCCGCCCAACTCCACTTTAACTCCGCTATTCTTTTGGCCACATCATTAATTTAATACATTAACTTCGAAAACATTCGACCGATAATTTATGGTTAGTACAAAGTTATTGTATACATTTTTATTTATTTATTAATAAAATGCACACTGGTGGGTTTATATTGTCGTTCGTAGGACAAGTCCCTCTCTGGTAAGAGGGTAGTTTTTGTACCATACCATACGGAATCTGCTATCATCCCTCATCTCTTCTGGTTTGTGACGGTCCAACTAATATATAAGTCTCTCGCGGTCTGTATCCTTAGTGAGGTGTGACCTCATGTCTCCACAGGGGTTTATATTTTATGTCCTCTGCCATTTCACCCTTTATACCTACCCTCAGGGGATTCCCCTTTAATGATTTATGGAGATGTTCAAACCACCCCTTCGTCATACACATACGGTGTTGAATTTTGATTTCCCTTTTTTTGGGATTTTCACCGTGAAGTATGTGGTGAAACAAGGAAACATTTGTAAGCTAAAACACGATTGAGGTTTATAAAAGTGGTGACCATATTTATTTATTTTAATCCGCATAAACAATTTATTTATCTATTTTAATCAGCACAAACAATTTATTTATTTATTTTAATCTGCATAAACAATTTATTTGTTTATTTTAATCCGCATTAACAATGAGCGATGATAGTCCAGCGGTAAGGTCGTCGCCTCACATGCGTGAGGTCGACGGTTCGAATTCGGGCGGGGCACGCACCTATGGATTTTCAAAAAATCTATGTGCGGATTTGTATCACTAGCTATGTGAAGCCATGATCCAATTTGTCTGGTTCCTTTTTCTAAGGGTTACGAAGATCAGATGGCAGTCGCTTCAATGTCAGACTCGCCAATTCCAGGATCATGGTCAAAGCGTACCCCGATAGAAACGGGACAAAAGCGCTAAGGGGGAAAGAAATCTGCATAAACAATACATAAATAACCATAATACAAAAGTGCAACAATAGTACAATTAACTATGTAATATAAACAATTTAGAATATATTTATCAATTTAATTTTTGTGACACTTCCTTGCACCGTGCACAAGAGGTTGGAAATGAAGATTTCTTTCAACTGACAATACCGTTTCCGGATATGAGTTTCCGGAAAATAAATTGATAATTTTCGTTATGGAAAGGGGCGGTTAGCACATATATGTAAATATATACCAACCAAGTAAAGACCAACATTTGTTTTTTACCCACGCGATTTTTCAAGTTATTTGCCGCAACTATAATAATAATAATAATAAACACTCCCTTGCACCCTGTACCTACTGCCGGCGATTTTTATTGTTAAATTGACAGTAAAAATAACTAGCTTATAAGTGTTTCCAGTTAGAAGAAGATTTGCATGGGTATTGAATTAAAATAAATTTATTCACTGCTGAGAATTGAACTTGAGTAGCGAGTTGGCAAAAAATATTAGTTTAAACAAGTTGTTTTATTGAATTTTATTGAAAGCGGATTAAACCGAATGGATGCTGGGATATAATGTTCAACAATAATTTATTTTTGTTATTGAACAGGATACAGATAATGGAGATTTCTGACTATACGTACCAACTATCAACTATCCACTTATACATAAATAATGTGCATTGTGCTCTGAAGATCGAGAAGTTTCTCTTGACTTATTATAATATTGTTAGCTCAATATCATTCTATATTCCACTATAACTGATTTTTGGTTTCATGGAAATCACAAAGTAGGTAGCTTTAAGACTTGAAACTATAATTTTGTACAAGTAAGGTGCAAAAAATGATAATTAGGTACGAAAAATGTTAGAAACAAGGAATTTTAGTTAGGTACAACTACCTAGTTGCATGTAAGACATGAGATCCAACTTTCGATAGCGATAGTATGTATAGTTGAAGAATAAGTAGCAAACTATAAACCCATAAATACAAATTATTTTTAATATATTAAGATATTTGGTTTTCTATACAACACATGTACCTAGGTATGTATGTCAAGATGGAGGTCAGTCCTTTGATCCTACCCAAAATATGAAAACAGCATGATGGTATGTATGTATGTTTGGAGATTAGTATCAAATTATTAAGTCTTCTTAGATATTGTGTGTAGGCTAATTGGAATAAACATAGACAAATACTGATTTTGTATTTGTCTATATTTATTCCAATTTTCAGCGTTCTAGCTTTTATGGTTCTGAGATACATGGAAAAATAAACCAAAATTTCAAAAGTTGATAACCCCTGACTAAAATAAAAATTCACAATTATGAGTATAATTGTTTTGTAAGGGGGGACAGACAGACAGACACACACACACACACACACACACACACACACACACACACACACAGACACACAAAACTCACATAAAATGTTAATCCGAATTCTGAGTGAATCCATGTATGGGAACATATATGCTGCGATGCCTCTAGTTGGTGTTATTAGCATGCAAAAAGTCTACTACGCCATACAATATGTTCCTTCGTCACGCATCTTGGCTTAATAATGTCGATTCATTCAGAGAATTGAATTCTCATGAACGAATCGACAGTTGGATAAATTATAGTTAGGTACAAGAAATGATATTAAGGTACAAGAAATGTAAGTTAGGTTCAAGAAATGATATTAAGGTACAAGAAATGTTAGGTACAAGAATTGATATTAAGGTACAAGAAATGTTAGGTACAAGAATTGATATTAAGGTACAAGAAATGTTAGTTGGGTACAAGAAATGTTAGGTACAATAAATGATATTAAGGTACAAGAAATGTTAGTTGGGTACAAGAAATGATATTAAGGTACAAGAAATGTTAGTTGGGTACAAGAAATGATATTAAGGTACAAGAAATGTTAGTTGGGTACAATAAATGATATTAAGGTACAAGAAATGTTAGTTGGGTACAAGAAATGATATTAAGGTACAAGTAATCGAATATTTTTTTAAAATGCAACAAAAAGTATCATTTGACTCCCGACAGGGAGTAAAATCAATGTTTGCGTATATGCAATGAAAATATTATTCGATTTGCATAGACATTGGTACAGGTAGGTAAACAAGCCAAAAATGAAATAATATTTCTGGCGCAGTTCAGGGGTGACATCTGTGCGAGACACCGTCACCTCATTCATTGTTTACAAATACACCAATTGCTCAATAGATGGCGTTACAAAAAAAGGAATCTTCGTTACTTCATAGATGGCAATAGGATAATTCCTTATTTTCAGGTGAATTGTTACACATTATTCAAATTTATAGAACTTTTAAAAATTACATTGATAAGGGAACTCAATAAAAAGACATAATTGGTGAACGTTGCGCAAGCGCATAAAGTGGTCACGTAAACCAGCCGATGACAGGTCGTAAGCTCTGTAGGTGCCTTGAGTTCCTGGTTCTTTTTTAATAACCCAACTTCGTCTCTATTGAGATGTAAAAAAAATGTTTGTCAATAAAAGTACAAGAAATGTTAGTTAGGTACAAGGACGATAGTTCGTTACAAGAAATGAAATTTAGGTACCAGAAATGATTGTTAGGTACAAGAAATGTCCGGATTGACAATGATTATAATGCATTGAAGATGATTATAATGCGCATTGCGTATTTAGTGAAAATGGTGCAAGCAAGTTGAATGCACTGTGGCTTTTGCTGTAAAACCTTTCTAGAGCAATATTACTAACTTATGTAACTGATATAGGTACACATGCCCTTACTGAAACCAGCTCTAATTGTATAAAGGACCCTTCACACTACATCATTTTAATATCTTATTATTTTATATTATTTTTTATAAACTAAGTATATCACACAAATAGTATTTTCGCAAAAATAAATAATGGCTCTCAACCCATTTAATTTTGGCCACAATTATTAAAATGTTTTAATTGTTTCGTTATTTTTCAATTTAAAGGTAAACATTTTCTTTTAAACATTACATTGTCTTTTTAATTTTCGTAATTATTTTCGTTTTTAACCCTGTATATCGTCGGTTGAGGATTCCGTGTTGAGAGCAAATGACTCGGTCCTTAAAGAGCTCAAGATAAAAGAAAGATTATCTACAGTATGCAGCCGCCGGGTATTGAGCTTCTTTGCTCACATCGCCAGGAGAGAGCCAGGTTACCTGGAAAAAAATATTATCACAGGAAGTGTACCAGGCAAAAGAAGTAGAGGTAGATCTCCTGCGCGATGGTGTGACCAAATTAAGGAGATGTCCGGGAACGACCTGTATTCGGCGGTGCGAGCTGCGGAGGGCAGAGAGGACTGGAGGCGACTAGTTCTGTCCATTGGCGGCCCCATAGATCGCGACCCTCAGCATTAAGGAAACGAAGAAGAAGAAGAAGATCGTCGGTTGACATGTAAAAATCGGCACAAGGCACACCTTAACGTTATTATTAGACAAAAATACCGCCGCACATATAATGATTTGGAAAGGATCAGTTTTATGAGCATATTCTATATGTCCATATCCCTTTTCAGGAGCCAGAAAGACAACAATACTAATGATATTCTTGTTATTATGGTATATTGTAATTAATTATTTTTTTAAATAAATAATAAAAAAAAGTATGAATGTGCCTTTAGTATTAGTTTATATGGTGTGAATAAGTTGTTGTCTCCATTCCTTCGCTCCATGTTCTTTGGCAAATCCCAATGTTAATTGTTGGTGTAGATCTGTGTATGGCTTTAGGGGGGAAGGGACGTGGAGGTAACACAATAATTAACATTTACCACGGAGAATGGTATTTACATAAAAACATCCGACACAAACCCTGTACTACAACAATACATTAGTATTGCTACACAACAAAGGTACCTTCTTGTAAAATTATTTTGGTCGACTTCGAATTTAAATTCTTGGTGACATAAGCAACATTGTCTAAATAATATACCTAAGTCAGATATTAATGATACATTTATTTCATTTTTAGAGTACAGACAGTCATAACTACAATGTATAAACACAAATGAGTTACCAGCATATGGACCAGTGAAGACTCTCAATATTACCAATTTTAGAGTACAGACAGTCATAACTACAATGTATAAACACAAATGAGTTACCAGCATATGGACCAGTGAAGACTCTCAATATTACCAATTTTAGAGTACAGACAGTCATAACTACAATGTATAAACACAAATGAGTTACCAGCATATGGACCAGTGAAGACTCTCAATATTACCAATTTTAGAGTACAGACAGTCATAACTACAATGTATAAACACAAATGAGTTACCAGCATATGGACCAGTGAAGACTCTCAATATTACCAATTTTCAATTAAAGTCAAAATTAAATGATAAAAAAAACAATAATTCGATTTATAAACAAATCAATAAATAAATCAATTAATTAATAAAAAGAGAAAAAAAAAATAAATAAAAAATCAATTAACAAATTAAAAAATATATAAATAAATATACAAATAAATAATAACAAGCATAAATAACGGAACAATTACTTGTGTCATACGTCACTTTTATTTAGTAGTTAAGAATCAGATGATTCAAGTACTTCTCGTACACCTCTCCTAAACTGTCCCTTATTCAATAAAAATATGTCCAGGTCACCGAATAACATATTAAACTGCGAACAACTGCGCTGCATAAACGAATTACGAGCATAGTTAGTGGTGCAGTGGGGCAACCTGAACAAGTGATTAATGCGAGTGACGCGCTGCGGACAGTTGAAGGGTATCTGCTCGAGCAAATTCGCAGAATTAACATCTCCATTTACTATCTTAAATAAATAAACCATATAAGTCTCCGTTCTTCTATTCACAAGTGTGGTAATTCCATAGTGTCGTGCAGCAAGCTTATAAGTTTCAAAATTTTGGCTCGTCAGAAAGTCCAGATATCTTACGAATCTCCTCTGTAATCCCTCAATTCTATTTTTATATATGCAATATTGGGGATTCCACACAACCGATGCAAACTCCAAGTGACTTCTTACCAATGAATAATACAGAGTAGTTATAGTCGAAGGCGACTTAAAAGGTTTACCAATCCTCAGTATAAACCCTAACATTCTGTATGCCTTCCGAATGATAGTGTCAACGTGGACCCTAAAAAAAAGTTTTTTGTCCATAACTACTCCCAGGTCTCTGATCTCCTCACACCTACCTAAGATCTGTCCATCAATGCTATGTATAGTTGATGCAAACCGGTCGGGCACTCCTAGAGAATATTTTATTATATTTGACTATATAAAATATAGTTAAATAAAAACAGTAAAAGTATTTGATTTTAGAAATTTAAATCCCTTTGTTAACAACATGTACTTTTTGATATTAGTATTTCAACTTTCATTCCGAAAATATTCAAACCCATTTATTTATTTAAGATTTGGTACACGGTCAAAATACAAAACTCATTGAGATAATATAAACTGTATACCAATTAAAACATAGACTAAATTATTTTGTTAAGGACATTAGATAATAATATAAAAATATAATAAAACAAACTGGAAGACATATAAGTACAAAAAAATATAAAGAATATAAAGAAAATAACTTATAACTATGTATAAGATATAAAACATACATACATAAAAATATTTATAAAAAAAATGTGCTATTTCAATTACATAAAGACATATGTAGGAAGGTCGCACCATGCTTTTGTACGTGTGGTGAGTGATGACTAAATATAATGGGTCAATTGTATACCCCGTTAACACATACATGCACTACTACTTGGTGGTGTGGTTCAATCAACTTGAAACAGATTTGAGACTGGCAAATGAATAAAATGAATTCAAAAATTAATGTATACACTGAAATGTTAGAAACTGTCCAAAGGAAGTTTGTAAAAATTCTGTCTTATAGAGCCGGTATAGGTCGTTACATGTTAACTTATAATCAGAGATTGATTTTTTTTAATATTTCTAAGCTGAGTACTCGACGAAAAGTGGCGAACGTGGCATGTTTATTTAATATAATAAATAATGTGATGGACACACAGCTGGTCAATGATTTAAAATATTACGTCAATATTAAATCACTAAGAAACCCAAATATTTTTTCACATAGGGTTCTGTATATCTAACATATCATTTTATAATCCATTGTATCGCATGTGCCGTATTTACATACAATAGTCATAGCAACTCCAACATAGTTGATATCTTCTGCAACACAAGAGAGGTATTTAAAAAAAGAATGCTATTGATTCTGAGTAGAGAGGAGAATTTCTGTTGATGTTTTCATCGCTTTTTTTTGTTATATGCACAATTTTCATTACTTTTCATTGTTTTATATATGCTTCTCTATATTTACTTTGTATTTTTCTTGTTGCTTCTTTATGCTTTTATAGGTTTTGTATAATTATGTCTTATTTTTAAAGTTTTTTTATTACTGCTTTTATCTTGGATATTTTAATATGTTTGTGTAAATAATTTATGAACTTCGCATGTTGTGTTCACTTCCAATTGGATATTGACATTATGTAAAATTATTATGATATACTTTCTTGTATGCGATTGTCAATGTCTGTAAGTGTCCCAAATAAAATAAAAATAAAAAAAAAATAAAAGAAACTTATTAAATTTCACTGATTTTTAAATTATATTAACATATATTTGTATAGATAATAATTATTATTCAAACTTTAAACACGAGTGCTTGCAATCGGGTAAAGGAATATATGATTTTACTTATTGTGTATCTTTTTCTATATATTTTGATTGTTTTTTTATATATTTATTGTAAATTTAAATAATAAATAAAAAAAATATGCCTCAGAACAGACTATGTCTAGCGAGGCAGTGAAATTTTCAAATGTGTGGAAAAAAATGTAAAATTGTAATTAGGTAGGTATAAGTTAAATTGTACTTTGTTTCTTCGTAATATTTATACTATTGGAAATATATTATTCATTAATCTGTTCATTCGTTCATTCGTTTATTCGTTCATTCGTTCATTCGTTAATTCGTTCATTCGTTCATTCGTTCGTTCATTCACATAGGTCTATAGGTAGGTATATACAAAATAGCAGACCGATTGTTATATTGATTGCGATCAAATTTTGGTGGTACAGTCATGCGGTGTGTAGGTACCAAGAAATTTTGCTTATGTCATGTCTATATTAGATTATTAGTCTGTGATTGTTATCAAAAAACCACATAGTTTTAGTACCTTTTTACAGGATGAACATTATCAGACGAAACTATCTTCCCGTAAAAATGAATAATATTCCTAAAATATAAAAAAATTTCCATCATAAAGGTCTAATTCATTTTGGGTATCAAAAATATAATTTAGTATAATTTATCGTCAGAAAGAGAACGTTTATTCATAATAACTTCTAATTCTTCTAATAAAATAAAAGCGAGACTTATTTTACGTGAAAAGTATTCTGTGGGTCTTCAAATCGGCGAATTAAATAAATTTTTTATTATATTAAATTTTTTTTATTCGATTACCACGTGAAAGACAAATCATAAAAGAATCTTCTGCTTTTTTGGCCCAGCCTTTGTCCCATTAACTTGAGGTCGATCTCATCCTCCAAGTCCTTCTGTCCTCTGCGTCCTCCGAACCTAGCTTTGCCTTCTTGAGATCTCTGATAATTGTGGACATCCAAGTGGTCTGTGGCTTACCTGGTCTTCTGGCACTCACCTCTATGTCATGAAAGAATAATTAAAGATAAAAATATGAATTACAATTTTACATTCTATTTATATGTAAATTATCAATAAACCGATATCCATTCATTAATATCCTGGTTGTCTGTTTCATTCATCTGTTGTTTTGTGCCTTTAGTATGTGTTTGTGGGTTGGGAGAGCTATTCATTTCACTAACTGCCTCCATTATATACACCTACACCACACTCCCACCAATACAGACTCCACACATCCCATACTAGTGCGTGTTTCACTTTTCCACTTAATATTTCGAATAAACCCTTTCCGTGATAATGGCATTCAGTGTTCCACATTAGCACAAGGATTTTATAATTGTTGGGGTAATGTTGTTTGTCTGCAGACAATACAAGTAATTATGTGCTGTGAATGGTATATTATGTATTAACGGATCTATTGTGATAAAATCAAAATATGTTTAGAGTTAGTATGATTGAATTTTCCCCTCCTTATTATATTTTTTACTGTTTTTTGTTCCTATTATTTTATTCATATAAGTAAGGTGGTAAATACATACAAAAATTAACCTCACCAAATGAATATGGTTGGTTGGAAGATATTGGCATTATGGCAATTTGCCCGCCATTGTGCGTGGAAATGTGTCAAAATGTGTGGAAAATTACTAAAATAAATAAATATATTGATAAACAAATAATAATATAAATAAATAAGTAAGTAAATAAATAAATAAAAAAATATAATAAATAAATAAATAAACAAATTAATTAATGAATAAATAAATAAGTAAATAAATAAATAAAGTAATCTCTATATATTAATACGTGAAGCGAAAACGTTAAGTACAATTTCCGGATAAATGGGCGCACGAAGGAGTTTGAGATTTGGCATACTTAAAGTTTATATGGAGGAGGACTGCAGAAAAATAATATTAATACATAATATGCGTTATAAATAAATTAAATCAAATAAAAAATATTTCACATCAAACCATTTATTGTGTGCCATGGAACGGTGAAGATAGGGGGAACGTTATTTTAATATACCCGCGTAGTATGATAAATATTCCGATAACACCCAGTAGGTAGGTAGGAAATATTAATTCTTTTTATTCCATGTTCTGTGGTCACATTTAAATGTCATTGTGGTATTTACGACGCATGCGCAGTCATTTAAATTCAAATATAAGAAAATTTTAAAGGAAAATACATATTTGTATACCTACCTACTGTGAAACAATATAAATGGTAGGTACTTAGACAATAACTTCATTTATAAAATTGACTTGCAATACATGAAGAGAAAACTGTGTTCCTTGATGAAAACATGATATCTATATTATAAATTTGAATGTTTGTATGTACCTATGTACCTATATACCCATATATGCATGTGTTGAATGCGTTCCTAAACCGTTCATCCGATTGCTATGAAACTTTGGTGAATTGTCGAGAGTATACCAGGGATGGTTTCTGGATCAAAACATTTCTTCTTCTTCTTCTTCATAGGGTATTAGGTCATTTTACCTATGAAGGTGGACTATCCTGGGAGAAGGTTCACGGATTCAAGGTTCAAGTATTTTCCTTCCATTTCTTCGCAGGTTTCTGGATTTAATCTTCTTCTTCTTCTTCGTTATATTTTCTTAACTTACTGAAGGTACGGGAGGTACCCAAGGGACGGGAGGTACCGAAGGGACGGGAGGTACCGAAGGGACGGGAGCTACCGAAGGGACGGGAGGTACCGAAGGGACGGGAGGTACCGAAGGGACGGGAGGTACCGAAGGGACGGGAGGTACCGATGGGACGGGAGGTACTGAAGGGACGGGTGGTACTGAAGGGTCGGGAGGTACTGAACGGTCTGAAGGGACGGGAGGCACTGAAGGGACGGGTGGTACTGAAGGGACGGGAGGTACTGAAGGGTCTGAAGTGACGGGTGGTAATGAAGGACCATATTTAATTATACAATCAATACGAAGTTTTCCGGGGGTTCACTATTTTTATTAAATTATAAATTTCATAGGTATTGCAGAGAATTAAAGCAAATAACACGCAATAATTAAATATTTGTAAGAACACGCTTGCAGGTGAGGTAATAGAACAAAATTTTAAAAAATATAGGTGTACGCAATGGCTTTGACAAAAAAAAACTCATTAAAATTCAAAATTTAATAGCATTAATTCCATATCATAGCATTATAAGGTACAGAAGCCGCGTGTAGTACAATCGTGTGCGTATCGGTAGGTGTACGTATACAGCCGGGCGAGTGAAATTCGTCTGTTTCAGCGTAGTTTTAGTTGGCATACATTCATTGCGCTGTCTAGGTATCTGTATCATAAATAATCCAAAGTTCCAAATATTCTTTTTAATGAATTACTGTCGAATTTTGACCACTGGGCGATCACTAGTAAAAATAAATAAATAATAAGTTAGTAAATAAGTAATTAAGTAAGTTAGTAAGTATGTAAGTAAGTAAGTTAGAAAGTAAGTAAGTAAGTAAGTATGTAAATAAATATGTGTACCTTGGAAATATTAGTTTCTTATGTACTTTTTGTCAATGGCCGTGGCATAGAGGTATTCTAATTTATTTAGAATTATAACAGCCGCAATTATTGGTTATCCGGGCTGGAAACATTGAGATTTGTAATAAATTGTAATTCATCAGTAGCAATTTATTTCAAAAAAATTGAATTTGGTAGAACAATATTTTTTTTTAAATTTGGTAGAACAACAACTTGTCTCGTTTGTGACATAATTTGGTAGAACAATAAATTTATAAAACTTGTCTCGTTTGTGACATAATTTGGTTGACAATAAATTTATAAAACTTGTCTCGTTTGTGACATAATTTGGTTGAACAATCAATTTATAAAACTTGACTCGTTTGTGACATAATTTGGTAGAACAATAAATTTATAAAACTTGTTTCGTTTGTGACATAATTTGGTTGAACAATAAATTTATAAAACTTGTCTCGTTTGTGACATAATTTGGTAGAACAATAAATTTATAAAACTTGTCTCGTTTGTGACATAATTTGGTTGAACAATAAATTTATAAAACTTGACTCGTTTGTGACATAATTTGGTAGAACAATAAATTTATAAAACTTGTCTCGTTTGTGACATAATTTGGTAGAACAATAAATTTATAAAACTTGACTCGTTTGTGACATAATTTGGTTGACAATAAATTTATAAAACTTGTCTCGTTTGTGACATAATTTGGTTGAACAATAAATTTATAAAACTTGACTCGTTTGTGACATAATTTGGTAGAACAATAAATTTATAAAACTTGACTCGTTTGTGACATAATTTGGTAGAACAATAAATTTATAAAACTTGTCTCGTTTGTGACATAATTTCCCATACTAGTCTCGCTTACGATATAATTGATTAATAAAACGAGAAATACCAAGGTTAAACGGTTACCGATAAATCGAGACTGTCCCTTGGTTTCCTTCCACGCGGATGGAGTTGAGGGTTGGCAGTTGGTAGTATGATGAAGGTAGGTGGATATGTCTGGTGTGGGGAGGGCAGGATCATGAGATGCGATGAGCGGCTATCAGCTTAACAGATGACTTCAGTTTGTAACGCGACCGCTGATCTGGAAGCTGAATTTTCACCTGCTTTTCACCTGGCAACACTCACCCACCATAACACCAACAAACCTGATGCTTTATTTTCTGTTATCATTATTTATTCTTTTAATGCTTTTTAAAGTTTACCATATTGTTTCAACAATATTATATTTCATGAATGAATTGTATCACAAACTAGATGTTATAATTTGTTGAAAGGATTATAATAATCACTGATTATTCCATTTATTATGATAATTTTATAAATTGTCAATTGTGCCACAAATTGTTTTTATTCAATTGTGTTACAAACGGACGAGTATGATGAAATAATTGTTCTATCAAATCAAACGAGTTTTATGAATGAAGTGTTCAATCAAATATTTTTCCTTGTTGGGAGTAAATGATATTTTCTGACAAATTTTTAACATTTCATAAATCTATCAAAAACATTTTTTTAACTTATTGTTTCTTCGATTGTGTTACAAACTTCTTCTTCTTCCTCTTTTTTTAGATCTATCTGTTTTTACAGGTCCTGGGACGAGGTTTTTACAGGTTCTGCGAATCTCCTCAATGGGTATTCTGTCTCTGAGGGTTCTGCCCATGATAGGTCTTAGTGTTTTCATCTCTGTTGTTCTGAGTAGCTGTTTTGTTCTAACCACTAGGTTATTTTTTTATTCATTTAAAAAATAAAAATGAGTTTTTTATTGATTATTCCATCAATAATATACAGGGCCATATTCTGGGAGTTATTTAAGAAAAAAAAACATAAGAAATTGTTGAGATTCCGTAAGGAGTATTCTCACAGTACAGGACCTTACCTTATTCTTATATTTTTCTAAAATAACTCCCGTAATATCACCCACAGATACAAATAAATGCGTGTTCTTCTTTTATTTTCGCTTCATCGAAAAGAATGGTTTGGTTTGTATGGGTCAATAGACCGGTTCTTTAAACAAATGCTCGACATAAATAAGGAAAGTTTCGCAGCCAGTTAATATATATCAGCAAAATCACTAGGGCTGGGTTAAGGGATAAGAGGGAGAAGAAGAAATTAAGGGTGTGGGGGGAGGGAGCAAAGACACAGGGGGGCTGTGAGGGATGAACGACGGATTTTAAAATTCGTGAGCGAAATTCAAGATGCTGGACCAAGGGAGAGAAAGAGATGTTAGGAAGTGCCTACAACTTTCCCTCTCACACCGTGAAAATTGACAACCATTAAAGGTGGTAGGTAATATCTCACACTCTCCTCGCAGATAGAGAGTTGCCATTATTTAGATAAATATTAATAACTAGTTAAAACCCGTCCAAAACGACGGAATATAATGTGATCTATGACATTAGAATTAATACGATTTATTTAAAAATGCTTGTTTTGGTTAAATTTGTATTTTTATTTATTTATTTAATATTGCTTCTCGGGCAACTAACAGGTACTATGTCAAATATTATTTTAACACGAACCAATAACAAGTTGCTACATTATGGAGACTTACGATACTAATCGTTTCACAGATCCACACTGAAAACACAATTAGAAACTGTGTATCCACCGCGAATCGAACCGATCTTTGGCTCGGCAGTCAATCTAACCAACTGAGCCACGAAGGCCCGCCAAATCATATGATTGCATTTGGTGTTGTAACGCGCTAAAAACAGGAAATTCCCTACAATTAGGGAATTTTTATTCTTCTTTCGTAATATATCTATTATGTATGTCATAGCTATTTCTGTTATATCTGCACAAAAAAAGAAGTGTGTTTTGAATATCGTAAGTAAGATGAAAATAAATGTCCTATGGTGGTTTGGCCACATAGAAAGAATAAATGATCTGACAAAAAAAGGGCAAGGAAAATTTGGCAAGATCACAAGAATGGAATTTTGAAAGATGGAGACATAAGAAGTAAAAATAACAGAAGAGCGTGTATGAGACGATGCATGGACGTGAATGATGCGAGAAATGTATGTCAAGAGAGAGGAGTCTGGTGTTCGGTTTTCTCCGAATAGGGAAATGGCGTGATGGTATGGAATCCATTTTGAATATTTTTATAGTTACCTACATATACGCAAACATTGGATTTTTCTCCTTGTCGGGAGTCAATGATATTTTATGACATATTTTTAACATCTCAATAGAGATGAAGATGGAATATTTTGAAATGAAAAAAGACATGTTTCATTCTATCATATAAATTTCAAATTGTTTTCTTTAACAGTTTCTTATTATTTAAAATATGAGTAAGTTAATTTAGCGAAATGACAACATTATTCAGTTTATTTGTCGTACCAACATAATCACGAAGTGCCCTTTCAAGTGGAACGCTGTTAAGACAGAACTTATTTCATTTTATTTTTATTCAAATTGAAGCTAACAATGTATGAAGTAAAAAATAAATACAGAATATATAATAACTTGCCTTAATACCCACTCCATACATCAATTATAAGCTTACAATACTATCAAAGTAACATAATATTTTATAGGTACATTTACATATATCCGTATCTCATGGTATCACTGTGTTTATATGTGTAGTAAGTATATGTGTGAGAGTGAATGTGTAATGTGTGTGAGGGTGTGTATGTATGTGTGAGTGGTGCGTATGTGAGGTTGTATGCATATGTGTGGTGCGTAATGTTTAGGCCTATTAAGTAAGTATTTTTAACTTTTGACGAAATGATTTTCTATTATCGTTGAGTAGGTTAATCGTGTTCTCGTGTTAATAATTCTGTTGATGGTTGCATTTGTCGCGGCGTTAGTCCTTTAATTTTTGGGTCGAAAAAGAGTATTGTGCTTGGAGCGACGAACCGGTACATTGAAGTGTATAATGTAATATACTAGTTGCATGTAACACATGAGATCCAACTGTCGATGGCGATAGTATGCATAATCAAAGAATATGTACCAAACTATAAGCAACACAAATTAATAAATATTTGAATATATTTTATTTTCTATATAAAACATGCAGGTATGTTTGTCAGGATAGGATAGTATGGAGGTCAGTCTGTTTTTCCTACACAGAATATGAAAACAGCATGATGGTATGTGTGTATGTTTGGAGATTTAAGTATCAAACTATTTAGTCTTCTTACATATTGTGTATAGGCGACTACCTACCATACAAATTGTATGAAGTGATGTCGTCACTAAATTCAATTTTTATAAATATTGTTAAAAAAATTGGAGATTTACTTCTAGAATATTAATATTTTTTATAGAAAATTAAATTATCTAGTTGGGGTGTTTCGGCTTTTTTCGATATTTTTAAAATATTTGGAAATATAGGCAGTTAAACTCTTAATAAAAAATGTTTGAGAAACCCTGGAATGTTAAAAAAAAAACTTATTTGAGATTTTGTATTTGTATATGTTTATACCAAATTTCAGCGTTCTAGCTTTTATGGTTTCTGAGATATATGGTAAAATAAACCAAAATTTCAAAAGGTTGATAACCCCTGACTGAAACAAAAATTCACAATTCTGAGTATAAAAGTTTTGTAGGCCTATAACTGTTTATATATTCTGAAAATTTGGGCTCAGTAAATTGAGCGGATCAAAAGTTATAAGGAGGGGAAGGACACACACACACACCACACACACACACTCACACACAGACACACACACAAAACTCACATAAAATGTTCTACTCCGAATTCTGAGTAAATCTATGTATGGGGAACATATATGCTGCGAGGCCTCTAGTTGGTGTTATTAGCTTGCAAAAAGTCCACTACACCATATAAAATGTTCCTTCGTACACGCATTTTGGCTTAATAATGTCGATTCATTCAGAGAATTGAATTCTCATGAACGAACCGACAGTTGGATTATGTTGTTCTGTTTTTTCTCACTTTATTTTATGCGCTCCTGTTATTTGAACCGCATTATTCGATTCAAAGAAACACATTTTCTATTCAATGCTCTATACGTATTTGAATATTGAGTTCGATGAGCATTACGTGAATTACACCGTTTGTGATTCTATTTTATCTCTCGGTACATACTACATATATGCATGCCCGATACCATAGAATAGGCATGATGACTAATTTTGAAAAACTATCTCACGATGTTTTTACGCATTCACTGTTTTCAAATATATATACATTTCTACATAAAATAAAGGTTTAGTAGCAAAAATCGCCATTTTAAAATCAAATTTGACATTTACGCCAAAAAACGCTTGTAGTATCATGGCGGCTGCCGACCCTGACGGTGACGTCACGATATTGTAAACTGCATATCACTACTATATGTAATATATGTATTCTAGGACGATTTGTGTATTTATAATCAATTGAAAAGTGCATAAGTGTTGTGCGGTCCCTAAATGTACAAACACGACGAAAAAAAACACCTACTGAGGTATATGTTTTCGTCCCACGCGAAAAAAAAGAGAAATAAGTGATTAAATTTCGCACGGCGAGACATAAGTGTATTTTATTAAGTACGCGTTTACAATGAAGTACAGTATTTGTTCCCCCACTTTTAGCTCTCAATAATATAATATTTACCATTATTTAGGCAATAAGCATATAAAGAACTTCATTAATGTCCAAACGTCAAAATAGGCCATCATACGTTTCCCGCGTATGTTTTTAGCTTATGAACACATAATGTAGAGAGAAGAAGGAGCATATTTTATCGATTTTCGAGATGTAAGTTTTATTTAAATTACAGATAAATAAAGTACTTATATGTTCTTATTATTAAGTTTTTACGTTTCGAAAATCTGATGAACAAAAGTCTTTGTTCGACGCAAAGAAATATCCGACCATCAAAAGTTCCATTCTAGTTAAGAGTAGTTAAGACAGGCAGAAAAATAACTACTATGGCTGCTATTGCTAAAAATAACGATAGCAGATAAATATAGCTTGTTATTAACACAATACAAATAACGAGCGCTATGTAATAATTCGTATGCTGCTAAAATTGTAACGATGTTTTAAAACGCATGCTTCGCGTAATCGCCGTCGTTTCGCGAATCGCTTCATTGCATGAAAAAAATATAGCTTGCTAGTTTAGTTTGGCAGTGACCAGCATCATAACATGTCGAACGTTCGTCAGCTCACCATCGCGTGACAAAATTGTAGAATACTAAAACTAAATTAGTTTACCATACGTTGCGAGCGTTCATTATTTATTTATTTATTCAATAAGAACTAAGTTACATACAAAATACAATAAACTTAGGCCCGATATTACAGTCGGCCCTCAACTCATTGAGTTTGTTAAACTCAAGATTAATGTTAAGGGGAGATTGAATCCATTTCCGTATTACAGTGCAATATAACATGTCAGTTACTAAATCTTCAATTATAGACATATTTCACTTTTTCTGTGGTTATTATCTGTCAAATTTAAATAACCTCAAATAATACGAAATACAAAACGGGACGCTACGACTTTAAATACCATTGTTTTATTATCCAACATGGTAAATTTAATTTTTTTCACCAAAATAATGCTTTTAAATGCCCATGTTCAATACGGCTGTCAGTTTGTTTTGTTGTGTGGCGCCACCGTCGATACAACTAACGCCTTTAGTGATACAACACTGAAACTACACACGTTGCCTAACGCCTCTAGTGATAGAAACTGAAACTACACGAGTTGCCTAGCAAATGACAGTTGACTCACAGTTAAGTACTTAATCTGCCAGAAACGTTGAGTTAAATATTTGTCGTTTTAGTGACATATTTGAGGGAAGATTAGGCCTAAACGGACACTGTAATACGCTATATTTTTGTGAAACTTGAGTTTAGCTCTTAAACTGACACTGTAATACCGGCCCATAGTATCCCCCGATAGGTAGGCGAGTATCTAGGTAAATTGAAACTATTTGCTTTGATGAATCCTTGTTCCATTGCTATTTTATTGTTTTGTTTTAGTTTTAAGTACCTAATTAAAATATTAATATATCAAAAACACCAAAATAAACATTGTCCAGACCGACAATTAATGCGTATATTGTATTGAAGACTATCAGAAGAATTGACGCGACCATACTATGACGTCGTGCGCTCTGATTGTTTTTTCTCATAAAATGGCGGACTAACACATTTTGTATTTTTATATTTATAATATTATTATTCACTCCTTTAAAATGAAAATAAGTACATTTTTTAAATCTTTATAACCTATTTTATTTTTTAAAATCATAATTTCAATGATTTTTTCTTACAGTCATCACACCTATTACATAACATTCTATTTTTTTTTTAATATATTAATCATAATATGTATATGAATCATAACAATTATCCCATATGTATATTAGATTCATCATAATACATTGTGTATTTCCATTTCAACCTCATGTAACACTGTACAACTCCCACAAACAATATAATAACATCATTTTATTTTATAATCAAGCAATGAAAGCCACCAAGTTATTTATTTCTGAAACGTTAAATATTCTCCACCACGTTACAATACTCGGTGCGTGTTATAACAGATGCGTCAACGATTCAATAGAGCGGATAGCGATATTATTTGGTTTATTGTCCCAAATAAACCAAATAAATCAATAAATAAAAATAGCATGTTAAAAATAAGCAGCATATTCCATATAGCTTGTTATGAAAAAAATAGCCATTTCGAACAACACTACAGTTGACAGTAACAAACACAATTGACAGTAACAATATGGTGACGTCATGCGCTCTGATTGGTGTTTCACATAAAATGGCGGACAAACATATTTTGTATTTTTATTTTAATAATATTAATATTATTCGCTCTTTTAAAATGAAAATAAATATATTTTTTCAAATCTTTATAACATATTTTATTTTATAAAATCATAATTTCAATGATTTTTTCTTACTGTCATCACGCCTATTAAAGCCTGATACGTTAGCAGTTGATTTTAGCAGCGTTACGCGGACATACAAACATTCAAACAGACATGGTAAATTATGTAACAGACATGGTATTTAATATTCAACTTGTTCATTTGATACAATTTCGCAACAGAACGAGATTTTGATAGTGGTCGAGATTTATAGATGTTATTAATATTTTCGAAAGACTAATACCTAGGATGTCCATAATATACGTGGTGGACAAAATAAAAATTCAATGAAATAATAATATCATTTAAGAAGGCATATAGCGCTAAATATTGTGATATGATATATTTAAACTGCCTAATACACTATGAAGTTGTGTTAGTGAGAGTAACTATCACATTCGTTACAAAGGGTTTATGCGTGATTTAAATTATCGGAAACCCAAAATTTCTTGATTTTTTGTATTTTAAAAACAAAACCTGACTTGAAATGAATAAACGTTTTCAGTAATTCGCTTTGATTTTATACACTCTTTAATCATCTAAAAGATTAATTTCTCTATTAAATAATGTTTTATTTTATTTATAAGGGAGTTATTAGGGAGTAATTTTTAAAAATGCCGTTAAAATATTATTTTCATTATCTTTTTGGGGAATTTAAGCTGAACATCAAAATTGTGTGACAAATATTCATTAGAGAAGTGTACTCATGGTTTTTTTTTAATCGAAGCACACATATTTGAGAAA
Source organism: Molanna angustata (assembly GCA_963576475.1). Taxonomy (NCBI): domain Eukaryota; kingdom Metazoa; phylum Arthropoda; class Insecta; order Trichoptera; family Molannidae; genus Molanna; species Molanna angustata. The sequence continues at coordinate 1,076,819 of OY754965.1, read as the reverse complement.
TTTGATTTCAAAATAGGATGATAAGGTTATACGCCCTCTTAATGAAAAAATAATTGAGTTATACTTTTACTTTACTTTTGTTTAAAAATCAACTTGAATACTGAGATGTAGGTTATGAGCAGCTAAGTTTCTAAAATATAATTCAGTTAGATGCCCTAGTCTTTTAAATTGTTCTCTGTCTCTTGCGGAAGTCAATAAAGTATTATTGCAAAGCTACCAGATCCTAAATCTCATCTCACGGAAATTCCGAGAATACTCAGAGCTCCAAAAAGAACCAACTTTATCCGTTGAAATCTGCACAGGGACTGAGATAAATATAATCTAGAGATATATCGCTGATTGCATAGATTTTCATACACATTTCTAAAATAACAGGAGGCGATAAGAAACGAGGACATAAAACGAGAATTTAATATAAAAGAGATGAAAATAAGTATTCGAAGATAATTTGGAATGCCCAAAATCTGACTAAGCTAGTTATATTACGTTTAATGTTGTTTCGTTTACAGAGTGGAAGTTCATAATGAAATTATTGCGAATGTAAAACACAGTTTTAATCCACAAATTGAGTTAAAATTAGCCTGAGCGCTTTCGATGGTTACACCATCATATGAGGAGGCGACAATCAAAACTAAATATAATATAACAAAATGGCCAGTACATAGTTTGAGGTGGGGGGAGGGGGTTCTTAGGGCGCGAGTGTGGTGAAGAGAAAGCGGTACGTACATATAGCAACCAATCGGTGCACATTATTTTAGCAGTGGACAGGACATAGGTATTTGAATATTTATGAGATCATCATTATTTTTTAGATGTTTGTTAATCTCTAATATTTCTAGAGCATCCAGTTTTCGTCCCTTCGACTCCAGATGTAGAACCACAACACTGTTACGATTAAAATTATGGTCGTGTTCAATGCAATGGTCCGCCATCTCAGAGTATCCAGAAAGACCCCTGATTGCTCTAAGGTGTTCATTTATTCTAGTACCTATGTCTGTTCCGCATAAGCTAGTTATTATTTCAATTAGTTTTTCAGGCAATTAACATGTACAAAACGTTACTTTAAATAGTGACTGGAGATTGGGGGTTGCAGGAGAAGAAGGTTTTTTAAAAGAATGAATATATCCTTGCGACGAGTACATATACATCCTCAAACATTCCCTAAACTAAGCATAAATACTTGTACTATAGGTGAACGAAATCGGTCGTGGCAGGATTCGAACTCGCGACCACTGGATTACTAACCCATCTAAGCTTAAAAATTGTGAGAATTACACGTCATTTTTTTGATAAAATATGTTCAATGAACTCTCTTAGATATTCGAGGAACAGGAAGACGTCAGATGTAATGGCTCCGCAACATTCGTGAGTTGACCGGCATCAGAGACGTCGGCGGATGGAGATGCCTTCTCAGCAGTGATCGGGGGCACCTGATATGGCAGGAAGAAGAAGAAAAAGAAACTCTCTTCATATAAGAGGTGAGACTGTTGTCCGAAATAAATTAGGCAGCATCGAGCCTGTTTTCAAAATATACTAATGAAAGTGTATTTTTTGTATGATCGTTTGATGAATGCCCGGCTCCAAAGTATCGATGCTAATATAGAAGTTGTAACTGCTTGAAAACATCTTCATTATGTAAAGGGGCATATAAAAGAATAAAAAAGTGTATGACGATGATTAGAATAGTGCTTCCACTTTTTTATATTATTATTTTCGACTTACCCGTAAGAGCCGGGTAATCGAAAATACAACAGGCAACAATAACATCTCATATGGTTTAGCAATGAGGTTCACCACCTATTCTGAATGTAGTGCCTTTTTGAGGTGAGACAGACTGGTATGTGGGTATACATGCATGTGTACCCACATACCAGTATAAGGTAATGTACACCCGCTCACCTGTCGCTGGTCACCCCGCATTGTGAGATATGCCGCGATCGTATGAATGAATAATATTTGTATTATTTTCATCATCCATTAACAAAAAGATGCCACTAGCCACTTTCATCAACAAAAAGGTGCTATGAGCATGATCCATCAACAAAAAGGTGCCATAAGCATCTTCCATCAACAAAAAGATTCCATGTAGAACAACCACCAACAAAAAGATGCCAAGAGCAACTTCCATCAACGAAAAGATGCCATGGAGAACATCCATCAAGAAAAAGATGCCATGGAGAACATCCATCAAGAAAAAGATGCCACGGAGAGCATCCATCAACAAAAAGATGCCATCAGTTTCGTCTATCAACAAAAAAAAACACAAATATTAAGAAGACCCTGAAAAAATTTCATTATACATACATATCATCACGCAGTTTCCCTATTTGGGGTAGGCAGAGAGAACCAAACGTCAGACTCGTCAATTCTGACATACATGTTTTGCCTCATATCGCGTCATACATGCTTTCATATTATTATGAATTCCTGTATTACCATCTTTCAAAATTTCATTTATATGATCATGCCAACTCTTTCGCCGCCGGCCCCTACTTGTTATTCCACTCTTTTCAGCCTTGTATATTTCATTATAAAGGCAGGAAAAATATCAACGAAAGAACTATTGTTTCATTTGGCGTTATGCTATGTGGGTAAAGTTAAATGTCTCCTTGGCTTATTCAATGAAAAACATAAAGACATTATATTACGTCTTAAAGCCTCCGCAGAAAAATAACGTAAACAAAGATATTTGAAAAAACTTGAAATGTAATGAAAAGTTTGACCCATCTAATTATACCGAGGTAGGTATACATAGTTCTTCAAAACATTAATTCCAAAACGCAATTTCCTTCTTGCCAAATTCATAACTACACATTTCAACTATGTCACTGTCAACACTCAACAAAATATTGCGTCTATTTTTCATGCAGTATTTTGAATACTTACCAATACAATCTCTCTCGTCCTCATGACTGAGGATGGTGCCGGTAATCAATCACTCTTTGTGTGCACCCGCTTCTATGATAATCTGTTCTTTACAGACCGTAGAGCACCAGTCACTAATGACCCCAATGCAGACTTAATAAAATCACACCTTGTCGGCGAGCGACTACCAGGTCTTCGTTAATCCACGCTACCCATCATAACAAGCTTTTCGAATCAATCTGATTCTGACGCACATTGTTACAGAATGGGAGGTTGAGATGGGCAGGACACGCGGAAAGAATCGGCGATGAAAGTATGCCAAAGAGGATCCTGCACACAAAGCCCCCCAAGTAGACGAAACCTTGGTAGACCCAAGTTCCGATGGCTGGATGGTGTGCAGCTGGATGTGGAGGCTGTGAGCGTAAGGGACTGGAGAGGGTGCACGCCAGGATATATGGAGATGACGAGGAATTCTGGAGGAGGCCATGGATCGCAACGGGCTGTGAAGCCATTTATGAGGATGTTGATGAATCATAAATTCAATCAATCATTGACATATATTTCTCGCTTCAAAACGTCCTGCATCCTCTCAAACATGCTCATCTATTATTACATCTTATTAATTTTCTATTCTTCAAGATCCCATTTATATGATTGTGCCAATACTTTTATGGACCTTCTCAATTTTTAATCTCTCTTTTATAAGCTTTGTGTAGTTTTTTTTTATCTTCACTCATTATTTATATGCTGTTTATTTTTTATTCATTTTTTTATTCAGTCACAAAACTTTTATATTTATCTTACATCACACGTTCCCGTCAATATCGTCAGATCTGATTCTGTCATAAACCGTTTTACCGCACATTCGTCTAAAGGGCTTCATATCCATCGCGTTATTTCTAATGTTATGCATCTTCTTCCATGTCCATTTTCAGTATAATAATTATTAGAGTACGTTTCACTATAAAGTGCACTTCGTGGTAATGTTGGTACCTTGGCGATATGGCAACATACATACGTTCCTGTATTCTTCTTTTTCTTAGCCTTGTGCTAATATAAGTAGGTTCGGCTCTCCTAATCCTTCAACGCTAGGATGATCTGTACTGTATTATTTGGGATTTATACATGAGCTTACCCATACTAGCTCCTACGTGGATAGTGGACGTCCTTTCCTTTCCTGTTTTCTGGGAGTGCTAGAGCAGTTTGCGCCGCATGATTAAGTTCCTCTACTCCAAACTAAATAATAAGAAATTTAAAAAGAAAGCAGTCTGAGTTTTATATGATTTTTGAATGATACATGTCTTTTGTAATTATTTTATACCATACACGAATTGTGTAAATTTATCAGAAATAGCTGTTGTGAGAATTAGGTATATAATAAAAAAAACATAATTATAAGGAATATCCTGTTTTTAATGAATAACAATACCAAATAAAGTCAAAGCGACATAAACACGAAGTGTACTTTTAAATGATACGTACTTATTGTTTGAAATTGTAAATAGTCAAGATAATGTTCAACTTAAGTTTAATTTAATGCGGTTTGTTTTTTTACTATGAATGTATATTGTAATGTAATGAACAGTTAATTTTTTCAAATATATCTTTGTAAATAACTGTTGAAGAGATGCTTCATATCTCAGTAGGTACATTATGGTGCATCGTGTACTATGAAGGAGTGTGTGTATTGTAGAATGATGGATGGTAAGTCAGTGCTAATAGATTGATTGTTCTCTATGGATGGAGGATTCTGTCCATGTTGAGAGAAACTTATTTGACTATCAAGTTGATTAACGTATCCAACATAGCGTATAATATATTCAAATTATTTGTATAGTTTCTTTGTAGAGTATAACTTGAGAAAACTCTCTAGATCTTAGAAAGCGCACAGGTCATTTTACCAATGAGAAAGATTTCGTATACGACAGAGATATAGAGACAGGAATATTTTGATTCTATTTATATGATGTAGGTATGGAAGCATAAAATATTTTTTAAAATATTATTTATATAAAGTTATATAAAAAAAATCGTATTACTTTCTAGTTATTCTTAAGTAGGTACCTTATCAATAAAACATTTCATACTATATGTATAGTATATAGGGTAATCTTTGTATGACAGTAAGCAATATGACCATAACATGTACTTAGTAAATATTAATTAATGTTGAAAGCAAGAATTAAAAGAATATAATTACTAAGATTTTTTCAATCCCTCACCTTTCAAAACAAAAAGAAATAAATATATACAATGAAAAATAATTTTTTAAACATTCTTCTTGAATAAAATAGTGTATATTATGTTATCTTTATATACTTTTAGTGAAACATTATAATTGAGTTATTTTGTATTCAATTGTTTAACTTTATTATTGTTTTGCAAAAAAAAAACTGTAATTATTCCAAATAAAATAAAATAAAACTATTTCCTGTTTTTTTACATTTTAAATATTTTGAATTTTGAATAATATATGAATGGAGAAATTACGTCCGTGGATGTTTTACTTGTTGCAACTATATACATAGTATATTTAAATGAGAACTATAAATTTAAAAGAGACTTGAAATTCACAACGAAATCATATTTCTCAAAAACTTTGTTGTATATATGCAAATGCAATGTTAAAATACATTTAACTTGAAGGGTTGAAATATTCTAAATCGAATAGTATCGAAATATTTAATGTAAAACGGGAAGGCTTTCTGCGAATGTCCGCAACAAAACAGGGCCGGCTTCGTCATTGGGCCGGTGTTGTGTCACAGAGCAGGGGGCGCTAAAGGGAGCACCGGAAATTACAAATGTTTTACTCTTTACTCGCATTAATGGTCCAGAGGCGGGAAGAGGGGGGGGGGTGGGAGGGGGGGGGGTTGAGAAAACGATGAGGATGGAGCAGAGCCTATTCTGGGGGCAGGGAGGGGGCACCTGCCTCACGTAGAAAGCATTTTTCTTAGATAGAGACTTCTAATAGGTGTACATTATTTCTCATGCCCTTATTCTCAGGCAGGTACCTACCCCTTTTAATACTTACTCCGAATAAAACATTACTTATTTATAAAACAATAAGATTCTTTAGTTCAAGTGATTTGGTCTAGGATTGTCAATCTTTTGACTTTTTAAATCAATGCCTCGGATCTCAATTGCTATTAAAATAAAATTTTCATTTTAATCCTACTCATAGGTAAAAAGTTATCTCCGAAAGCCACAACTGCTCAGTTTTCATATTATTCAACCGTTGTTACCTGATATGGTATACCTTTACAAAAAAAAAAATCAGCCTTTATGCTATGACTTAAGAAAAGTACAAATTTTACAAAATGACGTAAGTCTTGAATCGCGGGTAATATTTTGTAAAACTTGTATCTGTGAAATCTGTTTTCTGGTAATAATAAATTAGTGTATCCAATCCTTAAATGTTTTTACTCCTCACTACCCCAAGGAGATTATGTAGGGAGTAGATTATCAACTAGTATCATGCTGTGATTGTATTCTGAAAGTTTCATCACAATGTATCTGTGTGTGTGCTATGTACGACGTGTTTATTTTATTTTATCAATTGTAGACTAGAGTACCTACTCATTCAATTATTTTCAAATTTAGCAAATATGTATATCTAATACTCCCCTCACACATTTAATTAACCTCAGTTTTGAATCTGGCAAATTCCCTTCACATTGTAAAAAGGCTAAAGTTATACCATTATACAAGTGGAGTGATAAATATGACGTGAACAACTATAGACCAATAGCATTACTCAATATAGTGTCTAAAATTATTGAAAAACTTGTTAAAACACAGATTATGACATTCTTGGAAAAAAATCATATATTATCTGATAATCAATATATGGTTTTCGTGAGGAAAAAGTACTTGTGATGCATTGCTCAGTATTCTAAAATCAATTAGGTATGTACACACTTTTAGTTTTATCAGAATTTTACTATATTAACACTCAGTGAAAGGAACAAGTACATTGCCAAATGGCAATTTCTTTCCAGCGATTCCAGAACAAACAAGATTTGCGGAGGATATACATTTCTGCTGCCTGAACTCAGGACGCTGGCACAGAAACTAGCTGCCACTATTTACTTACCACCAAGCCACAGTGGGTGATATGGTCAGTTTTTTTTAATTTATTTATTTCAACATAATTTAATTTATACAAGATCCCACTAACCATATATGGTTATCAGTGGGTTTCTATATCATACAATATAAATGCTAACTTAAACTAACTAACAAAGAAAAAAAATAGAATTTGGTCTTACAATATAAAAATGTTACAAAAGATCCAAAAAAAACAGAATAAAACAAAAAAAAACATATCAAAATAACCCAAAAATACAATGGAGTAAAAATAAAAGGAAAAAAATAAAGTCAATAAATTAATTTGGTAAAAATACAATACTATGTGCCAAGCAGCCATACAAATATAGATGTAAATGATCCTCATCCTCCTCCGCTCAATTTACAATAAATTCTTAAATTATCCATAAATTAATATTTCACTTCTTTAATAATGTATTATTTACAATTTAAACAGGAGCTTTATGATTTTGCTATGAATAATCGGATGATCTCGCAAAGATCAGACGTAGATGAGAGCGGGGTCCAATCAGCCTCCATGAAGGACCATTTGTTCCAACGTCGTCGGAGCGGTGATGAAAAATCACATTTCATTCGTCCTAACTTGGAGACTAATTGGTCCGTTTACACCACCGCCCTCGGATGGAGACTGATGGCCGAGGGTATTACTTCCAAGACACGGAAGACAGGAATTACCTCTGAAGCTAGATATTGCAAATTACCGAGCTGATGGGAATACAGGAAGATTGATTGTTAACAAGATAAAATGGAAACGACTTCAAAACGATCCTATTTCGTTTTCACTTTACAATTCGTCTCTCTGGCATTTCGTCCATGTCTGAATTTTCTTAATTTTTTTTCTCTAAGGCTTTTCACCCAAAAAGGATGTTGCAGCCGTTACTAATCAGAAATATTAAATTACACATATTTAGTCACAAAAAAAACGAAATTTAAATAATAATCATATTATCAAATATAGTATTTTTATCTATGGGGTACATTTTAACAATTTTTTTTAACTTTGTTTACACCACGTGAGAATTGAATTTGCGACCGGTTTCGGAACAAACCGTTCCCTCCTCAGGCAGAATTTGAACTAAACGCAGAATGTGACTGTCTGCTCAAAAGAAGGTTATGTATATGGATATTGGTGGGAGGTCATTAAGGGCGGGTCTTGTGCAGAATGGCTTTGATTGGTAAAATTGATGGAAAGGGGAAACATATTTAAAAGCGGGCTGTAAGTTAAAATTTACTTGATTATTTATTATATTTCTGTTTCAATTGCTTTTTTTTATTTCAAGTGACTCTAAATTATCTAAGCGTAAACCTACTTTATTAATGTGAAGAACTTTTGTACCTGATTGGTGGTCATTTAGTATTAAATGATCCGGGAATTTCGAGAAGTTATCATTTTTTAAACATCTGACAAGCTCTAACTCTAGTCTCGAATTTACGACCCGTTTTTACGATATATAGAAAATATATAATTTTTTTAACAGATTTATAATTATCTCAATAGAGTCGAAGTTGGAATATTTATTGTAGGAGAACCGGGAAATCAAGGCACCTACAGGGCTTACGACCTGTCATCGGCTGGTTTACGTGATCACTTTATGCGCTTGCGCAACGTTCACCAATTATGCCTTTTAATGAGATCCCTATCAATTCAATTTTGAAAGTTCTATATATTGTAATACTGAAATTCTTTTCGCTTGAAAATAAGGAATTTTTACTACAGCCATCTATGGGTGAAATTATGAACAACAATCTTATTATTTTTATTTATTTTATTGGAACGCCATCTATTGAGAGAATTGGTTTTTTTGTAAATAATGAAAGCTACAATTCTTATATCTGAGGTGACAATGCATTTTTCGCATAGAAGTCACCCCTGAATTGCGCCAGACTTATAAGGTCATTTTTGTCTTATTTACCTACTTGTACCAATGTGTAAGTAATCGAATATTTTTTCTCTATTGAGATAATTATAAATCTGTTAAAAAAATATCTTTGACTCCCGACAGGGAAAAAAATCCAATGTTTGCGCATATGCAATAATAAAAATATTCGAAATATATAATTATTTACATTTTTACTTCAAGTTTATGCTTTGCGTCTTGTCTGGAGAAAAATCAAACATAAATAAAATAAATTATAAACAGAATAAGATCGTAAATGTATGATCACTTTACACATTGGTTCTAATATCGCCATTACTTACGTTGAGATTCAATAATTAATGTGACTCTCCTAGTTAGTACATATTTTAAATTTTCTTCCTCCGTTATCACCCCATTTCCAAACTTTATTAAACTTAACAGATAATAATCAAATATATCTATGAATTCACAATTTCCGATTTGCATTATTTATGGTTACTTTATATCTCTCAAGTACCTACCTATAGGTAGGTACTCTTGTCACGAGATAACAATATTGCGGGTCATTTTCGAAGTCATTGGAATATTATATAAATTTTACACAGATGGCGTTTGATGCAGTTTGCATGGCGTCCCTTGTTTTAATGTGTGTAGAAACATGATGTCATATTATATTTATTATACTGGTTGAAGTTATGGTTGCCACCCGTCCTGGTTTGTCATTCTTGATCTGGAATCAGGAAGTCTGGACAGCATTTTTTCGACAGTCCGTTTTTCGAATAAGCCACACACCACATACACAATATTATTTTTTAAATAAAGGATATATTGATTTAGAAATAATATAATAAATATTGCGAATACAAAATAATCTGAAAAGATTTTTAAATAGTGCTGCCATCTGTTGAATATATTTCGTAACAAGTTCTTATGACAGAGAAACTTTAAATATTTATGAATATTAAGCTTTGCTTATGAGACTGTAGATGGCACTACAATACATCATAATATAAATCCAATTTTCATTTTCAAAACAGTAGCAAAAAATAAAATGGCGGAGAACAACGAATTAGTGTGTATTGACTAATTGAAAGATTTAGGATCTTTGATGGTTTGTTATCAGGATATTATATGAAGAAGAGGAAAATAAAATAACTACATATTTTAATAAAATGATATATATCTTTAATGAATATATCACAAACGATGCAAACTTTAATTAATTATACAACTTAAGCGATACTTAGATTATAATATTGTACATTACATAACACAATATTTTACTACCTACATGTATTTATTTTAATTTATATAATATAATGTTGATAACTTGATTTCAACCCTGCACCACACAAACCTGCGATAGCAGTATTTTTAATGAAAAAAAAAAGAAACATTAACATTAAAAAAGGACTAACAATAAAAATATCGTATACTTTGTTCTCATAGAAATGCAAAAAATGCAATTAATCAAATATTAATAAATACATGATATAATTTTACAATCAAATATAGAAGAATTCTGTGGTAGGTACATTATAACAATTTTTATATCTGTGTTCACCAAATTGGTTGTAGGTAATTGATTTAAATAATTATTAATTTATTTAACACTTTCTGACACCCTGTGTAGTGGCGATTTTATTGCCATATTATGGCAATTTATTCCAACTAACCAGTGTTTCTAGTTCAGAGAAGTAAGATTTGCGTGAGATATGAATTTGAGTAAACTCCTCTTCTGGGAATCGAAACCAGGACAGCTGCATCGTAGCCAAACGGCTTAACACTTATGCCACAATAATTACTAGTTACCGTAATTAGAAATGAAGAAGCTTTATGAGGGAACGGTCAGTTTCAAAAACCGTTGCTCAAATTAACAATATGTCGAATACAAAGTTAAAAAAAGGTTTATTATACTTCGATATAATTTTACATTTACAATTGGTACATAATTGTAACTAAATAATATTTTATGATGCAGTTGAGCAAGGCCAATGTTGTCAATAATAAAATTACAATATAATAACAAATCTCATTTAAGAAAAAACCGACAACTTCTTATTTTTCTTGGATGAAAAAAGCATTTTTTTTACTTATGAAGGGATAAAATATGGTTAACATTGTTTTTTAAGATAAACCAGTGATAAAAAATTATGGACTAACCAATTTAGGAGGCTCAAGATTATTGATTATCTTCCAAATCATTTGCTCAAAATTTCAGACATATTTAAAAGATTAATTTCAATAGGTATTGCTTAAACAACAAACAAAATAAATTCAACCAAAAATATATATGTTACATGTATTTATTTAAAATGTGATGTTGAATAGAAAACTAAATTAATATAAGTTAAATTAAATTCTATTACGAAAATAATAACTAATACTCAATACTTATACATCTTGTATGAAGTTTAAGTTATAATAAAAATATTAAGATTAAATTATAAAATGTAAACATTATTTAAAATACATGTTAAATAAATAACAGTTTTTATTACAAAAATAATTTGATTGATATTTCAAACGTAAACGGTGATTCAAGACTAAGGTCCGAATGTAGAGTCCGACCTAAATTCTAAATACTAACCATGTTTTCATTGCACAGTCGCTCACGTAAGTTCAGGAGATCACATGGCTTCCTAACTAAAGGATGCAACGAAGTTTTTGTATGAGAATTGCATTGCAGAGACATATCTAAATACTTAGCGCATGCGTGTCGGCGTAAAGTAACATTTGAAAACTGTCAAAAAGTAAGGTTGATCGTGATGAACCTTACGAGTGGTTTAATACATAAATACGAGATGACTTCGACAAATATGTATTTGGTAATTTTGTCAAATTAAATACCAAACAGAGTATTCAGCGATCCATAAGAGATGCCCAAAATTCGCTAGAATTCAAGAAAAATCGTGAAATCGTAGCATCCTTCAGTTAGGAAGCCACGTGATCACTTTAGTGAGTGACTGTGCAATGAAAACATGGTTAGTATTTAAAATTTAGTATTTAGTTAGGACTCTGCATTTGGACCTAAAACAATAAATATATACCTATTTAATATATTAAGAAAAAAAATACATTCGTAAAAAGTTTGGTGATGAATTTCTTCGCACATATATGGAATTAAATTAATTTAAAAGCCTTGGCTCTTTTGTTAGACATAGCTTGAATCCTCAGAAGCCAAAATTATACTTGTCTAGCAAAATCGCTCAGGCTTCCTTAAAGTAAAAAAAAATATACTCGTTAGTGCAATAAAACTATGAATTAATTTTATTTCAAATTAGGTATATAAAAAAAACATTTATTTTTTATATATTTCTGTTTATATATTATATTGACGAGGTACTTGTTATTTTTAATTTTATGTTGATTTTAATAATTAAGAACAAACAAAGCATAGTCCTTAGTGCAATTTACTTAATATAAGTAGGAACGAAGCGTGGTAAGCGTGAATACTAAAAATACGTATAAAATAAATTTAAAACAATAATACTAAACACACTATTAATAGTATTACAATATTCATTTATGATATTTAAAACTATGTATTACTAAGCGCCAGTTTCTTTATAATCAACAAAGAAAGCTGAAAGGGTTCTATTATACATAATAATGTACATCTCTGATCAAAAAATGCGGTACATCATTTTATTATGAATAAATATAATAAAAGTACCTACATATTGAATTTTGTATCGTTTTCTTCAAAGTATTTTCCTTGGCTGACGATGCACTTATCCCAACGTCGATATCATGATTGAAAATATTTATGGAAGGATTCTTTCGAAATGGTCCATTGTGGTTTTCTCAAAGTCAGAAAGGGTCTCAAAATTTATTAAAATGTTGTCCTTTAAGCACGGTTTTAATTGATTTTTCAGTTTGGATGTGTGAGACGATTAATGTCGTAAGTCTCCAGAATGTGGCAACTTGTTATTGGGTGGATGTTAAATTAGTAATTGTGACATAGTACCTGTTAGTTGTCCGATAACATATAAAAAAAACTAGGATACTCGGCGACTGAGCGACAAAATATGAGCATTCAAAGGCGTCACTCAGACAGGGAGACTGATATTGGAGTAGGAGAGATTGGCGACTCAACAGTTAGTGCCTTTTCACGCGTCCCGGTAAAGGCCGGGCCGGCGCCGGGTAACTGGCAGCGAAGTGTATGGGCACGCATGGTAGCTTTCATACGCCCCGGCATGCATGCTTATACAATTACCCGGCGCTTATCCGGCGCCGGCTACCAGATAACCGGGTCGTGTGAAAAGGCAAGTCTTGTGCATAGATGTAGTATACTCTGATGGGCTGAATGTCGTGCTAGAAATATTCAAATTGCTTGAAAACTGCGTCATACATAGTAGTGTCGTATATTGGATTTAGTACATTTTTAGTAGTGTGAGGTTGACTAGATACTCTAGTCTCCCAGCCTACTAGTCTCCAGCCATGATTTTAGAAAGCGTCAGCAGTTGCTGTTATAAAAAAATCATCGTATTTTTTGATCAGTATAGTACCTATTAAGTTTGTTAATATAATATATTAAATTAAATTTAATAAACATATATTTAATATTAATTTAGGTATCTGTTTTAAAAAGTAAACATTTATTGATACCTTAGTATAAAATAATCTAGATATAAGGAATGTGCATCACAGACAAATAATTATTTATTTATTTATTTACTTAAATTAAATAATCAAGAATTACATGTAGGCACATATTATAAGTAAAATAAAAGCAAACAAATTAGAATTATCATTAAAATAATCTAAATTTACTTTATCGATTGTTTATTATTAAAACATATTATTACTTTAATATTTGATTTCTGTGTTAAATAAAATAATACAAATGGAAGTATACAAAACACTTCATTATTGTAATTAAATCACATACTAGATAGAATGAATAAATTTTAAAGAATATATCTATTTATGTATAACTAGATATATATGAAATTAGATATATTTTTTTTAAAATAATTAAAATGTAAACTTTACACAACGACAGCCAGCAGCCCGTTAGTGTACATATTTCAAAACTAAATTATTTAGATATTTTGTGTCATAAATAAATAAAAATACTATTAAAATATTCATTTAATTCTCGATATTGATGTATAACAACAAAATATATTGAGATTCCATAAAATTATTAATTCATGACAATACTATAGAGGCCAAGTGTAGAAATAAGAATATAAAAGAAAGATAAATAATAATATAAACAAACGAGAAATAATATAATAAATACACGAGAAATAATATAGTAAACAAACGATAAATAATAATTTAAACAAACGATAAATAATAATATAAACAAACGAGAAATAATATAATAAACAAATGAGAAATAATAATACAAACATACGAGAAAAAAGACGATAAAGCCCCCAATTAAAATGAAATTAAGGTTAGAGAAATTAATACTATTTTTAGAAAAGAGTTGCATGTAACACATGAGATCCAACTGTCGATGGCGATAGTATGTGAAATTGAAGAATACTTACAAACTACAAAAACATAAACACAAATTTATAAACATTATAAGATATTTTGTTTTCTATATAAAACATGTAGGTGTATATGTCAGGATAGGATAGTATGGAGGTCAGTCTTTTTTTCCTACCCAGAATATGAAAACAGTATGATGGTATATTTATATATGTTTGGACATTAAGTACTATTGAGTCCCAGTATATATTGTTTAGTGTACATAATATACTGCCTTACAAATTGTTCAAACAAAAAAGCGTTCTAGCTTTTATGGTATATGACAGGGGTGGCGAACCTAGGGCACGCGTGCCCGAGGTGGCACGTTTGACAATTTGAATGGCACGCGAAGGATTTCTAAGTTAATTTTTTTTTTAATTTTCAAGATTAAAAAATTTCAATTTATTAAATAATCCGTGAATTATTAATTTATTCCGTTTTATTAATTATTAAATGTTTCCCTCATTGATAAATAACTAATCTAATTGATAAATAACTAATGTGTTCTTTTAGGGATTACGATTTATTTTTAAGAAAATCTATTGTAATTTTTAAGCTTGTTAATAAAATTCAGAAATAAAACTCATTTTTTTATTTTTTCTATTTTGTTTATTTTTTTACTGCTTAGGCACGCCAGACAATCGAGAAATAATATTTAAGGATTTTTGGCACGCGGACCCAAAAAGGTTCGCCACCCCTGGTATATGAGGTATATGGAAAAAATAAAGTAAAAATTCAAAAGTTGATAACCTGTGATGAATGAAAAATTCAAAATTATGAGTAGTATAAAAGTTTTATAGGCCTCTAACTTTCTGTATTTTCTGAAATTTTTGGCTCTGCATTCAGCGTATCAGAAGTAATAAAGGGGGGACACGTAAAAAACACACAAAATGTTCTACTTCAAATTCTGAATTCATCCATATATATATAGAACATGCTACGAAGCCTCTAAGTTGGTGTTTTTGGCATGCAAAAAGTCCATTACACCATACAAAATGTTCCTTCATACACGTGTCTTGGCTTAATACTGTCGATTCATTAAGAGAATCAAATTCTCTTGAACGAATCAACAGTTGGACTATTTTTGTGTATTTCATTTGAAAAAATAATATGTTGACGACTAAATCTTAAATATCTGTAAAATATTATTCAAATGATAAAACAAAATAAACTAATATTAACTCATTTGATGATTCGGCGGATATTTTATGGTAGTTAATATAAACCATTTTTGAATTATAAATTTGCTATAAACCACTTGTTTTTTGAGTCCACACAGAGTTTGACCACATGTCCCGAAGTAACTCAAAAAACAAGTGGTTTATAGCAAATTTATAATTCAAAAATGGTTAATATTAACTCATTTAATAATTGCTATAATATTTAACAAAGCGATGTCAGCCAATAGTAAAATGGTTACCTCAATACAGGTTAAAACTAGTGAAGGAGTCTTTAAAATAATAGTAATAAATCAAATAATAACTCCCATTGTTCTTTTTGCACCATGGTGCCGAGATTGCTAATCTAGAGCTACTCCATAAGCTACTCTTCATGCCATACATTGTTTTTTTTAATTGTTCATTCTAGCGTTCTCCGCATATGGGGCCGTTGACAGTACCCATATGCGGAGCGGGTGGTGGTGGCAGTAGCGAAAATAACTCCCAATTGAAGATTGATAATTGCGTCTGTTGTATTTCATTTATAAATTACGAATTGATACGCTACCTAAATTGAATAAGGAAGAATGGAGACGTTGGGAGATAGAATGATAAAAGAGCGCGTAAGAGGCGATACATGGATGGCCGTGAATGAAGCGTCAAGAGAGAGAAGTTTGGCGTTCGCTTTTTTCTGCCTACCCCAAATAGGAAAATGAGGTGATGGTATACCTACTGACGGTATAGAACTCCATTATACTAGGTATTTTTAAGTCAAAAAAAAATTATTTTAGTTCTACGTGTATATCGGGAAATGGTCGCAACGGTCGTTCTGATACAGGGAAAATATATATGTAGGAACAAAATCAATTTTGTTTATTTAAAAATATCTAAGTTTAGTTTGTCGATCAACAATTCTTGATAGAACTCCATTATATGTAGATATGTTATAAATATACGAAAAATACTAATAATAATCGTCGTCGTCGATTATTCTGACGATGTGCCCTGCACGAAACGCGTCGATAATCTAATAAATAAAAAAGAACTATTACCAAGTATTTTTCGAATATTTATAACATATCGTCATAAAAATATCTAGTCATCAACTTATTATGTATTTTGAGGTAGTCGGCGAACTAACGTAAAAAACAGTTTATCGAAAATACAATGAAAATGTAATTGGTATATAAGAACAATTCATAGCAATGATAGGAAATAGGATAAGGAAAGGAAAAGGAGAGGAAGATGTAATCAGGTGTTGCCAGATAAATATTTTTGCTTCAGCCTTTTCTTGAAGATGTTTAATGAGATAGACGACGTAATATCAGGAGTAAGGCTATTCCATATATATTTATATTCATAGTAAAGCACGTTCAGCAGATCGAAGTGGACGCCCGTGGCTTGAAAGATAAGTGAATTTATCTTTGAGATACTGAGGTAAATTTTTGTTGTATGTAAAAGTGTGAATAGATGAATAGTAATGTTAGAAACAATATAATGGTACACTTAAATATAAGTATCGTATTTTTTGTGATGTGTGAGTTAAAAGGTATATATTTAATTGCAATGATAACACTAACTTATAAAAAAACACAATAAATGACAAATATAATAAATAACTTTTTTTAACTTTTCTACGGACAATTCTTGGTAGAACTCCATTTCAAATTATAAATAAATTTGGTATGGTAAAATAAAACCAAAGTAAAATTAATAAATTTGTAGAACTGAAAACTTTGGTTTTATTTTACCATACCAAATTTATTAATAATTTTAAATCTAAATAAAATAATAATACATTCGATTGGCATAATTCTATTGTATAGAATTATAATAACTGCTTCTGGGATGCAAGCAAAGTCAAACGGTGAAATCAAAACCCTCATGGATAACCTATGTACATATATCGTGGATATAATTATTTTATTTTATTTCTTACATTTATTCTCGTAAACTAACAGGTTGGTACTATGTCAAATATTAGTTTAATACGCATCCAATAACCAGTTGTCACATTCTGGAGACTAACGATATTAATCGTCTCACAGATCCAGACTGAAAACACAATTAAAAGCTGTCTCCACCGGGAATCGAACCCGGGACCGTTGGATCAGCAGTCAGATACCTAACCAACTGAGCCACGAAAGCCGACTATTTACGAAATTATCTTATGAAGTTGTATAATAACTTAGGATATAATAGTTCTCCATAAGATAATTATATGTAAGAGTTATTATGAGGGTTTCGATTCCATCGTTTGACCGGACATACCATCCAAAATAGGTTTTTAACCCAGTGACGCAGCCTACGTTTCGCATCTATTTTTAAGTATTAATCTCTTTTATTTTTAATTTATATTTTATTGTATCTAGATGTATAAAAATGTATTCAATGAAATTTTACAACAAATACGCAAATAGACGTAATAAGCGTCTTTAAAACAAGTAATTGCGCGTTTTTTTAACTTTGGTTATAATCATTGACACTTAAAATTGTTTGAATAAGTATGTTAAAGAAATATTTTTTATACAATACTTAAAGAAAAATGTGATGTATAAAATACAAAATAATATTATAAATTTTAACAATTGATTGTTAATGAAATTTATAATAATGCTATCATAAACAAAATAACATAATTTATTTTCTGTTTGTGTATATTATAATTACATATTTATTCAATAAATTTCTTAATTACAATAAATCTTTTAGTTTTTTTATAGATTACATCTATATTTCAGAAAAAAAGGCTATTTACAACATTTTTATTATACAATAATTTTATGAAGATTTTTTTATTATATTTTAACAGATATTATATATAGATATTACCTATAGATACGTACTGCCATGAAATGTTTTTTGAAAAAATAAAGAAATAAGCGATTAGCTAAGTCAGATACTGACAGGGCTTACGAAACATAATTTCATATAAATGTGATAACTTTGAACCATTGCGGTAATGCGCACATCAAACAATGGTCGACTATTGAAATTTATTAAAGTTAATAAAATATTTAGGTACCTAAAAATATTTATGTAAAATATCGCCAGGCTATTTATGCACTTAAAGATATTTTCATATAATATGTACATAAAAAAACATTTATTTCTCGTTTATCATTATATGATGCAAATGTCATAAATATTAATAGCCTAAACATATATTATGATCTAATTTTATTAAAGAAATAAAAAAATGAGTGGTAAAAATATTTTAAAAAAAATAATAAAAAATACAGTATAATATAATACAAAAAAAACTGTTTTATTTTTAATGCTGTGTTTAATTTCAAGTATAAAAAAATAAATTAGACAAGTGTCGCCAGTGTATCGAATTTAAAAAGCAAGCGCTTTTTTCGTTAAATTAACTTAATTACTCAACAAAATTTAAAAAAAAATTCAATCCAATAATATAAGAAAAACATTAACTCGTTTTTTTTAAATATTTTTATATTCAACTCTCAAAATATTTGCGTATTGGGGTAGTTTGAAATTGTTGTAAACAAAAAAAAAATAATAAAAAATAAAGTTATTTCAGATGAACCAGCACACTGATATGTAGTTTTCATACCAATTTTACATAATTATACTATATTTTATACTGTGATATCCTTGAACCTATTTGATGATTAGTTTTTTCTACCACCTGAGAGTCCTTGACGATGTTGCGCTCTGTAATAAGGCGGCCGATAACAGAAGAACTGGTAGAAAAATGGTGAGGTAAGAAGGGACAGCAGAAGAAGATGAACTGTATCCCATGAACTCGGCACAATGATCACTTCCTTCGGGATAGTCACTGCAATGCATCTGCGCAACAGAATATTAAAAATGTTAGGAAATTGATAAAATAAATTGATTAAACTGGTCTGAATAAAATAAAAATGCAAATAATTGCAATCTGGAGCTCGTACAGGAGGCGAAAATTTGCAGCAAGATTAGAGTTGAAAGGTATTTTTATAATTTGAATGAATTTAAGCATTGTGAATAGTTTAGTGTTGGCCACAGACCCCATGTTTTAAGATATTGTCATCAAGTGTTATAAGACTTCTAGTGAAACCCGGCAAACGTTGTCCTGCCTGTTTAATTATTTACCTCCAAATATTTAAAAACAATTGATTTGTATGTAAACCGAATATATTTTTAATTGTCTATAAGCAAACATTGGATTTTTTGTTGGGAGTCAAATGATATTTTTATTGACAAACTTTTTAACATCTCAATGGAGACGAAGTTGGGATATTATAGAAGAACCAGGAACTCAAGGCACCTATATGTAGTTTTGTCAATACCTGTAGGAGCCTTGAGTTCCTGGTTCTTCTATAATATCCCAACTTCGTTTCTATTGAGATGTTAAAAAGTTTATCAGTAAAAATATCACTTGATATGTATGTTTTTTTTTAATTTCTTTATGCTCGTATCTAGAATCGCTAATTATTATTCCGTCTTTTCTTTCCATCCATCCCTACAGTCCCTTCCATCCCTTCATTCCCTTTCGTCCCTATTCAGTCACTCTCCATTTTTATACATAGACAATAATAAATACATAAATAAATTCATAAACCTTCTCGTGTGCGCGTTGACCAAACCCACTAAGTTTCATTAAAATACCAAGCATTTTTTTTTCAATACTTTTTGTGTGATATCGAATAAATAAATTACAATGCATTAACCTTCTCCGGAATGAGCTGAATAAATTCCAAAGTTTCATCGCAATCGGATGGTTGGTTTGGGAATCCATCGCTCACATACAAACAAACAAATATACGTACATCCTCTTTTATATATACAGATACATATTTATTTATTTTTCATTTTATTTATCACACCATATTTATAATGACAACAATAAGTAGATTATTGCTGCCCAACTAGGTAAAAATATACATACATATAAATATATAACTTTCTAAAATATTATGGTGGGGATTACATAAAGCTACATATTACAATGAAAAGATTCACATACCTTGATGAGAGTGTCTCCCATTCTATGGAGGAAGTCTCTGGTGAAACCAGCAGAATCTTCTCCACACTGAACAAGCACAGCGCGCTCCGAGCAAGCCATGTACGCTTGGAATGAACTGAAACAATACAAGAAATAATCATTATGATGTATCATTATGTCAAGGAGCAATTTATGAAGAATTGGGAATTTGAACAAAGAAATTGGTAGACCAAATATAATACTTTCGACACTACCTACAAATATAATACTTTCGACACTACCTACAAATATAATACTTTCGACACTACCTACAAATATAATACTTTCGACACTACCTACAAATATAATACTTTCGACACTACCTACAAATATAATACTTTCGACACTACACATATTCGATTGAATTTATAATATTTTGCTATATTCGATAACTTGATCCTAAATAGAAGAAACTTTTTTAATATTGACTCGAGTTGCATACTACCAGTAGGTATGTCCCACTTGCACGTTTCTGAGCCGATATGAAATGTTTTCAAAGTGAATACACATAATCATTTTGCACCTTGTAGCAATTTTGATGTAAAATGGCAACTTTTTTACAGATTTCAAAACTGGAATTCTGTTTAATGAAACAATTTAATATTTTAAATAAATATAATGTAAATTTTCTTAAAATAAAGAATATATTTTAAGTTCCACTGAAATTTAATGACATGACAGTGGAATTGTTGTTTTAATAATCTAAAGCTAATCTAATTAAATAATCTAATTTTTTTATTATTAATGTGGTATGGAGTTTCATCAATAATTGTCCGCTGAGATGTAAAAATATATATTTTTATTTATTTATTTATTTATATCATCTCGACACTTATAAAATCATTTATAAATACTATCCCATCCTCACAAGGACTACGCCTGTTTCGAGGTTGGAGAGTTATTTTTTTGACAAATTAAATGTCTCCATAAAGACGAAGCAAGAATATATATATTAAAAAAAATGAATATGTCCTTGTTAAATAAGTACATATACATCTTTCAACGTTCCCTAAAATCAGCATAAATGCTTGTGTTATAGGTGAACGAAATCGGTCGAGGCAGGATTCGAACTCGCGACCACTGGATTACTAGCCCAACGCGCTAACCGCTCTGCCATCGACCCGTCTATGAGAGAACAGGGAAATCTAGCACCTACAGGGCTTACGACCTCTTTAAGCGCTTGCGCAACGTTAACCAATCATCCCATTTTATTGATTTCCCTTGTCGATCCTTATTTGAAAATTATATATACGTATGTTTCATTACATACTACACATCATTCGCTTCAAAATTCGCTTGGGAACATCATCGCCATCTATAGAAGTTGATGAAAAATATTTCTAACGCCATTTAGGAAAAAAAATATTGATATTTGACTCCCGAAAGGGACAAATGCGACTTTCGTATTTATAATGCGATACTAAAAAATATTCAATATATTTTCCATTTTTCTCTCAAAACAGCTGCGGATTCTGTTATATATGTCTTATATATGTGATCGAAATATCATTGGTTTAATTTTCTCAAAAAATATAATAACTATGGAAACAGTTAGTTGACATACAGGCGTTAAAGGAGTTTGTTAAACTTGAGCTTTTACAAATATAGATATAAGTTAAAAGTGGATACATTTTATCTCTGGTCCATATCTGGTCAATATTGGGATATTATCGATTGGCGTTGAAGACGACAGCACATTAATATTTTCTTGGAAGATTGTGAATTCGTGACTGGAATACAGGGTGGGATTGGCAACAAGGAAAAATAAACATAAGAATATTATTCAAAACGTTAAACCCAAACTAATGGATACTAAGCCGTATCAAATGGGATTGGATTGTTTCACAGTCATACACACACAGCCACCACGCGATAGTACATTTAAAGCCTTTCATAATTGTATTGAAAAACAAGAAAATGATCTGTGAATGTTGTACAGTTAAAATAAAAGTATTTTCTGTTGTCCAATAACATCTTACAAAAATAAAATCTTATGTAATACACCACCAACTCAGAGGTGAGATTGACGCATGTGTCGTGCTTTCTTTTAAAAGGTATGTACATCCGAAAACCCAACATTGTCGAATATGCCGTGATGGTGTGCGGTTATTTTTATGTTTACTAAATTAGCTAATAGCAGGTAAGCCTAAGTTCGGACAGGACAATGTCTGTCGGGTCCACTAGTTATTTATACATTACTTAAAACATCTTCTTTAATGTTAAAAATTTGAATTCCAATTTCTGTGGGAAAAATAAATATAATTCGAATATTTTATTTAAAGTTGATTACTCACTTGAGTTTTATTAGAAAACAAAAGGTTTTACACGTAAAATTAAGATTTTTTAGCAGTAACTAGTCAAAGAAAATCATTTGATATAACGTTCACTATGGGCCGGTATTACAGTCTCAGTTTAAGAGCTAAACTCAAGTTTTACAAAAATATAGCGTATTACAGTGTCCGTTTAGGCCTAATCTTCCCTCAAATACGTCACTAAAACGACAAATATTTAGCTCAACATTTCTGTGGATTAAGTACTTAACGGTGAGTCAACTGTCATTTGCTAGGCAACGCGTGTAGTTTAAGTGTTCTACACTAGAGGCGTTAGGCAATGAGTGTAGTTTCAGTGTTCTATCACTAGAGGCGTTAGTTGTATCGACGGTGGCGCCACACAACAAAAAACTGACAGCCATATTGAAACGAACATGGGCATTTAAAAGCATTATTGTGGTGAAAAAAAAATAAATTTACCATGTTGGATAATAAAACAATAGTATTTCAAGTCGTAGCGTCCCGTTTTGTAGTTCGTATTATTTGAGGTTATTTAATATTTCACAGATAATAACCACAGAAAAAGTAAAATATGTCTATAATTGAAGATTTAGTAACTGACATGTCATAATTGCACTGTAATACGGAAATGGATTCAATCTCCCCATAACATTAATCTTGAATTTAACAAACTCAATGAGTTGAGGGCCGAATGTAATACCGGACCTATATTGAATAGTTAGGAGCTCGGGGAAAATTCACGAGCATGCGTGTCCGTGAATTGTGGCTTTTAAAGATATCAAAAATAATATCTTGTATTTTTGTCGGAAACATAATACTTTTATCGAAAATATTTCTCGACAAAAATATTCCTCTGTGAATATTTTTATATTATTAATATCGATGCGGATTCTGGCGAAATTGTCTTTGAACAGAATTCCAAATACAAACAATAATAAAATTCTTAATTTGTCTGTTGTAAACAATATACATTTCAATACTCATTTTGAACCTTAAATAAAATTTTTATTGTATAAATATTATAAACTATTTATGGAACGTTATTAAACGGGTAAACGTGATTTTTTTTATTATTGAAATAAGCTTCATGAATATTATTTTATTTATGAACAATATTATTTTTACGTCCAATTCCTTCCTCCATTTTTTCATTTCCATGATGAAACTTTTTATTTTTGTACCTATAACACCTATTATTCCTATTATGTCATGGGTATTTTTTATTTTATTTTATTAAATTGATTTTATAGAACCAAAAGTTTGCAATATAAATTTACAATAGGTATAATAATATTATCAGGTTATAATCCTTTTAAAGCTTCTTTCAAATAGTTTAAACTAAGTACGTAAATTATTTAACAATTGAAAAAGTATTTTTTTTAACACACGTATATTAAAATATAAAAAAAGATAAGAGTAGGTATATTAACTATTAGCCATCCGCATCCGCAACAAAAACGAGCTAATACTGACCGACCAGTCAGTATTGTGTTCACTAGTCAGTATATACTATACAGTATACCTACAGAGTTTAATGCTATGTAGGCAATAATATTGTTGCAAGTAGTATGCACCGAAGTTTTACACCACATAACATTGTAGGAATCACAAACAAAATCATGTAACGGTGTGAGAGGTCTACGTACATTTTTATTAATTTTATATGTTGTATTAAAATAAAAATAAAATTTATATTATTGTATAATATGAATGTAAAGTAATAATAAAACGGATTTTTTTTCGTAGGATGTTGGTGAAATTTTTAAGCGAGATATTAAGCGAGTACCTATTCAGGAAATAAATATAAATTTTGTTTTTACATTTGTATACTAAAATTAGTTTTTATTTATTAACATCTTCGTATGCATCAAGTGCACAATGGCGGATGAATGAATGAATGAATGTATTGTTACGTTGTTTGTAAGTAAGTTATGTAGTGTTGTCAGTGTATCAGTATTTCCTCAATTTACTTCCTTCCTAGGGGACAAAGCAGCTTTGTATTATTTTTATTACAATGTTGTTGTTCCGCAAGTAAAAAGTCCACAAAACTTCCTGGGAGCTATGTGTACATAAATAACCTAACCCTTGACAGTCCCATTGTTCAAAGTAAGGAAAAACTGAAAAGATGGAGGACCGACCCTAGGCTTAGTACAGTGGCCGCACTCACTTCTTGCTCCGGTGGAATAAGGACGAATTCAACTAACGGATTAAATCCTGTGTTGATATATTCAATTATTTAAGGGGCATATAAAGCTTAACACCCCGATTGAGAAATTTGATTTCAAAAAGTGTGCTTGTAAAAATAATACTATAAGTATTTTAAAAATTTCTTGTGAATGTTCGTCATTCAATTTTGAAATTGAGCATAATTTCCAAAAAAAAAATAACAGCATTTTTTTATAATAATTACTCCATATATATATCATACAGAAATAAATCTTTTTTATCCTCATCTAAGAGTGCATACAATCAAAGTGAATGATCGATAAGGTTTTTTTTCATTTTAAGTCAGGTTTGTTCTTAAAATGCAAAAAAAAAAACAACAAATTTGAATTCCGATAATTTTTTAATTTACGATAATTTAAATCACGTATGAACCCGTTTTAATGCACGCGATAGTTACATTTACTAACACGTTACTTCATAGTGTATTAGACGGTTTTAATATATCATGTTTTCAGTCACTATAGATTTAGCGTTATATGCCTATAAGTATATAACTATAACCTTCTTCTTCGAAAGAAGAAGTTTTAGAAGAACCCTTACTAACACGCAACTTCATAGTGCAGTTTTAATATATGTACATATCATGTTTTCAGTCACTAGATATAACGCTAAATCTAGTGACTGAAAACATGATATATTAAAACCTCTAAATACAGTATGAAGTTCCTTGTTAATAAGGGTAACTATCGCATGCTCATGAAATTGACATTTTAAATTCTACGAGGTTTAGTAAATTATACAACTTGATTGCTGTTTGTTTTAGAACATTTTTCTTTTTGTCAGGTTGTCCTGTCAGTCAAAACACCGCTTGGTTGAAATAAAAATGTCGTTTAAATAAACGTTTACTTGAATAGAGTGCAAAGTATCATTTATATTTCAGCACGATGATTTGGCATTCAAATATTTCAAATTGTAATGCGTGTTGGCAAATATTTAGAAAAAAACCCGCAACTTACTTTGCCTTATTTAAAATAGTCTAAAAAAATACCGTTTCACTAATAACAATACTAATGCAATAAAATAAAACTACCGACCATTTTGTTGAATTGTAAAAGCAAATTGTATTCCTCTAGAACTAGAGTGTCTATTTCAAAGCTTATGTTCTTCGTACGAAAATATTTTCTCTCCTTAATAGCTCTCCTTAATACATCCTAATTCAACGCTTTTTTGAATTTCTTTCACAAAAACAAGATTAAGGGAAAAAATACAAATACATCCCAGCAATGGATTGCAATCACGATGAATCCAGTGTGATTTTTTTCAAACTATTGGATTCAAGTTGCCATATTACAAGTACCAAATAATCACTTATTCAATAAAGTATAAATTTTAAAATCTTACACATACCTATATAAGGATGGATTGAAAAAAGATATCTAAGAAGCTCTAGAAATTAGAAAGGCACTTGATAGAAATTACAATATCTTAAATAATCAGGTCCTTTTTAATAATTCACCTCACATCCATCTTTCGTCTTTCGTGTAAGGTACTACCTAATATTCCGTCCAGACATATACATATATTAGGTATTTTTATTGACTTACATTTTAACATCTCAATAGAGACGAAGTAGGGATATTATAGAAGAACCAGGAAGTCAAGGCACCTACAGGGCTGACGACCTGTCATTGGCTGTGTTACGTGATCACTTTATGCGCTTGCGCAACGTTCACCAATTATGCCTGAACCTTTGCCATTAATTTATTTTGTAAATCAATATTATTTTCTTTATTACTGTTATTTTAATGTAAGCTGCTTTTTTGTCCTAAGAAAACTTAAAATTTGAATTTTTTATTAACAAATTGGTAATAGGCAGTATCATGCTAAGATTATATTCTGAAAGTTTCATCACAATGTATCTGTGTGTGCTGTTTGCTATGTACGGCGTGTTTATTTTGCTTTATCGATTAAAGACTAAAGTACTCATTCGATTTTTTTCAAATTTTGTAAATATGTATATCTGATACTCACTCAGATCCCATTACACTTTGAAGGATATCTGAATAGTGCTTCTCAATTTTTATAACTGTCAAATATTTCAAAGTGACCCCACGCTCAGGAAACTAAAAATATGAAACTTTTATTTTCAAATTGGTAAAAAGGCACATCACTTTCATAAAATGGCACTGAAGAGCTATCAAGTTTTCGTAATAAAATATTTAAATAAAAAATAATTTAACAAACTTATTTCATGAGATGTCGAATATTTTTCATACATAATTTGAATACTTTATAGAATGACTGTTTAAAGGAATGGCTATTGAGGTGTGGATTTATATACATATAATCAACAGATCACTAACGATTTTAATTTTTTCTCATTTAATTTATTTTTATTATTTTAAATAGATAACTTTTGTAACATAGGAAGGAGTATGTGTTTGGATGATCATCTTTGTGTGACATTTGTATGTCTCTTTTTATTGTAATGTTGTTGTCATTTCTAAAGTATACATATATATTGTCTTAAGAACACGCCGACAAGTCTAGAAATTAGACTTGGCGTGACTCAGAATCATTATTTTCTTTTTGTAGTATCTTATGTTTTATTATTTTTCAATAAAAAAAAACTCTATTTGTGAGGAGTATAGCGTTGGCCACAACCCACTCGTTTTTCATATGGCCGCATTGTCTTGAAGTAAAGACTAAAGATATGGTATTCTAGAAATAGACCTCCTATAGATTGATAACAACTTAAACTTTTAATTATATATTACATATCTAGTAGGTAGGTACTATATAAATTGAAAATAAAGTGATTAATTAAATCAAAGTATATTTAAAATATGTAAAATCACCCACTCATCAATAAAAAAAAGGCTTTGGAATAAGAGATAATTTTACAACCAAAATACGCCCAGCGACAATCTATCAGTCTTCATTTCTTTTTACTCCTCCCTACCCCAAGTGGATATAGTGGGGAGTTATGATTTCACAATTTAGAGGGGCTATTGGAGGCAACTAGTAATTTTCTGAAATTGTACTCATTCGATTCTTTTCAAATTTAGCAAATATGTATATATATTATACTCACTTAGACCCCACTAAATTTTGAACAATATCTGAATAGTGCTTTTCAATCTTTTTAGTCGTCAAATATTTTAAGGTGACCCCAACCTCAGGAAGCTTAAAATTTGATATTTTTATTTGAGGAGTTTATATATATTTAATTTGATAATTTCATTTGAGGAATTTAGTGAGGAGTTTAGCGTTGGCCACAACCCACTCGTTTTTCAATGTGTGCGAATGAAATGTCCAAGTTTGAAATTTTTACACCCTTTTCTTTAACCTCACTTGTCTGTCTTAACAGGAATTTTGCAATCGATTTTTAACTAACTTTTTAAAGCACAAATCCGCCTCTATTGGTGGCTGTGCCTTTTTAAAGTTTGAACTATAAATGTTTCAGAATTAGTGTATTCCCGATGACAATGTATGTTATACTATTCCACCTTGATTCATTCGATATTTTGATATATAATTAAAGCAAGAATAAAAAAATATATAGGGAATTACGGAAGGACAGAAATTGCCCAAATATTAAACATCCAAAAATAATTCTGAGAAATAATATTAAATAATATAACTACACGCTACACAAGCGGGTTCGAGGATTGTCTTTACATTGCATCTTATTTTAAGACAAATAAACTTTAAAACATTTCTCTTTTTTATTAGATTAATTTCAAAGAAGAAATCTTGATTTTGTATATTATTTGATTTGTGACTCAAGTCAAATAATATTGTTACTGAGTATATACGTTGAGAAGACCACAGAGCAAATTTTAATGTCAAACTGCTACATAACATAAATGACAACAACGGGTGTGCATATTATGGTAGAAATAATATTAGAATAATAACATATCAAAATTTACTGTATCAGTTTATACTTTTGTGTTTAAGATATTGGTAACTATGTAATATTGTAATTTACTGTGTTGTGATGTCTGGTGTCCGCTCTATGTAACTATGTATAACCAAAATGTCAAATATTTGGCTTGGTAAAATTGTAAACTGCTAGCCCTAGAACAGGGTTACCTAGTTTGGCAGCAGTAATCTTCATAATAGTCTTTGTGATAAAGGTGTGAAAAATAAATAATAAAAAAAAAAAAAAATTTAATAATTTTGTATTTACGAACTCGTACTGTGACTGCTATAAATGTTGCATAATATTCAGGCGTTATTTATATCTACATTAGATCGATTTTGAAACTTTGAAAAGGGTGTCCCGATTTTTTTTTGATTTACTGAAATACACAGTTAGCCGCAGTTAGGCCAGGGGTTAGGGCTGATCTAGACTATGAAATAATTTTGATGATAAATTTCGTCTCGATTTGTACTAATTTTTAAGAAATAATTCAACATTTTCCTCTTTGACACGTGAACGTTACGTTTTTTCAAGGTATAGGTTCCATTTTTCTTATTTCAATAATTCTTTTATTAGTCGTTTATTTTCATTCTTCTTGTATGCCCGATACACTTTAGCACATTGTTTTTCTTCATTTTTGCTTTACACAACAGTATTATTTCTTTGTTTACAACACCGCAATCATAAACGTTTATTATACCAGAAAATTTTCCTAGTGTGTTACGCTCTTTTTAGGCGATACCCCTTAATGCCCTATTTCACTAAGACACCATGGAGGCGCAACCAGTTGTGCTATCAACAAATGTATAAAATTCTAACAAGGCCCTCTGGATTCGTTTGTTTACCTTTAAGGCCGAAAGGTGGGACAAAACCATGTATATTATATAAAAATGGTATAGTGGAAAAAGTTTTAGTTAGCATAAGTAAATAAAATGATAAATGAATGAATGAATTTGGACAGAAGGGATTGTAGGGATGGAAGGGAATAAAAAGCCAGAATTATAATTAGCGAATCTAGAAAAGAATGTTAAATAATATAAAGGAAACATACCGATCAACCATTTTTATATATTTGAAGGAAAATAATTAAACAGGCAGGAAAACGTCTGCCGGGTTTTACTAGTATAGTATAAAAGCAAAGTCTCCAACGTCCGTGTTGAGACTGTGTCGATACTGGTGTATCTTTTGTCAGCTCAGGGTGTCGCAGTGAATAAAAGCCTAAGGGATGAGGATAATTTAAAGCATGTAAGTTATTGGTTTGATATTCCAATGATATACAATAATGTAAGTTAGTATTTAAGTATGTAAAGTTGTGTAGATAAAGATGACATAGTTAGTTTAGAGAGAGACAGGGATGAAGAGAGGGAGATATGTATATATGCCTCAAGCGTTCTCCACGCACGGTTGCCTGATAAGCTAATCGGCCTGTCAAATACTATTTCCTACAATATATATATATATATACCAACGTACAATATCATACTACACTTTGATTCTCTAATACATTATCGATATTGCAGGGACGTACTGAATAGATTGAATATCTAATATAAATATTAAACTGACAATGCAACGAAGTTAGCCATGCGATAACGAAACAATATTTGAAAAACAAATAATCAAACAGAGTCAGCGTTTTGTATATAATATAGTGTATGAAGGATACATAGACAATGGACTGAAGATGAATGCCAGTAAAACAAAGGCAGTGGTATTTGAAAAGAGTGAATGAAGAACATTGTGTCAAATAAAAATAGAAAAATAATATAGTTAAAATATTATCAATCTGAGAAGCGAGTTTCAACGGAAAATGGAAAAAAACGAAAGGTGAAGAAAGATGCCATTGAGTAAGTATATTCAAACAAATATTTTATATATATTTATATATACAACTCTGTATAAAACCACAAGCCCCAAGTACAATAAAATATACATCATAATTCATCGATCGAGCCGAGATTCGAATCATAATTTGTTTTTTCACTTTACATTTGATATCCGGTGGGATTTTTTTTAATATGTCAAAACTATCCATTATGGCCAAAAATAAGGTCAAGTTTGGCGCTAGAAAGATTTGAACGAGTGGAAAACGGTCGAAAAAATCGCGGAAAAAGATTATGACAAAATACAAGGTGTAATTTATTTTCAAATTCATCCCTGTCCAGTGGATCGTATTGAAGATTAACATTAAAAGCTGGCATTTAATCTTAACTAATCAAATGTCAGGCGAGGAGGGTGGGTGTGGAGGGGATGGGGTTGGAGTTATTAAGAGTGGTGAGGGGCGGAGGAGGAGGGGGATCGAAATAATGGAAAGGTAGATGGAAAAGGAAATTCAGTTTGACCTTATTGTTACAATACGAAATAACATCGAACGGTGAAATCAAAAGAGTATACCGTTTTCCGATAGACTCAAATTAATGAGACATCCTGGGTTGGTTGTTTGGAAAGAATTGACGATGAAAGCTTAAAAAATATACAGAAACGTAAAAGATGGCATATATTATTCCTTGTGCCACATCAAGGTCCCCCCGATCACTGCTGAGAAGGCAACTCTATCCTTCGTTATCCAGAACAATTCGCCTACTTCTCTGATGCCGGTCCACTCACGAATGTTGCGGAGCCATGTCATCTGACGTCTTCCTATTCTGAGGCGTCCCTCTAGCAGCCCTTCATAATCAGTTGGAACACCCTGTACTTTTTACCTCGCAGAACGTGACCAAAACATGATATCTTACGTCGCTTTATTGTGTCAACTAGCTCGCGCTTGACATTTGCTCCCTTGAGTACCTCCACATTTGATATTTTATCGACCCAGGAAGTTCACATTTCAAAGGCCTCCAGACGGTTGAGCATATTGACTTTTATGGTCCAGGTTTCAACTCCATATAAGTGATCAGTTTATTGCCATTTGGCAATTTATTTATTGCAACTAACCAGGGTTTCGAGCCCGGAGAAAAACTATTTGAGTAAGAAATCAATTTTGTTATTAAATTTCTCCTTTGCTGGGGATTGAATCAAGG
Source organism: Molanna angustata (assembly GCA_963576475.1). NCBI lineage: Eukaryota > Metazoa > Arthropoda > Insecta > Trichoptera > Molannidae > Molanna > Molanna angustata. The sequence goes on along the minus strand of OY754965.1, from coordinate 1,044,949 downwards.
ATGCCCGCACATAAGCCAAACGGCTTACCAACTGTGCCACGGGGATCGGCCATTTTACCAGGCGCTGCCCTCTTATTTTAAGGTTTAAGCTATATTATTTTTTTATTAGTATCAGATGGAAGGATAGCTGGACTTCGTCATCCTAGGAGACATAGTATCTGAAGAACAGACCAACTAGGTCTACTAAACGAAGTAGAAGAAGAAAAAGAAGAAATTTTGTATTTATATGTCCTTTGGTTTATATAAAAAAATGTTGGTTTAAGGTAAAATAAATAAATAATTAAACTTTTGGGACCTTGATGGATCAATTAGTTAGATCAGACTCCTGACGCAAAGATCCATGATTCGATTCCTGGCGCAGATACGTTCTTTTTATTAAATTTTCATTTGGCTGGTGTACAGAATAAGACTACAAAAAGTTGAAACTTGTTATTCAATCAATCAATCAACCCACGTCCGCTTTCGTTGGGTAGTAAGCTGTCATCACCCATTTTCTGTCCTGGGCAAACTCCGTGGACCTGCTTTCATGTAAATCCAGCCCGACGCAGTCTTTGGATGGCCATTTGGTGTTATCTTGGAGACCCCAAATGACAGCCAGATTTATTGGTAAACTGCCAATGAGATGGAGGGGTGACATAAACCGTCATGCTGGTGTCGATTGGAAGTGTAGCTGCGCTCCTGAATATTAACTGCAATTTGTATATCCTGGACAGTTTTCGAAGATTTGCGGAAATTTACGAACTCCAGCCTATCGCCGATCAGACAAATCAACGGAACCAACATTCATGCGTCAATTGTTCTGAATACAGTGTCAAGTTTTCGTAGTTTATTTATTCTGAACCTTGACAATACGAACAGCTGAATTATTATCTAATTATATTAACTTTCATATACTAATGTTGATGATGTAATAAGTTATCTTTTATTTGAAATTATTAATAAATTTAAATGCGAATTATTTAATTGGTTATTGTTACTCAGTTCTTCTTCTTTTTCTTTGCCTTATCCCACTTTAGGTAGGGTCGGCTTTAGGTAGGTCGGTTATTGTTACTCAGTTGAGTATTAGAAAATAAAATGTGCCATGGAGTAAGGAATATTCTTGGTCTGAGATGCTTATTTCACTAACGACTCATAATTTCTTTAGAAACCAAACTTTGTACAACACTTTGAACATTGAACATGTTCCATCAACTTTCGAGGGAGTTTTGAACACGAACGAATAATAATTAAGGGAATTTTTGACCATAATAAATAAATGTGGATTTTTTGTGGGTTGGCCTTTTAATGTATGTATTTTTAATGCGTGTGATCGTTAGCAGTTAATATTTCCCAATAATATTTGTCATTAATAACTATCAACATAATTTATCTAAATGAATGTCATGTCAATACACAACGATAATAACCATTTGGGGGAAAATTATTGACAAAAACACCTAAAACATTTCATAAACAAATAGCAGATTTAAATAAATAGGTACTAGTAAATTGTGGTTAACATATACTCTTCATTACATCAATATTCTGGCAGAAAATTTTAAAACAAAAATATAAGAAGCTTAAAGTTCCAGGATAGATTGAATACAACATACAAGCCTTGTGATATGGTCTAAAAACAACACTTTTTGCTAAATACAACATAAAAACTATTGTCAAAACGGAGAATAAAAAAAGAAGAATTCGCCAATGTATGTTATTTAACCTGTAGTATATATATTTCGACTGACCGGCCTTTAGGGGACACCAGAAAAGAACTTTTCTAAGCCAGTGCCTCTAATAAAATAAAATATAAATATAATGATTTAAACTTACAGTGAAGTAATTAAATTTAAGTTTTATATTAGAAGTATCAAAGATTTTTTTTGTACTTTTTTAATTATTTGAATGTTGGTACATTGAAGTATGACTTCAGAGTGGAATTAAATTTTTAAAAATCAAACATTTATTACTTAAAAATATAGAAGCCACCAAACATCTTGAGACTTTTCACGGTTTGCACGTATGCCAATCAAACAAATGTACGGTTTGCACATATGCCAATCAAGCAAAAATACACAAATTTGCGGTTTGCACATATGGCAATCAAGCAAAAATACACAAATTTGCGGTTTGCACATATGGCAATTAAGCAAAAATACACAAATTTGCGGTTTGCACATATGGCAATCAAGCAAAAATACACAAATTTGCGGTTTCCACATATGGCAATCAAGCAAAAATACACAAATTGGCGGTTTGCACATATGGCAATCAAGCAAAAATACACAAATTTGCGGTTTGCACATATGGCAATCAAGCAAAAATACACAAATTTGCGGTTTGCACATATGGCAATCAAGCAAAAATACACAAATTTGCGGTTTGCACATATGGCAATCAAGCAAAAATACACAAATTGGCGGTTTGCACATATGGCAATCAAGCAAAAATACACAAATTTGCGGTTCACACATATGCCAATCAAGAAAACTACACAAATTTGCGATTTGCGCACCCACATGACGAGCTAAAGTTGTTTTAACCCGTCATGTGGGTATACGTGTAGTTAAAACGAGTAGGTACTTGGACCGGTTTTAGGAGTAAATGGGAGCTGTTTCGCAGAACCTAAAACTAAGAGGCTTTCTTCTATGTGATTGAAATTTGCAATTATTTTATTTTAATTTTTTGTGCTGTATCTTGAGAAACTAACTAGTACTAGGTATGTCAAAGATTAATTAAACGCGGACCCAAGAATAAGATGTCACATCTCACAGATCTAGACTGAAAACTCAATTAAAAACTGTGTCTCTACCGGGAATCGAAACTGAGACCGCAGTCTCAGCAGTCAGATATATTACCAACTGAGCCACAAACACCAACTTGACTTCGCGGAGGCAATTATGTTTTATGTGCGACGTATACTTTTATCGTAATAAAAGTCAAACTTCATATCATAGAATGGGAAAGATAACTTCATATCACATCCGTTCCATAGAAAAAATGTTTCAGATAAAAACTATTGTGTTTATAGAATATAATATAAATGTGTATTTATTGAAAATTGAAAACTTTGACGGTGGGGGGAGGGTTGTTATTCAGGGGATGGTTTGTAAAACGGCGTGTAGATGACACTAACGGGGAATTATGAATATCAATGTAGGAGGGTAGTGGGAAAGGTGCTAAGGGGACAGGAATATAAAGAGATAAGGGATGGAAGGAGATCTCAAGGATCACGAAAATCTCCTGCCCCTCAGTTACTCCGTGCATGGAATTTTCTACACCACAACGTCCTGGTGTCGATTTTGCTAAAGGCCGCCCACGCGGTCTATTTAATAAAAAATAGTTTCTTAAATAATAATCTGTTGTAATAGCCAGAGGCACGTTGAACATTTTATCTTAAAAAAGGTAGACCATTTTTTAGGTTCTATAAAAATGCTTCAAAATGTCACAAACGTGACACTCGCGAGAGGTGTTTTTATTGCGATTTTTCCATACACAAAATCGCTAACCCTAAAAAATATTATCCTCGTACAGCAACTGATATTTTCAAATGTAAGTCTAGCCGACCAACATCACCTAGAAGACAAATCGACAAAGTAAATTAAAATAGAAAAAAATATATCTCTCATTCATAAAAAATAGATTTCAAATTAAATCTTGTTAAATCGAAATTAAAGTGGGGAGAAAAATACCACTTGCTTCAATTAATACTGAAGGGCAAGATAAATCGCCGAGGGACTAGTAGGAGACAGATGTCTTGGCTGCGTAATATTAGGGAATGTACGGGCTTCGAAACTGTGGAGCAGATGTTCCGGGCATTAGAGGAAAGTCGCAATCACCTACCCCACTCCATAGGGAACGTTATAGAACTTGTAGTTCTGTTCATCCCCGAAGCGGCTGCTCGTAGATGTTCCGTGCATTTAGAAAAGTCGCAGTCACCTACCCCACTCCATAGGAAACGTTATAGAACAAAAAAGTTCGGTTCATCCCCGGAGCGGCTGCTCGTCAGACGAAACAAGAACTACTATCATGCATATTTCATACCACTAACACTAAGAGTCCAACCACACTCGTGAAGGCCCGTCAATCATGGCGAGGGTTACCCTCCCGACAGTGCCACGGTACACTAGACTATCACAGGGAGCCTTCGCCATGCCCGTAGTACTTTCAGTTCTTTGATTTCCACGCCAGATGTTCCGGGCAGGATGGAGTTCGCAATCCACTTCCACGCCGAAGGACGCTATAGGACACATTGGTCCTGTTCATCCCCGACGCAGCCGCAACATCGGACAACACAATGATGTTCCGGGCAGAAGAGGAAAAGTCGCAGTCACCTACCCCACTCCATAGGGAACGTTATAGAACTAAGTGTTCTGTTCATCCCCGGAGCGGCTGCTCGTCGGACGAAACAAGAACTACCACCATGCATATTTCATACCACTGCCACTAAGAGTCCAACCACACTCGTGAAGGCCCGTGAATCATAGCAGGGGTTACCCTCCCAGCAGCTCCACGAACAACAGACTGCCACAGGGAGCATTCGCCACGCCCGTAGTACTTTCAGTTCTTCGATTTCCACATCAGGCGCAGCGTCAGCTGCACCTGTCTCGTCATCAACTCCGGGCAGAAGAAGAGGAAAAGTCGCAGTCACTTACCCCACTCCATAGGGAACGTTATAGAACTAAGTAACAGAATTTCGCAGTCTCCTACCCCACTCCATGTCCTGTCCGGACAGCACATGACAAAGGGATATGCCAGAGTGATAGCCAAGGTCGGGGGTTCCTGACAGGATACCAGAATCGTCTGCTAGAAATCAAACCCAGAACGCCGGCAGAAAATACAAACGGCTTACCACTATACCAAAAGGTCTGGATTACGTATTAAAGTAAGTGATTGTTACATCATATATAATTGTGTGTTCATAGGAAGAGACCAGACTAAGAGAATAAAAAAGGTTTTTTTAAGTGTTTATATTTGTAATACATAGACTTTAGGACAAATGGAAAATTTTCTCAGAATCGTATTACACAACATAAGCAAAGCTTGGGTGGGGTTGTAATAATTATTTCAACCCCACCCAAGCTTGGCTAAGACTTAAATTTTTAAATAAATTAAAATGTTTATAGGTCTCCAGGTTGTAATAGGCAGCATAAAAGGAAGAAAATTTCGTAGTCGCCCATCAACCAGATGGAGTGATCTAATTAAATCTGCAATGGGTTATTTGATAACTACGTTCAGCTCAGAACAGACCAGCATGGAATCAGGCCGTACTGAGAGTGACTTTATGCACCATCCTCGTCATTACATCCTTAATCATGACGAAAAGGACGAGAAAGTTGATAGTAGTTATCAAAATGTACGCTAGTGAGGTATGGACGTGGCAGAATATTCAAGAAAGTACAACTAAGAAGACATATAAACTTAAACATCGTATTTTGAAAGCAAATTTCTCAAATATGTTAAACAGTGAGTTATTTTTTTAAATAACGTAAATATTTTCAACATTTTTCAAGTGAATATTCGTCACACAAATTCAAAATTCAGCATAAATTACTTTAAAAAAAATTATAAATATCCTTTTACAACATTTTTTTTTTAAATTACTTCATAGCTATATTATATCGTAGAGAAATAAATCTTGTATGTATAAAGAGTGTATAGAAAACATCAGGTGATGGATATTAATGATGTTAGGTAGTGGACTGTATTTATTTATTTATTTATTTAATACAATACACGGCATAAGCCATTTACATGTTACATAGAATTACATTTTTTTTAATTAACAACATTATATATTAAAAACAAAAAACAGAATTAACAAGAAATTTCATTTAAAAATTAACAATTAACAATTACTGGTCGAATATATAAAAAATACAGAAACAACAATAAATTGACAAAACAAAATTTAAATTGATGTTTTTACACAGAGAAAAAAAATTGAATTTTAGAAAGATCTATTTAGAAAGACCTATAAATATTTTTTTTTTAATACAGGCAAGCTATCCCCGAAAATATCTGCATCAACACACAGTTCATTTCCTAGTATATGCAATCTCGGTATTGGAGAGTTAAATATAATATTATAAACGATCTCCCCGATGCTTTTTTATTCCTGGTTCACTCATTATTATTTCCTTTCTGTGCACTGCACACATCCACACGCGGTGGTCTTCAAACTTGTACTGAACATTGTTAAATTGTCTCTTATTGTCACCCAAAATTATTGCGACCAACTTTCCAAGTGACAATTCTCAAACGCATCGGTGAGGGGACAATGGCAAGGAAAGGATTCACGGAAATATGCTTCTACAGAGTACATAAAATCAAAATGAACGACCGATAAAGTATTTTCATTTAAAGTCAGGTTTGTTCTCAAAGAATGTAAAAAATCAACTAATTTTGTATTTCCGATAATTTAAATCACTTTTAACGCACACGATAATTACAATAACCATCACTTGACATAGTGTATTAGACGGTTTTTAATATATCATATTCTCTGTGACTATGTATTATTAAAAAACTAAACTAAACTAGATTTAGCATCATATGCCCCCTTAACTCGGTCATATTTATTTATTTATTTTTTTTATTTATTTCAAATTTACGGCTTGAGAGCCTATAAAAAAAAACAATATGAGGTTCCCGGGATGAATGTGTGGTAAGACGATTTATGATAGGACCATAGAATAATAATAGTATAGAATACTCTTTAGCCTGCAGTAAACGCGACTACTTTATGTTGACTAATTTGGTCAACATTTTGCTACGAGCATTCAGTAATCATTTGGCCGTCTGCGTGAGACGTTCTCCAAATAGGAAATTTTTTAACTGCTTGCAAAATTATTTACGCAGTCATAACGAGTAGTACTATACGAACAATGTCTACCAGCAAAGTCATACATATATTGACACGAGCCGGCCAATAAACGGCTTCACTTTTTCAGCGAGGTATTGTATGGGAATGAGTATTCTATAGTTTTATTATTATTCTATGGATAGGACAATAAAAAATGAATTTATTAGATCGTTAGAAATTAAATCGTTAGTATGGTAAAAATAAATACCTTGAGTAAGTTTGACCGCATACAAAGAACGAGTTAGTGATGATCATCTGTCAAAAAGGTAAATACGAAGCCGATATGAGAGGAACGAGAAGAAGAATTCAATAAAAAAATAAGATTTTGAAGGATGGAAAGTAAGATGTAAGACCATCACGGCATATCCCAAAATGTGGGGTCACCAGTGATGCGGGTGCGCATTACCTTATGTATAAATGAAGCACGACACATGCGTGTACGCCCATACACTAGCCTTATCTTGTACATTCAGAACGGGAGGTGAACCTCATTGTTGGACTTTGTGAGTATGTTTATCAAATCGAAAATAAAACAGAAAAAAGCCTGTTGTTCTTTAGATTAACCGGCTCTTACAGGACACCCGAAAACGATGATAATAGAGTGGAAACATTTTTCTAAGCTGATTCTTCACAAAGAATAATAGACAATGAAATTGTGGAATTAACCACGATATCCGACAAATGGTCAAAGAGTGGCTACTAAATCTAGTCTTCAATATTTAAGAAACCAATGAACCCTTCAGATGAGACAATTCCAAATGAATGATATGGCAGCGAGAAAGATACTCCGAAGACCACGTAATGGCGCTAAGCAGATGTTAAAAATGTCCCATGAAATATATGTGAGACATCAAAAATAATAGAAAATCTACCAGCAATCGTGTTGGCTCTGGACTAAGGGCGAACTTATAAAGGAGCAACACAACAAAAACCGAATAAAATATTATCATTATCGCGTAACAACTAACATAATTTATTTATTTATTTGGTTTATTTGGGACAATAACAGCATCATTAACTAATATGAATATAAAACAATGAATAATAAATCAAGGCCAAAAAACTGTCCACAAAGTACATATTTACAGTTGATTCTGAAAAAATATTAATATTTTATACCTATTAAAAACTAAAAAAAAAAATTAAAAAAAACTAAAAAAAATACATACATAACAAAAGCAACAAGGATAATGACGGAGATGGGGGAGGAACTGTAGGAATAGAAAAAGAAAAGTGGAGGAATGTGAGAGGTAGAGAAACTATGGTATGTCACAACATCTTTCGTCATTATGATATACGTCCGCACTCGCACCTAACCCTCTCCCGGAATTGATTATAAGAATGGAAAAATATATCTATATCATTAAAACTTTCATTATATTGTCGACAAATTCGAGGGATAGTTGAAAACTTCCGATAGTTCGTTCTACAAACAGGAACGTGAAACAATTCGGGCCGTCTGGTAGTTCTTCCAGAAACTCTGAGTGGTATAAAGTTTATTAGTTCAGAAGAGTCAAAAAAATTGTTTATTACCTTATATAAGAGAGATTGATCGGCCATAATTCGTCGATTAACTAGTGTGTCAAATTTGTGAAATTGAACTGATTCGGAATATAAAGGAAAATATATGCGTAAACGAAAGTTGATATGTTTCAAATACTTCTTTTGTACTTTTTCGATTCTATTTATATGTTTTAGGTAGTAAGGAGACCATATTGGAGTGCAGTATTCTAAATGTGGACGTATGAACGTGGTGTATAACCTATGAAGTGTACTGACATTTTTAAATGGTTTACACAGGCGGATAATATACCCCAAAGATTTATAAGCTTTATTAACTATTATATCCAGATGTTTGTCGAACATTAATTTTGAGTCAAGCGTAATCCCCAAATCTCTTATATGATCCACTTCTTCGAGCGTGTTATTGTGAAGCGTATAATTATATTTAATAATGTTTTTTGCACGAGTGAATGAAATTTTGTTACATTTTGAGATATTCAAGTCAAGTTTGTTTTGTTTGCAATATTGTGATAATCTATCCAGGTCACTCTGAAGTTTATGGCAGTCTGCAATTGAACGAATTTTTAAATAAACCTTCATGTCATCAGCATATGAGACATATAAGGAGTTTGTAAAGCACATGTAGATATCGTGAGTGTAAATATTAAACAATAACGGTCCCAAGTGTGAGCCTTGTGGAACGCCAGATGGAATAAACTTAAAATTGGACCTGTAATTGTCAATTTTTACTGACTGAGACCTGTTTTCAATATACGACACAATCCACCTGTGTAAGTTACCGTGTATCCCGACTAATTTTAATTTCTTAGCTAATATAACATGATCGACTCTGTCGAAAGCCTTTGAGTAATCTGTATATATTGCGTCAATTTGATATTTATCCTCCATATTAGATGATAAATATTCAGTAAAAATGAGCATATTTGATAACACGGAACGGTTTCTTAGAAAACCATGTTGTTGGTCTTGAATATATTTGATTATTACAGGATATACTTGATCATATGTAATACGTTCAAATAATTTACTAAAAACTGATAGTATTGATATTGGTCTATAATTTTCTGCATTGTTCCTCGACCCCTTCTTATATATGGGAACTATGAGAGCCTCTTTGAATCTACTAGGAAATTTACCTTCGTTCATAGATCTGTTAAAGAGAATGGTTAGTGGAAGTGCTAGCGTTTCGGCGCATTGAAGTATGAAATACGGAGGGATACCATCATTGCCCGGACCCTTCTTGATATCTAAAGCTTGTAAGTATTTCAACATTTTGCTTTGATCAATGGTTATTACACCAATACCGTCATAGGCACATCTGGACTCCAATTCATCACCAGCAGTCGTAAACCCAGCGGATGAGGTTGTAACAAAAGTAGAATTAAAATAATTAGAAAATAAGTCACAAACTTCCTCGCCACCAGTCGCTGATTCAGTTCCTAGAAATATTGTTTTAGGTATGTTTGTATTGTTCCGTCTACTTTTTTCGTAGGACCACAGTTTTTTGCAATTACTTTGTATACTATTCTCTGTGTCATCAATATAACGTGAGTAACATTCACTCTGAACAGATTTTTGACGGGAACGGAGTAACGTGAATTCCAAATAATCAAGTTGATTGTTGTGTAATTTCCACCTTTTATGAGTTTTACGTTTTTCTTTGATAATTTTGATTAAAGCTGATGAATACCAACATGGAAATTTGTTTTTCTTAATGGTCTTTTTTTGTACATGTTTCGTAATTATTTGTTTTAACGTATCATAAAAACAATCTACAGCTGCATCTAAAGAATCACATATCTGAATAAATGTCCAATCGGTATCGGATAGATGGACATTTATATCGCTGTAATTAGCTTTTTTAAATAACAAAATATCTGTTGTGGTTTCTTTTAACGGGACTATATTACCTAAATGTAATTCTGTATTTAAAGTAGGATGATGATCGTCTTCGTCTACTAATGGAGTACATCCGCGGGTAACAATACAATCAATGTTCGTGATAATCAAGTCTAAAAGTCGATTATTTGTATTAATTATATGATTGTATTGATATAAACAAGTGTAGGCCAATGTATCAGCCAGTTGAGTATTGGGTGTGTTGCAAAGATTTTCTGGTTCTAAATAATTTGTGTTTGAGTGTAATGTCCATCTTATGTCCGGCATATTAAAATCACCCATTACGAAAATAAAGTCATTAGGATATTTATCTCGCACAAAGCATAAAGAATTCAAGAAAGAGTCAACGGCCAATTCATATCCTGTTCCTTGAGGAAGATAAACACAGGCAACGTGAACATTTTTCCCATTAGTGAAGCTAGAAGCAGGCACAGTAACCCAAAGGCATTCGGCAGAGCATACAATATCGTCACGAGAGTATGCTTGTAAGTTTTTTTGTGCTATAATCATGACCCCGCCCCCTCTACGTTGTGTCCGGTCAGCTCTATCGCGTCTGAATATGTCATAAAGATTCACTGGTGCAAGTTCAGCATCATGAATTGTGCTCACAAGCCAAGACTCAGACACACCGAAAATGTTACATCCATCATTCGATAGTATATTTTGGTAAAATGAATCAGTTTTTGTGCGTAAACCCCTACAGTTTTGGTACAAAATGTTAAACATTATTGATAAGATAAAATTATATTATTAAATAACAAGTCAAGGGTATGCATTCGATTCAACAGGGTGTCACTTATAATAATAGATAATACGTAGAATATAATTAATACAAAAAAAAAATATTGGAGGCCATATAGTGAGTGAATGTGATATTCGTGAATGTGACAAGTGTAAATAGAAAATGACAAATTCAACAAATCATTACTATGTTTTGTCTGATGCAATACATATGGTGTAGATATGTATAAAAAGGTTCTAATAAATAACATGTTTTTATTTATATGCATGTAAGTAAGTGTACATAATATGCATATTTTATTTAATCTATGTATATTGATGAGAAATATATTTAAAGTAAGTAATAATGTAGGTTGAAAATATGTCATTATAAAATATTGAGGTGGCATACGATACAACCAAGTGAAAATATGAATGAATTGCATGTGAGTGATATGATATTGAATGTATAGTGTATAAGCACTATTGTAATAGTTGATGGTATTATCCGAGAATGACGAATGCGCACAGTCTACGCTACCTAAATTAATTAATATGATAAAATAAGAAGGAACACTTACCCATTTTTGACAGTTGAAACAATAAATATCAAAGAAATAATTACGAATGATATTTGCATTAGTTATGTATATAAAAATCGAATCAAAGAACGTTATCCGAGAATTTATGAGTGCGAGCGGGACAGATATAGACTTATCGGTGCAGTCGGCATCGACAATAATGTTTACAGCAATATTGATATAACCAGTATTTCTCAACACGTTGGGACGTGGTCGGTGACAATTAATAAACATGAAAGGAATGAGTAAACTGGAGATGAGATAGATGATTATATGTGTGTGGTGAATTCGGGATGGAAAGAAATAGAATGGAATGACCGGAGAATCAGTGGAATCTGAGGGAGCTACGGATAGCAGGAGAAGTTGGCAACTGAATATTAGGCGATCTTGGTTAGGTCGTCCTCTCTTGAAACCAATATCGGTGGGGATGTTGTGTTCTTCCGAACGTAAATCCGGCAATTCTTCAACCAGACAAATTGATATTCCTTCTCCTTGGCAGTCGCTCGAGCAAGATGAAAAAGGTGCTTATTAGATTTAGTCAGGTGATCGCTTATGTAAATATTTTTGTCAGCACCAGGAAGTCCGCAACTCTTGGTAGATAAACCCTTTCTCATTTTAACGGCAGCAAGAAAGTTATTTTTTAAATCGATATTGGCGAATTTCACTATTATTGATTTAGGATGTTGCGTGGTGGTGGCAGATGCTACTCTAGTTGAGAAATTTATGTCCTTTGTATCCAATGGCACGTTGAGTGTGTTTGCAATTTTCAAGATTATATGATGTGTGTTTTCATCTTTAAGTTGAGGAATTCCTCTAATCTCCAAATTTTGCTGTCGACACCACTGCTCCCGATTGTTTGCCTCTTTCTCAAGTCTGGCAACTCTGGTGTGGAGAGAAGCAACCTCAATCTCCAGAGTGTCAATTTTATTTATTTTCTTTTCCAGTTCCGTAAATTTCGAGGCAAATGTATCCATCAGAGAATTATTGTAATTAATGGATTTCTTTAAGTCCGCCATTTCGCAGGTTAACTCATTAACTTGAGTTTTAATACTTTTCAATGAGGATAGTTCTTCGTTCATACGTTGAAGTTCCCTGATTATGGAAGATTCACTGATGATTCCGGGGATGGTTTTACATGATTGACATTTCCAGTTATTTTTTTTTTCCTGCGACAATTTACGACAGTTAATTTCAGTGATACCTCCGCAAGCAAAATGATAGTTTTTGTTACAAATCTTGCAAAAAACTCCATCGGTAATAAGGGTGTTACAAGTTGCACAATCCATTTCTTCCGATAAATTTGGGAACTACTGAAGATTACTGTCAAGGTGATATGTACAACTTGCTATCGAAATGCACAACACTTCACAATAATTGAACGGCGGTAGTTTTTAAATACCTATTAAGTAATGTCAATAAACACAGTAAATTTAAATTGGATATTTTAAACACAATGAGTGTATAAAACTGTTAAGGGGAGACTGGTACTCCCGAGTGAATAGTTGCATTAGCGATTCCTAATCTACTCAGCCAATACCAACACTATCGTTTTGAAACTAAAGACAAGTATAATTCATAGTTGTGTCTACAATTTGACGGTTCCAGAATCATAATATTTGAAAATTCTCTCGATAAAAAAAAAATCCGAAATTTCCCCCGAAATTTGAAGGATTCCTACGTTATCCGTTTAATTTATTAGATGTAAAACTATAATTCAGCTAAAATATTGTTAAGTATGATGTCAACACATTGACAGTTTTATATTTTTTAATTTAAGTCCTGATTTTTGAAAAAAAGGTATTATTCATATTGCGACTTACGTCGTTCCAGTTCGCGCTAGTCAAGTCGTACAAAATGTATGGCGGGACGAACCCCGCTGCTTCTACTTCAGTATGAGTGTAACATTTGAACGGGAAGGGTGTGTTACTCGTTTACGCGTCAATTATTACTACTCTCGCGCAAAACATGGCAAAAAATAAGAAGATACCTAAGCTTACCACGAGTCGGAAGAAATCCGCTAAACATATGAATGACATCATGAGGTATGTACCTACTTTTTTGCAATTGTCATACCTAGATAAAGAGTATAACAATTATTGAAAGTAGTAATAATTTATTATTATTAGTGAGTATTATAGGTATTTAATATTGAAATTTAATATTATATTTTTATTTACTTATTTTTCTTTTTGTACATATTATAAAAAAAAAAATTGCTCACTAGCGGGCTTATTGCCATTACGCAATTTCTTCCAACCAATCATAGGCGTATAGTATAAATTGATATTTAGTATTATTGTAGTTATAATATTATAGGCCGACCGCCGTGGCACAGTTGGTAAGCCGTTCGGTTTCTGTGTGGGCATCCTGGGTTCGATTCCCAGCAGAGGAGAAATTTATTTCTCGTGCAAATATTGCTTCTCTGGACTGGAAACACTGGTTAGTTAGAAGAAATTGCCATACGGTAATAAACTCACCACTTGCGCAGGATGCAAGGAAGTGTTCATTATTATTTTTTATTTTTATAGGAAATAATAATAATAAACACTTCCTTGCACCCTGCGTATGTAGCGAGTTTATTGCCATATGGCAATTTCTTTCAACTAACCAGTGTTTCCAGCCAGGAGAAGCAATATTAGCGTGAGAAATTAATTTAAATACATTTCTCCTCTGCTGGGGATCGAACCCAGTACGCTCGCACCAAATGGTCAACCAACTGTTCCAAGGGAAGTATTTATTGAGTATTATTTTTTATTCTAGTACGAGATCTTATTTATTTATATGCAGATTCTAGGTATTATGTATTATTGGTATTTATTATTATGAGTATATAAATATTTAAAAAAAAAACATTCTTGTTGCAGAAGACGACGTCGATCATTAGTTGATTCTCAAAAGGATTGTGATATTATGTCGTGTAATTGAAAGACCTGCCGCGAACACACGAAGAAAGGCATAAAATAGAAAGAATTACTATTTTGCAGAGAGATTCCAGTCAATGGTTGGAGTTGAGAAGAAGGCTTATTACAGCTTCTAATTTTTACAAAATAGTAAAAAGAAGAGCAGCAACTATCGTAAAAAACTTGGTAAAAAATATTCTTTATAAGAAAGATATCAGCCATGTACCGTCAATAAGACACGGAATACAAAATGAAAGAATTGCAATAGAGCATTTGGAACAGCAACTATGTTGCAAAATAGAACCTTGTGGCCTTTTTATTGACGGGGAAAATCCTTTTCTCGGAGCAACACCCGATGGCCTGATTGGAGAAGATAAAATAGTGGAGATCAAATGTCCTATTTCCGCTTACAAAACATCATTGGAAGAGGCAATAAAAAGTAAAAAAGTAAATTTTTGGATGAACACACGATCTGGTCTCGCAGTCAACAAAAATCATCCATGGTATATTCAGGTCCAAGGTAAACTACACGTTACTGGAAGAAAAATATGTATATTTGCCGTTTAGTCTGGGGTCGGCAAAGATTTAAAAGTGGAATTAATTGAAAAAGATGACGCATATATTAATTTATATATGAAGTGTTTGTTACCGGAAATTTGTGACCCCAGACATACTAGAAATATGCCCATTAGGGAATTAGAATAAATCATGTGTATTTTATTTTGTATAATTGTATTGCATCCAGGGGGGCGAGTCTGGTCAAACGGTGGAAAAAAACCCTCATGACCACCCATATCATGGATATAATTATCTTATGAATAATTATATATCAATAAGACAATTATATCCATGATATATGGGTAATCATGAGGGTTTTGAATCCACCGTTTGACAAGACTTGCTCTCTTGACTTGGTTCTCGTTTGTCCGGTGTAATTTGTGAATAAATAAATATAGAAATATCTATTTTATGATCGTAGAATAACCATGGGAATTTTTAAACTAGTGCTGACCCAGAACAGACTGTCAACATTCTTCATTCATCCATGTGACGTTTATTATATTGTATTTAATTTTATTATTAGGTCTAATTTATTGAAATTTTATAAATTTCATTTACGATTATTATTATTTTATGTGATGTTATAATATTAAATAAAGTTTTATTATTAGATAACTACATAATTTTCTAAGGTGTTTGTATTGATCTATATACATATTGTACATACATACATATCTACATGTTTATCAATTTCATTTCACGAAAATTGTAATTTTCAAAGGTGTTTGTATTGATCTAATTTATTGAAATGTTTATAAATTTCATTTACGATTATTATTATTTTATGTGATGTTATAATATTGAATTGAGTTTATTATTAGGTAACTACGTAATTTTCTAAGGTGTTTGTATTGATCTATATACATATTGTACATACATACCTATCTACATGTTTATCAATTTCATTTCACGAAGATTGTAATTTTCAAAGGTGTTTGTATTGATCTAATTTATTGAAATGTTTATAAATTTCATTTACGATTATTATTATTTTATGTGATGTTATAATATTGAATTAAGTTTATTATTAGGTAACTACGTACTTTTCTAAGGTGTTTGTATTGATCTATATACATATTGTACATACATACCTATCTACATGTTTATCAATTTCATTTCACGAAGATTGTAATTTTCAAAGGTGTTTGTATTGATCTAATTTATTGAAATGTTTATAAATTTCATTTACGATTATTATTATTTTATGTGATGTTATAATATTGAATTAAGTTTTATTATTAGATAACTACGTAATTTTTTAATTTTCTAAGGTGTTTCTATTGATCTACATACATATTCTATATACATATCTATTGACATGTTTATTAATTTCTCGATGATTATAATATTATTTATACTATGGGTCAGCATCCATCGGCTTGCAAGATCCTCGGATTCACATTTTGACGTCTCGGATTCACAGGACGCCCGCACAGAAACCGAACGGCTTACCAACTGTGCCACAGCGGTCGGCACATATTTGTGTTAGGTATCTGAACCAAAGATCCCGGGTTCGATTCCCGGTGGAATAACAGTTTTAATTTGTGTAAGGTATCTGATCCAAAGGTCCCAGGTTCAATTCCCGGTGAAGACACAGTTTTAAATTGTGTTAGGTATTTGAACCAAAGGTCCCGGGTTCAATTCCCGTTGGAGACACAGTTTTTAGTTGTGTTAGGTATCTGAACCAAAGGTCCCAGGTTCAATTCCAGGTGAAGACACAGTTTTAAATTGTGTTAGGTATTTGAACCAAAGGTCCCGGGTTCAATTCCCGTTGGAGACACAGTTTTTAATTGTGTTAGGTATCTGAACCAAAGGTCCCGGGTTCAATTCCCGGTGGAGTCACAGTTTTTAATTGTGTTAGGTATCTGAACCAAAGGTCCCGGGTTTGAATCCCGGTGGAAACACAGTTTTTAATTGTGTTAGGTATCTGAACCAAAGGTCCCGGGTTCAATTCCCGGTGGAGTCACAGTTTTTAATTGTGTTAGGTATCTGAACCAAAGGTCCCGGGTTCGAATCCCGGTGGAAACACAGTTTTTAATTATGTTAGGTATCTGAATCAATGGTCCCGGGTTCAATTCCTGGTGGAGACACAGTTTTTAATTGTGTTAGGTATCTGAACCAAAGGTCCCGGGTTCGAATCCCGGTGGAAACACAGTTTTTAATTATGTTAGGTATCTGAATCAATGGTCCCGGGTTCAATTCCTGGTGGAGACACAGTTTTTAATTGTGTTAGGTATCTGAAACAAAGGTCCCGGGTTCAAATCCCGGTGGAAACACAGTTTTTAATTGTGTTAGGTATCTGAACCAAAGGTCCCGGGTTCAAATCCCGGTGGAAACACAGTTTTTAATTGTGTTAGGTATCTGAACCAAAGGTCCCGGGTTCGAATTCCGGTGGAAACACAGTTTTTAATTGTGTTAGGTATCTGAACCAAAGGTCCCGGGTTCGAATCCCGGTGGAGACACAGTTGACACGATGATTAGGTATAATTTTATGTGTTGTCATGAATTTAATCAGGTACCTACGTAATTTTGTAAGGTGTTTGTGTTGATCTATTTATTGAAACGTTTATTTATTCCATTTCACGATGATTATAATGTTATGTAATGTCATGAATTTTATAATCAAAACCTACGTAATTTTGTAAGGTGTTTGTGTTGATCTATTTATTGAAACGTTTATTTATTCCATTTCACGATGATTATAATGTTATGTAATGTCATGAATTTTATAATCAAAACCTACGTAATTTTGTAAGGTGTTTGTGTTGATCTATTTATTGAAACGTTTATTAATTTCATTTCGCGATGATTATAATGTTATGTAATGTTATGAATTTTATAATCAAAACCTACGTAATTTTGTAAGGTGTTTGTGTTGATCTATTTATTGAAACGTTTATTAATTTCATTTCGCGATGATTATAATTTTATGTAATGTTATAATAATATTTAAATATTTATCGGCATCCAGCGGCTCCCAAGATTCACATATAGACAAAATACTGTACTTCAAAAATATTTATAAAATATTGATTTGTCCCTTTTACAGCAAAAGTTTGCCGATCTAAGATTTATAACTATATATATATAATGATTAATTACTTTGGAGTGAATGACCAGAAATATTACCTATTTATAAGATATTAGTAAGTATATAATATCTCGATAAAAAAAACCTGTAAATAAATAATTATAAAACAATATCAATACAAAACAGAGGAAAAATATCGTGTTATTGTCAATAGCAAAATAGAAATAATGCAACAGGTTGGTATGTACCAGATATAGGTACCTAGGTAGGTACTTTGGTGAACGTACTCATGCCACGATATGTACCTATGTACGTAGTGGCGAGCGCGGGAATCGGTTAGGAACACAGTTAGGAACGGGCACTGTTACAGCGGCATGCGCGGGGAAGTGGGGTACAACTGGGTACAACTCGCTAAAAATCCCCAGTGCATGTGCGGTCTTAACCAGTATCTGTACGGATATAAAAGAAACTTATTTACACGTTAGAATGTATTTAACACAAATAATTAGGCAAAAACAGTCTAAAATTGTAATAATTGTTGGAGTGAAAAGAATACAACTGTCACAACTGAATCTATAACGGATAATTATGTAACATAATGTAACTAAATCGAATATTTTTATGGAGTCAATGATATAATTTACAAATTTTTAACATCTCAATATATACGAAGTTAGAATATCATAGGAAAACAAGGAATCTGTTCAGTGTTGGAACTGTTAGAATAAATCCTTTCCTCACTTTATTCCTTTCCCCACCCCTCCGGGCCTGACCATGTCAAGGCTGCATTGAAATCAGTCTGCGTCCGAATGCGCTCCGGTCGACACGTCGTGTGTGTGACGTAATCTCGTGGATTATCGCAGCGAAGTGTAGTTTTGGAGCATATTGCCGGTCGCGAAGCATCGTGAAATTCCCGACGGCAATTGGAATTGGTACCTTCCGGGCTGCTCCTGGAAGGTCAGAAGACTCGTCGAACCTCAAGACAGCAGAGGAAGAGAGTGTCATCTGGAAACCGGCGACGGAAGACAGGTCAGTCCTTATTCCTTTCGTCACAATCCCGCGACCCTCATAGGGACGCGACAGAATCCATGGCACCTAAAGGGCTCACGGCCTGCCATCGGCTAGTTTACGTGATCACTAAATGCGCTTGCGCAAAGTTCACTCATTATGCCTTCTTATTGAATTGCCTATAAATCAATTTTTGAATGTTTTTATCGTAAAAATCAAGCTGAAAAAACACCATCGCCATCTATGAAGTAAGGAATAAATCTTTTGTAACCCCATCTATTGAGAAATTGGTTCGTAAACAATGAAAGCAAGCAGAGTGTATGCAGTTGAAATGAGACACTTAGAAGTTTGTAACTAAACGAGTTTCAGCGTTAATTAAAATAACACTGGGAAATAAGAATGACGATGACGAAGAAAAACGAATGCCGAAGAAACGATACAGCTGATAGAAATAGAACTAGAGGTTTGACTCTTCATGATACCCTAAAAGAGGGAAAATGTAAACCGAAATGACAAATCAAGTCAAGTTTCACTTTCTAAAGAGACAGACCATGGACACATTGTGTCAGGGACTTTTTCTTGACGAGTGAATCAGCGACTAAATACATTTTGAACATTGACCTCAAAATATGACAAGTAAACTTACTTGTGCTAATTCCTACTATTTGTGTCTGATCTTTGTGTCATATGACTTCTAAGATGTGATACCCCTTACGATGAATAAATACTTCGTGGGGAAATTCACTGCAATTGCAAATTTTAGAATAGTTATTGCGATCATTTACATATATCTATAATACGAGCGATCCATGCCCTCTTGTTTCTTCCCTTATCTCTTCTAACGATATCTGAATAAGCTATGCGTGATCGATACGTTATGGAAGACACTTCTGCTGATTATGTATTTTTGTTTAAACTTTATCTGTATTGTCGCGTCGCTTCTTTAGAATTTCTGTCCAACGTTAGAACTGGCCATTTAGCTCTATCAGACTGTCGGCAAAATGGTTTGTTTTAACGGTATCGGGAAATTACTGACCCGGCTTGGCTGAGGCAGGCCTGTGTAACACATAACTAAAGATGGGAAATCCAGATTAGCGTCGCAATAAAACTTTATTGTACAAATTTGACGTCGTGTAGGGTTATATTAATTCCTAAACTTGGATTGTTTTCGGCGAGATCACGCCATATCGATAATGGACTTCTTGAGATAAAAAAACACAAACTAATTTCACCCTTTGAAAAATGATTCTGAGAAGCTCAAGGCTATAATATTTTACCCCAAGAATCAATTTAATATATAACAATTGGAATTTTTCAAAGCAGCTGCCAGCTTGACTTATGAAGCTGACAAACGATGACGTATAACACATCTCCTTGATGAAATACACTGGTTGAAGAGTCCAGAACGAGAAGGTTGAATCACGGTTTGGTAATTCTTTAAGGTCATTTAAACATATGAAATCCTTTTGTTTGTGATGAAACATTGGGGATATGTTCAGCGCACACCCGGGAATATTTTTGATTTTGCAGGTTATTTTTATTGGTATGTAGGAAATATTAATTAATTTATTTAAGATTTGGTACATAATATCAATCATAACAAAGCAACTGTCTGTGGGTACACCAATTAAAATATAGACTTATTTTGTTAATAGGTCAATTAGAATTTTTTTTCCTTGTATACCTTTTGAGTGATGGCTTGAATGTAGTTGTGAGTATTCCTTAGTGTGATCAATTCTGGAATGTGACTTCTAGTTCGTGGAATGAGCACACAGCTCCATTATGTAATATACTGTTTGACGCAGCTGATCACATAACAAAGTACCTGTTACTTGCCCGAGAAGTAATACAAAATAAATGAATAAATAACACCTCTCCTCTCTATAACGAACTAAGCTATAAATTGTCCAGTATGAGTATATTATAAAGCATGCTTGAAGGCTTTAAATGTGCCATGTCATCAGTAAGAAATCTTGCATCGAGAACGTTAACATCCAATTACATAAAGGAATTGGAAAGCGTTAATAAGGAGTTTATTTAAATCGCAGTTTCAGTGGGATAAATCACTTTCTGGCATATGAGGAAGTAGAGGCAGGCTCAAGCTAAGATGGCTGGATGACACAGATTAACAGAATTTCACATTCTCCTACCCCAATTCATAGAGAACGCTTCAGAACATGTAGATTGATTCATCCCCGGAGCGGCTGCTCGTCAGACAAAACAAGAAACTACCATCAAGCATCAATGGTGGATGACACAGAATACGACATAAGGGCGAACGGAATAACAAACTTCAGGATGGCGGCGGAGGACAGAGACTGCTGGAGAAGGATTCTGAAGGAGGCCAAGACCTACAAAGAGCTGTAGGGCCGATTATGACATACGTGGAGTACATAGCATTGACACTTGTAACATTAACAAAAGTGACCGTCAGAAAACTTGTGTCACAAGTGCCAGAGCGAAAACATGAAAGAACCATGCTGAATCTCAGACTCTCAGATAGTGAGAAATTCAGAAATACGTAAAAGATCAGGAGTTACTGACGTCGTCAAAAGAGTGACAAAATTGAAGAGTTCATGGGCACATCGCTAGAGTGAAGGACTGAAGACGAACCAAGAAGATCCTGGAATGGAGACCACGTGAGGACAGGAGAAGTAGAGGATGACCACCTACGCGATGGTCCGATATGATGATATTGTTTTGTAAAACATTAATTAAGTTATAGCGCATTTGAAGTGATCTTGATTCATATTTTATATGTTTTCCCAGGATAATATTATTATCGCTATTATATTCGTTTCCGGTTGGCGGTTTTCGTTCAATTCTTTTGAAACGATTCATTTTCCCGCCATCGGTACACGTATATGGTTATTTTTTTTATTAATTCGAGTTTACCGTGTGAGAAGAATAAACATTGCAAATAATAGCAAGGACTCGCCAAAGCAATCGCACAACTTGGACAATAAAATTAAATGATTCAACTGAGAGAAATTTTCAAACTAAATTTTCTCGCTATAAGTATACCTTCATCTCGTAAAGAAATAACATCACAAACAGTATTCAAAATAAACATTAAAAATTACACCACAAATTATGGAAGCACTAACACAAATACTGAGTACCTACTCTACAATATTTATTAATATAATTCGTACTTAAAATGTTTATTAAAATTTATAACTACCCCGAATAATATTTGTTATGCTCTTTGAGTAATACAAGAACATATATTTATTTGATTTGATCTGGGAGGCGTGCATATGAACAACACCAACTTACCTGACGACTGACTGTCAACCCATAGACATAGTATTTCTAGTCTAGTCTATTTTAAGGCCTCTGCATACGGGACGGGGCGACGACGTGGACGGGACGGGGGCGGGACGTGGTGTTATGAAACCATGTATGCATACGCACCGTGACAGCGACGTGCTAGTGTTGATAACACAACTACTTAGCTCTCCGGAGCGCACAGAACACATGCCGGAGCGACTGTAATTGCCATGCATACGCAACGGGGCGGGGACGTGCAAAACATCGTCGGCGACGATGTTTTTTCCCGCTCCGTCCACGCCACGTCCTCGCCCCGTCGTGCACCCGTGGCGTATGCACGTTCGTATACATTTTATATGAAACGATTTTTGAAAAAAACACGTCCCGTCCCATCCACGTCGTCGCCCCGTCCCGTATGCAGCGGCCTTTATATGGTTTTGATGTCTCAAATCACGTCGGGATTGGATTGATGACAGATAATTTGACGAGCATTTTGGATCTGGTTGATCTATTGTGTGTGAGCTATATATTAGCTACATGATGTTTGTTATGAATACATAGTAATACAATTGCGTGCTGACCTAATGTAGAGCGGGAACTATCATACAGTTCATAATTATATTCTTAGATATTGTATACAGCTAGTCCTAGAACAGAGTTTACTAATCAGGCAGCAGTAATCTATGTATTTGTTGTTGTCCATGATAATATTCGCACAACGAATATGAAATGATTATGAAGTAAAAAATAATTAAGGAGAATTTTAAGAAATAATAACAACATGACCATAACACTGATTAATAGTAACATTATGACCATATCAATGATAAATAGTAACATTATGACTATATCAATGATAAATAATAATGTTATGATCAAATCAATGATAAATAAATGCTTAAAATAATCCTTGAAGTAAGTAGGTTTGTCATTTTTTTAGAAAACAATGAAATGATACGAAGCTATGTACATTTAGAAACATATTTAGAAAATCAGCCTATGTTAAAAGAAAAATGTCTGAAATAAATAAAATAAAACAGTTTTTTTCTATTAATAAGTACGTAGTGTGATGTACCAGGACCACATTCACACTTGGGCCATCAAAACCCATTCTTTTTATACAATCTCATTAGCATTGCTCTCCCGTAGCTGTCCTTGCTTATAAAAAAGCTCGTTAAAATAGTGATATCCTGCTACCAAAATGACACAGGGACATCTATAATATATTTAAAAGTTAATTCGCCAACTGACTACCATTATGTTTAAGTGAATGTGTAGATAAATATACACTTCACAACAATGGAATACGCATGAAAATTAATAGATGGGTCAGCGGCAGAGCAGTTAGTGCGCTGGGCTAGCAATCCAGTGGTCGCGAGTTCGAATCCTGCTTCGACCAATTTCGTTCACCTATAGCTCAAGCATTTATGCTTATTTTAGGGAACGTAGGAAGATTTATATGTACTTGTTTAAACAAGGACACATTCATATTTATTTAAAAAAAATATTTGTTTCTTCCTACAATCTAAATACATACAAAACACCTAAAAAAATCTAAATACCATTGTATACTATTGAAATATCTTAAGCAAATTATATAGTGATAATATGTTAACTCATTCATTATACAATATTTTTGCGGTGTGTTGTCTTTTGCTGAATAATGAGACGATGGTACAAGATATAGATATTTATGGAAATGAAATCTAAGGAGTATCTACCTTCCCTAAAATATATAATATGGGAAAGCAATGAGGAAAAAAGAGAGTTTTTTCTTCTGCTACTATTTTATTCCTATCCAAGACGTTGAATGGCTTTTCAACTGGTCTATAGGCGAAACGGTCGTTCAGGATAGGAATAAAATAATTTTAGAAGAAAAAACAGCGTTTAATTTTTAAAATGCAATTCAACATAGTAAACATTGTCAGTTTGAAATAAATATTTAAACAGTGATAAAATAAATTTAAAATATCGTCTGTGGTATTGAGTGTTTCTTTGATTATGTCTAGTGTCTCGTTAATTGGAATATTTGTAAATAAAGAAACAACGTCAAAACTCACGTTAAATAATAAATAATAAACAAAACAGTGAAAGAAAAATCCAATGAAACACCATTATCAACAGCCCGACTACCATATATCAAAGGCGTCACCGATAAAATCAGCCGTCTATTAAACAAAAATAACATACGTACCGTTTTCAGCACAACAAATAAAATATCAACCTTTCTAAGAAACCCGAAAGACATCATTCCACTTGAAGCTCATGGAGTATATGAAATACCGTGCGGATCGTGCAATAAGACTTATGTAGGAAGAACCAATCGAAAAGTTGAAGCACGAATAGCGGAGCACAGAGTCGACATGAGAAACAAAAAACTTACATCCTCACTTGTACAACACTCGCTCACAGAAGGACATACAATAGATTTTGACCATTCAAAAATAATAGCAAGTTTAAACAGTGAACCTCTCAGAATTTACAGGGAAGCTATAGAAATATATAAGAGAAGGGATATAATGAACAATCGGGACGACGGAGTTCGTTTGCCTAGTACCTGGAAGAACATTTTATATGACAAACAATACAATAATAATATTAATAATACCATAGCGAAAATAACCCCAAAACACAACAATAATAATATTAATGTCACAACTAAAATTAACAATAAATCACAACACAAAAATAATGATAAAATATTATTACCAACGAACACGACAGCAGGTGGGCGTGTCACAAGGAGCCAATCACGTCGCGCTAACAATATTTGACATAAGCGGCCATCTTTTACGCTACGAGTCACTTGACGGTGAGCTTTCAGTGTGAGTAGACGTGTGTCGCGCGCGTGCTTTTCGTTAAGTCCTTGAAAATGCCTGGTGATATTCAGGCGAAACGTCGGAAGACAAATGGTCTTAGTCAAGACCTACTGACACGGGAAAACCGAGATAAAAATATTATAACATATTTCACCCGTGAAAACATCAAATATAACATATATATATATATATATATATATATATATATATATATATATATATATATATATATATATATATATATATATATATATATATATATATATATATATATATATATATATATATATATATATATATATATATATATATATATATATATATATATATATATATATATATATATATATATATATATATATATATATATATATATATATATATATTTGACAGTTAAAAAAAGAAATATTCAGACATCCTTCGAATTCTAATGGAGTCTGAGTGACTATTAGATATAAAAATTCGTTAAATTTGAAAATAATCAAATGAGTACTTAAGTTCATAATCGATAAAGTAAAATAAACACGCCGTACATAGCACATAGTACACAGCACACACACATACACACACACACACAGATACATTGTGATGAAACTTTCAGAATACAATCTCAGCATGATACTAGTTGATAATCTGCAATAAAAAAAATTGCTTCTCTGGGCTGGAAACACTGGTTAGTTGGAAGAAATTGCCATACGGCAATAAACTCGCAACTTGCGCAGGGTGCAAGGAAGGGTTCATTATTATTTATTTATTAAAAAAAATATAGCCTTAAAAATTGCAAAATTCCATCTCCCCACTATATCCCCTTGGGGTAGTGAGGAGTAAAAACAAATAAATATTAGAGAAATGTAGGTATTTGCACAGCAATTATATCTTGTTATGAACTACCAGAATTATCCCTTCATATCCAAAGCCCGTTTCTACACATATTACATACATACATACCGTCACGCCGTTTCCTTATTTGGGGTAGGCAGAGATAACCGAACGCCAGACTCTTCTATCTTGACATACATGTTTTGCCTCATTTACATTCATACATCGCGTCATACATGCTCTCCTATTGTTCTGACTTCGTATGTTCCGCTCTTTCAAAATCTCATTTATATGATCATGCCAGCTCTTTCTCGGTCGACCCTTACATCTCATTCCACTCTTTTCAGCCTCGTATACTTTCTTTGTCAGTCGTTCATCGTTCATTCTCTCTACATGTCCGAACCATCGCAAAGCATTTATCTTCATTCTACTCAAAAAAGTTTTTTTCATTCAACTCAAAGAGTTTTTTCTACACATATAATGGAGTGTGTTAATGTTGAAACCAAATTAATTGTTGCTCTGTAAAAAGAGTATTTTATTATTTAAATAATTATAAAGTACCTACAATAAAAGTAATAATAACATAAATAAATAATAATGATAACAAATATAATTTTACCTGTAAAAAGAGAAACGACATTAAATGCTTTTAGTTCCTCCTTTTTAGAATCTTAACTGTCACTTTAAAACAAATATAAAACTAAAACTTTAATATAGAACAAATTCAAATAAAAATGAAATAAGTACTTCTAGGTGACATCTATGTAAGTACTTGTTTTATTTTTTTCTAATAATGTGGAATAGCATAGAGCGTGTCTCCGTCTAAATCCGACCCTTATGAGTGTATATGTATACTCGTTATATGCTCTAGTATTTTTGTTTACGTGAGCATAAATTACGACCTGAGAAATGAGCTTAACAATTTTTTGCCATAAAGATTTTTGGAGATGGTTAATTATAATTTTCGCAAAACATGGCACGCCAAGTGTGGGTACAAAATGTAATATAGTAGTAAGTAAATACCTACCTATTGTCATGTTATAGAAAATTATGTATAGGGAAAAATTAATAATTGGGAATTTATAGTTTTTTTTGTGCGAACACACTAAATTGATTTTTGTCAGGTGGCAATATTTTTTATGATTAGCAAAGCTTATGTCAAATTCTTTCTTTTTGCATACACCTATCGAAGCGGTACGGCCAGTGTAGGAAAATGGCGGCCGACGTCGATTTGAATTTCTGAATTTGGGGTAAGTTTGTTTTATGTGTTCGTATGTCAAGATAGTTTGGCGAGAGATCATTTTTCAAACCAATAATCCTGTTTTCTTTTCTATAATCTAGATGCTGATATAAATGTCAGTCATCCCAAATTCAATCCTACCCTGATATTGCGCACCCATTCTGACGAAAATAATTTTTATTTAATTCTACAAATGGATTATTCGAATGTTATTCCATTTAGTTTTCCATTGGAAATATATTTTATTTGGATATTATTTTGCAATTACCATGCTTGCATATACACGACGATGAAATGTACGACATTTAATTCTGCCTAACCTAAAATTTTATAACTGACGACAAAGGAGTCACATATAGGAAATTGTCGGAGACAATTTCTTCATTTGGATTTTTACTTGGACACAAACAAATTTCTTCACTTGGATTTTATTGTAACATAGAGGGATCAAGATACAAATAGTCACGAGAATTTTAAAATCTAAATACATCTTCTACAACCGGATTCATTTGAAGATATTGGTCATCGAGGGGATCTCCTTATTCATGCTGCGAGTCGATATTGTTTTATAATGTTTACTCCATAGCTGTATGATGAGTTATACCTTTATGATTTTATTGTCTGAATATATGAATGTGAATCCATTATGTTTGAACCTAATATAGATTGAAATCATGATTTTGAGTATGATATGAAAGAGATTTTGTTTGGTTTGATTTTGATATAAATTCATGTTATATATAAGTTTCAATCTTTAACATTATTTTTATAACAAATATTTAAAAATTTCACTTTTATATTCAATTTTCATTTTCCTCTTATATGAAATAGTTGGTACTATACAAACAAAGTTTGATATTTTAGAGTCATGTATTATAATTTATTTCTACAATAAAAATGTAAATATCTCAAAGTGCGTTATCTCTCTATCTTCCTAATGCAGTACATCATTATCTCTCATATTCAGTTGATATTTTTATTTAATTTAATATAATTGTTTGAATTCATTTTGTCTTCATATAAGTTCACGATTAAAAACATGACCCTGAGAGTAAAATTTTCATGAGTCTCATTGCCTCTATCGCTGACTGTTGGTGGAAGGAAGTGTTGAAGCATATCAAAATCTGTTCCATTATCACTCACCTTCTCATTGGCGGCCCAACGTGGAACCCCTTCTCATTAACGTCACATCGAGGAGCTTAATTTTTAAAAATTCTTTGGCGTGGACTATTAGGCGTTCATGGATCGTGAATTTATGTGAGGACTGGCGCCCAGATTTTAAATTTTATACCTTTATCTTGTTGTACTGTGTTTGGAGGAGAGAGATTAATAGGTAGAATCTATAGAAAGTTTACGTTAGGTAGGAACTCCTATATTCCATATAAATCCCACCTTTTAACCTTCCTTAAAACTGACAAGGACACTAAGATGATCAACATGGCTTGGAGGATGACCAGGAAAGATCTGATGCTCAGTTATGTACAACATCAATACAATTTGGCTTTGAGCATATCTCACATCGTCAAAAGTTAAGTGATTGTTTTGTGTTTTTTCTATCATTTTATAACTGATCGTTGAAAGAATCTGAATTTTATTATGTCTCTTTTTATTCCAGCATACAGAAGCATTTATTTGAAGATTTTTTTTTATATTTGACAAATTTTCAATGTCAAAAGAAATTTCATTACCTACATAATTTGAATTTTTTTTATATATGCAGAATGTTGTACAGAATGTATTGTTTCAGTAAAAAAAAATTATCAATTGCCTAGTGACAAGAATTATTGTTGAGTGTATTTTTTTTTGAGGGAAATTATAATTATTGTATTATTGTAATTGCATTCTGTGGGGAGAGAGATTTTTTCTAACTTTGGAAGTGAACAGTCATATTTACAAATTCAATTTTGATTATTTTTTTTGAAAGGAGAGTTCTTGTTTGAAAAGTTGATTATTAATTGGAAGAATAACTTAGTGATTTTTTTTAGAGAATATTTCAACATATTCATTTTAATTTTTTTCTTTTCTTCTTAAATATAAACAAATTAGTTTTGGTGTTTTATCAAGATTTATTTTTTTTAACTTCATTATAGTGTGGAAAGGAATTGTTAAATAATTTTCAATTAGTATTCTAGGGGGATTTATTTGTTAAAGGGGGAAGTGTGAAAATTTTTCATCGTTGTTTAACAGGTGTGATTAATTCTTTTTACAATTTTCAGATTTTGGATTTTGTTTTATTCGAGATTCACTTCTGGAAGCTTTTATATTAATACCATAATATTCAGATGATTTTAAAGGGAAAATCTCACATTTAATACAAATAAGTGGAGGTAAAAAGGTATTATTTATTTTATTGAATTTTTCACTACTACAGTTTTTTTTTATACATGTTTTTGAGTTTATTATGCATTTTTCCAGTTATTTTTAGGAAGATTAATATCCCATATTGAGGTGTGATTTTGTTTATCATTAAATATAGTGTTTTATTTTTAAAAAGAGGTCATTATTTGTTATTTTAAAGGGAATCAATAATTATTTGTTCAATGAATTTTATAGAAACGAATTAGCGCCACCTGTGAATAAACGGTCATACTTTTATGTGATTCAGTTATCTATTCAATATTTTCTGTATTTCGAATATCACGAGCAATTAATTGTTATATATTATAGAAATCTACTTACCGACATAAATACGATTTGTCATTCTGACATTGTATAATGCGTTAATATTAAACATCTCTTTTCTATGATATTAAACGTTAAATATAGTTGATTATAGGATGAATATTATCAAATTATTGTTATTCAGAATCGTTTTAAGGTCAGTCTTATGTTATTTATGGTTTTTGAACGTTTAATACAACATACTATAAAGTTAATCGTAATTTTCATATACTTGTTTGATGCAGAAATCATCTTGTCAAATTCAAAATAAAGTTTTGGTTACATCTTTAAGATATCATTATATCTAAAGAATATTGAACAATAGTTGGGTAATCGTTGATTTTTATATTCATTTATATTATTTTCGAGTAGTCCATTTATGTAAACCATAAATTATTATTCCGAAATCAGTTTTTTTTTATAAGAACCGAAGTGTCAAAAGTTCAACATTTTTTTTTATTATTTGTGAAGTATTTTATTGTTTGATTATCAGTTTTAATCTAGTTCAATTTTTTTATTTTTAAAACGAATAATTATGGATCTAATTCCAAAATATGCTTTTAAATCAATCGAGGAATTAAAAATACAATTAAAAATGCGTGGTTTACCATCAGCAAACACATGGAGGGATTTGAGATTACAGGCAGAAGCATGTAATGGGGCAATTAGACAAATAATAGAAGAATTGAAAAAATCAGAGGTTGACGATGATTCAATTAGAAGCTTGAAAAAATTCTATGGTATACCATATGTTGATATTGATGTTGATAATAAGGATAAAGAAATTTTAGTGGATGATTCCCCACCTCAGTTGTCTAATGGTAACGATGATATAGACTTATCAATAATTACGAATGATGAAAATTTGAAACTAACGGATAATACTTCCATAATTTTGTCAAATACGGAGTCCGAAACTACACAGTGTGTACGTGAGGTGGAAATGAATGAATTTAGTGATTCGAATTTGCTCAATGATAATAATAACTCAGATATCCATGATCCTTTAGTCGATCCTGTAAATATTGAGCAGACGTATTCGATCTCTGATAGCGAAGTTAATTACACAATGAATGAATCAGTGGACTTAATTAAGAAAAATGACACTCCTTATTTATATTGTTCGTATCTTTATTCACCTCAGGCCAACGTTGTTGAAGTTCAACATAGAAAATCCATTACGGCACTTACCACATTGGTTGATGATAATCAACGAGATGAGTATAACCATGTTGTCCCTATTCGCTCAGCGATGAATTCTTTAATTAAGATGTCAACTGGATACATCCCATATTTTACGTTGTCTAAAAAAGAATACATAATAAAAATGGAATACCATAATAAATATAATCCTGTTCGCTCCTCGTTTAATGAAGTTACGGTTGCGTCCACAAACATTTATATGAATCATGTTTCTTATTTTAAAGATGCTTTCATGAAAGTTCAAAATAATGCATTCGAGTCATATTTAAATGATACTAATGATTGTGAAAAGGCTGGAATTGAGGAAGAATATAATATAGGGGATTATTTTTATGAAAATAATTTTCCTCTATCAAAGAATATGAATTGTTTTTCCAATAAAAGGTCTCTGAGTTATTTAAAAAATAAAATAATAAATAGAAGTTCATCTCTGGTTTATATTCTTTCTAATTTGTTTAAGAATAGAGTGTTAAATTCCATAGTAAAGACATTGTTATGCAGGGTTAACGATTGGATGTTAATTGTTAATCGTTTTGTTGTTTTTCGTTATGATATAATTAAGTATTTATTTTTTTCAGAATTTCACTTTGAGGTGGATGGACTGTCTCAATTTCTAATGTTATTTTATTTGAGTAAAGTATTGATGAATCATTAATAATGGATTCATTTAATTTTTATTCTTGTTTACTTATTTATATTGATTAGGGAATTTTTTTTATTTACATTCAGTATAGTAATGAGAGAAATGCATAATGAACACAAACAAAGTTAACGTTGATTATTTATTTTAGATTCAAACCATTTTAAGCATAATATTTTGCATTTCAATATCATCCAACTAGTATTTAGTGATAATTGTTTCACTTTATTCAAATTTAAAGATTTAATTAAAAGTAAATAGTTTTTTATTTAGAGATTTTTAGAATTTTTTTTTAGAGATTTTTAGAATCTTTTATTATGATGAATGGTGATTGTCAGAGTGGGGGTGAAATATTTATTGTAGATAGATTTGTTTTAAACATTTTATTTTTTTTATTTTTGAATGTTTATTTTGATGTGATGTGTTAGTATTGGTATCGACATAACATACAAGATTATTTTAAGTACAAATATTATTTTTTTATAATGTAGACTGGGGATTTAAAATTTACAAATGAATATTTTACATTTTTATTATGATTTTTTTTTACTGTCATCAGTTAATTACATTACTTCACAATTTATAGTTGATCAATTTTTATTTGTGAATGCTGTTAGGTATCTGTCGTCAGAATTACTTTGTTTCTTAGATAATGATGTAAATTCGCACATTACATCGTTATTGTTAGTTATATGGTGTTATGGTTGTGCGACCATAATATAATATAATCTTGTTACAGAACAATTTAAAAATCTGGTAATGGAGATTGAATAGCAGAAACAAATTGTGAATTTGTTTTAAATTTCTGTGGTATTGTATATTTTTTTTGTATAAATCAGTTTTTAAGAATTTGATTCTGATATATTAAATTTTAATATTGAATTTGAAATTTTATTGTGGAGTATTACAACATTGTACAGCGCTTGAATACAAAACAATTTAAAAGTCTGGTAATGGAGATCAAATAGTAGAAACAAATTGTGAATTTGTTTTAAATTTCTGTGGTATTGTATATTTTTTTTGTATAAATCAGTTTTTAAGAATTTGATTCTGATATATTAAATTTTAATATTGAATTTGAAATTTTATTGTGGAGTATTACAACATTGTACAGCGCTTGAATACAAAACAATTTAAAAGTCTGGTAATGGAGATCAAATAGTAGAAACAAATCTTGAATTTGGTTTAAATTTCTGTGGTATTGTATATTTTTTTTTTGTATAAATCAGTTTTAAGAATTTGATTCTGATAGATTAAATTTTAATATTGAATTTGAGATTTTATTGTGATGGGTTACATCGTTTTGTGGGTAAAAGAAATACAAATTTCTTTAATCATGGAGTGATAGACATCAAATCACAGGAAACATGAGAAGGGTTTAAAATTAATTTT
Organism: Molanna angustata; assembly: GCA_963576475.1. NCBI lineage: Eukaryota > Metazoa > Arthropoda > Insecta > Trichoptera > Molannidae > Molanna > Molanna angustata. The sequence continues at coordinate 1,011,834 of OY754965.1, read as the reverse complement.
TAAAAATGGATAATTTTAATATTAATTTGTAGTAATCTGTGTGAAAACATAAAATATGTAGGTTCCAGAATTTATTTGTTCAAATAGTTTTAATTAAGAAGGGATCTTGTATGTGATGTCACTGCTAATTAATAATTTATTTATTTATTTTCTTTTATATACAAGATATGAAGGTGTGGTTGTTTGGTCTTGAACTGAATTTCATTCTATGGAATCTCATAGATGTGATAATTGACATTTTGTCATAATTTATTAAATGTTTTAAAATTTATTTTGAAGATTTGGGGTTTTTAATTTTTTATAATTGATGTTAGGAATAGTATTAAATAATGTTTAACCAGTTTTTGTGTTAAATGTTATATTTTTTTTTAGGAATTATATAATATTTATATTAAGACTTTCCATCCCATATGATAGCTCCTGCATTTTTCCGGCTTATAATTGGATTTTGCATTTTGTATCTCGCTTGAGGGTATCCGATGAGCCAAGAAATCTTTGTATTTCGCTTGAGGACATCTGATTTCCCAAGAGATCATTTTTTTTTTTTTTATATCTCGCTTGAAAGTACTTTGCGACTTGAGAGATTATTCTTTATGCTAAAGCCTTTTCGGTCGTTTTAGCTAAAAAATGAAAATGAGCGATATATGAGAGTATTTTTAGTCAAATTTTCTACTAATAATTAAAAATTTGTTAGGGGAAAAGTTTTAAATTTAAAAATTGTAGTCTTCTTGTGAGCCTTCAATTATTTTTGGGATTTAGGGTGTAAGTTTCACTTGTTATAAAGTGATACTTGTAAAAATTGATGTAATAAAAGATCATAAAGTAACTCTAAATGAGTCGTTTTAATTTTATTTTATCATTTAATTGGGTGTTATGTTATTTCATTAATTGGGATCATTTTTTTTGTTTTTGTTAGGAGTTTTCTTTTCTTACAAGCGGAACTCTGTTATGTCAAATTGTACTTAAATATTTTAAAGTTAAATTTTTTGAGATATTTGTATTTAGGAATTGGGGATACATATTAGAAGGTTATGTTCTGAAGGAATAATATTTTATATTTCAAACAGTATTCGTTTTACAGGTCAATATTTTTTAATCCGTTAACATGATTTTGTATGTTTCAGGTTATATTTTTTTGAATGGTAGATAAGTATATCGTTGTTTTACCATGTCTATTGTGTAACTGTTTCAGGATGATGATTTATGATGCAAATGATTTCCTTTTTTCTTTTCATATCCTTCGGTTTGATTTATGATCTCTGGGTTGGTTTCATAATTTGCAATTTTCAGTTTTTTTTTTAAAAAAAAATTTCTATTAAATTTTTTTTATGTGGGGTTGCGGGTATGTCATGTTATAGAAAATTATGTATAGGGAAAAATTAATAATTGGGAATTTATAGTTTTTTTTGTGCGAACACACTAAATTGATTTTTGTCAGGTGGCAATATTTTTTATGATTAGCAAAGCTTATGTCAAATTCTTTCTTTTTGCATACACCTATCGAAGCGGTACGGCCAGTGTAGGAAAATGGCGGCCGACGTCGATTTGAATTTCTGAATTTGGGGTAAGTTTGTTTTATGTGTTCGTATGTCAAGATAGTTTGGCGAGAGATCATTTTTCAAACCAATAATCCTGTTTTCTTTTCTATAATCTAGATGCTGATATAAATGTCAGTCATCCCAAATTCAATCCTACCCTGATATTGCGCACCCATTCTGACGAAAATAATTTTTATTTAATTCTACAAATGGATTATTCGAATGTTATTCCATTTAGTTTTCCATTGGAAATATATTTTATTTGGATATTATTTTGCAATTACCATGCTTGCATATACACGACGATGAAATGTACGACATTTAATTCTGCCTAACCTAAAATTTTATAACTGACGACAAAGGAGTCACATATAGGAAATTGTCGGAGACAATTTCTTCATTTGGATTTTTACTTGGACACAAACAAATTTCTTCACTTGGATTTTATTGTAACATAGAGGGATCAAGATACAAATAGTCACGAGAATTTTAAAATCTAAATACATCTTCTACAACCGGATTCATTTGAAGATATTGGTCATCGAGGGGATCTCCTTATTCATGCTGCGAGTCGATATTGTTTTATAATGTTTACTCCATAGCTGTATGATGAGTTATACCTTTATGATTTTATTGTCTGAATATATGAATGTGAATCCATTATGTTTGAACCTAATATAGATTGAAATCATGATTTTGAGTATGATATGAAAGAGATTTTGTTTGGTTTGATTTTGATATAAATTCATGTTATATATAAGTTTCAATCTTTAACATTATTTTTATAACAAATATTTAAAAATTTCACTTTTATATTCAATTTTCATTTTCCTCTTATATGAAATAGTTGGTACTATACAAACAAAGTTTGATATTTTAGAGTCATGTATTATAATTTATTTCTACAATAAAAATGTAAATATCTCAAAGTGCGTTATCTCTCTATCTTCCTAATGCAGTACATCATTATCTCTCATATTCAGTTGATATTTTTATTTAATTTAATATAATTGTTTGAATTCATTTTGTCTTCATATAAGTTCACGATTAAAAACATGACCCTGAGAGTAAAATTTTCATGAGTCTCATTGCCTCTATCGCTGACTGTTGGTGGAAGGAAGTGTTGAAGCATATCAAAATCTGTTCCATTATCACTCACCTTCTCACTATGTTATAATATATTAATTTAAATTTCTCTTTTTCCCGCAAAACTTCACACACACGAACAACCAAATGCTATGGAGTAGTTTTAATTAAGACAAAGTTTAAATATATTTTGAAATATTATATTTCAACATGAGAGAGTATGATTTACCATCAGTCTGAATTTATTCTGACAATAGCTTAATTAAAGATGATTTTGCACACGCATATTGTCGAACTATATTGGAAATACAAAAAAATTGCTAGAAATGGTATTCGAGGGATGCATCCAATATGGACTGAGAATGAATGAGACAATCTTTCTTTTATTTTGAGCTCTTTAAGGACCGAGTCGTTCGTTCTTCTTGCAGTCCACGGAATCCTCAGCATGCGACGCCAACACTACATTTCAAATGCGTCAATCCTGGCACGATCAGGGGACTTCATTGTCCAGGTTTCGGCTGAATATAGGGATATTGGGAAGATGAGAGTTCTGATGATTTTATGGTGGAGTTGGGAATATCTCAATATTTCCAGATCTTGTTCAGACGTGCTAAAGCATTTTTAGCCATGGCTATTCGTCTTTTTATTTCCTTCTCACACCCTTCTTTCTTCTCACACGATAGGATATCAAATGAGAATTCAAGATTGAAAGATATATTGTGAGTAGAATGAAGATAATGCTCTGCGATGATTCGGACATGAAGAAAGAATGAACGATGAACGCCTGACAGAGAAAGTATACAAGGATCCAAAGAGTGGAATAAGAAGTAGGGGCCAGTAAATGAGATTTTAAAATGTGTTAATATACGAAGTCAGAATAATAGGAGAGCATGTATGATGCATGGATGTAAATGAGTGCAAAGCATGTTTGTCAATATATAAGAGTCAGGCATTTGGTTCTATCTGCCTACCCTAAATAGGGCATGATGGTATGCATGCGGTATTGAAAATACTGTTGCTTTGTCACTGAGAAATGATAAAGATAGAAAAATCAGAGTTTCTATTAAAATGTATATTTTAGAATTTAGATAATTTAGGTTTTTAATCACATTTTTTTGTCTTAACTATGTTCCTGATAATTTCTTAAGGGGGGGACTGCTGCCAACGTACCTATTTTTTCAATTTGAATTTGCGTCATTACTACAAAACGAATCATTTTGAAAAAAAATAACCTAGTTAGTTTGGATATTAATAAATAAAAATATACCTTAATTTTTTAATTATGTTTTGGATATATTCTTGTAGGAAAATAATAAGCATACCCCAATTTTTGACATTTATCTTAGATTTCTAAAAAACTATAAGGTATAGAGCATTATATTTTTTTATAAATTAAAGAAGATCAAAATATCTGGAAAAATACGATGTAACGTTGCATTAATGCATCAGGTTAAGTTAATAAACCAAAAAAAAATATATTTCGCAATGGCGCTGAATGGAAAATAAATGTTTTTTAGGTTTATTTTCTAAACCTGAAGCATTAATGCAACGTCACACCGTATTTTTCTAGATATTTTTGTCTTCTTTAATTTAAAAAAAAAATATGTTGAACTACGCCTTACATTTTATTAAAAATATAAGATAAACGTTGAAAATCGGGGTATGCCATTATTTTTCTACAAGAATTTATACAGAACATTATCAAAAAGTAAAGATATATTTTTCTTTATATATGAATACCCAAACTATCTAAATTATTTTTTTCAAAACGATTTGATAAGAAATAATGGTGGTGTATCAAATTGAAAAAAAAGTACGTTGGCAGCAGTCCCCCCCTTAAGACAGGCAGTATAAGTTATTATTTCTGTTATCTAGGACCTATCTGTCAAAGGCGATGCATTTGAGAGTTAAATATTGATGCTTAAACATTATTGCGTTTTTTTATGTACTCACTTTACATCAGCGAGTCTCAACTTAACAGCTTTTGGATAATAAATTTGTATCTGGGTCTCCAGTAAGTTGATTGGGAAGGAAAACAATTTTAAGAATTATATTATTATGAACACATATATTTTCTTCAAATATTTGTATTTCATCAACGATCGTTTCACCTTTAAATGTCATCCTTATATTTTGTTTATATTTACCAATAACTTTCTCATCCAACTGTCGATTTGTTCAAGATAATTTTATTCTTTTAACATATCGACAAAGTATCAAACCAAGATACGCGAGATTTGTATGCAGGGTCTATTTATTAAAAAAAAATAATGGAATTCCATCAAGAACTAGCGATCAAAGAATTAAATCTAATTAAATATAAATACACTGATGACCTCAACTTTTTAATTTAAGTATAGTGTTATACATTTTATTTACTACTTTATCAACTTATATTGTACCTACATCAGATATTATCATACTGTTAAAAAAAGATTTTTAAATAAATAAAATAAAAATTTCAATTTTATGTATAAAAAAACATGTGTGTTCTCTTAAAATTTAAACACTTACCAACAAAGTGTCTTTAGCTTGTCACCCGAGTGATGCGAGGCGTTAGAGTTGGTATTGGAGTTGAGCGCTCCCACAGCGGCCTGGTATGCTGCGGCGCACCTCTCGTACTGCGGCTTCAACCCACGCAAACAGGGGGCGTGTCTGAGGAACCTCTGCTGGTAGGGACCTTCGCTGCAGAGCTCAGCCACGGCGGCTCCCGTGCCCCGGTACAGCCTCCCAAAGTGACCCCGCTGCTCGGGAGACATGCAACGCCTGGTGTAGGAGTTGATGCACCGGAGACCTTGGAACAGATCGCTGGAACAGAGAGAGAAAAGGATTTTTAGTAATTAAAATGGAAGCCAGAAATGTATGCAAAAATAGAGAGTATGGCGCTTGGTTCTCTCTGCTTACCACGTAAGGGACATGGCGTGATGGTATGTATATAAAATGTGAGGCATCGGCTCAGAATAGTGCTTCCTCTCTTCGAATATCATTGCGTTCGGGTGTCTAATTAAGGCTGGGTAATAAAAAAAAACAAATATTAGTATTGAGGTTCACCACCCATTCTGAAAGTAGTGCCTTTTTAGGTGTGGGCATACGTGTTACACGTATGTGTCGTGGTTACTTTAATAAGGTAATGCATACCCGCGAACCTGTTGCTGATAAACCTACATTGTGGGATATGCCGTGATGGTATCCATGTATGTAATAGCCCAATTTTTTTAACTGTCTAGGCTAGTGTTGGAGACATCAATAATATTTTTTGACAAAACTTTTAAAATCTCAAAAGAGACAAAGTTGAAATATTAAAGGAGAATCAGGGCTTACGACCTCTAGTCGGCTGGTTGACGTGATCACTTTATGTAGGTATTTGCGCAGCATACACCAATTATGTCTTCTTATTGAGTTTCCCTATCAATACAATTTTGAAAGTTCTATATATTTTAATAATGAGAAACTGATCGTTTGAAAATAAGCTGGTTCTTGTATAATATTCTAATTCATCTGTATTGAGATGTTAAAAAAATGGCAGAAAATATCATTGACTCCCGACAGGTAAAAAATCCAATGTTTGCTTATATGCAACTTTAAAAAATATATACATCAATAAACTTGCATACTGTTTTTCTTTTTCTTTTTATAGATCCACAGAATTTGTTCGTGTCGCAAAATATATCTTCTTGAAGCTCGACTGCCAGCCAGAGACTACCTGAGGGTATTTGTTTACATGAAGCACGATACGTGGAAGACTGATATCTGGCTTTCTATTTACAAGCTCATTCCAGCATCATCTTTGGTGTCTTTCATACAGATAATCACATGGGAAGGAATGATCTGTGATCATTATTAATTATTAAGATGCGCAATCTATCAATGGATGGCGGTGTAAAAATCTATTAACATCTGTGTTAGGCATCTAGACCAATCTTTAATATAGGAAAAATACTTAAAATGAGGTCTGCATATAGGCTGTCTGTGGCAGGACAATGTCTGCCCGGGTCCACTAGTAGTTTTATAAAAAAATCAATCAAACGTTTCTATTTATGTTTTATGAAAATAAACCATTTTGAGGCAATTTTAAACGTACCTAATAATAAATTAATATGAATTTCAAATTCCATTTGAGACTTTTAAGTTTAAGTACTTTGGTTAAAGCACGGGAACTGCTTGGGTCAAGTTTTTCTAAAAATAAAAATTTATTACGTCAATACCCATTGACTTTGAAAAGCTTTAATATTTTAACGTACGAATAAATATAAGTTGATTATTTTTACATTAAAACGTAACATGCACGAGTAGATTGTGGCCAACGCTAAACTGACACAAATACTCTATTATATTACTCCTCACTACGCTAAACGGACACAAATACTCTATTATATTACTCCGCACTACGCTAAACGGACACAAATACTCTATTATATTACTCCTCACTACGCTTCACGGACACAAATACTCTATTTTAATACTCCGCACTACGCTAAACGGACACAAATACTCTATTATATTACTCCTCAGTACGCTTAACGGACACAAATACTCTATTTCAATACTCCTCACTACGCTAAACTGACACAAATACTCTATTTTATTACTCCTCACTACCTCAAGGTAATATAGGGGGGAGTGATGTATTAAGGTCGTATTTTGGGAATTATTTAAGAATAATGTAATAAAAACTTGAGGTCCCGTCAGCAGTATTCTCGCAGTACCTTTTTCTTATATTTTTCTCAAACGACTCTTGTAATGCGACCCTTAGCATTTTTAAGGTGTTTTTTTCATTGCAGATTATCAACCAGTATCATGCTGAGATTGTTTTCAGAAAGATTCATCACAATATATTAGTGTGTGTGCTGTGTACTATGTGCTATGCACGGCGTGTTGATTCTTCTTTAACGGTTATTATAGACTATTGCACTCGTTCGATTTTTTTTTCAAATTTTGCAAATTTATATATCCAATGCTCGTTTAGACCCCATCAGATTTTTAAGGATATGTGATCAGTGCTTCTCAATTTTTTAAAATGTCAAATATTTCAAAGGGACCCCAAGCTCAGGAAACTTAACATTTGTAATTAAAATGGCTAAAAGGCACATCACTTTCATAAAATGGCATTAAAAATTATAAAGTTTTCATAATAAAATATTTAAATCAAGAATAATTTATCAAACTCATTTCATGAAAATGCGAGAAAATTTTCCATACAAACGTTTTTATATGCTATCTGGCAACTAACAGGTATTATGTCAAATATTAATTTAACATCCATCCAATAACAAGTTGCCACATTCTGGAGACTTACGACATTAATCGTCTCACAGATCTAGACTGACAACACAATTAAAATCTGTGTCTCTACCGGGAATCGAACCGGGACCTTTGTATCAGCAGTCAGATACCAAACCAACTAAGTCACGAAGGCGGACAGTATCCAGGCTCGCCATATTATAATCTTCCTGTAAGGAGAGCCTATTAAATACGATATTTTTTTCACACCAAACATTATTAACTTCTGGCTCATTTTTTAAATACTGCGGCGTTTATTTAAAAAAAAAACCTCCAAATAGGTACAACGTACATATATATCTCCTGTGAAATATTATAATTGAGGGAGTTGAGGTAATGCCCATGAAAACTACACGAAAGTGTCAGGATCTTGAATATAACTCTCGGACACCGGGGATCGAACCCGTTGTTCGAGAGAGTATTCGTGTGTCCTGGATGGCCAAACCTCTCCCTTTTACTTATGTGCTGCTGAGAGCAAACACACAAATATAAATAGTATAATTAAGGAATTGAATATAGTCATGAAATTAAATACGCCAAGTCTTGGTACTTACGTTTATTGTAGCACAAACAAAAATTAATAGAAACACTCAAATACAAATTTACAATTAATTAACTAAATAACAATGTTGTAATGAAATTGCGGAGCTAAAATTATATTAACGGTATGAGACCGGAGACGTGACGATCGGGCGCAGAGTGGTACACGCGCCTCTCGCGTGCGCGTTTATATACCGCTCGCCGCGTCACCGGCTCATCGTAGGGATGGTCGTGGCCCAAAACGGCCGACTGCCACATAATAATATGTACACTGCTAGCCCTAGAACAGGTATACCTAGTTGGGCAGCAGTTATCTATTTTTTAATGAAGATTAATTTAATGGTGTGATAAAAAATAATTGGTAAAGACTCTCAGTTTTACTTCTACAATATCTATTTATTGTTTTAAAACAGCACGATCGTTTTTCTGGTGAAGACTTTTTTCAACCGGTGAAGTATATGTATACGTGTTATATATTTTATTAATACATCTAGTACAGAAAATAAAAATTAACAAAGGAAAAAAAGAGGTTGGTAGTATCGTCACAATGTTTCTTATTTTGAACCCATAATCGACATCGTCAATACATAGACAAAAGTATTTATTTTTTAGTGATTAGCAAAGATCGAATGGGGTAATCTTGTAATTACAGGTGCGCTCATGATCTTACATACTCGAACGAGTCTTGGTCTTGGGCTCGTTATGTTATTTACTCGAGAGTCGATATCAAATAAAATAAAACCTTTTGAACGTCGAGTTGTAAACGTGCGGTCGTAATAGTTGGAACCTGTAGCGAAATAGTCTTTTTAATTATTAATGATATTGCCAATGCAGTTACTTTAATATATATTAAAAAACTATATATTAAAATAAAATAGGTTTCAACATTTTGAAACCATGGCTCTCCACTATTATGTAGGTAGGTAATAACTAGTAATCAGATTTTTTTCTGTTAAAATATAAGAGGTAGCCGAGCGTGCAAATTCATTTCAATTTTCCCAACCCTATAGTTTTAGATTTAATTCAGTTGAAAAACATTACAAGTCTGAAATTACTAAATTTTATTTTTAGTGTGAAATTTTGGTAAGTACTTAATTCATTTATAATGGAATAAAATTCAAGTTTTATTGTACACAGTAACAAGTAGGTACATAACTGAGGGTAATCACAAAGGTTCTATGCTTTAGCCTATTTCGTCATAAAATTTTGACAATCAAGGATGTCACAAAAATAAAATTTGAAATAACCTTTTTTTTATTTTTTACAGACGTTATTATGAAATAACGGACAAAACAATAGTTAAGTTGTCTAACACTATTTGAATCAACAATTTTTTTTTTCAAAAAAAAAAAATTCGCCGTCACTCTGTAATCTGGTTGGTTGAAAGAAATGAGAATTATAGTGAGAATTATATTTGTTTATATTATGTACAAAAAGTTAAATAAACAAATACATTATATCTTTGATTTTTTTGTAAAAAGGCGTCAAAGCTGATGATCAAATAAAATAAAATAGTTTTGTCAGCCCTGACATCGAAAGGAGTTAATTGATGTTTATTTTATTAATGATGAAACATCTTTGGAAGTAGCAATCCCCTAATTAGGTGCCGAGTATGGGACGAAAAATGGGAAGCAAGAGAAGATCAAATAGGAGACTTAGCAGAGTAGAGTTGAATAAATAGACAGAGGAAGATATATAAGATACTTAGTTCTTGCTTGCTCTCGACTTTAGGCAAATATTTAACAAATTGGTAAATGCAACGCAAACACCAGCCAGACAGACAGACGAAATTAAGGATTTCAAACATAATAATAATAATAAACTAGAATGATATAAATAGAAAACTTTTAAAGACCAATACCTTTACCCAAAAATAATTGAGGATAACAACAATAAAAAATGGAGAAAATTATTATTTTTTAACAATGATATATCAAATCTAATAAAAAAGAATATCCCGAACACCATTTCACCAGCCTTCTATACAAATAATAAACTGAAAAATATAATACTTAATAATAAAGACAAGATAAATAAATTAGAAAAATCGTGAGTATACAAATTAAGTTGTAATGACTGTAATCAATTTTATATAGGGAAAACAAATAGAAATTTTCAAATTAGAACACAAGAACACTTACGCTGTCTGAAAAATAATAATTTTTCAGAATTCGCTGAACACCTTATAGAATTTAATCATCATTTTGACATTAATACAGGTTTACAGATATTACATACAGGACATTCAAATTTAAAATTAGCTGATTTGGAAATATTAGAAATTAGGAAAAGCATAAACAATAACCAGGATATAATAAACAATCAAATTAATTTTCCTAATAGTCCGCTACTAAATATATTCCCTATCAAATAAATTAGCATAGATTAAATTAATAATAAAAAAAAAAAATAATAATAATAATAAATATATTAATAAATAATTTATATCTTGCGTTTCCTAAACACCGGGTTGTCGCTTGCCCCACTACTTTTGAATTGACTCCTCCCACATCTTTAGTTTAGGTTAAGTCTATATTTTCATTTTTAATTTAGTACGTAAGTCATCCTGAAGATGAGAACATCGTTCTCGTAACCGGTCGACAGTTATTTGTGCTCATAAGTGGTGTATACCAAGTTATTATTATATATATTATAAAATAAAAATTATAATGACGCCACAAAGTTACTTCCTTAAAAATAAAACTGAATTTGATATAAATAGCGCTGTTTTTTTGTGATAATCTTCACCTAACCTCACCTCATTTTTTTCATAATTATATAATTATATTATGACAAAAAATACAAAAAAGGTTGGTTTCTTAAAAAGAATAAGAAACATAGAAGATTTTCAGGCATCAAGATTAATTTGTAATTCTGTAGTCTTAATTTTAGTTTAAAAGAAGACATCCACTGCTCTATCGCTTCGATACACAGATAAATGAGCCGTCAGGAAAATCTCATTATATGCAATTTTGTGTTTTTTTCTTTGCCTGTGAGTTTTTGTCAAATTTGAACATTAAATATAGTTAGATTAGCCTACTTTTTATATATGTTGAAAAATTCATGACAATCTATAAACAATTAAAGGAGTTATGAGAGTTTATATTGCCAAAAAACTTTGACAGCCATTATCTCGAAAACATGTTTCTCGCAGTTAGTGACTTTTTCCAGTCAGCAGACGATATATATGTCTATTTTTAAATATGTTTTTGTTACTATGATTATTTTGTTACTTTGCTTTTGTTCTATATTATGTAAATAGTTGCAACTCCCTTCAAAGCACGAGTATATCTCTTTTTGAAGGAAGTCATACTATAAAGTGTATTAATTTCTTTTTTGCTATGTATTTTTTTTTATGTAAAATATGTCTTTTTGTAATAAATAAATAAATAAAATAAAAATGTTATCTTTTAGAAGGCATGATTCAAGTTGAGTAAAAGTTTAGCTGCCAATCATCAGCGTAGCAGTATGCGAGTAGACCATGTGATTTCACTGTATTAAAAATGTCCTTTGTGTAAAGTGTGAACAGTAATGGGCCAAGCACGGAACCCTGGGGAACTCCTGTCGTCAACTTTGTAGGAAAAGACTTTTCTTTATTGTCATGCTTTGAGAGCGGTTATGTAAATAAGATTGCCGCCACTCCTCGTCGAACCACTTCTCAGAAATTCGGATTTGTCCTCTTGACATTTGTTCAGGAACATCTTTATTAAAAAGTATGGTCAGTGGGTTGTCATAGCGAGTGCTCAATTCGTCAATATTGTGAGCGTTTCAAATTGGTTAAGGTTGGTGGTGGCAGAGCGGTTAGCGCGCTGGGTTACTCATCCAGTTGTCGCGAGTTCGAATTCTGTCACAACCGATTTCTTTCTCCTATAGCACAAGCATCTGCTTAATTTAGGATTTAAGGAATGTATGAAGATATATATGTACCTACTTGTTAAAAGGACGTAAACATTCTTTAAAAATATGGGTGGGGTGGTCTTATCACTTTGACGTCTATTAGTTATTTTTGACAAAACACCTAATATTTCATCACGCACAAACAACGCAAAATAAAACGAGCGAGTTGTGACCAACGCTTTATTTACCACAACATAAAAATAAATAATACCTATGAAATCGAGTATGTAACAAAAAAAAATGTTTGAATTTACTATTATTGACAATTACAGGTTGAAAATTATAACCTGGTGGGCAAGTCTGGTCCAACCGGCGAAATAAATACCTTCACGATTACCCATATGGATATAATTATTATTATATGGAGTTCTATATCTTTAGATGTCAAAGAACTCCATATGATAATTATATCCATGACATGGGTAATCACGAAGGTTTTGATTTCGCCGGTTGGACCAGACTTTCCCCCTTGAACTTTATCTTGTAATTGCATGTGACATTTACAAAAAGTTTAAACATTGTCTTCAACTTTTTTAACAACTTTTATAAAAATTGAACACATACCATCGAGCTGTTAACATATTTTGGGGTAGGAAAAAGGAGTGACCTCCACACTATTCTAAATTGACATACATATTTTGTATAGAAAACAAAATATCTTAAAATATCCAATAATTTGGATTCAAGAGTTTATAGTTTGGTATGTATTTTTCAACTATAGGTCCAAACCATCGCCATCATCAGTTGGATCTCATGTGTTACATGCAACTAATATATATTGTCCACGAAAAAAAGCACCGAAACAAAAAAGTGATTAAAGAACCAGAAACCGTTAAAATTCCTTATTCTTGTTGTTTTTTTTATTTCTCGCTTAATGTAAATTATACACGAAGGAATGATAAATGCGGATATATGAAAAAGATAATAAATGGATATAATTAAAATACGGTAAATGTATTATTATTATATTTCCAAAACGCTAATATGTTTTCCAATTTTGAGATAATAAATTACATAAAACCCTTGATTAAGTAGTTAATGAAGAGCGGGTAAGGGGTTAACGTCTAAATCAACCCGAGTTATTATTATACCATACCCTCAACCCATTACACCCCGTGAAAATACATTTTTTATCTACGGTTTATTTGCAGAGATAAATGGGACTTGGTCAACGCGTTACGCCACAGGTAAATTCGATTTTATTCATTCACAAACAACACCATATTGATTTTGTATGTAATGGATATTTAAAATAGGTATTCCAATATTAAACTAGAATTATGAAAAATAAAATTAATTTTAAGTTCTATTTAAATTTTTCGCAAAAATTTATCGGTCATTCACTTAGGCCTACTGCCCACTTAAACCGCACGTCATGCGCACGCTTTCTTCAACGAATGCATGACGAATGCTTCCATCTTGCATAGAAACAATCAAAACTGCGTCCACGGAGCGGCAACGTCGCGTCAGCCGCACGTCATGCATTCGTCATGCGGTGCGTGCAGCAGCGTGTCACTTCTCGACCGACTCGCAAGACGTAAAATACGTGAAAATACGTGCTTTCTCGATGCTAGTTGAAAGAAAACTGAGACGTTTTGTAGCGTGGTTGACATTGATTGATTGCATGACGCAGCGTGGACATAACAAATATGCAAAATTCGCCTATCGTCATTTGTAGGATGCATGCGTTTGTAGGACAGTAGGCTTTAATGATATGCGTGGGCAAACTAGCGGGTGTGCCGTGTTCAGAGGCGCGATTCTCGTTCTTTTTTAGCTATCCATAACGCCTTAAAATCCATAAGATCCTTATAATCCTTAAGATTATAGAAAACGCGATTCTCATTTCAATTTGTAGTGATTTTAAAAGGGATACTATCCCTCGCAGGTATCCATACCGTAGCGCTCGCATTAGAGGTGTCACTAATACTTAGCGCTATCCATAACATCGATCTGTCACTTCACTGACATTTCAATATTATTTCAATCATTTACACACGTTCATAATTTCAAATAAAAAAATAATTCATACACTATAATATTCAATAACATCCTAGAGTAAACTTATTTTGAAGGGAGTTGTAACTAATATGATAAAAATAACAATGCATCTAATGAAAAATGAAGCAAAAAATCACTGTACAAATAAAAAGTAATAACACGCCCGTTCTGAGTCCGTTCGGGGCTTTCCAACAAACAAAGCGTTCGGGCGCCCCCTGGAAACGACGCTACCAACAACGTTGGCATATCTTTCCAATACTAGACCACACAAAAATACCTATAAAATACTTTGTGGCATAACACTCTCCTATTGGTTAAGGGATGTTGAGTAAAAAGTGTCGATAATTAATTAGCGTGGAGGTTTAATTTATCGGTCGCGGTAGTGGGTGTTGGGTGTAAGGGGTGAACGGAGGGGAATGATGGGAGGTTTTGATTTGATTGAAATTTCCCAGAAATGAATACAGATTAGTGAAGTTGTATCACACGCCAGCACCAGTACAAGTTTGAACGGCCTATTTAACAAAATCAATCTAGCGTTAACTACAAATTATATATCCTCTCTCATGTACCTACCTACATTTTTATTTTGACCTCGGAACAGTCCTGTAGCCAATGTAACTTTATTTATATTCAAATCGGATATAAATTTAGTAATCTTTTATAACTTACCTACCTGTCGTCTTCGCGCATTTAACTGACAATTATGTTTAAAACCAAAGATTTTCATATAATATACTAGATGTAGGATTTTTTCACAACAAGGTGGGCAGAAAACATCGTTTTTCTATAGAGAATAACGACTAATGAGAATTGTTTTCGGATTTATTTGTCGAAAAAACACTTTGTTCGTCAAGATTTAGAGGACAGTTATCTAGGAAATGTTGAAATGTATGAAAAACTGCAATGTGTTGCCTACCAAGTAATCAAACGCGCGATATACCACGACTCACTCGTTGCACGGAGTACTCCATATAGTATATTATATGGAAATCTTTGATTAAAACGTACCTACCACCTTATTTTCTATTAAAAAGGTAGGATCTTTGCGAATATTCGAAATCTGGATCGAATTTGAGTGTCAGAGGAAGGCCACAATCAGCCACAGTCATATGGTTTAAAAAAACATTACGTTATTGTATAATATTTTTGGTTATTTGGCTATTAATGATAAAAAGTTGACCATTTTAGAGACAGAGGCTGTGTTTCTCAAACAAAGGTTAATGTGATAGAATAGTGAAAATGAAAATACTTTGATTTCATACAATTGTTCAATACTTTTGGTTGTTTCATTGAATCTAATTCCGCCAAACAACGTAGATAATTTTGAACAATTTCATGTAATCGTATTTTACCTATAGTATACTATTACCGATATTTTTGTTGAAACAACTCAGCCCAAGTCTTGAGGTTTCTGTGTCGGCGTCCTGTGTTCGATTGTACTAAAGGAGTGAAACTTTATTTTCTGATTTGGTTACACTGGTAAGTTGGAACAAATTGCCGCTTGACATTAAACTTTCAACTAGCACAAAGTTTAAGGAATTATAAAATAACATACACAATCCGTGAACATTAAAATAATAGCTGAGAATTATTTATTATTGCACCCTTATTTTATATTTTTTTCGCGTCAATTTTTCAATTGGTATCATACAAAGTTGTATGTTTCGGTTGCGTAAATATCGGTTAATAAACTAAATTTAATATTTTATCTGCTATTATTTTAATATAATTAATGAAATACGCAAGTAAAACTCCATTTCCTCTATAATTTTAGCAATGATCTGTTTCTTTAAATAAATTAAATATCTCAACGTAATACCAGGAAAACTGTAACAGTTTGTGTAGAGACATTTTTGCCGTACAGTTTTAAATTCGTTCCAATAAAATAATGTCGAGAAAGAAAAGTATAAAGTTTGACCGCAGCTGTCCGACGGCGCTAGTGTTCCCATCACTTTCCCGCCATTTATTTTGCTGACGTAAACTATGCCTCACTTCATTCCGGTGCAGATCTGACTGCGGTGAGGGTGGACTCACCTCACCTAACCTCACCATACGCCATCTGTCAGAACAATTACACTTTTCAAATGTTCTACACCGCTAACATTTCTGGAATAGGATCGAAGCGGTTTTCCCTGAATATCGGGTAAAGTAGGAATTTCGTTCACCTATGCCGCAAACACTTTCAACGCATTCAGTTCATTCAAACCAATAAATTGAATGAAAAAGTTTGTACGCTAAATGGCAAGCTTCATTGGGTTTGACTGATTTTCAGTACGGTTGTAATTTAAGTAAATCGTTTGCTTGAAACAAAAACTTAAATATGTAGCCGAACATATTTATTTAAATTAAGCCAGTTATTTATTTTCATCGAATATTATTTTTATGGTTGCATATACATAAACATTGGATTTTTTAGGACAAATAATATTAACAGTCATTGACTCCCGACAGGGAAAATATTAAAAATATTTGCATATATCATTCATTCATTTATCCAGCCGTCTCTGTCCACTGCTGGACATAGGCCTCCCTCATATCTCTTCAGGTTTCTCTATCCTGGGCCTTCTGCATCCAGTCTGCCTCTACTTCTTTTGTCCTCACATGGTTTCCATTCCAGGATCCTCTTGGTCTATCTTTGGACCTTCGCTCTGGCAATATGTCCCGCCCATGACCACTTCAGGTTTGCAACTCTTTCAATGACGTCAGTAACTCCTGGGGGGCAAGTCTGGTTCGACCGGCGAAATTAAAACCCCAGTGATTACCCATATCATGGATATAATTATCGTATGGAGTTGTATGACATCTAAAGATACCTATTGTAGAACTCCATATAATAATTATATCCATGATATGGGTAATCGTGAGGGTTTTGATTTCGCCGATTGAACCAGACTTGCCCCCCTGATCTTCTACGAAATTCTGAATTTCTCACTCTATCTGAGATTCAGCATGGCTCTTTCGTGTTTTCGTTGTGCCACTCTTAGTTTTCTGACAGTTTGCGTAAATGCAACCGTAAAAATATTCGATTTACATAAATATTGGCACAAGTTTCTAAACAACTTAAAAATGAACTAATGTTTGGGGCGCGGTTATGGGGAGATATCTATGAGAAAGCATTGTCAATAAAAAGTAAATCAATAAAAAGACATAATCGGTGAAAGTTACGTAAGCGCTCAAAGTGATCACTTAAACTATCCGTGACAGGTCGCAAACCCTGTAGGTGCCTGATTTTCCGGTTCTCATGTAAGAATATATTATATTCCCGTTTCTTATCTATTGAGAAATTGAAAATTATCATAAAATAAAAGTCATTTTACGATAATTTTATATTATTTACAAAAATATATAAATAAATCAATTAAACTATTAAATTTTCTCTAATACTATTTTCGTTAACAGTTAAATAATTTTTAGAAATATATATTATTATGATTTAAACCATTTTTACATTGAAAATAGATGAATATTATTGTTTCGTATAACCGAACAAAATTCAAATTATATCAACGTTCAGTTGGAAACACATATTTTTGCTTTGTATGAAATACAAAATTGTACAATTTGATCAAATTAATCAAGCTGAAAAGTTTTAACATGCATTGTCATCGGTAATACACAAATTATGAAAGTTTTTGAGCTCTCACTTTTCGGGAGATTAATTTAAAATTAATTGCTAAATTTAAATCAGGGGGGCAAGTCTTGTTCAACCGGCGAAATCAAAACCCTAGTGATTACCCATATCATGGATATAATTATTGTATGGAGTTCTATGACATCTAAAGATATTGTAGAACTCCATATAATAATTATATCCATGGTATGGGTAATCACGAGGGTTTTGATTTCGCCGATTGAACCAGACTTTCCCCCAATGTGAGGTTAAATAAAAGTTAAAAATAAATATTCCTGAGATTTATTATCTATAAAAAAGTTATAACCGGAAATATAAAAAATTGATGACATATTATAATATAAATACACAGGTCAGATGGACAAAGCAAATTTAAAATAGGAACAGGTGCACATTCGAAATAATAATTGTTCATAATTGGATAAACTTTTGTTAAACTGTTGTAAACAGTAATATAATACATAACAAATTGCACCCAGGTGTGTGTGGATGTCATTATTTTGGCGGGAAAATATAATATAGATATGTATAGTGACTATATAGGCTGCAGTGCGGTCTGTTTTTGCGGGAAAATTGTAACGAATTCCCTCCTAATACTGCCGTAAACATAATTCAATTTTGGAACTTTGCAGATTAAAATGGCGCGATAATTGTGTTTGTTGCTCCGCCGCGCCACCCGTTGGTTGGCTCTGCGGTAGGTTCCAAATTTAAATAAATGCTTCGGTGTTGACCGCAGGAAAAAATAAATTCGAGTTAGGGACTTATTAATAAACAATAACGCTTATATTATTTTACGCTTAGTGAAATCCATGTCTCGATGTTAAATTTCTTTTATTAGGGAAATTCTTGAAAATATATTTTGTGAAGAAGATATACTGTGATCTGACAATGGTAAAAACACAGTGCTTGGTAAAAGTGCAAAATAGCAAATCAGAACCATTCCTGACGTACAACGGTCTGAGACAAGGCGATGCACTGGCATGCCTGTTGTTCAACATTGCCCAAAAAATCCATTAGAGATTCAGGAGTAGAAACAATAGGAAGTATCATTAGAAAATCTTCCCAGATACTAGCCTATGCAGATGACCTGGATATTGTGTCTAGAACTCTTCCTCAATTGAAACAAGATCTCCTAAAACTGTAGACTACTACAAATGTCATGGGACTATGGATAAATGCATCCAAAACCAAACACCTCCAAACCACACACATCCACCATTATACATAGGGTCACACCACATAGAAAGCGTCAACTCCTTCAAATAATTGGTTACTGAAATCACCCACGATAATAACTACAGTACCTTAATTAGACCACGGCTATCAGCAGCAAACATATCCTATTATGAGCTGTATAAGCATATGAGGTCAAAATTGCTCGGTAGAAACACCAAAACAACCTTTTATAACACGCTCCTCCGCCCAGTCATTGCATATGGTGCCAAATGCTGGGTAATGACCAAAAGAGATGAAAACTTACTTCTGATATTTGAAAGGAAAGTCCTCAGAAAGATATTTGGTCCTGTCAACGAAAATGGAGTGTGGAGGAGACGATTTAACCACGAATTAGAGGCAATGTATGGCGAACCTAACATTGTACAGTTCATTAAAATAAGAAGACGGCAATGGTTGGGCCATGTCCACGGGATGAGTGATGATCGTACTCCCAACAAGGTTTTAAACACCACACCAGACGGAAGAAGAGGCAGAGGCAGACCAAAAATGAGATGGATGGACGATGTGGAGGCTGATATACGAGCGCTGGGCTTTACCAACTGGAAGAGAGCCGCAGAGTGCAGGGAGGAATGGCGACGGATTCTGAAGGAGGCCAAGGCCCACAACGGGCTGTTAGGCCAATGATGATGTACTGCGATCGAACTTTTTATTACTTACTTAGTATTTTACCGTGTATTGAAATGTTACTGGTCACAAATATTGTTGAACATAATTTTCAATGACATAATGGGACATTCTTACAGAAGAATTCAATGGTATTGATACATACAAATAGCCACATATATTTTTTGTTTCAAAACTTACTAAAGATCGTCTTTTAAATATAGATATTTAAATATTGTATTTATTAGACATTAACGTAGGTACTAAATTGGAATAAAGCAACATTGTAATAAATAAACAAAAAAAACAATTTTACCAGCGCATATTTAAGCCAACCTAATAATTTTACGTGTTTATAAATAAACATTACTTAAATTTGAGCAAGACACACCAACGATAAATTATCTTTATCTTTGTAATTTATTTTATGGTTTCTTTATTAAAATGTAATTCTTAGAAATCAAAAGCTTTTTACTATAAATAAATATTCTTTTAGTATCCTTTAATATAAATGAGATGTAGAAGTTGTATCTTCTGTTTAATTAACAAAATCAACTCTGCGATATTCTGTTTTAAAGGAATATCGAATTAATATTATGGGTGTATATATTTTACTTTTTCATATATATATATATATTATAATCTTGACAGCAGAGAGAAGTCGAAATCCCCACCATAATATTTTAGAAAGTTATATGTATGTATGTGGGTATTTTTTTTGTAAAGTTTTCAATCAAAAACTAGAAAACTTTAAAGGTTATATATTCTGCATATCGCTTCCTTTGCGACCAGTTAGTAACTTAAGCAAATAAAAAGTAGACTTTTTAATGTTTTATTATGTTATTATTCATTTTTTCGTAAATTTTCCTACAAATTTTGTCACGAATGAAACCACAAAATATGTACTTTTTCGTAAGCAAATATTTGTTTATTTCAATTTCAGAAGTGCGTTTTTACACGAATAACATATATAATATATAATAAGTATAACTTAGCTTTTGAGTGAAAATCATTGAGATTATTTTATATAATTTAAATGTTATTCGTATTTATAAAACGGTAAAATTTTATAAGGAAATTGACCATTTTATATATGAACAAACAGATCGAACTATGTAAAAACTAGCACGAACTATGTAGAATCTACCGAGAACAAAAAGTACTAAAATATTCGACGTACCTATTCTATTGGTTTTCGTTTCCATGGTTACACAGAATACAATTTTCAAATAAACCAACCTACTGAGAGGGGAATTTGTTATGAATCAAATTCAAATTTATATAACTTTGGTGTAGGTAGGTACCAACCTCATACTTACTAAAATGTTCTACACTTTTACAAATATCTGACTTTGTTGATTTATCATTTTTTTTTCGTTTTCATAGTTACAATGTGTATACTATATACAATGTATATAGTGTAATATTTTTTAAGGAAGGTAGTATGTAATATAGGTGTATGATTTTAAATTGTTTATTTAATTATTATCTAAGTTTTTGTATGTCTATATATTTATCTCATAAATGATTTAATAAAAAAAGTATGTATAAATAAAATATTTATAAAAATAAATAAAAAACATACTTGGAATTCATTCAACGATCCAAGCGGATAGGGCAAGCGGAAACTTTAAATACTCTTTTCACACTTAATGACAATATATAATAACATGGGGTTGTGGCCAACACTAAACTCTTCATAAAGCTTAAATTTATTCAAATTATATAACCACTTTTCAACTCCAATCTTGCTAAAATTTCTTTACCATTCCAATTCCACTGAAATTTCAAACAAATTTCAAACCACTATACATTATTTGAGATTAAAGGGATAGTAAGGACTGGTAAGGGATAGTAAGGACTGAAGGGAAGGGATGGAGGGGACTGATTTTTTAAAAAACTTACTTGTTTTGTTGATTTTTATTTATTATATTGGATATTTTTTACTCATTCTAAATTTATCGTAACAAATAAACAGTTCATAATTACGAAAACGATTTTCTTGATACGTTAGCATATTGCTTCACATTTACGTTCTCGAGCAACGCCGGGTATAAAAAACTAGTAAGTAATATAATATTTATTTAATTCAGTGTTGCTTGTTAAATACACAATACTGCTAACTGAAGCGATATTTATAATATGATAATATTTCTTCCGTCTTTAAACACATTGTACATGACAAAACCATCTTACATTGTTTTAAAAAATTAATAAGATTGGAGAAAAGGATCATAATGTTTTGACACAGTTGATATTTCTGAATTAAATTTGTTTTATTTTCCAACTGTCGATTCGTTCAAGAGAACGAAATTCTATTGAAGGAAGAGGCAGTTTAAATCCAAGATGCGTGTATGGTTTATTTTTCCTGAATGCTGAAAATTGGTACGAACATAGGAAAATACAAAATCTCAAATTGGTTTTTTTTAAAAAAATTCCAGGGTTTCTCAAACGTTTTTTATTAAGAAAAATATTTTTTTTATGATAAATTTAAGAGTTTAACTGCCTATATTTCCAAATCTTTTAAAAATATCGAAAAAAGCTGAAACACCCCAACTAGATTATTCAAATTCCTATAAAAAAATATTAATATTGTAGAAGTACATCTCAATTTTTTTTAACAATTTTTATAAAAATTGAATTTAGTGACGACATTGCTTCATACAATTTGTATGGCAGTCGCCTATACACAATATGTAAGAAGACTTAATAGTTTGACATTTAATCTCCAAACATACACACAGAACTATCATGCTGTTTTCATTTTCCGGGTAGGAAAAGAGGACTGACCTCCATACTGTCCTATCTTGACATACATACCAACATGTGTTAAAATTTTCAATAATTTGGATTTATGGGTTTATAGTTTGATTCTTATTCTTCAACTATACATACTATCGCTATCGACAGTTGGATCTCATGTGTTACATGCAACTAGTTTAAATAAATATAACCATGTAACAAGTACATATACATCCTCATAAACTTGAACGAATGGAATCGGTCATGGCAGGATTCGAACTCGCGACCACTGGATTACATACCCTGCCCCCTCTGCAACCACCTATCTAATGTTATAAAACAAGATTTTGCTGCTTGCAAATACTTAATCAAATAATAAGTACGATACATTATATGTGGACTGTATTGCGATTTTAAACATTGCCATTTCTTCTTCTTTCCCCTTAGCGCTTTTATCCCGTTTCTATCGGGGTACGCTTCGACAATGATCCTGGAATTGGCGAGTCTGGTTATTACATTGAAGCGACTGCTATTTGACCTTCGTAACCCTTAGAAAGGGGAACCAGACAAATTGGATCATGGCTACATATAGCTAGTGATATAAATCCGCACATAGATTTTTTTAAAAATCCAGAGGTGCGTGCCCCGCCCGGATTCGAACCGTCGACCTCACGCATGTGAGGTGACAACCTTACCGCTGGGCTATCACCGCTTAGTTTAAAATCAAAATTCCAGTTTGGAAAATTTGAGCACTTACCCTTATTATCTCCAAGTCCACCAAAGCCTCGGAAAAAGGAACATGGGAACTGATGGTGGAAAAATTCTGAGAGGATTTCGTTAAAATACCCAAAGTTATCAAATTTCTTATGATTATATGAACTATGTAAGTTCTTAGCAAAAATGTATTCACATTCTAATGTACAATTGGTTTGTTAGCCCATATGAATGATTATTTTAATCTACAACATTTTTCAAGAGTCATTTTCGGTAAACATGGGATTTAATGAGGGTGAAAACGTGAATTCATTTCTAGAACCTATTTATTATTTTTATAAAAAAAAAAATAAAGATTTAATTTTGGGTAAGCAATATGTACATACATGAATACTGAAGAGATTTTTACTAAATTCAAAGTTCCAACAACTACAAAAATATATGCAAAAAATCTGCTAATGTACAAACTAAAAAGACAGGTCGTAAGCCCTGTAGGTGCCTTGATTTCCCGGTTCTCCTACAATAAATATTCCAACTTCGTCTCTATTGAGATAATTAAAAATCTGTTTAAAAAGAGAAGACCAATACACTAGCTCACAACAATATAAACACACTAGATTAAGTACAACAAATACCTTAAATATACCATATATTAAAACAACTTTTGGACAACGTAGTGTACGATATTTTTCAACAAAACTTTTCAATAGTTTACCAAAAAATATTAAAAACATCAGTAATGCAAAAGAATTTAAAAAACTATCACTAAGATGGGTTTATGAAATAGATGAAAAAATCCTGAAGGAGATAATTCTACCAAATAAAATGTAAATGCACTATTACAAACAACAGAATAGACAATTGAAAAAAAAGTGAAACAAATAATTTATTTCTACAATTTTCGTTCTATGTGCATGACTCAAAATGAAATATTGTATTTAGAAGGAAAGATGCATATAGGCCGGCCACGCTTGACTTTAGTATGACGTCATCAAAAAACTATGCGACCCGTCGTAAGTCGTATGTTTTTACATGTAATTTGGATGCCAATACGGTGACCATCATTTTGTTTACAATGGACCCAATTTTTTTATTTAACTTTGATCATCTTTCCATTTTCACTTATTACATCATTTAAGACAATAAAGAATGTAATTATTAATTCTTACCTTACTTAACATGTCTGCGTAAGGGCAGCTATAAGGAATTAGGTCCATTCTACGCTTCCGAAGTAGTGCACTACGTAGCCTTTGGGAAGGTTTGCAATCTGATAAATTAATAATATATTTTTTCGATCTTATAATAAGAGAAGGTGAAACACAGAATTCGGTCAAGATTGTTCTATAGTAGGGCTGCTGTGTTAATGGAGGAGTCCGAGAAGCAACTGGTTCGAGTATGTTGAAGGTTTACTGTGATTTGATGTTGCAACTGAGGACTTTACACAATATAAACAATTTTTCAAAAGTAAAACAGGTCATGTTAAACACATCATATTTAATAAATAATAAAATATCAATGACAAATAAATGGTTGTGGTGTGTATGAAACAAATTTCATACATTCTATTTGTTAAAATAATGTTTTTGTTGTTTAAAAATACGCACTAGGACAAATTGTCACCCTATAGACGAAGATTTGAAATATTTCTTTAAAACGTCATTCACATTCACAAACGTCACGTGCTATCTTCGAAATAAGTGTATGATTTATAAAAGACGTACGTTTCAACATTTTATATGGGAGTTTGGTTTTTTCACTGCGACTTACTTTCATCTTCCGTCTTTGTTTTTTTATATACAGAGAATAAGAAATAGATACATTAAAAGCAGAAGTATTTTTGTTCGATCGACATATTTTTGCGATGAGTCATACCAAAGTCAAGATTGGCCAGCCTATACGTTTGAATGCGTAGCGTATGTATGTACATGTACTTATATTATATGTAAATGTATCTATAAATAAACAACGTAATAGACAATAACATAAAACTAGCTCACCTTAGCACAGGCTATGCCTAGTGAGGGGGCTAGTAACAAAGATACAAACAAAAAGATATGGCTTAAACTATGTAAGCACCAGTGAAGTGGTAAATTGATATTTATTGAAATAAAATAACATATATTACTTTGTATGTTAACTATGTATGAATAAGCTTATATTATCTTAAGATATTTTGTATCTCATATATACTGTATGTTTTGGATAGAAATAAATAAAAATAAAAAAAAAATGATGGCGATAATAAGGAAAAGAAGATTCTGTGTTGTGCTTAATAAAGTACGCATATTTTATATAAATATAAGTAGAGTAAGGAAAAAAGCTAATTTGTTATTAGTATGCGAGCAGGGACCGGGAAATAAGTATTCGCCCATCACTGGAGCGTATGATTCTTGCGGCTTTGGATGGAGGACTTGTCAGCGGGTGGTGGTGGTGTGGAGTTAGGGAGGGAAGTGGGTGTAGCGCAAAGCGTATTTCCGTTACAATTCTGGTCAGAAGCCTTCCGCCGCCGTCGAGGCCCATCCGGTGTACCACAGGGCTCAGGGCTGAGGTCGGATACATAATATCCATCAACGGAGGCATGAATGCCAAACATGCATACATAGCTAAACCAATGACAAAACAATGATACAAAATGGAATTGCTCAATTTAAATGAAATTGACAAAGCACGGCATAAAGTGAATAGAGCTATTATTATTATTTGCCAACAGTGTGATTAAAGAAGAGAACATTTCAAACAGATCATGGAAATTAAATACTGTATGGAGACCCCCCTCATGCAATACTTAATACACACCAATTATGACAAGGCCAAAATAGTTCTTTCGTAGAGGTCGTACAATATACAACTTTGAACAGAACACGCATTTGATTCCGTCCTACAAATAGGTACCCCGACGGGATCTGAACATGTAACCTGATCAAACATGGAAGAAATATTTTAACATATCTGATATTTTCACATATCTGATCTCCCTTCCTTTTACTACGTAATATTTAATAAAGAAGGAATATTTATCCCTAAACACCTGATCTCGATTTCCTCTTCTTTTTCCTTTCCAATATTTTTTTTGCTATGATGTTTTTTTTATATTTATCTTGGTATTGTGTATCTATATTTTATTTGTTCTCTTTTAGCTTTCATTTATTGTTGATGTACATATATAATTCTGTCACTCTGTAATCTGGTTGGTTGGAAGAAATTACCTCATTTTATTTAAATTTATCAATCATTTTATTCCTTTCATCAGTTGGGTTATTATTACTATAAAGAACTGACAAATAAATCACAGCAGAGGTAAAATTTATTGGTTAAAAAAGGTTAAAAAAAAACATCTAAAATTTGATTTTAACGTTAAAGAACCTTGCTGAAACTGGTGAATGGTGTTGTATGTTGTACGTTCCACATGCGATCAAGTAATCCTATTTAAGTAGGAGATGATCTTCGTAAAGAAAATATTATAACGAAGATAATCTTTTCGGGTTTGGATTCTACAAAGCGGGTAGTGTTGGCTGGTAAGTTGGGTGGGGAACTAGGCCAGTGTGGTTAGCTGCCTCCCAAACACCATTAGCTTCTCACTAATTGGCTGAGGTTTTGACATACAATATATACACATAGGTACCTAATATACCTAATACAAACAACAATAATATTTAAGGATTAAGAAAACCACCCGCCTACATAAATTTACATTGAAATTTTACCGAAAGCCGTAACGCATTAAGGGTGCACCGCACCCGAAACTATCCCCGAATAATCCAGATTTAAAACTATAAAGTTTTTTTCACTGTAAATCACAATAGGCATAGCATATTAAACCAACCTTGGCATGCACATATCACAACATCAACGTTTTTACACGTTCGTCTGTTGTTTAAGTTTCTTACATTTCCTTCAGAATGTCGTTCACATGGTCGAACCAAACTTTTCTTGGACAACAGATCCGACCTCTCATTCCATTCCTCTCCGCCTTGTATATTTTTTTTATTCAACAATGAATCAAAACTCTTATGTCATTTATTTATTTGTATCTTCTTGTACACATAATTTGTGTACAATTAATAACATACAATAAATGTGCACTATGGCAATAAGTTCATGACATGACAGAAATAAAAAAAACATATAAATTAAAGGTAAAAAAACATATATAATAAAGGTAACAGAAGAAAAGAAAATTAATAAAAAAGACAAACAAAAACATAGATTGCATATAATAACAGTTCACAGCAATGATAAGGAGTGGAACAAAAGTTTTCAACAAAAATTATCCGCTGACAAATTATATATTATCTAAATCAAAACATTATTTTAAGAGCTTATTTCAATGACTTAGGCCCAAATTATAGAATAATTCTCAAGACCGTTCCCCAAATGTGTCATCTCAAGACCATCTTGAGATCATGCTCGAAAATCCGTATTAAAAGTAAAATATGTACGCCGTCTCATTCGAGAAAGCGTACTCGAGAAAAATGTGAATGCAACTCTATAAATAAATACTTTTTCTCTCGAATGGCAATAATTTCAGCATTGTTATGTTGGTAGCAATGAGTTGGAATATCTATTTATAGATTTTATAGATATTTTGACAATTCGTTCTCTTGCTAATCTTCGAAAGTGTAGAGAAATTTATGCGTCATAATATTATGATACGTGATTAAATAGTGAAAATGTCGACCATTTTATTCGGAAGAAGAAAATAAATACTTCATCTTTTATCTGTCATATAGCATATTACGGGAATGTGTGTACCTACAGTCAATAGTTCCAGGAAAAGCAGCCATTTCAAAATATGATATAACATGCATAGAATAACAACATGATATTTACTGGATGTACCGAAAATTTTATGAAATCTTACAAAATTTAATTCACATAGTTTATGAATGATTGTATATAAATTACCCCTGGAAGGTTCTCAATAAGATTCTCGATCTATTTTAGTATCGCTAACAATGTAAATGTCAATATAGTAATCTATATGCGTCTCTTTTTCGTGTAAAGCGCTGTCTCCTTTTCTCTCGTTGAGACCGTTCTCAAGACAGCGGGATAGCTGTCTCGAAGCAATTTCAACTCTTCTGTACATTTCGAGACCGGTCTTGGGATCAAACTCAGTGACTTTTGTTTATTTAATGCCATTTTGGTTTAGAACGTGTTCTCAAGACCAGTCTCAAGCTGGAGAACGAATCTATAATTCGGGCCTTAGTTTTCTGAAAATAGTCTTAAAATTATGACAATTCGAAAAGCGTAATAATACAATTTTCGAATTGTCATAACAATGATAAAATTTTTGAAATTGAATATAAATTATAAGTGATGCGATTCCTGCTTCACTTATTATTTCGACACAGTATTTGAAAGTAAATTTTCTACTAATACGAGGTGTTAAGGAGTACAATATAAACGCTCAGTACTTTAAATTCTAGATGAAGGTGCCGCCTTGAAGAAAATGAAATAATGTTTCCTCGTGAATTACACCAGCAAAGCAGTAACGAAATGTTTAAACATTACAGATTCATCTAATGGAATAATTAATTATAAATATTATTACGTCCTTGAAAATTATATTTCAGTGTTAATTTTAAGGACTATTATTCCCTTATTGCACTGCTTTCCCTTTCCAATAAACGTGTTTTATTAAAAGTGCGGATACGAGCATACTTTTTTTAGAAAGTACAGAATCCTGAAGACTCCCACACCTTTCCCTTCATAGAAAAACACAAGGAAGGCCCCGCAAAAGGTGTCGAAGATAGATGTGAGTCCATATCACAAGATGCAGCAGACTATGCTAACGGAACCTAGTGGTGGCCCCAGACCAGTATAATAAAACGAAAAACAAAATGGTCTAATTGAGTTCGCGATTATTTATTTGATATTAGTTTATTTACTATTTCTTTTTTCGTTCTATTGGGACATATTCTTGATAATGTCCCAATCGGGACGAATTCTTCATAATGTTCCAATCGGTACAAATCCTTAATAATGTCCTAATGGAGACAAATTCTTGATAATATCCTAATCGGGACAAATTCTTGATAATGTCCTAATCGGGACATTCTTAATAATGTCCTAATCAGGATACATTCTTGATAATGTCCAATTCGGCAAAAATAATTTAAATGTATTGTATATACATAATCAAAATGCCGTATTGTGTTTGCAATGCTCTTTAAGTAACACATAAAAATATTTGATTTGATTTGGGAACCATGTGATTCATATTAACTACACCAACATACGTATTTAACTAGTCTCTTTCTATGGCTCTGAAATAAAAATCGCGTCAGAGATTGGATTTATGACAGGTATTATGGCGGACATTGGGATCTGGTTGATCTGTTTTGTGTGAGCCTATATGTTTGTTGAGGTAATGATTGTGATTGCATAAAGTTGAGATTGTGTACATATTTAGCGTGGAACGGGAAAAATCACCTGGTTCACAATTGCATATAATAGTCAATATAAATTGTAAACTGCTAGCCCTAGAACAGGATTTCCTAGTCCTAGTTGGGCAGCAGTAATCTACTTATGTATTGTTGTCATTATAAATATGGTGTGATAAATAAATAAATAAAAAAAAAAATATTTTACTTCAATTTTAAACAAAATGGTCTACACACAATTCCGCAGAACATTCAATACCTGTGTCATCGGTAAGATGTCTTACTTTGAGATTGGTTAAATGTGATTCATTTACGTGCCCCTAAACCACGCTGAATTATGTCGTCCCATTAACTTAATAGCAAATTATTTTATTTCC
This sequence comes from Molanna angustata, assembly GCA_963576475.1. NCBI lineage: Eukaryota > Metazoa > Arthropoda > Insecta > Trichoptera > Molannidae > Molanna > Molanna angustata. The sequence goes on along the minus strand of OY754965.1, from coordinate 981,809 downwards.
TTCGTCGCTTGCAATAATGTAGAATGTAGAATGCAGGAATCCTCTAATAATGCATATTCAAAGTTCTGTGTTTAGTTTCCTGAAGCTGAAAATAGTCCAGTTGAATGTTAATCTCAAATGAATTAATTGCGCCACTTACCAGGAAACAGGACTGTGAGTCTCCTCTTTAACCCCACCAGCCTAGGAAGCTTAAATTCATTTGTGAGGATAACAGAAGATGCATAAGTACAGGTACTCACATTACCAATAAATCGCTAAATTCATAAAGAAATTCTCTTTAAAGAAATAAAGGCTTTCGAAACTGGCATGAGACGAGACTGATGTGTAAAGAAACACGCATGTGTCTTGTTTCCTTCCTTTTTTTCGCTGGTTACCCCACATTGTGGGATATGCCGTGATGGTATGTATGCATCTCATTAGATCAAATTTCTGATTTGTTCATCACCCGAAACGATCGTTCTGTTAAATGAATAAAGTCTTTGTGGAACAAATCAAATACTTGATGTAATGAGATAATTATAATCACTGTAACACAAAGATCGGATTTGAAGAAAAAATATTCTAAAAAAAATAAAAAAAAACACAAATCGCTACTATAACTTAAATGTAAAAATATGCAGTTTGGTTATTTTGAAATGTATTTAGCAATATTATGAAATGAAGGTTTAATTATAGTTACAATAAGTTTTATGAACAGTAACGTAAGTTTTATGAATAGGTACACTAAGTTTTATGAATATTTATAGTCAGTTTGAATTTGCACTCAATACTAACTCCTAACCTCACTGGAGTATCGTGAGTATTCAGTATTCTTAAGTTAGCAATTGCGTTGCAGCGATATCACTAACTAAATACTTAATACTACGCCAAACTAAGGCCCGAATTATAGATTCGTTCTCCAGCTTGAGACTGGTCTTCAGAACACGTTCTCAACCAAAATGGTATTAAAGAAACAAAAGTCACTGAGCTTGATCTCAAGACCGGTCTCGAAATGTATAGAAGAGTTGAAATTGCTTCGAGACAGCTATCCCGCTGTCTTGAGAACGTTCTCAATAAGAGAGAAGGAGACAGCGCTTTACACGAAAAAGAGACGCTTATAGACGCGGACGAATTTCGCATTAATTGCTATTTTGACGTTTACATTGTTAGCGGTACTAAAATGTATCGAGAATCTTATTTAGATCAATCTGGGAGTAATTTAAAATATCTATAAATAGATATTCCAACTCATTGCTACCAACATAACAACACTGAAATTATTGCCATTCACGAGAAAAAGTATTTATTTATAGAGCTGCATGCACATTTTTTTCGAGTACGCTTTCTCGAATGAGACAGCGTACGTATTTTACTTTTAATACGGATTTTCGAGCATGATCTCAAGATGGTCTTGAGATGACACATTTGGAGAACGGTCTTGAGAATTATTCTATAATTTGGGCATTAAGGTCGATGGCGCAGAATTTCACATTATTGTATACCTACGAAGAAAAGAGATAGTTTTCTATGACTTTATACTGACGTTTAAAATGTTTTTTTTTTGTCATAACAATACAACCAAGCTAGCATTGACACGATTCTTCTGAAATTGCAGCAAATTTTCGGCATCTTGTATAGATCGCTGAAAACATATATATATTTCATAAATTTATCACTCTCGAAAACCGACGCATCTTATATGATCAATCATTACTATATAAAATATTGAACAACTACTTCGATTCTCCTGACATCGTGAAATTAGTTGAATTACGTGCCCCGGTAAGAATGACAAGAAGACCTGAATTGTTTCATGTCCCAGTATGTAGAACGAACTATCGAAAATTCTCCATTATACCGCGCATATGCCGTCAATACAATGAAAATTTTAATGATGTTGATATTTTCCAATTTCGTTTTAATAAATATCGACAAATGATACGAAGTAAATTGATGCCGGTTGATTGTGTGGTAAACCAGTGAAGTCACCTTCACAAGACACCTTCATCACCTTCATTTCTTACCTCTTCCCCTCCTCCCTACACCTTCATCTCCTATCAAACAAAATCCTTTACACACTACCATGATATCTTGTTTGTTTTTTTTTCACTTTGTTTTATTTAATAACATTTTTTTTTCTGGTTTATTATTTATGTTTATTGATCATATTATTTTAATTTGTGGATAGATGTTTTGGCGCAAGTCTTATTTTATTGTTCTGTACCTTCATTATTTTGCTGTCGCTGTTGTTTGTCCCAAATAAATAAATAAATAAATAAACACTCTGTGTGGGATTAGATTAAAAAAAATTCGACGAAGTTGCTAAAATCATCATCCATCGAAAACATCTCGTATTTTAGTATTAAACCACTCGTAAGGTTCCTCGCGATCAACCTTACTTTTTGACAGTTCGCATATGTTATTTTACGCCACCACGCATGCGCTAAGTATTTAGATATGTCTCTACAATGCGATTCTCATACAAAAGTGGACTAAACTACCACCTGGGGGCTAGACTGGTCCAACCGGCTAAAGCAGTCATGTCAAATGTGTCACAGAAAGAAGAATCAAGGGCAACGCGTGCCTAAATGAATGAAATGGAATTCCCAATTTTCAACAATCCATTCAATTTTGAAGCTTCACAGGCACCAGTTCATTTGCAAATGGTGTTGATAGATCTTCAATCGCACAGTATTTTGAAAGAAAAATTCAAAGAGGTTAATGCTCTTACACGTTATACACAATATTTCAAGAGTTTGGATAACTACCCGGAATTAAAAAAGCATGCAGCACGCATTCTGTGCATGTTTGGTAGCACCTATTTATGTGAGAAGATGTTTTCCGTCATGAAAATAAATAAGAACAAACATCGCATAAACATCGCACTATCGCATATGATACCTGACATCAATGAGCTTGTCAAAAACAAGAGAAGTCAGGTATCTGGATCCTCGAGCTCAAAATAACTACCCTCTTTTATAACTTTGATATGATTTTTAACAACCGTATATTATATACCTACTATATAATTAAATAAATAAAATGTTACAATAATCGGTACATTTTTTTATTTGAATCTGGCCCGCCTACACATTCTAAATTTAATATATGGCCCTCTGCAAAATTGAGCTTTAAACCCCTGATCTTAGGATACTATAGAACTCCCATAATTCTATGAGAACTCCATATAATAATTATATCCATGATATGGGTAATCGTGAGGGTTTAGATTTCACCGGTTGGACCAGACTTGCCGATGTCCGAGGTGCTCAAAGCAAAGACACCTTCTCTAAAACTAAAAACAACTTTGTTTCGCAGAGCATTTCAGAATTGAGCTACCAGCGCCCTTGGAATAGTTTTAAATCATTCTTCTTCTTCTTCTTGTTAGGCTACTCCAGTCCACTCCTGGACGAAGGCCTCCTCCATTTCTCTCCACTTTGCTCTGTCTTGACTGCATCCAGTTTATACCAGCATATCTTACAATGTCGTCTCTCCGTCGCAATGGTGGCCTCCCCACACTCCTGGTTGCTGCTCTTGGTCTCCATGTTTGACTCTTTTTGGCCATCTGTCATCTGAGCTTCTGGCCACGTGACCTACCCACCGCCATTTTAGAGTTGCTATACGTTTGGCGACATCTATAATTCTTGTTTGTTGCCTAATTATTTCATTCCGCACTCTATCTCTCAAGGTTATACCCAACATGGCTCTTTCCATGGCTCTTTGAGTAATCCTTATTTTTTCCATGCTTCGTTTGGTCAGTGTCGCAGTCTCTATGCCATATGTTGCTACTGGTGATATGCACGTTTCGTATACTTTCCGCTTAAGGTTTATGGGTATTTTGCGGCTTTTAAGTATATGACCCATTTTCCCAATGGCTGCCCAGCTTAGTCCAATTCTTCTTTGGACTTCAGCAGTTTGGTTTTCTCTGCCCAATTGTATGGTGTGCCCCAAATATACATAGTGTTTTACATTTTCAATTTGGTTGCCGTCCACCATAATTTGAGAGCCTTCTTTCTTTTAAATCATTGAAAGGGGCTAAATAAATCACTTATTATTATTATTAAAAACTTTGTAGCATCCTTCAGTTAGGAAGCCACGTGATATACTAACTTAAGTGAGCGACTGTGCAATGAAAACATGGTTAGTATTTAGAATTTAGAATGCAGTATTTAGGTCGGTCGGACATTCGGGTTATAGTCCTTTTGCCCTGAAATAATAATATATTAACGTTAAGTTATTGTCTTTGGAGGGGGTTAACCATAAAAATGGCGTTTATTTCCTTTTTATTGTTTTACTACCATCAAAACATTACCCTAGTGTTGTTATATAAAGGAAATATCTTTGTGTAAAAGACCATCATTATAAGGAAGTGTCATTCGTGTTTAAACAATGCTTAAAAGTAGATACATTACTTTAGGAACAATGGCGTGTGGTCACATCTATCAAATAACGGATTTTAATCCAAAATGAAGCTGTTAAAATAACGTTGATTCATTTTATTTATTGTATTGGAAAATTAAAACGTTTCCTACTATTCAAACGTTTCCAGTATCCACTGTCGCTTTCCTTAGTGAGGCGTCAACACATACATTATCAAAAAAATATTGAAAATTAACAAATAAAAACAGTAATAATCCACGAATTGAGTTTTTAATAAGGCACTTATCATAAACTCAATTTGTGGATTATAACTGTGTTTATATGTTAATTTCTAATAATTTTTCATCATGAACTTCCATTCTGTGAACGAAACAATATTAAACGTAACATACATTATCATTTATCTTCGAATATTTTTTATTATTGCATATGCGCAAACAAGACTTTGACTCCCGACAGGGAAAAAAATCCAATGTTTGCGCATATGCAATAATAAAAAATATTCGATTACTTACACATTGGTACAAGTAGGTAAATAAGACAAAAATGACCTTATAAGTCTGGTTCAATTCAGGGGTGACTTCTATGCGAAAAATTCATTTGTCACCTCAGGTATAAGAATTGTTGCTCTCATTATTAACAAAAAATCAATTCTCTCAATAGATGGCGTTACAACAAAAATAAATAAAAAATAATAAGAATGTTGTTCATAATTTCACACATAGATGGCTGTAGTAAAAATTCCTTATTTTCAAGCGAAAAGAATTTCAGTATTACAATATATAGAACTTTTTCAAAATTGAATTGATAGGGATCTCATTAAAAAAGGCATAATTGGTGAACGTTGCGCAAGCGCATAAAGTGATCACGTAAACCAGCCGATGACAGGTCGTAAGCCCTGTGGGTGCCTTGATTTCCCGGTTCTCCTACAGTAAATATTCCAACTTCGTCTCTATTGAGATAATTAAAAATCTGTAAAAAAATCTGTAAAAAAATCATTTATCTTCCTTTCATTCCCTCCTTCCCATGTATAATTACAAATTGGAATTAAAAAAAAATGCTAGCATATTATATAGTTAATGCATACTCATTGTTTCTTGTAATGTATTTATGTGACTTACTTACTTACTTCCGATGGCCATACAACTCCGGTAGAGCTTTAGCCTCCTGAACAATAGCTTTCCAAGCCTTCCTGTCAGCTGCAGTGGACTCCCAGTCATCACAAGCATTCAGCACGTTCAGATCTCGGGTAACATTGTCCATCAATCTCTGCCTTGGTCTTCCCAGGGGTCTCTTGCCCACAGGGTTATTTTGCAGAATACATTTTGTGGCTCTTTCTTCCACTGATCTGACAACATGTTCAATCCAAGCTAATCTTCTGGACCTGATTACACTGGTGATTAAAGGTTGTCCTGTCAATGCACGAATTTCCACCAAAATATTAGGCCGCAATTCCTGGTCTTGGGCCTAATATAAGTGTTAGTAGTCTTTGTTGGTCCTTGAGTGTCATGCACCAGGACTCAGCACCATACAAGATTATTGGTTTAATTAGGCTATTATAGACTTGGAGTTTCACTCTTCGCGATATGGATTTTGGAGACAGAAATGCTCCCAGTGCCGCTGAAATGTGAAACTATCAATAATATAATATTGGGGTAGGCAGGGAGAATCAAGTGTCACACACACATTACTTATATGAATTCATCGTCTCACTCACATATGTACATAAATGTTCGTCTGTTATTTCAATAAAAAACGTGATTTTAATAAACATACAAATAGTTATGTGTCTTGTTAATGAGATTTTATTATTTATTTAATATGTATATTAAAATAAATGCATGTCGTGTTAAACGATTTATAAAAAGTCATATATGTATTTTTCTATTGCATTATTCGCTCCGTTTTACACGTTTTTACTCAATAGTTAAAAAAGAAACACATTAAAAATTATAAAAAATAATTGTCTAATTTAATTCAAAAGCACGACAAATTTATATCTAATACAACACATACATACGTAGGAAGATTTTCTCGTTGATTCCATCATCAGATATTGACCAAATGGAAACAATCGGAAAATACCTCCTTTCTAACGAAATCAAACTCGGACAACGTGGTAAAATGCTATCGATGAACATACAGTATTGTTTTGATTATCATGTTTTTAATATTGAATCTACATTCAACATGTCTACAATATTGTATTGATGTTCATCATATTTACATATGTACAACTAGCGGACCCGAGAGACGTTGTCCTGCACGAACGTTGGCTTGCCTGTTAGTTGCTGTTAGTGCGGCCGCACACCAGAAATACACTTGTAGTGCGATAACTGTGGCGCCACATTTGAAACGCGCCACATTTAACGCCCCCATATATTTGCGCACAAGCACGCACACCAAGGACACGTTTGTAGCGGGTGCAATTTGTGGCGAGAAGTTAGCCACGCTACACGTATTCAGGATCGATCGCGTTCGTTATTTGTGGCGCAGTAGCTTGCAAAAATGAAAGACAATATTGAATTTTATGTGGAGTTTATTGCAGAGGTTGAAAAAAACCCTACATTATATAACTATGGACTCAGTGACTCATGGACTCTGTAATTCAGTTTTGGGATATGGAATAATGGGTTGGGGTGGAACTTACAAGTCAATTCTTGATCCATTAGAAAAAGCCCAAAAAACAGTTTTGAGAGTAATATTGAAAAAGCCATTCAGATATCCAAGTGATTTGTTGTTCAGAGAATTCAATGTATTGGACGTTAGACAAATTTATATACAAAAAATAATTATTTATGTGCACAATCATTTAAATACGGAATTCACGATTCAAAGTAACATATATGGAACAAGATATGGATACAAGGGATTATTACGAATAAGGAAAACTCATAAGACTTTTGCACAAAAACACTACTCTTTTTTAGGACCAAAAATTTATAACGCTCTACCTAGCGAGTGCCACTCTATGAGTGTGCCCGAATTAAAAAAAAATATGTTAATAAGTGGTTATTAAATATTGGTAGATCACAATCGGAACATAATTTAACATATGTGTTTACTTAAAATAATTTCATTTCTTTGATCGCTTTTTTCATTGCCTAAGGACTGTTACTTATACTAATTTATAATATTGTTATCTCATTGTTTAAATTGTTTGCTTTTATTTGTATTATAATTATTGCATATTGAATTGTTTTGTTGACCAATGAAGGTTTATTGATTGCTTAATTTTTTTTAATGCTATAATGTGTTTACTTATTACTTGTATTATACTATTGCATACTGATTTGTTTGTTGACCTATGATTTGTTATTGGTTGCTTTATTAATTTCTTTCATTGCTATGAAGTGTTAACTTATTTATTTGTTTATTGATTGCTGTCAAATTGGGATATTTTTTCATTACTTACTATGAGTATAATTCTTCTTTTTTAATTTCAATATTAATTTCAATCATGTAGCTAGAAGGGGACTTGTTATTAAAATTGTGATAAAATTGTCCTTACTTAAAACATGAATTACTCCTAGTTAGATTGACAAAGATTTATTAGAGGAACTATAAAACATGGTACATACTTCCCAACAACTATTTTATTTTATATTATTTTTATTTTATTTTATACACAGTAAATCATAAATTGCATGTTCAAAAAACCTTAGTTCTTGTATGTATTTAGTTATGGAAAATAAATAAATATTATTATTATATAGTTTAAATACTCGGCGGATATTTTGTGGTTGTTCATATTAACCGTTTTGCCATGTGAATTTTGCCCTAAACCAGTATATGTTGAGTCACTATGCGACATGTTTCGGCAGTGCTGTCCTGCCATCGACCGGCTAGTTGTCTCAACTATTATTATTATTATTAGTGATTATAGCAATAGACGGATTACAGAAATCTAATAATATAGAACTCTGTAGTGGGTATTTTGTTTTGTTATACATGATTCAACTAAGTCCAATAATAATTTGCATGTGTTTTGCGACATTCGATCATATAAATGAAACTTTTGTTCGTCTTTAAATTTTGAAATAACCGTAATTTGCAGAATCTTGATTAAACGGGTGAACCCAATAACATATTTTTTTCTCATTAATCAAGAAATCCGTCAGATGATGTTGACATTTCCGAGTATAAACCACAACTATGCGTATAGACTATGGTGTGCGTGTACGCGCCACATATACTCCAAGCACAAAATAATGTAGCATGCACATTGTGATGACGTAAATGTTGTGTGCATGTAGCGTGTGGCTCCGGTGTGCGGCCCAACTTATAAGCTGGTTTAACACACATAAAAATGGATGTGGATTACCTTATAAAAGAAAGCACGACACATGCGTGTATACCCACATACCAGTTTTTCCTCACCTAAAAAAGGCAACATTCATAATGGGTAATGGACTATATATTATGTAAGATGTATTTGTTGCCGCCTGTTATAGTTACCCGGCTCTCTTGGATGTTGAGAAGTTTGGAGAAATACTTTTCAAGGAATTTTCTTTGTCCATTTTGAATTTTGAATCATAAATTACTAATTATTTAAAAATGCCACGAGAGAATCAATATATCTTTTAAACACAAATAATAATATTTATGACCTCATTTTATAGTACGGAGTTATACATTTTTTCACTATAGAAAATTCACTCTATGTTTCAATCACAAAATATATATATATATATATATATATATATATATATATATATATATATATATATATATATATATATATATATATATATATATATATATATATATATATATATATATATATATATATATATATATATATATATATATATATATATATATATATATATATATATATATATATATATATATATATATATATATATATATATATATATATATATATATATATATATATATATATATATATATATATATATATATATATATATATATATATATATATATATATATATATATATATATATATATATATATATATATATATATATATATATATATATATATATATATATATATATATATATATATATATATATGTTATTATTAAGTATTTTGGGGATAACCCGCGTCAAATTATGATTCCCGAGAGAATCAGTCGTCTGCCGACGTTTCGTCTGAATCACATCAGACATTTTCTAAAGGCGCCTTGTTAATAAATTTTCGTCTCGAGGGATAGTGCACGCACGTCCGTTCGAGTCGAAAGCTTACTACCAAGTGAAAGTTTGAAAGGAAGCCGCGTCAAGTGTTAGTGGAGGGGTGGGTTTCCCCAATGACGTCATTATTGCGTTTTGTTTGGCTTCTAGTGACTCTAGTACTTAACGGTATATTGTTTACAGGTGGATTATCAGTTTTCGGCTTACTAAGAATTTTACTAATGTTTTTAATGTGACTATTGTTTGAAATATCGGTAGTTTGATTACTATGGTTTTTAAAGTATATATATATATATATATATATATATATATATATATATATATATATATATATATATATATATATATATATATATATATATATATATATATATATATATATATATATATATATATATATATATATATATATATATATATATATATATATATATATATATATATATATATATATATATATATATATATATATATATATATATATATATATATATATATATATATATATATATATATATATATATATATATATATATATATATATATATATTATTGTTGTGTTTTGGGGTTATTTTCGCTATGGTATTATTAATATTATTATTGTATTGTTTGTCATATAAAATGTTCTTCCAGGTACTAGGCAAACGAACTCCGTCGTCCCGATTGTTCATTATATCCCTTCTCTTATATATTTCTATAGCTTCCCTGTAAATTCTGAGAGGTTCACTGTTTAAACTTACTATTATTTTTGAATGGTCAAAATCTATTGTATGTCCTTCTGTGAGCGAGTGTTGTACAAGTGAGGATGTAAGTTTTTTGTTTCTCATGTCGACTCTGTGCTCCGCTATTCGTGCTTCAACTTTTCGATTGGTTCTTATATTGATAATAATATTAATGTCACAACTAAAATTAACAATAAATCACAACACAAAAATAATGATAAAATATTATTACCAACGAACACGACAGCAGGTGGGCGTGTCACAAGGAGCCAATCACGTCGCGCTAACAATATTTGACATAAGCGGCCATCTTGTACGCTACGAGTCACTTGACGGTGAGCTTTCAGTGTGAGTAGACGTGTGTCGCGCGCGTGCTTTTCGTTAAGTCCTTGAAAATGCCTGGTGATATTCAGGCGAAACGTCGGAAGACAAATGGTCTTAGTCAAGACCTACTGACACGGGAAAACCGAGATAAAAATATTATAACATATATATATATATATATATATATATATATATATATATATATATATATATATATATATATATATATATATATATATATATATATATATATATATATATATATATATATATATATATATATATATATATATATATATATATATATATATATATATATATATATATATATATATATATATATATATATATATATATATATATATATATATATATATATATATATATATATATATATATATATATATATATATATATATATATGTTATAATATTTTTATCTCGGTTTTCCCGTGTCAGTAGGTCTTGACTAAGACCATTTGTCTTCCGACGTTTCGCCTGAATATCACCAGGCATTTTCAAGGACTTAACGAAAAGCACGCGCGCGACACACGTCTACTCACACTGAAAGCTCACCGTCAAGTGACTCGTAGCGTACAAGATGGCCGCTTATGTCAAATATTGTTAGCGCGACGTGATTGGCTCCTTGTGACACGCCCACCTGCTGTCGTGTTCGTTGGTAATAATATTTTATCATTATTTTTGTGTTGTGATTTATTGTTAATTTTAGTTGTGACATTAATATTATTATCAATATAAGAACCAATCGAAAAGTTGAAGCACGAATAGCGGAGCACAGAGTCGACATGAGAAACAAAAAACTTACATCCTCACTTGTACAACACTCGCTCACAGAAGGACATACAATAGATACAATAGATAGAAGGACATACAATAGAAGGACATACGGAAATTGTAAAGTTTGGAGTGCCTCAGGGATCGGTGCTCGGACCAATTTTATTTATTTTATACATAAAACAACTTGATAATATAATTCAAAATCAAGGATTCGACTCTTTCGCTTACGCTGACGACCGCTTGTTATTCAAATTTTGTAGTCCCATGAACAAAAACCGTCTGGAAGTGGATACTGCTGAGTGCATCGAAAAAGTCGCTACGTGGATGTCTCATAACAAGCTAAAATTAAACCCAACAAAAACAGAGTTTATGTGGGTAGCTTCACCACGGCGACAGCACCTCATTGAAAGTACTCCTATTAACATCAACGGAGAAAAACTCTTGCCGTCTGCAAGTGTCAAGTTTTTGGGTGTACACTTAGACAATAAGTTGTCTCTTGACCTGCAAATCTCTAAAACAGTCAGTTCATGCTTTTTCCAACTAAGACAACTGAAAAACATTCGTCGAAGCCTGCCCAAAAATGAGACAAAAACACTTATAAATGCTTTCGTTGTGTCTCGGCTAGATTACTGTAATGGCATCTATGATGGATTGCCAAAGTATCAGCTCGATAGATTACAGATGGTGTTTAATGCAGCGGCAAGGCTCATTTATGGAGCGGAAAAACGATGTCACATAACTCCACTACTTAACGAATTGCATTGGTTGAAGTGTCCAGAGCGAGTTGACTACAAAATCTGCTTAACGGTGTTTAATGCTTTAAATAACCTAGCACCACAATACATACAAGAGCTGTGTCAGAGAAAAGATCTCTCTGGGAGGCATCACACACTTAGGTCTTCTGGATCACAGAGTACCAACTCCCTAAAGGAGTTGGACAGAGCCAATAAAGCGGCTTACTATGATCGATGCTTTGGTGTGAGTGGTCCTATGAAGTGGAATAAATTGCCTCTAGATGTCCGCAGTGCAAATAGTAAGAGTACTTTCTCTAAAGGACTGAAAACAGTTTTGTTTCGTAGAGCAATATAATATCTATCTAAATAACAGCGCCCTTGGAATGATCTTGAATCATTAAACGGCGCTATACAAATTATTATTATTATTATTATTATTATTATTTTGACCATTCAAAAATAATAGTAAGTTTAAACAGTGAACCTCTCAGAATTTACAGGGAAGCTATAGAAATATATAAGAGAAGGGATATAATGAACAATCGGGACGACGGAGTTCGTTTGCCTAGTACCTGGAAGAACATTTTATATGACAAACAATACAATAATAATATTAATAATACCATAGCGAAAATAACCCCAAAACACAACAATAATAATATTAATGTCACAACTAAAATTAACAATAAATCACAACACAAAAATAATGATAAAATATTATTACCAACGAACACGACAGCAGGTGGGCGTGTCACAAGGAGCCAATCACGTCGCGCTAACAATATTTGACATAAGCGGCCATCTTGTACGCTACGAGTCACTTGACGGTGAGCTTTCAGTGTGAGTAGACGTGTGTCGCGCGCGTGCTTTTCGTTAAGTCCTTGAAAATGCCTGGTGATATTCAGGCGAAACGTCGGAAGACAAATGGTCTTAGTCAAGACCTACTGACACGGGAAAACCGAGATAAAAATATTATAACATATATATATATATATATATATATATATATATATATATATATATATATATATATATATATATATATATATATATATATATATATATATATATATATATATATATATATATATATATATATATATATATATATATATATATATATATATATATATTTATTTTTTTTTTTTTTATTTTTTTATTTTTATTTATTTATTTATTATAATTTACAAAATCTTTTTTACATATTAAATATATATATATCCACCTCACTAGGCTTAGCCTGTACCGAGGTGGAATATTTCACAATCACATTAATATACATATTTATACAATATTTTCGTATTTCATTCAGTTTTGTGACAGTATGCATTCTATATAACATGATTTATATAACTATAGGTAATCAAGAATAGTACATCAAGCAATAAAGCAGAAAATAAAACAAAACAATGGTTTATATATAAGTAAACAAAAATATATCAATCAATAAGGCGAGAGAAAAAAAAAAAAAAAAATAAATAATATATATATAAACAAAACAAAACAAAACAAAAATATCAGATATAGTGTGGTCTGTTTTGCACCCACACACCAACACCCAAACACCCACACGCACATACCCTCACACACACACACACACACACACACACACACACTCACACACGCACGCACACACACACACACACACCACACACACACATATACACACGCGCTCACCCACATACGTACATACCCTGTTCATCTGTGCACTAGGCAGGGACATAGGTAGGTAAGTACCTTTTCAGTATCTTTTCTTCCCATTTTTAATAGCCAATCCGTCAACAATCCTTTAAGTGCAGGATTACCAATAAACTTCTTCAGGTTAAAGTTTTTATCATGAACCGAGTTAAACAGCCTGGGTGCCAAAAACGAGAAGTGCCTATGTGCAAACTCTGTTCTGGTCCTGGGCACCTTATAATGCTTTTCGTTGCGACATCTCGTTGAAAGTTGATGAGACAATGGTATCAGCAGATGTTGATGCTTGTTGTAATGTAGTACAATTGTTTTTGTGTATATTTGTCTAACGTCAAGTACACCAAATTCGCGAAACAGTTGGTCGGATGGATGTCTATATGGTTTTTTATTTATGACCCTTACAACGGCTTTTTGGCTTTTAATAAGCGGATCTAGGGCAGCTAAGGTGGCTCCCCCCCAACCCAATATTCCATATGTTAGTATACTTTGTACAAGAGCGAAATAAATAGATTTTAATGTTTTTAGAGATAGCATGTTTCTTATTTCCTTGAATATAAATACAGTTTTCCTTATTTTATCAGATGTGTTTTGTATGTGTTGTTTCCAGTCAAGTCTTTCATCTATAATTATTCCAAGGTATTTAGTGTCTTTGACTTTTTTAATGCTCGGGCATTCACATAAATAAGGTGTACCATCGTCTGAGGGATTCTGTAAACAGGAATGTATTTTCAAGTTTTTGGTCTTTAGATAGTCATCGTCTCTGTTCGTTATACTCATGGTCATGTAAACAGTTTTGTCTGTATTTAGTGTAAGTAGATTATTGTCCAACCAAGTTTTAATCAATTTAAGGCCTTGCTCAGTTTTTTTATGTACGCCGTCCCATGTTTTATCACTAAAAATAACTGCTGCGTCATCTGCAAATGATACAATGTCTCCATCCATCATATTGAGCTTCATCAGGCCATTTATATAGATCAGGAACAGAACTGGCCCTAAAACACTTCCCTGAGGCACCCCAAACTGGATTTCAGACTTATCGCTAGAGTAGTCCCCTATTTTAGTCTTTTGTACGCGGCCAAAAAGATAATCAGTAAACCAACGATATACTGCTCCACAAATTCCCATTTCAGCTAGCTTTGACAGCAGTAACCTGTGTGAGACCGTATCGAAAGCTTTGGCAAGGTCAAGGTAGACTGTGATGCATCTATCCCCCTTGTCTAGTATGCTAACCTGTCGCGCCGTCAGACATCCTATTGCCTCTTGGGTACCCATATTTTTACGGAATCCAAACTGCAGGTCGGACAATATTTTATGTTTATCCAGAAATTCTGTAAGTCTATTTTTTACAGCTACTTCGATAACTTTTGACAATGAGTTTAGGAGGCTTATTGGCCTATAGCAACCTATGTCTTCCTTATTTCCACCCTTATATATTGGGCACAAAACAGCCTCTTTCAAGTGATTTGGAAATGATCCTTTATTGAGGCTCAAATTGCATATGTGAGTTATGGGTGATTTAAGATTATCACGGCATGCCTTTAATATTTTGGATGATATTAAGTCAGTACCTCTTGAGTTCTTACTCTTTAGTTCAGACAGTATTTTGTGTACTTCTGTAGTTGTAATACTCTCAAATTTATTGAATTCATGCTGTACTGGCTGAATTCCAATCGCATGCATCGGGTCCAGGCTCTGTAGGTCCATCTCGGTTTTATTTAATTTTTGTAGAGTTTTCTGTGCTAGAGAGTGTCCCACATTAGTATAAAATTTGTTCACCTTGTTCAGGGCTTCCTCGCACTGTTCCCCACTCATTCTATATAGTTTACCTTCCAACATTATTTCTTGAGGTATGTGTCTTTGTTTTTTTCTATTTGCTACCTCGTTAAGCAGTTCCCATGTTTTTTTCGGGTTATTAGATACAGCGTTGAATTTTTCTCTATAATAGTTATTTTTTACCGTTTTTAGTAGAGCCTTACAAGCGTTTCTATATCTTATATATATTTCTTTTCTCAGTAGGTCAAATGGATTTCTTTTTAATTGTTGGTGTAACTTATCTCTAATATTTATGCTACGTAGCAAACCTGTTGTAATCCAAGGTTTGAGTCGTCGTCTGGAGTGAGGGGTGTGCTTAGTGATCGTGTTAGAACGGATAATGTTTTCTAAATTTTTTACAAAGTAGTCAACACTATCATTAACATCATCAATTTCATAAAGTTGGGACCAGTCCACCAGACTCGTCTGCAGATCTATTCCGTCATAATCGATGCTGTCGTAGGAGAAATCATTTGATTGTATTCCTCGGTGTACTGTTCTATTTACAGTGAGTATGGTGGGAAAGTGGTCTGTCAATAGTGAGTCACATACAATGCCGATAATATTATTTTTATTGGCCCTGGTCCTAATCATCATGTGGTCCAGAAGAGAGTTATCTCTTGTAGGCAAGTTAATTGCCGACATCATCCCGTTTTCGGCAAGTAGACACATGTAATCATCAACGCATTTATTATTCTTTTGTAAAATATTGATATTCAAATCACCTACCAGTATGCATTCATGAGCATTATCCATTCTCAGTAACCGAGAAAGTGACTCGAGAAATAGTTGAATGTCATGATTTGACGGCGACCTATAGATGCCTATAACCGAAGTATCACAGTCTATCTTCACTCTCAAACAATTAGCGTTGACCAGTGTGATCTCTTCAACAGAAGCTTGGAGTGTTTTTCGTGTAAAAATTGTTACTCCGTCATTTTGTTTATGGTTAATTCTAGTGTAAAAAGTATCATAGCTATCAATATTTTTCTGAACAAAATCATCCCTCAGCCAACATTCAGAGAGTACTAACACGTCAAAATCGATTTTTAGATTTGAGATTAATACCATTAAATTATCAAAGTTCTTATTTATACTACGTATATTACAATGCAATATTTTAAGGCTAGATTCCTTTCCAATGACGCTTGAACATCGCCAAGTGGGGAGCATTACTGTGCGTATTTCTTCCAAGTCTTCATTATCAAAAATCACATCAAAAATCACATATATATATATATATATATATATATATATATATATATATATATATATATATATATATATATATATATATATATATATATATATATATATATATATATATATATATATATATATATATATATATATATATATATATATATATATATATATATATATATATATATATATATATATATATATATATATATATATATATATATATATATATATATATATATATATATATATTTATAACCTCACTTTACATTACGGAGATTTATAACATTTGGCTATCAAGAATATATCACAATATAATAATGTCATACGATATTATAATGATAATACCCAAAAAAAAATTATTATATAAAACGAAATAATTTAATATATATTTATTTATTTATTTATATACTATTTTTCGGGCAACTAACAGGTACTATGTCAAATATTAATTTAACACGCACCCAATAACAAGTTGCCACATTCCGGAGACTTACGTTATTAATCGTCTCACAGATCCAGACTGAAAACACAATTAAAAACTGTGTCTCCACCGGGAATCGAACCCGGGACCTTTGGATCAGTAGTCAGATACCCAACCAACTGAGCCACGAAGGCCGACTATATATATCTAATATTCATAACTTAATTTAAATATTTAAACGAAAATATTACAAAACATTACATTGAGATGACTTTGACATAACTATAGTCATAATACCACTCAAAAATGATTTCATAAAATATTAAAAATATGAAAACAAATACCGCATACAACGTTGAGAAAAAAAATTAATGGCATAATCAACATTTTTTATTAATAAATATGAATATGTATTTGTTAACCAAGTACATATACATCTTCCTACATTCCCTAAAATAAGCATAAGTGCTTGTGCTATAGGTGAACGAAATCGGTCAAGGCAGGATTCGAACTCGCGACCACTGGATTACTAGCCCCAGTGCGTTAACCGCTCTGCCATCGACCCATCTTAGCATAATATTATAACATATCCCAAAGCAATTTTGCCACTATTCAAAATGCATATTCCGAAAATATTTATAACGATTGATATTTTTATTATTCTTTTATTAAATTCCTTTTTGTGAATCTAATCCATTCAGGGACTCACATAAACACACATAAAAAGTTTCATAAAAATCGGTTCAGCCGTTTAGGAGGAGTTCAGTGACATACACATGTACAGAAGAATTATATATGTAAAGATATAATATTAACGTTTAACATATTATTTACAACATTTTTGTATTTTTTCAAAACAAAATCAGTTTATTTAAATGAAAGATCCTTGTGAAATCAGACAAAACCAACTGTTTCAATAGAACTCATTGAGACTTATGGTATATATTGGGGAGGGTGTGCCAAGACCATCATGGAAAAAAATTGTCTAGCTCAGAGATGCATTGCAAAAATAATACTTAAGAAACCTTTTAACTATCATACAGAAAACCTTTACAACGAGTTCAAAGTATTTGACCCTAGACAAACATACATCCAATACATTCTGACTGACTTTCATGAGAGTACACTACAATACCCGAGAACACAACAATTTATAAACACACGAACAAGTATAAACCTAAATTACACAATCCCACATATGAAAACATCTTTTGGTCAAAGAAATTTTTCATTTATTGCTCCACGACTCTACAACAGTTTACCTGCCTCTCTTAAAGAAATAACATCACAAAGAATATTCAAAATGATTATTAAAAAATACATCATAAATTATGGAAGGACAGAACTAACACAGCAGCCCGATATTGCGATATTAATACAGCATCCCGACTGTGGAACGATCTTCCGAATTCTGTGTTTCCTCCTTCGTACAACCCGGGTCTTTTTAAAACCCGAATTAATAAACTCTTTTCTAGATTGCAAACCCCTCCCAACGCTACGTAGTGCGCTTCTTCGGAAGAGTAAAATGGACCCAAATCCTAATAGCTGGCGTCCCCTACTTGGTCATGTTAAAAAAAAACACAAATACTTAGTATTCAACAATAACTACTTAAATAATTCAAAATTAAAATTATTAACAACATTTGTATTGTGTTTGCGATGCTCTTTGAGTAACACATAAAAACATTTGATTTGATTTGGTAACTAGTCTCTTTCTATGGTTCTGAAATAAAAATCGCGTCAGAGATTTGATTTATGACAGGTATAATGGCGGACATTGGGATCTGGTTGATCTGTTTTGTGTGAGCCCATAATGTTTGTTGAGGTAACGATTGTGATTGCAGAAAGTTGAGATTGTGTACTTACATATTTAGTGTGGAACGGGAACAATTACCTGGTTCATAATTGCATATAATTAATTGTCAATAAAAATTGTAAACTGCTAGCCCTAGAACAGGATTTCCTAGTTGGGCAGCAGTAATCTACTTATTGTTGTCATTATAAATATGGTGTGATAAAAGGTAAATAAAAAATAAAATAAATAAATAACAGGATCAGATAGACTATATTATTTTAAACAAATGAAAAGTACGTAGACACGTCATATAAAATTAAACACGATATCGTGAGTCTCAATAATCAAATGAACATAAAACTTGCAAATAAAACTAGTTGCATGCAACACATGAAATCCAACTGTCGATAGTGATAGTATGTACAGTTGAAGAATAAGTACCAAACTATAAACCTATAAATACAAATTATTTAATATTTTAAGATATTTGGTTTTCTATATAACACATGTACCTAGGTATGTATGTCAAGATAGGATAGTATGGAGGTTAGTCTGTTTTTCCTGCCCAGAATATGAAAACAGCATGATGGTATGTATGTATGTTTGGAGATTAGTATCAAACTATTAAGTCTTCTTAGATTATTGTGTGTAGCTTAACTGTTTATATATTCTAAAAATTTGGGCTCTGTAAATTGAGCGGATCAAAAGTTATAAGGGGGGGACAGACACACACCACACACACACAGACATACACACACACACACACACACACACACACACACACACACACACACACACACACACACACACACACACACACACACACACACACACACACACACACACACACACACACACACTCACACACACACACACACACACACACACACACACACACACACACAAAACTCACATAAAATGTTCTACTCCGAATTCTGAGTAAATCCATGTACGGGAACATATATGCTGCGAGGCCTTTAATTGGTGTTATTAGCATGCAAAAAGTCCACTACACCATACAAAATTTTCCTTCGAACCCGCATCTTGGCTTAGCTAGTTGCATGTAACACATGAGATCCAACTGTCGATAGCGATAGTATGTATAGTTGAAGAATAAGTACCCAACTATAAACCCATAAATACAAATTATTTAATATTTTAAGATATTTGGTTTTCTATACAACACATGTACCTAGGTATGTATGTCAACATAGGATAGTATGGAGGTCAGTCCATTGATCCTACCCAGAATGTGAAAACAGCATGATGGTATGTATGTATGTTTGGAGATTAGTATCAAATTATTAAGTCTTCTTAGATATTGTGAGTAGGCTACTTCCATACAAATTGTATGAAACAATGTCGTCACTAAATTCAATTTTTATAAAAATTGTTGAAAAAAATTTGCAATGTGCTAATACAATTTTAATATTTTTATAGAAAATTAAAATATCTAGTTGGGGTGTTTCGGCTTTTTTCGATATTTTAAAAAAAAATGGAAATATATGCAGTTAAACTCATAAATTTATCATAAAAAAAATATTTTTCATAATAAAAAATGTTTGAAAAACCCTGGAATTTTAAAAAAAAAACTCATTTGAGATTTTGTGTTTGTCTATGTTTATACCAATTTTCTGAGATATATGGAAAAATAAATCGAAATTTCAAAAGTTGATAACCCCTGACTGAAACAAAAATTCACAATTCTGAGTATAAAAGTTTTGTAGGCCTGTAACTGTTTATATATTCTTAAAATTTGGGCTCTGTAAATTGAGCGGATCAAAAGTTATAAGGGGGGGACGGACACACACACACACAGACACACGAAATGTTCTACTCCGAATTCTGAGTAAATCCGTGTATGGAACATTTATGCTGCGAAGCCTCTAAGTTGGTGTTTTTTGACTTCAAAGTTGGAAAAGCCGTGAAAAAAGTAGACCTCTGCATACAATTCTCGCGTATCCTGGCTTGAAACATTGTCGATATGTTAAGAGAACAAAGTTCTCCTGAACAAATCGACAGTTGGATAATGTCGATTCATTAAGAGAATTGAATTCTCATGAACGAATCGACAGTTGGATAACATTGACTCCAGCAAACAAAGTATAAAGATATATTCCAATTGTCGATTCGTTCAAGAGAATGAAAATCTATTGAAGGAAGAGGCAGTTAAATCCAATATGCGTGTACGAAGGAACATTTTGTATAGCGTAGTGGACTTTTTGCATGCTAATAACACCAACTAGAGACCTCGCAGCATTATGTTCCCATACATGGATTTACTCAGAATTCGTAGTAGAACATTTTATGTGTGTATTGTGTGTCTGTGTGCCTGTGTGTCCGTCCCCCCCTTATAACTTTTGATCCGCTCAGTATACAGAGCCTAAATTTTCAGAATATATAAACAGTTATAGGCCTACAAAACTTTTATACTCAGAATTGTTAATTTTTGTTTCAATCAGGGGTTATCAACTTTTGAAATTTTGGTTTATTTGGCTTGGGGTCACTTTAAAATATTTGACGTTTAAAAAATTGAGAAACGATATTCAGATATCCTTTAAAATCTAATGGGGTCTAAGCAAGTATTAGATATACATATTTGCAAAATTTAAAAATAATCAAATGAGAACTTTAGTCTATAAGTGATAAAGTAAAATAAACACGCCGTACATAGTACACAACATATAGCACACATACAGATACATTGTGATGAAACTTTCAGAATACAATCTCAGCATGATACTTGTTGAAAATCTGCATTAAACAAATAGCCTTAAAAATTGAGAAATCATAATCATGCTGTGTAACGTCATAATTTTATTTATTTATGGGAATTTATAAGGAATTTTAAAATAGTGTACCTAATGATAATTCCCTAGAGAAATTTTGAAAATATTATTTTTAGATACACACTCTTTGACATATTTGTATCGGTTTTTATAATATAAAAATTATACGTTTAATTTATTTTTTAAAATACCTTTATATGTTGAAATAATAAAATATAATTCATTGAAATTAAATGTAATGTCTAATTATTGTCAGTATTACCTCAGAACAGGCATCGCCTAGTGTTTTGAGATTTTGATTTTATTTATTTTATTTTTATTTTATTTTATTTTATATAGCTTCTCGGGCACCTAACACGTACTATGTCAAATAATTATTTAACACGCGCCCAATAACAAGTTGCCACATTCTGGAGACTTACGATATTTATCGTCTCACAGATCCAGACTGAAAACACAATTTTAAAAACTGTGTCTCCACCGGGAATCGAACCCGGGACCCTTGGATCAGCAGTCAGATATCCAACCAACTGAGCCACGAAGGCCGACATAAAATAGACATATAAAAAACTATACTTTTACTGGGTTGTATATTTATGGGGATATGTTGAAAATATTGTTTTTAATTTGAATTAATAAATAATTATTTCAAATACATAAAAATAATACAAAAAAAGTTGACCTCATATGAAAGATAAAGCGTTGAAATTATAAATTGTAAGAATAGAATCATTCCATATGAAGTGTATCCATTAACTGTTGAACTTGACACGTAGTGAAGTGAAATAACCTAGAAAAGTTAAACTTTTCATTGGTTTACATAAAACATAACAAAACATGAAGTATTTAAACACGATATGTTTTGTTGGGCTTTTAATTGCAGTGATAACTGAGGTATGAAATTTGTGAATCTTTAAATTATTTTAAGAGTTTTGTGGATAAAAGATGAAGAACTGCCAGGTGGAGTCGTATCATTTATGAATGAAAAAAAAAAAAAAATAACGCAAATTATACCAAAATCATCTTTGCGTGCAACTCCTATCGGAGATTGGCGACAATCCTTACAAACTCCTCTCGATCCAGGGCCAGTTTTAGGAAGGACGCTGCCTCAGAAATTCCGAACTAGTGATAACTCTTCGAGATGGTGTGCGCAAAGTTGAAATAAGATAAACATGTGAAACAGAGGACATGGTTCGATGGAGTAGATCCAGAAGAAGACATTGGAGGGACCACGTAGCCAGAATGGACAGTGATAGACTTGCGTATATAGCAGCTAATGAACATGTGGAATAGAGGACATCGTTCGGTGGAGTAGATCCAGAAGAAGACATTGGAGGGACCACGTAGCCAGAATGGACAGTGATAGACTTGCGTATATAGCAGCAAATGAACATGTGGAATAGAGGACATCGTTCGGTGGAGTAGATCCAGAAGAAGACATTGGAGGGACCACGTAGCCAGAATGGACAGTGATAGACTTGCGTATATAGCAGCAAATGAACATGTGGGATAGAGTACATCGTTCGGTGGAGTAGATCCAGAAGAAGACATTGGAGGGACCACGTAGCCAGAATGGACAGTGATAGACTTGCGTATATAGCAGCAAATGAACATGTGGGATAGAGTACATCGTTCGGTGGAGTAGATCCAGAAGAAGACATTGGAGGGACCACGTAGCCAGAATGGACAGTGATAGACTTGCGTATATAGCAGCAAATGAACATGTGGGATAGAGTACATCGTTCGGTGGAGTAGATCCAGAAGAAGACATTGGAGGGACCACGTAGCCAGAATGGACAGTGATAGACTTGCGTATATAGCAGCAAATGAACATGTGGAATAGAGGACATCGTTCGGTGGAGTAGATCCAGAAGAAGACATTGGAGGGACCACGTAGCCAGAATGGACAGTGATAGACTTGCGTATATAGCAGCAAATGAACATGTGGAATAGAGGACATCGTTCGGTGGAGTAGATCCAGAAGAAGACATTGGAGGGACTACGTAGCCAGAATGGACAGTGATAGACTTGCGTATATAGCAGCAAATGCACATGTGGAATAGAGGACATCGTTCGGTGGAGTAGATCCAGAAGTAGACATTGGAGGGACCACGTAGCCAGAATGGACAGTGATAGACTTGCGTATATAGCAGCAAATGAACATGTGGAATAGAGGACATCGTTCGGTGGAGTAGATCCAGAAGAAGACATTGGAGGGACCACGTAGCCAGAATGGACAGTGATAGACTTGCGTATATAGCAGCAAATGAACATGTGGAATAGAGGACATCGTTCGGTGGAGTAGATCCAGAAGAAGACATTGGAGGGACCACGTAGCCAGAATGGACAGTGATAGACTTGCGTATATAGCAGCAAATGAACATGTGGAATAGAGGACATCGTTCGGTGGAGTAGATCCAGAAGAAGACATTGGAGGGACCACGTAGCCAGAATGGACAGTGATAGACTTGCGTATATAGCAGCAAATGAACATGTGGAATAGAGGACATCGTTCGGTGGAGTAGATCCAGAAGAAGACATTGGAGGGACCACGTAGCCAGAATGGACAGTGATAGACTTGCGTATATAGCAGCAAATGAACATGTGGAATAGAGGACATCGTTCGGTGGAGTAGATCCAGAAGAAGACATTGGAGGGACCACGTAGCCAGAATGGACAGTGATAGACTTGCGTATATAGCAGAATATGAAGTACCTTCTGGAAGACGGATGAAAGGATTGTTGGACTTCGTCATCGCAGGAGAATCATTGTTTTTGTATTACAGACCAAAAGATCTACTAAAAGAAGAAGAATAAGAATCAATTACCAATCACTAGTCAATATATTTATGAAAATAAAATTTACGTAAGAAAAAAATATAATTTGTTTGCCAGATTTGAAAAACATCATAATATATTGACTAGAAATAGAAAAAAGACCTGCCCCTAATTACCTCCCCCCAACGTCCAATCCCATAACGTTTTTTAAGCACACCGTAACATTCTGTGTTAAATATTCTAAGGTAGAGGCGTTTACATTGTGGAAATTCATTTTAATAAATTATTAAAATAACAATATAACTTTGTTTATTTCCACTTATTTATTTTTTATTTTTTATTTATTTATTTTTTTTTTTTCTTATTCTTCTTCTTTTTTTTTTTTTTTATTCTGTGTTAGTTGTATTTGTCTCTGAAAAGGAAACGATTAGTTCCGAAACCGGTGGCATAAATGCAATAAATTACGTGGTTTATACAAAGTTATTACTGTAATATTTTCTTTTTATTATAAAAAAGATCATTTTCAATTAGGTAGATAGAATAAATTTCTATAATCCACACATAGAATTGATAAGGAAACTCAATAATAAGGCATAATTGGTGAACGTTGCGCAAGCACATAAAGTGATCACGTAGACCAGCCGATGACAGGTCGTAAGCCCTGTAGGTGCCTCGAGTTCCTGGTTCTTCTACAATATCCCAACTTCGTCTCTATTGAGATGTTAAAAAAATTATCAATAAAATAGTGTTATTAGCAATGACAATATCAATTGTGATAAAATAGTGTTATTCTATGAATCCACATTATTTTTCATATCATTTTGCTTCATCCAAAATAACCGAGTAGGTACCTACCTATATTTCAAAATTATCAACTTAAAATACATACATACCATCATGCCATATCCATTACGGGCTAAGCAGAGAGAACCGAGCGCCATGCTACTCTATTTTTGCACACATCCTTAATTTCATTTACATCCATGCATCGTCTCATACATGCTCGTCGATTATTCAAGCTTCTTATATTTCCTTCTTTCAAAATATCATTCACATGGGTCATGCCATCTCTTTCTGGGGCGGCCCCTGCTATTCACTCCATCTCTTACACCAATGTAGATTTTTTTGTTCAGTCGTTCATCATTCATTATTTCAATATGTCCAAACCACCTCAAGGAATTCACTTTCATTTTACTTATAATACTCTTCTTCATCGTACATTGTCTCATTATGTCCTAATATTTTATTCTATCATTTATCGTTCTATTACATACTCTTCTTAGTGATCTCATTTCCACAGTATTTATTCTAATTTCATGCGTCTTTTGCCACGTCCATGTTTCACTGGTATACATCAACTTAAAATAGAAACACAAAATATACTTTTGTAGGCAACACTATAATAATTATGTTTCAGGTACCTACCACTTAAATTCATGTATAACAATAATTAGAAATAACACAAAGTTAAAAATTTGATATTAATGATTAAATATTTTTCAGATTTTTGGAGCCTACAGTCCACCCGTATTTAGTTGCCCAAAATGTTGCTCAAACATAACCATAGTAGGCAATGTAAGCGATAAATTCGTGAAGCAACAATATGAAAGGTAAACAGATAAAATTAAGTGATTATGAGATATCAATCTCTTTATATTATCGTCTTCTTTGTCTTCAGATATAAATTCGTGAAGCAATAATATGACAGGTAAACAGATAAAATTAAATGATTATGAGATATCAATCTCTTTATACTATCGTCTTCTTAGTCTTCAGATATAAATTCGTGAAGCAATAATATGACAGGTAAACAGATAAAATTAAATGATTATGAGATATCAATCTCTTTATATTATCGTCTTCTTTGTCTTCAGATATAAATTCGTGAAGCAATAATATGACAGGTAAACAGATAAAATTAAATGATTATGAGATATCAATCTCTTTATATTATCGTCTTCTTTGTCTTCAGATATAAATTCGTGAAGCAATAATATGACAGGTAAACAGATAAAATTAAATGATTATGAGATATCAATCTCTTTATATTATCGTCTTCTTTGTCTTCAGATATAAATTCGTGAAGCAATAATATGACAGGTAAACAGATAAAATTAAATGATTATGAGATATCAATCTCTTTATATTATCGTCTTCTTTGTCTTCGGATATAAATTCGTGAAGCAACAATATGACAGGTAAACAGATAAAATTAAATGATTATGAGATATCAATCTCTTTATATTATCGTCTTCTTAGTCTTCAGATATAAATTCGTGAAGCTACAATATGACAGGTAAACAGATAAAATTAAATGATTATGAGATATCAATCTCTTTATACTATCGTCTTCTTAGTCTTCAGATATAAATTCGTGAAGCAACAATATGACAGGTAAACATATTTGAGTCATCATGATATGCATATGCATATCATGATGACTCAAATTCCATTTTTTCTATATGTGTTATAGTTAAGTTTATATTGTTTTGATTCTTTTTAAATAGTTAAGTTTATATTGTTTAGATTCATTTAAAAAAATGCAAATAGTTACTCCTGTGAAATGTTATAATATGTACACTGCTAGCCCTAGAACAGGTATACCTAGTTGGGCAGCAGTTATCTATTTTAATAAAGATTATTTAAATGGTGTGACAAATAAATAAATAAAAAATAAATAAAACAGATAAAATTAAATAATTATGGGATATCAATCTCTTTATACTATCGTCTTCTTAGTCTTCAGATATAAATTCGTGAAGCAACAATATGACAGGTAAACAGATAAAATTAAATGATTATGAGATATCAATCTCTTTATACTATCGTCTTCTTAGTCTTCAGATATAAATTCACGAAGCAACAATATGACAGGTAAACAGATAAAATTAAACGATTATGAGATATCAATCTCTTTATATTATCGTCTTCTTAGTCTTCAGAGATAAATTCGTGAAGCAACAATATGACAGGTAAACAGATAAAATTAAATGATTATGAGATATCAATCTCTTTATACTATCGTCTTCTTAGTCTTCAGATATAAATTCGTGAAGCAATAATATGACAGGTAAACAGATGAAATTAAATGATTATGAGATATCAATCTCTTTATATTATCGTCTTCTTTGTCTTCAGATATAAATTCGTGAAGCAATAATATGACAGGTAAACAGATAAAATTAAATGATTATGAGATATCAATCTCTTTATATTATCGTCTTCTTTGTCTTCAGATATAAATTCGTGAAGCAATAATATGACAGGTAAACAGATAAAATTAAATGATTATGAGATATCAATCTCTTTATATTATCGTCTTCTTTGTCTTCAGATATAAATTCGTGAAGCAACAATATGACAGGTAAACAGATAAAATTAAATGATTATGAGATATCAATCTCTTTATATTATCGTCTTCTTTGTCTTCAGATATAAATTCGTGAAGCAACAATATGACAGGTAAACAGATAAAATTAAATGATTATGAGATATCAATCTCTTTATACTATCGTCTTCTTAGTCTTCAGATATAAATTCGTGAAGCAACAATACGACAGGTAAACAGATAAAATTAAATGATTATGGGATATCAATCTCTTTATACTATCGTCTTCTTAGTCTTCAGATATAAATTCGTGAAGCAACAATATGACAGGTAAACAGATAAAATTAAATGATTATGAGATATCAATCTCTTTATATTATCGTCTTCTTTGTCTTCGGATATAAATTCGTGAAGCAACAATATGACAGGTAAACAGATAAAATTAAATGATTATGAGATATCAATCTCTTTATATTATCGTCTTCTTAGTCTTCAGATATAAATTCGTGAAGCTACAATATGACAGGTAAACAGATAAAATTAAACGATTATGAGATATCAATCTTTTTATATTATCGTCTTCTTAGTCTTCAGAGATAAATTCGTGAAGCAACAATATGACAGGTAAACAGATAAAATTAAATGATTATGACATATCAATCGCTTTTTAGAAGATATATTTTGATCTAATCGTCACAGAAAGTAAAAGAATTCTTAAGAATTATTTTTGGGTTTCAAAAAATTTTTATCGTAAACTTTTTCACACTAATTATTTCTAAAACTTATTACATCGAACACCCCCTTCTTTGTTTTTTTTGTTGATTTTGTTCTGTTATTGATACATAGAACCAATTGTTTATAATACTAATAAAGTAATAAATTAACAAAGGTATATTGAATAACAAATAGTGTTATAAATCTCTTTTTAGTAGGTACAATTAATTTGGTAAAATATTAGTGAGAGAATTTTTTACTCTCAACACTATGGAATAGTGGAGTCATGATTTCACAATTTTTACGCGTATTTTTTTTACATTAATTTCTCAACGGGTATCATGTAGAGAGTGCACACTGTGAGTTTCGACGTGATGTGTTTGTATGTATGGTGTACGTAAGCCGGCAAAAGCCGTACGCCGTACGGATTATCCTTTTTGTGTCCTCTCTACAGCCCAAACTATAGGTCCGATCGACTTCATATTAACATCATATGTGTAAAGTGCATAGACCTAGAGGTGATTAGTTTTCCATAGATATCCGTTAATTTCTTCTCTATGATTTTATGTGTCCAAATTTTGTTGTATTGAAATTCTTTGAAATTTCAATACAACAAAAATACACTCATCCAATATGCATTCAAGGATTGTCAAAATTTAAAGAATAAAATCTATGGTTTGCCATATCAATGTGAAATAAATTTCATATTTGTATGAAAAATTTATATAAAGTAAAATAGCTTCCGTAAGGGAAAATTGAGTGATAAACTTCATATTGATATTGTATGTGCCTCTATAGACAAGTGTGCCTTTTACTTTCCACTTCTATCTTCCTCAAGGGGTAGGCAGTGAGGACCGAACAACGCATTCTCCTGTCTTGACACATACATCGCCTCATCAACTGCAATTGCATATAGAAAATATATACTATGAGTTTCGTGACAATGTTTTTGTTTGTATGGTGTATTGTGAAAACTTTTTTTCTCTGGGAATCTTATATTTGTTTAAGAATCTAATAGAAATGTACTTCATAAAAATGAATTTAAAGATTGTCAACCTTTCAAGAAGAAAAAATTAACGCTTACTATGGTGTGGAGAGTTTAGTGTTGTTGGCCACAACCTACTCGTTTTTAAATGAATATGTCCTTGTTAAACAAGTACATATACATCTTCCTACATTCCCTAAAATAAGCATAAATGCTTGTGCCATAGTTGAACGAAATCGGTCATATCTAAAAACATGTTCGCACATGGGTATTCATATGATGAAATTATTTTTTATATTTTCTTTATTCTTATTTTAAAATGTGAAAAACGTGTGAAAATATTAACCACGATAAACGTCAAAATTAGAATGGCGGATGACAGCTGGGTGCTCTGCGCATGCGCGGGTGTGTCGGATTAATTTATGCTATAACTACCCAGTCGTTATACAGCGTTTATTAGTAACATTTTTGAACAATTGCTACACGGGCTTTACACGGTGTGTAACTAAAATGCTGGTCAAAGGGTGTGCACTAACTTTTTATTGATTTATATAAAATTCACAATTTCCATCATCGTTTCAGAAAATTGACTCGAGATATATGGGCCAACCCAATATTCTCAAGCCCATCAAAACTGGTTCAAGAGCTAAAGAATATTATGATGGAGATGTCAGACTCAGACTCTTTCTATTTCAGCAAGATTGCTTTTATGCACGCAGCTTGGATGTATCTCTTTATGGCAGAACCAGATTTTTACAACAGCTTATGTTATCATGCAGAGGTAAACAATCAAACAGACCAACACCATAACTATCTATTTAAATATAAGTCAATAAATCTTAATCAATCAATCTGTCTTTTTGTACTTTATTTTTCATATTGACTTATTAGGTAGACGAGATTAATTGCTTTTATACATAATCTTTCTTAATGTACTTTATTTTTCATATTGATTAATTGCTTTTATACATAATCTGTCTTTATGTACTATATTTTTCATATTGACTTATTAGGTAGACGAGATTAATTGCTTTTATACATAATCTGTCTTTTTGTACTTTATTTTTCATATTGACTTATTAGGTAGACGAGATTAATGGCTTTTATACATAATCTGTCTTTTTGTTTTTTATATTGACTAATTAGGTAGACGAGATTAATTGCTTTTATACATAATCTGTCTTTATGTACTATATTTTTCATATTGACTAATTAGGTAGACGAGATTAATTGCTTTTATACATAATCTGTCATTATGTACTATATTTTTCATATTGACTTATTAGGTAGACGAGATTAATGGCTTTTATACATAATCTGTCTTTTTGTTTTTCATATTGACTTATTAGGTAGACGAGATTAATTGCTTTTATACATAATCTGTCTTTATGTACTATATTTTTCATATTGACTAATTAGGTAGACGAGATTAATTGCTTTTATACATAATCTGTCTTTATGTACTATATTTTTCATATTGACTAATTAGGTAGACGAGATTAATTGCTTTTATACATAATCTGTCTTTATGTACTATATTTTTCATATTGACTTATTAGGTAGACGAGATTAATGGCTTTTATACATAATCTGTCTTTTTGTTTTTCATATTGACTTATTAGGTAGACGAGATTAATTGCTTTTATACATAATCTTTCTTTATGTACTTTATTTTTCATATTGACTAATTAGGTTGACGAGATTAATTGCTTTTATACATAATCTGTCTTAATGTACTATATTTTTCATATAATATCCTATTCTGATTCGTCTAAATTTATCCGTCAAAGTTTTAGTATATGAGAAATTTCAGAAAGTTGACTGCATTTATACGGGACTCATTGCGTTATACCACGCGATAAAATCCTTTTATCCACGGTCGCCCGTTGGTTATAGACGTTTTCGTACTCTTAAGGACAAGAATAGGACAAGAATAGGTCCTATTCTAATTTGTTTTAGAATACGAAAACGTCTAAATCAAGGGCGACCGAGGATATAAGGATTTTATCCGCGCGGTATGATGTAATGAGTCCCGTATACATAGGTCAACTTTTTGACATTTCTCATATACTAAAATTCAGACGGATAAATTTAGACGAATTAGAATAGGATATATTGACTAATTAGTGTATATTTTTAGGTAGACGTGATTAATTGCTATCTGTTTTTATGTGCTTTATTTTTCATATTGTCTAATTAATGTATAGTCTTTGGCAGACGAGATTAATTGCTTTTTTCTTACAAGTAACTTTTTGCACAATTAATTTGTTTATACCACTTTGAGTACTTAATGTCGAAATAGTTTTCGGACCTAGCCGGTCCCTCCTCAGGACAATCTTGTACTAAATTATTCGTCATGGATGAACGCGTGCGTTATGATACGGTGGTGACACGGAAGGCGAAGGGTGGGGGTGAGGTTTACTGTTATGGCTAAGAGTGGAAAAACATTAAGACCTGATTATTTATGATGTTATCATTTCTCATTTTAATTTTAAGATCTTCCAAGTTGTCTAATTTTAATCCTTCCTTGTGAAAATGTATAAATTTAACATTAATATCTTTATTAAATTCGAATTTGCTAACCATATTATAAGCACTAGTACTTCATTATTCATATTGATTAACAAAAAAATGTGTTTTATTTCAGATCATCAATGGATCTGTAACATATGAACGAACTAGAGATAGCAAAATATACTTAAACAACGTGCAGAAAATTGCCGAGTTGGTTAAATATTGTTGCTCAACAAGTCGCCGCGCAGCTCTAAGGCAAATGGGATGCAATAACAGCTTATATAATGATTATTTGGTACCCATATATTATTCTTAATATTGTATTCTTTTTTGGAGGTTGACGACCATCACACTGAACTAATCGCTATCTTGCACCATGAGATTTTTAATCCACGATATTCTTTAACGCCCCATACTCTTCACTCTATCTTTCCCTCCACTGTAAGTTGTAAAAGGGCATATTTATCACCACGGAATATGTAGGCAAAGAATGCGGTTTTGCGTATCTTGACAAACATATCAAAGAAATATAAATAAAACCAAATTACCGATTTATTTTCTTTTATTACAACTGATATAAATTTATATTAATTATTTTTTTTTGGAATTGATTAGAATTGACAAAAAATAATTGATGCCCTTTTTCAGGTTCTATCAAGGGATTGTTACGAAAATGGTTTAGTGTTCGATTTAAGTGCATTTAATCTCTTTGGTAGACTGTTACCTTGGCCTGTAAAGAACGTCTACAAATCTCTTCAAAATTCGTCAGTATTTGAAGAACGAGCTCATGCAACACTCCTGGCATGGATAATAACCCCATTGCATTTTGAGTTCTTCGATTCGCAACCACCGGAAATCATTTATGAGGTAATTCACGTTTTTTTTACTGTTAAATATTTTACTTGTATAAGAAAATTTATTTCTATTACCGTGACCAAGGTTCGACTCTCACATCAGAGGCAAAATTTACTTGAAGTTATCTCTAACTTATTGGTTACCTAGCATAGTAACGATCACATAGATGTGTTATATACAAGATGTTATTAGACGTGGAAGACTTTGTTCTATTTGCCAATACAAAGAAAAAAAAGTTAACATATTTCAAGATTGAATGCATAAGAGATAGACTAAACATTTATAAGACAAATAATATGTATTTTAAAGGTTCAGAACCCATAGAAATTGATTGTTATGATATTAGCAGAGTAGAATAATTTGTCCACCTCGATAGTACCGTGAAACTGGTGAGAGATAATTTTGAAGCTGAACTAGAAAGAAGAAGAGAAATTATCGAACGTCCTGAAATCTACAAATATCCCAAACCACGTAAAGAAAATAGTTTTTAGTGCTTGCGTACTCCCTGTGCTCACTTATGGCTTTGAAACATCCGCTTTGACTAAGAGAATGATGGAAAAAAACTTAGGGTGACACAAAGAGCGATGGAAAGAAGAATGTTGAATATCTCGCTAATGGATCGCAAAACTAATGAAAAGATTAGAAAGAATACAGGAGTAGTGAATGTGGCCAAAAGAAAAGCAAAGATCGTGATGGACTAAACAGGACGCAGAAGCGTGGGAAGGCCCCGGACCAGATAGTCCGATGACATCAAATAAGTGGCGGGTCCAGAATGGCGAGGGATGGCACAGGAAAGAGTCTAGTGGAAGTCCAAGCTGGAGGCCTGTGTACAATACTGGATTCAAGAGGCTGATTAAGTAAGTAATTATCAGGCAAGAAGGCATTGGAGAGACTGTGTGGAAATACTGGACTCACAAAGACTAACACACCATGTCGTATTTTTTTTTTTAAATCAAAACTGACAAATTTAATGACGCAATCTTTAAACAATCCTTTTTTCTTCCATTGATTTCCCGTCATAGGCAAAAATACAATTATTGTTGTAAGTTATTATATTTTTTTGTTTATAGGTCTGTTTGTCACTTGAGAATAAATTAATAATTACAATACTATCCTTGCAATTAAACGGTTCGCTTACATAAGACATATGTTTTCATTACAGACTTTCACAGTGCTATCCCAAGCCTATAACGAATCTAAATGCTGCTGTTCAAAAAAGAGGTTGAGATTGCTGGAACTATGTGTCATCCACAATACAACTTCGTATAATATTGCCAATAATATTGTGAGCAACATAGAGGGAACTAACTGTACATAAAAAGACACTCGTGCAAATATAACACTACATATTATTATAAATATTTATTTATTTTATCACTCACAGTTTACAAGTCCACATTTATGTAAAGGTACATTCTATTATACTCGTACATATCCACCTCTCTAGACATAGCTCGTATCGAGGTGGTATATTTTACAAGCATATTAAAATTATTTAGGTAATCTTAATCATATTTCATATGTATTTTAGCAACTAATACTACTCGCATCATTGATCATATAGTTTTCGGCTAAGCGTTAGTAAATGTATTTTATTAGGTTAGATGCAACAGTAATATTTTACTGTTTTCAATGTAAAAACAGCTAAAATCACAATAATATCAACGAAATTATTTAAAAGTTTTAAAAATTAAGAATTTATATACAAATTTGAAAAGGTGTCTTCAATGTTGAAAACAGACACTCATTGATAAAATTCTTTAATAACTTAGTGATCAAAAATAAGTAAATATGTTCACATAAAATATTATGTAAACATATTGGACAATTTATTTAAATAAATAAATTATAAATATGTATTTGATTTTACTAAATTAATTCATTTTGTACCTAATATAAACAGATTTAATGCACACTGTATAACAACAAAAGAGAGAAAATGAAAAAAACAAAGAATTTATGATTGAACATATGTTTTTTAAGATAAATAAAAAAAACTAATTATTTATAGTATAATTTAGTACTCAAGCTTACTTACATATAAATACTTAAAGAAAGTAGAAAATGCCAAATAAAACAGACACTGTTCGTACCAGAAATCTCCATCGAGTCAGCAAAATAAAGGAACTCAGAAACATCATTGGGAAAACCCTTAGTTGTTCGAGGTTGACGATATCGTAAGATGGTGTCGACATAGAAGAAGGTTCTGGAACTAACACGTGTCAAGAATCGCCAGTCGAATGACAAACTCAAGTGGCCAAAGATAACATTCCCCAGGAAGGCAAACCTCAAAGAAGTCCTACCGAAAAATGGAAGGACAGTTGGCAGTCCATGTCACAGGAGGGAAGCTAATGCAGGACTTTTTAACAGGCAAGAAGAAGAATGTTTTAAAAGACATTATGTCTGTATATTTTTATTTTCTTTATTATGAATTTACATTTTATTGTGTCCAGTTATGCGATGATTAGTAAAATTTTATTTAGACAAAATAATATTTAAATTGAATATTATTATGTTTCAAAGCCTTTGAGCACATTGTACTTGAAACATTTTGTGCATAATGCGATATAAGTATGAATTTTGTCGGCCTACGTGGCTCAGTTGGTTAGGTGGCTCAGTAGTTTTTAATTGTGTTTTCAGTCTACATCTGTGAGACGATTAATATCGTAAGTCTCCAGAATGTGGCAACTTGTTGTTGGGTGGATGTTAAATATGTTATATTTGACATAGTATATGTTAGTTGTCCGAGACGTAATGTAAAATGAAAGAAATCAAATTCAGGTGATGGTGGCAGAACAGTTATCGCGCTGGGTTAATATTCTAGTGGTATCGAGTTCGAATTCTGCCACGACCGATTTCATTCACTTATAACACAAGCATTAATGCTTAATTTAAGGAATGTATATGCACTTGTTACAAGGACAATTTATTTAAAATAATATTCTACGTCATTGTATCAAGGCGCCAAGAGCTACAGTTGTGTCTCAAGATGATTCAATAAAATCATTCCAAACAAAGCGAAATTTAAACATTCTATTTAAGTTACACGTTGAATACAAATTTTTGGAACAGAAACACATACGTGTTTAGAAACACACATACACGTTCCTTACAAAATGGTATTAAAGAAACAAAGTCTTAGTTTCAAGACCCGTCTCGAAATGTATAGAAGAGTCGAGATTGCTTCGAGACAGCTATCCCGCTGTCTTGAGCACAGTCTCAAAGAGAAAGAAGGAGACAGCGCTTTAATTACTATTTTGACGTTTACATTGTTAACAGTATTTAATGGATCGAGCATCTTATTTAGAATCTTCCAGGAGTAATTCACATACGATCATTCTATACTAAGTATGTGAATTAAATTTTGTGAGATTTCATAAAATTTCCGGCATATCCAGTAGATATAATGTTGTATTGTGAAATGGCTGCCATTCCTGGATCTATTGACTGTAGGAATACACATTCCCATCAGTGGCGGCCGCTAACTAATAAGTTTGGCGGTTCATTGGATAAAAAAAAACAAAAAAACGCTGTAAATACAAGAATGACGTGTACGTAGTATATATAAATCAATGAACATATCGTTGCAAATTTTGAATTTGTTCAACCGACAAAACAAACAGTATAAAGTTTTTGGAATTCTATGAATAATTAACACGAAAATCTACACTGAACAAAATCATACAATCACGTAGAATAATTATACAAAAACCAATGACAAACTCAATGACAATAACACAAATTTGACAACTTACTTACTTAGGTACTTACTACTTACTTAACGGGTCCGGACCTTAAGACCTTGCCACTCCAATAGGCGGCGACGGATATCGCTTTGTGACTGAAAACGGTAAAACAAAACGATTCGAGCGCTGCCTATCATAGAATCGGCAAACTTAAATTATGTGTCTAAGCCTAAGGTAATTACAAACAAGACGGAGCGCCGCACCGAATTCATCATAATATTTCTAAGCATTTGTATGAGATATCTTCCATCTCACGGGCCAGTACTGTTGTCTCTATATTCCATACATTTTTAATAGCATTTGTGGCGCGCTTGCAACTACGCACCGCGAGTCAACATAGTTACATAATTTCAGGCGTTTATTTAAATAACGCGATACTCAAAATTTCTGTCTTCTTTCTTGTACAGACGTTGCAAGTAATTCGATATTTTTTTAATCATTTTATTTCACCGGTTCAGCGCTCCAGCGCACCCAAGGAGCGGCCGCCATTGATTCCCATAATATGCTACATATATATAACAACCAAACGAATAAGTATTTATTTTCCTCATCCGAATAAAATGACCGACATTTTCACTATTTACATAATTAGATATCATATTTTAATGCATAAATTTCTCTACACTTACGAAGATTACCATGATAAAGAATTACCAAAATATCTATAAATAGGTATTCCAAGTCAGTAACATAACAGCGCTGAAATTATTGTCTATCACGAGAAAAAGTACTAATATTTATAGAGATGTGTACACATTTTGTCCGAGTATGCTTTCTCGAATGAGACGGCGTAGGTACGCATTTTACTTTTAATACGGAGTTTCGAGCATGATCTCAAGATGGTCTGAGATGACACATTTGGAGAACGGTCTTGAGAATAATTCTATAATTTGGACATAAAACATTGTAAATATACTTTTTCGAATAAAAAAAAACGTTTCCCATGAAATCTCGACGCCTTCGAGACGAGATGGTGTAGCTAACTTCGCGCTTGGCTGTCAATGCTCGGTGAAGGTTCGCTGACGAGTCACGTGTTACCGAACATTGTTGGGTTGGGAAACCCTCGCCATGATTGGCAGGCCTCCACGTTTGTGGTTGGACTCTGTAGTTGTAGTGGTATAAAATATGCTTGATGGTAGTTTCTTGTTTTGTCTGACGAGCAGCAGCTTCGGGGATGAATAGAGACTAGACCTTAAATACGCCAGGTCATTATTTACCAATGTCGGATGAGCTGTCAAAGTTGATATTAAAATCGGAAATTTAAACATAAAAAAATAATAAATAGTGTTCAAAATCATATAACTAGGTAAAAATATGTTGACAGAATTTAAAATTTATTTAAAAAATGTGATTAATGGCTTGAAAAATACGAATACATAATGATTGTGACTCGTATTCGAACAGGATCGTTCTACGCTGGAATCTAGCCCACGATCCCCTCAAACCAAACAAAAAATGGTTTCAGGGAAGAGTGTTTTCCAGAAGAGACATTTCCTGTTTAACGAGAATTGGTCACTGTATTGTGGCTACTCACCTATTTAAAATTCATGTACATATTTAGCAGCCCTATATGTGAGTGTGGTCTAGAGGAGGAGACTCTGGACCAATGGCGGCCGCTCCTTGGGTGCGCTGGAGCGCTGAACCGGTGAAATAAAATGAAAGCCAAAACCAATTTATTTATCAACAAACATGATTAAAAAAATACCGAATTCCTTGCAACGTCAGTACAAGAAAGAAGACAGAAATTTTGAGTATCGAGTTATTTAAATAAACGCCTGAAATTATGTAACTATGTTGACTCGCGGTGCGTAATTGCAAGCGCGCCGCAAATGCTATTAAAAATGTATGGAATATAGGGACAACAGTACTGGCCCGTGAGATGGAAGATATCTCATACAAATGCTTACAACTATATGATGAATTCGGTGCGGCGCTCCGTCTTGTTTGTACCTACCTTAGGCACATAATTTAAGTTTGCCGATTCTATGATAGGCGGCGCTCGAATCGTTTTGTTTTACCGTTTTCAGTCACAAGGCGATATCCGTCGCCGCCTCTTGGAGTGGCAAGGTCTAAGGTCCGGACCCGTAAAGTAAGTAGTAAGTAAGTTGTCAAATTTGTGTTATTGTCATTGAGTTTGTTTAATTATAAATTGCAACTCATTGGTTTTTGTATAATTATTCTACGTGATTGTATGATTGTGTTCAGTGTGGATTTTCGTGTTATTTAGCCTTAGGGCCATATTTATAAACCATTCTCAGTGCTTAAGTCAATACTTAGCACATTAAAATATATGGAATTTTTCATGCTAAGCATTGAGAAAAATCTGAGTACGTTTTATAAATTCGGGCCTTATAGTGATTATTCTACTAGTTAATTATTTATAGAATTCCAAAAACTGTTTACTGTTTGTTGTGTCGGTTGAACAAATTCAAAATTTGCAACGATATGTTCATTGATTTATATATACTACGTACATGTCATTCTTGTATTTACAGCGTTTTTTTTATCCAACGAACCGCCAAACTTATTAGTTAGCGGCCGCCACTGCTCTGGACCATATGTTTTTTAATTGTTATAACCAGTCTAAATATTAGTGGTTAGTATCAATCTTTGATCGACACTGTTCATACATCTTCAATTAATAGCTCCCACCTGTTATCTCTTAATAATTCAAAAAAATATGTCTTGTTAAAATAACTTAAAACTCACAACATTGAGTTGTAAGTTAATCTCTTTCAATATAGTCATGTCACTAATTTGCGTGGTCATAGCTTAAAAGTTGTGAACAGTAGGTTCTCGACATATCCTCGAAAGCATTTTCTTTCAAATAGAGTGGCGAATACTTGGAATAAACTGCCCCAACATGTTTTGGAATCTGAAAATGTTAAAATTTTCAAGGACACAGCAAAATAGTTCCAACCAAATAATAAAATTTGACAAAGGATATAGGCACATCAGCCTTGGCTCCCTGCCTATAAATAAATAATAATGATAATAACAACTGAATTTTAAACTTTTTAATATTCTCCTGAAAATGCTCCTAACTTTCCTTTTTTATTTATATTTTAATCCAAGGCATATCTAAAACTGCTATTTCAAAAACTAATGGTTCTGATCTCTTATCCATGGTCACAATCCTAGGATTGGTTTGCACTGCACACTCCACCTCTCCACATATCTCTGTTGTCCGCCAGCCTCTTCATCTCTTGGTAGCTGCTACACCGCACATCACTGATCACCTGGTCCATATAACTGTCTCTAGGGCGACCTCTATATATAGTGTATTCTTCATGGTTACAATCCTAGGATTGGTTTGCACCGCACACTCCATCTCTCCACATATCTCTGTTGTCCATCAGCCTCTTCATCTCTTGGTAGCTGTTACAGCGCACATCACTGATCACCTGGTCCATATAACTGTCTCTAGGCCGACCTCTATATACAGTGTATTCTTCATGGCTACAATCCTAGGATTGGTTTGCACCGCACACTCCATCTCTCCATATATCTCTGTTGTCCGCCAGCCTCTTCATCTCTTGGTAGCTGCTACACCGCACATCACTAATCACTTGGTCAGGCACCTACTCAATACCATCTCCGAGAGACGTGCTCGCGATTGGTCACATCTTGCGCCACGAGGGTCTCCTACATGACCTAATGGAGGGAATGGTTGAGGGGACAAACAATAGGGGGCGCCCCCGACGGGAGTATTTGGCCCAGGTGTGCGAGGACATGAACTGCGCCACATATGTTGAGCTGAAGAGGGCTGCACAGGATAGAGAGAAGTGGAAAGCGAGATGTAGACTTCTTCTGCAAACCAATCCACAGGATTGAGACTTTTGATGATGAGGGCAACCTCTATAGTTTCTGCCCTCAATCATACTGATTGTACGCTCTTAATAACAGAACAGATACAAGGAAAAAGACATAAAATACTTACATTTGGTTATAAGTACAATTTTGATATATAGAACGACTGAGACTGATCCATTAATATTATTGAAAGGGTAATAAAATTGTCACGGAAGGAGGATTTGAACATTTATATTATAATATCTTTTCATATCTCTTTTGCGACAGCCGAGCGATTTAACCATCGATCTGTCGGCGTCTCGGTAATAAAATGGAGGACGAGAGAAAATCACAATTCCAAATAACTTCATATTTTTCTGGCGTCATTTATTTTGATGTTACATGTATATTTTCAAGTCAGTTGATAAACACAGCCGGCAGCCAGAACGGTCTTCATGTTAAAAGGAAAATACCTACATATGTATATGAAACTTCAATCAATTTGTACAATTTTAAAAAACGCCATGTTTTATTTTACTGTTTTATTATTATTAATATTATTATTAAAAACCAATCAGTAATTTACTAACAGTATAAATATTTTTTTAATATTTATTTTTTATAAAAATCTTCCATAAATAAACAAGTTTATTGGTATTGGTCGACCGTGTTGGTTATTTTTTTTTAATAATGAATATGTCCCTGTATGAAGTACATATACATATCAACGTCTTTGGCACAAATAGTCGTGTATAGGGACTGGCTGCCTTACTAAAAAAAAAAGTATGTATACATCATCATACAATCCCTAAACTACCTAAGCAGTAATGCTTGTACTATAGGTAAACGAAATCGATCATGGCAAGATTCAAACTCGCGACCACTGGATTACTAACACAGCGCGCTTACCGCTATGCCACCGCCCCGGTTCGTTGTGTTATGTTGGGAATCATGAAGGTCAAGATAGAGATATTTTTAGGTTTGGTTTTGTGCTCTCTTCGACAACTCAGCCAAATTGGAATATTACCTAAAAATTAAGCGTCAGTGCTGGTGGTGAAGATTTATAATAGATAATCGTAGATTTTTAAAATATATTTTTGCCTTGACACTGTGGCAGACCACATCTCGAAATTTCTTTCGAGCGCGCGCCTAGCGACGGCAAGTACATTTGTTTATCGCTAGGCCGAGTTCATCGCCCGCAACGTCAAATAAGTGACAATACTCCTCAACTGGGTATGACACTTCAAATCAATAAGTCTAGAAAGTTCGAGGACATTGAACTTGCTACCCCCAGCGCAGCACTATTTAAGGGAGTCTACACCTCTACACGTGGTCACTTCATTTCCGTATTTCCGTCACTTCGATTCGTCACATCACGCCGCCGTTCTCGACCACGCCGTCTCGCCGACACTTCGTCTCTCGACCACCGGTCATCTCTCGACCTCGCGAGCACGATGGTACTTCACCATGCGAAGATTCGGACACTTCGAACACACCCGCTAACTCGTTCGTTATACCTACTCATCGTGAGAAAGTTCCTTTGTAAGTTATTTCATCAATTGTAAATTTACCTTTAAGCCAACTATTAATTGTGATCAATATACTCATTGTTACTTTTGACCATTCTTTCTTCTTCTCTCTCAACCACTGCCCTTGTGTTCTTATTTCAAATCATATCCACTTGGGATATAGTAAACTCTCTTTACTGGTAACCCCTCTGGTTACCACATATATTTAATAGTAACCACTCTGGTTATTAATTACTTTCGATTGGTAACCCCTTTGGTTACCAATCAGCTTTATTTGGTGACCCTGTAACGTGAATATGAACACAATCGTTACCAAACAGCTAAACAGCTAAGCTACACAGCTACTGGTATTTACAAAACATCGGTATTTATCTAGTACCGGCCCGAGGCCGAAAAACGATAAATATGCATTCACAGCAGTGGTATTTTTTCCTTACAATAACATTAAACAACACTTACCGATTTTCCTCAGATCACTCCTTTTCTTTTCCTAGTTTAGAAAAAGAACGAATTGGTTTTTGAATCTCTCACGATGGGTACACTACACTACACCCGCGAAACAATCGCGCTTAATTCTATGCAATCGCGTTTAAAAATCACCCGCGTTTCTCGGTTTTTAGTTATTCTTTGTCATAAATCTTGCATTCAAATAATACATGCATAGTACACATTCATTTTATTCTGAGATTGTAAACAAAGGTATATTATATTGGTACCCACTTTTTAATTTCACATAAACAAACACAGTTAAATTTTTCTGTACGGCACTGCTTTAAGTAAAAAAATACTCCGACAATCGCAATATACATAAGCAAAACCGCACTTCCGAATTTAGTTATATTCTTTTCACATAATTCACGGAACTAAAAATATTTTTCACATACTTCGCGACAAAAAAATTCTCACGCACAACAATAATACTGAAGTGACAAAATTTAATAATTTTATATTTTACATACAGATTTACGCGTGATACAGAACATTTAATTGAACTTAATATATTAATTTCACTGTTAAAACAAATATCGATCGAAAATTTTCGGTTTTAAACGATAAAACTTCAATTTTGTTATTTTTAATAAGTAAACAACGCGAATACGGGTCGTGACTAATCTTTCAAAATTCCAACTAGCGGTAGAAAAATTAAGTTTTAATAAAACACCATCTATCGAATGACAATCTAAGTTTTTGCTAACAAGATATTTACGTACGTTATTTAAATTCATTGCAATCAGAAATATGTTTTTATATCAAAGGAGCTCGCAAATAATTAATTAAATTATCACTATTTAATATATCAAATAGGTACTAATTTCGTGAAATACTTAACTTACCTTTTTCATACTTTGTAATTTTGCTTTAAATACCTTTTATACTTTGAAACTTGCAAAGCATTTTTGTACTTAGACACATTTCAATATTTACCTATTACAAATAGAATATTTTAAACATTTTTGGACTTTGCTGAAATTCATATTATTTTTTTGTTGCATTGTATACCTAATTAGATACTTGAATTTATTTTCACTTCTAAAATATATTGTAATCAACTTTATTATTATTGACAAATACTTATCATTGTACATATTATATTTTTGCAACATGCAACCAACAATATTTTATTTATTCGCTTGCTACAATTGTAAATGTTTATATTATGAAAATTTAAAATTTACAACTGTCAACTGCTGTTACTATGTACAACTATAGAAGCAAGATGATCAACGTTATCATCATCATCAGCATCAAACCAAGATGGAAAGCGACATTATCAACATCGATAAATCAAGATGGCAAACATTGTCAACAGCACCAAATCAAGATGAACAACATTGGCAACGGCACCAAATCAAAATGGACAACTTCAGCAACAAATGGTTTTC
This sequence comes from Molanna angustata, assembly GCA_963576475.1. Lineage (NCBI taxonomy): Eukaryota > Metazoa > Arthropoda > Insecta > Trichoptera > Molannidae > Molanna > Molanna angustata. Next base: position 937,873 of record OY754965.1, on the reverse strand, counting down.
ATCAGCAACCAAGAGCAACACCGACACGCTACAACTCGCTATACTGGCACGTATTCCCAAAGACATCAGACTCACTTGATGCGCGGCAAAGAATGCACAAGCACTCGCTATACTGGCACGTATTCCCAAAGACATCAGACTCACTTGATGCGCAGCAAAGAATGCACACACAGGCCCCACTGGAGAACTACATACTCCAAAGCTGTCTAACGCAACAGACACGCCGCAACTTCAACGCTGGAGAACTACTCCAGAGCTGTCGGACACCCAAATATGAACACACGCACACATCTCGGGCACACAAAAACTCACCTCGTCTCATCGCTACGCACGTCTTTGAACGAGGAATGATTTTGTTGGGACGCTGTCCCATCCTTCGTGTTATGCTTATGACTCGCACTCTGTCTCGCATACCAAAGGAGCTGCTCAACCACGACAACACGACGTCTACACGACAAGGTCAACACGACGCTGTCAACACGTCACTGTCAACACACGCTGTCAACACACGCTGTCAACACGACGACAGTCAACGAAAACTTCGAAAACGCCAACGCAAGCCAACTGCACAGTTCTGCAAATTCGACAAGAATGTTTAGATGCCAATTACACTGCACAGTTTATCGGACTCCACGGACTACACTGACTCCACGGACTCCACAGCTTTGTGTACGAACAAGCCTCACCGACACACTGCAATTGTCAACGGGCTGAACGGGAACACTGTTTCCAAAGCAATCACATCTTGATCCGTCGCAATCATCATCAGCAACTAGGCAACAGTCCAACTAACACAAGTCTTACCATCTCTCCAAAATTGTATTGACTACAAAAATCTTCAGCAACGACTGCCTCAGCTCAGCCACACCATGACGTTCTACCAAGGTATCGTGCCATCTTCGATACCACTTGGAGGGGAGGAATGTGGCAGACCACATCTCGAAATTTCTTTCGAGCGCGCGCCTAGCGACGGCAAGTACATTTGTTTATCGCTAGGCCGAGTTCATCGCCCGCAACGTCAAATAAGTGACAATACTCCTCAACTGGGTATGACACTTCAAATCAATAAGTCTAGAAAGTTCGAGGACATTGAACTTGCTACCCCCAGCGCAGCACTATTTAAGGGAGTCTACACCTCTACACGTGGTCACTTCATTTCCGTATTTCCGTCACTTCGATTCGTCACATCACGCCGCCGTTCTCGACCACGCCGTCTCGCCGACACTTCGTCTCTCGACCACCGGTCATCTCTCGACCTCGCGAGCACGATGGTACTTCACCATGCGAAGATTCGGACACTTCGAACACACCCGCTAACTCGTTCGTTATACCTACTCATCGTGAGAAAGTTCCTTTGTAAGTTATTTCATCAATTGTAAATTTACCTTTAAGCCAACTATTAATTGTGATCAATATACTCATTGTTACTTTTGACCATTCTTTCTTCTTCTCTCTCAACCACTGCCCTTGTGTTCTTATTTCAAATCATATCCACTTGGGATATAGTAAACTCTCTTTACTGGTAACCCCTCTGGTTACCACATATATTTAATAGTAACCACTCTGGTTATTAATTACTTTCGATTGGTAACCCCTTTGGTTACCAATCAGCTTTAACACTTTGTTCCACATTCCATATTGTAAACAAAAATATGTAGAGAAAAAATAGACTTTCCACGACTTAAATCGACGATGACGACGATTTAACTTTAATCGACATCCTGGATCCCTTTGTCAAGACAATCAATAGGAAAACACTTTTTAAGAAGCATGTGCAAATTTGGCTCTACGACATAATGTAGGTCGGGAAAGGACGGAGAGCATTCTTTATAACGAATATTTGCCACATAATATATGATGTAAAGAACTCAGGGATTGTATGGCGTTGGCGGACTAACGTGTTTTCCTTTGTGGTTTTCTTTTTTCATACTCTTATTGTTCTAAACTGTCTTTTAATTTGATTGTTTTTTTGTTTAATATGTTCTGTTTTAATTTTGAATAGGCATTCGTTGATTATTGTTTTTTTTTCTCTAATTTGTAATGCGCTTTTTTATGTATTTATTTTTAATGTTATTTCTCATTTTGTTATTGTATGCTATTTATATTTGAACGATAATTTTGTGTATGTTTTGTTAGTTGGCATTCACTGTTAAAAGTATCATTATTTCATAATGCTTTAGCCCCGGCACATGTTTTTACCTAGTGGGGCGTTGCAGTTAAGAATATTATTTATGAATTATGTATGTATGAATAAATGAAAATATAGCTGCTAATAAGTGATGCACCTTTTAGCTCTAGTAATAATAGCAGGTATATTTTCAAAGGAGGCGAAAGCAGACAATGTGACTTTAGCAAATGTTGAGTGTTGACTATTGTTCACTTCTCCTCCACTCCTCTGTGTTGTTAATAGTGGAGGTGGAGGTGGAGATGGAGATGGAGGGAACACAAGGGACTTTAGTCCTAATTAGTGCAACAAGTCTGTTCACTTAGTGAAGTTTGCTGCTACTTTCACAGGGGACATTATCAACCAACATTATGTACCTACATTATTTGCAAACTGACATATTAGTTGTTCCAAATCACAAAGTGCATTGTATGTACATATGTTTGGCCGATTAAAATACTAACAATAAAAGTTATTTTAATTAACAGAATCCTTGAAAAAAAAGCAACAATGTAATATAAAAAATCGTATAAAACATCGACTCCGAAAAAAAAAATTCTACAAAAAATAAAATTAACAGAACTGAAAAATCAATCAAAATGTACTCTCTCTATCTCTTTCTCTTTCTCTCTCACAGGGAATGTATAAGGAATGAGTATTTAAATGTTATTTTTCGTATAAAGAGGTTAAATTGAGGAATTAAATAATTTCTAATGTGTTAAGAAAAAATATTGTTGAAAATTTATTTGAAAAAATATGTTTTTCTTTTATGGGCTGGGAAAATTGTTAATTGAAGATGTTGAAGTTGAAAAATCACCACTAAACACTGGTTAGTTGGAAGAAATTGTCATATGACAACTAGTTGCATGTAACACATGAGATCCAACTGTCGATAGCGATAGTATGTATAGTTGAAGAATACGTACCAAACTATAAACTTAATATAATATAAATTATTTTAACACATGTTGGTATGTATGTCAAGATAGGACAGTATGGAGGTCAGTCCTCTTATCCTACCCGGAATATGTAAACAGCATGTTGGTTCTGTATGTATGTTTGGATATTAAGATCCTATCAAACTATTAAGTCTTCTTACATATTGTGTATAGGCGACTGCCATACAAATTGTATGAAGCAATGTCGTCACTAAATTCAATTTTCACTAAATCGAGATGTACTTCTACAATGTTAATATTTTTAATAGAAAAAAAATGATCTAGTTGGGTTGTTTCGGCTTTTTTCGATACTTTTAAAAAATTTGGAAATATAGGCAGTTAAACTCATAAATTTATTATAAAAAAAATATTTTTCTTAATAAAAAATGTTTGAGAATCTTTGGAATTTAAAAAAAAAAATTAATTAGGGATTTTGTATTCGTCTATGTTTATACCAATTTTCAGCGTTCTAGCTTTTATGGTTTCTGAGATATATGGAAAAATAAACCGAAATTTCAAAAGTTGGTAACCCCTGACTGAAACAAAAATTCACAATTCTGAGTATAAAAGTTTTGTAGGCCTATAACACACACACACACACACACACACACACACACACACACACACACACACACACACACACACACACACACACACAAAACTCACATAAAATGTTCTACTCTGAATTCTGAGTAAATCCATGTATGGGAACATATATGCTGCGAGGCCTCTAGTTGGTGTTATTAGCATGCAAAAAGTCCACTACACCATACAAAATTTTCCTTCGTACACGCATCTTGGCTTAATAATGTCGATTCATTAAGAGAATTGAATTCTCAAGAACGAATCGACAGTTGGATTATGTAAAATGAATCCTTATTTTAATTGTAACAAAAATTGAAGGAAAATAATCGGTATTATAACATGTTTTTATAACACAAAAAAATAAATTGCTAACAACCATGTTAAATTTTGTTCATTTTTCTTCTGCGAACTCATGTGAATATTTTTACATAGTTTTAGAGATAAAATATATTTTTTACTATTATTTACACCTCTAAACACCGAGTTGAGAATCTATAAAGTTAATTCGGTACATTTTAAGAAAAAAATAATAAGAAAAAAATATTAATTATCATTCAAAATTTAGACCTCGGATGGGGTTTAAGATAGGGTTGTGCAAACACGGCATAGGGACACGGCGTTATTGGCAAAAGGTTAAATGTAGTGAAAGTCCTGCAGCGTGTCTGTCTGTTATACAAAGTTAATGAAGCGGCACCAGATTCCGCACAAAACCAACTGAAAAATTATATTATTATTATCACTCAAAACACACAAGTTACTAAACTGCAGCTCGCAATTTATTTATTTATTTATTTTAAGCAAACAAACAGACAAACAATGTACATTACAAAAAATAAATGTTATCATGCTTAAATTGTAAACCAAAACAGTTTGTAGTTATTTTACTCATCTTGAATAAGTACTCCATATATAAAAATGTGACTATATCTTCTTCTTCTCCTTCTTCTCCTTAGCGCTTTTGTCCCGTTTCTATCGGGGTATGCTTTGACCATGATCCTGGTTATTACATTGAAGCGACTGCCATCTGACCTTCGTAACCCTTAGTAAGGGGAACCAGACAAATTGGATCATGGCTACACACAGCTAGTGATATAAAAATGTGACTATATATAAAAAGTTATTAATTTAGTCAACATTAGGTATCTACAGCTAAACAAAATTAACATAAAGGGAAAAATAACAAAAAAATATGTAAATGTGCTCATGAGGAAGGAAAAGGAATGGAAGGAAGTGAGAAATCAGAATCACTGCAACGTTATCAACCCCTCACCAATGACTGTTGATGGATGTCCACCGCACTAAAAATGAATTATAATTACTGCAAGCTCGTTGTATGTATGAATTTTGGCAATATTTTCTTGTACATTGTGGAAGCCTGAATGTGGAAGAAATTCTTCTTCGTCTCAGAGGGCAATTAATGTTAATCTTTTGGAGAAGTTTGTATAAATACATCATGTCAGTTACTGTTCGCCTGTTTTCCAAAGTCATAACTTTGTGGTGAAATAGAAATAATATCCAATTATAATTATACTAACGCCATCTATTGACAAATAGTATATACAATTTGGCTATTTAGAAATAGATACTTTCTTATGCCGGATTTATATTTATATCTGATGTGACATACATATAATGATACGAAATATATGATAACGTACATATATTTCGTATTCTGACGTCTTCTGGTGATATTTTGAATGAATTAAGTCCTAGATCTCTGAATGCTCAGATGTTCTCGATGTTTTATCATGAATCATCCGATTTTGATTCAGATTATAAAGAATTATTTTCTATTGCCATCGTTTTCGGGTGTTTCATATGAGAATATAATATGTTATATATATATTTTACTTTAGGAAATGTCATATTTTTAAAGTAAAATAAAAAAAACACTTGATTTTGTACAACAACACTTACGTTTCGTAGAGTTGTATATTAGATTAAAAAATCTCAGTTCCAGCGCTGAGAGTCAATTTTACAACTTCTGGTTTCGCTTCGTGGATGTCTCCATTGAATTTCTTAAATTGGCTGTCTTGCACCACGTGTTTCACCGACTGCTAAGCCCCACACTCACAATCAGGATTATACATACATACATACATACCATCACGCCATGTCCCTTACGGGGTAGGCAGAGAGAACCGAACGCCATATCTTTCTATCCTGGCACACATTCATCGCCTCGTCAACATTCATGCATCGTCTCATACATGTTCGTCTATTGTACATGCTTCTAACATTTCCGTCTTTCAGAATATCGTTCACATGGTCGTGCCATCCCTTTCTTGGGCGGCCCCGGCCTCTCAATCCATTCCTATCCGCATTGTATATTTTCTTCGTCAGGCGTTCCTCATTCATTCTACCCATGTGGCCAAACCATCTCAGTGTGTTCACTTTCATTCTATTAATGATATCTTTCTTCATCTTACATTCTTTCCTTATGTTCTCATTTCTTACCCTGTCATACATCGTTCTATTGCAGATTCTTCTTAGCGATCTCATTTCAACAGCATTTATTCTGCTTTCGTGCGACTTCTGCCATGTCCAGGTTTCACTTGCATACGTCAATGTCGGCACTAAGATAGCGTTATGAATGGCAACTTTGGCAGCCTTTGATATGTTGCGATCATTCATAACTGGTCTCAGTGCTCCATTCACTCTGTTTCCTGCCATAACTCTTCTTTCGATATCCTTATCAGGTCGTCCATTCCGTTGAAACATGCTTCCCAGATATACATACTCGTCGACTTGCTCGAGCCATTCATTCTCTACTCTTATTTTACACGCTGTTCTGCTTTCGCTCTTTTCAAAGACCATTACCTTTGATTTGCTGGCATTCATTCTCAGACCGTTCTCTATGCATCCTTCATATACCATGGTTACAAGATATTGTAACTCTTCCATACTTTCAGCTAACAGTACTTTGTCATCTGCATACATCAAATCACGCACTATTACATTACTCAGTTTCAGACCCTTGCTTTCATCCTTAAGGGCTCTTATACAGAAGTCAATGTACAGGTTGAAGAGCCATGGAGACAGAACGCATCCCTGTCTAACGCCATTATTTATCGAGAACCACGATGTTACTGTGTCGTTGACACGGACACATGCTTCGCTGTTCTCATATAATGACGCGATTGCGCGTATCAGCTTACTCCTCACTCCATACGCTGATAGTATATCCCATAGTTTCTCTCTAACAACTTTATCATAGGCCTTTTCTAGGTCTATAAAGGCACAGAACAGTTTCTGGTTTTTATCCAGAACCTTCTCTGTGACCATTCGTAGAGAAAAAATTTGGTCTATACATCCTCTGCCGCCCACAAACGCTCCTTGGACATCCCATATCTTGCATTCAGTAACCTTTCGTACTCTTTGATCCAGGATCCTTGCGTACATTTTACCAACTGAGCTTAACAAACTTATGGCTCTATAGTTTTTGCAGTCGAGTTTCGATCCTTTACCTTTATACAAAGGTACCACGACTGCATTTCTCCAGTCCGCAGGAGTGCGTCCTGCTTCCCAACACAAGTTGAAAAGAGAGTGGCACCACTCCAACGTCTGCTCGCCGCCATATTTTATAAGTTCAGCTGATATACTATCATATCCGGCAGCTTTTCCCGCTTTCGCGTGTTTTACTGCTTCAAGCACCTCCTCTCGCGTAATTTCATCTTTTTCGTCTTCACTTACTTGCCATGCTCTCTGAGTCACGCCCCCGCTTATACCGCTATCGTATAGCTCCATGAAATATTCTTTCCATCGTTCTTTCACGCCCTCTTCATCCATAATTATTTTTCCGTCTTTATCATTAATTCCTTGCAATGCTTTCACAGTTCCATTTTTCCTTTTCGCTACGCCTTTCCAGAACATTTTCATGTTTCCAGGAAAGTCGTTGGCTATTTTCAGGCTTTCTTTCTCTTTCACACGATCTTTTTCTCTTTTTACGGTGTCTTTTACTAGTTTCTTGCACACTTTATACTTCTCTTTTGCTCTCTCTTCACTATCCGATCCTTTCGCAGCTATTAATTCCATCCATGCTTTTTTCTTTTCACCCACAGCTAACTTAACTTTCTCATTCCACCATGCGTCGCCTTTCTTTCCACCTCTTTTAGCAACACCACAGACATTCTTCGCTGTCTTGCACACGGTCTCTTTCAGGGTCGTCCATGCGTCTTCCATATTTTTTCTACTATGTGTTGCTCTAAGAAGTTCGTTTCCAGTCTTTTTTCCATATTCATTTCTTACACTCTCATCTTGCAGCCTTTCAACTTTGGTTCGCTTCGGTGGTTCACTTCGGTGGGTTTTAGAGCGCCAGCCGGTGAACAGATCAATTCTTGATATCACCAAGTAGTGATCAGTCTCCAGCTCCGCGCCCCTATACACTCTAGTGTCCACTGTCGCTTTCCTTAGTGCGGTGTCAACACATACATAATCAATAATCGACCTTTCATTCCCTCTTTCCCATGTATACTGGTGCACTCTTTTGTGGCTGAATACTGAGTTCGCCACAAATAAATTCCCTTCCGTGCACACTTCTAGTAGCCTCTTTCCATTGTCATTCACTCTAATATCACCGTGGGGGCCGAGGACAGACTCGAAATCTTTCCTACGGACACCCACCCATCCATTTAGATCTCCAGCCAGAATCACTCTTTCATTATCCTTCCTCTCGTTCATTATTTCGATCACACTGTTCCAAAAATCATCCTTTTCACTTTCACTGTCGGAGTTCCCAGGTGCATATCCTACTATTAGAAATACGCTTGTTATTCCGATCTTCATCCTTACCCACATCAGTCTAGGCCTTGCAAGCTTGTACTCTTTCATACATTTCCCCATTCGTTCCGCTAGAATCACACCGACCCCTTTGCATGCAAACTCGTCACTCTTCACTCCCGACCACAGCTCTATCATACCATCATTCCTAACGTTCATCCCACTTCCTTTCTTTTTTGTCTCACTTACACACATAACATCTATTTCTTTACCTTTCATTATGTCGCACAGTTCGTTCATCTTTCTATCCATCCCTCCTCTGATATTCCACACTCCCACTCTGCACTCGGTTCTCCTCTTTTCGCCTACCCCCTGGACCATACCATGACGAGTGGCGGGCTGCATCGATGGTCTCCTAACGGAGTCCAGGAGGTTTTCCTTCCTTCACTTATGCATACATCACACTTTCCCACACATTCATCATCTACGATTACACATATCTATCCTAGTTACAAACACTTAATACAAATATAAATACCTACTTAAACACTATGCAAGTCCCGTTTATCCTACACTACACAGCTTACATCTAGATAGAAGTATAGAAGCTATGTATGTAAAGTACAATATATTGAAACATTACTTAATAAAAACTTATCACACTATACCTACTATATCTCAACAAATATACACATATGAGAATCACTTAAATTCCGGCACAGTTCAAATGGTCAGATTCTTATAATAAATAACTTAAATTTAGGCTCAGTTCATACACAATTCACTTAATCTATTAATTCACTTAAGTTCACTTATTAGTTCACTTAATCTATTAAAAAGATTATGATACTTAATCTACTAAAAAGTTTTTGGTACATCCTTCGTGTCTTGTCACTTTTTCATAGCTGGCGTTGACCCGGGTCATTTTGTTGCCTCCACAGGGTCTCTTCTACTCCTTAGCGATCCCCGCACTCGCTGGGGCTGCAGTACTTCCTGACGTGCACATATTACCCGGGTATGAGCGGCAACAACTGTTTGTGCATCCCTTCTTCTACCTGCCCTGTAGGGGATGGTCGTTTTATGGTTGGTCCTGGCCTGCTCTCATCCTCATTCTTAGTGCGCACTCCATTGCCGAATATGGTTGGGATGTCCTTACTGGCATCTCAGGTCGCGTGGCAGGCATGTACACATCTGGTTGCTGTCTCCCACATCACAAATTTGGGCACTGTTTTTTATTTCACTCTTTATTGCTTTTCGCACTGACTGACTTCGGGGACGAAACATATGTTTTGACCTGCCAAGCTAGGGTAGGTATGGGAGTGGACCTTTCTTGGGTGTAGTGTCGAGAGTGTTACGATTCAAGTATGTTTTGAAACTAACACGCGAATAATTCACTCACTTGTTTCTATTTTATTGCGCGGTTGTTTCAGGATTATTATCTTAATATATAAAAATCTCTTTTACGACCTGTACTAACACAGTGCTATCTTGAAGAGTCTGCTATTTTTGAATTGTCGGCCATTAAGAGGGATTTTATAGAATGGGGATGTTAGAAGTAATAATAATAAGAGAGAGGATATGAAACGGTGCACGGACGTTAATGAAGCAAGAAATAGAGATATGTCAAGAGAACAAGAAGAGGCTGTGTTAAAATTTTTCAATAGATGACATTGTGATACATTTCTGAAATTAAGAAAGGATTGGGGTGCAGATTTTGAGACGCAAATCTATGTCTTCAAGTGAAAAACGAAAATGATAGATTTGGAGGTTCCTGTGAAAAAAGGTTGAAAAATGCAGATAATTGAAACAGTATGTTGAATACATAATATGTTAACGATGGTGATGGTCAAACGATATGGTGTAAATAGCCTTTCTTCCTTCCTCTCATCCACCACACCGCGTTCTGTAAAACAGGCAAAAAACCACCAACCATTATATCCTGATTATATCGCGTTTGGATACCCCATAGCTAGGGTCGCCATACGTTCCGTATTGCTGATAATTGTCCCTTATTTTTACCGTTTTTTGACAAATGACGGAAGCGTATATTCTTCACTAGATACAGGCTTCGGAGAATCATCCCATCTGAGACACTGAAAATGGCAGCGTCAACTTCCTGTTATGGGCTTGAAATACTATATACGACACACGGAATATTTCCCAAGAGTTGCTGAAATCCACCTTTCAATGCTTTATATGACACAAGGAATATTCCCCAAACTGGCATAAATCTACATATTATGTGCCAAAAATCGACAGCTTCAAATATTTGGGTTCATATCTGTCAAACCAAGGAGATGTCGAGGATGACGTGGCCCGTCGTATCAACACAGGATGGATGAAGTGGAGGTCGTTGTCTCCCGTACTTTGTGATAGCAGAATGCTCATCAAAATAAAAGGTCAGGTTTATAAAACTGTCATGCCGAGTGCTCTAAAGAATAGCTACCAACAGAGGATCTACACAGCGGAAATGAAAATTCTGAGATGGGTGTGGGTGGGGGGACATGTCCGAGGAAGCTTTGGGGTGACCCCAATCACCAATAAATTGCTTCAGAGCAGATTGAGATGGTATGTATATGTCATACGACGAGGACAATATGATATATGTTATCCGTCTCGGATATCTCTGGTTGGCCGAGCTTCACGTCATTTGATTCCCTCCCCGCCTCACTCACGAAGCGTTCAAAAAGTGGAGCTATATGACACCAATCGTTCACTATCGTTACACCTTGTGGTGTTCCATGGAATTTCTGTCAAGTCCATAGAATTTACAAGAAATGTGAATTCGAACATTCTAGAACAACAAGTAAATATATAAACTCGTTTTAACATCCGCCCGCCATTGCTCCCTTAGCTGTCAATTCGTACGCGTCCGTCAATATTAATCAACCGATAATTTAAATTTCATTGTATTTTAATGAAATTATATTTTTATAAAGAAAAGTTGGCATTGTGAATAAAATTGTGAAGTTCAGTAAGTAATCTCTTTCATTCAGTTGACCCAAAACATTTCTTTGCATTGGAGATGAAATAATACTTAGAGGGAGTTTTATTTTATTTAATTTAGTTTTACAGAGTACAAACAGTCAAATTCATATAATATATACAAAAAATGAGTTACCAGGATATAGACCAGTGAAGACTCCAGACATTACCAAATATTAATCATTTTTATAACTAGGTAAGAATTAATTTATCAATGAATAAATAAATAAATAACTTATGAAACAAATACTCAAACAAATAACAATAGAAATGAAATTAAGTGAAGGAATAAATAAGACAACCAATAAATAAATCAATGAACAAATACTCAGTTAAACAAATAACAATAGGAATTAAATTAAGTGAAGTAATAAATAAATCAAGAAATAAAGCAACCAATAAATAAATTAATGAACATATACCCAATTAAACAAATAACAAAAAAATGAAATTAAGTGAAGTAATCATGAAGCGAACACCATACGTGATTAGGGATCAGATGATTCCAATAAACTACACACACCTCTCCTAAACTCTCCCTTATTCAATATAAATATGTCCAGACCACCGAATAACGTTTTATACATCGAACAACTGCGCTGCATAAACGAATTACGAGCATAGTTAGTGGTGCAGTGGGGCAACCTGAACAAGTGATTAATGCGAGTGACGTTGTTTGTTAAGATTTATAAATCAATTATTGAACACACCTAGTAAAACCTTCAAATAATCAATTAATATTTAAAACCTAGTAATAAACAAAACATCTAAATAATTTGAGAAAATAAATAATAAAAAAAATAAAAATTCTTTTTTAGACCTTGACGTATGCAAGTAAAAGCGCAGAATAAGCGCATATAATCAGTACAGTTAAAATGAGATCGATTAGAATAAAATATAAAAGAAGGATGAATGACAGGGTAAAAATAAAAACACAACAATGTAAGAAGAAGAAACAACTTTGTGTTCTTTTACTTTTCTTACTTTTTTATTTAGATTTAAGAATGTATACATTATGTGTGATAGGCCCGAGATATCAGTTGGCCCTTAAATCGTTGGATTTAGTAAGTTAAAAGTTTAGGGAAGATTAAATTTCATTCGCGTATTTCAGTGCAAAATGAAACGTCAGTTACATAATCTTCAACTATAGATATATTTTACGTTTTCTATGGTTATTGTCTATAACGACTCTGTCCATTTCAATAACCTTAAATGATACGTGACGCGAAGCTTTGAGTAAATATTATTTTATTAGTATAACAACACATAATTTTATTTGTTTCATTACACAGCATGTTACTATTTCAATTTTTTATACCGATCGATGTTTTTTTTAATTAAAATCAATCATTGTATTGATAAAATGTCATTGGATATGTACTACGTACGTAGTGGGTACATATAATTCAATGTATGTATGTTTTACAGATGGATATGGAACTAAGTGATGATGGTAAAATAATGTATTTTGTAGAAAATTTAAGAATACACATTATATATATATATATATATATATATATATATATATATATATATATATATATATATATATATATATATATATATATATATATATATATATATATATATATATATATATATATATATATATATATATATATATATATATATATATATATATATATATATATATATATATATATATATATATATATATATATATATATATATATATATATATATATATATATATATATATATATATATATATATATATATATATATATATATATATATATATATATATATATATATATATATATATATATATATATATATATATATATATATATATATATATATATATATATATATATATATATATATATATATATATATATATATATATATATATATATATATATATATATATATATATATATATATATATATATATATATATATATATATATATATATATATATATATATATATATATATATATATATATATATATATATATATATATATATATAGAAACAGGATGGATCAATTTAAAAAGTGGGATGAAAAAACATCGCAAAAATAAAGTTTTAAAATGCGTGCCTGACGTTTCATGGCCGACAGTTTATTTCGTTTGTTGTCAGGCAATACATTATAATTATGTAAAAAAGAAAATAAATATTAAATACATGAACCACTTCTATATCAAGTCTTTAATTTTAAAAATCATGATTATAATTATTATGCATAGTTATCTTTATATATATAATTCTTCCGTACGTGTGTATGTCACTGAACTCCTCCTAAACGGCTGAACCAATTTTGACGAAACTTTTTGTGTGTGTTTGTGTGAGTCCCTGAATGTATTAGATTCACAAAAAGGAATTTAATAAAAGAATAATAAAAATGGGAATCGTTATAAATATTTTCGGAATACGCATTTTGAATAGTGGAACATTGGCTTCCGATATGTCATAATATTATGCAATGTTGGTTATGACATTTAAACTTGATGTTTTCGCTGTCTGTGATATTTTTTTTCATATTTTTAATATTGTATGAAATTATTCAGTTATTTGTATATTTTTTAATTATTATTGTATAAAGCTATTTAGTTTTAATTATTATTGTATAAAGCTATTTAGTTTTTTCCAAGTAAATTCTGTTTCAAGTGGTATTTTGAAAATAGGTATATCAAAGTCATCTCAATGTAATATTTCGTAACATTTTCGTTTAAATATTTCAATTAATTAATGAATATTATATTATTTTGTTAAAAACCTCCGTTATAGTGAGGTTATAAATATTTATTTTGTGATTGAAACGTCAAGATCAAACAACAAACGTATATTATAGTGAATTTTCTATAGGGATAAATGTACAACTCCGTACTATAAAATGAAGTTATAAATATATATTTTGTGTTTGAAAGATATAGGTATACATAGATACTCTTATGGCATTTTTTCATCTTTTAAATGATAACTAATTTAAGTTTCAAAATTCAAAATGGATCAAGATTATTCTTTGAAAAGTCTTTCTCCAAACTTCTCAATATCCAACTCAAATAAAATAATCAATTATAAGGGGATTCTGAATGTTCGATTTTTTTGTGACTAGGGAGAGAGAGTGAGGGAGAGAGTGAATATTAGTGTTCATCCCATCAGGGCCGGGTAATCGAAACTATAACAGGTAACAAATACATCTTACATATATAGTTCATTAACCATTATGTATTTTACCTTTTTTATGTGAGGCAAGACTGATATGTGGGTATACACGCATGTGCCGTGCTTCCTTTTATAAGATAATTCATCCTTTTTTTGTTTGTTAAACCAGCTAATAATAGGCAAGCCAACGTTCGTGCAGGACAACGTCTGTCGGGTCCGCTAGTTTGTAGTATAAAATGAAATAAAACATTAAAGCGTGCGGCGATTAGTACGCCACCTGGCGAAAAAAGACTAGAAACAATACTTAACTCAAGATTAAGACACGCGATCCGCCAGAAACGTTGAGTTAAATATTTGTCGTTTAGTGACGTATTTAAGGGAAGATTAGGTACTGAAATACGCAATATTTTTGTTAAACTTGAGTTAAACTCCTAAGGGCCGACTGAAATACCGGCCCATAGTGTTTGTTTATAATTGTTAAAGTGCAATTCACTATGTGGACATGGCAGAAGTCGCACGAAAGCAGAATAAATGCTGTTGAAATGAGATCGCTAAGAAGAATCTGCAATAGAACGATGTATGACAGGGTAAGAAATGAGAACATAAGGAAAGAATGTAAGATGAAGAAAGATATCATTAATAGAATGAAAGTGAACACACTGAGATGGTTTGGTCACATGGGTAGAATGAATGAGGAACGCCTGACGAAGAAAATATACAATGCGGATAGGAATGGATTGAGAGGCCGGGGCCGCCCAAGAAAGGGATGGCACGACCATGTGAACGATATTCTGAAAGACGGAAATGTTAGAAGCATGTACAATAGACGAACATGTATGAGACGATGCATGAATGTTGACGAGGCGATGAATGTGTGCCAGGATAGAAAGATATGGCGTTCGGTTCTCTCTGCCTACCCCGTAAGGGACATGGCGTGATGGTATGTATGTATGTATGTATGCAATTCACTATTTAGTAATAAGCTGTAAACAGTTTTTGGTCCTTGAATTGTGTTATATATGTTATTTATTGTTCTCTGTCCCACAATACACACTGTGAGATATAATATTTTAGGGCCTGTTCAGACATGGCGCGTTTGCTACATATTAGGGGCCTGTTCAGACATGGCGCGTTTGCTACATATTAGGGGCCTGTTCAGACATGGCGCGTTTGCTACATATTAGGGGCCTGTTCAGACATGGCGCGTTTGCTACATATTAGGGGCCTGTTCAGACATGGCGCGTTTGCTACATATTAGGGGCCTGTTCAGACATGGCGCGTTTGCTACATATTAGGGGCCTGTTCAGACATGGCGCGTTTGCTACATATTAGGGGCCTGTTCAGACATGGCGCGTTTGCTACATATTAGGGGCCTGTTCAGACATGGCGCGTTTGCTACATATTAGGGGCCTGTTCAGGCATGGCGCGTTTGCTACATATTAGGGGCCTATTCAGGCATGGCGCGTTTGCGGTATCCGCGTAGTAACCAACGAATAGTAAGGCGTTAATGTAACGTCAATAGATTTTCATCCTTGTGATTTTCGCAAAATTGAATAGGGCCTTAACCAAACCAATTCAGTTGGGATCGCCATTGCATCATAACATCAACTCGTCCGTCAAGTTAAAAATGGATATTGATTTGCTAAAAAGCCTCGATAGTTCATCAGACGAAGATGATGCAGAATTCGATTTACGTGTGTTACTGTTAAGTAAAAAATATAAGCGTAGATACAGGATATCAAATCATATAAAGTCTAGAGAGGAATATTTATTTATTTATTTTATTAACGGTGTTTGCCATTTACATGAAGTATTCAAAAGATAAATATAGTAGGTACATAATGTGCGAAAATACATTAAAAACAAACATATCCAATTTATAAACAATGAAAATAAAACACGAAGAAATATAAAGAAAAACTTATACAAAATAAAAAAAAATGAATTCAGACTTTTTAATGAATTGGATGAAGAAAAGTTTTTTAATTATTACTGGATGACTAAAATCAAATTCATCGAACTAAATTCTATGATTGAAGATGACATTATGAAGCAAAACATGCATTTACGAAAAAGTATTCCTTCCATGGAGAGACTAGCGATGACTTTAAGGTTGGTTTCAAAATAATACATAATTATTTCTTCTTCTGTTTTAGTTTTTATTTAGTACTTACTTACAAATAATTGATAATACAAAAATTTATCTCATAAATACAAATAAACAATAAACGCTCGTGGTCACTCACAGAAATGAACTGAGAGCGAATTGACGAGAGTAAAACGGCGTGCGAGACGCGAGCAAAATATACATACGTTTTGAAATCGCTCGATCGCCCGAAAAAATATTGTTGCGGTTATTTAAGTAAACAATTCCATTCAGTACGGACTTTACATCAAAACATGTATATATATAAAAATTGATATTGGTATATATGTACCTACATATGTATTTATGTATGTTTGAATGTATGTGGCCAGAAGGGACGGAAGAGACTAGTGATGAGTAAAAGTTTTGCAAGTCTTGCAGTCTTGGTCTTGCGAGACTTCCAAGACCAAGACCGCATGAGTCGCCGCAAGACCAAGATCGGGAGGTGCATAAGACCAATACTAAGACCAGGCTTTGCAAGACCAAAAGTCTTGCAAGAGTCTTGCAGTGTCGCAAAATTTTATGAACTAGTTTATTTTTAATTGAAATTTTATTTACTACATACTATCGTCATAATAATATAAATTGGTGTTTTTTTTTGTCATATTTCATTATAATTACTGAATTTTAACAGCTAAATAAAACATGTTTCTTTTAATAAGTTGCAAGACTAAGACTTGATTGAGTATGCAAGACCAGGACTGGGTATCCAAGACCAAAACTCGATTGAGTATGCAAGACGAAGATCTAGAACAAGATCACATCTGTAAATTCAAGACCAAGACCACCTCGGTCTTGGTCTTGCATTTGCTCATCACTTGGAGGTGACTGATGAGACGGAAGGGACTGAAGGGACGCAACGGACTGTAGGGACGGAAGGGAATGGAATGAAGGGACAGATTAATTAGAGATTCTAGATAACAATATTAAAAAAAAAAAAATAAAACATACAAATCTACCATTTTTATATATAAACAGAGTTCTAAACAGAGAATTGATAGAATTCAAAATATATTTTGTAAATATATAATATATAAATCGTATGGAAGCCAAAATTCTATTTCTGATGTGCAAAATCATCTAAAAATTCCACCACTGCAGATAAGAACAATCAACGACTCAATTTTTTTTATATAAAATCTTAAACGATATGATATACTCCTTTTATCTACTAGAAATTATAAATTTCATGTTCCCCCCGAAATACCAGAACCAATAATACGTTCGAAATCACTAAATGTAAGACTAATATAAGAAAAAATAACTTCATTGATAGATCATGCTATATTTTTAATACTAAACTTAATGACGTTGACATATGTAATATCCAGCACAAAAATTTCACTAACATCCTTCGAAATAAAATTACGTTTTGATTATTACTTTACATTCATAATATACAATAATATAATTTTTGTTTTTATTTTAATGCAACATATAAAATTAATAAAAACATACGTAGACCTCTAACACAGCTACATGATTTAGCTGTGTTTTCTACAATGGTTTGTGGTGCTAAACTTCGGTGCATACTACTTGTAACAATATTATAATTTACCTACATAGGCATTGTACTCTGTATACTGTATACACTGACTAGTGAACACAATACTTACTGGTTGGTCAGTATTGGCATGTTTTTGTTGCGGATGCAGATGGCTTAATAGTTAATACTCTTCCTACTTACATACTTACTACTTATACCTACTCTTCCCAACTCTTTTCTTTTTTTATATTTTAGATTTGTTCTTTGTAAAATGCCCGTGAACCAATTTCATAAAAAAATCATTCATAAATTGTTCAACAACCAAATACAACAAATTAAATAATGCGCAAACCCTGGACATTTTTCATGATAACCTTGGTAAATTTAGGTTCCGGGTGGGGCTGTTGTTGGTGTGATCTATTGTGGCAAATTGAAAATCATCGAGGTTATTCCTATCCCTCTATTTCCTCTCCCTTCCTGTTCTATAGAGGTTTGTTATAGGTTATGAATAAGTATTTTTTTTGTTGTTTATATTATATATTTTGTATTGTAAAGATCACTCACATTATCTAGCCATTATTAGATGGGTCGATGGCAGAGCGGTTAGCGCGCTGGGTTAGTAATCCAGTGGTCGCGAGTTCGAATCCTGCCTCGACAGATTTCGTTCACTTATAGCACAAGCATTTATTTGCTTATTTTAGGGAACGTAGGAAGATGTATATGTACTTATTTAACAAGGATATATTCATTTTTTTTTATTAAAAAAAAAAAATTATTTTTATTTTGATTGTATAAAAGCATTAGGGAACTTAACTGGTTTTGTATATATATATTGTTTTATTTTACTCCCACAAGCTGTATATAACTGTCTCTTCCTGGAATTAAATAAAATAAAAATAAAAATAAAAAAAAATTAAAATAAATAAAAATAAAAATAACTGTGTTAAAAAATATATTTTTGCAATTGTTAAATAATTTACATACTTAGTTTAAACTATTTAAAAGAACCTTTAAAATGTTTATAACCTGTCAATATAATTATACCTATTGTAATTTCATATTGTAAACTGTAGGTTCTATTAAATCAATAAAAATAAATAAAAATAAAAAAAAACAGGCTGGACAACGCCGGCGGAGTTTTCTAGTATAATAGTGAAAATATATTCGCTCGATCGACCGACAAAATATGTATATTTTGTAATGTAATATATATTTTGTCTCAGTGTGAACAGTCCCATTTAAAAGAACGGTGAGCGATATATATCAATTTATGACTTTGAATGTAATATATATTCCGTAGTGAGAAAGCACCTTACAGCTAATGTGGCACGTTTTAAAACTAAAAAAACATAATTATATGCACCATAAAATGATTTTTTTACTCACGATAAGGTAATTTATTATAGTTACGACAAAAATATATCAATGAATAATAAAAACACAAACAAAACAGGAATTTTCAAATATAAATCAACAAAAATGTATTTTGCTCATCATCAACAAAAAAACAAAATAACTTCCCTTGAGATGACTTGTGAGATTTCATTTGATTTATCTTGACTCTAGGCAATTGTATATTACTAGTTGCACGTAACACCATGAGATCCAATTGTCGATAGCGATAGTATATATAATTGAAGAATAAGAATCAAACTATAAACCCATAGGTAAATCCAAATTATTGAAAATTTTAACACATGTTGGTATGTAAATATATGTTAAGATAGGACAGTATGGAGGTCAGTCCTCTTATCCTACCCGGAATATGAAAACAGCATGATGGTTCTGTATGTATGTTGGGAGATTACGTATCAAACTATTAAGTCTTCTTACATATTGCCCCCAAGTCAAATTGAAAACGCTGTTCGTTTTCGCCAAGCACTAATTTTTTTTGTATGGGATTTGACGTTTGTTGTTTGTTATTGTAGAAAAAATTTCTACAACAAACGTCAAATCCCATACAAAAAAAATTAGCGCTTGGCGAAAACGAACAGCGTTTTCAATTTGACTTGGGGGCATTGTGTATAGGCGACGGCCATACAAATTGTATGAAGCAATGTCGTCACTACATTCAATTTTTATAAAAATTGTTAAAAAAAAATTGAGATGTATTTCTACAATCTTAATATTTTTTATAGAAAATTAAATTTATCATAAAAAAATATTTTGCTTAATAAAAAATGTTTGAGAAACCCTGGAATTTTTTTGAAAAAACAAATTTGAGATTTTGTATTTGTCTATGTTTATACCAATTTCCAGTGTTCTTCTCGTAGCTTTTATGGTTTCTGAGATATATGGAAAAATAAACCGAAATTTCAAAAGTTGATAACCCCTGACTGAAACAAAAAGTCACAATTATGAGTATAAAAGTTTTGTAGGCCTATAACTGTTTATATATTCTGAAATTTTGGACTCAGTAAATTGAGCGGATCAACAGTTATAAGGGTGGGACGGACACACAGACACACACACCGACACACACACAGACACACAAAACTCACATTAAATGTTCAACTCCGAATTCTGAGTAAATCCATGTATGGGAACATATACCGTGCGAGGCCTCCAGTTGGTGTTATTAGCATGCAAAAAGTCCACTACGCCATACAAAATGTTCCTTCGTACACGCATCTTGGCTTAATAATGTCGATTCATTCAGAGAATTGAATTCTCATGAACGAATCAACAGTTGGAAGACAACATTGCTTCAATTCCATAGAGAAATATCATTTCACAATATTATTACCTAGGACGCAACAAACGAGAACAACAAGACAATCAAATCGAGTTAATTACTTTGTTCCGATCATGAAAACCTCGTTTGGACAAAGACACAAACACACTTCTCAGCTCCACATATCTTTAACCAGTTGGATAGTAGTATTAAACAATTGTCTACAACTAGATCCTTCAAAGCTGCACTGATAAACTGGATAAAGATATCAGGTATCAGGTAAAAGTTCAAGTTATTTGGCGACAACTATAAAATGAGATCGCTAAGAATAATTTGTAAAACGAGGATTCATGGCAGGGTAAGAAATAAAGACACCATAAACTCATGGACTCAAGACTTTTACAAGACATACAACTAAATATTCCTAGAAGATCGCTGAGATTCGCCAATACCTTTCACATTAATATACTTCGGACCAGCTTCATGTATTACAGTCCCATACCCAGAATGTGTAGACAGTATAACGATATGACAAGGGAGTGTCCTGATCTTGACGTGTTTGCGGATTCGCTCTCTGTTTTTTAAAAAAAAGTTAACTCGCGCGTGTTGTTTTAAGGAAGATCTCAGTGCTGTATATATACGCTATTTTGTCTTTTCTCTAACTTTTATGACTTTTTTGACTTCTTATCTGCCTGTTTTTTTTGTTTCTACTTATGTAACTTCTATAACTTTTTTTTTCTTGAATTGTGTAACTTTTTTTTTTCTTGAATTGTGTAACTATTTTTTTCTTTTTCTTTTTTACTTAACTTTTGTAGCCGAATTATATCTATGTAATTTATGTACTTGTGTAACTTGCGTGTGTGATTGAGTGAGAGCTCATGTAATTTGTGTGCATCCATAATTGGACGTCCAGCACTCGTAGTAATAACCAATATTGTTTTTTTTTGTGAGAATTGTGAGCTGGATGTCTGTCGATGTACCTTTTTTTTTTAATAATAAAATAAACAATGTAGGATTCAGGACAGGGTAAGAAATAAAGACACAATGAAACAAGATGAAGAAATCACGAAGCGCTTGACGAAGAAAATATACAAATCTGACAAAAAAGAACAAAAGGCCAAGAAAAGATTGGTGAACATGTATGATAACATAAATACTACACTAAGTTTCTAAAAGATACAAATTTGAAAATAAAATTAAAACCCTTTGATTTAGAACATCTGTGCTGTAATTTAAGGTCAAGTTTTACGATACGAAAACAGCTATATATATGTTTAAACATATAAATATATAGTTTTTGTTGCGGAGTAAGTACAAGATTCATCTCGCCAATAAACCTATTTTAGAATGTTTTTCATTAAAGCTGCTTGCTTTTTGGGAATATTGTTTGAAATAACTGAAAAGGTAAAATTTGATAATATAAACATAATAATGTAAAAATCTTTTAGTTTTTTGGAGTATAAAAATCTAACTACAAAATGTAAAAAATATTTCTTTATTTTAGCATAACAGAAAATGGGTTCTCTCATATTTATTTACAGTATTTTTTTTTTGTTTAATATTTATCTTAGTGCAATGTATATTTTCGTTGTTTTTGTTCGCTTTCATTCGTTTGTAATTGTACATATATATTTTTGTAATACTTTGTAGTCTGGCTGGTTGGAATAAATTGCCTAATGGCAATAATCCAACCACAGTGCATTATATTTGTTTAGATTATGTCCAAAGAGATAAATAAATAAATATAGCAATACGAAATAGTTTCAAATTTGATGCGCGGAGTCCCACAAGGAAGTGTCCTGGAGACATACTTATTCGACGTTTGAATAAATTACTTAATTGCACGTTATAAAAATATGTATGGACGATTCGAATGCGAATAAAAAAACGCCAACAAGCATTTGTGGCTAGGATGTAAATTTTTCTCAATAATAATGTGGAAAATTGATGTTAATTGTATGTAAATTTCTAGATAAACTGTGTATACACCCCTCCAAATTTTGGATGCCCTTCATGTTGCTATAATACAACAATAACAGGAAATGTAAATGATTTGAATGTACGACAATTCTATGAAAGGTATGAATCAAAATAATATTTTTTTATTTATATTAAATTCACAATACGTATACAAAATAAAAAAAAACAGTCAAACTATATAGAAAAGATGTACAGTAAGAAAAAACATATTTGTAAAGGAGACAATTTAATACAAAAGACAGAAGTTAATATAATTTACATATCAGTCAAATAATAAGTTTAATTTATTCTTTATTTTTCTTTTGAATTCATTATATTCAATTGCCAGCCTCAAATCTGTTTCAAGTTGATTGAACCGCACCACTCCGTAGTAAGAGTAGTAGTGCTGTGCAAAACTTGTATGTGGTACACAGTTGACCCACTATATATTATGTACGTACAAAGGCATGGTGCGACCTTCCAATGTCCTTATGCAGTTGAAATAGCACATTTTTTTATAAATACTTTTAAAAGATGGCACTTGAAAATCACGAAATAGTTGCAAAGTTGTTGCCATATTGCATTATTGAATTGGCGAAAGCGTAATATACATTTTTAAGTAATTTTAAGTTAAGAATGTTTCTAAGGTTAATAAATATGTAAATAAGCTTTCTTAATCTGTTTATAGTGTTATTTATTTTAGTTTTCCATTAAAGGTAATAATAAAATTGACAGTAGTCAATTTTATTATTACTTCCGTTATCATGCATATTATTATTAAATAATGCATGATAACGGACTGGACTGCATAAGGTTTCTGCAAAAATGAATTCTTTTTGGATGGATTCTTTTTGGAACTGGTTTAAAAATTTCGAACAAATAATCATTTTTTAAAAATTTCATAATCATTTCTCCAGCTTTAAATTCTCCTGTTTTTATATCATTCATCGAAAATTCTCGACTAATGAAGAAATCGAGAAATCAGGGGCAATTATTATATGGAGTTCTATAATATCTTTAGATGTCGTAGAACTCCATTATGATAATTTGATTTCGCCGGTTGAACCAGACTTGCCCCCCTGAATGGAAAGAATAACTCGCATCAATAATTTCTAACAACCAAAAGCAACTGCATTGCTCTAAAAGTTTCGTAAATAATTTTCATATTTTAAAATACAAATTGAGATGATTGATTCAAATTTATAACAAAAGCATGAAATTGATAATGATTTCAGAAAACTGACAAAAGCAATATGGTCTGTCCCATCATTATCAAACCAGTCCCCACTGGTGGAAAAGTTGAAGAAAATAATGCTGGAGATGTCAGCTTCTGATTCCTACTACTTTAGCAGAATTGCCTTCATGCACATAGTCATGACAGTAACGACTGTATCGGAACCGGATTTGTTCAACAGCCTCTGTTTCCAAGCGCAAGTGAGAACCAGCAGTTAAATATTTCAATAAATAAAAGTCAGCTTACCATACTAAAACTGTATTATGTAAAAAAAAATATTTCAGGTCATTAACTCATCTGTGGCCTTTGAACACAAGAGAGAAAATAAATACTACGAAGAAAGTGCTAATGCTATTGCACAAATTGTTGATTACTGCTGCACGAGCAACCGACACTCGGCTTTACGTCAAATGAATTGTCCAAATATTTTCACCCTTGTCGTGAGTACTTCTTTATGTTACACCCTTTCAATTAACTTCACGTGTCTGTCTGAACTGGAATTTCGTTATCAATTTTTAACTAACTTCCGACTTGTTAGAACTCTGTAAAATTTATTATTGCAGATGACAACGCATGTTTAAACTGTTTCTAGATCGATTAATGCAATTATTGTTTAATATGTATGATATGTCAAACATATTAAACAATAATTGCTTATTCACATAACTTATTGCACAAAACAGGAGTATTTTTATGAATTCATTTTGATAAAAAGCATATCATCGTGAGGAAAAGTGTGTCCTTAATTATTTAATTGATTTACTAGTAATCATCTGTACAACTCACATTCTTGTCCCATAAAAAGTTACTGGTATATTATTTGTCGTATTGCTTGAAACACAAAAATTCAATTTTACAAAATTAATTGGATTCGATCCACTAAATTTAAAGATAAACATGAAAAAAAATTTGTGCTATCTGAATCCCGAATATCTTGTGATTGACTAAAACTACTGTCTCAATTTCTCAAAAGATATCATGTCTACATATTAACTAATTTTCAAGAATTTCTCAGTTATAATCGATTTTTATTTAAGCAACAACCGAGGAACTGCTACGAGAATGGTTTGGTATTTGACACACAAGCATTTGACCTCTTCAGTGGATTGTTGCCTTGGCCGCTCACTAAACTATTCAAGAAACTTTACGAGTCCACCAACTTTGTGGAACGAGTACACGCAACTATAATAGCCATGATCATAACTCCACTGGTCAATCAGTTTTTCAGTTCACAAGCGCAAGATGGGTTATTTGAGGTAATAATCTTTAAATTAAAATTTATACTAAAAGAGATTTCGAGCCAGAATTCGTGTAAAGACAAAAATCATTGCACTATTCACAACATCTCCCCTTACTTACACCTCGAGTCTGTTCAAGGACTGGATTAACATTTTTCTTTAGTAGATTGCAAGGTTTGACCGACGGACACAGTGCAATTTTTTGAGAGAGCAAGTGTACTCAAATTCTTAGCTGGTGTTCCATACGAAGACATTTTACAAAGATTTGATAAAAATAGCGCGGGATCTGTACAACGTACAAGTAGGTTACTGTTTCCCATCTAGGAAATCCTATTCTAGGGCTAGCAGTTAACAACTTTGACAATAACGAACCACGTGATAATTCAGGCACACAATCGCAGTATTGTGCATTCATAACCACCACCTCAACAAACATTAAAGAAGGTATAATTTCACAAAAAATAGAGATCAACCATGTTCTAATGTCATAGTAATACCTGACATCAATCCAACCTCCGACGCGATTTATAATTTCTAAAACCGTAGAAAAGACACTTGTTAATTATGTAGGTACGTTGGTGTTGTTAGTATATGTAATCACATATTATTTTGAATTTTTGACTTTTTTTAGCTTATATGGCATTCCACCCAATCATGAGGATGACAGCAAATTATTTTGGTAATTTTTACTAAAATATGAATAGCAAAAAACTTTGTATATTCCACTTCACATTTATATTTCGTTAGAACGTTTTCGGATTTATCAATCCATCTTCAGTAACAACTACAATGTGACTGATTCGACAAATGACATCCTACATTGGTGAGTGAGAGCGTATCGGGTATGGTGGGGGTAGCTGTGGTGGTTGTGGTGAGTGTATGTGGGTGGTGTATCTTTGATAGTTTTTTTAATAATGTTTAGGATAGGTGAGTGTACTGGGGGAATTTGAATATTTAACAGATTTGAACTTTTTCTTTCATTGATTTCTATTGCTACAAGTAGATCGAGTTTTTTTCCCTTTTTTCTCAAAGTGAAGCACCTCGGTATTTTTTAAGGTGAATGTGTGGCCGGTATTCCCACAGTGTTCTACAATTTCTGAAATTGATGTTACGTATTTTATTGCTTTTTGGTGTTCTCCTATCCTGTCTTTTATTCTCCTCCCGCTTTGTCCCACGTAAAAATTGCTGCAATCTCCACAATTGATTTTATATACTCCACTATTTTGTAATGTATCGATCTTTGATTTATTGTTGAATATTTGTTTTTTAGTGCTATTGTTTGTATAAAGTCCTGGTTTAAATGTTTTGTTTTTGCATTTGTTCAGAATTTCTTCAATTAATTTTCCGACATATAATATTCTTCCCCATGGTTTATCTTGTGTGTTTGATTCTCCTTTTTTGTAACAGTATGAATGTAAAAGATGTTGGGTTTCTTTTTTCTTTATCAAACTTCTTATTGTATTCTCGTGATATCCAATGTTTTTTTGCGATATTCATAATTGTGTTAACTTCTATTGCGTAGTTGGTTTCATTTAATGGGATTGAGATTAGTCTACGAATCATGGAATTGAATGCAGCCATTTTGTGTGCTCTAGGGTGATACGAACTAGAATGTATTATCGTATCTATGTATGTATCTTTTCTATAGATTTTGAAGGTGAATTTATTTTCTTTTATTATTACTGTTGTATCTAAAAAAAATAATTCATTTTTGTTTCCAATTTATTTCGTGAATTGGATTTTTTTGTTTTGTTTATTGAATAAATTTAATATATTTTCTAATTGTCTGCTGGATCCGTTGAATGTAAAGAATATATCGTTCACGTATCTGTTATAATTTGTTATTAATTTAATTAATGGGTTTTGTGAAGACAAAATATTATTTTGTAGTTGTTACTGAAGATGGATTGATAAATCCCAAAACGTTCAATATAAATGTGAAGTGGAATATACAAAGTTTTTTGCTATTCATATTTTAGTAAAAATTAATAAAATAATTTGCTATTAATATGGAATTCCACAAAGTTTGTAAAAATAACTTTAATAAATCATTTCTGCCAGTATAAAAATGTTATAAAATTATTTTGAGACTTGATGTTATTGCATTATAAATTGAATCCATTAGGGCGAAGAAATTTTGCTATGTGTAAATAAATATGTAAGGAATTAAATGATAGAAGATGTGAAATATTGATTGGTAGTGGAGTAGTAAGTGTATAGATCAAATAATATTAAGTATGGATTGGGCATTTAAAAACCATACGGTTCAGGGACTTGTACAGTGTTAGTTATAAAAAAAAACCTTGAATCATGATTCAATTGAACCCGGTTCAAAGTCTTATTCCACATTCAACTGAAACCTTATTTATAAAACTATTTGAACCCTAGTTCAGTTGATCTCGATTGTGAGTTCTATTTCATACGACAGCGCCGAATTTAGTTTAGTTAAGTTGGTTGTCATGACCACATAACAGTATGCACGACACGGAACACTAGCGCGCCACACGATATATTTGTTTGAATTTAACGTCAATCGGAAATTATAATGGATTAAATCGTTTTTTAATGTTTTTTTATATCTTTTAGTCATAGGTGCTTCAAAATTGTGAAACAAGAATTTGAACCAGTGCTGAAATACCCCCGTCGCTGATTAAATTTGACATTTGAGTTGAATCACGGTTTAATCTTGATCTATGTTTTTAAATAAATATGTGTTTAACCGTAGTTCATTATTTGAACCACGTTTATAAGTAACACTGGTAATGTTTTTTTGCAGTCCTTAACAATATTTGCTGAGGCCCACAACACATCCAAATGCTGCTGTCAAAAGAGGAACGACAGATTGGCGCAACTATGTTTAATTCATACTGCAATTGCTAAGAAAGATGCTTCTGATGCTATAGCTAATATTAATGGAACCAACTGTTCCTAAATTATTTGTAAATTCAAATCAATGTTTATTTTATTCCCTATCCTTTTGTTCAACTTTCATTTCTTTAATTTAAAAACGTATTTTTTTACGAATATATCCTTGTTAAACAAGTACATATATATCTTCCTACGTTCCCTAAAATAAGCAAATAAATGCTTGTGCTATAGGTGAACGAAATCGGTCGAGGCAGGATTCGAACTCGCGACCACTGGATTACTAGCCCAGCGCACTAACCGCTCTGTCACCGACCCATCTAAATAAAAATATACTATATATTTTTTAGCTAATTGCCAACTTACACAGTGTTTGATACATAAATCACAGATTTTTGAGAAAAAAATGCTATTTACAACATATCCTTACAAATACAACAATACTGAGGAAAAGACGAAAAATATGTCTTGTTTAAAATTGAAGTAATCTTCCGACTGTCGATGAATAAAATATGAATTCATGCTTAGTTAAAGGAATGTATGTACATGTATTATGTACAACATATTCACACAATCTCACAATACACAAAATGCACGCTACACTCATACACACCTAATCATACCGGCGCGCGGCGTTTACGTTGCTAGTGCGTACGAATTACCTATGTCAGTCAACAGAGCTGAGCCCAGTGGACTTTTCACAATTCATCACATTTTCTATAGATATTATCCAACTGTCGATTTGTTCAGGAGAACTTTGTTCTCTTAACATATCGACAATGTATCAAGCCAGAATACGCGAGAATAGGCATGATGACTAATTTTGAAAAACTATCTCACGATGTTTTTACGCATTCACTGTTTTCAAATATATATACATTTCTACATAAAATAAAGGTTTAGTAGCAAAAATCGCCATTTTAAAATCAAATTTGACATTTACGCCAAAAAAAGCTTGTAGTATCATGGCGGCTGCCGACCCTGACGGTGACGTCATGGTATCGTAAACTGCATATCACTACTATATGTAATATATGTGTTCTAAGACGATTTGTGTATTTATAATCAATTCAAAAGTGCATAAGTGTTGTGCGGTCCCTAAATGTACAAACACGACGAAAAAAACACCTACTGAGGTATTTGTTTTCGTCCCACGCGAAAAAAAAGAGAAATAAGTGATTAAATTTCGCACGGCGAGACACAAGTGAATTTTATTAAGTACGCGTTTACAATGAAGTACAGTATTTGTTCCCCCACTTTTAGCTCTCAATAATATAATATTTACCATTATTTAGGCAATAAGCATATAAAGAACTTCATTAATGTCCAAACGTCAAAATAGGCTATCATAAGTTTCCCGCGTATGTTTTTAGCTTATGAACACATAATGTAGAGAGAAGAAGGAGCATATTTTATCGATTTTCGAGATGTAAGTTGTATTTAAATTACAGATAAATAAAGTACTTATATGTACTTATTATTAAGTTTTTACGTTTCGAAATTCTGATGAACAAAAGTCTTTGTTCGACGCAAAGAAATATCCGACCATCAAAAGTTCCATTCTAGTTAAGAGTAGTTAAGACAGGCAGAAAAATAACTACTATGGCTGCTATTGCTAAAAATAACGATAGCAGATAAATATAGCTTGTTATGAACACAATACAAATAACGAGCGCTATGTAATAATTCGTATGCTGCTAAAATTGTAACGATGTTTTAAAACGCATGCTTCGCGTAATCGCCGTCGTTTCGCAAATCGCTTCATTGCATGAAAAAAATATAGCTTGCTAGTTTAGTTTGGCAGTGACCAGCATCATAACATGTCGAACGTTCGTCAGCTCACCATCGCGTGACAAAATTGTAGAATACTAAAACTAAATTAGTTTACCATACGTTGCGAGCGTTCATTATTTATTTATTTATTCAATAAAAACTAAGTTACATACAAAATACAATTAACATAGGCCCGATATTACAGTCGGCCCTCAACTCATTGAGTTTGCCAAACTCAAGATTAATGTTAAGGGGAGATTGAATCCATTTCCGTATTACAGTGCAATATGACATGTCAGTTACTAAATCTTCAATTATAGACATATTTCACTTTTTCTGTGGTTATTATCTGTCAAATTTAAATAACCTCAAATAATACGAAATACAAAACGGGACGCTACGACTTTAAATACCATTGTTTTATTATCCAACATGGTAAATTTAATTTTTTTCACCAAAATAATGCTTTTAAATGCCCGTGTTCGTTTCAATACGGCTGTCAGTTTGTTTTGTTGTGTGGCGCCACCTTCGATACAACACTGAAACTACACACGTTGCCTAACGCCTCTAGTGATAGAAACTGAAACTACACGAGTTGCCTAGCAAATGACAGTTGACTCACAGTTAAGTACTTAATCTGCCAGAAACGTTGAGTTAAATATTTGTCGTTTTAGTGACGTATTTGAGGGAAGATTAGGTCTAAACGGACACTGTAATATGCTATATTTTTGTAAAACTTGAGTTTAGCTCTTAAACTGACACTGTAATACCGGCCCATAGTGTCCCCCGATAGGTAGGCGAGTATCTAGGTAAATTGAAACTATTTGCTTTGATGAATACTTGTTCCATTTATATTTAATTTGTTTTAGTTTTAAGTATCTAATTAAAATATTAATATATCGATAACACCAAAATAAACATAGTCCAGACCGACAATTAATGCGTATATTGTATTGAAGACTATCAGAAGAATTGACGCGACCATACTATGACGTCGTGCGCTCTGATTGTTTTTTCTCATAAAATGGCGGACTAACACATTTTGTATTTTTATATTTATAATATTATTATTATTCACTCCTATAAATTAAAAAAAAAACATTTTTTAAATCTTTATAACCTATTTTATTTTTTAAAATCATAATTTCAATGATTTTTTTCTTACAGTCATCACACCTATTACATATTTTAATATATTAATCATAATATGTATATGAATCATAACAGTTATCCCATATGTATATTAGATTCATCATAATACATTGTGTATTTCCATTTCAACCTCATGTAACACTGTACAACTCCCACAAACAATATAATTACATCATTTTATTTTATAATCAAGCAATGAAAGCCACCAAGTTATTTATTTCTGAAACGTTAAATATTCTCCACCACGTTACAATACTCGGTGCGTGTTATAACAGATGCGTCAACGATTCAATAGAGCGGATAGCGATATTATTTGGTTTATTGTCCCAAATAAACCAAATAAATCAATAAATAAAAATAGCATGTTAAAAATAAGCAGCATATTCCATATAGCTTGTTATGAAAAAAATAGCCATTTCGAACAACACAACAGTTGACAGTAACAAACACAATTGACAGTGACAATATGGTGACGTCATGCGCTCTGATTGGTGTTTCACATAAAATGGCGGACAAACATATTTTGTATTTTTATTTTAATAATATTAATATTATTCGCTCTTTTAAAATGAAAATAAATATATTTTTTCAAATCTTTATAACATATTTTATCTAATAAAATCATAATTTCAATGATTTTTTCTTACTGTCATCACGCCTATTGTATGGAGAGGTCTACTTTTTTCATGGATTTTCCAACTTTGAAGTCAAAAAACACCAACTTAGAGGCTTCGCAGCATATATGTTCCATACACGGATTTACTCATAATTCGGAGTAGAACATTTCGTGTGTCTGTGTGTGTGTGTGTCTGTGTGTCTGTGTGTGTGTCTGTGTGTCTGTGTGTGTGTGTCTGTGTGTCCGTCCCCCCCTTATAACTTTTGATCCGCTCAATTTACAGAGCCTAAAATTTCAGAATATATAAACAGTTACAGGCCTACAAAACTTTTATACTCGGAATTTTGAATTTTTGTTTCAGTCAGGGGTTATCAACTTTTGAATTTTTATTTTATTTTTCCATATATCTCAGAAACCATGAACGGTAGAACGCTGAAAATTGGTACAAACATAGACAAATACAAAATCTCAAATTAGTTTTTTCAAAAAAATTCCAGGGTTTCTCAAACATTTTTTATTAAGAAAAATATTTTTTTATGATAAATTTATGAGTTTAACTGCCTATATTTCCAAAACTTTTACAATTATCGAAAAAAGCCGAAACACCCCAACTAGATAATTTAATTTTCTATAAAAAATATTAACATTGTAGTAGAAGATCTCAATTTTTTTTTAACAATTTTTTTAAAAATTGAATTTAGTGACGACATCGCTTCATATATTTTGTATGGCAGTCGCCTATACACAATATGTAAGAAGACTTAATAGTTTGTTACTTCATCTCCAAACATACATACATACCATCATGCAATTTGCATATTCTGGGTAGGAAAAAGGATCTTCTTCCATACTATCCTATCTTGACATACATACCTACATATGTTGTATAGAAAACAAAATATCTGAAAATATTCAATAATTTGTATCTATGGGTTTATAGTTTGGTACATATTCTTCAACTATACATACTATCGCTATCGACAGTTGGATCTCATGTGTTACATGCAACTAGTCTAATTGGAATATATTCGAGTACTGATCCAACTGTCGATTTGTTCAGGAGAACTTTGTTCTCTTAACATATCGACAATGTATCAAGCCAGAATACGCGAGAATTGTATGGAGAGGTCTACTTTTTTCATGGCTTTTCCAACTTTGAAGTCAAAAAACACCAACTTAGAGGCTTCGCAGCATATATGTTCTATACACGGATTTACTCAGAATTCGGAGTAGAACATTTCGTGTGTCTGTGTGTGTGTGTGTGTGTGTGTGTGTGTCTGTGTGTCTGTGTGTCTGTGTGTGTGTCCGTCCCCCCCTTATAACTTTTGATCCGCTCAATTTACAGAGCCTAAAATTTCAGAATATATAAACAGTTACAGGCCTACAAAACTTTTATACTCGGAATTTAGAATTTTTGTTTCAGTCAGGGGTTATCAACTTTTGAATTTTTATTTTATTTTTCCATATATCTCAGAAACCATAAACACTAGAACGCTGAAAATTGGTACAAACATAGACAAATACAAAATCTCAAATGAGTTTTTTCGAAAAAATTCCAGGGTTTCTCAAACATTTTTTATTAAGAAAAATATTTTTTTTATGATAAATTTATGAGTTTAACTGCCTATATTTCCATAACTTTTACAATTATCGAAAAAAGCCGAAACACCCCAACTAGATAATTTAATTTCCTATAAAAAATATTAACATTGTAGTAGAAGATCTCAATTTTTTTTTAACAATTTTTTTAAAAATTGAATTTAGTGACGACATCGCTTCATACATTTTGTATGGCAGTCGCCTATACACAATATGTAAGAAGACTTAATAGTTTGATACTTTATCTCCAAACATACATACATACCATCATGCTATTTGCATATTCTGGGTAGGAAAAAGGATCTTCCTCCATACTATCCTATCTTGACATACATACCTACATATGTTGTATAGAAAACAAAATATCTGAAAATATTCAATAATTTGTATCTATGGGTTTATAGTTTGGTACATATTCTTCAACTATACATACTATCGCTATCGACAGTTGGATCTCATGTGTTACATGCAACTAGTTTGTCCAACTGTCGATTTGTTCAGGAAAACTTTGTTCTCTTAACATATCGACAATGTTTCAAGCCAGGATACGCGAGAATTGTATGCAGAGGTCTACTTTTTTCACGGCTTTTCCAACTTTGAAGTCAAAAAACACCAACTTAAAGTTGATGATGTCATCGAAATAATTCGAGAGCATAAATTAAATATTTTCTGCATCACAGAAACATGGCACGATGATCACAATACCATCTCCCTCAAGAATCTCCACTCTCAAGGATTTACAGTCGTCGAAGAAGCAAGGGAAAGAAAAGCAAAAGAATCCGCTACATCAGCAATAAAAACTAACCATGGAGGTATTGCTGTAATCGCCAATCAAGGAATACGCATAACCAAAACACCAATAGGAAAATTTAACAGTTTTGAATGTCTTTCTTGTGAAATATCCACAAAAAACTATAAATTCAGTATTTTAACCGTTTATAGACCAGGATCTATTCAAGTAACTGGAACATTTTTTGATGATTTTGTAACACTCTTAGAAAAGACTACCTCAATAACTAATTTATATATCACTGGTGATTTTAACATCCACTTGGAACAGCACGACAATCCAATCAGTAAAAGATTTACAGACATCATAAATTCATTTGGACTCGTCCAATCAGTACAAACATCAACTCATGACGCTGGAGGAATACTGGATATCCTTTTATCCAGAAAGGACTGCGACAAAATATCTCCTAGTGTAATCGATATCGGGCTATCAGATCACAGACTAATTTTGACCACTCTAAATTTCGATCAACCCCCGCCAAAATATTTAACCACCACTTCAAGATCATGGAGATACTTTAATATTGAAAACTTTCTGTCCGATTTACATCTATCCCCTCTCTGTAACACTCAAGATAATTTATCTCTTACTGAACTAGTCGACACCTACAACACAACGCTACAAAATCTTCTTGAAAAACACGCACCGGAAAAAAACAAACGACGTCAAAACCGAATATCCGATATCTGGTTCGACGAAGAATGCAGGGAGAAGAAGAAAAAAATGCGCAAAATAGAGAGAGCGTATAAACACCAGGTCTCAACTCTACAACGATCAGATTGGATTGCAGCGCAAACCGACTATAAGAACACACTTGCAGCCAAGAAGAACTTTTACTGGACAGATAAAATCCAACAAGAACGAGATAACCCTAGACAAATGTGGAAATCCATAAACACAGTTTTAGGAAATAAAAATAACGGATCTTCAACTACTACGGATATCTCTCCAGACGCCATCTCTGACTTTCTGCAAAACAAAATTTCGAAAATTCACTCTACAACAATTTCGCCATCTCCTACCTCTTATTCAACCAACATAAGCAATAGTTTTCTAAATTATTTCATTGAAACAAGTGAACAAGAAATCATCAAATTCATCAATTACTCACCCAACAAACATTGTTCCTTAGATCCGATACCAACATGGCTCTTGAAAAAATGCTCTGTTATAATAGCACCCTATCTCTGCAAACTGTTCAATTTATCATTGAGCTCTGGTGTAGTACCAACAAGTCTTAAAGAAGCAATAGTAACCCCGATTCTAAAGAAGCCAAACCTCGACCCTGATGACATTAATAACTACAGACCCATATCCAACTTACCTTTTATCGCTAAATTACTAGAAAAAATTGTATGTACAAGACTAAATGACTTCATTGAGACAAACGGAATGTTTACCAAACTTCAATCTGCGTATAGAAAATATCATTCAACTGAGACTGGACTTCTTCGAATATTATCTGATACGATTCTAGCTACTGAAACC
Source organism: Molanna angustata (assembly GCA_963576475.1). Taxonomy (NCBI): domain Eukaryota; kingdom Metazoa; phylum Arthropoda; class Insecta; order Trichoptera; family Molannidae; genus Molanna; species Molanna angustata. The sequence continues at coordinate 902,325 of OY754965.1, read as the reverse complement.
GGAAATCATGTTCTATTAACATTTCTGGACATGAGTGCAGCTTTTGATACGATTGATCACACTATTCTCACTGAAAGACTCAAAACAACTTACGGTATGCGAGAAAACACATATAAATGGTTTCAATCTTATCTCACAGGACGACACCAAACAATCAAATTCAATAACCTAAAATCATCTCCCGCTTTTGTAAAATTCGGAGTTCCCCAAGGTTCCGTGCTAGGTCCGTTACTATTTATCTTATACACAAAAGACATATTTTCAATCATTGACTCCCACGGACTACTCGCACACTGTTATGCGGACGATTGGCAGCTTTACTTTTATTGCTCACCAGAAAATGCTCACCATCTAAAAACCACAATCTGTAAATGTATCGAAGATATCGGTGTTTGGATGTCAGCAAACAAACTTAAGCTAAACCCAACAAAGACAGAACTACTCTGGACAGCAACACGCAAACGAAGCCATTTAATAGACACTTCCCCACTAACTTTCGAAAATTCAGATATTCTTCCTAAATCCTGTGTTAAACTTCTTGGAGTCAAAATAGATTCAAATCTAAGCTTTTCAAACCAAATTAACACAGTTACCTCTTCTGCTTTCTTTCAACTAAGACGTTTAAAGTCAATCCGAAGGAGTATCCCAATTGAAGCCATGAAATCTTTGGTAAGCGCCTTTGTTGTCTCCCGTTTGGATTATTGTAACGGTATATATGCGAATTTACCAAAGAAAGAAATTAATAAAATTCAGTCAGTTTTCAATGCTGCAGCCAGACTCATCACTGGAGCCTCCAAATTTTCTCACATCTCTCACCATCTTCGCAATCTACATTGGCTTAAAGTCCCCGAAAGAATTGAATATAAGCTCTGTCTCATAATATTTAAAGCACTTCGTGGTATGGCTCCTACTTACCTCTCTGAACTGTGCATTCCGCTTTCAATAAATGACAGACAATCATCACTTCGTTCTGCCTCTTCATCCATGGTTGGGAAATTAGTTGAAATAAACAGGGTGCACACAACTAATTTCGGTGATCGTGCATTTGCTGTGGCAGGACCAAATGCATGGAATAAGCTCCCACACACCCTCAGACAAACCGAAAATATATCTTCGTTCAGGAAAAAACTCAAAACGCACCTTTTTCGCAAATCTTACCAGAGCCGAAATGATACAACATAATCATTTTTTCAGCGCCCTTGAGGTGAGATATTCACAAAAACGGCGCTATATAAATTATCCAAATTTATTATTATTTATTATTAGAGGCTTCGCAGCATATATGTTCCATACACGGATTTACTCAGAATTCGGAGAAGAACATTTCGTGTGTGTGTCTGTGTGTGTGTCTGTGTGTGTGTGTGTGTGTCTGTGTGTGTGTCCGTCCCCCCCTTATAACTTTTGATCCGCTCAATTTACAGAGCCCAAATTTTCAGAATATACAAACAGTTATAGGCCTACAAAACTTTTATACTCAGAAATGTGAATTGTTGTATCAGTCAGGGGTTATCAACTTTTGAAATTTTAGTTTATTTTTCCATATATCTCAGAAACCATAAAAGCTAGATCGCTGAAATTTGGTATAAACATAGACAAATACAAAATCTCAAATTAGTTTTTTTAAAAAAAATCCAGAGTTTCTCAAACATTTTTTATTAAGAAAAATATTTTTTTTATGATAAATTTATGAGTTTAACTGCCTATATTTCCAAATTTTTTAAAAATATCAAGAAAAGCCGAAACACCCCAACTAGATAATTTAATTTTCTATAAAAAATATTAACATTGTATTAGCACATCTCAATTTTTTTTTAATAATTTTTATAAAAATTGAATTTAGTGACGACATTGCTTCATACAATTTTTATGGCAATCGCCTACACACAATATCTAAGAAGACTCAATTGTTTGATACTAATCTCCAAACATACATACATACCATCATTCTGTTTTCATATTCTGGGTAGGATCAAAGGACTGACCTCCATACTATCCTATCTTGACATACATACATATTATGTAGGTACATGTGTTGTATAGATAATACAATATCTTAAAATATTCCAACTGTCGATTTGTTCAGGAGAACTTTGTTCTCTTAACATATCGACAATGTTTCAAGCCAGGATACGCGAGAATTGTATGGAGAGGTCTACTTTTTTCACGGCTTTTCCAACTTTGAAGTCAAAAAACACCAACTTAGAGGCTTCGCAGCATATATGTTCCATACACGGATTTACTCAGAATTCGGAGTAGAACATTTCGTGTGTCTGTGTGTGTGTGTGTGTCTGTGTGTGTGTGTGTCCGTCCCCCCCTTATAACTTTTGATCCGCTCAATTTACAGAGCCCAAAATTTTAGAATATATAAACAGTTATAGGCCTACAAAACTTTTACACTCAGAATTTATTTTTTTTGTTTCAGTCAGGGGTTATCAACTTTTGAATTTTTACTTTATTTTTCCATATATCTCAGAAACCATAAGAGCTAGAACGCTGAAAATTGGTACTAGTTGCATGTAATTCAATTAAAATTATCAAGATGATGCCATATTTTCTTAGGTCAACCTTTTCATCTAATTCTTTTCTGATATTATGATTAGTATTGATATGATTTAATCTTTTTCAGTAATTTCAGGTACCCACTCTTTTATTATGACTAGTTGCATGTAACACATGAGATCCAACTGTCGATAGTGATAGTATGTATAGTTGAAGAATAAGTACCAAACTATAATCCCATAAACACAAATTATTTAATATTTTAAGATATTTGATTTTCTATACAACACTTGTACCTATATATGTATGTCAAGATAGGATAGTATGGAGGTCAGTCCTTTGATCCTACGCAGAATATGAAAACAGCATGATGGTATGCATGTATGTTTGGAGATTAGTATCAAATAATTAGGTTTTCTTAGATATTGTGTGTAGGCGATTGCCATACAAATTGTATGAAGAAATGTCGTCACTAAATTCAATTTTTATAAAAATTGTTAAAAAAAGTTTGAGATGTGCTAATACATCTTGTATATTTTTTATAGAAAATAAAATTATCTAGTTGGGGTGTTTCGGCTTTTTTCGATATTTTTAAAATATTTGGAAATATAGGCAGTTAAACTCATAAATTTATCATAAAAAAAATATTTTTCTTAATTAAAAATGTTTGAGAAACCCTGGAATTTTTTTGAAAAAATTAATTTGAGATTTTGTATTTTTCTATGTTTATACCAATTTTCAGCGTTCTAGCTTTTATGGTTTCTGAGATATATGGAAAAATAAAGTAAAAATTCAAAAGTTGATAACCCCTGACTGAAACAAAAATTCAAAATTCTGAGTATAAAAGTTTTGTAAGCCTATAACTGTTTATATATTCTGAAATTTTGGGCTCTGTAAATTGAGCGGATCAAAAGTTATTAGGGGGGGACGGACACACACACAGACACACACACACAGACACACGAAATGTTCTACTCCGAATTCTGAGTAAATCCGTGTATGGAACATATATGCTGCGAAGCCTCTAAGTTGGTGTTTTTTGACTTCAAAGTTGGAAAAGCCGTAAAACTAGTTGCATGTAACACATGAGATCCAACTGTCGATAGTGATAGTATGTACAGTTGAAGAATAGGTAAGTACCAAACTATAAACCCATAAATACAAATTATTTAATATTTTAAGATATTTGGTTTTCTATACAACACATGTACCTGTACCTAGGTATGTATGTCAAGATAGGATAGTATGGAGGTCAGTCCTTTGATCCTACCCAGAATATGAAAACAGCATGATGGTATGTATGTATGTTTGGAGATAAGTATCAAATTATTAAGTCTTCTTAGATATTGTGAGTAGGCTACTTCCATACAAATTGTATGAAGCAATGTCGTCACTAAATTCAATATTTATAACTAGTTGCATGTAACACATGAGATCCAACTGTCGATAGCGATAGTATGTATAGTTGAAGAATATGTACCAAACTATAAACCCATAAATACAAATTATTGAATATTTTCAGATATTTTTTTTTCTATGCAACATATGTAGGTATGTATGTCAAGATAGGATAGTATGGAGGAAGATCCTTTTTTCCTACCCAGAATATGAAAATAGCATGATGGTATGTATGTTTGTTTGGAGATGAAGTATCAAACTATTAAGTCTTCTTACATATTGTGTATAGGCGACTGCCATACAAAATGTATGAAGCGATGTCGTCACTAAATTCAATTTTTAAAAAAATTGTTTAAAAAAAATTGAGATCTTCTACTACAATGTTAATATTTTTTATAGAAAATTAAATTATCTAGTTGGGGTGTTTCGGCTTTTTTCGATAATTGTAAAAGTTTTGGAAATATAGGCAGTTAAACTCATAAATTTATCATAAAAAAAATATTTTTCTTAATAAAAAATGTTTGAGAAACCCTGGAATTTTTTTGAAAAAACTGATTTGAGATTTTGTATTTGTCTATGTTTGTACAAATTTTCAGCGTTCTAGCGTTTATGGTTTCTGAGATATATGGAAAAATAAAATAAAAATTCAAAAGTTGATAACCCCTGACTGAAACAAAAATTCAAAATTCCGAGTATAAAAGTTTTGTAGGCCTGTAACTGTTTATATATTCTGAAATTTTAGGCTCTGTAAATTGAGCGGATCAAAAGTTATAAGGGGGGGGGGGACACACACACAGACACACGGACACACAGACACACACACACACAGACACACGAAATGTTCTACTCCGAATTCTGAGTAAACTGTGTATATATTCTGAAATTTTGGGCTCTGTAAATTGAGCGGATCAAAAGTTATAAGGGGGGGACGGACACACACACACACACACACACACACACAGACACACGAAATGTTCTACTCCGAATTCTGAGTAAATCCGTGTATGGAACATATATGCTGCGAAGCCTCTAAGTTAGTGTTTTTTGACTTCAAAGTTGGAAAAGCCGTGAAAAAAGTAGACCTCTCCATACAATTCTCGCGTATTCTGGCTTGATACATTGTCGATATGTTAAGAGAACAAAGTTCTCCTGAACAAATCGACAGTTGGATTATTGAATATTTTCAGATATTTTGTTTTCTATACAACATATGTAGGTATGTATGTCAAGATAGGATAGTATGGAGGAAGTTCCTTTTTTCCTACCCAGAATATGAAAATATTATGATGGTATGTATGTTTGGAGATGAAGTATCAAACTATTAAGTCTTCTTACATATTGTGTATAGGCGACTGCCATACAAAATGTATGAAGCGATGTCGTCACTAAATTCAATTTTTAAAAAAATTGTTAAAAAAAATTGAGATCTTCTACTACAATGTTAATATTTTTTTATAGAAAATTAAATTATCCAGTTGGGGTGTTTCGGCTTTTTGCGATAATTGTATAAGTTTTGGAAATATAGGCAGTTAAACTCATAAATTTATCATAAAAAAAATATTTTTCTTAATAAAAAATGTTTGAGAAACCCTGGAATTTTTTTGAAAAAATTAATTTGAGATTTTTTATTTTTCTATGTTTGTACCAATTTTCAGCGTTCTAGCTTTTATGGTTTCTGAGATATATGGAAAAATAAAATAAAAATTAAAAAGTTAAAAGGCCTATAACTTTTTATATATTCTAAAAATTTAGGCTCCGTGAATTGAGCGGATCAAAAGTTATAAGGGGGGGACGGGCACACAGACACACACATACACACAAAACTCACATAAAATGTTCTACTCCGAATTCTGAGTAAATCCATGTATGGGAACATATATGCTGCGAGGCCTCTAGTTGGTGTTATTAGCTTGAAAAAAGTCCACTACACCATACAAAATTTTCCTTCGTACACGCATCTTGGCTTAATAATGTCGATTCATTAAGAGAATTGAATTCTCATGAACGAATCGGCAGTTGGAATACAAAACTGATGAACTATATTTCATTTTCATTTGTCTGAGGAATTATCCAGCAGACTATTTAAATATCATACTTGAAATGCTAAAATTATATTTACAACAATGATTACATATAGTGAGTATCCATAGTTGCCCAAGAAATTATCTTTTAATATTTTATCAAGATGATGCCATATTTTCTTAGGTCAACCTTTTCATCTAATTCTTTTCTGATATTATGATTAGTATTGATATGATTTAATCTTTTTCAGTAATTTCAGGTACCCACTCTTTTATTATGACTAGTTGCATGTAACACATGAGATCCAACTGTCGATAGTGATAGTATGTACAGTTGAAGAATAAGTACCAAACTATAATCCCATAAACACAAATTATTTAATATCTTAAGATATTTGATTTTCTATACAACACTTGTACCTATGTATGTATGTCAAGATAGGATAGTATGGAGGTCAGTCCTTTGATCCTACGCAGAATATGAAAACAGCATGATGGTATGTATGTATGTATGTTTGGAGATTAGTATCAAATAATTAAGTTTTCTTAGATATTGTGTGTAGGCGATTGCCATACAAATTGTATGAAGAAATGTCGTCACTAAATTCAATTTTTATAAAAATTGTTAAAAAAAGTTCGAGATGTGCTAATACAATGTTAATATTTTTTATAGAAAATTAAATTATCTAGTTGGGGTTTTTCGGCTTTTTTCGATATTTTTAAAACATTTGGAAATATAGGCAGTTAAACTCATAAATTTATCATAAAAAAAATATTTTTCTTAATAAAAAACGTTTGAGAAACCCTGGAATTTTTTTGAAAAAATCTATTTGAGATTTTGAATTTTTCTGTGTTTATACCAATTTTCAGCATTCTAGCTTTTATGGTTTCTGAGATATATGGAAAAATAAAGTAAAAATTCAAAAGTTGATAACCCCTGACTGAAACAAAAATTCAAAATTCTGAGTATAAAAGTTTTGTAGGCCGATAACTGTTTATATATTCTGAAATTTTGGGCTCTGTAAATTTAGCGGATCAAAAGTTATAAGGGGGGGAGGACACACACACAGACACACAGACACACGAAATGTTCTAACTGTCGATTTGTTCAGGAGAACTTTGTTCTCTTAACATATCGACAATGTATCAAGCCAGAATACGCGAGAATTGTATGGAGAGGTCTACTTTTCCAACTGTCGATTTGTTCAGGAGAACTTTGTTCTCTTAACATATCGACAATGTTTCAAGCCAGGATACGCGAGAATTGTATGGAGAGGTCTACTTTTTTCACGGCTTTTCCAACTTTGAAGTCAAAAAACACCAACTTAGAGACTTCGCAGCATATATGTTCCATACACGGATTTACTCAGAATTCGGAGTAGAACATTTCGTGTGTCTGTGTGTGTGTCTGTGTGTGTGTCTGTGTGTGTGTCTGTGTGTGTGTCTGTGTGTGTGTCTGTGTGTGTCTGTGTATGTGTCTGTATGTGTGTGTGTGTGTGTGTGTCCCTTATAACTTTTGATCCGCTCAATTTACAGAGCCCAAAATTTCAGAATATATAAAAAGTTACAGGCCTACAAAACTTTTATACTCAGAATTGTGAATTTTTGTTTCAGTCAGGGGTTATCAACTTTTTAATTTTTATTTTATTTTTCCATATATCTCAGAAACCATAAAAGCTAGAACGCTGAAAATTGGTACAAACATAGAAAAATAAAAAATCTCAAATAATTTTTTTCAAAAAAATTCCAGGGTTTCTCAAACATTTTTTATTAAGAAAAATATTTTTTTTATGATAAATTTATGAGTTTAACTGCATATATTTCCAAATTTTTAAAAAATATCGAAAAAAGCCGAAACACCCTAACTAGATAATTTAATTTTCTATAAAAAATATTAACATTGTATTAGCACATCTCAAACTTTTTTTAACAATTTTTATAAAAATTGTATTTAGTGACGACATTGCTTCATACAATTTGTATGTCAGTCGCCTATACACAATATGTAAGAAGTTTTAATAGTTTGATAGGTACTTAATCTCCAAACATACATACAGAACCATCATGCTGTTTTCATATTCCGGGTAGGAAAACAGGACTGACCTCCATACTGTCCTATCTTGACATACATACCAACATGTGTTAAAATTTTCAATAATTTGTATTTATGGGATTATAGTGTGGTACTTATTCTTCAACTATACATACTATCGCTATCGACAGTTGGATCTCATGTGTTACATGCAACTAGTTATATGTGAAACATGGCTTGTTGATAGCATATCCGACAGTGAAATATTCGATACACGCTACATATAATGTGTACAGGAGAAATAGAGATATTCAAAATAAAATCAGAGGGGGTGGAGTGGCAATAGCTATTAAAAAACAATACAAAACTATTGTACAGAATGATTGGTATACATCGGCAGAAGATAATTGGATAACGCATACATTAAAAAGGTTGAAAAAAATCCATTTACATATGTTGCACGTATATCTCAGGAACGGGCCCTAAACTGACATCTGCAGAACGAATAAATCTAGTTTCCGAACATACTTATAGAATAAATGATTTGAAAGTGAAATTTCCTGATGATGGTTTCTTGATTATTGGCGATTATAATATGCCCTTTATAAATTGGGAAACAACAGATGTAATAATGGACAACATATGTAGATCAATCCTCTACATTATTGATAAATTCCCTTGCTTTCTCTAACTTAAAACAAATGAATAATATTCGCAATGCTCATAATCGCATATTAGATCTCATACTTAGTAACATATTAGTCTCTGTATCTGCTGCAGATGAAGCACTTGTAAGTGAGGATCCTCATCACACATCATTACAAAATTTAAGGTTGGGTGTATGTCAGTTGACAGTTTTTTGTCTCCTTATAAATAATTTATTTAAACGTTTATCTAGTGCAAAATAGTGATTGCTGAGTAAGATCCGGTGTAACTTTTGGTGCTCTTTTATAATTTACAAGTGATGTTTAAATGAGGCTCGGAATAAAAAAGTTATTAACGAAAATCAATATCATATGATAATACTACGGCATATGCTGCACCTATCATTGCATTAAACGGGAAACTAATACCACCATTAGATCCGCCGTATCAAATTCAACATAAAACCTTGCGACGTTACTCCAAAGTGCACAATTATTAAAATAACTTAGTGTATATCTTATCTTACGAAATGTGCTACGTACATGGTTTCTTAATTGTCAATTGAAGGTGCACCTCAAATTGCCGCTACTAAGGAGTAATGCAAATTTACAAGTAGTTCTAGATTCAAGTGTATGCACATAGATTGCCGCTATTCAGGAGCAAAATATTCTGGTATTTATATATTTCATATATTACTGTTGCATCTTAACATGATTTGCTTTACCTGCGTTAAAGACATAAAGAGTGATGATGCAATAATTTGTTCAAAATGCCAAAACAAGTTTCATCATTTATGTGTGGGACTTAGTGAAAACAATTTTAAGCAAATGCTAAGAATGAACAAACTTAAGTGGAAGTGTCTAGGGTGCAAAAATGTAAGTCCTAAAAAGAATGATATATCTGCGGATGGGGCTGCTTCCGGTATCAATGTCACTAAGGAAGTCTCTCAAGAACCACTGTCTGATTCAATTAAAAAAGAATTAAATAAATTTCATGAGAATATTGTGACCCTAATCGAAGGTAAACATAATAAAATACTCTCACAAAACCAGGAAATTCTTACTTCGCTAGCATTCTTGACAAAAAAATATGACGAACTTGAGACGAAATATAACAACAAAGTGATCGAATTAGAAAACACCCTTATTGATTTCAATAATTTAAAAAAAGACGTGGAAAACTTGAAAACTCACAAGAACATAAATACATTAAAATCTATATATTATACCATGGTTCGACCAATACTCGAATACGCATCCCCAATCTGGTCCCCAAGATACACAACATACAAACAACGCATTGAAATAATACAAAGATTGTTCATTAAATACTTAAACCGTAAAGCATACCTCGAGTTCCCCAGCTACGACTGCGCGAGAACCTATTATAAAATCGACAGTCTCGAGAATAGACGCACAGTAAATGATATATTATGATGCTTCTGTACAACATTATAAATAATAATATCGACTGCCCCTCAATACTCAATACCATTTCATTTAATATTCCTATTCGCAGAACTAGACATACACATTTATTCCACCTTCCAATTCACCGCACCAATTACGCACAAAACATGACTATTCATAGAATGTGCGATACATACAATAACAGATTTCAAGAGTTTGACATCTTCCACCTCAGCTCCACAACATTCAAATACTCTATACAAAAGAAGATCAATAACCGCTTATTATAGGAAACCTTGACGGCATTAATTCTCTTTTTTCTTTTTTCCTTTTAGTTCAATATTATGTTTTAAATCATTGTTAACTTGAAATGTTGCTCTTACCTACATACCAACCTATGATCATTTTATTTTTTTTATTTTTTGCAAACTTGTATTATTTTATATCAATCATAACGAAAAAATGTAATAGGCCTTAATACTTGATGTTACTATTGTATTGTACTATGTCTTAACGCTGTTTTTTGTCCAACTTTAACATAAATAAATAAATAAATAAATAAATAAATAAATAAATAAATAAATAAATAAATAAATAAATAAATAAATAAATAAATAAATAAATAAATAAATAAATAAATAAATAAATAAATAAATAAATAAATAAATAAATAAATAAATAAATAAATAAATAAATAAATAAATAAATAAATTACTGCTGGATATTACTCTAGCAGATTCTACGATAAAAACCTCTATACCACGCTCGACAAAACAGTTCCATAAATCAGATTATAATACAATAAATGAAATTCTTTCAATAACTGATTGGAGTCCAGTTCAAAATACTTCTTGCATCAACGCATCTGTTGAAAAATTTTATAACATAATTAATCCTATTATAGATTCATTGATCACAAGTAGAGTCATAAAAAGTTGTCACTATCCCAATTGGTATACGTCATCATTGATAAAAATAACTAATGAAAAACATTTTTACTTGAGATTATCGAAAAAAAATAAAAATCCCCTTGACCGCGCCACATATGAACTCTTAAAGTCACAAAAAATGGTTAAAGAGATATATAAACAATAAATCACTTCTGTAGAATCGAATATTCAAAATAATTTCAAGAGTTTTTGGTCATATGTAAAATCACAAGGTAAATCACAGATTATATCCGACTCAATGACATATCAAACAAATAGTTCAGAAAATCCAGTTGAAACTGCCAACCTGTTTTCGAAATATTTCGCCACAGTTTTCGACTCATCTACAGTAACGCATACCAGCGGTCAAAGTACAACTGATCAATCAAAATTTCCAATTAACATTGACAAAAATATAACATTAATATATCTTAGTAAAACAGACCCCAGGAAAGGCGCAAGTATTGATGGAATATATGGAATATTTATTAACATATGCGCCGGTTTTCGATTTGTTTAACAAATCACTCACACAAGGTATTTTCCCCGCGAGATGGAAAACAGCATTAATATCTCCGATTTACAAATCGGGTGACAAACATAATGTAGAAAATTATAGGCCCATATCGAAGTTACCAATTTTGAGCAAAATACTAAAAAATATCGTCTATGACCAACTTTATCCCTGCATTTCTTCATTGATCACACAAAAGCAACACGGTTTTATGAAAAAGCGCTCAGTGATATTTAACCTCGCTGTTTTTACCCATTATCTCAATGAAAATATGGATAAAGGACATTGATATAATTTATACTGATTATTCAAAAGCGTTTGATCGTGTTAACCATGATGTACTAATAACAAAACTTTTACAAATTGGCATACATGGAGATCTTCATAGATGGATTCAATCTTATATTTCTAATCGCTCTCAACTTACTGTGGTAAAGGGTTATGTATCTGAAAATATAACACATATATGTTCTGGAGTTCCTCAAGGATCCCACTTGGGTCCACTACTGTTTAATGTATATGTCAACGACATTAGAAATTGTTTTATATACTCTCTTTGCAGACGACATAAAAAATAACAATTGTGTGAAAACTATATCTGATTGTGCAAAACTTCAAGAAGATTTTGATCGACTTGCAGCTTATTGTAGATTAAATTTATTAAAACTGAACACCTCTAAATGTTTCTCAATTTTTTACACTAGAAAAATTAATAAACACACTTTTGATTACACATTAAATGATGAACACATAGTTAAGAAATCTTTGTGTCTGGATTTGGGATTATTCTTGGACAGCAAATTAAATTACAGACAACATATAGATAAAACTACAACAGCGGGTTACGAAAAAATAGGTTTCATTTTTAGGATAAGTAAAGATTTCAAAAATCCACAAATATTTAAAATATTATTTAATTCACTAGTCCGAAGTACACTGGAGTCATATAAGAGTGACAAAGTCAACGTCAGTTTATTTTTCACTCGTCATATTTTATCTAAAACGGTTAAAAACATAGTAACTAACAAACAGTATAAAAATCGTGTTTAATGAAGAATTTGATCTCGAAAAATATATAAATGTCATGTGATAAGTGGTGATTTTCAATAATTATTTGATTTTGAAAAAACATTTTTAAAGTTACCGTGAAAACAATAAAGGTTTTATTCGCTTGGCAAGATTTTATTGCCGGTACGTGTACCAGTCAATCAACGTGATTGGATGTTTGGCGATAAGGACGAATATCGTTTGTATACCTTAACCTCTACACATGCTTCGCTGCATTACGATTATAATTAAACACTAATTGTTTTACTAAAATGGTTGACGAAATGAATTGTAAATCCTGCACATATACTGTGAAGGTTGAAGAATTAATTAAATGTACAAAATGTCAAAATATTTTCCACTACAACTTTGCCGGAATATCGCTGTCAAATTACAAGAAACTATCAATCAAAGCGATTAATACACATCGCTGCCAATCTTGTAAAGATGCAATTCTAAAGCCAACCAATACCAGATCACCGATGGTAACAAGGAAATCCGTAGATGAAACACCACAAATGTCATTACCATTAATAAAGGAAATCTTATAAGAGGAACTAAACAAATTAAAAAATTGCATTTTAACACATATAGACACAAAATTTAATGAAACTATTTTAAAGTACGATGAAATATTAAAGCAAAACTCACAAATCATCGAAACAATACAGTTTATTAGTGCACAACAAACTGACATGGAGAATAAAACTAAATTATTGGAAAAAACAACAAATGAGACGAGAAAAGAAATAAATGAATAAAAAGAGTCTAATCATAATTTAAAAGTGTTAGTTTCACATCAACAACAAACGATCGATCGCCTGGAGTATAATAGTCAAAAAAACAATATTGAAATTAGGGGCATTCCAGAAAATGTCGTTAATTATAGTGAAGTGTTCAAGAAAATCTCAAATCTAATAAACTTTACAAATAGTACAGACCTCCAACTAAAATATTATAGAACAGGCTCCAAAATGACACAAAATAATACAAGACCAGTTATAATAACGAAATTGAAAAATACCTTCCAGTAGAACAGGCGGGTTTCCGCGAGGGCCGCAGTACCTGTGAACAAGTCATCGCACTAACAACACATATGGAAAATGGCTTTCAAAGAGCGGAGAAGTCAGGCTTAGTACTCTTGGACCTAACAGCAGCTTATGATACTGTCTGGAGAAGAGGTTTAATCCTCAAGTTTGCGAGGACAATCAAATGTAGAAAATCTGTTGCACTGCTGGAAAGCATCCTGACTAATAGAAGAATAAAAGTATACTTAGAGGGTAAAACGAGTGGCACAAAAATATTACAAAATGGACTACCACAGGGATCAGTGCTGTCTCCACTCCTTGTCAATCTCTACACGGCAGACATCCCAAATACAGTGTCCAGAAAGTTCATATACGCAGACGACGTGGCGCTGGTGGCTCAGGCGAAAACCTTTGAGGAGCTGGAGTCAACTTTAAATGCTGATCTAGACAAATTCCAAAAATACCTAGAGAATTGGCATTTGTGCTCGAACCCGAAGAAAACAGTCGCATTAGCTTTACATCTGAATAACAAAGAATCAGAAAGAGAATTGAATTTGCAGATGTGTGGTGAGTGGATCCCAAATGAGAAAAATCCAAAATACCTGGGTGTGAAAATGGATAGATCCCTGACATACAGAGCTCATACTGAGGGAGTTAAAAATAAGATTAAAGCTAGAAATAATATTATAAGCAAACTGGCAGGAACTTCATGGGGTAGCAGAGCGACAACATTGCGCGCGTCAGCAATGGCGTTAGTATATAGCTCAGCAGAATACTGTTCTCCGATATGGGGAAGGAGTGCTCACTGTGGCAAGATTGATGTCAAGCTAAACAAGACAATGAGGACTATAACGGGTACCATAAAATCGACCCCAACTCAATGGTTGCCGGTACTGTCTAATATTGCTCCACCAGATCTCCGTAGAGCCCATTCTACAGTCAGAGAAATAAAAAAAACATCAGGAAAAAATCCCAACTGCCAGTATTTAATGATATTTTTCACCCACCCGAGAAAAGATTAAAATCCCGTAAACCCATATGGACAGTGGAGGAAGAAGGTTTTAATTTAGAAGGTATCTGGAGAGAAAGATGGGCTACAGAAAATACTGAAAATAAACATTTAATAGTAGACCCTGCAACTCGAGTACCTGGTTTCGACCTGCCACGGAGGGTTTGGGTACAGCAAAACAGAGTGAGGACAGAACAAGGCTGCTGTAATTACTTACTCTGGAGGTGGGGAAAAAAAGATAATCCTGACTGTGAGTGTGGAGCTGAGCAGTCTGTGAAACACGTGGTCCAAGAGTGCCAGCTAAAAAATTTAACGGAAGCCTCCAAGATATACATGAGGCGAAACCAGAGGCGGAGGACTGGCTCTCAGCACTGGAACCAAGACTATAATCTGATACACCACACGAAAAGTAAAGTAAAGTAGTAGTTATAATAACATTCTTTGAGAGTCAACGCCGTGAGGAATTCCTATTAAAATTAAAAAACTACATTAAGTACACATCAAATGCCACAAATCATCTAAACACTGTTGGTCTTGGATTATCACAGAAGGCTAAAGGAGTATTCATCTCAGATCATCTTCCACATCCTTCATCTTTCTGACCTAGAAATAAGTGATACTGTCTGACTAGTAAACGAGCTAATTATTATTCCTTTGTATATAATCAATAAATTGAACATTGAACATCTGAATAGTAAGTTTCTTATTATGTTTTTTCAACTCACCACAAAATTATGATAATCCTTGTTTGATTAATTGTTTACAACCACCACTCATTGTGTCTTTTGTTAAAATTTATAACAATCACATTTTAATTATTCCCAATATCATAAAAAATACTTCAACTTTATCTTTATACTATTTACACTTGATGAATATGAAAACGAAACTGAAAATCACGAAATTTAAAATGTTTTATAAAAATTTGAAGAAACTCATAATAAATATTATACGTTGATATGTTATAAAAATATAAAAATACTTGGTTAAAGTTCTATTATATTTATTGGATTATTGACGCGTTTCGTGCAAAGCACATCGTCAGAATAATGCTCTACAAGACTGAGACTAGTGGTTATATACAAAATTTACATGACAGGTGTATAAAAATGTGTCAACGTACAATGGAGTTCTATCAAGAATTGTCGATCGACAAACTAAACTTAGATAAATATTATAATTTTTTAACAGATTTTTAATTATCTCAATAGAGACGAAGTTGGAATATTTACTGTAGGAGAACCGGGAAATCAAGGCACCTACAGGGCTTACGACCTGTCATCGGCTGGTTTACGTGATCACTTTATGCGCTTGCGCAACGTTCACCAATTATGCCTTTTTAATGCGATCCCTATCAATTCAATTTTGGAAGTTCTATATCCTATTGTAATACTGAAATTCTTTTCGCTTGAAAATAAGGAATTTTTACTATAGCCATCTATGGGTGAAATTATGAACAACAATCTTATTATTTTTTATTTATTTTGTTGTAACGCCATCTATTGAGAGAATTGTTTTTTTTTGTAAATAATGAAAGCTACAATTCTTATATCTGAGGTGACAATGCATTTTTCGCATAGAAGTCACCCCTGAATTGCGCCAGACTTATAAGGTCATTTTTTGTCTTATTTACCTACTTGTACCAATGTGTAAGTAATCGAATATTTTTGTTTGCGCATATGCAATAATAAAAATATTCGAATATTATAATTTGTTATTATTATCTATTTATATTCTATTTTTCTGTAACCCTTACATTATTTAACACTGTTATTTATATATGATATTTTATGTGATGTGCTTACACTGTTCTCGGCTAATATTTTATACCAATACACATGACATTATCGTAATATTTATTTATTTTAAACTAAAAATACACGCAACTGATACTATTTGACTCTTATACATTTTTATGTCACAATAATACCAGGTAGGTATACATACCTATATGTAGTATGGTATCCAGTGGCCGAAATATATTCAATATAAGTAGTATATTCACGCACGTCACGGCCTTTACAAGACGCTAAATGTTTTATTATTAAACTATTCATATTATGATATAAAAATATCGGTATGGAAAAATTTAAATCATTAATTACTTGCCAAAATATTTATTATATTTACATTATTAGTATTATGAATGTGTTATCGAAATATTATCTAGTCGAAACATATTAAAGCATATTGCAAACTTAGTTATAAATTGCACTTGATATTGCTAAACATGCAGTTTCATATTGTAAATTCAAACACACAAATGTACTAATATCTCAACAAGTCTACATGTCACGGACCTCAGTCATTCCCAATTTCCAGATAACATTAGTCAATATCCAGCACCAATCACAGCACCAATTTGGTTTTCTTGCACCACTAATGTTTAATAGATTACCTTTAGATATTAAGAACATCAATACATATAAATTATTAAAAAAAAAATAACAATGTGGATGTTCAGTAACAAAATTGATATCGACAACTCTCTATCTCACATCATTATATAATGTTTTCATGTACATGCATAAGCTGTATAAGTACTGTGGACCATGGTTGTTGTTTGAACTTATCTCTTTTATTGTTGTTATTGCTGTCATTTTTATAGTAAGTGTATTGTTATATTTTATATTGTTATTAAAATATTATATTTTTTTATTATTATTATAGTATTGTTCTTATATAACTGTTGTATAATGCAGCCAGTGATGAATAAGTTATATTGCATTATTATTTTTGTATTATCTTTGTATTATTGTAAGGTTATTTATTTTGTTTTTTTTTTTTGAGTTATTACTATTATTTTTTGTAAAGTGCCCTCTTCATCACGGGATGGAATCCTAGTGAGGCAGGCGCTGGTAAAAGAAAATGTACTTTTTATTATATGCATTATTAATAAAATAATAAAAAAAAAGTTTGGCTCTGTTATTTGGAACCCGCAATATCGAGTGCACATTAAAAATATAGAAAAAATACAGCGTAAATATTTGAAGAGATTGGCTTATCGAAGTATTGTTGCACCTATTCCACCGTCACTAGAATCAAGACGTAAATGCCAAGATATACAATTTCTGTACAACATATTGAACAATATTATTGACTGCCCGGAACTTTATCGAGTATTGACTTTAACGTACCCTTGAGACGCTCCAGACATACAACTCTCTTCCGACCTAAAGTATACAAAACTAATGCCGCGAAAACCACTCTACTATAAACAGAATTATAAACACATACATAAAATATGAGAAGTTCCTTGACATAGACCTATTAAGTGACACAAAACTTAAACTCGCTCAAAAATTAAAAACAAGAATTTCATAAGATTATCACTTACGCACAACACGCATGCACATACACAATATACACATATATACACTTACACACACACACACACACACACACACACACACACACACACACACACACACACACACACACACACACACACACACACACACACACACACACACACACACACACACACACACACACACACACACACACACACACACACACACACACACACACACACACACACACACACACACACACACACACACACACACACACACACACACACACACACACACACACACACACACACACACACACACACACACACACACACACACACACACACACACACACACACACACACACACACCTTCACACATTCACACCCTCACATACATATGATTTTGTATCTTGAAGCTAATAATTGATGTATGGAGATGACAAATGTTATATTTGATATTTTTATACTTTATATATATGCTATTCTTTGTACATTGTTAGTTTCAATTTGAAAAAATAAAAAAAAATAAAAAAGGGAAATATTGTGAATGTATTGATTGTAGTACATACATTGAAATACAGACTTAAAATTGTAATAATTAAAACAATGTACAATTATGTCATAAGCGTTTTTTAAATTTATTTCATTTAAATAAAATAAATTTCATTTTTTTATAAATAAGATCGTTGGCGGCTGTCTGAGAGACACTGTTTGGAATATAGTATACACATACTATCAGAGAGTAAAATTTATTAATAATGTCGTTAGCGCCTGTCTGAGAGACACTGTTTGGAATAGTATACACATATTATCAGAGAGTAAAATTTATTAATAAGGTTGTCTGAGAGACACTGTTTGGAATAGTATACACATACTATCAGAGAGTAAAATTTATTAATAAGGTTGTCTGAGAGACACTGTTTGGAATAGTATACATATACTATCAGAGAGTAAAATTTATTAATAAGGTCGTTGGCGGCTGTCTGAGAGATACTGTTTGGAATAGTATACACATACTATCAGAGAGTAAAATTTATTAATAAGGTCGTTAGCGCCTGTCTGAGAGACACTGTTTGGAATAGTATACACATATTATCAGAGAGTAAAATTTATTAATAAGGTTGTCTGAGAGACACTGTTTGGAATAGTATACACATACTATCAGAGAGTAAAATTTATTAATAAGGTCGTTGGCGGCTGTCTGAGAGATACTGTTTGGAATAGTATACACATACTATCAGAGAGTAAAATTTATTAATAAGGTCGTTAGCGCCTGTCTGAGAGACACTGTTTGGAATAGTATACACATACTATCAGAGAGTAAAATTTATTAATAAGGTCGATGGCGGCTGTCTGAGAGATACTGTTTGGAATAGTATACACATACTATCAGAGAGTAAAATTTATTAATAAGGTCGTTAGCGCCTGTCTGAGAGACACTGTTTGGAATAGTATACACATACTATCAGAGAGTAAAATTTATTAATAAGGTCGTTGGCGGCTGTCTGAGAGATACTGTTTGGAATAGTATACACATACTATCAGAGAGTAAAATTTATTAATAAGGTTTTCTGGGAGACACTGTTTGGAATAATATACACATACTATCAGACAGGAAAATTTATTAATAAGGTCGTTGGTGGCCGTCTGTCGTTTGGAATAATATACACATACTATCAGAGTAAAAATTATTAATAAGGTCGTTGGTGGCGGTGATAGCCCAGCGGTAAAGTCGTCGCCTCATCATTCTTAGGCAATTTCGTCGTGGAGGGAGGCAAATTTGCCATTTATAAATATATCTGTAGGGAAAACAACTATCATTTTATCATCTTATCATGCTTTTATAATATAGTATCGATCGTATTTGATTATTATTTTTAATGGTATTTGCGAAAAGGTATCCATTAACTAGGCATCAAAGAATTGCACGACAGTAATAAATCTTTAACGAGGCAATTATCATATAAAATACATAAAATTCACTCATATTGTGATACGCCATTTTTTCATGGGCAACTTCAGCTATTGATGTTTGGTATAAATATGTTTTATTAGGAATTAACAAATAAATTATAATATATATTTAAATTTGGGAGAATGTGAGTTTGCTCCCCCCCAATCAATCCTCTGGGATTGAAAAGTAAACCCTGCCTTCGACCTGGGGTCAGTATACAATACTGTTTTACCAAGCCACTGTATTCATGGTCCTCTAAAATGGCTCGCCATGTTCGGGGTCCTTTGCTTTGGTGCCCAGGTGGGCACTTGTGTTGGAGTTGATCAGCGGCCTATCTTGATGATGTCATCCCGGCCGCTGCGCGGCGGGTCTGGTTGGAGGTGTGAGCCGAGGGAGATCTGCACTGAGAAAACTGATATTCATAAATAACGTGAATTCAGCTTAAAGTATGGTGAATTCACCATAAGTACGGAGCATAGTGATATCATCAAAATTAAGATGATAATACGATTTATGATGATAACGGCATATAAGATATGATTATGTTTCCTACTATTTATGTTTGCTTTCATCATATCTCCTATGACGTCTTATTATATTTCCTACTATTTTTCGGTGACGTTCTTTTATCTGCAGTGACGTCCTATTATTATAGATGACTTCCTCATATCTCTTGTGATGTCTTATTATATTTCCTACTATTTTTCGGTGACGTTCTCTTATCTACAGTGACGTCCTATTATTATAGATGACTTCCTCATATCTCTTGTGATGTCTTATTATATTTCCTACTATTTTTCGGTGACGTTCTCTTATCTACAGTGACGTCCTATTATAATAGATGACTTCCTCATATCTCTTGTGATGTCTTATTATATTTCCTACTATTTTTCGGTGACGTTCTATTATCCACAGTGACGTCCTTTAATTGTTCCTACTATTTTTCGATGACATCCTCATATATCCAGTGACGTCCTATTATAAAAAAAAATATTAAAATAACAATAAAACTTTATTTATTTCCACTTATTTATTTTTATTCCACAACAAGTATCAAGAACTACCGTTCTCTTCTTCAGGTGGGTTTAAACTGAAAAAGAGAACGGTAGTTCTTGAAACTAGTTGTGGAATAAAAATAAGTAAGCGGAAGTAAACAAAGTTATATTGTTATTTTAATTGAATAAATAGATAATTTTGTATTTTTCCACAATATTTTTTATATTAACGACCGAACGTTTTCGCCAAGGTGACTTGGCATTTTCAAAGTCTAAACGAAACTTTCGTTTTCCGTTTCGTTTACAAAAGTTTCGTCTGAACCTTGAAAATGTCAAGTCACCTTGGCGAAAACGTTCGGTCGTTAATTTAAAAAATATTGTGGAAAAATACAAAGTTATTTATTTTTTCATTTAAAATGGATTTCCACTCTGTAAACACAAAAACTCTAGAATCATGTTATTTTAATATTTTTTTAAAATTAATTTCCAAAATGTCCACAAATTTCGATGACTTCCTCATATATCCAATGACGTCCTATTATAAAAAAATATTAAAACAACAATATAACCCTATCCACCTCCACCCACCTATTCCCATTACACAACCAGTTTCAAGAACCACCGCTCTCTTCTTCAGGTGGGTTTAAACTGAAAAAGAGAACGGTAGTTCCCGAAACTAGTTGTGGAACAGAAAACGCCAAGTCACCCCGGCGAAAACGTTCGGTCGCTAATACAAAAAATACTGCACAAAAACACAAAGTCACTTATTCATTCATTTAAAATGGATTTCCACTATGTAAACACAAAAACTCTAGAACGATGTTATTTTAATATATTTTTAAAATGAATTTCCACAATGTAAACGCCTCCTAAAAATAAAACACAATCTCAACATTCTGGCCTATGTCTGTCCGTCACTGAAGTTTTGTAGCGAGACTGCGAGACCGAGTCGACAACCACCCTGCACCATGCCGAACAAATGAATGACTGATTGAATGAACGATGAGCAAATGAGAATATTGTGTGGTGCGCTGTCATCATATTTTTGCAGGAAGCACACAAAATGATATGATTCTTCTTACATGAGATTCTGTAATCGTATTATTGTAGAATTCACTCAAAATAGTATGATTTAATATTAAAATTTGATGCTTACTCTGAAAATAAGACGATTCTGTAATCGTATTTAGTATGTTTCACATAAAATAATATGACTGTAGTATAAATTAATGTTCCATACCTTAAAAAGTTTCACATAATTTTATCACACTAAATTAGGGGACTTCATCGTATTTTCAGTGACACTTCTTCATAATAAACTGTGAAATCTTTATAAATACGGTGACTCGTCACTGTTTTTTAATGATTATTCTCTTATTTATGAATATCACGTAAATGAACACGGACAGTGGACTATTATTTATGTAATGTGATCAATTTTTAAGATGATGAGCATCATAATTCTTCGTTATTTATTCAAATAATTCGATTCCATCTTACACATTTCAATGATAGCGTAATATTAAATGATTATTTCATTATTTTAGGTGACCGCACCTATTTTATACTTACGTCATGATATTTTTAGATTACACCAAATTGACATTTTTTTCAGTGTGTGTGAAACGGTTCGTCGCTGGGCGGCCGCCGAATAGTACAGGGGCCCAACCTAAGCTAACGACTACGGGTTGGCTGCCCTATCAGTCGGCGCATAATCTCGATGCAATTTTTGTGCCGGATCGTGACCGGACGAGGTCCCAGCAGTTGTATGCGGGGGACACCAGGCGTCCTCCACGGCCATATCCTCCCTCCTTCAACCTAGCTGCACAGCTGCCGGAACAAATGTCCCTGAAAAAGGCTTCTGATCTCTTCGTTTCACAATGCCACTCCCCTCCCCTAAAAACCATCATGACAGATAAACCCAATAATAATGTTTCTACAGCGACAAACAAGACTGCATATCCTCGCACCATTTGTGAACTGTTGGTAGACTTCGCTAACATCAGAGGTATCCATAGTAGGTAATTTAAATTCTGTTCACCATCACTTGTAATCTCAAAAACCACACCTCTTTCTCACGGAAACACAAATTCAAGATCCACCCGACACAAGTTACCTCAACTGCCCAGGGTACATACTCGAAAGCATGTTTGTGCCCAAAGGAGGCTTGTGTCTATACAGCCGCGAAGACATCAACTGTGTCAGATTGAAGGAGTTCGAGAACCCCGCCTTCAATGTTATGTGGGTTCGTTTAAAATCTAACAAATTCATAAAAATTTATGCATGTATCTACCGATCTCCAAATATGAGTGATTATGATTCTTCCGAGCTTTTCGACTACACTTGAGAAACCATTGACAGTCTTCTGTCTCGCTACCCGTCGGCAGAATTTGCAGTTCTCGGCGATTTCAATGTGCATCACTCTGATTGGCTGAAATCGGGAACTACCGATTCGGCTGGTCGCATGGCGGAATCCTTTACTTTGTGTCATAACCTGGAGCAACTTGTTCAAGAGCCAACTCGCATCCCTGATGTCTCTGGGCATCGTTCCAATCTGCTTGATCTTTTCATGACTACCTCGCCAACGGGATACACACTGAAAGTCACAGCCCCACTGGGATCTTCAGACCATTGCCTTGTGCAAACGGCCATTTACTTCATCCCGGACTTTCCGCCAGAAAAACCTGAAAGGGAAATTTGGCAATACAAGTCAGCATATTGGAATGCACTGCGAATAACATAGGATAAGATGACAAAGGATTGTAAAAAACCATTAATCAGGCTAAAAAACTCCATGACCAAAATATAAGTCAAAAACTCTCCTCATGCCCTAACGGTAGCCGAAGATTCTGGTCATTGTCAACCTGCATAGGTCAGAACTTTTGCACATCTTCATTTCCACCTTTAACGAACCATGACGGATCCATTGCTTACTCTGCCACCGACAAAGCTAATCTTCTCGGTAAATTATTTGCAGATAACTCAACCCTTGACGACGGAGGAAAAACTCCTCAACCAGTTCCACATTGTGGTTTTGAAATGAAAGTAGTAAGGATTAACTTCTCTGAGGTTTTACTCGCCATCCCAGGGTTGGTTATTAACAAAGCTAAAGGACCAGATGGAATTCCCGTTCTTGTGTTAAAAAAATGCTTCGCCGAACTAGCCCCAGTTCTCACTAAACTCTTCAAACTCTTGTTTAAAACTGGTATTGTCCCATGTGACTGGAAAAAAGCTGTCATCCACCCAATTCCTAAAAAAAGTGATCGCTTCAACCCATCTAACTACCGACCCATCGCTATTACTTCTGTACTCTCCAAAATAATGAAAACGGTACTAAACACCAAGTTGATACCTCGAAGCAAACAAAATTTTAAGCGACCGCCAATATGGATTTCGTGGAAATCGATCTTGTGGCGACCTACTCGCGTGTGTGACATCCGTTTGGGGTCGAGTTATGGAACGCTTTGGAGAAGCTCAAACTGTCGCCCTTGACATTCACAATTCTGAGTGAATTGTGAATGTCAAGGACGACAAAAATTCACAATTCTGAGTATAAAAGTTTTGTAGGCCTATAACTGTTTATATCGACAGTTGGATAAATAAATAATACGATTAAACGAAAACATAACCTGTCATCCTTTTGCATATTATTATGACATATTGAAAGCAATGTAGTCAGTATTCAAAGTGGATATTCCGCAGATTGTTATGGTTAAAACATACATAGGTTAAAATTTATTCTGAATGTTAAAATTCCTTTTTAAACAATAATATTGTCAATTTATGCAAAAAATACATTTTAAACGATTAATTTGTACTTTTTCGCATCAATTTATTTTTTATTTTAAATAAAAATTTCGAACGCGAAAATTGGTTAAGGAAAAATTATTTCACTGGCGATCCGTTGAAGGACGAAAAAATATGGCGTACAGTAATTATATTATAGATTCTGCATGCATACATACATACATACATACATACCATCAAGCTGTTAAAATATTATGGGTAGGAAAACAGGACTGACTTCCACAGTGTTTTAAGTACTCAAATAGGGGTTTAGTCCGATATCAGAAATTCAAAATTATTCCATAATTTGAAAAACATAAATTTTAAATAGATATGGGGATAGTATACATCCCTGACGGATGCCTTATTAGTTTGCAACTTATTTATTCTTCTCTACATCAAATTGCATCATGCTGTGGGTACGTACACAATTTTTAGACAAGGACAATTTTTAAGACATGCATTTTGCATTTTGTTTTATAATATTTGCATTTAAATAATGGTGTATGTCTTGTACGTCTTATAGGTTTATTAATGTCAATAAGTGTGAGTATATCGGCGGAGTCTATATGGTTATTTAAAACATTGTAAAGAAAAGATAAGTCAGTCATTGTTCGCCGGTTCGCTAAACTTTGAATATTATTAACCGTTGTATTATTGTTGTATTTATAGTTAAGTCGTTTCAAAAATTTTCGTTGGATATTTTCAATATTTTTTATAATATCATGAAAGGAAAAATTGAGGGTAGTCGCGACATGGGTTCAGTCCACAAAGTGAAGGAACTGTTTGCTAAGCTAAATACAGAAATTCCTATGCTAGATTAGCTATCAACGTATGAGGGAGGGGGGGGGGGACTGACATGCCACAAAAATAAGGATATTATCTACAAGTTTTTTTGCTCGGCAAGGAAAATGTAAAGCAATAGTACATGTGAAGCAATATATATATATATATATATATATATATATATATATATATATATATATATATATATATATATATATATATATATATATACATATATATATATATATATATATATATATATATATATATATATATATATATATATATATATATATATATATATATATATATATATATATATATATATATATATATATATATATATATATATATATATATATATATATATATATATATATATATATATATATATATATATATATATATATATATATATATATATATATATATATATATATATATATATATATATATATATATATATATATATATATATATATATATATATATATATATATATATATATATATATATATATATATATATATATATATATATATATATATATATATATATATATATATATATATATAACTGTATTTGTATAACTTTATATAACTGTATTTGTTTTATTTGAATTATCCAATCCCCTCCGTCCCCTTATCCAACTGTCGATTTGTTCAGGAGAACTTTGTTCTCTTAACATATCGACAATGTATCAAGCCAGAACACGCGAGAAATGTATGGAGAGGTCTACTTTTTTCACGGCATTTCCAACTTTGAAGTCAAAAAACACCAACTTAGAGGCTTCGCAGCATATATGTTCCATACACGGATTTACTCAGAATTCGGAGTAGAACATTTCGTGTGTCTGTGTGTCTGTGTGTGTGTCTGTGTGTCTGTGTGTGTGTGTGTCCGTCCCCCCCTTATAACTTTTGATCCGCTCAATTTACAGAGCCTAAAATTTCAGAATATATAAACAGTTACAGGCCTACAAAACTTTTATACTCGGAATTTTTAATTTTTGTTTCAGTCAGGGGTTATCAACTTTTGAATTTTTATTTTATTTTTCCATATATCTCAGAAACCATAAACGCTAGAACGCTGAAAATTAGTACAAACATAGACAAATACAAAATCTAAAATTAGTTTTTTCAAAAAAATTCCAGGGTTTCTCAAACATTTTTTATTAAGAAAAATATTTTTTTTATGATAAATTTATGAGTTTAACTGCCTATATTTCCAAAACTTTTACAATTATCGAAAAAATCCGAAACACCCCAACTAGATAATTTAATTTTCTATAAAAAATATTAACATTGTAGTAGAAGATCTCAATTTTTTTTTAACAATTTTTTTAAAAATTGAATTTAGTGACGACATCGCTTCATACATTTTGTATGGCAGTCGCCTATACACAATATGTAAGAAGACTTAATAGTTTGATACTTCATCTCCAAACATACATACATACCATCATGCTATTTGCATATTCTGGGTAGGAAAAAGGATCTTCCTCCATACTATCCTATCTTGACATACATACCTACATATGTTGTATAGAAAACAAAATATCTGAAAATATTCAATAATTTGTATCTATGGGTTTATAGTTTGGTACATATTCTTCAACTATACATACTATCGCTATCGACAGTTGGATCTCATGTGTTACATGCAACTAGTATAATAATACTCTCCGTCATTGCCGTCCCCTCAGTACCTCCCGTCCATACAACCATACTTACTTACAAACATTAATATTTATAAAATATAGATTTGTTCAAATTGAAGCTAACAAAGTATGAATAAAAAATTAAGTACCTACAGATTAAAGAACTTCCATAAAAAAGATATCCACTCCATACATAAATTATTAGCTTACAATAATATCATGATAATTAGTATATTCCAACTGTCGATTTGTTCAGGAGAACTTTGTTCTCTTAACATATCGACAATGTATCAAGCCAGAATACGCGAGAATTGTATGGAGAGGTCTACTTTTTTCACGGCTTTTCCAACTTTGAAGTCAAAAAACACCAACTTAGAGGCTTCGCAGCATATATGTTCCATACACGGATTTACTCAGAATTCGGAGTAGAACATTTCGTGTGTCTGTGTGTGTGTGTGTGTGTCTGTGTGTGTGTGTGTGTGTGTGTGTGTGAGGGTGTGTGTGTGTGTGTGTGTGTGTCTGTGTGTATGTCTGTGTGTGTGTGTGTGTGTGTCCGTCCCCCCCTTATAACTTTTGATCCGCTCAATTTACAGAGCCTAAAATTTCAGGATATATAAACAGTTACAGGCCTACAAAACTTTTATACTCGGAATTTTGAATTTTTGTTTCAGTCAGGGGTTATCAACTTTTGAATTTTTATTTTATTTTTCCCTATATCTCAGAAACCATAAAAGCTAGAACGCTGAAAATTGGTATAAACATAGACAAATACAAAATCTCAAATTAGTTTTTTCAAAAAAATTCCAGGGTTTCTCAAACATTTTTTATTAAGAAAATTATTTTTTTTAAGATAAATTTATGAGTTTAACTGCCTATATTTCCATTTTTTTTTAAATATCGAAAAAAGCCGAAACACCCCAACTAGATAATTTAATTTTATATAAAAAATATTAACATTGTAGCAGTACATCTCAATTTTTTTTTAACAATTTTTATAAAATTGAATTTAGTGACGACATCGCTTCATACAATTTGTATGGTAGTCACCTATACACAATATCAAAGAAGACTTAATAGTTTGATACTTCATCTCTAAACATACAATATACATATACCATCATGCTGTTTTCATATTCCGGGTAGGAAAAAAAGACTGACCTCCATACTCTCCTATCTTGACTACCTAGGTACATGTGTTGTATAGAAAACTAAATATCATAAAATAATAAATAAAATAATAAATAATTTGTATTTATGGGTTTGGTACTTATTCTTCAACTATACATACTATCGCTGTCGACAGTTGGATCTCATGTGTTACATGCAACTAGTTATAGATATATAGGTACATGTTAATTTGGATATCATGATACTTTGTATGTGCGTGAGAGGATTGTGTGATACGTGAATATGTTTGTGTGGAGAGTGATTGTGTGGTACGTGAATATGTATGTGTGTGGAGAGTGAGTGTGTGGCACGTGAATATGTGTGTGTGTGGAGAGTGAGTGTGTGGTTCATAAATATTATTTGTCGGCCTTTGTGGCTCAGCTGGTTCGGTATCTGACTGCTGATCCAAAGGTCCCGGGTTCGATTCCCGATGGAGACACAGATTTCAATTGTGATTTCAGTCTGGATCTGTGAGACGATTAATATCGTAAGTCTCCAGAATGTGGCAACATGTTATTGGATGCGTGTTAAATTAATGTTGACATTGTACCTGTTAGTTGCCCGAGAAGTAATGTAAAATAATATAAAATATGTATGTGTGCGAGAGTTATTGTGTGATATGTGAATATATGTGTGTGGAAAGTGATTGTGCGGTACGTGAATATGTATGTGTGCGAGAGTGATTGTGTGGTACGTGAATATATGTGTGTGTGAAGTGATTGTGTGGTACGTGAACTATGTGTGCGAGAGTGATTGTGTGGTTCGTGAATATATGTGTGTGGAAAGTGATTGTGTGGTACGTGAATATATGTGTGTGGAAAGTGATTGTGCGGTACGTGAATATGTATGTGTGCGAGAGTGATTGTGTGGTACGTGAATATATGTGTGTGGAAAGTGATTGTGTGGTACGTGAATATATGTGTGTGGAAAGTGATTGTGCGGTACGTGAATATGTATGTGTGCGAGAGTGATTGTGTGGTACGTGAATATATGTGTGTGGAAAGTGATTGTGTGGTACGTGAATATATGTGTGTGGAAAGTGATTGTGCGGTACGTGAATATGTATGTGTGCGAGAGTGATTTTTTTGGTACATGAATATGTGTGTGGAGAGTGACGAGTGTTTTCAACTTTTGACGTACCTATTGCATTTTTGGTATATTTGAATGAGAAAGATTTTGAGTCTGTCGTTGGACCCCACGGCGACACTAGAATGAATAACAATGGAAAGTGTAGTATCTGGTAGTTTTATTACTCAGATATATTAAATGAACACGCGTTTAAACAATTAACACAGTTTATTAATAATTACAGTAAATATATATACAAGAGCGAACTACAATAAATAGTTTATAATTTGAACCATTACGTGAGAGCACTCGTAGATAAAAAGCCCCTAACAGAACCCAGACATACCTTTATATTGAAACCCGAAGGTTTCCGAATCATCTATTCGTATGATCTCGTAACCCCCTATACACATTGCCTGATAAAAGGCGCAACATCAATATATTACAGACTACTGGAAGTGTGCACAGAAGGGAAATGTTTGTGACGAATTCAGTATTAAGCCACAAAAGGTTTAACCAGTATACATGGGAAAGGGGGAATGAAAGGTCAATAATTGATTACGTATGTGTTGACGTCGCATTGAGGAAAGTGACAGTGGATACTGGAGCGTATAGGGGCGTGCAACTGGAGACAGACCACTACTTGCTGATATCATAAATTGAGCTGTTCACTGACTGGCATTCAAAAACACACCGAAGTAAGTCACCGAAGCGTACCAAAGTATGCAAATGAGAGTGTAAAAAAACAATATGCAAAAGATACCGGATACTAACTTCTTAAAGCAATACACAGTTGAGGAAATATCGAGGAAGCATGGATGACCCTGAAAGAGACCGTATGTGAAACAGCGAAGAATGTCTGTGGTATTGCTAAAAGAGGTGGAATGAAAGGCGACGCATGGTGGAATGAAATAGTTAAGATAGCTTTACCTGAATTACCAAACGAGAACGTCGTTTCATTACTAGTGAAAATAGGAAGCAGTGTGGGTTGTAAAGTCAACCAAGATGACATCGAGTCGGTAACCCGAGTCAACCCTTCGAAGGTTATTGGTAACAATCGACCTAGAAATATTATTGCGAAATTTAGATCAAAAGTCATTAAAGACGAGCTTATTTCAGTCATTAAGAAGAAAAAAGGGATTAAAACTAGCATAGTTGATATACCTGGAAAAACTGAATGTTTTTTGTAAATGATCACCTAACCTGGAGAAAATCATTCTTCGAGCCCCTCAAGAAAACACGTAGGTCTAAATATCACATTTGGTTCTCTCCCGCTCTAATCCACATGCCAAAAGAAAAATGTAAGTACTGGAAGAAATGGAAAATTTACGGCAATGAAACAGACTACAACTCCTATTCTTTACTTCGAAAACGCTTCAAGATATTACTAAAAGATCATCACCGAACATACATAGCGAACATTGAGGGTAACTTAACTAATGATCTTAAAAGTTTCTGGGCCTATGCCAAATCCCTAAAAACCACATCAGGCTATCCATCTACTATGAAATACAAAGATAAAACCTCCATTCAGCCAGATGAAATAGCAAACATGTTCTCAGATTATTTTGAATCGGTATTTGAACCCGATTTACCATCCGATCAAATAAACATAATTATAGATGATAATAATAATTCTGTCAATCTGTCATCTATCAGGCTGAATGTAGGAGAAATTAGGGACCTTCTTTCCATAGATATCAGTAAAGGTCCAGGCCCCGACAATATTACCCTATTCTTCCTTCAAAAAACTGCATACTCAATAAGTTACCCTCTAAGATTGATATTTAATCAGTATCTAGCAGAAGGAGTGTTCCCTTATAAATGGAAAAAAACATTCATCACCCTAATTCAAAAAGGCGGCAACATAAATGACATCGAAAACTATAGGCCTATATCAATACTGTCAGCATTACGTAAGGTTCTTGAAAAAATCGTTCATGGATAAATATTAGCAACCGTGAATAGAAATATAGTAGAGGAGCAACATGGTTTTATGCCAAATAAATCGATGACAACTAACTTGCTAGTATATTCAGAACATCTCTTCCAATCACTCGATAGCAAAATTAAAACTGACGCAATCTATACAGACTTCAAGAAGGCCTTCGACAAAGTGGATCACAGTATATTACTGAATAAATTATCACAAAATGGAATTAAAGGCAGCCTACTCAGATGGACAAAATTGTACATTACAAATAGGCATCAGGTAGTTGTTCTCAACGGCCATTCCTCCAATAAAGTAAAAATAACATCTGGAATACTAAAGGTTCAAATCTTGATTCACTACTCTTCACAATACTGATCAACGATATCATTTCATGTTTCCTAAACAGTATGTTTTTTAATATTTGCTGATGATTTAAAAAGTTTTCTCAAAAATTAAACATCTTCAAGATTATGCAGCTCTCCAGAATGATCTAAATAGATCGAATATTTTTATTATTGCATATGCGCAAACATTGGATTTTTTTCCCTGTCGGGAGTCAAAGATATTTTTTAACAGATTTTTAATTATCTCAATAGAGACGATGTTGGAATATTTATTGTAGGAGAACCGGGAAATCAAGGCACCTACAGGGCTTACGACCTGTCATCGGCCGGTTTACGTGATCACTTTATGCGCTTGCGCAACGTTCAATAAATTTTGCCTTTTTAATGAGATCCCTATCAATTCAATTTTGAAATCCCTATAAATTCAACTTTGACTCCCGACAGGGAAAAAAATCCAATGTTTGCGCATATGCAATAAAAAAAAAATTCGATTACTTACACATTGGTACAAGTAGGTAAATAAGACAAAAATGACCTTCTCTCAATAGATGGCGTTACAACAAAATAAATAAAAAATAATAAGATTGTGGTTCATAATTTCACACATGGATGGCTGTAGTAAAAAATCCTTATTTTCAAGCGAAAAGAATTTCAGTATTACAATATATAGAACTTTCAAAATTGAATTGATAGGGATCTCATTAAAAAGGCAAAATTTATTGAACGTTGCGCAAGCGCATTAAGTGATCACGTAAACCAGCCGATGACAGGTCGTAAGCCCTGTAGGTGCCTTGATTTCCCGGTTCTCCTACAATAAATATTCCAACTTCGTCTCTATTGAGATAATTAAAAATCTGTTAAAAAAAAATGATCTAAATAGATTAAATGATTACTGTAAGCGAAATTGACTATATCTGAATTTAACTAAATGCAAGACTATCACATTTACAAAAAACAAAAACATTATCGAACATAATTACTACATCGACACTCATCGACTTGACAAAGTCAACAATATTCGGGATCTAGGAATTGTATTCGAAAGCAAACTGCATTTTGACATCCATGTTGAAAACATAATCAACAAAGCATACAAAATGATGGGATTTGTGCTTAGATTAAAAAATTTCATTGTTCATTATCTACAAAAAAATTTCATTGTTCCAAATTCATAAAGATATTCTTACAAATTCAAAACAATTGTCATTTTCTTTAAGCAGAAGAATAAATTCACAAGGATGTATTACCATTCCTCTTTTACGTACAACTGCCTCACAACATTTCTATAAGTATAAAGGTACTAAAGTGGTTTAATGAACTCCCTTTGAGTCTTAGACTCGAAAAAAATTATAATATATTTAAAAATAAAATTAAAAAATTGTACTGATTTATTTATTTATTTTTTGTTATTTCATTCTTGTTTTGTGTAGCTTCATATTTTTTAGTAGATGTACAATGTTTTGGTAAATGTAACAATATTAAATAGATACTCTCCTCTTTTAACACGAGATTTTATCTCAATTAAAGAGGGTTATTATGAATTATATGATGGAAATTGTATACCTTTTTAAATTATGATTTATATGTGAACCTTGTATTGTTTTTGTTAATAAATAAATAAAAAAAAAATTGAATAAAGAATTCAAGAAAACCAGCTCTTATTTGATTTTATATAATACGTTAGTCCGCTCACAACTCGAATATTGCTCTCAAGTATGGAATCCACATTTCAACATATATACGTAGACAAAATTGAATCAATCCAGAAAAAATACCTCAAGATTATGCAATACAGAACACAGAATCCACGACCACCATACACTGACCTACTTAATAATTACAATCTATGCACACTAAAAGAGAGACGTACCCTAATTGACATGACAACACTACACAAAATAATCAATAGCACTTTTGACTGTCCAGCACTCGTTAGCGCAATAACCATACATGCACCATTCAGATGCCTACGAAATAATTTAGTCTTCCTCCCCTCAACTTCAAAAACAAATGCAGGATTTAGGAAATCAACTAACAGAATGTGCAATGAATACAACAAAACCTTCCCAGACACACACATCTTCTCCAAATCATACGTAGCATTCAAACAAACATGAAATACGACACATTCAAAAATCATCACCACAACACACGATGACATAATACACATACACATACACCACTTGTACTTTTGAATTATGGCTTCTTAATTTTTAATTTCAATATTTAACTATTCTTATGTTTTTATATACCTAATAACTGTTTTTTTTGCCCCCCCCCCTTATGTTTTTGTATAATCAATGTCTTAACTATTTCATTTCCTTAATGTTATTTCTTTATTAATTCTTTACTTGTTTTTATTATTTATGGCCTTTTATTTGTTATTGTGTTACTCGGCAAACTACATTGTGAATACTGTTAGGTTGCAGATAAACGTCGACTTAACATATTGTTATAAGTTATACACATTTATATTCTGTAACAGTTTGTATTCCTTAAAAAATAAAAAAAAATAAAAAAATAGTGACGACATTTTCATACAATATGTAAGGCAGTACGCACTACACAATATCTCACTCAATAGTTTGATACCTACTTAATCTACTAACATACTTTGGCTGTATGTGTTACCACTTTGGTAAGGTTACCACTTTGGGTTGTAAGGGTTTGCACACCAGTTGGGCAAGGTGATGCAAGCCTGTCGGCAGGCACCACGACAGGTAGATGGTGGTAATATGTGACTATATACGTTGAATATAAATGAAGGGATAATGATTAATTTATTATTAATTGAAATGAGATCGCTAAGAAGAATTTGCAATAGAACGATGTATGACAGGGTAAGAAATGAGAACATAAGGAAAGAATGTAAGATGAAGAAAGATATCATTAATAGAATGAAAGTGAACACACTGAGATGGTTTGGCCACATGGGTAGAATGAATGAGGAACGCCTGACGAAGAAAATATACAATGCGGATAGAATTGGATTGAGAGGCCAGGGCCGCCCAAGAAAGGGATGGCACGACCATGTGAACAATAGTCTGAAAGAAGGAAATGTTAGAAGCGTGTACAATAGACGAACATGTATGAGACGATGCATGAATGTTCACGAGGCGATGAATGTGTGCCAGGATAGAAAGCTATGGCGTTCGGTCCTCTCTGCCTACCCCGTTAGGGACATGGCGTGATGGTATGTATGTATGCATGATTAATTTATTAGATTGTTTAACATAATTTTGAAACATGTTTAATGCTTATTAAATTTTTTTGTGATTGATAGCTTTACTTACTGGAGACACAGGGATTATCCCTAGCATATTGGAGAGCAAAACCTCTAATTGACAACAAAGCGCAAGAGAGTGTCAATGGTTTGGATGTGTATGTGTACCTTTCCATTGTCTCTGTCTGAATTATGTAAAGCATTTAATCTTTTTTTATATAGCTTTATTATTGTTGTCAAACCTCTGTATGTAAAATGCCATGTTTATCTATATTATAAATTTGAATCTTTGTATGTATGTATGTGTTGAATGCGCTCCTAAACCGTTCATCCGATTGCAATGAAACTTTGGTGAATTTTCGAGCGCATGCCCGGGATGGTTTCTGGAAAATGAAAATTTTCTTCCTCTTCTTCTTCTTCATCGGGTATTAGGTAGATCATTTTACCTATGAAGGGTGACTATCCTGGGAACCGTTCATCCGATTGCAATGAAACTTTGTGAACTGTCGAGCGTATGACCGGCATGGTTTTTGGATTAAAAAAATCTTCTTCTTCTTCTTCTTCATCGGGTATTAGGTCATTTTACCTATGAAGGTGGACTATCCTGGGAACCGTTCATCCGATTGCAATGAAACTTTGGTGAATTGTCGAGCGTATACCCGGGATGGTTTCTGGATTAAAACATTTTTCTTTTTCTTCTTCTTCATCGGGTATTAGGTCATTTTACCTATGAAGGTAAAATGACCTAATACTCTGGGAGAAGAAGCTCCAACTGTCCTTCCATCTCATCGCAGGTCTTCCAGGACAGTTTCTGGGTTTAAACTTTTTCTTCTTCTTCTTCATCGTGTATTTGGTCATTTTACCTATGAAGGTGGGGTATCCTGTGAGAATAAGGTCCAACTCTCCTTCCATCTCTTCGCAGGTCTTCCAGGACGGTTTCTGGATTCAAACTTTTTTCTTCTTCTTCTTTATCGTGTATTTGGTCATTTTACCTATGAAGTTGGAGAATCCTGGTTAAAGAAGGTCCAACTGTCCTATCAGCTCTTCGCAGGTCTTCCCAGGATTCTTCCCAAGAAGGACCATTTTTATTTATACATGCAATACGAAGTTTGCCGGGGGTTCACTAGTTATAAATAAAATTAAGTAATGTTCATTCCTTCATTATTGGCTTATGTGAATTATAGTCTATTGGCATAAAATGTTAGAGATTTTACAAATTTATAATTGATAACTTTACATACTAGAGTAACGATCATTGGTCTATTGTTCTTTTATGTGAATCATAGCTTACTAACTTTACATACTGGATTTACATAATAATTGATAACTTTACATACTGGAGTAACGTTCGCCTATTCATTGTTGCTTTATGTGAGTTATGTTTATTGGAATAACTTGTTTGAGGTTTTCCAGGTTTATTTTAATATTTTACAAAAATATGATGGATAACTTTTTCTGTTTATTCACTACGATAAATTACGTTACTCTCTCGTAGTTATTCAGGAAATAATACAATTATATGTAACATTTTCTGATCTATAATTATAATGTGTTACAGATAATCATCATTCAGTTCTGTCAGAGCGTGTTCTCGACCAAAAATACCGAACTGATCCGTTTGCCCTCTGGTATATGACTTTAATTTGAATTGTTTATTGTTCGAAGCTGTCTCTGGACGTGGAACACAGAACCCGTTCGCCTGAGGATTTTATATATGTTTTGTTCATTCCCAACTAGGATAAAGTTCATTTGAATGCTTGTAGCATTATTCTATGTGTTCTTTTCATAGTTTTCTCTTTTGAAATCTTTAATGCAATAAACCACAGATCTTGTTGGAAGGTTATAAACAAGTAAAAATTAAAACGTGACAGGCTAGTGTCACGTTTTAAAACTAAAAAAAAAACATGGTAATATGCACCATAAAATACATTTTTTATTCACGATAAGGCAAATTATCATTGTAACGACAAAAATATATCATAAATAAAAACAAAATCAAATCAGGAATTTTCAAATAGAAATCAACTAATAATATACTTTGAACGTCGTCCTTTTTACTACAGACTTATCAACGGACAGAGGAATTGAGCACTAAAACCAGTTACGAATGATCGCAAATATCAAAGGAAGCCAATGTTGTCATTCATAACGCAATCGTAATTCTAACCTTTGTAATGTTATATTTTTAAAGATTTAATTCACGTGAATATTATTATCCAGTGATTATTCCTCTACCGCTCGACAGTCTATCTAGAGATAAAAATTAGTTTGCCATCCATCTGACTCGTATATCTCTGGTTTGGCGGGCTTCATGTCTCGTGATTTTTACCCCGCCTCACTCGCGAAGCGTTCAACAAATCGAGCCGTACGACAAGGACTGGCCTTAAACAAGTACGGCGGTTCTAATAACGAAAAAGTAGCGAGGTTGAACTATGGAATAGAGTGACTTAAACCTAACGGCCAAAAATCTTATTAATAACCAAATTTTAAAACTTCTATTTTATTCCATGGTTTATATCACCATGGTAACGCTAAACCATCCGGTCCCCTAGTTTAGTGGTGGAATAGCAATAGTGAATTCGTGAGCTGTCAAAAGTCAAATATACCGCGCGTATTGTATTTTGTCATTTTTAAAGAAATACTTTTTTTAACAACAATCTGTTTGATTATAGAATCGGCGATTTTGAAAGATCGTTTCAAGAAATTGAGCAGGTGGAATGTTTTTTGATGACGCAAAATTTATAAGGTGTGTTCATAGGTGCATTGTAATCCGTTTGTTGATTACGACGACATTAATTTTAGAAGAAAGTACAGATTTTCAAAGGCATGAGTTAGACATCTCGTAGATTTATTTGGAAGAAGGCAAATAAATGAAGATATTTATTTTCCATTGACAATTATTTTAAAATAAATGTAATAAGTTATGTTGAAATAAGTTAAATTATTGGGAATTCAACCAAAACGTGACGATACATAAACAGTAAACCTTCAAAACCATGCAGTAAACAAACAATGACAAACATAGAAATACGATGATTCTCGATAGATGTCTTAGATGACGGCTAATAAAGTCATAGAGAATGAACAAAAAATAGCATAAAGTAAAGAAAAATTCCGAAATTCCCGTTAAATGGCTGCGTTCACACAACATTCATTCCGTATTCCATGGTTTACTTAGTCCTTGTACATTTTTACATTATTAGTAAGAACTCACTAAACCACGAATTAGTGCCTAATACGTGGTTTACGTAGTGCGAGGTTTAGTTGGCTAGAACGAGTTTTAACGAAAATGTTATTAGTACCGCTGGTAGCGTCTAGTCCCAGCTTTTCTTTTCTGCATTCTTCGGTTATGTCTGAGTTAGTTTATAATAATAATAGCGACTCGCTTTAGCGAGTTGCTTAATAAATTGAATGATAAATTATTGTTATTATTACTATTAGGTATTTTGTATTTTTATCTCGCTTATCACTATCCACCAGACAGACAGCACCATTTTATTACAATAATACACGCACACAGAGCTAGTCACATTTTTCAATATTGGGAATAAATACTCTCTAACTAACCTGTAACTAACCTATTCACCAACACACCTGTCGACGAGTGTAAAGATATTTTAACCGCTTTACTACACGACTCCCACCTAACAGAACAAAACCAAAAAGAAATTATCAGAATATTCAACACATGTACCAAACAGAACTAGAGCGTATGCCCGGGATGGTTTCTGACTTGCGTCTCTGTATGAAAATAGTGGAGCCTGTGTCCGTGTCAACGATACGCTGATAACATGGTTCCCTATTCATAAGGGGGTGAAGCAAGGCTGCGTATTATCCCCATGGCTATTCAATCTTTATATTGATCACTGCGTAAGAGCACTAAAGAATGTGTGGCAGACCACATCTCGAAATTTCTTTCGAGCGCGCGCCTAGCGACGGCAAGTACATTTGTTTATCGCTAGGCCGAGTTCATCGCCCGCAACGTCAAACAAGTGACAATACTCCTCAACTGGGTATGACACTTCAAATAAATAAGTCTAGAAAGTTCGAGGACATTGAACTTGCTACCCCCAGCGCAGCACTATTTAAGGGAGTCTACACTTGTACACTTCGTCACTTCATTTCCGTATTTCCGTCACTTCGATTCGTCACATCACGCCGCCGTTCTCGACCACGCCGTCTCGCCGACACTTCGTCTCTCGACCACCGGTCATCTCTCGACCTCGCGAGCACGATGGTACTTCACCATGCGAAGATTCGGACACTTCGAACACACCCGCTAACTCGCTCGTTATACCTACTCATCGTGAGAAAGTTCCTTTGTAAGTTATTTCATCAATTGTAAATTTACCCTTAAGCAAACTATTAATTGTGATCAATATACTCATTGTTACTCTTGACCATTCTTTCTTCTTCTCTCTAAACCACTGTCCTTGTGTTCTTATTTCAAATCATATCCACTTGGGATATAGTAAACTCTTTTTACTGGTAACCCCTCTGGTTACCACATATATTTAATAGTAACCACTCTGGTTACTACCTACTGTTGATTGGTAACCCCTCCGGTTACCAATCAGCTTTATTGGTGACCCTGAAAACGTGAATATGAACACAATCGTTACCAAACAGCTTAACAGCTAAGCTTCACAGCTACTGGTATTTACAAAACATCGGTATTTATCTAGTACCGGCCCGAGGCCGAAAAACGATAAATATGCATTCACAACAGTGGTATTTTTCCTTACAATAACATTAAACAACACTTACCGATTTTCCTCAGATCACTCCTTTTCTTTTCCTAGCTTAGAAAAAGAACGAATTGGTTTTTGAATCTCTCACGATGGGTACACTACACTACACCCGCGAAACAATCGCGCTTAATTCTATGCAATCGCGTTTAAAAATCACCCGCGTTTCTCGGTTTTTAGTTATTCTTTGTCATAAATGTTGCATTCAAATAACACATGCATAGTACACATTCATTTTATTCTGAGATTGTAAACAAAGGTATATATTGGTACCCACTTTATAATTTCACACAAACAAATACTGTTAAAAAATTTTCTGTACGGCACTGCTTTAAGTAAAAAAAATACTCCGACAATCGCGATATACATAAGCAAAACCGCACTTCCGAATTTAGTTATATTCTTTTCACATAATTCACGGAACTAAAATTATTTTTCACATACGTCGCGACAAAAAATTCTCACGCACAACA
Source organism: Molanna angustata (assembly GCA_963576475.1). NCBI lineage: Eukaryota > Metazoa > Arthropoda > Insecta > Trichoptera > Molannidae > Molanna > Molanna angustata. The sequence continues at coordinate 862,362 of OY754965.1, read as the reverse complement.
ATAATACTGAAGTGACAAAAATTATTAATTTTATATTTTACATACAGATTTACGCGTGATACAGAACATTTAATTGAACTAGATATATAAATTTCACTGTTAAAACAAATATCGATGGAAAGTTTTCGGTTTTAAACGATAAAACTTCAATTTTGTTATTTTTAATATGTAAACAACGCGAACACAGCTCGTGACTAATCTATCTTAATTTCAACTAGCGGTAGAAAAATTAAGTTTTCAATAAACACCATCTACCGAGCGACAATCTAAGTTTTTGCTAACAAGATATTTACGTACGTTATTTAAATTCATTGCAATCAGAAATATATTTTTATATCAAAAGAGCTCGCAAATAATTAATTAAATTATCACTATTTAATATATCAAATAGGTACTAATTTCGTGAAATACTTAACTTACCTATTTCATACTTTGTAATTTTGCTTTAAATACCTTTTATACTTTGAAACTTGCAAAGCATTTTTGTACTTAGACACATTTCAATATTTACCTATTACAAATAGAATATTTTAAACATTTTTGGACTTTGCTGAAATTCATATTATTTTTTTGTTGCATTGTATACCTAATTAGATACTTGAATTTATTTTCACTTCTTAAATATATTGTAATCAACTTAATTATTATTGACAAATACTTATCATTGTACATATTATATTTTTGCAACATGCAACCAACAATATTTTATTAATTCGCTTGCTACAATTGTAAATGTTTATATTATGAAAATTTAAAATTTACAACTGTCAACTGCTGTTACTATGTACAACTATAGAAGCAAGATGATCAACGTTATCATCATCATCAGCATCAAACCAAGATGGAAAGCGACATTATCAACATCGATAAATCAAGATGGCAAACATTGTCAACGGCACCAAATCAAGATGAACAACATTGGCATCGGCACCAAATCAAAATGGACAACTTCAGCAACAAATGGTTTTCATCAGCAACCAAGAGCAACACCGACACGCTACAACTCGCTATACTGGCACGTATTCCCAAAGACATCAGACTCACTTGATGCGCGGCAAAGAATGCACAAGCACTCGCTATACTGGCACGTATTCCCAAAGACATCAGACTCACTTGATGCGCAGCAAAGAATGCACACACAGGCCCCACTGGAGAACTACGTACTCCAAAGCTGTCTAACGCAACAGACACGCCGCAACTTCAACGCTGGAGAACTACTCCAGAGCTGTCGGACACCCAAATATGAACGCACGCACACATCTCGAGCACACAAAAACTCACCTCGTCTCATCGCTACGCACGTCTTTGAACGAGGAATGATTTTGTTGGGACGCTGTCCCATCCTTCGTGTTATGCTTATGACTCGCACTCTGTCTCGCATACCCAAGGAGCTGCTCAACCACGACAACACGACGTCTACACGACACGATCAACACGACGCTGTCAACACGTCACTGTCAACACACGCTGTCAACACGACGACAGTCAACGAAAACTTCGAAAACGCCAACGCAAGCCAACTGCACAGTTCTGCAAATTCGACAAGAATGTTTAGATGCCAATTACACTGCACAGCTTATCGGACTCCACGGACTACACTGACTCCACGGACTCCACAGCTTTGTGTACTAACAAGCCTCACCGACACACTGCAATTGTCAACGGGCTGAACGGGAACACTGTTTCCAAAGCAATCACATCTTGATCCGTCGCAATCATCATCAGCAACTAGGCAACAGTCCAACTAACACAAGTCTAACCATCTCTCCAAAATTGTAATGACCACAAAAATCTTCAGCAACGACTGCCTCAGCTCAGCTACAATATGACGTTCTACCAAGGTATCGTGCCATCTTCGATACCACTTGGAGGGGAGGAATGTGGCAGACCACATCTCGAAATTTCTTTCGAGCGCGCGCCTAGCGACGGCAAGTACATTTGTTTATCGCTAGGCCGAGTTCATCGCCCGCAACGTCAAACAAGTGACAATACTCCTCAACTGGGTATGACACTTCAAATAAATAAGTCTAGAAAGTTCGAGGACATTGAACTTGCTACCCCCAGCGCAGCACTATTTAAGGGAGTCTACACTTGTACACTTCGTCACTTCATTTCCGTATTTCCGTCACTTCGATTCGTCACATCACGCCGCCGTTCTCGACCACGCCGTCTCGCCGACACTTCGTCTCTCGACCACCGGTCATCTCTCGACCTCGCGAGCACGATGGTACTTCACCATGCGAAGATTCGGACACTTCGAACACACCCGCTAACTCGCTCGTTATACCTACTCATCGTGAGAAAGTTCCTTTGTAAGTTATTTCATCAATTGTAAATTTACCCTTAAGCAAACTATTAATTGTGATCAATATACTCATTGTTACTCTTGACCATTCTTTCTTCTTCTCTCTAAACCACTGTCCTTGTGTTCTTATTTCAAATCATATCCACTTGGGATATAGTAAACTCTTTTTACTGGTAACCCCTCTGGTTACCACATATATTTAATAGTAACCACTCTGGTTATTAACTACTTTCGATTGGTAACCCCTTTGGTTACCAATCAGCTTTAAAAATATAGGCCTGACACTAAATATTGTAAATGTACGTGATTTGATGTATGCAGATGATAAAGTGGTGATTGCTGTATTTAGTGACTTACAGTATTTAGTGAATAAAGTGTATGAAGGATGCTTGCAGAACGGACTGATAATGAATGTGAATAAATCTAAGATATTGGTTTCGAAAAAACTGAAAGTATAACTCCGTGTAGAATAAAAGTAGAGAAAGAATGGCTAGAACAAGTAGAGGAATATTTATACTTGGGAAGTATGTTTGAACGGAATGGAAGACCTGATAAAGACATTGAAAGAAGAGTTATTTTATTTTATTTTATTTTATTTAAACCTAACAAACATACAGTCATACAAACAAAAAGAGTTATGGCAGGTAACAAAATAAATGGAGCTCTCAGACCAGTAATGTCCGATCCAAGCATCTCAAAGGAAGCCAAAATTGCCGTACATAATGCAATTGTAGTGCCCACTTTGATGTATGCCAGTGAAACATGGACGTGGCAAAAGACGCATGAAAGTAGAATAAATGCTGTGGAAATGATATCATTAAGAAGAGTATGTAATAGAACGATATATGATAAAATAAAAAATGAGGACATAAGGAGGGAATGCAAGATGAAGAAGAGTATTATAAATAAAATGAAAGTGAATTCCTTGAGGTGGTTTGGACATATTCAAAGAATGAATGATGAACGACTGACCAAAAAATATACATGGGTGTGAGAGTGAATAGCAGGGGCCGCCCTAGAAAGGGATGGCATGACCATGTGAATGATATTTTGAAGGAAGGAAATATAAGAAGCTTGAATAATCGACGAGCATGTATGAGACGATGCATGGATGTAAATGAAGCTAGGAATGTATGCAAAAATAGAGGAGTATGGCGCTCGGTTCTCTCTGCTTACCCCGTTAGGGATATGGCGTGATGGTATGTATGTATGTATGTTTCTACTGTTATTTTTTGTATTTATAATACTTTTTTATTTAATGTTTTGGTTTATATTGAGTCCATTTGTATATCTTTTTTAATGTTTGATAATAGGTATCTATTTTTTATTATATTATATTTTATTTTTATTCTTGAATTTATTGTTTAACTGTATAGGTACATTTTTTTTCTTTTTGCAAGTGTATAAGTAATTGTTTTTTTTCTAATTTTATATATTTTTAACATCAATATGTGTTTTTATCTATGTGTGTAAAAGGCAATATTTTTTTTTAATTTTCGTATGAAATATAAAATTTTACAGCTCATTTGACTTATTACTTCGAGATCTCAATCAATCAAAGAGCCAACTGAAAACAGTATGCAGAATGGTGAATGCGGATTGTAGACGCTAGTCTTCATCATCGTTACACCTTGACATACGCAAGTGTTACCTACTTGCTGAATAAACGCAGTTAAAATGAGATCGCTAAGAATAATTTGTACAACGAGGATTTATGATAGGGTAAGAAATAAAGACACAATGAAAGAATGTAAGATGAAGAAACCACTTGGGAAAAAATAACAAAACGCTTGATGAAGAAAATATACGAAACTGACAAAAAAAGAACAAAAGGCCAAGGTCGTCCAAGAAAAGGTAGGCGAACATGTATGAAAGGATAAATATTAAAACATAAATATTACAGTTAGTTTCTAAAAGATACAAATTTGAAAATAAAATTAAAACCCTTTGATTTAGAACATCTGTGGTGAAATTAAAGGTCAAGTTTTACGATACGAAAACAGGTATATAAAAAGATTATGTTTCAAGATATATGTAAACATACAGTTTTTGTTACGGAATAAGAGTAAGATTCATATCGCCAATAAACCTATTTTAGAATGTTTTTCATTAAAGCTGCTTGCTTTTTGGGAATATTGTTTAAAATAACTGCCAAGGTAAAATTTGACAATAAAAACACAATATGTAATGTAAAATCTTTTATTTTTTGAGTATAAAAATCTAACTACAAAATGTAAAAAAATATTTCTTTATTTTAGAATAACAGAAAATGGGTTCCCTCATATTTAATTACAGTTTTTTTTTTGTGTTTTTAATATTTATCTTAGTGCAATGTATATTTTCGTTGATTTTTTCGTTTTCATTTCTTTGTTAATGTACATATATAATTTTGTAATACTTTGTAGTCTGGTTGGTTGGAAGCAATTGCCCAATGACAATAAGCCCGCCAGAGTGCATTATATTTGCTTAGATTATGTACAAAGCCATACGTAAGAGTTTCAAATTTGATGCGCGGAGTCCCACAAGGAAGTGTCCTGGAGCCATACTTATTCGACGATTAAATAACTAACTTATTGCACGTTATAAAAATTATGGACGATTCAAATGCGAATAAATAAACGCCAACAAGCATTTGTGGCTAGGATGTAAATTTTTCTTAATAATAATGTGGATTAATCATGTTAATTGTATGTAAAATTCTAGATAAACTGTGTATACACCCCTCCACAGTTTGGATGTCCATCATGTTGCTATAATACAACAATAACAGGAAATGTAAATGATTCGAACGTACGACAATTCTATGATAGGTATGAATCAAAATTGTATAAATAATAGCATGCATGATATAAGAAGGGACTGGTCTGCATAAGGTTTCTGCAAAAATGAATTCTTTTAAAAATTTCAAAAAAAACAAATTTCATAGTCATATCTCCTGTTTTTATATTATTCATCGAAAATTCTCGACTAATGATGAAATCGAGAAATCAGAATGGAAAGAACAACCACAAGCTCTAAAAGTTTCGTAAATCATTTTAATATTTTTAAGTACAAATTGAGAAGATTAATTCAAATTTATAACAAATGTATGAAATTTATAATGATTTCAGAAAATTAACAAAAGCAATATGGTCTGTCCCATCATTTGCAAACCAGTCCCCACTGGTGGAAAAGTTGAAGAAAATAATGCTGGAGATGTCAGATTCTGATTCCTACTACTTCAGCAGAATTGCCTTCATGCACGCAGTGTTGATAGTAATGACTGTATCGGAACCGGATTTGTTCAACAGCCTTTGTCTCCAAGCGCAAGTGAGAACCAACAGTTTAATATTTCAATAAATAAAAGTCAGCTTACCATACTACAAACAGTATTATGTAAAAAAAAAATGATTTCAGGTCATTAACTCATCTGTGGCCTTTGAGCACAAGAGAGAAAATAAATACTACGAAGAAAGTGCTAATGCTATTGCACAAATTGTTGATTACTGCTGCACGAGCAACCGACACTCGGCTTTACGTCAAATGAATTGTCCAAATGTTTTCACCCTTGTCGTGAGTACTTCTTTTTGTTACACCCATTTAATTAACACGTGTTTGTCTGTCCTGGAATTTCGTAATCAATTTTTAACTAACTTCCGACTTGTTAGAACTCTGTAACTTTCAAAATTTATTATTGCCGATGGCAGCGCATTTTTGAACAGTTTCCAAAATGCGCTGTTGATTAAATTGATGTTTTGAAAAATTGAACATTTTGTATTTTCAAATGAAACAATAATTGCTTACCTATTCAATAAACGTATTGCACAAAACCAGGAATATTTTATGAATTTCTTTTGATGTAAAACACGAAGAAGAAAAGTGTGTCCTTATTTTTTTTACTGATTTACTTGTAATTATCTGTACAACTCACATTCTTGTCCGATAAAAAGATAATGGTATATTTTTTGTCGTATTATTTGAAACACAGAAATTCAATTTTTTATTAATCTTTTTTACAATCCTAAAAATGATTCAATTTCTTTGTTATATAATGAAAAATATATTTTTTTCAATTATTATTAATTATGGAATAAATAATATGGATGATATAATTATAAAAATAATTATGGAATCAATTATTTTACTAAATCAATTCAATCAGGGATTGCAATTTATTGATTTTGTTTGAGAAACAACATTCAACATGATCACATTTAAACAGGTATCAAGAAACAAATGAAACAGGTTTCAAGAAACAAATGAAACAATTTTAGCACTATCTGAATCCCAAATATCTTATTGAAAAACTATTATCCCAAAAACAATTGTCTCGATTTCTCAAAATAGATCATGTGTATATATTAAATATTGTCAAGAATTTCTCAGTTATAATAGCATTTTATTTAAGCAACAACCGAGGAACTGCTACGAGAATGGTTTGGTATTTGACACACAAGCATTTGACATCTTCGGTGGATTGTTGCCTTGGCCGCTCACTAAACTACTCAAGAAACTTTACGAGTCCAACAACTTTGTGGAACGAGTACACGCAACTATACTGGCCATGATCATAACTCCACTGCACTATCAGTTCTTCAATTCACAACCACAAGAAGTGATGTTTGAGGTTATTATCTTTAAATTTAAAAATTATGATTAAAAAAATTTCGAGCCAGAATTCGCGTAAGAACATAAATCATTGCAAGGTTCACAATACTTCCCCCTACTTACAACCCGAGTCTGTTCAAGGTCTAGATAACCTTTTTCTATAGTATATTGCAAGCTTTGAGCGACGTTACACAGTGCAATTTTACGAGAGAGCAAGCGAACTCAAATCCTGGCGTAGCTGGTGTTCTCTTTTACAAAGAATAGATATGACAAAAATAGCGCGTGTTCTGTACAACGCAAATCAAAATTTAATTGGGTAATTTGCAGTATTATTTAATCAACAGCACCTATCAAATTACACAATTGAAGTATATAATTTTTATCACACCATATTAACAATGACAACAACAATTAGATTACTGTTGCTCATCTAGGAAATCCAGTTCTAGGGCTAGAAGTTTACAATTTTGTGTGACAAAAAACAATAATGAACCATGTGATAATTTAGGCACACAATCGCAGTATTCTACACTCACAAACATCAAGGAAGGTAAAATATAAGTTCACACAAATAAGATCAACCAGGTCCTACTGACCTGTCATCAATCCAATTTCTGACGCGATTTGTAATTTCTAAAACCGTAGAAAAGAGACTTGTTAATTACGTCGGTGTTGGTGATATAATTTTTTTATCTTATATGGCATTCCAGCCAATGAATAGGATGATTTCTGCCAGTATAAAAAAGTTATTAAATTATTTTGAGACTTGAGGTTATTGGATTATATATCGAATCCATTAAGGCGAATAAATTTTGCTGTCTAAATAAATATGTAAGGAATCAAATGATACAAAATGTTAAGCATAGATTGGTAGTGGAGTATTAAGTGTATAAAATAAATCGTATTCAGTGTGGATTGAGCATTAAAAAAACACATGGTCCAGTGACTTTGAATCGTGGATCGTGGTTGAATCATGATTCAATTGAACCCGGTTCAAAGTCTTATTCCACATTCAACTGAAACCTTATTTATAATAATAATAATAATAATAAGGACAATTTATAAAGCGCCGTTTAGTGACAACCGTGGTCACCTCAAGGGCGCTTTCAGTTTGCAAAAAATAAGTTAAAATTAAGTTAAAATTAGTCCTATAGCTAACACATTGAAAATGGTGAAACATAAAACTTAAAAAAATACAATAAGTTAAAATTAAGTTAAAATTAGTTCTAAATACGTAGAAATCACAAATTAATCTAGTTATATACATATTACATAATCCAGATGAAATTAATTATAAAAAAATAGTCGATTCAAAGTAAACTGGCATAATATTTAGTAAACATAATATTATTGAACGGATGAAGGACAATCTGGATACGATTTGCGGAAAAGATGAGTTTTTAGTTTCTTCTTGAATTCATTGATATTTTCGGCACATCTCATATCCATTGGAAGATTGTTCCATGACTTTGGTCCAGAAACGCCAAAAGATCGATATAGGTATTTTGGCTTATTTGTGAGATTTGTTTCTACTAGTTTTTTATTGGATTGGGTTATTGATCTTAGCGTACTTTGTTTGTTTATTGTTAGGTGAAAATGGAACACAAAGTTCCGATATATATTCCGGGGCCATGCTATTGAGTGCTTTAAAGACAAGGAGACATGTTTTAAATTCTATACGTTCTGGGCTCTTCAGCCAATGAAGTTTGTGAAGTGTTGGTGAGATATGCGAGAAACTATCAATCTGGTAAATATAACGGGCTGCTGCATTGAGGATGAGTTGTATTCTATGGATTTGGTATTGCGTTAGGTGTGCTAATATGGCGTTACAATAATCTACACGGGAAACTATTAAAGAATTTATAAGGACCTTAGCAGCATTTGTCGAGAGACACCTTCGAATAGGTCTAAGTTGTCTGAGAAAGTAACAACTTTGTCTGACTATGGAAGAAATGTGTTTATCCATAGAGAACTATTTGAACCCTAGTTCAGTTGATCTCGATTATGAGTTATATTTCATACGACAGCGCCGAATTTAGTTTTGTTAAGTTGGTTGTCATGACCACATAACAGTATGCACGGCACGGAACACTAGCGCGCCACATGATAGATATGTAGATATTATTGTTTGAATTTAATGTCAATCGAAAATTCCAATGGATTAATGGATTTTTTATAAGTTTTTCTCGTATCTTTTGGTCATCGGTACTTCAAAATTGTCAAACAAGTTGAACCAGTGTTAAATTACCCCCGTCATGATTAAATTTGACATTTGAGTTGAATCACGGTTCAACTCTTGATCCATGTTTATAAATAAATTACTGTAGTTCATTTGAACCACGTTTGTAAATAACACTGGTAATGTTTTTTTTTTGCAGACCTTTACAATATTTGCTGAGGCCCACAACACATCCAAATGCTGCTGTAAAAAGAAGAACGACAGATTGGCGCAACTATGTTTGATTCACACTGCAACTGCTAAGAAAGATGCTTCTGACGTTATAGCTAATATTAATGGAACCAACTGTTCCTAAATTATTTTTAAATTCAAATCAATATTTATTTTATATCCTATTTTAATGTTCAACATTCATTTCTTTCATTTTAATACACATATAATATATTTTTTAGCTAATTGCCAACTTACACAGTTTTTGATACCTAACTCACAGATTTTTGAGAAAAAAAAACAATTTACAACATATCCTTACAAATACAACATTACTGAGGAAAATACGAAAAAAATGTCCTGTTTAAAGTTTAAGTAATCTTCCCGTCGATGACTGTCGAATCGACTGTCGATGAATAAAATATGAATTCATCTTAATTTAAGTAATGTATGTAGATGTATTATGTACAACATATTCATAAAAATGATAAATATTGTGAATGTACATACATATATATTGAGTGACTTAAAATTGTAATAATGAAGACAATGTATAAGTATGTCATTAGCGTTGTTTGTGTGCAAAATAAATTTAAATAAAATAAATTTCATTTGTTTTATCTGTCTATATACGGCTGTCTGAGATAGACTGTTTGGAATAATATACACATAATAATATCATCAGAGAGTAAAATTTATTAAAAGGTCGTTGGTGGCTGTCTGAGAGAGACTGATGGAATAATATACACATACTATCAGAGAGTAAAATTTATTAATAAGGCCGTGGGTGGCTGTCTGAGAGAGACTGATGGAATAATATACACATACTATCAGAGAGCAAAATTTATTAATAAGGTCGTTGGTGGCTGTCTGAGAGAGACTGATGGAATAATATACACATACTATCAGAGAGCAAAATTTATTAATAAGGTCGTTGGTGGCTGTCTGAGAGAGACTGATGGAATAATATACACATACTATCAGAGAGTAAAATTTATTAATAAGGCCGTGGGTGGCTGTCTGAGAGACACTGTTTGGAATAATCGGAGAGTAAAATTTATTAATAAGGTCGTTGGTGGCTGTCTGAGAGAGACTGATGGAATAATATACACATACTATCAGAGAGTAAAATTTATTAATAAGGCCGTGGGTGGCTGTCTGAGAGACACTGTTTGGAATAATCAGAGAGTAAAATTTATTAATAAGGTCGTTGGTGGCTGTCTGAGAGAGACTGATGGAATAATATACACATACTATCAGAGAGTAAAATTTATTAATAAGGCCGTGGGTGGCTGTCTGAGAGACACTGTTTGGAATAATCAGAGAGTAAAATTTATTAATAAGGTCGTTGGTGGCTGTCTGAGAGAGACTGATGGAATAATATACACATACTATCAGAGAGTAAAATTTATTAATAAGGTCGTTGGTGGCTGTCTGAGACAGACTGATGGAATAATAAACACACTATCAGAGAGTAAAATTTATTAATAAGGTCGTTGGTGGCTGTCTGAGAGAGACTGATGGAATAATATACACATACTATCAGAGAGCAAAATTTATTAATAAGGTCGTTGGTGGCTGTCTGAGAGAGACTGATGGAATAATATACACATACTATCAGAGAGTAAAATTTATTAATAAGGCCGTGGGTGGCTGTCTGAGAGACACTGTTTGGAATAATCAGAGAGTAAAATTTATTAATAAGGTCGTTGGTGGCTGTCTGAGAGAGACTGATGGAATAATATACACATACTATCAGAGAGTAAAATTTATTAATAAGGTCGTTGGTGGCTGTCTGAGACAGACTGATGGAATAATAAACACACTATCAGAGAGTAAAATTTATTAATAAGGTCGTTGGTGGCTGTCTGAGAGAGACTGATGGAATAATATACACATACTATCAGAGAGCAAAATTTATTAATAAGGTCGTTGGTGGCTGTCTGAGAGAGACTGATGGAATAATATACACATACTATCAGAGAGTAAAATTTATTAATAAGGCCGTGGGTGGCTGTCTGAGAGACACTGTTTGGAATAATCAGAGAGTAAAATTTATTAATAAGGTCGTTGGTGGCTGTCTGAGAGAGACTGATGGAATAATATACACATACTATCAGAGAGTAAAATTTATTAATAAGGTCGTTGGTGGCTGTCTGAGACAGACTGATGGAATAATAAACACACTATCAGAGAGTAAAATTTATTAATAAGGTCGTTGGTGGCTGTCTGAGAGAGACTGATGGAATAATATACACATACTATCAGAGAGCAAAATTTATTAATAAGGTCGTTGGTGGCTGTCTGAGAGAGACTGATGGAATAATATACACATACTATCAGAGAGTAAAATTTATTAATAAGGCCGTGGGTGGCTGTCTGAGAGACACTGTTTGGAATAATCAGAGAGTAAAATTTATTAATAAGGTCGTTGGTGGCTGTCTGAGAGAGACTGATGGAATAATATACACATACTATCAGAGAGTAAAATTTATTAATAAGGTCGTTGGTGGCTGTCTGAGAGAGACTGATGGAATAATATACACATAGTATCAGAGAGTAAAATTTATTAATAAGGTCGTGGGTGGCTGTCTGAGAGACCCTGTTTAGAATAATATACACATATTATCAGAGAGTAAAATTTATTAATAAGGTCGTTGGTGGCTGTTGGCAGAAAGTGGAAACATGTTTTTGTGTGCATATTATTTACATATTTTATATTGCCTTCAAACTTAGGCATTTTCGTCGTGCAGGGAGGTGGTTTATACATACATAAATATTATACCTACCAAGCAATAAGACATGTATAACTATACATGTAGGGAAAACAAGGCAAATAGAAACTGGATAAATCTAACTCTTATCATGTTTTTATATAATATCGATTATTATTTTTAATGGTATCACTCATATTGTGATACGCCATTTTTTCATGGGCAACTTCAGCAATTAATGTTTAGTATAAAAAAATATTAGGAACTAACAAATAAATGATATACATATATAACGCATAATATAATGAGTATGGTATAAATATTTATATGGCTTTCATAGACTACGTAAAGCATTTGACTCTGTAGAAACCTGGCAGTTTTAAGTGCTCTTGAAAATGCTTGGATTGATTCTAGATACATAAGATTTATTAAATATATATATGAAAATGCTACTATGGATGTTAAAGTGAAAGAAAATCTGAAAACAGAAAAAATCAAAATCGAGAAGGGTGTAAGACAGGGTGATACGATATCCCCAAAACTATTCACACTGGCATTAGAAGATCTCATCAAAACATTAAACTGGAACAATAAAGGCATTAAAATAGATGGCACATATTTAAATCATCTCCGTTTTGCAGACGACATAGTAATAATAAGCGAAGAATTGTCTAAACTGGAAGCTATGGTAGCAGAATTTTATGAAGCCTCTAGAAAAATCGGTCTGGAAATGAACATAGACAAAACCAAGATTTTAGGTCCAACCTCACACAGTTTTTACATTGGAAATAAGACTATTGGTGCAGTTGAAGAATACATATTATATCTTAGACATAAAATTAAATTGGGTAAAAAAAGAACAGCCCGCCGTACTGCCAAGACGTATTGGGCTGCTTTTGGAAAGTTGAGACACATATTCGGTAACAAGGAAATACCGAATAACCTAAAAGCTAAAGTGTACAATTCTTGTGTTTTCCCAGTGACAACATACGGTCTTGAAACCATATCACTTACTGCCAGAAGTATCCACAAACTTAAATGTACTCAACGAGTAATGGAAAGACAAATGTTGGGCGTATCCTTGAAGACCGAATAAAAAACGAGGAAATAAGACGCCTGTCAAAGGTCACTGACATTGTAGAAAAGTTGGAAAGGCTAAAATGGCAATGGGCAGGTCATGTGGCAAAGAGATAATAGATAGACCACCTGAATTCTGAATTGGAGACCCTATCATAATAGAAGAACTCTACGGAGACCATAGAAGAGAATGACTGACGATATTGTCGAACTGGTGGGACATGGGTGGAAGCAGTGTGCCCAGGATAAAGAGAAATGGAAAACCCAGGAAGAGGCCTATATACAGCAGTGGAGTGAAAGGGGCTACAAAGAAGAAGACCGAATAATGTATAATAGGAAGAAACAAAACAGTCGAAATTACAAATACTGTCAACTGGAAGAGTACTGAAGTGCTGCAATCTAATACCTCGTTATCAAGTCTAGTAGTAATTATCAATCCTTTTATCTAAGAATTATCAATCCTATTATCTAAGAGTTATCAATTCTATTATCTCAGGGAAGTCAAGCTGATTATGCATAATATTACACAGAAACATAAAACCAAGTAAAACCCTTCTATTATGGACAGGTCTATATTATTTAATTGGTCTTAATTGGTCCACTAATGAAATGTTATATTATTCATGTATAATTTGTTATTAAGACTGCATAATAGTAAAATAAAAATTATTATCTTGTTTTTTTCAAATTTGAAGTCATAAGACACCCTATTAGAGGCTTCGCTGCATATATTATGTTCCATACATGGATTTACTCGGAATTCGGAGTAGAACATTAAGGAGGGGACTGCTGCCAACGTACCTATTTTTCAATTTGATATAACATCATTATTTTTAATCAAATCGTTTTAAAAAAATAATCTGGATAGTTTAGGTATTAATAAAGAAAAATATACCTTAACTTTTTGATAATGTTCTTGTAGAAAAATAATGGCATACCCCGATTTACTACGTTTATCTTATATTTTTATAAACAATAAGGCGTAGTTAAATATATATTTTTTAAATTAAAAAAGATAAGAATATCTAGAAAAATATTATTTGACGTTGTATTAATGCTTCAGGTTTAGTAAATAAACCTAAAAACATTTATTTTCCATTCAGCGCTATTGCGAAATAAAAGTTTTTTTGGTTTATTTACTTAAAAAATATATTACTCTACGCCTTATAGTTTATTAAAAATATATGATAAACGTTGAAAATCGGGGTATGCCATTATTTTTCTACAAGAATTTATACAGAACATCATCAAAAAGTTAAGGTATATTTTGGTTTATTAATATTCAAACTATCTAAATTATTTTTTTCAAAACGATTTGATAAGAAATAATGATGGTATATCAAATTGAAAAATAGGTACGTTGGCAGCAGTCCCCCCCTTAATACAACGTTACAAAATTTCCATTAATGCAACGTTTTCCAGATTTTGTTCTTCTTTAATTTATAAAAAAAAAAATATTGCTCTATACCATAAATTTATTTAGAAATTTAAGATAAATGTCAAAAATCGGGGTATGCTTATTATTTTCCTACAAGAATAATATATACAGAACATAAATAAAAAGTTAAGGTATATTTTTCTTTATTAATATCCAAACTAACTAGGTTATTTTTTTCAAAATGATTCGTTTTGTAGTAATGATGCAATTTCAAAATGAAAAAAAATAGGTACGTTGGCAGCAGTCGCCCTCTTAAGTGTGTGCGTGTGTGTATGTGAATGTGTGTGTCCCCCTTATGATCAGCTCGATGCACAAAGGCCAAAATTTCAAAAAAATAGAAAATTTTAAACTTGTTTACTCAAAATTTTGAATTTTTAAAACTTTTCATAAGAATTAAGAAAAACATAATGTTTAAGGCAAATTTAAAAAATCGTAAAACGCCGAAACACCACAACTAGATCATTTTGATTTCTTTAAAAAATACATATATTTTACTAGTATAATATATCTTAAACTTAATAAATAACTTTTGTAAACATTGAATTTAGTGACGACACCGTTTCGCATAATTTGTAGGTATGGCAGAATTCACAATATCTACGGGGAATCAGTGTGATTCTAAACCTGCATACATACATACAAACATACCATCAAGCTTTTAGAATATTCTGGGTAAGAAAAAAGTACTGACTTCCACACTATCCTATCTTGATATACATGTTATGGGTTAATATGGGTTCAACGGTTTATAGTTGGTATGTATTTTACAACTATACCTACATACATACATTCTATCGACAGTTGTATCTCGTGTGTTACATGCATCTTGTATTAAAAAAATGGTAAATGTAAGTTTATATGTATGTATATACTTAAAATTGCACTTAAGATTTTATTGCGATCGTGATAAAAATAAAAGTCATGACCGGATATTTTATTGAACACACATATCAAATGAATACAAAACATTTTTCATACTGCAGTGTTTAAAGTACTCAAATAGGGGTTTTGTCCAACATCCAAAATTCTTAAATTATTCCATAATTTAAGATACATAAATTTTAAATAGGTATGGCGATAGTATATATCCTTGACGGATGCCTTAGTAGTTTGCAACTTATTCATTCTTCTCTACATCAATTTGCATCATGCTCAGCTGTGAGGTAACTATAACTCGATTATAATAAAAATAATATTTCAATATTTTTTTTTTCAAAAATTGAGGGCAGTCGCGGCTCGGGTTCAGTCCTTGCCTGTGCCAGATTAGAAGGTAAATATGAAACAATAGTGAATGTGAATCAATAAGCTAACTTTAAAAAAAAAGCGGACCCGACAGACATTGTCTCTCTCTCTCTCTCTCTCTCTCTCTCTCTCGACAGACGTTGGATGAAAGAGCGCGAAAGATTACAGCAAGCAAGACATGGTTTTCTCAAGGTGCGCTTGTTGGCGGCAGAGGATGTACATATATAGCATTTTTTTCTCTGCGTACAGCCACAGAAAAGGCTTTGGATAAAAACAAAAAAAAAATATTCTATGCCTTTATAGACCTAGAAAAGGCTTACGATAAAGTTGTTAGAGAAAAATTATGGGATATACTAGCGGTGTATGAAGTGAAGAGCAAACTGATACGCGTAATAGCGTCATTGTATGAGAACAGCGAAGCATGTGTTCGTGTCAACTACACAGTGACAACGTGGTTCTCTATAAATAATGGCGTTACACAAGGGTGCGTGCTGTCTCCATGGCTCTTCAACCTGTACATTGATTTCTGCATAAGAGCCCTTAATGATGAAAGCGAGGATCTGAAATTGAATACTGTAATAGTGCAAGATTTGATGTATGCAGACGATATTGTTCTGTTAGCAGAAAGTATGGAAGAGTTACAGTATCTTGTAAGTATGGTATATGAAGGATTGAAGGATGCATAGAGAAAGAACTGAGGATGAATGCCAGCAAATCAAATGTTATGTTTTTTTTAAAGAGTGAAAGCAGAACAGCGTGCCAAATAAAAGTAGAGAATGAATGGCTCGAGCAAGCCGACGAATATGTCTATCAGGGAAGCATGTTTCAACGCAATTGATGTATTGATAAGGAGATTTAAAGAAGAGTTATGGAAGGAAACATAGTGAATGGAGCACTAAGATCAGTTATGGATGATTGCAACATATCAAATGATGCTAAAGTTTCCATTCATAACCCTATCATAGTGCCAACATTGACGTACGCAAGTGAAACCTGGACATGGCAGAAGTTGCACGAAAGCAGAATAAATGCAGTTGAAATTAAATCGCTAAGAAAAATCTGGAATAGAACGATGTATGACAGAGTCAGAAATGAGGACATAAGGAAATAACGTAAGATAAAGAAATATGTCATTAATAGAACGAAAGTGAACACATTGAGATGATTTGACGCCTGACGAAGAAAATATATATTGCGGACAGGAATGTAATGAGAGGTCGGGGCCGCCCAAGGAAGGGATGGCACGTCCATGTGAACGGTATTTTGAAAGACGGAAATGTTTGAAGCGTGAACAACAGACGAACATGGATAGGACGATGTATGAATGTCAACGAGGCAAAGTATGTGGGTCAAGATAGAAATAAGTGGCGTTCGGTTCTCTCTGCCTGCCCCGTGAGAAACACGGCGTGATAGTATGTATGTATATTTGAATAATTCCAAGCAATGTGTACTATGTTGTTTTATAGAGGTACCAATACATCTACTATTTTTTTTTTTATTAATACACAAAACAAATATAACATATATAAAACTGACTAATAACGCCCCACTAGGCAAAAGCCCGTTCTGGGACTGTTATTTTACACAGTTGAGTATCTTTATTCAGCTATAATTTTCATTTTTTCACATGTTATAAAAGAAGAGTGTACAAGAGTAAAAAAAATATAATATGTAAAATGAATGATACAAATGCACAAAAATATTGAAAAAAGTAAATATAAATAGTATTGACAGAAAAAAAAAATGTGAATAAAAATATGACATGTGCCGGGTCACCGGGCCGGATAACCACCTCCGCATAGTGCCTAACTGATATCTTTATCCAGTTTATCAGTGCAGATTTGAAGGATCAAGTTGTTGTCAATTCTTTAATAATACTATCCAACTGGTTAAAGATATGTGGAGCTGTAAAGTAGCTCAAGTATTTCTTTAATTATTCAATATTTAAGGATAATCGACAATGATCACTTCATGGCTCTCTACATGACATGATAGGTAGAATGCAAGAAACCAACACTTGTTGTTTGAGGTATATTAAAAATCCTCGAAGTTCTATAAACCTCACATGACAACCATCTCATGAAACAACAATGTTCAATGAAAAATTAAAAATTGAAAACATCTGCTTTATCATTAATATCAAGGTTCACGACGCAGTTATGTATATATATACTGTATCAAATAGTACTATGGCGTGAAAAAAACAAAAGAAAATCGTGTTACAAAGCATCAAACATCATCAACAAAGTTTAAAGTAATGAAAATGTATTTTTCCAAAATAACTTGTTTTATAGGAACGTTGTTTTTCATCACTGATAAGGTAAATTTATTATTTTTTCATGATAAATCAAAACATTTTATTACCTACCCAAAGTATGGAGAAATTTTAAATTTTATAATAAACAAACCGAGATGACTTGATGTAAAATGAACTCAATTTATTAAGCTTAGAAAGTTTTCTCTATGGTTGATTATATATTTTTAATATTTGAAATAAAATAAAAGAAAAAAACTACACATAGGAAACCACATCAGCCGACTACCGTCAAATCATATGGAGTCCCCCAAGGAATTGTCCTAGGGCCACTACTTTTTTCATTAAAATTAATGCTTTTAAAACAAATAGATATAGAAACAGAAGTCTGACAGATGTTTCATAGTCAGGTTAAAGCGAAAGAAACATCATAAGGAGTTGAAAAACAATGTTATTGAGAATGACTCAAGTTATTATTAAAGTGACAAGTTTTAGAATATTGTTACCATAACTCGAATCCTTACATTGAAAAAGATATAAGCATTTTGGAAAAGATGCAGAAAGTTTACCAAAATGGGAAATGGCCTCAGGTACTTGAAATATGAAGAACGCCTGAATGTGTTGGTCCTCACTACTCTTGAGAATCGAAGGAAAAGAGCGGACCTCATAAAATACTAAACGAACACTATGACTTCCCGAACTGAAGCTGTTGTTCTGTCTCAGCCAAAATATTAATTTAAAAGGCCGTGAATTTAAGCTTAACAAACAAAGTTGGAAGCGAAATCCCTGGAGGCCGAGGAAATTGAGCAAGAGAATTTGGATGCGTGGAATGGTCTGCCACGGAAACTTGTTGCTGCACAAGTGGTGATGTTTTTAAAAATAAACTCGATAAACTGAACGAGGGAATATTGTTGTGAGATCAGACATATCACCATTATAATAATGAAAAATGTTTTTTTGTATGAATTCTTACAGATAAATGGGGTTTACAGCCCTCCACGATATGACTGTCCTTCCTGTTGCTCAAATACAACTATAACTGCTAACGTTCGTGATCAGGATGTAAGGCAACAGTATGATAGGTATTAAACATGATTCTAACTAATCATCTTAATGATTTTATTGAAATAAATGATAAGACACTCGGTTCCCAAGTACGTCTCAAAATAACTCCTAAATAATAATTAGGAAAAAGTTGAACCCGGAAATTGTCAATGAAACTCATTCATTTAAAAAATCAAAGCTTCGGGATGGATATTTGGAGGGATGTTTGAACATCTTTGTTCTAAGACCAGGACTTGATTCCTATTGGAAAAAAGATTTAACATTCTTGGCGTATTCTAAATACCTAGTAAACAAAAGAAACTTAAAAACATCTCTTATTTGAAAAACCTCACATTATCTTTTGTACATCTTTTTGTCGATAACATTTATTTAAATTAATATAGGTACTTGACAAAATTCCCAAAATAATACTATCAAATATGTACTTGTGCTTCAGCATAAATTTATAATTACAGAAAATTGACTGCGGCTATTTGGTCTGTCCCAGTATTTTCAAAACTATCACCTCTTGTGCAGCAGTTGAAGCAAATAATGCTGGAGATGTCAGCTTCGGATTCCTATTACTTCTCCAGGGTTTCCTTCATGCATGCAGCTTGGATGGCGCTGCAGCTATCGGAACCAGATCTTTTCAATAGCCTTTGTATCCCAGCGAAGGTAACATTTTAATCAATAAATTTGCTTTTCGCCTCTTTCGTATGATTGTCATTTGCTTGACTAATAGAACATATAGGCATTTCAACATTACCTATATGTTATAACAATATCATTGTAATAATTTTTCAATTAATAAAATTTATTAAAATTCTAGGTCATCAACGGATCCGTATCCTTTGAAAAGTTGAAAGAAAACCAGTATTACGAAAATAATGCAAAATTAGTTGCTGAAGTTGTTCACTTTGCCTGTTCAAGCAACCATCACTCAATATTACGTCAAATGTCTTGTTCTGTCAATTTTACACTTGTCGTGAGTACAAATATTGTATTGAATCTTTACAATCTTTTAACCATGAGTTGGCCCAGTAATCGATTTTTAAACCATGAGTTGGCCCAGTAATCGATACAGAATGGTTGGTATATTGTGGATGCAGATGGAGGACTTTGTCCTAGAGTGGATGGAAATATGCTTAGGAAGAAGGTTCTTTTATAGTTTGTTCAATAAATTCCAGTTACACCCCTGAAATAGTGCAAAGCTTGTCAATATCAATTTAAACAACGAAACCATCTGAAAATGAACTGGAATTTTGTTAAAAAAAAACAATTCAACGGTTAAAGAGATCTTATAAGAAGAATTATTGCTAAAAATTATTTAGGAAAACTTGGAGAGACTTGGAGAACCAACGACATATAACTATCAAAAATATTTCAGTAAAAGCTAGACTTGAAAATACAAGATGTTCTGTTTTTAAGAAATGGTAACCCCCACCATAATGTTATAGAAAGCTATATGTATCTATATTTATACGTATGTATGTAGGTATTTTTTTAATGAAATTTTCAATCAACAACTAGAAAACATTAAAGGTTAAATATTCTGCATATCGATTCCTTTGCAACCAGTGAGTAACTAAAGCAAATTAAAAATAGACTTTTTATTATTTTATTACTTTAGATTTTTAATTTTTTCGTAAATTTTCCTACAAAATTTGTCACGTATGAAAGGTCAAAATATATGTTTATTTCAATTTCAGAAGGGCGTTTTAACACGAATAATATAATATATTTCAAGTATGACTTAGCCTTTGAATGAAAGAATTGAGATTATTTTATTTAATTTTAATGTTTTTTCGTATATATAAACATATATAAACTGTAAAAATTATATAAGAAAATTTGCCATTTTATATATGAACAAATAAATCGAAATATATAAAAACTAGAAGAATCTACCGGGAATAAAAAGTACTAAAATATTCGACATACCTATTCTATTGGTTTTCGATTCCATGGTTACACAGAATACAATTTTCAAATAACCAACATGCTGATAAGGGAATTTGTTATGAATCAAATTCAAATTTATAAAACTTTGGTATAGGTAGGTACTAACATCATACTTACTAAAATATTCCATTTATTCCATATTTATTACAAATATCTGACTTTGTTGATTTTTCATTTTTTTTTCGTTTCCATAGATACAATTTAATACTCATACTAATATTTTAGAGTATTTTTGAAGGTAGGTATTATGTAATAAAGGTGTATGATTTTTAATTATTTATTTAATAATTAACTAAATTTTTGTTTGTTTATATATTCATCTCATAAAAGAATTATTAAAAAAGTATGTATTTGGAATTCATTCAACGATCCAAGTGGATGGGACAAGCGGAAAATTTAAATACTCTTTTCACACTTAAGAACAATATATAAGAACATGGGGGACAGTAAGGACTGAAGGGAAGGGACGGAGGGGACTGTTTAAAAAAAACTAACATATTATTGTTAATTTTTTTTATTGTATTGGATATTTTTTACTCATTTACAGATGTGATAACACGATATCTAGAAGGTGACATGCATAAACTGCAATCCGTGGATGAAATGTGGTCCAACTTTGAGAATAAATGTAAGCAAGAGGCGAGAAAGATTTTTGGAGTATCTAAGGTAGGACTTAATAACAACAAGGATACATCATGGTGGAACGATGAGGTCAAAGAGGTGCTAAAGGAGAAGAGGCTGGCATTTAAGACATGGCAGAAAACTAATCTAGAGGAGGATAGAGAGATATACAAAACACTAAAAGGCCTAGCCAAGAAAAAGGTTGCCGTGTCAAGAGCAAAAGCGAACCAGCAGTTCTACGATAAACTGGAAAACACCAAAAATGACAGGGAAATATATAAAATAGCCAAACATCGACACCAAGCAACAAGGGACATAAAGCTGAACAAATACATAAAGAATCAACATGGAAAACTGCTCACTGCAGACAGTGACATAAACAACAGATGGCATCAGTACTACTTGGAACTGTTAAATGAGGAATTCCCAAGCAGATATCTTGAGAACTCGAGCCCTGTTCTAGGTCCAATACAGGAAACGTCAAAGCAAGAGGTGAGGATAGCGCTCTCCAACACGAAAAATAATAAAGCGATCGGCCCAGATGAGATATCTACAGATCTATTTAAAAAACTGGGATCCGTGGGAATAGATTGGATCACAAGACAATTCAATAATATCCTGGCAAGCAAAAAGATCCCCGATGCTTGGCGACACAGTATCTTAATTCCTTTCTATAAAAACAAAGGAGATGTCAGCCAATGCCAGAACTATAGAGCAGTTAAACTCACAGCACACATTTTTAAGATATGGGAAAGGATAATAAACTCAATACTGCAAAAGATGATCACACTCACACCAAATCAATTCGGTTTTACAGCTAAGAAATCTACAATGGATCCAATCCAAACCATAAGAATACTATTGGAAAAAAATAGAGTAAACAAACAGAATATGCATATGATATTTATTGACCTGGAGAAGGCCTTCGACAGAGTTCCACGCAGATTGATCTGGCATGCACTGAGAGCACGAGATGTCCCGGAACAATATATTTACCTCCTTAAAGATATGTATGAAGGCAGCAACACGAGGTATAAGAGCCCTGCAGGATATAGCGAACTCTTTGATGTGAAAGTCGGAGTTCATCAGGGCTCAACTCTGAGTCCCCTAATCTTCAACGTAGTAATGGATTACCTGACGAAGGATATTCAGAGGGAGCTACCGTGGTGCATGATGTATGCGGACGACGTGGTCTAAATAAACAAAGACATTGCACACCTACAGGAATCTCTAAACGAGTGGGTGACTGCCCTGGAGGACAACGGGCTCAAGATTAGCAGGATAAAAACAGAATACATGCCTTGCATCTTCAACGGCAATACTGATAGCAATGATATATTTATAAACAGTACACCTCTTCCAAAAGTAAAAAAGTTTAAATATCTAGGGTCCATTATAACGCCAGATGGTGATGTGGAAGTAGATGTGACGCACCGCGTAAATACAGGTTGGATGAAGTGGAGAGCCTTGACAGGAGTATTGTGCGACCCAAAAATGCCGATAAAGACTAAAGGAAAAATATACAAAACGGCTGTTCGCCCGGCTATGCTCTACGGCTTGGAGTGCTGGACTACAAAAAAAAAGCACGAACATAAACTACATACAGCCGAGATGAAAATGCTGAGATGGTCCGCGGGTGTCAATATAATGGACAAAATTAGAAACGAATATATTCGTGGTAGCTTTGGGGTCGCGCCCATCCCGGAGAAAATGAAAGAAAACAGACTCCGATGGTATGGGCATATAAATAGAAGGGGAGACGATCACGTGGTCAGGGTGGCCCTAAATATTCCCACACCACCCAGAGCTAGAGGCCGTCCACAGGCCACCTGGTGGACGAGTATTGAGAGAGATCTGAGGAAGGACCAGCTGACCAGTGAGATGACTCATGACAGAAAGACGTGGAGACTGAGTACCAGGAGGGCCGACCCCAGATAAACTGGGAAGAGGACCAGCCAAAGAAGAAGAAGGATATTTTTCACTCATTCTGAATTTATCATAACAAATAAACAGTTCAAAATTACGAAAACGATTTTCTTGATGCGTTAGCATATTGCTTCACATTTACGTTCTCGAGCAACGCCGGGTATAAAAAACTAGTATATTATATGTAAATGTTGAACCTCCCAGAAAATTACCAACAATTATCTGTTCAAAAATATATAGTTTTATTAAAATTATTTATAGCTAGAGCCAAGGGACTGCTACGACAGTGGTTTGGCGTTTGATCCTCAAGCATTCACGATCTTCGGTAGATTATTACCTTGGCCGCTTACTAAGGTATTCAAGCAACTATATTCGTCCTCTAACTTTGTGGAACGAGTGCACGCGACTATACTGGCCTGGATTATCACCCCACTACACTATCAGCTCTTCGATTCACAACCACATGACGTATTGTTTGAGGTAATAAAAATGTACAGACACACGTAACTTTAAAATTTAAAACTAACATATGCATTATGTTTCAAAACCCAAGATTGATACAGGTCTGGGCTGTGTTCAGATTCAACGCTCGACGTCGGACGTCGAATGTTCCTGAAGTTGCAGATTATGGCGTTTTTTCACACCAATCTTACCTGGACGCTTTCGAGCGGCGTTTCAATCCGAACGCTGCATCGGGTGTTTTAAATGTCAAATGTAATTTATCATATATGTCTCTTTTTAGGTTATATTTTCATTGGGCATTGGTATAAATAATGATATTTTTTATAAATTTACCTCTTTGTGAATGCATATTGTCATCATAAATCATGTGAACTGATGTCAACTGACATATTAGATACCACAGAAACAAATAGAAGTTATCATTTCACACATAAAATAGAAATCAAAAGATACTATAACTGTCAGAGAGTTTTTCACCCGAAAACTTTACCGAGCGTTTGGTGCGTACACACGACGACGTTTAATCTTAACGCCATAGAGTGTCTTTCGAGCGTCTGTTTCCGGTTATTATGAACGGCATATGGCCGTGTTCACCAAGGAACATCAAATGGATCATCAACTAACTACCTGCTCGGAGCCCAAATCTTTGAGTGCATCACTCAGTGAATTTGTATTTCACCAACTAAAAACCAACATTCTTAATTGAGCCCTAGTCTCAACTCTCCTTAAATTTCCGGTGTACTGGAATTCGAACTCAAGTTAAATTACATAGAAATATTTAAAAATCAAGAACACATAATTTATCTTGTTTCCTTTATTAAAATAACAATCAAATATTAATACAGTGTGTAGTTCACAATTTTTACAAGTTTTTGAAATTGTTGGAAAAAAGTATTGCTTTGATCTCATCAGTAGGGAAATTCGCATTAGTGCATCACCATCTGGTGGTGATGATTAGTGTCGTGAATGGCCGCGAGCGCTGTATACCTGATACAAAGTTTACAAACATATCGCATACCTGCTATTCTACCCCTGCTACCTGTGTTATTGTGCATACCGCCATTATTGTTTTCGTTGACATCAATTATGCTGTTTTAAATTAAATTAAATTTTATTTAACAAATACAAAAAGCAATGTTTTGACATCATGAATAAATTCTCTTGTTCATTTCGCCCTGGGTAAGCGCTCCTGTCCATTTCATTGGCTAATTCAACTATTTTCTAAAACCCAATCTTTCGTGATAATAATAAATATTTTTTTTATATATAAAAAAAATGAATATGTCCTTGTTAAACAAGTACATATACATCTTCCTACGTTCCCTAAAATAAGCAAATAAATGCTTGTGCGATAGGTGAACGAAATCGGTCAAGGCAGGATTCGAACTCGCGACCACTGGATTACTAACCCAGCGCGCTAACCGCTCAGCCACCGACCCATCTAAATACCTGGATAATATAGAAATCAAATATAATATAAAATATAAGAAAAAGTCCTAAAGTATAATAATTTTAGTTACAAAATACGTTGATGAATGACCACATAGATCCACAATAGACCGTCACATAAGAGTTGAGTCGCCGGCGTCACTTAACGGTAGTAAGATTGTATGATGTCAAAAAATTGATTTTAGCGCTTAGGAACCTTGGTGAAAGTGGGGGTTAGAGTAGCCTTAGAGCGTTCACTAAGTGCGCTCAGCGTTCGTTGTGAACGCATCGCATTGAGTAACAGAAAATTAGATGTTCATGGAAGCTTATGATTCAAAAACACGCACACCCAGTCTTGATATTGTAATTCTCAAAACTTTTTTATTTATTTTTTTTGTTAAAATTCAGTAATTATAATGTCAATTGAAGGTGTAATTTCAGTAGTACGTAGGTAATTGCTTACTTTTTGACTAAAAATAAATATGTTTATAAAATTTTGTGAGACTGAAAGATTAAGAAATACTCTTGGTCATGATCTTGCACTCCCCGGTCTAAGTCTTGCAGCGACAGATAGGGTCTTGGTCTTGCTAGTCTCGTAAGACCAACACTGTAAGACTTTTGATCATCAATAATAATATTGCTTCATTCCATTATATAATTGAAAATATTTGTTGTAAATTATTTATTTTTTTGCAGTCCTTTACAATATTTTCTGAGGCCCACAACACATCCAAATGTTGCTGTCAAAAGAAAAGTGATAGAATGTACCAGCTGTGTTTTATTCACAATGCAACTATACAAAAAGATGCTAGCGACGCAATAGCTAATGTTAAAGGAACTAACTGTTCATAGATGATCATAAAATATATATATAGGTTAAATGATATAGTAACTGCACTGTAACAGTCTTACTAATAAAAATCTACTGCACACCCGTTGACCAGTGTTTTAGTTACACACCGTGTAAAGTCCGTGCAGCGATTATTTGAAAATCTTACTAATAAACGCTATATAACGACTGGGTAGTTACAACAAGCATACAACAAAAAATAATCCGACAACGTTGTAATTTCGCACTCGCGCATGCGCAGAGCCGCCATCCGCCATTATAATTTTGACGTTTGTCGTAGTTAATATTTTAATATGTTTTTCACATTTCAAAATAGGAATATGGAAAATATAACGAATAATTTCATCAGACGAATACCCAAGCAAACACCATTGAAGATATTATAAAAGAGCAATATTTTTGACAACTTTTCGCTCCTAAAATGCACAACTATCGAGAATATAGTAATTTGTAGATGTTTCATCATATTCTTTCAAGATATAACAATATAAACACGCATACTTAGATTATATATGATATAGATACCTAGTCAGCGCAATGAATGTATGCCAACTAAAATTACACCGAAACAGAGGAATTTCTAGTATACGTACACCTACCGATACGCACACCTACATAATACTTAGTACAACCGAACCGAGCATACATTTGAATTCGAAATTTGTACTGCACGCGGCTTCTGTACATTATAATTCTATGCACGCATATCAAAATAAAATTTGATTTGTGATAGATGAAATTTGTCTTAAAACACCGCTAAACTACCTACATAGAACAGACGTGCAAGCGATGTGTAAAATGTGTATGAGAGATACACTACACAGTCGTTGACCAACTGATTTGCCTACACGGGTGTTAAACGGTCATGTACAACACACTTATTAGTAATACTGTAAATGTAGGTTCACTTTATATATAAATATTTAAAAATAAAAACTGTGTATATTTCATTGATAAATATTTTTATACTAATGAACATTCATCATTTATGGTTAATTTAAAGCATTTGTTTCTTTTATGACAAATTTTCAACATCTCAATACAGACGAAGCTGGAATATTAAAGAAGAACTAAGAAATCAAGGCACCTACATGGAGTAAGACCTGTCATCGGCTGGTTTATGTGATCAATTGCGCAACGTTTAATAATCATGCCATCTCTTTTAAATTTTTGAAAGTTCTATATATTTTAATGGTGAAAATCTAGGCTGAAACCCCACCGCCATCTATGAAGTGACGAAGATACTTTTTTGTAACGTCATCTATTGAGAAATTGGTTTATAAACAATGAAAGCAACAGTCTATATACATGAGGTGACAATAATTTCGCACAGATGTCACCCCTGAATTGTGCCATAATTATAAATTTATTTTTGGCTTGTTTACTTACTTGTACCAATGAATATGTAAATCGAAAATAACCATTTATTTACTGCATTATTTTATTACCATTTATGTATTACCATTTATTTAACTCCAAATCGTACACCGTTATTTGTCGACAGTTTTCAATAGAGAACTATATTTTAGTATTTAGGTTAGTACTTCAAAAGCTAATTAATTATTTCCCAGTTACCTGTATACATTATTCTATTTTCTTACATAAAGTGTAAAATATCTAATAGACAAGGGTTTATCCTGGGGTGGCCAGATACTGCAATTACTTTTCATCGAAACATAGTTAGTAACTGGACATTGGGCCAGTTACTAACTATGGACAATTGGACAATTGTTTATGGAATTCCATTTTTTTTTTTAAATTTAAAAAAAAAAGATTACTTTTCTACTTAAAAATGTCCGTTGCACAAAACCGGTTATAGGTGGTAGTCATTAAAAATAACAGTGGATTAATTAAAAATTATGTTTTATATTTAATATTTTTTTATAAAAAAAAGTATATTATAAATTTGAAATTAAATGGGATATTATAACTATAATTTACTGTCAAAGTCTACAAATTATATTGATTGCATACAAAAACCGGTATATGTGGCCAGTTTCTGAATCTAGGTGGCTCGTTGCTATTACTTTATCTTTACTATCATTACATGTATATTATTAATAAATAAACATTTTCAGCACAATTCTATTCTTGTTTCATAAACGGTATCATCATTACATGTTAAATCCCTTTTGAATGATAAAAATAGTGCTATATACATACCATATAATTATATATTTTTGGTCTTGTCCTGTTACTGTATATTTATTTACATTACCAGTTACAGACATACGTGTTTAGTTACTTAGTTAACTAGAAGTTTTTGAATTAAATTATGTGTTCAAGATATCATGCTTTACGTCAAAACACGTATGGTATATATGGCTTTAAATAAAAATTATACTCGTTAAAATTCAACAAATAATAACAGAAATATAGAAGTAACCATGACAAGGTTCCGCTAAGTGGCCAGTTACTATATCACTTACCCTATGTTATAAAAATGTATACAAATTGTATTGTAATGAATAAAAAGATATGCAAAATCAATTTTATTGTAAATTATTTATACCCAACACACGATTTTCATAAAATTGTTAGCTAGGACCCGAGATACACGGACTTCTCGTAGCAGTCGGGGTCAAATGCTTCAAGCAGGAAGGCGGCTGCAGTTCAAATACAAAATTCTCGTTTACAATACACGGACCGCTTAAAGCAGTCGTGCTGCCATTTCAACCGACTACTTAGTAATACCTACCAAATAGCTAATTTTTTAATAAGTTTTCGGCGAGCAGTAAAATAATTGAATTTAACTTCAAATACGCTTTCTTATATGCGCTAATGGAATCTTTCTTATATGCGCTAATGGAATCTTTCTTATATGCGCTAATGGAATCTTTCTTATATGCGCTAATGGAATCCCTGATATTAAATGACAATCCCAAATAGATATTTTTTTAAAGTCTTGTGTTAGATATTAAATAAATAAATAAATTTAATTCATATAACTTATGTATATACAGTTTCTTTCAACCAACTCGGTCGACGTGATGTTTCTAAAGTCAATTTGGTACAATTGAAAAAAGAATTTAGAAGGAATATTCAGGAAATATTTGGAAATAATAGTTTTTTTTTATCTAAGTATAGGTACTTAAATCAAACATAATTGATTATATTTAAACATATATATTTTTCGTCAACACAGTAGAAGTTCATAATTATAAATTAAATTAAAACTGAGATACGAAGGGTGTATTATTATTTTACGAACATAAATTCGGTTGCATAACATTAGACAGACATTTATTGTTATCTAATCCAACTGTCAATTTGAGTCTAATTTTTTTAATAATCTCTATAAATCTCAAAAATTATGATAACTAGAACATTGAAAAATACAATATCGCAGCCAACGTTCAACCTTCAATTGGGAATATAAATTTACCTACAAAGGTTTGAGCTTTAAAGGGGTCCCTATATCACATATCAACCCATTCGATTACAGGATATAAACCAAATATTTCTAAATTATGGCTAAACGATTTTTGAATAATGCCAGTACATTACGTAATGTCGGCCTTCGTGGCTCAGTTGGTTAGGAATCTGCCTGCTGTTTCAAAGGTCCCGGGTTCGATTCCCGGTGGAGACACAGATTTTAATTGTGCTTTCAGTCTGGATCTGTGAGACGATAAATATCGTAAGTCTCCATAATGTGGCAACTTGTTATTGAGTGCGTGTAAAATCAATATTTGACAAAGTACCTGTTAGTAGCCCGGGAGAAGTACCTAATGTAATATCAAAATAATATTTTTACTAAAGAATAGCAAAATACAAGAGTCGTTCAATTTCATTTCCTAAAGCGATATATTTTCGTTTGTTTTTCGTATATTATGGGTGTTATCTTTTTATGTTTCAACTTGTGTTTTTTAATTTTTGTAAGCAATTCATGTGTTTGCGTGTGTATATACATTCATATGTTTGTTTATAATAAAATGGTTTATGTTAAGTAATTTTATATGTAAATACTTAATATTTCATTTGAAATGCTTCAGATCGTGATAAATAAAAGTCATGACCGGATATTGTATTGAACATTTACATATATCAACCGTAAACATAACTCTTCTCAAACTGCTGATTTTTTAAGCCCTAAAAAAATTTTTGTCTGCTATCCAAAATTATTCAACTGTACCATAATTTAAGAATACTTTAAGGTAAGTGAATTTCAAATAGGAATGGGAGGAGTATACATTCCTGCCGGACTCCGTAAATCAGCTGAAAAGTTTTCATAAATAAACAAATGCAGATTGCTATTGTATAGTTTCTTACTATAGTGTTTTTTAAATATTTATTTTATAATAATTTATATAACAAAAATTGGTACTAACACTTAAGGGATTTTTGATCATTGAAAAAAATAATCCCCAAAAAGCATACTATAATATATATATATATATATATATATATATATATATATATATATATATATATATATATATATATATATATATATATATATATATATATATATATATATATATATATATATATATATATATATGTATATATATATATAT